>JASDFA010000001.1:170422500-171695000 GCA_035772735.1 Datura wrightii | reverse complement strand
TTGCAAAATTCTACTTTGAGAGATCTGCACATATTAAAACTCCATTAAACAAAAGTTTTCCATCTTAGAAGGGTCAAAATTTATTAATGATATTATTATAGTGTGATCATCTCATCTAAACATTTAATATTGAGGGAGAGCACTTTATCTACTTAATGAAAAAGGATCAAAATGCCATTGATTAATAATTCAGTCCAATGATGTCAATGTCATTACTTTATCAGGCCAAAATGTCTTTACTATGCATAGAGTTTAATTGAGGACATATTTGGACCTACATGCTAAGTGTAAGGGCATATTTTATCCAATTTAGCTCCTAATTGCAATTATTTATTAAATTGCATTTATGAAGAGATTTGATTAAATTGTAGTGAATTTTCTGTCACGACTCGAACACAGGCCCGGATCGAGACACGGACAAAAACCCCGAGAGGCTCCAAGTTGACCAATCATATGAACATACATCTAAATCAATCATAGATAAGAAGAAGATCATCATAAATAACATAGCGGAAGTCTAAACAAAATATCACATCTGGTTACATGCACAAGTCTAAAGATGAAATATAACTATGTCCGAAAAAGCCTCTAACACGGACGAGTTGATGTGACAAGACCCCAACTAACTCACTATAGTTTAAAAACTAAAAAGACAAAATATAAGTGATAAAAAGAGCCCTCGCAAGATGAGAATTCACCAACTCTGATGCCGGAAGTACTAAAGCTGAGAATCTAGCTATCGGCGAGACTGAGTCTAGATATCGGAGTCTATAACATAAAATGATACAACATAGGGTATGCGGTCAGTACGTGAAATGTACCGAGTATGAAAGGTAAGTAGAACCACTTAAGTAAGTAAAATCATTAAATCATGTATAATATAAAACATAATCAAGATAAGATTCTGAGAGTAGGGCTTGCATGCTATTTTCTGAAATCATGATCTGAACATAACTGGACATCAAAACTAAATCAATTAACCCAAAGCTGAAAACTGATAAGCATAATTAAAACTGAACATTGGGTCAAACGTACTATAAACATATATCATGACTGATGTACATGTATAACTGAAATCATGAGTAACAATGGGAGACTTATCATATAACCGACATACCACGATAGAGCTTATGTGGTCCCGACTATCACACTCAAGTGGGCAGAGCCATCCAAAGCTCTCCAAGGCTAAGGACGCTACCATGATATCGATATCAAGCTCAAGGCCCCTTGGGGCAGGGGAAGCTCACAAGAGAGGTCCTAAATTATATGAGTAAACATACATTGGCACATAGTTTTGAGGCATAGGGTTGACTAACCCTTAGCCTACTCATTGCTAGACACTACTCCCAAAAATATGCATATGCTCTCCATCGTTTTTCAACGAAGCTGACCATCATCTAATGACGAAGCTGAATAATAACATACATGCATAATCTAAAATCATACCATGATAACCCTTGGCTCAAACCATACCACAAGCTGAAAATAATGGGAATCTTGACTCCAAAATCATGTTGTAAGCTAATTCATGAAATCATAAAACATACTTGACCATATAGGCTTTCCCAATACTTACACATGCTTGAAATCAACTTGATTCACTTTGAAAACATGGACATAACATGGGTATTTCGAAATCATACTTTCTTCATAAACATCTCATCATGCTTGAACATATATAGATCTCAACTTTCGTGAATATTCATGGATGTGCATCATTGTTTAGAAAACTTGAAAATATAACTTATAATTTTAAAACATTGTAAAATCTGCCCATTAATCATAATTCATCATTTAGAACATGCTTAGATCATACCTATGATTAAAACTTAGGAATTCATGCATTGGGTAAAAACCCTATGGAGTTATCAATTAGATCATCATGAATTGTGAGGGAATTGGGAATGGGTGTGGAAAATTGCATACATTTATAGCCTTACATAGCTAAGAGGATCTAATTCACAAATTATTTGATTGCCCAAGGAAGAATTGAGGAAGAACCTTGATGAACTATGCTTGATCACTCTCTAAACCCTCAAACTTGCATGCATAAGTTTTGAATAGGCTCGAATGACTTAACCCATATTAATACACTTTATTCTGGGTTTAAAACGATATAGTATAGGATTTAGGAACATAGGAATGACGAAAAATCCCTTACTAAATTTGAAGGAAAAAATAGTCTGCTAGTCCAACGAGGGACCAGACGAGTCGTCGTCCCTGGCCACAACTCGTGGTTTGCCTTTGTCGCCTTCACTAAAACTTGCATACTAATAGTCACCATGAGGTACTTAACGACTCATTACCGGTGACCACGCCTCGCGGTCACCTGCCGTCCTCTGTATTGCTACAAAATCACCTGGGGGTCACCACGGGCGACACAACAGCTCGTGGTATACCCAACGAGTCATGGAGATGACCTGTTAGGTGCACTGCCCAAACTTTCCATCCCTTGACCACGGCTCACATGATGACTCGTGGTGTTGACAAAGACTTGTGCTTACACCGGTGGTCACTTAAATTCCAAAATTTCAACCAAGTTCAAGCCTCTCCCCACGAGTCACTTAATGACTCGTGCGATTGCAGACGGGTCACTAGATGACTCGTCCTGTGACCTGGTGCAGAAATTCTTATTTTCTCCATTTCAACTCTCGAATCTGATTTAGGGATTTTGGGGTATAACAATATCTTCTCCTTGAAAACATTCATCCTCGAATGTTGAAAATCATACAAAAAAGCAGAGAAATGCAATCATCATACTCAATTACTGAACATACATGCTGAAAACTGACGGAGTGACTGACTTCGATTTGCACTACATGATTGAACTGAATTTTCGAACCACACATACATCCATTTACATGAATAAAACTGAGGTACATGAGCTGAACATGAAACTGAATAGAGTATTAAGGAGGAAACTGATACCTCAAGCTAAAACTCAGCCGGTAGAGAATAAGTGCAGGTATTTAGCCATCATATCTGCTTCGACCTCCCACGTAGCTCCCTCAACATACTGTTCCTCCATAAAACCTTGACTGAAGCTACTTCTTTGTTCCTTAGCTTACGAACCTGCCAATCTAGTATCTCCACCGGAACCTCTTCATAACTAAGGATGTCTTTCACACTGACACTGTCCACCGGAATAACTAGAGCTGGATTCCCAAACACTTCTTTAAGAGCGATACATGAAAAACTGGATGGACTGAAGCTAATTCTGAGGGTAACTCCAACTTATATGCTACCTTTCCAACCTGTTTCACAATCCGATACGGGCCAACATAATGGGGACTGAGTTTCCCTTTCTTCCCGAACCTCATCACTTCCTTCTTGGAAGACACCTTTAGAAACACCCAATCATCGGCTTCAAACTCAAGTTCTCTCATTCTCACATCCACATAGGACTTTTGGAGAATCTGAGTTGTTTTCAACCTGTCCCTTATAATCTAAACTTACTCCATGGCCTCATGGACTGTATCCCGACCTATCATCACAGCTTCACCGACTTCAAACCAACCAATAGGTGACCTATATCTCTGCCCATAGAAAGCCTCAAACGGAGCCATCTGAATGCTGGAATGGTAGCTGTTGTTATATGCAAACTCAATGAGAGGAAAACGATCATCCCAACTACCCTTTAAGTCAATCACACACGCTCTTAATATGTCCTCGAGAGTCTGAATAGTTCTCTCCGCTTGACCATCGGTTTACGGGTGAAATGTTGTGCTAAGCTGGACCTGAGTACCAAGTCCTTTTTGAAACGATCTCCTAAACTAGGAGATAAACTAAGTACCTCTATTCGATATGATAGACAAGGGAACTCCATACGACCGAACTAGCTCCCAAATGTATAAATTGGCTTTGACCAGTAGGAAATGAGTTGCTTGGGTCAACCTATCCACAACCACCCAAGTGGGGTCATACCATCGACGAGTATGAGGAAACCCTGTGATGAAGTCTATATTAATCACCTCTCACTTCCAAGTAGAAATATTGATATCTTGAAGCACACCTCCCGGTGTTTGATGCTTTACTTTCACCTGTTGAAAATTTGGACACTTAGCCACAAATTCTGCAATGTCCATCTTCATGCCATTCCATAAATAAACTTCCCGTAGGTCATGGTACATCTTGGTGGAACTTGGATGTATGGAATATCTGGAACCATGAGACTCGTGCAACATCCGATCTCTCAAATCATCAACATTCAGAACACACAAATGGCCCAAATATCAAAGCACACCATCTCCCCCTTTGGAGAAGACCTCTACCTTCTGCTGCCCAAGCCTGGCTGAGGAAGAGTTATGGGGTGTAAAACATTCTGAACAACTTCCTTTAACTTCATCAAGATAGGATCCTCGTCTTGTCTAGCGTTTACATCAGTCACCAAGAATGATTCTAACCCATTCGGCATAATAACACCACCATCGGTCGAGTCAACCAAACGAACTCCCAACCGTGCAAACCGATGCACATCCTTTACCATCTCCTTCCTCCCCTCATCTACATGGGACACACTCTCCATAGAAAGCCTACTAAGAGTGTCTGCTACCATATTAGCCTTACCAGGATGGTAAAGGACACTCATATCATAATCCTTGAGTAACTCCAACCAACTCCTTTGGCGTAGATTTAGATCTTTCTAGGTAAACACATATTGTACGCTCTTATGGTCTGCAAACACATCTACATGGACCCCGTACAAATAGTGTCTCCAAATCTTCAATGCAAATACTACCGCCGCCAATTTGAGATCATGAGTTGGGTAATTCTTTTCATGAACCTTTAGCTTCCTGGAAGCATATGTTATAACCTTACCATGCTGCATCAGTACACAACCAAGGTTGATCCTTGAAGCATCAAAATATACCACAAACACATTGGTACCCTCAGGTAGGGTTAACACCGGTGTTGAGGTGAGTTGAGTCTTCAACTCCTAGAAGCTCTTTTCACAAGCTTCTGACCATTGGAACTTCACTTTATTTTTGGTCAATTTGGTGAATGGCGCCGCAATAGATGAAAAACCCTCAAAAAATCTCTAATAATACCTAGCTAAACCAAAGAAACTCCAGATATCCGAAGGATTCACCGATCTTGGCCAATTCTTCACCGCTTTTATCTTTTGAGAGTCCACCTGTATGCCCTCACTTGACACCACATGGCCCAAAAATGCTACTGAGTTCAGCCGAAACTCGCATTTACTGAATTTAGCATATACTTGGCAATCATTGAGAGTTTGTAACACCACCTCAAATGAGCGGCATGCTTCTCCTTGCTCTGAGAGTATATCAAGATGTACTCTATGAACACAATCACGAACATATCCAAGTACGGCTTGAACACCCTGTTAATCAAATTCATAAAAGTTGAAGGAGCATTCGTTAGTCCAAAAGACATAACTACAAACTCATAATGACCATACCAAGTCCTGAAGGCTGTCTTCGGGATGTCACTCTCCCGAACCCTGAGCTGATGGTATCAGGTGTTGAGATCTATCTTCAAAAAGCACTTAGCACCCTGAAGCTGGTCAAAAAAATCATCAAGCCTAAGAAGAGGATATCTGTTCTTGATGGTGACCTTGTTCAATTGCCGATATCAATACACATACAAAGAGAACCATCTTTCTTTCGAATAAAGAGAACTGGTGCACCCCATGGGGACTTGCTAGGTCTGATGAAACCCTTGTCTAAAAGGTTTTTCAACTGCTCCTTTAACTTCTTTAAATCGACTAGAGCCATTATGTAAGGAGGAATAGTTATAGGCTGCGTATAGGAAAAAAGGTTGATACCAAAACCAATCTCCCGCTCGGGAGAGATTCCCGATAAATCATTGGGGAAGACTTTTGGATACTCACATACTACTGGAACTAACTGGATAGTCGGGACCTTGGACGTAGCATTATACCCTAAATAGATGGTACATACAACCTTTAGAGATCATCTTTCTGGCCTTAAAGTAAGAAATGAAATGACCTACAGGCATAGATAAACTACCCTTCCACTCTAGAACTGGCTCACTCAGAAATCGAAACTTTACCGCATGGGTTCTACAATTTACTGAGGTATAGCATGAAAATAGACAATCCATGCCAAGGATTACATCAAAATCGGTCATGACTAATTCTACTAAATTCGCTAAGGTGACTTTCTAAAGAATTGTGACAGGACAATTTCTATACACCCGTCTAGCTATAACTGAATCCCAACTGGAGTAGAGACTGAGAAGGTTTCTTATAAGATCTTGGGACTGACTCCAAAACTACTAGCAACATAGGGCGTAACAAAAGGCAAAGTATCCCCTGGATCTAACAATGCATATACATCAAAATGGAATACTCGTAACATACCAGTGACTACATCCGGGGAGACCTCCTGCTCCTAGAGGGATGCTAGGGAAAATAATCTGTTTTTCCGCTGCCTGCCACCTGTACTAGTAGATTCCCCCTGCTAAGCTGGGCGTGCTGGTAGAGCTGTTAAACTAGAAGTTGGGCCTCGACCCCTATCCTGACCTTGTCTAGCTGTTGGTTAATCTCTAAGCATGTGCCCAGGCTTCCCGCACCTGAAGCAAGCACCTGTACCCGCCAAGCATTGGCTCGTGTGTCTTTGACCACATCTGCTACACTCTGGAGGGCTGGTCTCTGCGGACCTACTACTCTGACCTCTCGAGCCTGATGCTCGTCCACTCTGGTCGCACTTGGACCTGGATGGAACACTCATAGCCGATGGTGCTAGGGCTGAAGATCTTTGGTGGGACTGTTGACAGTGCCCACTAGGCCTCTATTGGGAGAATTTGATGCTATCAATACTGGCCCTCTTGGCCTCTCTCTCCCACTCACTCACCTATATCGCCTCCATCTGCTGGGCGTATAGGACTATCTGAGCAAATTCAATATCCTAAAAAAGCATCACGGTCTAGAAATCGCTAACCAAGTAGTCTGCTATCCCGTGTACAAACATGCTCACACGGGCTCTTTGATCCGCCACCATCTCAGGCGTATACTTGGACAGACGAGTGAAATCCAAGGAATACTCCTAAACCGTCATCTTCCCTTGCTTTATATTCACAAACTCATTCACTTTTAGTAACCGATCTAGAAAAGTTGCTTGAAAGTCATCCCAACTGATAGGGCCTGCTCCGACTACCCTACTATCTTTCCACTATTTGAGCCAAATATGTGCGACTCCCTTCAGTTGATATGAAGCCAAATCGGTGCACTCCTCCCGAGTCACCCACATAATATTAGTGATCTTCAAAATCTCCTCATTGAATTCATGTGGATCATCGTCCACCTTCGATCCAAGGAACTTGGGAGGGTTCATCATCAGAAAGTCTCTAACTCTCGCTCTGATGCATTCCATTCTGAGGGACATGTGCTATCGCTTGCTTATTTAACTGGGTGGTCAGTGTCACGCCCCATTTTTCCTCGCGGAAAGAGGGATACTACATGTGATGTCTCTTAAGGGTTAAAAAAAGAAGAGTCGCCACCTAACGTATTAAGGTGCGTTAGGGCACCGTTCTAACCTAAAGGTATGTTTTATTAGCTAAGTCACCAGAGTCGAGCAAGGGCTTAAATAACCTCAAAAGGAAGGTGTTAGGCACCTTTCGAAGTCCACATATGTGGTTCCCAGCTGGATTCATTAATAAGTGGGGGAATTATCTAAGTGAACAAATAAAGTTGATTTTAACTTATATGTACTTAAACTAAATTGATAAAGGAATAAATAATTAAATAGATAATTAAATTTAGACAAGCGAGAAGAAAGAAATTTGGGCAAAAATGAAATCTAAAAGTAGTTTATCTTATTTCATTTTTCTTAATAATAAATACAAAAATTGTGGCAAATAAAGTAAGTAAAAAACATAAATAACGAAAACAGAACAATTTATTAAAATCCACGTAACAAACAAACAAATAAACATTTATTTAATTATGGGGACGAACCTCATAGAGGCACCTACGTATCCCTTAAGGGAATCAGGCCGACATAGTTCTACAAAAGAGGGGTTTGTTGACCTAATGGGATCACCCCGTGCAACTTAAATAATACTTCGCAATCATTGGGATTGCTCGTATTATTCAGCGAGCACAGACTATCATGTCCCAACTACCCACCTAGTTGATTAATTATTAACTTAAAATGTTCTATGTAACAAAACTAACGTCCTAGTGTTTGCCTACCCGCACCAATCTTAAAGTCCAAGAGGCATTGGACAACTATTTTGGATTTTTGGGGGATAAAATCCTAAGGTTGTTAATGCAGATTTAAACGAATACAAATAAATAATATTAAAAAAAACACTTAGCATATAAGGTTCTAAATAGGCCTCTTTTAATAATTTCTGAAAGAAGCATGATTTTTTAGAGACGCAGGGACAGATATTAAGGAATAATTTCTAAACATACGGATAAATCCTACAAGCATGTTCTATAATGCACAGATATTATATTCAAAAATATATATCAGCCAGAATATATTCATATATGATTGCACATGAAAGTTATTAAACATTTTGGCAATAATAAATTAAGGCTTGCAACAATGAAACTCCTAAAGAAAGCTTTAATTAATAAATCACGTTGACAAAATGCACCTCAGATTTAACCAGATTATTGTATGAGAGTAGCGTTAATCATCTGGCATAATTTTAATTACAAATAGTGGCTAAGAGGGAAACTTTCAAATACAGACAGTTCATGTGAGAACAGACTATTCTAAGGTTTATTACCTAAAATGCTAGATAGTATCTAAGACCAAACAGTAACATGTAATGTTTAACTAATTTAATAATTTTTTAACATGATCAATTATACTTATATTAATGCTATAGGCACGAAATTTGAAAATATAAATTACCAATTTTATAATTAAACCTATTCTTATGAAACTAAAGTGAACTGTTCAATGAATGATTATTAGCAGGCAAAAAAAAAATTTGAACATGCATATAAATTAAATTCCTATATCCGTAATTTCTAACTAAACAAGCAAATCCGCGATATTCTTATAGAGATTACTAAAGTTTCATAGGTTTAAACTAAATCATTTAATACCTTATAGGCATGCTTTGTAATGTTGCATGTATTATTACAAACCTATGAACATGCTTTCTAGGTGAATTTAATAATTAGATGCAATAAAATAAAAATACACAAACCCCACCCCCAGACCCCATTCCACTATTAATCAGTGTTCGTTTACATTTTTACACATCGACAGAAATAAAATAAATAAAAATAAATAAATACATCACGATATATGTATAAAATAAATTAGTTGAATTATAAACCCTCAAATCCCGGCAAACTCTTCGCTTCACCTGTTAAACAAAACTATACGACAAGATTGTGCTACATTATGACAGACATGCACATAATGTAAAATTTATACTTGTGGAACCTAATGCAAACAAAGAGTTCACATAGCAAGAAATTTAGATTAAGATAGAAAGGTGAACTAACCGGTTAATCAGTGAGAGAAACAAAGCAACAGTCAGTAATTTAGCAAGAAAGCTTTTCAATGGTCGGAACCCGAACTCAACACGTCAAGATCACGGGAATCTTGTGGATTCCGAGCAGTGCTCGTGTTGAGGCGGTATATAGGTGTTTGTAAATAAAAAATGAAGAGCAAAGAAAGAGAAAGAATAGTTCAGTATATTTTTTTTTACCGTTTCGAATGAATTCTAAAAAAGAGAGAGTAGGATCGTTTTATAGCTAGAGTGGTAAAAGGAAGGGAAAAAATTTAGCAATCAATTAGAGAAAAATTTCCTTAATTGAATAAAATAAGAAGTTAGGACTAAATAAACTTTTTCCATAAATAAACATATATTCAGACAATCCAAATAATTAAAGGGAGTAAAAGAATTGATCATGACCAAATAAAAGAAAAGAATCAATCAAGAATAATTATTTTCTAAAAATATCAAATTAAAACAGTGTAAAACCAATCAATAATTATTATAGGCAAACTAGTATTAAATATATTAAGGAAAGAAATAAACTATCAAACGAGTTTTCCCAATAATATTTTACCATAAATAAACATGTAATCAGCTGTCCTGATCAATTTAAAGGAAAATAAAGGATTGGACTGTCAATTTGTCTTAAAATAATTAACAATATGTAACCGTAATTAGTTATAGGGAAAGAGAATATTTAATAGACTCAATCAAGGGGCACATTTCCTTAATTAACAAAATTCTGACATAAGAACAAACCTATTTTACCATAGTTACACCAATATTTGAAGAAGGAAAGAAATCATTCAAGGAATGTTTGCCTTAGGAACAATTGACTATGTATCATATGAGTCAAACCTTACCAAAAATAAATAATTAAATGTTCAAATAAACAAACAAATAAAAAAAAATATATCCCAATTAATAAGGCAAATTAGTAACAACAACCTATAATTAACAACCACGCATATGAGAGAAAAACAAATGGAATCAATTAGGAGAAATATTAAAATAAATTAAGAGACAAATATGTATAGTCCAACGGATACTTTTGAAACAGCATCAGATCTTGCCATGAATAAACAAGTAACATGAGTATTTAAAAACTAAGAATGAAATTCTTATTTCGATTATACTAATTATGTAATTTGGTTTAAGAAAGTACAAAGGTGAAAATTACCAAATTTATTCGTTAATCAAAATCTATCAAGATAATCACAAGAACTAATTGAAGGATTTTTCCAAGAAATGATTTTTGATATGAATATACAATCTAATTAAATTAACACTGTAACAGTAGCAATTTAATTTGCACACTTTGACAGAAAAATACCAAGCAAACAAACAAGGACACACATATATATACAGGAGTTCTGATAGAGGGCAAGTTGAATGACTAAACAATGACATATATGTATACACACATATAAATAACTTTCATAAAATTCTTCAACAAGAGCGGTGATATACATATATTCCAAGGATACTAATATTTTTTTTTCAAGCGTATTCGGCCAGATTAAGGGGTGACAAGAACAAAGTTCATAAACAAGCATACTAATCAACCGTGCATGATTAAATAATTAACACATACTTATCATATATACATATATATATATATAAATACACATACATACATATATATATATATATATATATATATATATAAATGAAACAAAAAGGAAGAACAATACATATTATTTATATACATATATAATTATATATCATTATATAAATGAAACAAAAAAGGATAACAATATACATTACTTATATATATATATATATATATATATATATATATATATATATATATATATATATATATTATATTTATATATACATATCTATTTTACATATTACTTATATATACCTATCTATTATATATTATTTTACACATATACATATTTATTATATATACATTATTTTTATATATATTTATTATATATATATATATATATATATATATATATATAAAAACAGGAGAAGAAGAAAAATAAAAAATAAAATAAAATTACGGACAGATCTTCGCAGATCTGTCCGGATCCGTCGGCTGGGAGGTGGTCGAGGTTAGTTGGTGGTGTGACTGTTAAAGAAAAGAAATGAAAGAGAGGAGAAGGAGAAGGGGGTGGCGGCGTGGTGTTATTTTTCCGGCGTAGTGGCGTGGCCGGCCGGTGATATGGAGAGGAAAAGAGGGAGGTCTGGTGGCGAAAATGAGAGGAGAGGCGGTGGTTCATTATTTTTGGTAAGTTTTGCTAGCTTTACCGGAGACGAAGAAGGAGAAAAAGGGTGACGCCAATGGTGGTGCTTCGAGTGGTGGTTGTGTTGGTTTTTGTAGTGTTGTTTTCCGGCGAAGAGGGGTAGAGGAAGAGAGGGAAAACATGAGGGAAGATGAGGAGAAAGAGAGGAGCAAGGGGCGGCAGGGAGAGAGAGCTGCGAGTGAGAGGCTGGTTTGGCAGTGGTGTTGTTTTCTGGGTTGTTCGGCTGCTGGTTTCGGACGGGGAAGGGAGATAGAGAGAGGGAGAGAGGAAGGAGGGTGGCGCTAGGGTTAGGGAGAGAAAAAAGAATGAAAATGTGTTTAGGGTTTTTGGTACGGTATGAAGATAAATAAGGAAATAAAATAGGTTTTAATTAGGACCGTTCGATTAAATCGATGAGTGGCTGGGATTAAAAGTTAGTGATCTGGGTCGGGTCATGGGTAGGAGCGGGTAGAGTAGTGAGTAAGGAATATATTTAGGCTGAAATTGAATTTAAATAATAGCCAAAATTGATCAAAAGTGGCTAAAATTGATATAAATTTAATAGAAAATGACCAGATTTGAAATAAATTGGATGAAATTGGATTTTAGCTGCTATTAAATTAATAAATATACTACACTTTAAATAATTTAATAAATAGATAATAAACTAATTTAAATTATGAAAAAATCACATAAACATTATTATTAATATAAATAAATCCTAAATTTAAGTATACTTATGTAAATATCATATAATTAAATTATTATATTTATAAATAATTTAATGACTAGAAAATAAAATTAAGTTATCAAATATTATAAAAATCATATTATTAACATAAATAATTTATAAATTCGAGTAATATTATTAGTCAAATAAATTTATAAAATTTAGTAAAATTAGGTAAATTGTTTATTAAATAAAGAATACATTTCAAAATAAGGGCGCATATTAATACGAAATATATTATATACGACATAATTATTTAATATCAAAAATTAAAATTAATATGAGTCATATATATGTAACTTGAAATAATTTTCACAATATTATGATAATAAATTATTTTATAAATAAAAAAGTAAGTCGAATATTTGTGTAAAATAAATAAATAAATATATATATATATAAGCAGCATATTAAGGTGTAGGGAAGTCAAAATTAGGTGTCAACAGTCAGGGCCTGGGCTAACATCTGAATGGTTGCCTTGAACTCTGTGTGGGCCACCAGCTCGGGTATAGGCTCATCATGGACTGGTGGGACCTAATGATGCCCATCTTAATTGCCACCCCCGTGGACATTTCCATTTCCATTTCTCCTTCTGTTAACTCTGCAGGGAGGCATGATTCTGCAAACATGTATAGCACGAGTTAGAAGGATTGAGAGACATTTCACCGCAAGACATAGATCATGAAAGAAGGGAACATTTCCTAAACATCTCATAGCCTCTTCGTCATAAGTGTGGCCCTCTTCACACCCATGAAAAAGACTCTACTTAACACGACTTTTGGACACCCTAGGACAGTTCAAAACCTAATGCTCTGATACCAAGTTTGTTATGATCTGAACATAGGCCCGGATTGAGACACGGGAAAAGAAACCTCGAGAGGCTCCAAGTCGACCCATGGCATGAACATACATCTAACTCAATCATAGATAAGCCGAAGATCATCATAAATAACATAACAAAAGTCTAAACAAAATATCACAACTGATTACATGCACATGTCTAAAGTTGAAATACAACTATGTCCGAAAAAGCCTCTAACACTGACGAGTTGATCGGACAAGACCCCAACTAACTCACTATAGTCTGAAACTAAAAAGACAAAACATAAGTGATAAAAATGGCTCTCGTAAGATGAGGACTCACAAACTCTGATGCGGGAAGTATTAAAGTTGAGAATCTGGCAATCAACGAGACTGAGTCTGGATATTGGAGCTTGTATCATAAAATGATACAACATAGGGTATGCGGTTAGTATGTGGAATGTACTGAGTATGCAAGGGAAGTAAAACCACTTAAGTAAGTAAAATCATCAAACCATGCATAATATAAAACATAATTAAGATAAGATTTGAGAGTAGGGCTTGCATGCTATTTTTTGAAATCATGATCTGAACATAACTAGACATTATATCTGAATCAATTGACTTAAAGCTGAAAAATGATAATCATAATTAAAACTTAACATTGGGTCAAACCTACTAAAAACATATATCATGACTACTGTACATGCATAACTAAAATCATGAGGAACAATGGGAGACTTGTCATATAACTAATATTACCATGATAGAGCTTATGTGGTCCCGACTATCACACTCAAGTGGGTAGAGCCGTCCAAAGCTTTGACAGGGCTAAGGAAGCTACCATGATATCGATATCAAGCTCAAGGCCCCTTGGGGCAGGGGAAGCTCAAGAGAGAGGTCCCAAAGTATATAACTAGACCTACGTTGGCGCATATTTCTGAGGCACAGGGTTGACTGACCCTTAGCCAACTTGGTGCTAGACACTACTCCCAAAAAAAACATGCATATGCTCTCCATCATTTTTCAACGAAACTGACCATCGTCTAATGATGAAACTGAATAATAACATACATGCATAATTTGAAATCATAACATGAGGAGCCTTGGCTCAAACCATACCATAAGCGGAAAATAATGGGAATCTTGACTCCAATACCATGTAGTAAGCTAATTCATGAAATCGAAAAAACATACTTGACCATATAGGCTTGCCCAATACTTAAACATGCTTGAAATCAACTTGATTCACTTTGAAAACATCGACCTAACATGGGTATTTCGAAATCATACTTTCTTCATAAACATCTCATAATGCTTGAACATATAACTCATAGATCTCAACTTTCATGAACATTCATGGGTGAGCATCATAGTTTAGAAAACATGAAAATATATACCTTATAATTTAAAACATTGTAAAATATGCCTATTAATTATAATTCATCATTTAGAACATACTTAGATCACACCCATGATTAAAACTTAGGAATTCATGCATTGGGTAAAAAACCCATGGAGTTATCAATTAGATCATCATGAATTGAGAGGTAATAGGGCATGGGTATGGACAATTACACCCATTCATAGCCTTACATACTTGAGAGGATCTGATTTCACAAATTCTTTGATTTCTCAAGGAAGAATTGAGGAAGAACCTTGATGAACTATGCTTGATCACTCTCTAAACCCTCAAACTTGCATGCATGAGTTTTGAATAGGCTAGAATGACTTGACCCATATTAATACACTCTCTATTGGCATTAAAACGACGTAGTTTAGACTTTAGGAACATAGGAATTATGAAAAAGCCCTTACTAAACTCACAGGAAAAAACAGACTACTAGTCCCCACGAGGGACTAGACGAGTCATCGTCCCTGGTCACGACTTGTGGTCTTCCTTCATCACCTTAACTGGAACTTGCATACTAATAGTCACCACAAGGTACTTAACGACTCGTTACCGGTGACCACGACTCATTACCAGTGACCACGGCTCGTGGTCACCTCCCGTCCTCTTCACTGCCAAAAAATCACCTGGGGGTCACCATGGGCGACACCACAACTCGTGGTGTACCCAATGAGTCGTGGTGATGACTCGTTAGGTGCACTTCCCAGACTTTACATCCCTTGACAACGGATCACATGACGACTCGTGGTGTTGACCACGACTTGTGGTCACATCCGTGGTCAATTAAATTCCAAAATTTCAACCAAGTTAAAGCCTCCCCCCCAGGAGTCGCTTAACGACTCGTGGGGTTCCTGACGCATCACTAGAAGACTTGTCCTATAACCTGGTGTAGAAATTCCCATTTTAACTCTCGAGTCTGATCTTAGGGATTTTGGGGTATAACATTTTCGCACCAATTTAAGACATCACATAGGTACATTTTCAGCCATTTTTAAGCAACTTAACAATAGCATGTCATTTTATATAATTTAAATTAGATGTTATATGTCATGACCCAAAAGTCAAAAGATCCATGAGGACACCTACACTTTCCTCTTGGTAGGTAAGCCAAACCATCAACCCAACAACGTAACATAGAAGATTATGTAATCAAACGTGGATGTAAGACAAATATAAGTTCCCATAAGAATCTTTATATAACACGAATGCAGAAAATAACAAAATACAACACCCAAGACTTGACATTAAGGGTAGTAGATTATCTTAGGATACATAAATTGTGTGACATTAAAATATTATTTGAAATAAAAGAAATACTGAAGTAGAAGATTGATGGAGTCTGGAACTACAAAGTATCTAGACATCTCACCAAGAAACCTCTCAAAATGAACCTTGAACTCTAGAATCAATGCAATTCGCCAGTGTTTGAAATACAATATGCACAAAAGAGTGCAACAAGAGTAGTATGAGTACGGAGAATACATGTACTCAGTAGTTACTATCGACTGACAATCCTGAGTACTATGATAAAAATATATTTAAAATAATGCTTACAATTAATTAATCCCTTTGCAAATATATACAATCTAAGCAAAGTAGTCAAAAGGAAATCCAATAGGCTAGCATGTTCAGGTAGACAATTCAAATGATTTCATATGAATAAAATGCTATGCAATGACTAAAAATTACCAGGTATACATATGTGCTTCTACCTGTGAATTTTCAGGAAGCGGTAACCAATGGGGAACTTGTGAAGTCTATATTATATACCTTCGAAGAATACGTTTCTCTCTTACTTCTAGTTGAAAATTTGCCTTGGCAATACCACAAGCCAAAATAATTTTTCATCGGCTTTTCATGATACCAACTTGCTTGAACCATTTTCCATTGGCATAACATCTATCAGAACCATTTTTCATTGGCATAACACTTAAGCTTGCTGAAATCATTTTCCATCGGCATCGCACTTGTTAGAATCATTTTCCATCGCATTACAAGCATAGGTGAAAGCTTTCAAAATAATAGGATTATCGTAAGAATCAAGACAATAGGCACCACATGCCAAGACATATCATGTAGCAACAATGTGGTATAAATATGTATGGAACGAGTACATACCTCCAAGTTCATCGATTACCATTTCAATTATTCTAATTCCACGTTATATAATTAATTTCTCAAGTCCTCAAATGAATATTTCATCAAGGCTCCTTTAGCCATAGTCAACAAATCAAAATGAATCATATAAAGGCTATCAACTAATTTTCAACCTAGATTTACTATAAGAAGTCATTTCTCCTATTCGCAATTCATAAGGTTCCCTTCATAATACACCAACACCCAAATATGAATCATCACATGTAGAGTTTGTGTCATGACCCGAGCTGAGACCCTGGACCGAGACACGGGACCTAAAACTACGAATGACTCCAATCTAACCCATGAATCATACATAGCAATACAAAAGCATGAACTAAAGAAAAATTTAAAACATAAACATGGAATAGAGGAAGTCTACATAGCATAAAACATAAGTAAGAGTGAATATATCACAATGTTGAGTTACCTACTATATGTCTATCTAAAAAACCTTTAGTTGTACGATGAGCTGATGAGACAGCACCCTCAACCAACTCACTAAATCTGGAACTAAAACAAGAATAACAAAATAAATTGATAGATGTCCTTGAACGATGAGGATTCACCAAGACTGGGAAATTGAACTGGTCTGAGCAGGAGCGAGCTAATGGCGAGACCAAGATGGATCACCTGAACCTATATCATGAGATGATGTAACATAGAGTATGCGGTCAGTACTTTGAATGTTTTGAGTATGTAAGGTAAGTAAAATATGCTAGTAAAACGATAGTCTGGAATCATGAGTATAACTCAAGAAAGATCATGAGGGTAAGGAAAACATGCTAAAATGCATAAATACTAAGTGTATATATATATATATATATATATATATATATATATATATATATAAGCTATTCATCGTAATATGAACATAATGACCCAAGGTTTAGAAATAGAAATTATCTAGCTTGTCATGCTTGAAATCCTATGTGAAAGCTCAAAACTAATCAATGTGTCAAATATGCTATAAAAATAATATCACAAGTCATGAATATGAGTAACTGAAAACATGAGGAACAGTGGGAGATTCTTATAACCGACATACCCCATGTGAGCATACATGGATCCTGACCTATAAATCCCTAGTCGGGATGGTTTTCATACCTTGCCAAAGGTAGAACCATGAAAAAGGTGTGATATCACTCATGGGTGGCCCATATGGGCATGGCAGATACTCTCATGGAGGACCCCATAATGGCTACGTTGGCACGTAGTTCTATGACCTGGGTGCGCTGGAACCCCAGTCTACTTAGTGTTAAATACTACTCCCAAAACATACATAGTACTCATATCATAATTATGAAACATACTTGAAGTAAATGGTCTTGTTGAGATCAAGAGATTCATAACATGCTGAGATACATGAACTAGTCATAAGATAGGCCCGGGAGTCGGCCATGATCATGAACTTGATATTCATAAAAGCCATGTATACTTTAGGAAATCATTATACTCTAAAATTCATAAATTCATGAAGCGTTCTTGTGGAAATCGTGCATTATGATCATAAAATATAATTTAATTCATCATATTTGAAACCGTGGTGACTTATAAGCTTAATTTCATAAATCATGCATAATAGGGCATAATCTTCATGATATTGAAATCATGAATTAAAAATTAATTGAGGTTTAAATCTACCCTAATAATCATGGAAGATCAATCAAAATATGAAGGTATTATACCCATAGAGAAAAAATGGAAGACTTCATGAATATTGGGTAAAAAAACCTAGAATTCTATTGACATGCATGGAAACTTAAAAATCATAAAATTCGGGTGAAATTTGACATGAGGGTGGAAATGTTTCCCCCATTTGTAACCCTACATACCTGGGATGAATGATTTTTAAGATTTCCTTAAACACGCAAGAAGATGGAGAGAGATTTTGATGAGGGACCCTAGCTTTATCTTTGAAGATAATTTCAAAACTAATGTAATTGTGAGAGTATAATGACTTAAGATTAGGTTAAACTCCTTAAAACACTCTTTTAGAAGTCCTAAACAACATAACTTAGGGCTTAGAAGCTTAAGAATTTACAAAAGTACCCAAGGGAACACGTAATTAAAATCAGACTGCCAGGCACCATGGGTAGCACCATGAGTCGTACCACCAAACAACGACTCCTACATCCTCTCGTTGTTAGCTAGTCGAATTTTCTTTGTTCTCTGCTTCTCCAACCATGGGACTCATAGTGACTTGTTGTTTCCTACAATGAGTTGTACCATGGCTTGGGGTTAGGGGTATGTCATGATCCGAACATCGACCCAAATCGAGACACGAGACAAAGAAACCCGAGAGGCTCTAAATCAACCCATGCCATGAACATAACGTCTAACTCATTCATAGATAAATGGAAAATCATCATAATTAACATAGCGTAAGTCTGAACAAAACATCACAACTAAATACAATCATGAGTCTAAAGCTAAAATACAAATTATATCCAAAAAAGCCTCTAACACTGACGAGTTAATGGGACAAGACCCCAACTAACTCACTATAATCTAAAAACTAAAAATGTTGAACATGTCTGAATAGAAAGGCCCTCGAAAGATGAGGACTTACCAACTCTGATTGGGAAGTGCTAATGTTGGAAATCTGGCTATCGGCGGGACTGAGTTTGGATATCGGAGCCTGTATCATAAAACGATACAACATAGAGTATGCCGTCAGTACGTGGAATGTATCGAGTATGCAAGGTAAGTAAAACCACTAAGTAAAATCATTAACTCATGCATATAATAAAACATAATTAAGATAAGATTATGAGATTAGGGCTTGCATGCATTTTGCTGAAATCATGATATGAATATAACTAAACATCATACTGAATTGAATGAACCAAAGCTGAAAAACTGATAATCATAAGTAAAACTGAAGATTGGGTGAAACCTGCAGAAAACATAATAACATAACTGATGTACATGCATAACTAAAATCATGAGGAACAATGGAAGACTCATCATATAACTGACATTACCATGATAGAGCTTACATGGTCTCGACTATCACACTCAAGTGGGCAGAGCCGTCCAAAGCTTTGCCAGGGCTAAGGAAGCTACCATGATATTGATATCAAACTGAAGTCTTCTTGGGGCAGGGAAAACACAAAATGGAGGTCCCAAATAATCTGAACATAGCACGTAGTTATGAGGCATATGGTTGACTGACCCTTAGCCTACTCGGTGCTAAACACTACTCCCAAAAACATGCATATGCTCTCTATCATTTTTCAACGAAGCTGACCATCATCTAGTTACGATGCTGAATAATAATGTACATGCATAATCTGAAATCATAACATGAGGAGCCTTGGCTCAAACCATACCACAAGTTGAAAATAATGGGAGTCTTGACTCCAAAACAATGTGGTAAGCTAATTCATGAAATCATAAGACATACTAGATCATATGGGCTTACTCAATACTTAAACATGCTTGAAATCAACTTAATTCACTTTGAAAACATGAACATAGACATGGGTATTTCGAAATCATACTTTCTTCATAAATATCTCGTCGTGCTTGTACACATACTTCATAGATCTCAACTTTCATGAAATTCCATGGATGGGCATCCTAGTTTAGAAAACTTGAAAACATAATTTATAATTTAAAACATTGTAAAATCTGCCCATTAATAATAATTCATCATTTAAAACATACTTAGATCATACCCATGATTGAAACTTAGGAATTCATGCATTGGGTAAAAACCTCATGGGATCATCAGTTAGAACATCATGAATTGAGAGGGAATTGGGCATGGGTGTTGACTATTGCACCGATTCATAGCCTTACATACCTGAAGGGATATGATTTTACCACTTCCTTGATTGCCCAAAGAGAATTGAGGAAGAACTTTGTAGAACTAGGCTTGATCACCTCTCAAACTTCTAAACTTTCATGAAAGAATTAGGATAGGATTAGAATGACTTAACCCTTCTTAAAATACTCCATTCTGAGCATAAAATGATGTACTTTAGGCTTTCAAAACTTAGGAATTATGGAAAAGCCCTTAATAAACTCGTAGGAAAAAACAGACCACCAGTCCCAATGAGGGACTTGACGGATCGTTACCAGTGACTACGACTCGTGGTCACCAATCGTCATGAACACTGCCAATTCTTCCTCTGAGGGTCACCATGAGGGACACCACGACTCGTGGTGTACCCAATGACTTGTGGTGACCAATCGTTGCCAACACTACTGAAGTTTTCCAATCTTCAACCAACTCTTGACCACGGACCACCCAACCCATTTCACAATCCGATATGGCCCAACGTAACGGTGACTGAGTTTCCCTTTCTTTCCGAACCTCATCACTCCCTTCATGGGAGGTACCTTCAGAAACATCCTATCATCGACTCCAAACTCAAGTTCTCTCCTCCTCACATCTGTGAACGGCTTCCTTCCACTTCAGCAAGATAGGATCCTCATCTTGTCTAGTTTCTACATCAACCACCAAGGATGATTCTGATCCATTCTAAATGATAACACCATCATCGATTGAGTTAACCAAATGAACTCCCACCGTGCAAGCCGATTAACATCCTTCACCAGCTCCTTCCTCTCCTCATCTACATGGGACACACTCTCCATAGAAAGCCTACTAAAAGTGTGCTACCACATTAGCATTACTCGAATGGTAAAGCACACTCATATTATAATGCTTGAGTAACTCCAACCACCTCTTTTGACCTAGATTCAGATCCTTTTATGCAAACACATATTGAAGGCTTTTGTGGTCCGTAAGAACATCTACATGGACCCTGTACAAATAGTGTCTCCAAATCTTCAAGGCAAATACTACTGCCGCCAATTCAACTCTTGGAAGCTCCTCTCACAAGTCTTCGACCATTGGAACTTAATTTTTTTAGGTCAACTTGGTAACTGGTGATGCAATAGATGAAAACCCCTCAATATATCTCCGATAGTAGCCAACTAAACCCAAGAAACTCCTAATATCTGAAGTATTCACTGGTCTAGGCTAGTTCTTCACCGCTTCTATCTTCTAAGAGTCTACCTGTACACCCTCACTTGACACCACATGGCCCAAAAATGCCACTGAGTTCAACCAAAACTCGCATTTACCGAATTTGACATACAACTGGCGATCCTTAAGAGTCTATAGCACCACCCTAAAATGAGTGGCATGCTCCTCGTTGTTCTGAGAGTATATAAGGATGTCATCTATCAACACAATCACGAACATATCCAAGTATGGCTTGAACACCCTGTTCATCAAATTCATAAAAGCTGCACGAGCATTCGTTAGTCCAATAGACATTACTACAAACTCATAGTGACCATAGAATGTTCTAAAGACTATCTTCGGGATGTCACTCACCCGAACCCTGAGCTGATTGTATCCAGATCTGAGATCTATCATTGAAAAGCATTTAACACCCTGAAGCTGGTCAAACAAATCATCAATACTGGGTAGAGGTTAACTATTCTTGATGGTAACTTTATTCAATTACCGATAATCAATGCACATACGAAGGAAGCCATCCTTCTTGCGGATAAGAGAACTAGTGCACCCCATGGGGATTTTCTCGGTCTAATGAATTTCTTGTCTAAAAGGTCTTTCAATTGCTCTTTCAAATCCTTTAACTCGACTGGGGACATTCTGTAAGGAGGAATAGATATAAGCTGCATATTGGGAAGGAGGTCAATACAGAAATGTATCTCCTGCACTGGAGGAATTCCTGGTAGATCATCTGGGAACACTTTAGGATACTCATATACTATTGGAATTGACTGGATAGTTGGGGTCTCGAATGTAAACTTCTTAGTCCTAACTCGATGGTACACAAAACCCTTAGAAATCATCTTTTTGGCCTTATGGTAGGAAATGAAATGACCTACAAGTACAACTTAACTACCCTTCAACTCTAGGACTGGTTCACATGGAAATTTGAACTCTACTGTGTGGGTTCTACAATTGACCGAGGCATAGCATGCAAATAGACAATCCATGCTGAAGATAACATCAAAATTGGTCATGGCTAACTCTACTAAATCTGCTGAGGTTATTTTCTGAAGGACTATGACAGGGCAATTTCTAGTAGGAAAACATTGTAGTAAGCAATTTTACATTTTTGGAAGAGAGATTTGAGTCATAAAACCTTGTGATCAACCTTTTCTTGAATTCATCTTGTTCTTTCTACTTGTTATTCAAGATTTCATGGTTTAATTGAAGGAATTGTTTTTCTCAATCATCTTTGTAAGTATTGTTATATGTTTTGAAGAATGAACACAAATCACAACCTTGCAACTATGAGAGGCTAAAACCTCCATCGTTTGGGTTGTGGGAACCATGGAGGATTAACAAGTTAGGGTTCCACAAAGTGAGTCTAAAGCCAATACTAAATACTTATATTTATTCTATTCATCTTTAATGATACTTAGCGGTGTACAACGTTAGGAAGTGCCTGAATTCTTTACCTGCTTTGGTCGAAGAGGTAGAAATTAGGAAAAGAAAATTACAACAGAGCCTTGATCTTGATGATCATTGTTTTAACTTGAGTTGTGGTCGCAGGATAGTTATATTTGGAACTTAGTGATAATGGTTAGTTTGCAAAACTCATGAGACTTGATTGAGTAATTGAGGTTTAGTCATTCAATAGGGATTGGTTGATCGTGTGAATGAACCTAAGTTATCAATTTTGTAAGTAAGTATTGGTAAAGATTACGAGTGTATACCCAAAGCTGTTATGAACCCATGGGGAACACAAACCCTAACTATCCTTTAATTATTGATTCACAAATATAATATTGACTGCTACTTATTTTTATTATTGCTTTTTATTAGAATCTCCCCATTTTGAAGTAATTACCATACAAGTTCATCTACCGGCTGTAATCTAGATCTTCTATATTTCCTGTGGGTTCGACCCCAACCTATAAGTTTGGGTTCTTTATTGACAACGTCTGCTTTATACTTCAGTTTGAAGTGTTATTTGAGCGTTATTAAAAAGTGGCGTCGTTTTCAGGGAATATGGCTAACACTAGGTTATTTGCTTGTATTTGAATTTTTGGTAATTATTTCCTTAATTACGTTTATTTTTGTGTTTTTATTTGATACCCATAGGCGTCCTCCGGTGAATGCCAAGAACTCGGAGTAGAGGAGACCCCCTTGTTACACTCAATCCCGAAATCGAATGAGCACTGCATAGATCAGAAAACCTTGAGCAGAGAGAAGCCCGCTTAGCTGAAGAAGCTAGGCAAGGTGAGCAAGCTTGGTTAGCTGCACTTCAGCAAGCTGGTGATGATAGAGATGAGGTGGTAGACGTTGGTCGACATAGGAGGGGCAACCGAGCTCAGAGATTTTCCCCTCAGTTCTTTGATGATGATGACCCAGATATTGATGAGGTTGGGTCAACTGGAGCATTTGTGCCACCACCATTGCCTGTTGGGGCAAAATTTGACATCACGAGCACCATGATTCAATTGCTAAACATGAAAGGGGTGTTCAGTGGCCACGCAACGAATGACACCAACCTTCATTTGATGAACTTTGTAGGAATATGCAAGGCATACAAGTTTCCCGGAATAAGCCAGGATGCAATAAGACTCTGACCCTTTCCTTTCTCTCTATAAGAGAAAGCTACTTTGTGGTTATCGGAGTTGCCCAACGACTCCATAACCAATTGGAGAGAGCTTAAACAAGCCTTCCTGGATAGATTCCTTTCCCCATAAAGGATGTTACAGTTGAAAGATGAGATCTATAATTTCTGGAACATTAAGATGGAGGCACTTCATGAAACCTGGCTGAGGTTCAAAAAAAGGTTGACTAAGTGCCCGAACCATAAAATCCCAAATCACAGTTTTTTGGAAATCTTTTGCAGGTCTTAATAATAGCACCAAGGCTGTAGTAGATACGGTGGTGGGAGGAGCATTGGTGAGTCACACATGGGAGGAAGCAACCACTATCCTTCACAGGGTGGTAAAGACAAACAGGGCCTGGCATACGAGAGAGGATGATGCAGTAGCTGGTACATATGCTATTGGTTTGACTGCAGACCAACGAAGGAAGTAGGAAGAACGCGATCAGGAGTTGTCTCACATGCGCACATCATTGGATTTGCTGACAAATCATATCATGGGAGTAGGAGCCAAAAAGGTGAATGCAGTGGGAACACAAGGAAGGGAGCAGGGAGCGGATCACTCTGATTCTAAGGAGGAGGCAAACTTCCTAGATAGCCAAGTGGAGGGTTTTCGAGCCAACGCCCAAGCGTCTGGACAAGAAAATTGGTGCCAAGGTTATGGAAATCAAGGTTGGAACCAATAAAGAGACAACCACAACAGGAATGGGTTCAAAGATAGGAGTTGTGATCGTGAGCGAGAGGGAGAATGGAGAAGGAATGACGAATATCGCAACGATCATGCTGGAGTCTATGTGCCTCCTAATGCACGACAAGGGGAGGCTGGACAATCAAATTTGGAAAGTATGATGGCCAAAATGCTGAAAAAGGTGAGGTCCACAAATGATCGGTTAAAAGAAATTCGAAGTGACTTATCTAGCATGGGTCATAAAGTGGAATCTCACGCCACCGCCATCAAGCAAGTTGAACACCAACTTGGGAAACTATCAGCATCAATAAACCCTAGGCAAAAAGGGTACACTTCCTAGCAACACTGTCCAGAATCCAAAGAATTATGCTCATTGCATGGCAGTGATGACTAGGAGTGGTAAAACCGTAGTTGACCCCCCGTTTCTTGTTGAAGTTGATAGGAGGAAAGAGAGCATAATGAAGGAAGAAAAGATTGGTGATGAGACACAAGATGATGAGTTGCAAGAGGCCCCTAAGGGTGAGAAGAAACGCGACATTGATCAAGGGGCAACTCTAGTGCAAAAGGCTATCCCGAGACCACCGCCACCATTCCTACAAAGAATGAAGAAAAAGGCAGACAAAAGTAAGTTCCAAAAATTTCTTTCAATGCTTAAACAACTTTCTATGAATATACCGTTGGTTGAAGCACTAGAGCAGATGCCAGGGTATGCAAAATTCATGAAGGACCTGGTGATGACGAAAAGATCTGTAAGCTATGAGCCGGTTAACAATGTCCATCATTGTAGTGCCATAGCAACAAGGGTCTTAGCTTAGAAAAAGGAAGACCCAGGGGCCTTCACAATACCTTGCACCATTGGTAATGTCGAGTTCACAAGGGCACTCTTTGATCTGCGAGCTAGCATTAACCTAATGCCCTTGCCAGTTTTGAAGAAGCTAGGATTGGTAGCCCCCACACCAACCAACATGCGGCTACTGATGGCCGGCAGAACAGTAAAAAGGCCAGTAGGTATCCTAGTTGATGTGCTCGTCAAGGTTGATAAGTTTATATTCCCACCAGACTTCGTGATCTTGGATTGCGAGGTCGATTATGAGGTCCCCATCATTCTGGGGGGACCATTCCTCACCACTAGGAGAGCTCTAGTAGATGTAGAAGCTGGCTTGTTAAAGTTCAGGCTAAACAAAGAAGAGGTCACTTTCAACATCTGTTGGACTATGAAGCAACCAAAGGAATTTAGTGTGTTCTCAGCACTTGAGGATGAGTATTAGTCACTTGACGAATTCTGAGTAGTTAAAATGACTTGCGTCGTGCCACATTGTTAAATCAGGCACTGCATAGGAGGCAACCCATGGAAGGTGAAGTCTGAGTAGCCACAAGTATTTCCCTTTTTCCCTTCAAGCTTATATTTTGTGCTTCAGGGACGAATCTCATTCTTTAAAAAGGGGGCATGTACTTGTATTTTTGGGATATTTTTGGTCGCCTGAGGGTTTTTCTTGCCGTATGTCTTTTCCCTCAGACATGCGATCTAGTAGAACCGGCATGTGTTAGAATTTTTTGTTTTTAGTTGTGATTTTTGTTTGATTAGAAAGTAACTTAGGAATGCTCAGCCAGTGAATATGCACTACTTTTGTTGTTTTTGAAAAATTGACCCTGTTTAAAAATTTTTGTTGTGTATTTGTGACAAAAATGCATGATTTCTGTGGATCATCTTATGTCATGTATTTATTAATAGTGCTAGTCTTGTTAATCCATGTATGAACCAGAAAGGTAAAGTGAAAATAGTTCATCTACCATGTTTGAGTGAGGTCTTAGTATTTGTTGTAGTATATTGTTGAAGCTTTAGAACTTGCCTTGTTGGTCTCTGCCTAGGTTGAGGAAGGTTGGTTAGGATATGATCATAGACCATTTTTTTTGTTAGCTCACTTTTATCTGATATTTCCCTACAAAGTGTCATGAATCACTTGATCCCAAGTTTGAGCCTTAATTGACCATGTTTCTTTGATTTACCACCCAGTTGTTTATAATGAACCTATTTGGCCCTGATCCTTCCTTGAATATTGTGAACCTCAACATAAGAAAAATGCTTAATTTGAGGGTGGCTGAAGTAGGGGTGCATAAGCGGTGGGAACGGGAGAAAAGGAAAGAAAAGAAAAATAAGAGAAAAAAGAAAATGGAGAAAAAAAGGTGTGGTGAGGTGAAAAAGTAAAAAGCTGAAAATTTGAGAATATTGAAAAAAGAAGTGAAATTAAAATAGCTTTAAAGTGTTGAAAAAATGTGAAAAATCACCTCACCCATGCAAATGTTCATAAAATGGGAAAAAGGGAAGAAAAGGAGACAAAAAAAATGAACGGTGAAATAGGAGAATGGTATAGCCAATGAATGTAGTTCCAAGGAAGGGACAATCACTAATAAAATCTTTCATCTTTATCATGTCCATCCTATGCCTACATTACAAGACATATAAAGTCCTATAGTGATTTTAATTTGACCATCTAATAAACCGAAGCAGAGAAAATAAAGGAAAGCCTATGGTATCTGATGCATAATACTTGCAGTTCTTTGAAAGAGTGAGTGCCTCATTTGCCTAGTCCCATGTTTTAGTTGATACTTCATACTAGAGTGGGGACTTCATTTTTTGTGAGGGTACATGGATTATGTTTTCTTTTAACATTAGTCTGTGTGAAACACATATGTGATGACTTGATTGGTTGTTGATAGCTAGATGACATTCTTGATCCCTGAATAGGATGTTTTGAGGTTGCTTGCAATACATTAGCTGATGATGTTTCAAGAGGAAGGGTCAATAGAGTTTGTATATAAAGTGCACAAATTTGTTTGAGTTTGGCTGTAGTATCTTAAGTTTATTTTCTAGTTAAGCATCGTGTTTAGTTTTTCTTTTTCTTTTCCTAAGGACATGCAAAAGTCTTAAGTTGAGGGTGTTGATGTGCTGTGAATTTACAGCACTATTGACGCTCAAAACTAAGAAAATAGCATGGACTTATGTGTATTTATGTGGATATGAGGCACTTTTCCTTTGATTTCAGGATAAATGGATGTTGGAACAATAAATTGCAAAAGGAAGCTAAAAGTGTGCAAAAAGGGCAAAAAGTGCAGACCACAGTGCGATCTGTAGGGTGGACCTATGAGTCGTACTGAGGGCCTTGATCAAAAGATGAAAGTTAACCTGGAAGACTGAACTTATGAAACTTTTCACGGATCGTACCATGGTGGTACGAGTCATGGTAAACCAGTTGTGATGAAATCCAGAAGAATTGAACAGAAGGCTGATTCTCAGTACGAGAGCACCCTACGAACAGTGAGATAAAGGTACGACCTGTACCATACCGGTCGTGGTGAAGTTCAGAAGAAGTTCAAAAGATCGGGATCAAGCCATGAGTGTTAATGTACGAGTTGTAGCATGTTGGTGCGAATCATACCTTGGGCATCACATAGCAAAAATTCAGCCAACACTCCAAGCCACGAGTTGATGTCACGATCCGTGAGAAGCCCCTACGAGTCATAGGTGGACCCGCGATGAAGTCGGCAACAGATATGGAAAGTAGTCCTGTTAGTTTAGGAAAAGGATTCTTGTGTCCCTATAAATACTTTTTATGTTTTATTTTTAAGAGGGGACGATGAATAGATATAATTCTAGTAGGAAAACATTGTAGTAAGCAATTTTACATTATTGGAAGAGAGGTTTTAGTTGATATATCCTTGTGATCAACCTTTTGGTGAATTCATCTTGTTCTTGCTACTTGTTATTCAAGATTTCATGGTTTAATTGAAGAATTTATTTTTCTCAATCATCTTTGTAAGTATTGTTATATGTTTTCAATAATGAACACAAATCACAAACTTGCAAATATGAGAGGCTAAAACCTCCATAGCTAGGGTTGTGGGAACCATGGTGGTTTAACAAGTTAGGGTTGCACAAAGTGAGTCTAAAACCAATACTAAATACTTATATTGTATTCTCTTTATCTTTAACAATTCTCAGCAGTGTACAACATTAGGAAGTGCCCGAATTATTTACTTGCTTTGGTCGAAGAGGTAGAGATTAGGAAAAGAGAATTACAACAGAGCCTTGATCTTGATGATCATTGTAGGATAGTTATAATTACTCTGTTGTAATTCTCTTTTCCTAATCTCAATTACATCTGTTTGTAGGAGAATTACATCTGGAACTTAGTAATAATGGTTAGTTTGTAAAACTCATGAGACTTGGTTGAGTAATTGAGGATAGTCATTCAATAGGGATTGGTCGATCGTTTGAATAACCTAAGTTATCTGTTCTGCAACTAAGTATTGGTAAAGATCACGAGTGTATACCCTAAGCTGTTATGAACCCCTGGGGAACACAAACCCTAGTTATCCTTTGGTTATTGATTCACAAATATAATCTTGACTGCTACTTATTTTTATTATTGATTAGAATTCACCCATTGGGAAGTAATTACCATACAAGTTCATATACCGGCTGTAATCTAGATCTTCCACATTCCCTATGGGTTCGACCCTAACCTATAAGTTTGGATTCTTTATTGACAACGTCTGCTTCATACTTCAGTTTCAAGTGTGGTTTGAGCGTTATCAGGTTCTTCTTCAAATCTTCCTTTGGTAATCGGAGAAATGGTAGAATCAAACTCTTTCAGGTATGTAGGGTTATGAATGGGTGAATCCGTTCACACCCATGCTCAATCTCTCTCTAAATCAAAGAAATTCCTACGTTAATTCTATGGGGTTTTAACCCAATGCATGAAACCCCTAATTCTCTACATGGTTATGATTTTAAATGAGTTTTTACTATTTAATTACGTATCATGGCAAGTTTTATGTTGTTTTCCATTAAAATCATGTTTCAAGCTTTATAAATCCAAATGCCCGTTTATGAGAAGTTTATAAAAGTGGAGATTTATGATGAATGTTCATGTATGATGAGGTATTAATGATGAAAAGTGTGTTTTCAAGTTACTAACATTTATAATCATGTTTTCAAGTGAATTGAGTATTTTCAAGCATGTTAAAGTATTGGTCAATACACACATGTTCAAATATGCTTTATGATTTATGATATGGATTTCATGATTGATCGATTTATGACTTTGGCCGATTTATGGGTCCTTGATTCTTGGCTAAACATGTATGAAAAGGGGATCAATGATGTTAAATGTTTATTTGGCCATGAATCTCATGAATGATGTTTATGATTTACGTACGAGTCTAATGTGCATGTCTTTGGGAGCAGTGTCTAGCGCCGAGCAGCCTGGCGTTCAAAGGACTATGTCGGTGTCTCATAACTACGTGTCACTGTAGGTTCATGTTGATACATTATAATGTTAATGGATCCCCTTTTTCGTGATATCACATAATGCACGTCCCTTGCCTGGCAAGCCTGGGATGACTCTTCCCACTTGAGTGAGATAGTTGGGGCATCATGTAAGGCTCCACCATGATGGTGTCAGTTATCATGAGTCATCCCATTGTTCCTCATGGTTTATGCATGATTATGTTCATACGGTTTTGGCTCAAGTTATTTTTAATGAAGTTTTTCTCCTATTATTATGATTATGACCGACTTATGAATGTTTTGAAAACCTTAAGCCTTATGTTATATTATGATATTTATGTTATGAGCATGTTGTCCTACTCTTATGAACTTTTATGTATTTTGAATGTTCGTTTTACTTTCCTTGCATACTCGGTACATTCCACGTACTGACTGCATACTCTATGTTATATCATTTCATGATACAGGCTCTGATCTTCTGATCCAGCACCTTCATTAGCTTGTTCCCGGAGTTATCATCCAGTTCATTGGTGAGTCCTTATTTTCTGAGGGCCAATTGATATCAGTTACCCCTTTATGGTTAGTTTTCTAGACTTTTTGGGTTTGTTGGGGATGTTGTCCCATCAACCCATCAGATATTTTAAAGGCTTTCAGACTATGTGTAGTATTCAGCTGTCATGTATGAAGTATGTTTCGCTTTCTATGTATGCCATGATTACGTTCCCGCTATGTTATTATGTTGTATTGTACTTTATTAATTGAGTTAGATGTATGTTCATGCCATGGGTCAACTTGAAGTCTTTCGGGGCTACTTGTCTCGTATTGTGATCTAGGGTATATGTTCAGGTCGTGACATCTATCGTGATGGTTTCGCTTATATGATGAGTCTCCTATTATTCCTCATGATTCCAGTTATGCATGATTATGACATATGATATTATGTTTTCAATAGGTTTGACCCAATGTTCAGTTTATAAGCTTTTACTTATGTTTTCAGTTCTAGCAAGCCATATGATTATATTTTCAGCTTTGGATCATTCTATTCAAATATGAAATGTAGTTTATAACTGTATAGGTTTTGAGATATCAACATGCAGTCCTTTCTCTCATGATCTTATGATTTATGTTATTACTCAACCTATTTTACCTACCATACATACTTAGTACATTACAAGTACTGACCGCACCCTCTATGCTATGTCGTTTCATGATACAGGTCCTAGCGATCAGACTCAGCTGTCCCGTTTGTCTTTAGGTGAGTCCTCATCCTCCGAGGGTATCTATATTTTAGTATCATTATGTCTGTTTGTTTCATACTTCGAGATAGTTGGGGGCTTGTCCCAACATCTCATCGATTAGTAGAGGCTTTGTAGACATAGATTTGTGTATTCAGCTTCAAACTCATTTTTATGATATTACCGTTGCCACTTGATGTAATGTGCTATAGTTTTCATGTTCATGCCATGGGTCCACTTGAAGCCATTCGTGGTTTTACGTTTCGTGTCTCAATCTAGACCTATGTTCGGGTCGTGACAGTTCGCAGACGCAACACGGGACCTAGAATCATTAATGGCTCCAAGATGACCTTGGCATAACATAGTTCTAACATAACAACTAATAGAACATAACTGAGCAGAAGCTTAACTACAATATAGCTTATCAAAAGTGAATGAATAAAGTTTAATAACAACACTGATCCATAAGCTGAATGTAATTCTATACTTGTATGAAAGCCTCTACTAGCCTGATGAGATATTGGGACAAGCCCCCGGCTAACTCCAAAATCTAAAACTAAAGTGCACTGCAATAATGAAACATATCACCAGTCCTTGGAAGATGAGGACTCGCCACTGTTAGCTGATAGAGTCTTGAACATGTCTAACCATGGGACGAAATCTGGATACCTGGATCTATATCATAAAATGATATAGTACATAAAGTATGTGGTCAGTTCTTGGAATGTACTGAGTATATGGGAAATGTAATTGGAAGCTAGAACGTACTATGAATTTGAGAAAAAAAGTATACATAAATATGACTAAATTCACAAGCTAAGGTAAAGTATAATGACTCTTTCTGAGATGCATAACTACTGACATAATATGCTCGTTTGAAAACATTCAATGAAATATAAGTAAATCTAGTTTTGGGTCATGTACATGAACTAAAGACTAAATCTGAAATCATAAACTGAAAACTGAACTGACATAACTCTGTTGGAACTAAAATTGAACTGTACTACAAGAGAGACTATTAACTGACAAACTCAAATTACACCCTGGACGAAACACAGTACTTGAAGTCACAAGTGACCCCAAGTCAACCCTAGTCTATAATATACTAGCATTCTGAGTAATATAAAAAATGCATACAACAGAAGTTTAAAGAAAAAATAACAATACATGAAAGAAATAAAGATGGTTCATAGTGTTTGAAAATATTGAAACAACATTACAAGTCTATAATACTAATCTGAGTCTAAAAGCCACTAAGACTGATGAGTTGATGGGACAAGCCCCCAGCTAACTCCAAATCTAATTAGAAGGAAATGAAAATATAGCTGAAATGAATAAATCTCCATCCTTGGAGGATGAGGACTCACCAACTAGTAAAGCTAAGGTCTTCGATGAGAGGTTGGTTAACGAAGCTGAGACTAAGATCCTGCAGCTGTATCATGAAACGATATAGCATAAAAGTATGCATCAGTACTTTGAACGTATTGAGTAAGTGAGAGGAACATAACACAATGGAATAAATCAAAGAAGATGTTGAACTAAAAAGACATGCGATGACCAAATAAATCTAATGAACTAAATAACTGAAAGAACTGAGGTGGTCTAATAGACCCTGTCTGATGGTCAAAGCATGTTCTGAGTCTAGAATACTGATCTGAACTGAACTGGACTAAGACTAGACTGGACTGACTAGTGGGAGAGTTTATAACCTAAATATAACCACGTGATCTAGACGTGGAGTCCAATATATACGCCCTACTGGAAGGATCCAATATACCTTAACAGGGATTAAAGGCATGAACTGGGTGATCACAAAATTCTAGGGCCAATCAGGCCAATAAATATTGTAACCTATGCTGGCAACGTAGTTTTGAGAACCTTGGTGCACTGGAACCCCGGTCCGCTCGGTGCTAAGTCCTGCTCCCACTGGATAATCCTAGATTGAATATTAAGATGATAGCTCAAAACGAGGGCCCAATACTAGTCAAGTATACGTATATGAAAGCATCCTGAGAGTCTTATCGGATTAGATTCTAAATCTGGGTTCTAAGACCAGTCAGTGCTGCTTATCTAGAAGCGTCGTAATCGTCTAAGAACAAATCGTAATCTGAACTAAGGTCCTAAGGCTAGTCAGAGCTATATGTTTAAAGTGTCATGACTGCCTAGTGGACCAATAAACTGAATTCTGAATCTAATTTTGATAACTGGGAGGTAATACTGATACCTTGGGAAATTCTGCAGTCAAACTGATCAACTGACAAATTCTGAATAACACTGTGGATTCCTACATTAGGACAGGAACTGAACTATAAGAAGCTCACAAAAAATATGGATCCTCCGTATTTTCTTAAAACTTATAGCTCATAGAAAGTCCATCATTCTATCAGGATGGATGGATCGAAAGGGTCTACATATTGACTAAACAAGTCCAGTGGATGGCTTGGCAGCCTCGATGACATGGGACCTAGTGGGTTGGTAATCATGAATACATGGCCAACTTGTTCTTTCATCTTCTTGGGTTTCTCTAGCAAAAACCTTTTTTTGAATTTATTTGGTCGGGATAGGAAGTCTTCCAGGAAATTATCTTTCCCTTTCAGATGTTTCACCTAGAATTTGTAGGGTGAGAACCATTGTGCCCATCTGAGAATTTGCAGATGTGGAAGTATCTTCGAATTTATCTGGATCATCTTCGGGAATTCCTTCATATCCATCTCGATCAGAAATTCAGTGTGAATTAGGAAGAAGTTGAAATTCTTGATTCCATTCTTAATAGAAAGAATCTCCTTGAAGGTGGAATGATAGTATTGTTCTGAATCCTTGAATCTTCCACTAGAATATTTGCATAGCTTTTTATGGCCATCTTTCTCCTCTAGAAGAACTACACTCCAGTATTCATTGCAGGACCTAATGATTAGGTCAGTTCTGCTACAAGCTTTATCAAGGGCTGGATTGTTGTGCATGATCTGCTTCAGAACAAATCTCTTTGTACAGATATCTTCTAGCACCATGAAAATTATTTGCTTTATATAGCCTACTTGGGGGATTGTGATTGACTGGAACTTTTCCTCGACAATCGTCATGGTTAGACCTGCCAACATCTTTGGCAAGGATGAAATAAAGGCCTGCTTCAAACTAGCGTCTCCACCAAGTTCAAAGTATATTTTTTCCATCTTCTGGAAATGATTATTAATGACATCTCTATCGAATGATACACATTTCATCTCGAAGAATTTTTTTCATATCTTTACTTGCCTCTGGCCTGTATCTCCAGAAAAGACTTCATGCAGGATTTTGATATTGAAAGAAAAGTCTTGGGATGTGAGGAAAGTATTCATGTCATATTTCCCTAGTGCAGTCCACCAATCTCTAAGGATGTCGGAGAACCTTGACATGAATTCTGACAGGATTAGATACTTCTCCCGTTCTACCAAGTGTTTCATTACCATCCAAGTAAGGAAATCTTGGATCCTTTGAGGCCATTTTGAAACCTTGACATCATCGAGAGTGAAAGTATTTAATCCAGTTCCAACAAATTTTGGTGTTGGTTGTTCTGGTCTTCTTTCTGGAATTGGGTCATCTGTCATCCCGTCTTATTCATCATCGACTTCAGAAACTTCTGGCTCTCTCGGTTGGTTCATGTATATTGGTAGATTGTCTTCCTCGGAGGTTTCTAGCGAGAGATTCTTACTTGACTCAGTCTCCCTTCTTCAGTTTCATCAGTAGGATCGCTATTTGTTGTCTCTTCAATACTGGATCCTATGCTATAATTATCTTCCAAGCCATCAAGGTCCATAACAATTTGATCTGAGATCATCAAGTTTTCTGGATCTGGTTCTTTTGAACTTTCTCCAACTTATTTCCTTCTTTTGGCCTGTTTTTCTGCTGCAAGAGATTCTTTGCTTTCCCAGAACCATTTTGCAATGTCAAACTTAGTTTCCACTTTGTATTTTTGAGTATAGGATGTGGGTTCACGTGGAATGAAAGGATAGGTAGTACCTGGATGGGCCAATTTAGGTGGCGAGTATGTCTGTGATGACATAGGGAAAAAGGAGAACTTTAGAGAGTGACTTTGGGTTCTTTGTGGCTCAAAAATTGTTTGATTTGATTTTTGATGTTATCCATTTCTTTTTGTTGCTATGAAAAGGAGTGGAAAAGTGAAGCGCCTGGTGTACAAATCTCATACTATATATTCTGCAGTCATAATTCTAGGGCTCGGATAAGACCGACATGTTGACTAGATGTCTGTTCCACTTTCTTCTCAATGTTCTCCACCTTGCTCATCATCTTGGGTTGTGTGTGAGAAACATTTTTGAGGGAAGTGCCGATGTTGGTCAACACCTTGTTCGGGCATATTGCATTCTCAGATTACCAGTTGATGGTAGCCTCAATATCACTGTTGGTGGCTTTTCTCCAGTGGGAAACACAACATTTTTGTTTGTTATTTTTGGTGCATGGCTTACACCATATTTTTCAAAGGGTTGTTGTGATGGGAATTCGGGATAATGGCTAGAGTTGGATGGAGTCATCATGAATATTTGAGGGTTGTGAGGTTTTTCGGCTGGAGTAGGCAGAGTTTTCCAATCTTGAGGTTTGTAGGAGACAAGGACTTCATATTTTCCTAGGCGGCTAAGGGAACCAATAGATGGAAAACCATCTTTATATCATTTACGAAATTCCATTTCTGAGCATCTTCCCTTCTTCTTTTTGGGTTTGTCTTTCTTCTATACATATTCAACTTTATCCTCCAGACATTCTTGGTAGTCACATTCGATATCCTAAGGGCAGTGCACGGTGAAGGGAAATTTGATCCAACTTATGTCACGACCTTTATGATTGAACTATTTGATCCAATCATGTTCACCCATGACAGTTGGAAGGCTCCAATCGAATGGATCCTCTTCATCTTCAGGAAAAGGTTCGAATGTGGGCTGGTACATTTGAAGAGAAAAGGTTGTGTTGTTTTGTTTTTTGAGATGAGAGTGGTCAAAGATGATGGATATAGTTTTATCCTATTTTTTTGACAAAGATTGGTTCTGTGGATCGAAGAGGTTCAATAGGAGGTTCTCTTATCTGCTCATAGTTTGTAACCCATGAGTCAGGAAGAATTTTAACAAGTTCTTCCTTTGGTATTTTTCTAGGTATTTGGGTGCATATGGTAGTTCCGTTGGTGGCATCTACATGTAGCAGCAAAGAATCATCTCCACCTAGAAATGAAAGATCCATGGCATGGTTCTGAACTCGCCAAGCTATTTGATTATGAAGAGTTGCCTAGATAGCATCTCTAGCTTGTGGAGCTCCCTTTATTTTGACTTGGATATTTAAGGCTTCTATCAGATATGGGTCGCTTAGGTACATGTCGAAGTTTGGGTATAATCAAGGTGACCTCGGTTGTAACCAAATTTGCATGTTGGTACTCTTGGTATCAAGTATCCAGGAGTAAAAGGCGTGCAACAATAGGTTGTCCTTTCCTTCCATGATATGACAAGGCGATTCAGACAACACCAAAATGAATATGGGTGAATCCGTGCTTTTTCCATTGCTTTGGAAAATCATCGAGTAATCTGCAGGGTGACAAATTGTTCCTCTTGAGTAGCAAGAATAGGATGCTAATCGAGTTTCAAAGCAGCAACATATTCTTTTATCCCTTTTGGTATATGTTTAACTAAAGAACGAATTTGTAACCATGGATTGGTTGTCTTTTTAGTAAAGGAAGAATAAGGATTTAGGAGAGGTAAGTATGTAAAAGACACTTTATTTTCATCTGGTAGTATATCTACTTCATAAAGATAGTCATATTTATAAGGGAGACTGGGCTTCAACATCCTAAAGGACGGCTTGCCACAAGACCCGACTTCAACATCCCGAAGGACGGCTTGCCAAGTCAGTTGAATAGTAAATTTCATCATATACATAAAAGAATTTCCCTACATAAAAGGGCTCTTCTACATCCACCTGGACGGTTTGCCAAGCTGCACAACTCGGGAAATCTTTTACTCTACTTATAAATTTAGCAGTTTATAAACTTCAGAAAGCTATTGTACTTGGAACAAGCCTTCATACCCAACGTGACAAGGCCCTATACTACTTCAAGGACCAGTCATACCATCCCTTTTGAATGGAAGAACGAGAGAGAATTTAGAAAACACTCATATTATTGAACAAAGGAATTTTTTACAGACTCTTTCAAACTTTGCTAAACTCTTCCTCTAATCTAATCTAGATTACAATGTACAACCTAGCCTTCTTTATATAGGGGTTAGGAGACTACAAGATAAGACTCAATACAAGATAGACTAGTCACACCTTTCTAGAAAGCCTAACAAAATGAAAACAACACATCTATTTATATGGCCTAATAAAAACAAATCTGGCATGCTTAACTAAGAAAACTCATCTACAAAGCCTAATAACAACATATGCCTAATAAAGAAAATGGCCTAGTAAAACGGCTAGCCTAATGTGTACAAGGAAGCCCATGTGATGGCATGTGATGTGGGGCCACTTTCGTCCTCACATAGGTAGTAAATTTCAGTGGGTGATCTAAGGTAGTGAGCTTTCAGATTCTGCACACGTCTTGCACACATCATCAACCATTATCCGGTGGGACAACAAGTGGAGGTGTCGCTAGTAGGTTTGAGAAACCTTCACTTGAATTCCATCGAAAGCCTTATTTGCCGTCGAAAAAGCTCATATCATGCAAGCTCCGCTTCAATGATCTAGCGAAGTAACATTTTCTTCTTAATGTTCCTGCCATGGATTGCTCCATATTTTGATAGATCTGTGATGGAGTATTTTATGGGACGTTGTTATACCCCGGGAGCTCAAAGATCGAACCTAGGAGTTGAAATGGAAAAATTGTGAAACTAATGTTGCAGGATCAGGACGAGTCTTTGGATGACTCGTGAGGAGAGCCCACGAGTCGTCAGGTGACTCGTGGGAAAACCAGTGAAGAGAAAGGAAGTTTTGAAAAGAAGGTCCCTACGGGCGTGGAAACGACTCGTGGACAGACCCCACGAGTCATCAGGTCCGATGTGGGGTGGGTTAGAAGGAAAGAAGGGGAAATTAAGGTAGTGTACCTTACGGAATGAACACGATTCGTTGGATAAGGTAACGAGTCGTGGTGTAATTCTTGGGGTGATTTATGTGCAGTGTACTTGACAAGCCAGACAATGAATCGTTACCAAGGACCACGATCCATCAGGTCGTCCGTTAGGACCCCCTGATAGTATTTTTCTGCAAAATTTAGTAAGGGTCTCTTCATAATTTCTGAGTTCCTAAGACGTATACTACGTCGTTTAAGGCTCGTTTTAAAGGGTTTTAAGAGGAGAAAACCTATTCTATGTTATTTCACTCCATGCATGCAAACTTGAGAGGTTGAAGAGGTGATTTAAAGCAAGTATTCAAGGATTCCATCCAATTTTTTCTTGGGTAATTAAAGATTTGGTGGAATCAATCCCTTCCAGGTATGTGGGGTTATGACTGGGTGTCTTCTTCCACACTCATGCCCAATTTCTATCTAAATATAAGAAATCCCTATGATAAGGTTATGGGGTTTTCACCCAATTGTGTAATTCTTCAATTTTTATACATGGGTACGATTAGATTACGTTTCTATTGATGAATTGTGAATCATGGGCAGATTTTAAATTATTTTCAATCAAAATTGCGTTTTCTAGTTTTATAAAATTAAAGGCCCATGGATAAGAAACTCATAAAAGAAGGAATGATAATGAATGTATGATGATGAAAAGCATGTTTCTAAAGCTACCCATAATTATGATATTGTTTTCAAAATGAATTGAGTGGATCCAAGCATGATAAAGTTTTGGGCAAGCGCTTATATTGAGTATGATGATGTAGTATTACTAAAGCAAGCTTACCACATGGTTTTGGAGTAAAGACTCCAACATATCCTTGAGCTTGGGTATGTTTCAAAATAAAGTTTCTTATATGCATGAATTCACAATTGAGATGTATGTTATTATTGAAATTCTTTTTCAAATGATGTTGAGTTTATGCGTGATTTTATCTTGAGATTCATAGATGGACGATGTTGAGCTTCATTATATACGATGTATAGCATTTCATGTTTTGGGAGAAGAGTAGCACCGAGCGGGATAAGGGTCGATCACCCTATTCCCCAGTACTACGCGCCAACTAGGTTGATACTATTATATTATTGGGACCTCCCTTGTGAGCTACCTTTGGCCCTAATGGCCCATGAGCTTGATATCGATATCATGGTAGCGTCCTTATCCCTGGAAAGATTTTGGATGGCTCTACCCACTTGAGTGTAATAGTCGGGACCACGTAAGCTCTCTCGTGGTATGTCGGTTAAGTGACGAGTCTCCCATTGTCTATATGATTCAGATTTTATACATGCATGTTCTAAAACCAAGGTTTGACTCATTGTTCAGCTTTTCTTATAAATGTCATATTTCATCTTTGAGACATTCGAGTAAGTAATGATGTCATGAAGTTATGTATAGTCATGTTATGAGAAGTTTATGATTTCAGAAAGAGTGCATGCCAAACCTCCTCTCAGATTTGAAATCTTATAATATGATATGAAATGCTTTAAATGATTTACTCAAGCAGTTTTACTTACCTTGCATACTCGGTATATTTCACGTACTGACCGCATACTTTCTATGTTGTATCGTTTCATGATACAGGACCCAGCTCTTAGGTTCAGCCCCGTTCTTAGGCAGTTCGTCAGAGTTAGGATCTGCCTATTGGTGAGTCCTCATCTTTCGAGGACCAGACTATCTATATTTCTTTACGTATTTCATTTTTGAACTTATTGAGTTAGTTGGGGTCTTGTCCCATCAACTCGTCCAGATTAGAGGCTTCTCAGACTGATGTATGTATTTAGTTTCAGATGCTTATTGTGATGTTATGTTGAGTTAGAGTTCCGCTAAGCTCATATTGTTGATCCTTCAGTTTATTGATTGAGTTAGATGTATGCTTGTGACATGGGTCGAGTTGGGGTCTCTCGGGGTCCCTTGTCCCGTGTCTACCATTCGAGCCTCCATTCGGATAGTGACAAACTTTGTATCAGAGCCATGGTTTGAAGTGTCCTAGGGTGTCTAAAAGCCGCGTTAAGTAGAGTCCTTTTCATGGGTGTGAAGCGCGCCACAATTATGATGAAGAGGCTATGATACGTTTGGGAAATGTTCCCTCCTTTCATGATCTATGTTGTGTAATGAAAAGTCTTTCTATCCTTCTATTTCATGCTATTCGCGATTGCAGAATCATGGCTCCTCAAAGAATGAACAAAAGGAGGAATGGAGGTGGTGAAGGCCATGAGTATGGAAATGGTTGTGGGCATCAACCAGCTCCACCAGTCTAGGAGCCTCAGGCACCGGAGCTAGCCGCTCATACTGCATTTTGGGCCACTATTCAGATGCTTGTGCAGGCCTTGACCGCTTAGGTCAACCAGCAGTCCATTACGCATATTCCGCAAAATGGCAATGCAGCGGTGGCTCGAGTTAGAGACTTCTTGAGGATGAACCCGCCGAAGTTCTTGGGGTCTAAGGTAGATGAGGACCTGCATGATTTCATTGATGAGATTGTCAAGATCACCCAAGTCGTGGAGGAGAGTAGTTTTGAGTGCACAGAGTTTGCCTCCTAACAGTTGAAGAGGGTTGCCTATATCTGGTTTCGCCAATGGAAGGATAGCAGGGTCGCAAGAGCAGGTCCGATCACGTGGGGGGAGTTTCATGTTTCATTCTTAGATTGGTTCTTCCCTTGGGAGATGAGGGAGCTGAAGGTAGCTGAGTTTGTAAACTTGAAGAAGGGAAGAATGATAGTGCAAGAGTATTCCCTTGAGTTAACTTGGCTATCGAAATACGCCCCGGAGTTTGTGGCTGACCAAAGGACACGGGTGAGCAGATTTATTCATGGCATAGCAGGGTATTTGGACAAGGAGTGTCAGGTTTCTATGCTCAATCAGGATATGGACTACCCTCAGATTGTGTTGTACGCCTAGTAGATGGACGCGGCACATTCGAGAGAGAGGGAGGCCAAGATGGATAGGACCGAGGACCAAAAATTCTCTCAGTAGAGGTCCGGTGGTGGGCACCGATAGCAGACTCACCAAAGATCACTAGCCCAGGCATCTTCTATTTTGAGTGAGCCATCCAGGCCTAAACATGATCAGAGAGGGAGAGCATCAGGCTCGAGGGGTCAGAGCAGCAGACCCGCAGATTCTAATATCCCAGCTTGTCGCAGATATGGTCGGGGACACATAGGCCAGTGCTTGGCTAAAGCGGGGTAGACGAATTTGTCAACTCATCAGGCTCATGACCTGAAGATTGCAGGTTCAAAACCTGTCCCCGCCTAATCAGTGGAACATTGTTCACCGGGATAGAAGGTTGTTCGGGTGTTTGTTGGGGTTATAAACCGACACGCAAGTGCACGTGGTCGAACAAGTAGTAAGTGGCTTTAGTAAGCCAAGTATCAATCCCACAGAGACTTGGATGAAGTGCAAATTGCTCAAGTGTACTATATTTTACTTCTAAAAATGTAGACAACAGCGTAACCAAAAAGTTGATAGTTTGTTTTATAAATTTTTATACTAAAACTAAGAACAATTATCTACTTTGAATCTGAACTATGAATGAAAGCATGCTGAGGTTAAATGAACATGTAATGAAACTAATTATCATCATACTTTGGTTAATCTTTTCCTCCAGTTGCTAGCCAAGAACATTTGCCAAGAGATTAAAACTCTCGTATTTAACCTCACTTAAGAATCATGAACCATCCGTCTACATTTCTGTGATCAAATGCAATTCATGTCCTAGCTATACAATTCCGGTTCCTAAATTGACTAATACGACTTTCAGGTATATTTCTATCCTGAAAGCAAATCAAGACTCAATTTTCCCAAATCAAGTAAAGAACATATCCTATTAATTCACAACGTTCCAATTTCGTGCTCTCTCGAGTGAAACCGGACTTTTTAGATGTACATTAATTAGGCCACACACCAATGCAGTAAAAACAAGAATTAATAGAACGACATGGAAGAAAAGATGAAAACCCATAGAATCAATAATCAAATTTCATCACAATCGTTCATAACCTCAGCAAGGAGAGGAATTAGCCACTCATTTGTGGATTAATCATCATAAAATGAGTGTTAATCATACAAGCAATTGAATTAAAGAAGAAAGAAAGAGAGAAAAAACCCTGAATTTTTCGTCCCTCAACTGCCTGTAACCCACGTCCTTGCTCCACCAAGTCAGAATTCTGAAAAATGAACTTAAGTGTTCTATTTATACTGCTGGGAATTTTTCCCGGAATAACGAGCAATGTGTCACGGAGTGCATCGCGGAGCACTGCCTCCGTGACACGCCATGAACGCGGACCCTCACTGGAACTGGGGGTCCGGGAATTAAGGCTCAACGTGGCACGGCGTGCATCGCGGAGCACTGGCTCCATGCCACGGAGCAAACGCGGACCTCCACTGGAATTTGGGTGAATTTTCCCCATCCAGGCAGAATGCCTCCGCGATGGCAGCGTGACACGGCTCCATCACGGAGCCCCTTTAATTCATGCTGTCCAATGCCTTTTCCCCTGCTAGCATCCAAGTCCAACTCCGATGTCATCCAACATACATTTTAGCTTCCCGAAATCACATTTTACCTGCAAAACAATGCTAATCATGTTGGTTAGTATAAAATCACATTTTATCACCAATTACATGAGAATGTATACACATTGATAGATAAACAAGGCGAAAATGATACTTTTGAGTATCACTTGGGCATATAAATCTGCCCAAGATCACTTACCCCACACTTAATTCCTTGTTCGTCCTCGAACAACAAACATACAATTCATGCAATTTACATCCCAACCTCGCTACTTTGGTTCGACAATTTAGGCTATGGTCATACCGATTACTCAATACAGCAAATCATCAAGAAAACATGCATGGTCTTATCAATGCAATGACCTTCAATACCTTAAGACCTCCTAGACTTTAAGAATTGACTCTCGATATCGGCATACTCATGCAAATCAGCTGATCAAGATATCCGACACGAGAATTAATCTTTCATCAAGCATGTGCCCTCACAACACAAGAGAATCTTCCCCTTTTTGCTCATATGACTCACAAACATTCAAACAGGGGCATGTACACACAATTTCACTCTCTCTCCCAAAAGAATTCACATGCATCATGTCATGACCCATAAGCTTGCACTTAGTGTACTACTCCACTAATAAAAAGAAGTGCGATGTAAGATCACGTAGGACTTTAATGGGTTGTAATGGAAGCTATGGAACTAGTAAATATTGGATTAGCCAATAATAGCCACTAGCATCCTTAAGCGCCATTTCAACACATCCCATCAACTCATGGACATTGTTTCTCTTTTTTTTGTCATCATCCCATTCTTGATGATTTTATTTAGTATGGCCGATTTCATTAAGCACACTTGACACAACAACAAAGATTATTCATGCAACTTCATTATCATTTATTTATAACAAGTGCACCTTCAACCTTTTCTTTTCTTCCCTCACTCTGCTTTTCTTTTTCTTTTCACCATTCTCACTCTTTGACACTTTGGGAAAATGATTTTCTCTTCTTAAGCGCTTAAGAGTTTTGTATAGACTTTACAGCTAATGAAAAGAAGGAATTAAGCTCGGTTTACAATTTTTGGACAAAAGAAAAAAAAACAATCGGCTAAAGGCTCAAAGGGCTGACTAGGTTATACAATCACAGAAAGGGGGGTATGACAAGGAAAAAAATAGAAACTCTCGGTTAAAACAAAGAAATGCCTACATCCTTTCCTAAAATACACCTCCTTCATTTCGTTTTGTACACACACCAGGCAAGTTCTAGACACTTCACAATAGCATGGAATATCAACACCTCACTTCACACTTTCTGCACATGCTCGATTCAAGATGCATTCACAGACTCTTCAATCCGCTAATTACATGAATTCAAACATTAAGCCTCAATCACACTGAATCGAACTCTACAGCCTAGGTATCTCAACATATTTACAAATTTGCATGCTTTCATATGAATCACCTTTGCATTTTGAATATCATGCACAACACGCAACCAAAATTTTGCAACCATAGAGTAACTACAAGTTCCGGGATGCAATCCACCAAAGAAAAAAAACTGAAAAATAATTGAAAAAAATCTACTCCTAATGACTACATTTCCCTTAAGACGGTCGTCATCCATCCATCATAGGGAACGGTCACTACTTAAGACGTCGGTTCAATGGGACCATTCTCGATAAATGAACCGAAAACAAATGCTGAGAAACCCAAAATTAAAAAAATGTCAAAAATATCAATCATTTCGATAGAGAAATTATTTACAAAATATTTTTAAATTTTTTTTTTAAAAAATCGATCATTTCGATAACAAAAATATGTACAGAATCAGAATAAGCTAGCAACCGTTCAGCAACACATATCAATTTCACAAATATTTACAAATACGAAACAATAACTTGAAAATTCACAACTCACAGGGACAAAGACATTTTCACATACACGACAGCAAAATAGAGCATACATGCAAAACAGCTCAGCCCAGCACCTAACTACTCCCACCCCACACTTAGTTCGAACACTGTCCCTAGTGTTCACAAAAATTCAAAATAGCACAAAATCGGGTGGTGGAACTCCCTGATCAGTCAAAGTATTCCACTTCTTTATCGGGTGCTGCTGCTTCATCTCCCATGTCCGAGTTGCCTTCGTTGTCTTCATCAGACTCCACATCGGAGTCCTCCCGACGTGTCTCCTCGTTCGTGGGGACATCATCATCTGTGGGCTCTACAAATGCTGGCCCCACTCGACATAGAGCCCTGGCGTTTTCGCCAGAAGGGTAGTCTAGCTCGAGTTGCCATAGCTCCTCCTCTGTCGCCGGCCTCCCACCTATCCTTAGCTGGAGCATCTGCATCCCATACATCCGAGCCATATATTGGTCATCATGAGCATGTCGCTCGCCAAGTGTAAGCACTGGCCCATGGGTGGTGTCGGGAGCCTTAGTTTTAGTAATGTCTAAGGCTCGCCGCTCCAACTGCGGGATATAATCGAGGGCCTCCTCCTTAACATCGAGGCCCCCGAGAAAGGTGGTCAGTAGTCCACCAAAACCATACCTGTGCCCCTGGTGCAACCGGGCTCTCTTCATGGCGGATATAATAACCGCCCCTACATTGATCTCCAGCCCTTTCATCAGGGCGTACACCAGGCAAACACGATCCCGGGTTACGTCAGTCATATGTACCCCCAGGATGAGGCATGAGTAGACTATCTTCATCCAGATTCGGGCTTCCCTGTTCATCTGTGAATAGGGAAACGTCTGGTGGTAGCCCCTCTCTTTGTGTCTGCTCCATCTAGCTGTTGATCGGGTCCCACACAATGTGCGTCTGATGTCCCCATACGGTGGGGTAATGTTCAGCTGTTGGAGGATGTGGGCATCTATGTCCCGCACTCCTATGATGGCATTAAGGTGGTGGGGCTCCAGAGTGACTATTTGCCCTCTGATCTTGATGGTGTGACTCTTGATTGTCGGGTTCCAATTGGCATAGAACTCCCGAACCAAGTGCAGATTGCATTCTTTGGGCTCCTCAAAGATGAACTTGAGCCCAGCTGCCTCGATTCAGTGAACCATCCTGGGGAACTCCTGTGCCAATGGCTCCCGTGCTATGTGCTCCTCGGGGAAATATTTATTTTCCTTATGCTTTGCGTACCACTTTTTCCCCTCATCGATCACCCATCTTGTTCAGTACTGGAGGCGCTGGCTGCGTGGAACTGCTGGTGCAGCTGGGACTGCTGTGCCCAGTCTGATTCGTTTCCTTCCGGCACCTGAAGTTGATGCGCCTTTTCCTTTATCTTGCCGGCTTGCCATTTCACCTGTCAACCCAAGTAAACAAGATCAATGTTAAGCTCACGGTTATTAACTTTGGCTAAGGTCGGGTTATGCTAGGTTACCCCACACTTAGTCCTTAGCTACAGTTACAACAATACGGCAAGAATATCTTTATTTAGACAAAACAAACAACTATACAATCATGCTTAGTGCGTTCAAAAGAAAATTCGACGGTATAACTTCTGCGTACTACTCAGACTTCGTACAACTAATCACAATCAATACCATCGCTAACATTTTAACCATCGCACTTAGCAAAGAAAAACCAAGAAACAAAAACTACAACAAAAATATATCTACACACGAACCTATACAACCAACCCAATTCTAACAAATTTCAACATTTTCCCCAACCCGAGAATCCGTCGTCTATTAACATCCTAACAATTTGTACATCGACTCATCTCATTCAACACATCCACCCCGGCCTAGAATTCACAATTTCAATACATTTCCAACTTCAAATTCCAACAAACATGCCCTAGAATTGATTTTATCAATCAAATTCGATCAATTTATGCAATCGACAAGTTCAAGCAATCATAAGATATTCCGAACATTCATCAATCAACAATGAAATCAAATTCATGATTAATTTCGACTTAGGGCAATTTAGCTCACCTCCCATGCTAAAAATCAAAGAAAATCGACAAGAATTTGCGAGGGAATCGAAGAACATACCTTGTTTTTGAAGAATCGAAGAAAACTTGGTGAATTTCTTGCCTTACTCCGTGGAACGTTGATGGGGGATGGGTTTTGGGGGGTTTGATCTCAGAGGGATTAGAAAATGAGGGAAAAAGGGAGGTTTTCGGGGTTAAAAAGGAAGAAAATCACGCGGGTCACCCGGCGACCCGGTGTGACCCGTCACGATATACACAACAACGTGTCATGAAGTGCATCGCGGTGCACTGCCTCCGTGACATGGAGGCATCGCGAGGCTGTTTTGGAAATTTTTAAAATTTCCGGGTTATACCTCAACGTGTCACGGGGGGTAACGCGGAGGTCCTCCTCCGTGACACGGAGCTATCGCCCCAGCTCACTGTTTTCCACTTTTTATTAATTTTTCATACCTCAACTTTTCCTTCGCGATTCCGTGCATATTTTTCTCCGTTTGACCTGAAAATCATCTCACTATACAAAATTGGTTAGAATTATATGTTTCACTCTAAATATAAATAAACAAAAACTAAAACGACAAGTTTTGTAGTAAATCAAGAAAAAGAAAAAGAATAATCTATTTACACTTTACAAAATGAAAGAAAAAAAAAAATTTCACGGGTTGCCTCCCGTGCAGCGCCTGGTTTACCGTCGCGGCTCGGCGTCGTTTAAGCTCAATTGTCCGCTAGGGTGATGGACGATTTCTCTCGATCACCGTCCTCCCCGCAGTAGTGCTTACACCTTTCCGGTGGTTTTCCCATTAACTCTCGGGAATCCTTCATCTGCTTATCATCACCTTGATCAATCACATTGATCAGTGAGAGTTCTTCATGCACCATCGAGAGCTTGGGTGCCTTGTACACATCGAACACCTCTACCTTGTCGTGTGCTCCCATTGTTAGCTGCCCCGCAGCTATGTCGATTAATGCTTTCCCGGTTGCCAAGAAGGGACGTCCCAAAATAAATGGGACTTCCGCGTCTGGTTCAAAATCCAGCACAACAAAATCTACCGGGAAAATTAGGGAGCCAACTTGCACCAGAACATCCTCAACAACGCCATCCGGCCTAGCTAAGGATCAATCCGCCAACTGCAAGATTACCATTGTGGGTCTAGGACTCCCTAGACCCAACTTTCTGAATACCGATGAAGGCATCAAATTTATGCTCGCTCCTAAGTCACACACTCCACGAGCTCGGATGCTCTGCCCAATAGTAAGCTGGATAGTAAAACTCCCAGGGTCTTTTAACTTTGTGGGCAGTCTATTTTGGATCCGGGAAGTGCATTCCTCCGTTAGAGCCACCGTAGCATACTCAGTCAACCAACTTTTGTTGGCCACGATGTCCTTAATATACTTCGCATATTTCGGCACTCCCTGCAAGACATCAACAAGAGGTAAGTTAACATGTACCTGTTTCAGCACCTCCATGAATTTCTTAAAACACGCCTCCTCCTTGTGTTTCTTTAGTCATTGAGGGAATGGGGGTGGAGGTCTTTCTGATTCAGCTTCCTTGGTCTTCCCCCTTTCAGAACTGTGCTCCCTCTCAACTTCTGCTGCTCCCGACTGTTGAGGTGGTCTTTCTGGTTCCACCTCTTTCAGTTGCAAACCACTCCTTGTGGTCACTGCATTTACCTGCTTGGGATTGGGATCCGTGTCGCCTGGCAGTCCTCCTCTAGGCCTTGTGTTTTGGGCACTAGCAAATTGCCCAAATTGATATTCAAGTGCCTTGGTAGCTAACTGGTTGTTTTTCACTTCGGCTGCGAATTTCACATAGTCAGCCTGCAATTGAGCTTGGTTAGCTATCATGGTCTTGAACATCTCCTCAATGCTGGGTGATGGTGGTGGAGGAGGTGCATTATTGTTTCTGAATTGAGCTTGATAATTTTGCTGCACTCCTTGATTCCTTTGCACACCCTGACCCGAACTTTGGCCCTGATGGTTGTTGCTACCCCATGAGAAATTAGGGTGATTCCTCCAATTGGAGTTGTAGCTACTATCATACTGCTGGTGGTTCCTTTGTGCATTACCCACAAAGTTTACCGAGTCAGGATTGGCTCCACAACACTCAGCTGAGTGCTCACTACTTCCACACACTTCACACCACATCTGCTGGACTGCATTAACTGGGGCTGGAGGCTGGTTCAATGTCATGTTGCTGAAGTGATTGTTCAATTGATTTTGCAATGCAGCTATCTGTGCAGCGATAGCTGTAAACCCATCCACTTCAAGCACTCCTGCTGCTTTCCTTGTCCCACCTCGTGATGAATCAGTATTCCATTCTGGATTGCCCTGTGAAATCTGGTTCAACAAGGTATACAGCTCCTCATAAGTCTTCTCCAGCGCTTGCCCTCCAGCTGCTGAGTCTAGCAATATTTTGGTGTGAGGTTCCAAACCCTCAATAAATGTGTGCACTAACACATCATTGGACTGATGATGATGAGGACAGTCCCGCAACATGGATTTAAATCTCTCCCAGGCCTGATATAAATTTTCTCCCTCCCTCTGTTTGAAACTTTGAATTTGACTTCTATGTCTTGCTGTTTTACCAGAGGGAAAAAACCTTATCAAGAACTTCCGTGCAAGATCATCCCACGTAGAAATAGAATTCGGTGGCTCAGCTTTCAACCACCTCTTGGCTTCTCCTAATAATGAGAATGGAAATAATGTAAGCCGGACATAGTCTGGTGACACTCCCGCGGGGATGTAAGTGTCACTTATCTCCAAAAAATTTTGGAGATGCTGTTGTGGATCTTCATGAGGGAGACTGGTAAATTGCCCGCTTGTGTGCAACAACTGCACCATATTTTGTTTAATTTCAAATATCCCTCCCGGCTCTGGTTTGCGGATACTTGATGTAACATTATTGGCATGTGGGATTGCCACCTCGTGAACCGACCGTGCTGCTGCTTCTTTGGGCACTAACACTACCCGTACTACCGGTGGATTTTGTTGTTGCTCCATGATCGTCTGTCTGAGCAACTGTAGCTTTCTTTGTAGAGCTTCTCTTCGTTTACCGTGAAATATTCTTTCTGGCTCTATACAAGATTCCACCAGCTCCTTGTCTCTTGCCAGTTTTCACAGCAATTAAGTCTGCAAAATACAGGCTAAGACCAAGTTTTCAATACTAAGAAAATAAAAATACAGTAAATTAACACTTAAAACAATTTCACCAACTGTCAAGTCCCCAGCAACGGCGCCAAAAACTTGTTCGGGTGTTTGTTGGGGTTATAAACCGACACGCAAGTGCACGTGGTCGAACAAGTAGTAAGTGGCTTTAGTAAGCCAAGTATCGATCCCACAGAGACTTGGATGAAGTGCAAATTGCTCAAGTGTAATATATTTTACTTCTAAAAATGCAGACAACAGCGTAACCAAAAAGTTGATAGTTTGTTTTATAAATTTTTATACTAAAACTAAGAACAATTATCTACTTTGAATCTGAACTATGAATGAAAGCATGCTGAGGTTAAATGAACATGTAATGAAACTAATTATCATCATACTTTGGTTAATCTTTTCCTCCAGTTGCTAGCCAAGAACATTTGCCAAGAGATTAAAACTCTCGTATTTAACCTCACTTAAGAATCATGAACCATCCGTCTACATTTCTGTGATCAAATGCAATTCATGTCCTAGCTATACAATTCCGGTTCCTAAATTGACTAATACGACTTTCAGGTATATTTCTATCCTGAAAGCAAATCAAGACTCAATTTTCCCAAATCAAGTAAAGAACATATCCTATTAATTCACAACGTTCCAATTTCGTGCTCTCTCGAGTGAAACCGGACTTTTTAGATGTACATTAATTAGGCCACACACCAATGCAGTAAAAACAAGAATTAATAGAACGACATGGAAGAAAAGATGAAAACCCATAGAATCAATAATCAAATTTCATCACAATCGTTCATAACCTCAGCAAGGAGAGGAATTAGACACTCATTTGTGGATTAATCATCATAAAATGAGTGTTAATCATACAAGCAATTGAATTAAAGAAGAAAGAAAGAGAGAAAAAACCTTGAACTTTTCGTCCCTCAACTGCCTGTAACCCACGTCCTTGCTCCACCAAGTCATAATTCTGAAAAATGAACTTAAGTGTTCTATTTATACTGTTGGAAATTTTTCCCGAAATAACGAGCAACGTGTCACGGAGTGCATCGCGGAGCACTGCCTCCGTGACACGCCATGAACGCAGACCCTCACTGGAACTGGGGGCCCGGGAATTAAGGCTCAACGTGGCACGACGTGCATCGCGGAGCACTGGCTCCATGCCACGGAGCAAACGCGGACCTCCACTGGAATTTGGGTGAATTTTCCCCATCCAGGCAGAATGCCTCCGCGATTGCAGCGTGACACGGCTCCATCGCGGAGCCCCTTTAATTCATGTTGTCCAATGCCTTTTCCCCTGCTCGCATCCAAGTCCAACTCCGATGTCATCCAATATGCATTTTAGCTTCCCGAAATCACATTTTACCTGCAAAACAATGCTAATCATGTTGGTTAGTATAAAATCACATTTTATCACCAATTACATGAGAATGTATACATATTGATAGATAAACAAGGCGAAAATGATACTTTTGAGTATCACTTGGGCATATAAATCTGCCCAAGATCAAAGGTCGGTCCCAACCCGTCTACAAAATGGGGCTTCAGGTGCTTGGTTTGGGTATGGGAAGCCTGGACACATGCTTAGAGATTGTCCAGCTGCGTGGCAGGATTAGGTTGGGTGTCGAGGCCTAGCTTCTAGTTCAGCAGCCCCTCCCGCATGTTCAGAACATCAGGGAGCATCTACTAGCACGTATGGTGGTTAGTGCCAGAATAGATTCTATGCTTTAGCATCCTGACAGTAGCAGGAGGTCTCCTCGAATGTGGTCATGGGTATGTTGTGATTTTTCCATATTGACGTTTATGCTTTGCTAGATCCGAGGGATACCTTGTCTTTTGTGACACCATATGTGGCCAGTAGCTTCGGAGTCAGTCCCGATGTCTTGTCAGAACCCTTCTCAGTTTTCACTCCAATAGGTGACTTAGTTATAGCTAGACGGGTGTATAGAGGTTGCCCAGTCTCAGTCCTTCATAAGGTCACCTTATCAGATTTGATAGAATTAGCCATGACCAATTTCGATGTTATTCTCGGCATAGATTGGATATTTGCATGCTATGCTTCAGTTAATTGTAGAACCCAGGAAGTAGAGTTCAGATTTCGGGATGAGCCAGTCTTAGAATGGAAGGGTAGTTGAGCTATGCCTGTAGGCCGATTCATTTCCTACCTTAAGGCTAGAAAGATGATTTCTAAGGGTTGCATGTACCGTCCAGTTAGGGTTAAGGATGTCGATTCTTAAACCCCGAATATCCAGTTAGTTTCAGTAGTACGTGAGTATCTAGAGGTCTTTCGTGACGATTTTCCAGGTGGTCCTCCCTAGCGGGAGATATATTTTTGTATTGATCTACTTCCGACACGCAACCTATATCTATTTCGCCCTATAGGATGGCTCCAACCAAGCTAAGAGAATTGAAGGATCAGATGAAGGATCTGTTAGATAAGGGCTTTATTAGGCCGAGTAAGTATCCATGGGGTGCACTGGTGTTATTTATCCAGAAGAAGGATGGTTCGATTCGAATGTGCATTGACTATCGACAGTTAAACAAGGTCACCATTCATAACAGGTATCCTTTACCTAGGATTGACAATTTGTTTGACCAGTTTCAGGGTGCCAAGTGTTTCTCCAAGATTGACCTCAGATCCGGGTATCACCAACTCAGGGTTCGGGAGAGTGACATCCCGAAAATCGCTTTCAGGAATCGGTATGGTCACTACAAATTTTTTGTTATGTCTTTTGGACTAACCAATGCCCCTACAACTTTTATGGATCTAATGAATCGGGTGTTCAAGGCATATTTGGATATGTTTGTGATTGAGTTCATTGATGACATCCTTATATACTCTCAGAGTGAGGGAAATCATGTCGCTCACTTAAGAGTAGTGCTTCAGACCCTCAAGGATTGTTAATTGTATGCAATGTTCAGCAAGTGCGAGTTTTGGTTGAACTCTGTTGCATTTTTGGGCCATGTGATATCGAGTGAGGGCATCAAGGTAGATTCACAGAAAATTGAGGGGGTGAAGAATTGGCTTAAACCGGTGAATCATGCAGACATTCGGAGTTTCTTGGGTTTAGCTGGCTACTACCGGAGGTTTGTGAGGACTTCTCATTTATAGAAGCACCTTTGAAAAAGTTGACTCAAAAGAAGGAAAAGTTCTAATTGTCGGAGGCTTGTGAGACAAGCTTCCAGGAGTTGAAGACACGAGTCACTTCAGCCTTAGTGTTGACCCTACATGAGGGTACCGATGGTTTTATGGTGTATTGTGATGCTTCGATAACTGGACTTGGGTATGTGTTGATGCAGCATGGGAAAGTGATAGCATATGCCTCAAGACATTTGAAAGTCCATAAGAGGAATTACCTGACACATGACCTTGAGTTGGCCGTGGTTGTATTCGCATTGAAGATATGGCAGCAATACTTGTATGGGGTCCACGTGAATGTATTCACGGACCACAATAGCTTGCAATATGTTTTCATGTAGAAAGATCTCAATCTTCGACAAAGGAGGTGGTTGGAGCCACTAAAGGACTACGACATGAGTGTCCTTTACCACCCGGGTAAGGCTAATGTGGTAGCGCACACATTTAGTAGGCTCTCTATAGAGAGTGTGTCCCATGAGGATGAAGGGAGGAAGGAGTTGGTGAAAGATATCCATCAGCTTGAAAGGTTGGGAGTTAGATTGGTCGACTCGACCGATGGCGGCGTTGTTGTAAAAAATGGATCAGAATCATCCTTTGTTACTGATGCGAAAGCTAGACAATATGAGGATTCCATTTTGGTTAAGCTAAAAGAAGTCATTTTGAGTCAGAAGGCGGAGGTCTTCTCCCAAAGGGGAGATGGAGTGTTGAGGTACCAATGTAATACCCCGGAAGGGCCTAAGAATAGACCCCAGAGTTGAAGTTGGAAATTGCAGAATCAAACTTGGAATTTTGTACCCAGACGACTCAAGGTACGAACCATGGTAAGGTCCCATGACACGTGACTCAAGTCGTGATGAATTTTGGGAGCCTGAGCTCATATCACGGGTGGTCCTACGAATCGTGGTTAGGAGTCGTGGAGAAATTCTCAGTGATGCCAGAGTGAGTCATCACGGGTCATGGTACGACTCGTAGGATGTGGCAACGAGTCGTGATGAAGTGTCATGGTTAAGTCATATTTTGTACGGGTGGATGGTACAACGACTAACAGTACGACCCGTAAAATGGTACTACGAGTCATGGTATGCGAATCGTGGCCAGATTCAGAGGATTGAAATGTGGTGAGGTGACCACGAGTCGTGACTTCCTGGTACGACTAGTGGTACGAGTCGTGGTCGGGGCCAAAACTGTTTTTTTCAGGAAAAATTCATTATGGAAAATTTGAATTTTCTATGCATTTGGACCCTAAAACACATCGTTTTAGCTTCAGTTTCAAACATTTTAGTGGGGTTAATGGGTTCTTTCCCTCATTCCCCACTCAGACTTCCAAGAAAAAGTACGTAGAGTTCCTCTCAGAGAAGTTTAGGGCATCATCTAGGGAATATAGTTCTTCTTCAATTTCCAAGCAACTTTCTCTTAAATTTTCGTCAGGTATGTGGGAATTCAACAAGGGAATTGTTCTTCCCCTGTTTACCCCAAAAAAACCTATACTAGTTTCTATCAGTTTTTATCCCTGAATTTTCGAGTACAAGATGTTTCATATCATTGTTCATTAATTTATTATAGAACGATATCCCCCTTATTATTGATATTATTTTTCAGCAAGTTGTACAAAAATTACCTAGAATCTTGAAATAGTGAATTCCAGTCCAAAAATTTGAGAAAAGATTAGTGCATATAAATTCTTGTTTGTTGAATGAAGTATGTTTTGGGATGAATTTCCTTGAAATTTTAATACTTAGACGATGAGCAAAATATCTTATATATGAAAAAGATTCTAGCCTTGTCAGATGTTAATTTCTCTTAAATTCTTGAGTGGTTGCCATGCTATGAAATTCCGGTGTTGTCGGAATTGGTTGAAATTTCTATTAGCTGCTCAGTAGCTCAGTTTCGTAAAAATGTTAGATTCCTTCAGAACTATTTAGAAATTTTCAACCGCTTAGTTTGACTATAGATTTCCCCGAGGCATCAGTAGTGTCGCTCCATTATCAGGATCAGACTCAGAACTCAGATTAATTGGTCCATTAAGCGGTCATGATGTTCCAGTTATAGCTATGACCATCCCCAGGACCCCATTTCAGCATCAGTTTTTCTTTAGACGGTTACAAAGCTTCCAGATAAGCAGCTCTGACCAATCTTAGAACCTGGTTTTAGCATCTGGTCCGATAAGACTCTCAAGGTACTTTCAGTTATACGTCTTTGACTAGTCTTGGACCCCAGTTTTGAGCTATCACCTTAGTAGTTCATAATAGGATTTCCAGTGGGAGTAGGACTTAGCACCGAGCAGAGTGGGGTTCTAGCGCACCCAGGTTCCCAGAACTGTGTTGCCAACCTAGGATTCAGTTTCGGATTATTGGCCTATTTAGCCCCAGACTTTTGTAATAACCTAGTTCATGCCTTTATACCCTGGCAAGGTATATTGGGTCCTACTGATGAGGTGTATACATCGGACTCGACGTCTAGCTCATGTGGTTATATATCGGTTAGAGACTCTCCCACTAGTCAGTCTAGTTCAGTATAGTTAAGTATAGCTAAATCCAGTTCCGTTCAGTTTAGCTCAGTTCAGGTTAGAATGAGACATAGAGCATGCCTGACTGTTAGACAGGGTCTTTTTGACCATCCCATTATATTAGTACTCAGTTCAGCAGCTTTAGACGGTTCTTGCATGTTTTTTAAATTCAGTATTGTATTGCTTATCTTGGGTTATGTTTCTCTCTCATACCCAGTACATTCAAAGTACTGACGCATACTTTTATGTTGTATCATTTCATGATACAACTGCAGGTTCTCAGGCTCAGCATAGATAGATGTCACAGTTTAGAGTATTTCGCCTCAGCAGTCGAAGTGTGAGTCCTCATCATCTGAGGGCATAACTTCTTTCTTCAATTTCTTATTAGTTTGTTTAGTCTTAGAGTTAGCTAGGGTTTGTCCCAGTAACTCCTCAGCAGATGGTTTTCAGACATGACTTTCAGTTTATTCAGTGTTATTTAAATATTTGGACATTTTACTTTCAGACTTGTCTTTCTTAAATAGTTTTAAGCTATTATTTTCAGTTCCGTTGTGCATGTATACTCTGAATGCTAGTAAATGATAGTACAAGGGTTGAGTTGGGGTCACTTGTGGCTTCACGTATCGTTTTACGTACAAGGTGTAGACCTGGGGCATGACAAACATTGAATTAGAACCCTAGGTTTAGAATATCCTGGAATGTATGAAAGTCGGATAAAGTAGAGTCCTTTTCATGGGTGTGAAGCGCGCCACACTTATGAAGAAGAGGCCACGAGATGTTATATAGGAAAATCCCCTTTTGTTCATATCCTTTATCGTGCGTTAAAGTTCAATTCCAAGGCTGAAAACGCCAATAGGCCTGCCCCACAAGCTCCAACAGCTCCTTAGGACGATTCCATATCTACTGCTGAATTTAGGGCGGCCATTCAATTGCTTGCCCAGACTGTCACCAACCAAGTAAACCAGCAGGTGGTTGCAGTAGACACAAATGGGTGTACAGCTGCTTCTCGGGTTCGAGATTTTACCCGGATGAATCCTCCAGATTTCCACGGAATGAAGGTGGGAGAGGACCTACAAGAGTTTATTGATGAAGTCAGGAAGATTGCCCGTATCATGGGTGTCAGCTCCTCCGAGAGTGCTGACCTGGATGCCTACCAGCTTAAAGGGGTAGCTCAGGTTTTGTATGAATAGTGGAAGGAGGGGGGACCAGTGGCAGCAGTACAGGTGGAGTGGGAGGAGTTCCACACAGCTTTTCTGGAGAGATTTTTCCTCCGGGAGCTGAAGGAGGCGAAGATGGCAGAATTTATGAACCTGCGACAGGGCAACAGAACAGTGGAGGAGTGTGCTCTGGAGTTTACTAGGTTTTCAAAGTATGCTCCAGAGATGGTAGTTGAGCTAAGGGATCGCATGCTGAAGTTCGTCAACAGAGTATCTAATTTGGTCCTCAAAGAGTTCAGGATCGCAATGTTGATAAAGGACATGGATCTTTCCATCCTAATTGTTTACGCTCAACAGATTGACGCCAAGAAGCTGAAAGATATGGAGCAAAAGAACAAGCGAGCAAGAACTGGCCATTCAGACTTTGGCCACCATAGATCTGGCGGTGGTAGCCACCCACAACAGCAACAATAATAGCAGTAGCACAAGGCCCCAACACCTAGCTCAACTAGCGCCCTGACTTTTCCATCCCGCTACGATCGGAGGGGTGGGTCATTTGTCACTCAGTTTTAGACCCACAGTTCAGGGAAGTGGTATCCAGTGTGCCCCAAGTGCAGCAAAAATCATCATGGAGAGTGTCTACAAGGCAGAGAAGGATTTTTCGGTTGTGGAAAGCTCGGGCATCAAATTAATGAATATCCTTTAGCAGGGAAAGGGAGATCACAATCCACTACCTCAGCAGCTCCAGTAGGCCGACCAGCTCAGCGGGCCAACTCATCAGGTACAGATGGCGATCAGCACAAGAATCATTTTTATGCTCTCTCTTCTCGTCAAGATAAGGAAAGCTCACCTGACGCGGTTATTGATATATTACGTCTCTTCCACCTAGACATATATGCCCTGTTAGATCAATGAGCTACTCTTTTGTTCGTGACTCCATATATAGAAGTTCAGTTCAACACCAGTCTAGAGATCCTATCAGAACCTTTCTCAGTCTCCACCCCAGTTGGCAAGTCAGTTAGAGCCAGCAGGGTGTATAGAAACTGCCCAGTCTCAGTCTTGAATAAAGTCATTCCAACTGATCTGGTAGAGCTAGACATGGTTGACTTCGACTTTATTCTCTGCATGGATTGGTTACACTCCTTCTATGCCTCAGTTTACTGCAAAACTAGAGTTGTCAAGTTCCAGTTTCCAAATAAGCCCGTATTAGAATGGTTGGGTAGCAACTCAGTGCCTAATGGTAAGTTTATTGCCTACCTTAAGGCTTAGAAACTCATTTCCAAAGGATTCCTTTACCACCTAGTTCGGGTCAAGGATTCCAACTTTGAAAACCCAACTGTTCAGTCAGTTCCAGTTGTTAGCGAGTTCCTAGATGTGTTTCCTGAGGATCTTCCTGGAGTTCCCCTTGAACAAGAAATAGACTTCGGAATAGATCTCCTCCCAGACACTCATCCCATATCCATCCCTTCTTACAAAATGGCTCCAGTCAAGCTTAAGGAGCTGAAGGAGCAGTTGAAGGACCTTCTTGATAAGGGTTTTATCAGACCCAACATCTATCCCTAGGGTGCTCCATGTTATTCATACGTAAGAAAGATGGTACCCTCAGAATGTGCATAGATTACCATTAGCTGAACAAGGTCACAGTTAAGAACAAGCACCCTCTGCCCAGAATTGATTATCTGTTCGATCAACATAAGGGAGCCAGTTGTTTCTTAAAGATCGACCTCAGGTTAGGGTACCATCAGTTAAGGGTTAGAGAGAATGACATACCAAAAACAGCATTTAGAACTCGGTATGGTCACTATGAATTTGGGGTGATGTCATTTTGTTTAACAAATTCCCCAGCAACCTTCATAGATTTGATGAATAGGGTTTTCCAACCGTACTTAGATATGTTCGTCATTGTATTTATCGATGACGTTTTGGTGTACTCCAGAAATGATGAAGAGCATGCCAATCACCTAAGGATAGCATTATAGACCCTCAGGGATTGCCAGTTATTCACCAAGATCAGCAAGTGTGAATTCTGGTTGAAGTCTGTGACATTTTTGGGTCATGTGGTGTCAGGTGAGGGGATACAGGTAGATCCTCACAAGATAGCAGTAGTGAAAGATTGGCCCAGACCTACCTCTCCTACCGAAATCAGGAGTTTTGTGGGCTTAGTATGTTATTTCGATGATTTGTGGAAGGTTTCTCCTACATAGCATCCCCTCTAACCAAGTTAACCCAGAAAAAGGTGAAATTTCAGTGGTCAGATGAGTGTGAGAAGAGTTTTCAGGAGTTAAAAACTCGACTCACGACCACTCTAGTTTTGACCCTGCCATAAGGAACAGATGAGTTTGTGGTATATTGCTATGCCTCCAGAGTTGGACTTGGTTGCATTCTGATGCAGCGAGGCAAAGTGATAACCTATGCCTTCAGACAACTCAAATTTCATGATAAGAATTATCCAACTCATGACTTGGAGCTGGCAGCGGTGATATTCGCATTAAAAATATGGAGACACTATTTGTATGGATCTCACATGGATGTGTTCACAGATCATAAGAGCCTTCAGTACCTGTTCAGCTAGAAGGATCTAAACTTGCGTCAGAGACGGTGGTTGGAACTGTCAAAGGATTATGACATGAGTGTGCTGTATCACCCAGGTAAGGCCGATATAGTGGTTGACGCCCTAAGCAGACGATCTATGGGAAGTTTATCTCATATTCAGGAAGACAAGAGGGGAACTAGTGAAAGAAGTTCACAAACTAGCCCGGTTAGGGGTGCAACTAGTACACTCAGTCGAAGGTAGGGTAGTAATGCAAAGCGGGTCAGATTCGTCCCTGGTGGTTGAAGTTAAATCTAGACAAGATGAAGATCCATATCTATTTAAACTCAAGGAAGTGGTTCTCAGAAAGGAGGCTGAGGCTTTCTCTTAAGGGGGAGATGGAGTGTTCCATTACTAGGGAAGGTTGTGTGTGCCACAGGTTGGTGAGTTGAGACAAAAAATATTGGCTGAAGCACATAGCTCGAGGTACTCTATTCACCTGGGTGCTACTAAAATGTACTGCGACTTAAGGGACATTTACTGGTGGAACGGCATGAAAAGGAACATTGTCGAATTCTTAGCTAAGTGCCCCAATTCCCAGAAAGCCAAGGTGGAGCATCAAAGGCTAGGAGGCATGACCCAAGACATTAGTATACCCACGTGAAATGGGAAGAAGTAAATATGGACTTCATTACAGGTTTACCTCGGATGCGCCTACAGCATGACTCAATCTGGGTGGTAGTAGATCGGATGACCAAGTCAGCTCACTTCCTCCCAGTAAAAACCAAAAACTTAGCGGAGGACTATGTCAAACTTTATATCCGAGAGTTAATCAGACTTCATGGGGTGCCCTTTTCCATCATTTTAGACAGGGGAGCATAGTTCACCTCGCACTTCTGGAGGTCCTTTGAAAAGGGACTAGGCAACCAAGTCAAGATTAGCATGGCTTTTCATCCGCAGACCGATGGGCAAGCTGAGCAAAGCATTCAGACCCTGGAGGATATGTTAAGAGCGTGCACAATTGATTTTAAAGGTAATTTGGATGACCATTTTCCCCAGATCAATTTTGCGTACAACAACAGCTACTATTCCAACATTCAGATGGCCCCATTTGAAGCATTGTATGGTAGAAGGTGTATATCTCCTATAGAGTGGTTTGAAGTCGGTGAAGCTACTTTGATAGGGACAAACTCGGTTCACGAGGCAATGCAGAAAGTTCAGCTCATCCGAGACAGGCTGAAAATAGTCCAGAGCCATTAGAAATCTTATGCTGATGTGCGGAGAAAAGAATTGGAGTTTGCAGTTGATGACTGGGTATACCTGAAAATTTCTCCCATTAAAGGGGTAATGAGGTTCGGAAAGAAGGGGAAACTCAGTCCTAGGTATGTGGGACCTTATAGAATTTTGCAGTGTATCGGCAAGGTGGCCTATGAGCTACAGTTGCCTTCAAAACAAGCAATTGTGCACCCAGTTTTCCATGTATCACTTTTGAAAAAGTGTATTGGAGATCCAACCTTTGTGGTGCCATTGGATAGTGTGGCAGCCAAGGGTAGTCTCACCTATGAGGAGGTATCAGTCCAGATCCTTGACTGTCAGGTCCGTAAATTAAGGAACAAGGAATAATAAAGGTGTTATGGAGCAATCAGCTTGTCGAGGGAGCTACGTGGGAAGCTGAAGCGGATATGATGGCTAAATAACCCCACTTGTTCCCTACCAGTCCAGTTTCAGTTTGAGTTATTAGTTTTTACCCCAGACCTCTAATAAGTTTTTCATGTTCCATTCATGTGTGCAAGTTTGTTTTATGATATGATATATGTATGTGATGTCTGAATTTAGTTCAACTATGTAGTTCTTTTCGGGGGTAGTCATTCCGTAAGTTTTTAGCTTAAATGATCAGTATTTGCATATGGTAATAGTATGTTTCTGGTTGCTTCTTGTTTCCTACATTCAAGGATGAATTCTTCCAAGGGGTAGATATTGTAATACCCCGGAAGGGCCTAAGAATAGATTGGGGAGTTGAAGTTTGAAACTACAGAAAAAAACCTGGAATTTTGCACTAGGACAACTTGATGTACTAATCGTGGTGAGGACCTATGACTCATGACTCGAGTCGTGATAAATTTCGGGAGCCTAAGGTCATCACGAGTGGTCCTACGAATCGTGACCCATAGGTACGACCGTGGATAGGAGTCGTGGTGAAATTCTCAGTGGTGCCAGAGTGAGTGGTCATGGGTTATGGTATGACTCGTAGGATGTAGCAAGAGTCGTGATGAGGAGTCCTGGTTAAGTCGTATTTGGTATGAATGGATGGTACCACAACTGACAGTACAACCTGTAGGATGGTACTATGAGTCATGGTATGTGAGTCGTGGCCAGATTCAGAAGATTGAAAAGTGGTGAGGTGACCACGAGTCGTGACTTCCTGGTACGACTGATGGTACGAGTCGAGGTCGGGCCAGAACTATTTTTCAGGGAAATTTCATTAAGGGAAAATTTGACTTTTCTACGCTTTTTGATCCTGAACCACGTCTTTTTAGCTTTAGTTTCAGACGTTAATGGGTTCTTTCCCTCATTCCCCACTCAGACTTCTAAGAAAAAGTACGCAGAGTTCCTCTCAAAGAAGTTCAGGGTATCATTTAGGGAAGATAGTTCTTCTTCAATTTCCAAGAAATTTTCTCATAAATTTTCGTGAGGTATGGGACTTCAACTAGGGAATTGTTCTTACCTTGTGTCCCTAAAAAAAACCTCTACTAACTTCTATAAGTTTTTAGCACTGAATTTTCGAGTACAAGATGTTGCATGTCATTGTTCATTAATTTCTTATAGAATGATATCCTCGTTATTATTGAAATGATTTTCCAGCAGTTTGTACAAAAATCACCTAGAATCTTGAAATAGTGAATTCTAGTAAAAAATTTCGAGAAAAGATCAGTACATATAAATTGTTGTTTGTTAAATGAAGTATTTCATGGGATGAATTTTCTTGAAATTTTAATATTTAGATAATGAGAAAAATATCTTATGTATGAGAAGATTCTAGCCTTGTCAGATGTTAATTTCTCTTAAATTCTTGAGTTGTGCCATGCTATGAAATTCCAGTGTTGTCGGAATGAGTTGAAATCTCTATTAGCTGCTCAGTAGCTCAGTTTAGTAAAAATGTAAGATTCCTTTAGAACTATTCAGAAATTGTCAGTCGCTCAGTTTGACTTTAGATTTTCCCGAGGCGTCAGTAGTGTCTCTCAATTATCAGAATCAGACTCAGAACTCAAACGAATTGGTCCATTAGGCAGTCATGATGTTCAAGTTATAGCTCTGACCAGCCCCAGGACCCCAGTTCAGCATCAGTTGTTCTTTAGATGGTTACGACACTTTTGGATAAGCAGCTCTGACCAGTCTTAGAACCCAGTTTCAACATTTGGTCCGATAAGACTCTCAGGGTACTTTCAGTTATACATCTCTGACTAGTCTTGGACCCCAGTTTCGAGCTATCAGCTTAGTAGTTCAAAATAGGATTTCCAGTGGGAGTAGAACTTAGCACTGAGCGGATCGGGGTTCCAGCGCACCCACGTTCGTAAAACTATGTTGTCGCCATAGGATTCAGTTTCAGATTATTGTCCTGTTTGGCCCCAGACTTTTCTGATCACCTAATTCATGCCTTTATACCTTGATAAGGTATATTAGGTCCTACCGATGGGGTGTATACATCGGACTCCACGTCTCTCTCACGTGGCTATATTTCTGTTAGAGACTCTCTAACTACTCAGTACAGTTCAGTATAGTTCAATCCAGTTCAGTTCAGGTTAGAATCAGACTTAGAGCATGCCTGACCGTCAGACAGGGTCTTTTAGACCATCCCATTATATCAGTACTTAGTTCAGCAGCTTTAAATTGTTCTTGCATGTTTTCTAAATTCAGTATTGTATTGCTTATCTTGGGTTATGTTTCTCTCGCATACTCAGTACATTCAAGGTACTAACGCATACTTTTATGTTGTATCATTTCATGATATAGCTGCAGGTTCTCATGCTCAGCACAGATACCTATCACAATTCAGAATATTCCACCTCAGCAGTCGAAGTGTGAGTCCTCATCATCCGAGGACATAATTTTTTCTTCAGTTTCTTGTTAGTTTGTTTAGACTTAGAGTTAGCTGGGGGTTTGTCCCAGTAACTCCTCAGCTAGATGGTTTTCAGACATGACTTTTCGTTTATTCAGTTTTAATTAAATATTTGGACATTTTACTTTCAGACTTGTCTTTCTTAAATAGTTTTATGCTATTATTTTAAGTTCCGCTTTGCATGTATACTCTGAATGCTAGTGAATGATAGTCCAAGGGTTGACTTAGGATCACTTATGGCCTCAAGTACCGTGTTACGTCCAGGGTTTAGACTCGGGGCGTGACAACCAAGGTCGTGTATGTGTTCCAGATGTTGATAATTTGAGGGGTCGGATGTTGTATGAGGCACATGGATCCAGGTATTCTTTCCACCCAGGTGCCACCAAGATGTATCATGATTTGAAGGAAATATATTGGTGGAATGGCATGAAGAAGGATATTGCAGAATTCGTAGCCAAGTGCCCAAACATTCATCAAGTTAAGGTTGAGCATCAAAGGCCAGGAGGCGTACTTCAAGATATTAGCATTCCCACTTGGAAGTGGAAAGAATTTAATATGGATTTCATTATAGGTTTACCTCGTACTCGCCGACACTACAATTCTATTTGGGTTGTGGTAGACAGGTTGACAAGGCTGCACACTTTCTATCGATCAAAACCAGAGATTTAGCGGATGATTATGCCAAACTGTATATCCTGGAGTTGGTGCGGTTACATGTAGTACCCATGTCCATTATCTCAGACCGAGGTACTCAGCTTTGGTGTTCTTTTCAAAAAAGGCTTGGGACTTAGGTTAAACTCAACACAGCATTTCATCCGCAAACAGATGGTCCGACAGAGCGGACAATTCAAACTCTCGAGGACATGTTGAGATCGTGTTTGATGGACTTTAAAGGTAGTTGGGATGATTACTTGCGGCTAATTGAGTTTGCTTACAATAACAGATATCACTCCAGTATCCAAATGGCACCGTTCGAGGATCTCTATGGGTGGAGGTGTAGCTCGCCCATCGAATGGTTTGAGGTTGGTGAGGCAGCTATGATAGGGCCAACTTTGGTTCATGAGGCTGTGGTGAAGGTTCAGATGATAAAAGACAAGCTGAAAACCACTCAGAGTCATCAAAAGTCCTACGCTGATATGAGGAGGAGAGAGTTGGAGTTAGAGGTGAACGATTGGGTATTTCTAAAAGTGTCTCCCACGAAGGGATTATGCGGTTCGAAAAGAAAGGAAAACTCAACCCTCACTATGTTGGTCCCTACTGGGTTATAAGAAGAGTTGGTAAGGTAGCGTATGAGTTGGACTTGCCATCAAAGTTATCTTTAGTTCATCCCATCTTTCATGTATCTCTCTTGAAAAAGTGCTTTGGTGATCCAACTTTAGTTGTCCCGGTGGAAAGTGTTGGTGTGAGAGATAGCCTCAATTATGAGGAAATTCCAATTGAAATATTGGATCATCAGGTTCAGAGGCTGAGGAACAACGAAGTAGCTTCAGTTAAAGTATTGTGGAGGAATCAACATGTTGAAGGAGCTATGTGGGAAGATGAAGCGGATATGATGGCTAGATACCCCAACTTATTCTCTACCGACTCGATGTCAGCTTGAGCTATCAGTTTTGCTCTATGACTAAGTTTCATATTTAGTTCGTGAACGCAAATTTCTTTTATGTATATGTGTGTGCATGTGATTTGCGAATTCAGTTCAGCTGTATATTTTCAATCGGAGGTAGTCATTCCGTCAGTTTTTGGTTTAAATAATCAGTATTTGCATATGATAATTGCATGCTCTCTGTTTTATACTTGTTTCCAACAATCAAGGACGAATGTTCCCAAGGGGGATATATTGTTATACCTTGGGAGCTCAAAGATCGGACTCGAAAGTTGAAACGGGAAAATTGTGAAAATGATGTTGCAGGCTTAGGACGAGTCGTTGGACGACTCATGAGGAGAGCCCACGAGTCATCAGGTGACTCATGGGGAGACTAGTGAAGAGAAAGGAAGTTTTGAAGAGAAGATTCCCCACGGGCATGGCAACGACTCGTGGTCAGACTCCACGAGTCGTCAGGTCAGTCGTAGGGTGGGTTAGAAGGAAAGAAAGGGAAATTAAGGTAGTGTACCTAATGGAAGCTGACCACGACTCGTTGGATGAGGTAATGAGTTTTGGTGTAAGTCATGGGGTGATTTATGTGTAAAGTGAAGTAATTGAGGCTGTGTACTTGAAGATCCAGGAAACGAGTCGTTGCCAAGGACCACGATCCGTCAGATCGTCCGTTAGAACCCCCTGGCAGTATTTTCCTGCGAATTTAGTAAGGGTCTTTTCTTGATTCCTAAGTTCCTAAGACCTATACTACATCTTTTAAGGACCGTTTTAAAGGGTTTTAAGAGGGTAAAACCTATTCTAAGTTATTTCACTCCATGCATGCATACTTGAGAGGTTGAAGAGGTGATTTTGAGCAAGTCTTCAAGGTTTCCATCCAATTTTCTCGTGGGTAATTAAAGATTTGGTGGAATCAATCCCTTCCAGGTATGTAGGGTTATGAGTGGGTGTCTTCTTCCACAATCATGCCCAATTTTTATATAAATGTAAGAAATTTCTATGATCAAGTTATGAGGTTTTTACCCAATTGCATAATTCTTCATTTTCTATACATGGGTATGATTAGATTATGTTTGTATTGATGAATTGTGAATCATGGGCAGATTTTAAATAGTTTTCAATAAAAATTGTGTTTTCTAGTTTGATGAAATTAAAGGCCCATGGATGAGAAATTCATGAAAGAAGAGAATGATGATGAATGTATGATGATGATGAGATTTGATGACGAAAATCACGTTTCTAAAGCTACCCATGATTATGATATTGTTTTCAAAATGAATTCAGTAGATCCAAGCACGATAAAGTTTTAGGCAAAGAACTTATATCGAGTATGATGATGTAATATCTCCAAAGTAAGCTTACCACATGGTTTTGGAGTAAAGACTCCCAGTTATCCTTGATCTTGTGGTATATTTTGAAATAAAGCTTCTCATATGCATGAATTCACAGTTGAGATGCATGTTATTATTGAGCTTCATTTTCATAAAATGTTTAGTTTATGCATGATTTCATCTTGAGCTTTGTCAATAGATGATGTTGAGCTTCGTTATATACAATGTATAGCATTTCATATTTTAGGAGAAAAGTCTAACACCGAGCGGGCTAAGGGTCGTCACCCTATACCCCAAAACTACGCGCCAACGTAGGTTGATACTATTATATTATTAGGACCTCCCTCATGAGCTATCCTCGGCCCTAATGGCCCGTAAGATTGATATCGATATCATAGTAGCGTCCTTAGCCTTGGCAAGGTTTTGGACGGCTCTGCCCATGGTAGTGTAATAGTCGGGACCACGTAAGCACTATCGTGGTATGTCGATTAAGTGACAAGTCTCCCATTGTCTATATGATTCAGATTTTCATATTCATTACTCATGGTATTTATTTTATACATGCATGTTCTAAAAGCAAGGTTTGACTCATTGTTCAGCTTTTCTTATAAATGATATATTTCATCTTTGAGTAATTCGAGTCAGTAATGATGTCATGAAGCTATGTATAGTCATGTTATGAAAAGTTTATGATGTCAGAAAGAGTGCATGCCAACCCTCCTCTCAGATTTGAAAGCTTATGATATGATATGAAATGCTTTAAATGATTTACTATACTTAAGCGGTTTTAGTTACCTTGCATACTCGGTACATTTCACGTAATGACCGAATACTTTTTATGCTATATCATTTCATGATACGGGACACGGCTCTCAGGTTCTGCCCCGCTCTTAGGCAATTCATCAAAGTTAGCGTCTGCCTATTGGTGATTCCTCATTTTTTGAGGCTCAGACTATCTATCTTTCTTTATGTATTTCTGTTTTGAGCTTATTGAGTTAGTTGGGGTCTTGTCCCATCAATTCATCCAGATTAGAGGCTTTTCAGAATTATGTATGTATTCAGTTTCGGATTCTTATTGTGATGTTATGCTGAGTTACACTTCCGTTGAGCTTATATTATTGATCCTTTAGTTTGTTGATTGAGTTAGATATATGCTTGTGCTCTGGGTCAACTTGGAGTCTCTCGGGGTCCCTTGTCCCGTGTCTACGATCCGAGCCTCTATTCGGGTTGTGACAGATGTTCAACCTTTTCCATTTAATATCTTGAGTGATTTCATCTCTAGTGATCTCGTAGGGTGCTTGATATTCCTTTGTTGATTGTCAAACTTTTTCCCAGTGAGGATGTTTACCAGTGTGGTTCCATGGCACGTATTCTTTTGGCCAAACCTCCTTAGAATGCACTAATTTTGCTGGAAGATAAACCTTTGTGCTTCGTAGTATTTGTCTTCCAAGGACAAAATAGAGACTGGAAATCGCCAACAGAAGGAGAGTTCTGGCTCGGCATGCACTTTCCCGTTGATTAACTTTATTGGTCGACATAGCATGAATACCTTTACATCGTATGAATTCGTGAAACATTAAACCCAGTACTTCTGTGACCTAAACCACTGTAGAAATATTTTCAAAGATGGTTCAATCTTGTCAAAGTCCCTAAATATGTTGCTCTTGAATTCCATCTAGATGTAATACTTGTCACATAAGTACCAGAAGAACCATAAGAGTTCCTGTGGAAAATTATTGGCAAGTGGTATGAACACATGACAGAACGGTATTCAGGGTTGACTCTATACGGCTTTAGGATGGATCGTCCGTATTTTCTGAAAACTTGTAGCTAATAGAAATTTGGTCTTTCGATTAGGATGGATGGATTGAATGGGTCTACATATTGACTGAACATATCCGGTGGATGTCTTGGTAGCCTCGATGACCTTAGACCTAGTGGGTTGGTAATCATGAACACATGGTCAGCTGGTTCTTTCATCTTCTTGTGTTTCTCTGGCAAAAATCTTTGTCTGAATTCATTTGGTCAGGATAGGAATTCCGCCAAGAAATTATCTTTCCCTTTCAGGTGCTTCACCTGGAATTTGTAGGGTGAGAACCATTGTGCCCATCTGAGAATTTGTGGATATGGAAGTATCTTTGGTTTTATCTGGATCATCTTCACGAATGCCTTCATATCCATCTCGATCAGGAATTTAGTGTGAATTAGGAAGAAGATGAACTTCTTGATTCAATTCTTCACAACAAGAATCTCTTGAAGGTGGAATGATAGTGTTTTTCTGAATCCTTGAATCTTCCGCTAGCATAGCCATATATCTTTCTATGGCCATCTTTCTCCTCTAGAAGAACTGCACACCAGTATTCATTGTTTGTATCGGTCTGTAATATCTTCTTTGCATCTGAAGGAATATGGAGAGTCTTCACCTGTTGGGACACCTTCTTTATTTTTTGGACGGCTTAATCCTGCTCCTTACCCCATGCTTGGACATTCTTATTGAGCATACTTTTAAGTGGAGAGATATATGTAGAGACTTCAGGAATAAAATCTCTAACATAATTTATGATCCCTAAAAATTGTTGAAGTTGCTTTGTGGTGAAGTTGGTGTATGGAAATCTGAGCAATTCCTGACATATGTGCAGACCTGGACTGGATGCTCCATTGTTAAAATGCATCCCTAAGAAATCAATTTCTTTTTGAATAAGGGCCATTTTCTTTGCAGAGAGCATGACTTCATTTGCTCTTACTATATCATGAAAATGACGGAGTAAGGCAAGGTGTTGCTCCAAAGTATCACTGAACAATAGGATATCATCAATGTATACTAGTGAGGTGTGGAGGATAGGCTGAAAGATTTTTATCATGGATTTTTGGAATAGAGAGGGTGTAGACTTCAGAAAAAATGGCATAACCTTCCATTGGAAGTGTTGGTTAGGAATGCAAAATCCTGTTTTTGGTCTTTTGTTAGGATGTATCCCTAATTGCCAAAATCTAGATTTAAGATCAAACTTGGAAAAATATCTAGCTTTGGCTAAGTGTGGAAATAGGGTAAGCCTATTTGGTATAGGGAATTTATCATCTTGGAGGAAATGGTTGAGTGACTGGTAGTTTATGACTAATCTGAGTTTGCCCCTTGTCTGCTCATCTCTCTTGTTGACTTAGAAAGCTTAGCATGCTCATTGAGAGTCAGATGGCTCGATCAGTCCAAACTCCATGAGTTCAGCACACTCCTTTGCAAGTTGAAGGTGCTCTGGATTCATGCCAGAGTGGCTTGCCTTGGTTGGGTTTATGTTTTCATTATTCTTGAATGGGATTTGATCAAAAACTCATCATTCAGCTAGAGTGGGTTTATGCATTTCTTCATAAACTCCTTGTGAGATTCAGCACATGAATGTTCCATCAACTGTTGCTCGATCTCTCTTATCTGCTCGTCCTCAGTGATCTGGAATAGGCGTGAGACTTCTGAGTATGGCTTGAATTTCTTTTTAAAAGCTATTCCATAAGCTCCGATGTGGCGTCATCTTTGAGTTGTCTAAAGATATCAAACCCAATTATGAGATCCTTTCCTAGGACATCTGATCTAAACAACTTTCTTCTGAATTGTAGTCCTAGGAAGAACTCAATTGTTTTTGGGCGTTCTGTCATGACTGTGGTTGTAAGAGTTCCATTTGATGCAGTGTTGAAGTTCTTGAATGGGAAATCCATTGATCATTAAAAAGGACTGTTGGATTCATTAGCAATGATGTTGCACCAATATCCATAAATGCAATGACCTGGATCGGCTTATCCCATTTGGATGGATAAACATTCAACTGGACATGAGGAATATTGATAATGCTATTGATTTCTTCCTCAGCCTCTAAAATCTGGTAATGGTCATGCCCATGTTCTTCATATACGTCCATGGAGAAAAGAGTGTCCTATGATGGCTCATCTTCTGCTAAAAGGACTAATTCGAGATCATTTTCCTTGACATCAGCGTACTCCTCTATCTCGGTAAGAAGCCTAATAGATATTTAGGCTTGAGGACAGTTCTTTGTAAAGTGTTTGATCTTGTGGCAGATAAAGCATTTGTCATTCTTCTGGAACCTACCTGGATGCTTTCTCCTGAAGTATTTTGTTCACCTGATGTATTTGGATCTTCCTCCAAATAGGCTTTGACCATTGAACTTCTTATATTTCTTGAATCTACTTTGCCTTCTGGGGGCATGACAAGAGCAACTGGACCCGGTGATTAGGCAGTTCTGCTACAAGCTTTATCAAGGGCTGATTGTTGTGCCTAATCTGCTTCAGAACAGATCTCTTTGTACAGATGTCTTCAAGCGCCATGAAAATTTCTTTCCTTAAACAGCCAACTTGGGGTATTGTGATTGACTGGAACTTTTCCTCGACAATCATACTGGTTCGTACCGCCAACATCTTTGGCAAGGATGAAATGAAGGCCTGCTTCAAACTGGAATCTCCACCAAGTTGAAAGTATATTTTTGCCATCTTCTGGAAATGAATATCAATGACATCTCAATTGAATGATACACAATTCATCTCGAAGAATTGTCTTCTTACCTTTTCTTGCCTCTGGCTTTTATCTCCATAAAAGACTTCATGCAAGATTCTGATGTTGAAAGAAAAGTCTTGGGACGTGAGTAAAGTATTCTTATCATATGTCCCCAGTGCAGTCCACCAATCTCTAAGGATGATGGAGAACCTTGACGTGAATTCTGACCGGATTAGATACTTCTCTCGTTCTACCAAGTGTTTCGTTACCATCCAAGTAAGGAAATCTTGGATCCTTCGAGGCCATTTAGAAACCTTTACATCATAGAGAGTGAAAGTATGGAATCCATCTCCAACCAATTTTGGTGTTGGTTGTTCTAGTCTTCTTTATGGAATTAGATCATCTGTCATCCCGTCTTGATCATCATCGACTTTAGAAACTTCTGGTTCTCTCGATCTATTCATGTATATCGGTGGATTGTCTTCCTCGGAGATGTCTAGTGAGAGATTCTCACTTCACTCATTCTCTGCTTCTTCAGTTTAATCAGTAGGATCGCTATTTGTTGTCTCTTAAGTACTGGATCCTGTGCTATCATCTTCTTCCAAGCCATAAAGGCGTGGAACAACTTGATCGAAGATCATCAAGTTTTTTGGATCTAGCTCTTTCTAACTTTCTCCAACTTCTTTCCTTCTTTTGTCCTGTTTTTCTGCTGCAAGAGCATCTTTCATTTCCCATACCCATTTTATAATGTCAAACTCAATTTCCTATTTGGATTTTTGAGGGTAGGATGTGGGTTCATGTGGAATAAAAGGAGAGGTAGTACCTGGATGGGCCAATTTAGGTGGTGAGTATGTCTGTGATAACATAGGGAAAAAGGAGGACTTTGGAGAGTGGCTTTGGTTTCTTTGTGGCTCAAAAGGTCCATGTCTTAATTTTTTGATTTACACTTTGATGTCAGCCATTTCTTTTTCTTGTTGTTAAAAGAAGTGGAAAAGTGAAGTGCCTAGTAAAAAAATCGCTTACTGCATATTTTGCAGTTGTAATTCCAGGGCTCGGATAAGACTGGCATGTTAACTGGATATCCGTTCCACTTTCTTCTCAATGTTCTACACCTTGCTCATCATCTTGGTTTGTGTGTGAGCAACATTTTTTATGGAAGTGTTGATGTTGGTCAGCACCTTGTTCTGGCATATTTCATTCTCAGATTGCCGGTTGATAGTAGCCTCAATATCACTAGTAGGTGGATTTTCTACAGTGGGCAACACAATATTTTTCTTTGGTGAATGTCTTACACCATCTTTTTCAAAGGGTTGGTGTGATGGGAATTCTAGAGTATGGCTAGAGCTGGATGGACTCATCATGAAGATTTGAAGGTTATGAGGTTTTTGGCTGGAGTAGGTACAGTTGGGCAATCTTGTGGTTTGTAGGAGACAAGGAATTCATATTTTCCTAGGCGGATAAGGGAACCGATAGATGGATCCCTATCTTCATATCGCTTATGGACTTCCATTTCTAAGCATCTCCCCTTCTTCTTTTTGGGTTTGGCTTTCTTCAATACATATTCAACTTCATCCTCTAGACATTCTTAGCAGTAACATTCAATATCCCAAGGGCAGTGACCGGTGAAGGGACATCTGAACCACCTTATGTTAAAACTTTCATAATAGAACTGTTTTATCCAATCATGTTCACTCATGACAGCTGGAAGGCTCCAATCGAATTGATCCTCTTCATCTTCAGGCAAAGGTTTAGATGTGGGATGGTACATTTGAAGAGAAAAGGTTGTGTTGTTTGGTTTTTTGAGATGAGAGTGGTCAAAGATGATGGCTACAGTTTTATCCTGTTTTTTATCATAGATTGGTTCTATGGATTGAAGAGGCTCAACATGAGGTTCTTTCATCCGCTCATAGTTTGTAACCCATGAGTCAGGAAGAATTTTGACAAGTTCTTCCTTTGGTATTTTTCTAGGTATTTGGCTGCATGTGGTAGTTCCGTTGGTGGCATCTACATGTAGTAGAAAAGCATCATCTCCACCTGGAAATAAAAGATCCATGGTATAGTTCTGAACTCGCCAAGCTATTTGATAGTAAAGAGGTGCCTGGATAGCATGTCTAGCTTGTGGAGCTCCCTATATGTGGACTTGAATCTTTAAGGCTTCTGTCATATATGGTTCGCTTGGGGACATGTTGAAGTTTGGGAATAAATTGACAAAGACTGTCCCACCATTCATGGTGACCTCAGTTGTACCAAAATTTTCATGTTGGTACTCTTTGTATCAAGTATCAAGGAGTGAAAGGCGTGCAACAATAGATTGGACTTTCATTCCATGATATAAAAAGGCGATTCGGATAGCACCAAAATGAATATGGGTGAATCCATGATTATTCCACTGCTTTGGAAAATCATCAGGAATCTATAGGGTGATGAATTGTTCCTCTAGAGTAGCAAGAATAGGATGTTGATCGAGTTTCGAAGCAGCAACATATTCCTTTACCTCTTTTTGTTTATGTTGGACTAAAGAACAAATTTGTAACCATGGATTGGTTATCTTTTTAGAAAAGGAAGAATAAGGATTTAGGAGAGGTAAGTATGTAGAAGACACTTTATTTTCATCTGGTAGTATATCTACTTCATAAAGATAGTCATATTTATAAGAAAGAGTTTTACTAAGTGTAGAAGACATAGCGACTTTAGTGACGGATTTACAAAGACTAAAGTCCTTGTAAATATTCGTCGAGTCTTTGTAAATCCGTCACCAAAGTCCCTATGTCTCCTACAGTTAGTAAAACTCTTCTTGTAAATATGACCATCTTTATGAAGTAGATATATTACCAGATGAAAATAAACTGTATTCTACATACTTACCCCTCCTAATTCCTTATTCTACCTTTTCTAAAAAGACAAACAATCCATGGTTACAAATTTGTTCTTTAGTCCAACATAAACCAAAAGGGATAAAAGAATATATTGCTGCTTTGAAACTCGATCAGCATCCTATTCTTTCTATTCAAGAGGAACAATTTGCCACCCTGCAGATTCCAGATGATTTTCAAAAGCAATGAAAAAATCACGGATTCACCCATATTCATTTTGGTGTTGTCCTAATCGCCTTTTCATATCATGGAAGAATGGCCAACAAGTTGTTGCACGCCTTTCACTCCTTTATACTCGATACCAAGATTACCAACATTCAAATTTGGGTACAACTGAGGTCACCTTGAACGCTGGGACAGTATTTGTCACTTTATACCCAATTTTCAACATGTCCCTAAGCGACCCATATCTGACAGAAGCCTTAAAGATCCAAGTCCAAATACAGGGAGCTCCACAAGCTAGAGATGCTATCTAGGAAATTCTTCACTGTCAAATAGCTTGGCAAGTTCAGAACCATGCCATGGATCTTTCATTTCTAGGTGGAGATGATGATTTACTAATACATGTAGATGCAACCAATGGAACTATCACATGCACCAAAATACCCAGAAAAATACCAAAGGAAGAACTTGTCAAAATTCTTCCTGACTCATGGGTTACAAACTATGAGCGGATGAGAGAACCTCCTGTTGAACCTCTTCGATTCACAAAACCAATCTTTGTCAAAAAATAGGATTAAATTGTAGCCATCAGCTTTGACCACTCTCATCTCAAAAAACCAAACAACAAAACCTTTTCTCTTCAGATGTACCATCCCACATCTGAACCTTTGCCTGAAGATGAAGAGGATCCATTCTATTTGAGCCTTCCAGCTATCATGAGTGAACATGATTGGATCAAACATTTCAATCATGAAGGTCATGACATAAGGTGGTTCAAATGTCCCTTCACGGGGCAATGCGCTTGGGATATCGAATGTGACTGCCAAGAATGACTGGAGGATGAAGTTGAATATGTATGAAGAATGCCAAACCTAAAAAGAAAAAGGGGAGATGCTCAGAAAAGGAATTCCATAAGCGATATGAAGATGGGGTTCCATCTATCGGTTCCCTTAGCCACCCAGGAAAATATGAATTCCTTGTCTCCTACAAACCTCAAGATATGCCAACTCTACCTACTCTAGCCAAGAAACCTCACAACCCTCAAATCTTCATGATGAGTCCATCCAGCTCTAGCCATACTCCATATTTCCCATCACAACAACCCTTTGAAAAAGATGGTGTATGCCATGAACCAAAAATACCAAAGAAAAATGTTGTGTTGCCCACTGGAGAAAAGCCACCAACCAGTGATATTGAGGGTACCATCAACTGGCAATCCAAGAACGCAATCTGCCAGAACAAGATGCTAATCAACATCTGCACTTCCCTAAAAAACGTTGCTCACACCAACCAAGATGATGAACAAGGTGGAGAACGTTGAGAAGAAACTGAAACATACATCCAGTCAACATGCCGAACTTATCTGAGCTGAGCCCTGGAATTACGACTACAGAATATGCAGTATGTGATTTGTCCACCAGTAACTTCACTTTTCCACTTCTTTTCATAGCAACAAAAAGAAATGGATGACATCAAAGAACAAATCAAAAAATTGAGACATGGACCTTTTGAGCCACAAAAAACCCAAAGCCACTCACCAAAGTCCTCCTTTCTCCCTATGTCGTCACAAACATACTCACCACCTAAATTGGCCCGTCCAAGTACTACTTATCCTTTCATTCCACATGAACCCACATCCTACCCTCAAAAATCCAAAGAGGAAACTGAGTTTGACATTACAAAATGGGTATGGGAAATGAAAGATGCTCTTGTAGCAGAAAAACAGGCCAAAACAAGGAAAGAAGTTGGAGAAAGTTCAAAGGAGCCAGATCCAGAAAACTTGATGATCTCAGATCAAGTTGTTCCGGACCTTTATAGCTTGGAAGAAAATAATAGCACGGGATCCAGTATTGAAGAGACAACAAATAGCGATCCTACTGATGAAACCGAAGAAGTGAAGACTAAGTCAAGTGAGAATCTCTCAGTAGACACCTCCGAGGAAGAAAATCCACTGATATACATGAACTGACCGAGAGAATCAAAAGTTTCTGAAGTCCATGATGATCAATAAGGGATAACAGATGACCCAATTCCGGAAAGAAGACCAGAACAACCAAGGCCAAAATTGGTTGGAACTAGATTCCATAGTTTCACTCTCAATGATGTCAAGGTTTCGTAATGGCCCCAAAGGATTCAAGGTTTCGAAATGGCCCCAAAGGATCCAAGATTTCCTTACTTGGATGGTAACGAAACACTTCATAGAATGGGAGAAGTATCTAATCCTATCAGAATTCACGTCAAGGTTCTCCGGCATCCTTAGAGATTGATGTACTTCACTTGGGATATATGACAAGAATACTTTCCTCACGTCCCAAGACTTTTCTTTCAACATCAGAATCCTGCATGAAGTCTTTTATGGAGATACAGGCCAAAGGCAAGAAAAGCAACGAAGACAATTCTTCAAGATGAGATGTGTATCATTCAACAGAGATGTCATTGATATTCATTTCTAGAAGATGGCAAAAATATACTTTGAACTTGGTGGAGACGCGAGTTTAAAGCAGTCCTTTGTTTCATCCTTGCCAAAGACGTTGGCAGGACGAACCATGACAATTATCGAGGAAAAGTTCCAGTCAATCACAATCCCCCAAAAGATATATATACAAAGAGATCTGTTCTAAAGCAGATCATGAACAACAATCTAGCCCTTGATAAAGCTTGCAGCAGAACTGACCTAATCACCAGGTCCAGTTGCTCTTGCCATGTCCCTAGAAGGCACAGCAGATTCAAGAAATACAAAAAGTTCAAATGGACAAACACTACTGGAGGATGATCCAAATACATTAGGCAAACAAAATACTTTAGGAGAAAGTGTCCAGGCAGGTTCCAGAAGAATGACAGATGCTTTATCTGCCACAAGACCGGACACTTTGCAAAGAACTGTCCTCAAGCTAAATGATCTATCAGGCTTCTTACTGAGATAGAGGAGTACGTTGATGTCAAGGACAATGATCTGGAATCATTCCTTTCAGTAGAAGATGAGCCATCAGAGGAAACTCTTTTCTCCATGGACATATATGAAGAACATGGGCATGACCATTACCAAATTTCAGAGGCTGAGGAAGAATTCAATAGCATTATCAATATTCCTCAAGTCCAGCTAAATGTTTATCCATCCAAATGCATTGCATTTATGGATGTTGGTTCAGCATCATCACTGATGAATCTAGCAGTCCTTCCTGATGATCAATGGATTTCCCATTTCAAGAACTTCAACACATCAAATGGAATACTGACGATCACATTCATCACAAAATACCCGATAACAATTGAGTTATTTCTAGGACTAAAATTCATAACAAAGCTATTCGGATCGGATATCCCAGGAAAGGATCTCATAATTGGGTACGATATCTTCAGACAACTAAAAGATCGACTCCACATCGAAGCGTATGGAATAGCGTTCAAAAAGAAATTCAAGCCATACTCAGAAGTCTCATGCCTATTCCATATCACTGCGGACGAGAAAAATCAGAGAGATCGAGCAACAATTGATGGAACATTCATGTGCTGAATCTCCCAAGGAGTTTATGAAGAAATGCAGAAACCCACTCTGGCTGAATGACGAGTTTTTCATAAAATTCCCATTCAGGAAGAATGAAAACATCAACCCAACCAAGGAAAGCCACTCTGGCATGAATCTAGAGCACCTTTAGCTTGCAAAGAAGGAGTGTGTTGAACTCATGGAGTTTGGACTGATCGAGCCATCTGACTCTCAATGGGCATGTGAAGCTTTCTGTGTCAATAAGAGAGCTGAGTAGACAAGGGGTAAACTCAGATTAGTCATATACTACTAGACACTCAACCATTTCCTCCAAGATTATAAATTCCCTATACCAAATAGTCTTACCCTATTTTCATACTTAGCCAAAGCTAGATATTTTTCCAAGTTTGATCTTAAATCTGGATTTTGGCAATTAGGGATACATCCTGAGGAAAGACCAAAAATAGGATTTTGCATTCCTGAACAACACTTCCAATGGAAGGTTATGCCATTTGGGTTGAAGCCTGCACCCTCTTTATTCCAAAAATCCATGATCAAAATCTTTGAGCCTATCCTCCACATTTCACTAGTATACATTGATGATATCCTATTGTTCAGTGATACTTTGGAGGAATACCTTGCCTTACTCTGTCATTGTCATTATATAGTAAGAGCAAATGGAGTCATGATCTCTACAAAGAAAATGGTCCTTGTTCGAAAAGAGATTGATTTCTTAGGGATTCATTTTAGCAATGGAGCATATAGTCCAGGTCCGCACATATATCAGGAATTGCTCAGATTTCCAGACACCAACATCACCAGGAAGCAGCTTCAACAATTTTTAGGGATCATAAATTATGTTAGAGATTTTATTCCTGAAGTTTATACATATATCTCTCCACTTACAAAGATGCTCAAGAAGAATGCCCAAGCATGGGTAAGGAGCAGGATGAAGTTGTCTAAAAAATAGAGCAGGTGTCCCAACAGGTGAAGACTCTCCATATTCCTTCAGATGGAAAGAAGATACTGTAGACTGATGCCAGCAAGGAATACTGGAGTGTAGTAATTCTAGAGGAGAAAGATGGCCATAGAAAGATATACGAATATGCTAGCGGAAGATTCAAGGATTCAGAACAACACTATCATTCCACCTTCAAGGAGATTCTTACTGTGAAGAATGGAATGAAGAAGTTTAACTTCTTCCTAATTCACACTGAATTCCTGATCGAGATGGATATGAAGGCATTCCCGAAGATGATCCAAATAAATCCAAAGATACTTCCACATCCGCATCTCAGATGGGTACAATGGTTCACTCCCTATAAATTCCAGGTGAAGCACCTGAAAGGGAAAGATAATTTCCTGGCAGACTTCCTATCCCGACTAATGAATTCACAAAACGATTTTTGCCAAAGAAACCCAAGAAGATGAAAGAACCAGCCGACCATGTATTCATGATTACCAACCCACCAGGTCCTAGGTTATCGAGGCTGCCAAGCCATCCACCAGACTTGTTCAGTCAATAAGTAGACCCATTCGATCCATCCATCCTGATCCAACGGTGGACTTTATATGAGCTACAAGTTTTCATAAAATACGGAGGATCCATCCTAAAGTCGTATGGGGTCAACCCAGAATACCCATTATGTCACGCGTTCATACCACTTGCCAATGATTTTCCATAGGAACTCTTATGGTTCTTTTGGTACTTATGTCACCAGTATTACATACTGATGGAATTCAAATGCAACGTATTCAGGGACTTTGACAAGATTGAACCAGCTTTGAAAATATTTCTACAGTGTTTTAGTCCACGGATGTACTGGGTTCAATGTTTAAAGAATTCATATGATGCAACGGTATTCATGCTACATCGACCAATAATGTTAATCGATGGGAAATTCCATACCGAGCCAAAACTCTCTTTCTATTTGCGATTTATATTCTCTATTTTGTCCTTTGAAGACAAATACTACAAAGCACAAAGGTTTATCTTCCAGAAAAATAAGTGCATTCCAAAAGAGGTATGGCCAAAAGAATGGGCACCATGGAACCACCCTTATAAACATCCTCACTTGGAAGAAGTCCGACAAGCAGCAAAAGAATATCAAGCACCCTACAAGATCACCAGAGATGAAATCACTCAAGCCATTACACAGATAAGGCTGAAAGCCCCATCAAATACTCCATCATAGAGCTGTCAAAATATGGAGCAAGCAATGGAAGGAACGTCAAATAGAAAATGTTACTTCACTAGATTGTTGAAGCGTATCTTGCATGATACAAGCTTCTTCGATGGCATACATGGCTTCCGATGGAATTCAGGTGAAGGTTGCTCAAACCCACCAACGGCACCTCCAAACGTTGTCCCACAAGATAATGGTTGATGACATGTGCAAGATGTGTGCAGAATCTTGAACCTCACCACCTCAGATCATCCACAAAAATTTACTACGCATATGAGGATGAAAGGGGACCCCACTTCACATGCAATCACATGGGCTTCCTTGTACATATTAGGCTAGCCGTTTTATTAAGCCGTTTGTTTTATTAGTCATCTGTTGTTATTCAGCTTTGTAGATGAGTTTGCTTAGTTAAGCGTGCTAGATTTATTTTTATTAGGCCATGTAAATAGGTGTGTCGTCTTTATTTTGTTAGGCTTTCTAGAAAGGTGTGCCTAGTTATCTTGTATTGAGTCTTATATTGTAGTCTCCTAACCCCTATATAAAGGAGGCTAGGTTGTACATTGTAATCCAGATTAGATTAGAGAAAGACTTTAGAAAAGTTTGAAAGAGTCTGTAAAAATTTTCTATGTTCAATAATATGAGTGTTTGCTAAAAACTCACTTGTTCTTCCTTTCAAAAGGCATGGTATGGCTGATCCTTGAAGTAGTATAGGGCCTCGACATGTCCGGTACGCAAGCTTTTTCCAAGTACATTAGTTTTCCGAAGTTTATAAACAGTTAAATTTATAAGTAGAGTAAAAGATTTCCAGAGTTGTGTAGCTTGGAAAACCGTTCGGGTGGATGTAGAAGCTAGCCCTTTTTTGTAGGGAAATTCTTTTATTTATGATAAAATTTACGGTTTGACTAACTTGGCAAGCCTTCCTTCGGGATGTTGAAGTCAGGTTTTGTGGCAAGCCGTCCTTCGGGATGTTGAAGCCTAGTCCCTCTTTGTAGGAAAACTATTGTGCCTGCAATCTTGCCGCCTTGCCCTCTGTGTCCTCACCCTGTGCCCGACTTCTGAGCGTCAGAGCCCTCTTGTTACCCCTAGTAACTAATAGGGTTGCATGCATGGAGCGGAATAGGCTTAGAATGAACTAAACCCTCTTAAAACACGCTTATCTGAGCTTAAAATGATGTAGTTTAGATCTTAGGAACTTAGAAATTACGGAAGAGCCCTTAATAAATTTGCAAGAAAATACAAACTGCCAGTCTCACAAGTGACTGGATGACCCGGTGCCACTGACCATGACTCGTGGTCTGAACTCGTCGCCAAAACTAGAAGCTTACCTTCTTTAGTCACCATGAGAGATACCATGACTCGTGGTGTACCCGACGACTCATGGTGACGAATCATTAGGAACACTGCCAAAACTTTTCAACCTTTGAGTAAAACTTCTGACCATGACTAACATAACAACTCATGGTGCTGACACAACTCATGGCCTCACCCGTGGTCAACCCCAAAATCAAGAAAATTAAAAAGTCCATCCTTCACCATAAGACACCTAACAACTCGTGGTGCACCTCATGGGTCACTGGATGACTCGTCCTGTGACCTGGTGCAAAAAACCCTGTTTTCTTTGTTTCTACTCTCAACTCTAATCTTAGGGCTTTTTGGGTATTAAAATATCTCCCCCTTGGGAACATTCGTCCTTGAATATGGGTAAACATATTGAAAAGCTGAGAAATGCAACTTCCATATCAATTTCTGAACATTTAAAGCTGAAAACTGATGGAGTGACTAACTCCGGACTGATTATATGATTAAACTTAATTCAGGAATCACACATACAAATATTGATATGAAAGAAACTGGGGGACATAAACTGAACATGAAACTGAATAGAGTACTAGAGAGGAAACTAATGCCTCAAGTTGTAACTGAGCCGAGAGGGAATAGATACGGGTATTTAGCCATCATATCTAATTCGGCCTCCCATGTAGCTCCCTCAACATGCTGGTTCCTCCATAAAACCTTTACTGAAGCTACTTCTTTGTTTCTTAGCTTTCCGACCTGACGATCAAGTATTCCCACCGAAACCTCTTTGTAGCTAAGACTATCCTTCACACCCACACTCTTCACCAGGACAACCAAAGCTGGATCACCCATACACTTCTTAAAGAGCGATACATAGAAAACTGAATGTACTGAAGCCAATTTTGAGGGCAACTCCAACTCATACGCTACCTACCAACCTGTCTCACAATCCGACATGGGCCAACTCGAGGACTGAGTTTCTCTTTCTTTCTGAACCTCATCACTCCCTTCATGGGAGATACCTTCAGAAACATCCAACTATCAATCTCAAACTCTTGTTCTCTCCCCCTCACATCCGCATAGGACTTTTGACGACTCTAAGCTATTTTCAACCTTTCTCTTATGAGATGAACTTTCTCCAAAGCCTCATGAACTGAATCTGGTCCTATCAATATAGCTTCACTGACTTCGAATCATCAAATAGGCGATCTACATCTCCGCCCATAAAGAGCCTCTAACAGAGCCATCTGAATGCTGGAAGTATAGTTGTTGTTATATGCAAACTCAATGAGAGGTAAATTATCATCCCAATTACCTTTCAAATCAATCACACATGCCCTCAACATATCCTCAAGAGTATGAATGGTCCGCTCAGCTTGACCATCTATTTGTGGGTGAAATGTTGTGCTAAGCTTGACCTGAGTACCATGTCCCTTCTGAAATGATCTCCAAAATTGGAGGTAAACTGAGTGCCTCTATCCAATATGATGGACAAGGGCACTCCATGCAACCGAACTAACTCTCGAATATACAATTTAGCATAATTCTCCACTTAATCGATAGTTTTGACCAGTAGAAAATGAGATGCTTTAGTTAACTGATCTACGAACACCTAAATAGAGTACTTTTATCGATGAGTACGAGGCAACCCTATAATGAAGTCCATATTGATTTCCTCCCACTTACAAGTAGGGATACTAATATCTTGGAGCACACCTCCAGGTCTGTGATGCTCAACCTTCACCTGTTGACAATTCGAACACTTAGCCACAAACTCTGCTATGTCTTTCTTTATGCCATTCCACCAAAAGACTTCCCGTAGGTCTCAGTACATCTTGGTGGCGCCTGGGTGAATAGAATATTTAAAACCATGAGCCTCATGCAACATCTACTCCCTCAAGTCATCAACACCCAATACACACAAATGACCCTGATATTGTAGCGTATAATCTCCCCCTTGGGAGAATACCTCCACCTTCTGATTCTAAATAGATTCCTTCAACTTTACCAAATTAGGACCCTTTTCTTGTCTAGCTTTGACCTCGATCACCAAGAAATATTCTAATTCATTATGAACAATGACACCACCATCCATCGAGTTAACAAGATGAACTCCTAGTCGTACAAGACGAAGTACATCCTTCACTAGTTATTTCCTCTCCTCATCTACATGGGTCACAGTCTCCATAGAAAGCCTTCTAAGAGCTTTTGCCACCACATTAGCCTTGCCCGAATGATAAAGGACACTCATGTCATAATATTTCAAAAGCTCTAACCACCTCCTCTGACGTAGATTCAGATCCTTTTGGGTAAACAAGTACTGTATGCTTTTGTGGTCTATAAACACATTTACTGGACCTCATACAGATAGTGTCTCCAAATCTTCAAGGCGAATACGACCGCTGCCAACTCGAGGTCATGAGTTGGATAATTCTTTTCATGGACCTCAGCTACCTGGAAGTATAAGTTATAACTCTACCTTGCTGCATTAATACACACCAAGGCTGATTATTGAGGCGTCATAATATACCACAAACCCATCGGTACCCTCAGGTAGGGTCAACACTGGTGCTAAGGTGAGTCAGGTCTTCAACTCATTGAAGCTCTTCTCACAAGCCTCCGACCATTGAAACTTCACTTTATTCTGGGTGAACCTAGTCAACAGTTCTGCAATGGATGAAAACCCTTCGACAAACTTCCGGTCGTAACCCGCTAAACCTAAGAAACTCCTGATATCTAAAATACTAACTGGCCTATGCCAATTCTTCACCACTTCTATCTTCTGAGAGTCCACCTGTACATCCTCACTTGACACCACATGGCCCAAAAATGCTACTGAGTCTATCCCAAACTCGCACTTGCTAAACTTAGCATATAATTGGCAATCCTTAAGAGTCTGTAGTATCATCCTAAAATGAGCAGCATGCTCCTCCTCGCTTCGAGAGTATATGAGAATATCATCTATGAACACAATCACGAACATATCCAAATATGACTTGAACACCATATTCATCAAATCTATAAAAGTTGCAGGAGCATTTGTTAGTCCAAAAGACATAACTACAAACTCATAGTGACCATACCGAGTCCTGAAGTCTATCTTCAGAATGTCACTCTCTTGAACCCTGAGATGATGGTATCTGGATCTGAGGTCTATCTTTGAAAAATATTTAGCATCTTAAAGCTGAAGCAAATCATTAATCCAGGGGAGGGGATACCTGTTCTTGATTATAACCTTGTTCAATTGCCGATACTCAATGCACATCTGAAGGGAACCATCCTTCTTTGGGACAAAGAGTACTGGTGCACCCCACGGGGATTTTCTAGGTCTAATGAAACCCTTGTCTAAGAGATCTCTCAACTGCTCCTTCAACTTCTTTAGCTCAGCTAGAGCCATTCTATAAGGAGGAATAGATATAGGCTGCGTATCGAGAAGAAGGTCAATACAATAACCAATCTCCTGGTCGGGAGGAACTTCCCGTAAATCATCTGGAAACACTTTTGGATATTCGCATACTACAAGAACTGACTGTATAGTCAAGATTTCGTACGTAGCATCCTTAACCCTAACAAGATGGTAAACACAACCTTTAGAGATCATCTTTCTAGCCTTAAGGTAGGAAATGAAGCAAACTACAGGCAAAACTAAACTACCCTTCATTTCTAGGACTGGCTCACCCAGAAATCGAAACTCTACCACACGAGTTCTATAATTTACTGAGGCATAATATGCATGTAGCCAATCCATGCCAAAGATAACATCAAAATCTGTCATGGATAGCTCTACTAAATCTGCTGAGGTGACGTTTTGAAGGACTATGATAGGGCAATTTCTATATACCTATCGAGCTATAACTGAATCACCAACTGGAGTAGAGACTCAGAAGGGTTCTAATAAAATTTCGGGACTGACTCCGATGCTACTAGCAACCTAGGGCACCACAAAAGATAAGGTAGCCCCTAGATCTAACAATTCATATACATCAAGGTTAAATACTAGTAATATATCGGTGACTACATCTAGAGAGACCTCTTTCTCCTCATGAGATCCGAGGGCATAGAATCTATTCTGACACTAACCACCACCCACACTAGTGGATCCACCATGTTGAGTTGTGTGTGCTGGTGGGGCTGCTGAACTAGTGGCTTGGTCGGCCCCTATCATGGCCCTATATGGCTGCTGGATAATCTCTGACCGTATATCCGGCCTTCCCACACCTAAAAAAAGCACCTATACCTACTAAGCACTAACCCGTGTGTCTTCGGCCACACTTGACACACTCTGGGATGCAGGACTCTGCGGGTCTGATCCCCTAACCTCAGGAGCCTAGTGCTAGTCCCTATGATCGTGCCTAGATCTGGATGGCACACTTATAGCTGACGGCTTTGGGGCTGAAGATCTCGGTGGGACTGCCGACGGTGCCCACCACCAGGCCTCTACTGGTAGAATCCGAAGCTATCAATCCTGGCCCTCTTGGCCTATCTCTCCCACTCACTCACCTGTACTACCTATATCTATTGGACGTATAGAACTATCCGAGGAAAGTCAATGTCCTGATGAAGCATCACTGTCCGATAATCTTTAACCAAGTAGTCTGTTATCCCATGCATGAACCGACTCACTCGGGCTCTCTAATCTGCCACCATCTCAGGTGTATACTTGGACAAGCGAGTGAACGCTAAAGCTTACTCCTAGACTATTATCTTACCTTGCTTCAGGTTCATCAACTCAACTTCTTTAATCTCCTTCATCTCACGAGGGAAGAACCGATCTAGAAATGTAGTATGGAACTCATCCCAACCAATGGGGCCTGCTCCAACTGTCCTGCTATCCTTCCATTGCCTTAACCAGATGTGCGCAGCCCCTTTCAATTTGTAAGAGACTAGATCTGCACACTCCTCCCTAGTTACCCCCATGATCTGGGTGATCTTCAAAACTTCATCAATAAACTCATGAGGATCCTCATCCACCTTCGACCCAAGGAATTCTAGAGGATTCATCCTCAGAAAATATCTAACTCTTGTCGCTACCGCATTCCCATTCTGGGGGACATGCGCTACCTCTTGTTGGTTGACCTGGGAAGTCAAAGCCTGAGCTAGTATCTATATGGCTTCCTCGAACTCTACATGGGCCATTTGCTCGGGCACATGATTCTCGGGGGCTGGTGGGACCTGCTGATGCCCATTCCCATTTTCATTCTCTGGCCATTTCCATTTCTATTTTTCTTCCACTAACTCGGCAAGGAGACATGATTCTGAAAACGTGTATAGCACGAGTTAGAAGGATAGAGAGACATTTCATCATACGACATAGATCATGAAAGAAGGGATCATGTCCTAAACGTTTTGTAGCCTTTTCGTCATAAGTGTGGCGCGCTTCACCCCATGAAAAAGACTCTAATTAACATTGTTTTCTGACACCCTAGGACACTTCAAAACCTAATTCTCTGATACCAAATTTGTCATGACCCGAACATAGGCCTGATGGAGACACGGGACAAAGAACCCCGAAAGGCTCCAAGTCGATCCATGGCATGAACATAACATACTAACCTCAACATTTTAAATGTGGAAATCTAATACATAACATAGCAGAAGTCTGAAAATCTCATACATCTGAACATTTGAATACATAACAAAAGTCTGAAGCTTAATACATACTATGTCTGATAAGCCTCTACTATTGAAGAGTTGATGGGACAAGACCCCAACTAACTCACTAAAGTCTGAAACTGAAAGTACTGAATATAACAGATAAGAAAGGCCCTTGAAAGATGAGGACTCACCAACTCTGACTGGGAGATGCTAACACTGAAGATCTGTCTAGCTGCAGGACTGAGCCTGTATTATGAAACGATATAGTATAGAGTATGTGGTCAGTATGTGAAATGTACCGCGTATACAAGATAAGTAAAACTGCTAAGTAGGTAAAATCAAAGATCATGAATATCATAAACATTTTATCATATGAATCTAAGAGTAGAGCTTGCATGCTATTATTTGAATACATGACTTTAGCATAACTGAATATTGTAACTTAATCGAATGACGCAAAGATGAAAACCGTTAATCATAAGTAAAATTGAAACATTGGGTCAAAACTGTTGAAAAAATAATATCTTAACTGATGAACATGCATAACTAAAATCATGAGGAACAATGGGAGACTAATCATATAACCAACATTACCACGATAGAGCTTACGTGGTCCCGACTATTACACTTAAGTGGATAGAGCCATCCAAAGCCCTACTAGGGATAAGGATACTACCATGATATCGATATCAAGATGGAGGCCCATTTAGGAAGGGGAAAGCTCACAAGGGAGATCCCAATTAATCTGTACATACCTAAGTTGGCACGTAGTTCTAAGACATAGGGTTGACTGATCCTTGGCCTACCCGGTGCTATACACTACTCCTAAAACATATATACGCTCTCCATCATTTTTCAATGAAGCTGAACCATCATCTAGTGACGAAGCTGACTCACAACATACATGCATAATCTGAAATCATAATATGAGGAGCCTTGGGCTCAAACCATACTACAAGCTAACAAGAGTGGGAGTCTAGACTCCAAAATTTATATGGTAAGATAATAACATGAAATTTAGATAAATCATGAAACATACTTGATCATATGGATTTTTTCAATACCCTAAACATGCTTGAAATATATTTGATTTATTCAAAAACATGAACATGGACATGGATAATTCGAAATCATACTTTCATCATAAATATCTCATCATACTTAGAAGCATAGATCATAATCCCATCTATACATGAACTTTTATAGGTGGGCATCATATTTATAAAACTTGAAAATCATAATTTTTAACTGAAACTATTGTAAAATATGCCCATGAATCATAATTTAACATTAGAAACATGTATAGAGAATACCCATGATAGATATTGAGAATTCATAAGTTCGGTTAAAACCCCATAGATTCATCAACTTAGAAATCACATGAAATTGAAGAGAGATTAGGCATGGGAGTGGATGGATACACCTATTCATAACCCTACATACCTAGAAAATTCTGATTACACAACCATCTTGTATTCCCAAAGGAAATTTGGGAAAGAACTTGATGAATCCTAAGCTTGATCACTAGTAGAATTACTGGGCTTGCATGAATGGAGAGAAATAGGCTTAGAATTAACTAAACCCTCTTAAAGAACACTTATCATAGCTTAAAACAACATAGTTTAAGCCTTAGAAACTTAGGAATTACAAAAAATCCCTTAATAAATTTGTAGGAAAATACACTATGTCAGTCCCAACGAGGGATTGGATGACCCATCGTCACTAAGCACGACACATGGTCTGAACTTGTCGCTAGAACTGGAAGCTTACCTTTTGTGGTCACCATGAGGGACATCATGACTCGTAATGTACCAGATGACTCATGGTGATGAATCATTAAGAACACTGCCAAAACTTTTCAACCTCGAGTCAAACTTTTGACCACGGCTAACATGATGACTTCTGGTGATGACCACATCTCGTGCCTCACCTGTGGTCAACCCCCAAATAAAGAAATCTAACCAAGTCCATCCTTCACTCCATGAGTCACCTAACAACTCGTGGTGCACCTCACAGGTCACTGGACGACTCATCCTATGACTTGGTGCAGAAAATATTATTTTTTTCGTTTCAACCCTCAGGTCTGATCTTAGAGATTTCGAGGTATTACATCTTCCCTTAGGATAATCTCCTTCAAAATTATAATATCAAGTTTTGGAAATAATGGGGTATAACCCCTAAAAATCCCACTTAAACCCACTTTTTGATTCTCATCATTCACTGCAGCAGACCCTCTATGACGGTCAAGTTACCCCTATAGTAGATCCAATGGTTATTCTCCCGGTCTGTTATGGTGGGACTTCGACTGTTATGACAGTCTTGCTGCAGCGGAATTCTACTGCTGTAGCAGTCCCTTGAAACTAGTAGCTCCCCCAAAACCATCAATTTTTCACTAACTCACTCAGAATACTTCTCTTTGCATATTTTAGCCTCGTTCGAATGTTTTAAGCCAATTTCCCTTAGTAATGACATATGAGTCGTCACAGTTCATACCTTGCCAAGGATACGAACTCTAACTAGTGTGATATCACTCATGACTAAGGGCGACAATCTCCAATAATGATGTTCCCTACATATGCCCATTGAGACAAGGGATACACTCTCAAATAATGAGGATCCCATATTCCTCGGGCTAAGGGAAACATTCTCTACTATTGAGAATCCCTTATCCTATGCTGGCACGTAGTTTTGAGACCTAGCCATGCTGGAACCCTGGCCTGCTCGGTGATAAGTACTACTCCCAACTAAACATAAGGATATATGTAAACTGATAAATCTAAAGCTGATAATAGCATGGAGCTACCCAATCCATACCCATAATAGCATCGAAATCCACCATTTCTAGTTTTATCAAGTCTGTCGTAGTCTAACGACTGACAACCTCTATTGTACACCCCTGATAGACCCTTCTGGCTATAATAGAGTCACCAACGAGTGTAGACACTGAGAAAGGTCACCGAAGCAATTCTGGAATAATACTAAACTTTCGAGCCACTAACGGTGTAACACAGGACAAGGCTGGTATTCAGCTTTTCTTCCCAACTGTAATCATATTAACGGAAGAATAGGGCTAACTTCATTACTATATTTGAAGAAAATAATAACATATATATATGTATACTGACTATACTTCAACGTATCGAAAGATGATCAAAAACTCGTAATTTCTCAGGAATCTAGAAGGGATAAATACTTACTTTAAGCCTGAGATCGTATTGACACTAGTTTGGAGTATTTCCAATAACTTTGGCTCGGCGGGACGATGTTTCGCTGAGCGAATTTCACAAAACTAATTCTGTAGAAATGCTCCATGCAGCCTTATACTTCGATACCCGAAGTTAATTTGAATTTGGACGGCGTTTTGTGGCGTAATCGGATGAACATTACATGTCTCCTTCTTCTCTATTATGTACTGGTCGTGTTATGTATAAAAAATAACATGAAATCTAAGGGTGAGGCCTATATATACTTGAAGCAGCATACAAGGTAACGTGGCATGCTGGCCAACGCGTCGATTCTGCTCAGTGCCATGTTGGCCAACGCGGAGGAGCAGCTCCGTGCCACTTTGCCCCTCTAGGCAGCTTGGTTCGGCCTCCTCCCTTGAAATCCCTACTTGGCACTCATTCGGCCTTTCTCCGGGCCCTTTCCTCGTACGTATGGCACTTTAAAATGCTCAACCAACATGCGAATAGGCCGACTAAATGTTAGAAACTTACGGGGTGTAACATCCTCTCCCCTTAAGAAAATTCGTCCTCGAATGTTAACTTCTACTTGCAAGAACCTTAACCTTGCAATTACTTATTTTGGAAAAATTTTGGCAGAGTCTCCCCTGTAATATGGACTATCCAAAAATCCTGAAACATAGAAAAGTCCAATATAGGTACTCCACACAATATTATAGCATTCATTTCACAATAAACTGAAGTCAACTACTCCACATATACATGAAACAACAATAACAACATACCTTTGGCTGCACAATCTGATTAAGTCTGAAATAACTGAGGATATCTGGTTTTCATATCATCTTCTGCTTCCCAGGTCATCTTCTCTCAGTTCTTATTTTTCCATAACACTTTAACAGAAGCAACATCTTTAGTTCCTAGCCTGCGGATCTGCCAATCTAGTATGGCTAGTGGAGCTTCTTCATAAGCTAACTCCTCAGTGATTTGGACGTCTTCAACTGGGACAATCCGGGAGGGATCTCCTATACACTTCCTCAGCATTGATACATGAAAAACTGGGTGAACGGATTCTAATTCTGGGGGTAAATCCAATTCATAAGCCACCTGGCCTATCCTTCGGAGAATTTGATAAGGCCCAATAAACCTCGGGCTGAGCTTGCCTTTCTTACCAAATCTCATCACACCCTTCATCGGTGAAACCTTCAGGAATACCCAGTCACCCACATTAAATTCTAGGTTTCTTCGCCACACATCAGCATAAGATTTCTGGTGGATCTGAGCTGTAAGTAGACGTTCCCTGATAAGCTTTACTTTCTGTTCTGACTGACGAATAATATCTGGCCCAATCAAAGCTGATTCTCCTATGTCAAACCAACCAGCTAGCGATCTGCACTTCCGCCCATATAACGCTTCATAAGGCGCCATCTGAATTGCTGAATGATAACTGTTATTATAGGAAAATTCAATAAGCGGTAGATTTTCATCCCAGCTGCCTCCAAAATCTAACACACATGCCCGTAACATATCCTCGAGCGTCTAGATTGTACGTTCTGCCTGCCCGTCTGTCTGAGGATGGAAGGTTGTGCTCAGGTTAACCTGTACCCCTAGGACCCTCTGAAAAGATTGACAAAACTTAGCTGTAAATTGCCCCCTCTGTTAGAGATAAATGACAGCGGAACACCATGCAATCAGACTATTTCTCTAATATATAGCTCAGCATAATCTTTGGTTACAAAGGTAGCCCTTACTGGCAGAAAGTGAGCTGATTTTGTCAACCTGTCAACAATTACCCAGAGAGAATCATATTTATGCCTGGTACGAGGTAACCCTAGTAGGAAATCCATATTAACTGCCTCCTATTTCCATAAAGGCACGACTATATCCTGTGCCAGTCCGACTGGTTTTTGATGTTCAGCTTTCACTTGTTGGCAATTGGGACATTGGGCTGCGAATTTTGCTATCCCCTTTTTCACTCCCGGCCACCAGTAAATCTCTTTTATGTCATGGTACATCTTTGTCGAACCTGGATGGAGAGAATAACGGGCATAGTGTACCTCGCCCATAATTTGCTGGCGAAGCCCTGTCATGTTTGGAATGCAGAGGCGATCTGTATATCTCAAAACTCCGTCCTCTGTTACCTGGAAATCGGTAACTTCCCCTCCCTGGACCCTATTTCTAAGCTGAACCAGGATAGGATCTTCATACTGCCATTCTTTCACTTCCACCACTAATGATTACACTGCGGTATTTCGGAATACCGCTCCGTTATCTCCTGATTCTACTATACGAATGGCTAAACTGGCTAGCAGATGCAATTCTTGAGCCAATTCCTACCGCTCGGACTGTAAATATGCCAGGATTCCCATGGATTTGCAGCTAAGGGCATCTTCTACAACATTGGCCCTTCCTGGGTGAAATAAAATATTCACATCATAATCCTTTAACAGCTCCAACCAGCGACGCTGCCGCAAATTCAACTCTTTTTGGGTGAAAATATACTATAGGCTTTTGTGATCAGTGAAAATATCTATGTGGATGCCATACAGGTAGTGTCTCCATATTTTCAACGCATGAATTACTGCGACTAACTCCAGGTCATGGGTAGGGTAGTTCTTCTCATGCTTCCTCAGCTGCTTGGAGGCATAGGTAATCACCTTACCATGTTGCATCAAAACGCATCCTAACCCAACACCCAAAGCGTCACAATAGACTGCATAACGCTCTGTTCCTTCTGGAAATGCTAGCACCAGTGCCGATGTCAAACTGTCTTTCAGTTCCTGAAAGCTCTGCTCACATGCCTAAGTCCAATGGAATTTTACTGCCTTCTACATCAATTTGGTTAATGATGCTTCTAAAGTGGAAAATCCTTCCATGAAGCTTCTCTAATACCCGGCTAACCCCAGGAAACTATGTACCTCGGTCGGAGTAGTAGGTCTAGGCCATGTTTTCACTGCCTCTATCTTCTGCGTATCTACCTGTATACCAGCATCTGACACAATAAGGACCAAGAAGGCTACTAAATTCAGCCAAAATTCACATTTAGAAAATTTTGTTTATAGCTGGCGATCTTTGAGAATTTGGAGCACTGTCCGTAGATGATCCCGGTGATCTTCCTCTGGACGAGAATACACCAGAATATCATCGATTAATTCTATCACGAACAAGTCCAGATATGGTCTAAAAACGTTGTTCATCAGGTCCAAGAACAATTCTGGGGCATTTTTAGTCCGAAGGACATGACTAGAAATTCAAAGTGACCATATATGGTCCTGAATGTAGTCTTTGGAATATCTCTTTCACGAACCTGGATCTGATGATATCCTGATCTTAAGTCAATCTTTGAAAAATACCTCGCTCCCTGTAGCTGATCAAACAAGTCATCTATCTCGAGAAGTGGGTACTTATTCTTGATAGTGACTTTATTCAGCTTTCGATAATCTATACACATACAGAGGGAGCCGTCCTTCTTCCTCACGAACAGAACTGGCGCACCGCATGGTGAGGTACTCGGTCTGATAAAGCCCTTGTCTAGCAAATCCTTCAGTTGTTCCTTTAGTTCTCTGAGTTCAGCAGGAGCTATCTCATATGGAGGAATAGATATAGGCTAAGTGTTTGGTAATAGATCGATTGAAAAATCAATTTCCCTTTATGGGGGAATACCAGGAAGCTCATCTGGAAATACGTCAGGAAATTCATTAACCACTGGAATAGACTGAAGGGTCAGAGGCTCTGCCGGAACATCCTGAACTCTGACAATATGGTAAATGCACCCTTTTGCTATCAATTTTCTCACCCGGAGATAGGAAATAAACCTACCTTTTGGCGTGGCTGTACTACCTTTCCACTCCCGTACTGCCTCCCCTGGAAAGTGGAACCAAACAATCTTGGTCCAACATTCTACATGGAATAGCATGGAGCTAGCCAATCCATACCCATAATAGCATCGAAATCAACCATTTCTATTTCTATCAAGTCTGTCGTAGTCTGAAGATTGGCAACCTCTACTGTACACCCCTGATAGACCCTTCTGGCTATAATAGAATCACCAACGGGTGTGGACACTAAGAAAGGTCGCCGAAGCAATTCTGGAATAATACTAAACTTCCGAGCCACTAACGGTGTAACATAGGACAAGGTTGGTATTCAGTTGTTCTTCCCAACTGTAATCATATTAACGGAAGAATAGGGCTAACTTCATTACTATATTTGAAGAAAACAATAACATATATATATATGTATACTGACTATACTTTAACTTATCGAAAGATGATCAAAAACTCGTAATTTCTCGGGAATCTAAAAGGGATAAATACTTACTTTAAGCCTGAGATCGTATTGACACTAGTTTGGAGAAATTCCAATAACTTTGGCTCAGCAGGACGATGATTCGCTGAGCGAATTTCACAAAACTAACTCCGTACAAATGCTCGCTACATCCTTACACTTCGATACAAGAAAGTTAATTTGAATTTGGACAGTGTTTAGCGGTGTGATTGAATGAACATTATATGTCTCCTTCGTCTCTATTCTCTACTGGTCTTGTTATGTATGAAAAATAACATGAAATCTAAGGGTGAGGCCTATATATACTTGAAGCACCATACAAGGCAACGTGGCACGCTGGCCAACGCGCCGATTTTTCTCCGTGCCACATTGGCTAACGTAGAGGAGCAGCTCCATGCCACTTTTCCCCTCTGGGTATCTTGGTTCGGCCTCCTCCTGTGAAATCCCTACTTGGCACTCGTTCGGCCTTTCCCCGGGCCCTTTTCTCGTATGCATGGCACTCTAGAAACTCTCAACCAACTTGCGAATAGGCAGACTAAACGTTAGAAACTTATGGGGTGTAATACTTACATCCCGTAATGAGCCGTTGCATGAATCGTTAGTCCTGGGATGTCTATACTGCTGACTTACAACGGGGCATCTAACGGGTCGTTGTTCCTCACAACGAATCGTTTCTTCCTCTCGTGGTGACAAAGGTCCAGTTGAACCCTTTCTAAAAAACTTCCAATGTCTCTCCCTAATGACCTGTAACATGAACCAACAAGTAGTTCTTTGACCCATTAGTTATGGAGAAAATTTTTCACAAACTTAAGATTTTCTCCGAACGGGCAACCTGATGACCCATTAGACTAAACGACGACTCATCACATAAGTTGTTCTGTGGCACTTTTGTTTGTTCCTTGCTAAATTCCATTCTAATTCTGGAGTCTGATCTTAGAACCTTTCCAGAATATTACAAAATTCATCATTTCAATTCAATCATCATTCCCATGAACAACTCCTTTCACCCATTCTTCGTGTACAAATTTTGAATAGACTTTATTCAAGGACGATAATGAGTCCTGCATTAGTAGATTAGACCTTACCATCCCATACGTTTTCTCATCCAATACTTTGAGGAAAATATATATCTTTTCCTCTTCTCTCTTTATTTTCAGTGTTGGTCTAAGATCGCAAGTGCACTTACTGCACGTGCATGTTGGAATCTTCTCACAATTAGAAAATTCCGTCCAAAATTTATCATTTTACCACAATAATCAACTATGGTCATACCCTGTTGTTTACAATCGACCAATTCAGCCTTCAAATACTGCTTTCAAGGACCGTTTGCAGCTGAGAAATGAACCTGAACACTAGTCCACATGTCTCTGCCTCTTCCCTATGTTATTAGTTGTGTGAAGCATATGTTTGAGGATGTTACATATTCATGACACACATAATGAGTTTATAGTTCCAGTCTTCTAGATCTGGTGATCCCTCGATTGGCTTTTTGATTATTCCATCAGCAAAGCCAAACTTATCCCTTGCTTTTAGGGTCGTCATCACGGATCTAACTCATTCCTCATAGTTTCTCCCTTTAATAGAACTTGTGTTATCACAATTTCAGGGTTACTGTTTGCAGTGAGATCATATAGTGAATAGTCTTCCTTCAATTCTCGTCTTCTTCAGCAGTAGTCCTCTTTCCATTATCTCTAGTTGTTTTGTTACCATATTTTTCCATTGTTTCTCTAAGATTTTTGGTTTCTCCTTTATCGTATCTCTGATACCATGTAAAAATAAAGATGCAAAAATGAGTAACAACAAAACAAACTTATGGGAGAAATTTCCTCTTTCTTTTGTTATTCAATATTCACAATATCACTTCTTTTTATACAATATATATCCCACTAGGCTACCTTGTCCAAATAGGACTACAATAATTTCTTTCCCTAATTAGACTTCAATTACATAACTATCATAATTACAAGTTATTATATTACTTTATTAAAAAATTTATAATAGTTATATAAAGATTGAGAATATAAGTACATTTAATAGTTGTAGAATGTGTTTTTCTATGTCAGTCTAAAATATCTATTGTGGCTCGATCGTATTCAATACATATGAAATGTAATAGTACAAAAAGTCAGAACTATATCGTTCTCATAACAAAGATAAATTATATTGAGAAAATTACATTATATAGCAAACATATGCTATTTATTTATCATTAGTAGAAAAAGCTTCAAAAAATTACATTTTGTAGAAAATAATTACAATTTGTAGCATTTCTCTCCAATCTCTCTAAATCTTCTTTCCTCCCTCCTCTTTCTCCCTATCTCTCGCTTTCCTCCGTCCTCTCTCTCTCTCTCTCTCTCTCTCTCTCTCTCTCTATCTCTCTCTCTCTCTCTCTTTCTCTCTCTCTCGTTGTCCTCTCTCCTCTCTCTCCCTCGCCTCTCTCTTTCCTCCTTCTCGTTGTATTTCTTTCCTTAACTCTCTCTCTCTTTGTGTGTGTATTTTTCTCTTTTGTTTCATTTCTTTCTCTCCTTCTCTCTTTCATGATACATTGGTATATAATAAAATTGATACATACTGATAAGCATTAAAAAAATAGATACACATTCTAAGAGTACAAGTCGAATGAAAAAATACAAGTGATACAAGAGTGAATGAATAGAAGTGATCAATATAAGAATGAATGAATACAAGTGATATAAGAGTGGACGAATACAAGTGATACAAGATTGAATAAATACAAGCTCAATTAGAGCTTTTGATTGTTTCTTGTGTACATGTAAATTGTAATCGTCAATACAATCTGTATTAATCGATACAATAATTATTCATTAATTTTTGTATCTTTTGTATATATGTAGACTGTATTCATTGATACAACCTAAATGCGCACATGGATATGAGTAGAATGAATGAATAGAAGTGATACAAGAGAGAATAAATACAAGTGATACAAGAATAAATGAATACAAGTTTAATTAGATACAATAAGTATTCATTGATACAGCTAATGCACCTATGAATACAACATGAATACAGTTGTTTGATACTTTCCAAAAAAATATAAAAATTACATAGAGAAAGATATAATTAAAATACAACATACAAAGAGGGAGAGAGAGAGAGAGAGGGAGAGAGAGAAATACAAATATAGAGAAAGAGAAAGAGAGAGAAAGAAGTGGAGGGGTAAGAGAGGCAGAGAGAAAAAAGAGCAATAGCAGGAGAGAAAGAGGGAGAAAGAGAAAAACAGAAAGAGCGAGAGAGACGTAGAATAGTAAGAGAGGGAGGGGGGGGGGGGGAGGGGGGAGAGAGAGATTATGGAGAGAGGTTTTTTTTTCTCTAATAATTATTGTTATAAATTGTAATTATGTAAACTATAGCTACTAATGGTAATTAGTTTTCAAATGGATGCTATTTTATGAAATTTCCCCAATGAAATTTAATCATGTGTTCCTATTATACCGACAGTTTGCCAAATTTCATCTTACGCTAGTGAATATGTTCGTGTTTCGTGTGATAATAAAAGTATTATTGAATCTACCAAATAATCAACAATATAACTAATAATTTAGATATTATTTATCTTTCTATAAGAAAGAAAAAATTCATAACAACGTATGACTTCATTTATATATCCAGATCAATTCAACCATTTCATTTATTAGAAAAGATTCAAAAGAATCATTTTTTTCCTATTCTCGAATACACGCATGATGCGATTCATATATAATTGAAGATTTAAAGGTAATTTTAAAACCAACGTAGAGTCATTCTTCAAATGTAAAAATTAGATATTTTGGAAAAGAGATTTCAAGTCTTCAAATTTAGATAGATTTAATTCAAAATTTATCAATTTCTTTTTCCTCATTGAAAATTTTAAATGTGATTAAACATTTCTACTAACTTTTATATGTGGAACTGCATTTCTATAATTTTTTTGACTTCTATAGAAAGAAGAAAAACATCATTTTTCTTATTTTTATAAATAGGTAGTTTATTGTTTTGTGTTTATATTTGTAATTTTTTCTTGATGAGGTAGTTAAATTTTGGTTCATGAATATTATTCAGAAAGAACACAAAATTAAAATGAAAAAATCACATATAATAATAATAAAAAAGATCTTCAGATACAACATCTAATTCAATTAAGAGACTTATTTTCTTCTAGGTAATATATTAAGTCATATTCTCCTTTTTCAGGTCCTCCATATTTGTTTGAGAAGGAAAAAAATATAATAATTTAAAAATATAATTATACAAAAATTCTACCGAATAACCTATAATAAATCAAATCAGAATAATATTACAATGGAAGCAACAATATAGGAAACAATAATCTCAATAAAAAATAAATAATATTACTCCCTCAAATCACTAGATGAATAAAACTACAAAAAACATAGTATTACTTAATATGCAAAATTTAGTTAGGCAAAAAAAATGAAGTAGGAGATCACGTCAACCTTCTGCTTTCACCTTTATATATAAAATTTATTAATTTACTTTATTGATTAAGAGATTCAAAAGTTTCAGTGAGTTTGTTAGGGCAAACAAACATAAAATGACTATTTTTATTAATAATAACTTAATAAGTAATAAGGGAAAGCAAATAGGAAAAAAATGGCTAGCGATGAATTAATCAAATATAATCGTGAGTTAAAAATTAGAAAAAATAATTGACTAAGGTAACCAAATATTTATCAAATAAATTAAATATATATTAAATAATTATTAATTTAATGAGAATGACTTTTGGGCTTTCTAAAATGAAAAAGAGATGGATAAGTAAGAAAATATAATTAAGTAAAAATTAAATAATTTTAGGTTGTTATAAATAGGAAAAATGTCAAAAATATTGAGAAAAATAGATAAAATAGAAATGGTGGCTTAGAAGCATGCCGCATCATCACATTCATATTCTTTTTTATATATATACTAGTGAATTTGTTCATGCTTCACATGATAATAAAAGTATTATTGAATCTACTAAATGATCAACAATATAATAATTAATTTAGATATTATTTATCTTTTGTATATGAAAGACAAATTCATAACAACGTATGAGTTAATTTATATATCTGGATTAATTCAACCATTTGAGTTCTTAGAAAAGATTCAAAAGAATTACTTTTTTTCTATTCTTGAATACACGCATGATGTGATTCATATATAATTGAGGATTTAAAGGTAATTTTAAAGTCTACGTAACTTCATTCTTCAAATGTCAAAATTAGATATTTTAAAAAAGAGATTTCAAGTCTTTAAATTAAGATAAATTTAGTTCAAATTTTATTAATTTCTTTTTTATCGTTGAAAATTTTAAACGTAATTAAAATTTTCTATTAACTTTATACCTGGAACTGCATTTCTATAATTATTTTTACATCTATAGAAAGAAGAGAAGCATTATTTTTTAAATTTTTGTAAATAGGTAGTTTATTTATTTTGTGTTTATATTTGTTATTTTTTCTTGATGAGGTTTGTTAGATTTTGGTTCATAAATATAATTTAGAAAGATCTCAAAATTAAAATAAAAAAATGACATAAAATAATAATAAAAAATCTTCAGATACAACATATAATTCAATTAAAATACTTATTTTCTTCTCGATAGTATATTAAATCATCTTCTCCTCATTTAGGTCCTCATGTTTGTTCGAGAAGGAAAGAAAAAATACAATAACTTAAGAATGCAATCATACAAAAATTCTGCCGAACAACCTATAATAAATCAAATTAGAATTATATTACAATTGAAGTAACAATATTGAAAATAATAATTCCAATAAAAAATAAATAATATTACTCCCTCAAATCATTGGATGAATAAAATTGCCGAAGAACATAGTATTACTTAACGTGAAAAATTTAATTAGGTAAAGAAAATAAAGTGGGAGATCATGTCAACCTTCTGCTTTCACATTTGTATAGAAAAAATATTACTTTATTGATTAAATAAGTCAAAAGTTATTAATGAGTTTATTAGGGAAATTAAGCATACAAACGTAAAATGACTATTATTATTAATAATAACTTAGTAAGAAATAAGGGAAACAAAATAGGGAAAAAAGGTTGCCTTTAAATTAATCAAATATAATTACACGTGAGTTAAAAATTAAACAACAATTGACTAAGTTAAGCAAATATTTATAAAATAAATTAAATATATATATTAAATAATCATTAATTTAATGAAAATGAATTTTGGGCTTTCTAAACCGAAAAAGAGATGGATAAGTAAGAAAATATAACTAAGAAATAATTAAATAATTTTATATTGTTATAAATAGGGAAAATGTCAAAACAATTAAGAATAAGATAAATAGAAATGGTGGCTTCAGAAGCATGACATGTCATCACATCCATATTCTTCCTTTATATATATATATATATATATATAAAAGAAAATAATTGACTAAGGTTAATCAAATATTTATAAAGTAAATTGAATATATATTAAATAATTATTAATTTAATGAGAATTACTTTTGGCTTTTTAAATTGAAAAATAGATGAATTAGTAAGAAAATATAATTAAGAAATAACTAAATAATTTAGGTTGTTATTAATAGGAAAAATATCAAAAAATTAAGAAAAATATAAATAGAAATGGTGGCTTTAGAAGCATGCCACATGATCACATTTATATTCTTTATATATATATATATATATATGTATATGTATTGAGAGAGAGAGAGAGAGAGAGAGAGAGAGAGAGAGAGAGATTGTGTCAATTGTTTACTTATAAGACAATTTAATTTTATGTGTATAAGCTAAATCATCTATTATATAATTAACCAGACATATAGAAAAATATATTATCTATTTAAACTTTATTAAAATAGAGTTAATACATGGTCAATACTCCCACCGTTTCAAAATAAGTGGTGTTTTAGCCTTTTGATTTTGTTTCAAAATAAGTGGTGTTTTACATAATCAAGAAGATATTAATGATGTTCTTCCAATTTTACCCTTCTTTAAATGGAGAAAAATTTACATAATAAAGAAATATTAAAGAGTTACATCTTTTTCAAAATATTTATTAGGATAAGTGGGTAAAAATACATTTTTTTATCTAATAATGAGTAGTTTGCTTAAGGGGTGTGCCCAAACTAAAAGCATAATTTATTTTGAAATGGAGGGAGTAATATATATCCCTTAATTAATGGTATTAATTATGACAAATTTAAATTTCAAAAATCTTACACAAGTAAATTATCATGTTACCTAATTAGGTCCTATATACATTTTAAATCATACATGGTCACATAATAAAATGAATGGTATCATATTCCCTAAAGCAATAAATAAGTAATCCTTTTCATTAGCATCCCTTTTGTTTTCTTACCAAATCAAAATAACAACTTCTTATATTCTATTATCTCCCTTTTATTTTCTTACCAAATCAATAATTCACTTCATAGATTTCTACCCATCTACATCCAACCCTATGCTACTATATATATTCTTGATAGTTACATTTAAGAGATATTGTAAAATTGCAGTGTTACAGTGAGAATTATCAATAAAAAAATGGAGAGACAGTTCTTAAAGACGATAATTTTTGTATTTGCTTTAGTTCTTATTTCAAATGGTACGCATCCTCACTCTAATTCATGTTTTTTTATCACAACACTCTTTTTTTGTCACAGTATTAAAGTAACTAAATTGTGTCATTTGCTTCAAAAAAAAAATTAAATATTTGATGCTTAAGTTATGACACATCACTCATAAAGTTAGTGATTGGGGATCGGATTTGAGGATTTTCTGAAACCAAATGAGTTGTAATCATTTTATCATTTAAATGTTTATTTAAATTAGTTTTATGCAGTGGAATCTTTTATATTTTTTGACTTGAAAAATATAAAGTGTATAAAATGTTGACTCGAGAGTAATATGTCATAACCCAGTGGAAAAAAGTTGTCCTTTCGGTCATTTGTGTATTATTTACACTATTCATTAATATAGCAAAAACAAGTTGTGTGACTTTACTATTATAGTGTTATGTATATTTGGTAGTGATACATTAAATTAACCTGAATTCACTATAACATATACTTTTTATGATTATATATTCAATTTGAATTGACATTTAAAACACGTGAATATTGCAGATTCAATGTTGCAAATAACAGGCAAAACATATTGTAACATGGATTCAGATTGTGACAATCTCAAGACTTGTACTCCTGGTTTGTTTTATGTTTGTGTTCAACACCAATGTATGTGTGAGCGCGTGCAGAATAAGTTTGCAAGACACATGATGAATGAAAATGCTCATGTCATTCACCAAGCTCCTACATGAATTTAATTATTCAGTGTATTATTGAGAGTAATAATATAGTGGTCATTTTAATTTATTATTGTTGCATCTCGATAATATAAACATGTAACAGTTTTTTTGGGTCCTTATTAATATAAGTATTTTCTTGATAAGTATTTTTTATTATTTAAATTTCTTTATACAGTCGTTTCTATTTATAATAATCTTGTAATTTTTATAATGTTGTTACACCTTCTATAATAATTGTTGACATTTAAATCTTATTTAATTGTTAAAGACAAAAAATGCAAAAAGATGTATTTTTTATTTTTTGATGTTATAAAAATAATAAAATCATTTAAATTTATAATTTGAAAAGTATTCATATTTCAGTAATTAAAAATTAACAAAACGTAATGCATCTCTTTATAATACAATTAAGTTAATAGAAAAGGGTAAATATATAACTAAAATTTACAAAATTGACCATATTTTCCCCTGTTAATAGTTTAGCCAAACTATGCGCCTCTTGTTTGGCCAAAATGTCCTTATATCACATAAAACCTAACTGAGAGTATATTTTGACCTACACACAAAGTATTAGGGCATATTTGGTCGAGTTTAGTTTCGAACAACAATTGTGCAACAACTTGATTGAATTATAATGCATTTTTCACCAATTTGAGGCATCATATATAACACCATTCAGAAACATTTTAAAGCAAATTAACAGGTCATTTTGTACAATTTAAGTTAGAAGTTCTATATTAAAATACAACCACCATAGTATTATAAAACAAAAATAAATTATTAACATTGCATCAAACTACAATATATCTTTACATTTCATCAAATCACCAAATGCTACTAGATTCCATCAACCAACAAAATTGTAAGAGACTAATGGAAGGACGGGTGACTAAGCAATAATATGGTAGTCCCTACGTTGTTCCAAAAATAATACAAAAGCGTGAAAACATAAAATTTAAATGACATTTCTCCCAAGTAAAAAATACATTATTAAAAGTTTGTAAGACAATTTTTTTAAGATCATCCTTAATTAAAAAAGGAAAATTACATGTTCACAATTAATGGAATCTAATAACATAGTTGATTTGATGAAATATAAGGGCAAATTATGGTTTGAAGCATGTGTTGCTCTGTTAAATTAATGTTATGTATGTCACACTCCAAGCATATACCACCGACGCGACCCGGAACTTAGAAACTATGAATGGCTCTAAGTTAACCTGTGGCATAGCATAATACTAACATAATATGACTTTAAACAGAAAAATAAGCAGAAGCTAACTGAAATATAAATCACTCATTATGCGTAAGGACATAACTTGTTAGCAACACTGAGTCATAAGTTGATGCTATACTACACTGTCTGAAAACCTCTACTAGTCTGATGAGCTGCTGGGACAAGTCCCAAGCTAGCTCCAAAATCTGAAACTAAAATCAAGGAAACATAACTTCTGTCCTCAGAAGATGAGGACTCACCACTGCTAATTTATGAAGTCTGAAACGTGTCTAACCACGGAACTGAGTCTGAATACCTAGATTTATATCATAAAATAATATAGCACATAAAGTATGCGGTCATTACTTGAAATGTACTGAGTATGTAGGAAACAAAGCTGAAACCAAGAATATATTAAAATTTGAGAAAAAACTGTACATAAAACATAAATAAAACATGGCTATCTACATAATCTGAGGTAACGTACAAACCCTATTGGAGATGCATGAATACTGACATGGTGTGCTAGTTTGAAAACATTTAATGAAATACAAGTAAAATCAGTTTTAAGGGTCATGTTCATGTACTGAAGACTGAATTTGTAATCATAAACTGAAAGCTATAATCAATATAACTGCATTAAACTAAAACTGAGATTATATTGTGGAAGAGCCTATTAACTGACAAACTCCAATGTGAAACTCATAGAGCCTGACTTATAACCCCGGTTGGAAGGGTATTCGTACCTTGCCAAAGGTAAGAGCCATGACTGGCGTGATATCACTCGTGAACTCAGAGAGAAAATCTCAACTAATGATGACCCCTGCATGCGCCCATTGAGGCGAAGGAGATACTCTTACTAGCAAGGATCCCATATTCCTCAGGCTAAGAAAAATATTCTCTACTATAAAGAATCCTTTATCCTCTAGTGGCACGTAGTTCTGAGACCCGGGTGCACTAGAATTCTGACCTACTCAGTGCTAAGTACTACTCCCAACTGAACATAAGGATACATATAAACGTTTAATCTGAAGTTGATTTCCTAGGACTCATTAGAACCACTTAATCTAACAAGGTTCCGAAGAGCTTAAAGGACCATGAACATGCTAATATTGAGGGCTCAAAATTGATGTTCTAAGACTAGTTATCAGGACTCGAACTTAGACCCCAAATGAGACATGGGACCTAGAACCGCGACATGGGACCTAGAACATAAAGCTAAGCCATGGGATATCATAATTTTAACATAACAACTAATAGAACATAACTAAGCGGAAGCTTAACTACAATATATATTATTAAAAGTAAAGGAATAAGGTTTGATAACAACATTGATCCATAAGCTGAAACTAATTCTACACTTGTTTGAAAGCCTTTACTAATCTGATGAGCTGCTGGGACAAGCCCCCAGCTAACTCCAATATCTGAAATTAAACTGTACTGCAATAAAGAAACATATCACCCATCCTTGGAAGATGAGGACTCACCACTGTCAGCCGATAGAGTCTAGAACATGTCTAACCGTGGGGATGAGTCTGGATACCTAGATCTATTTCATAAAATGATATAACACATAAAGTATGCGATCAATACATGGATTTTACTAAGTATATGGAAAATGTAACTGGAAACGAGAACATACTATGAATCTAAGAAAAAGACTGTACATAAACATGACTAAATGCATAAGCTGAGGTAAAGTAAATGAACCTTTTTGAGATGCATAGGTACTAACATGATATGCTCGTTTGAAAACATTTAATGAAATACAAGTTAATTTATTTTTGGGTCATGTACATGTATTGAAGACTGAATCTGAAATCATAAATTGAAAAGTGAACTAACATAACTGTATTGGAATTGAAACTAAACTATACTGTAGGAGAGACTACTAAACGACAAACTCCAATGTGAGACTCATGGAGCCCGACCTGTAACCCCGATTGGAAGGGTATTCATTCCTTGCCAAGGGTAAGAACTTTGACTGCGTGATATCACTCGTGAACTCAGGGAGAAATTCTCTAATAATAATGAACCCCGCATGCACCCATTGAGGCAAGGGAGATACTCTCAAATAACGAGGATCCCATATTCCTTGGGCTATGGGAAACATTATCTACGACCAGTGGTGATCATGTAACGAAAGGTGTTACGACCCGTGATGACATGTAACGACTCATAGTAGGAGTCTATGATGTGATCTTCAAGAACTATTCTTACGACCAGTGGTGGTCATGGGAGGTGACCACAAGTCATCACTTCATGGTACGACTCATGGTGAGAGTCGTGACAACTAGCAGTATCTATTTTTCAAAATTTCATTAAGGGTATTTTCATAAATTCTAACCTCCTAGGTCCTAAACTGCGTCATTTTAAACCTTGAAAGAAGTGTATTAGGGGATTTTAACCTACCCTAATTCATTCAACTCTCATGCATGCAATATTAGAGGGTTCCATTGAAGATCAAGCTTAAAATCCTCCAATACTCCTTCAAATCTCTTGGGTTTTCAAAGTCAAGTTAAGGATTTGTTTACCCAGGTATGTAGGGCCATGAATAAGAGTTTCCTTTCACTCTCATGCACAAATTTATCCTCAAATTCATGAATTCAAGTGTTAATTCAAGTGTATGATCCTATGAGATTTTATTACAATTTTATGATATTCTATATGATTTATTTATGGGTCAATTCCCTTCAGGTTTCACAACATATTTTAAGATCTATGGGCAGATTACTTATTTGAATTATTACTTCATGATTTCAAATTTTAGAAAACTTATGCCCAATTATGCAAGTTTCATGAAAAGTCAAGTTTATGATTCAATTATGATGTTGATTCTTCTAAGACTAATTTATGGTTTATTATTTATGATATGATTTCCTATTTATGAATTTCAAGTATGGTGATTTTCTCAAGCATGTAAGTTCTTCATAATTTCTGTGTTTTTGATTTTGGCTGACTCACGGACCCTTATTTCATGGCTAATCATGTATTTCAAGTATTACTAAGTATGTTATGAATTAACTAGCCATGAACTTCATGTATGATTTCACAATAATTATATGAGCCCTCATGTGCATGTTTTTGGGAGTAGTGTCTAACACTGAGTAGGCTCGGCGTTCAGGTAAACTCCAAGGTCTCATAACTACATGCCACTGTAGGTATATGTTCATGGACTCTAGGTGGGTCCCTATTAGTGATATCACGATATTTACGTCCCTTTCCTGGCAAGCTTGGGACAACTCTGCCTACTTGAGCAAGATAGTTGGGGCATCATGTAAGCTCTATCATGATGGTGTTGGTTAAGACGAGTCCTCCCATTGTTTCGAATTTTTTATGCATGATCATGATTATGATACTTTGGCTAAAGTTATGTCTTACAAGGTTTCTCTTATGATTACGATTATGACTAGTTTATGAATAGTTTTTAAAACTTTGAGCCTCATGTTTATGTTATGATTATCATTTCATGTTTTGAACTGTACTACTCTTATGAAATCTTATGTATTTTATTCATCTGTTTTACTTACCTTTCATACTCAATACATTCAAAGTACTGATCGTATACTCTATATTGTATCATTTTATGATATAGGTCCGAGAGATTAGACTCAACCGCGCCAATTGTCCTGCTTCTGTATCAGTCCTGTATAGCCAGTATTGGTGAGTCCTCATCTTCTGAGGACATTTAGTTTAGCTTGTTGTTTTGTTATTTCAATTACAGGCTTTTGTCGAGCTAGTTGGGGGTGTTGTCCCATCAGCTCACTAGTTATTTTAGAAGCTTTTTAAATAGTATATAGAATCTCAATTTGTTAGCATTGACTCGATTTATGATAATTATGTGTGTATACTTCCACTTATTTATGTTCAGTTCATTAGTTTTAGCTAGTTTATGCTCTTTAACATCTACATTTATTCCATGATCGACTTGGAGTCTTTCGTGGTTCTAGGTCCCTTGTCTCGATCCGGGGGTCCATGCTCGGGACGTGAAACCTACTCGGTGCTAAGTACTGCTCCCAACTGAAATAAAGATACCTAGTAATCTGAAGTTTATGTCTTAAGAATAGTCATAACCAATTTATCTATCAAGGATACCAGAGTCTAAAGGACCATGAACATGCTAATACTAAGGGCGTAAAACTGATATTCTAAGAGTAGTCAGGGCTACTTTTCTTATTAGCAATAGGCCTGAGAGTATAAAGAACCATAAACATGCTGATCATACTAATATCATGAAAATCATAGCCTCAAATTATAGTGTAAATCATTTGTACTGAATTCATGGTAAAATCATATATCTGAAAGGGACCATATTTTCGAAAACTAGCTAGTTCATGCGCTGAATTTTGGGGAAATCATGCTAATATCTAATCATGGGGATTCATCGTGCAATCGAAAGTGAAACCATGAATATCATATTCTATTTATCATGAGGACCTGCAAAATCATGGAAGGTATGAGAGAAAGCATTCATAGAATGGAAACCTTAAGACATGCTTTTCTTGAAAATTAAAGTAGCTAGTTTGATAAATTGGGACACAAGTATGGAAGGGGATCATTGTTGAAGTCCCACATACCTGATGGAAGAATCCCCTTAGAGAACTTGAAGCTTGCAGCACCTTGGAGAGAAACGCTAGTTCTTGGGCCTTGAGAGTAGAAGGGAAGATAAGTCTTACAGATGTTTTAGATGAAATGAGGGGCTTGTCTTGGAAAAATTCCTTTAATTCATCCCTTAGGAGTCCCAAAATAATATCATTTAAGAGTTAGAAGCATAGGATTTTACTAAAATGCCTCTAGGATTCGCTTTAAAAATCAGTCTACCAATGGCAATGAGACTCCCAATGAGTCATTGTCTGACTTAACGACTCATTGGATCAATCTGTTACTTCTTCCCTTGAAATTCCACCTTTTGATTGTTAACCAGTGAATCATCAGAACAACCCGTCACTAGAACTAATGAATCGTCATCAGTGGACAGAAAATTCCAAACCCAAAAATCACCCCACTTGACGGGTCACTTAACGGGTTCTCAGGGGACTTGACGACTTGTTCCTCAATTTGTGAAGTACACGGGAAATCAACATTTTCTCCACCATTGCACACTTAATGGGTCATACCATAAATCATGGGGAGACCTTATGACTCGTCAACCCATTCATCCGGACTTGTGGAAAGTAGCATTTCCTCCAGCTTGGAACCACTTAACAGGTCACTCAATGACCCATTAGGTTACTTGACAAGTCACTGGACGACTTGCTTTGTGACCTAGTGCAGATTTTCCTATTTTCTATGTTTCAACCCTCGGGTCTGATCTTAGAGACTTTTGAGGTGTTGCATTATCTCCACTCTAGGAAAATTCATCCTCGAATTTAAATTAAGCATACTAAGAGGCTAGAGAAAGTACTGCAATTCCAAAACTAAACAATCATGACTGAAAATTGACGGAGTGAATGACTCCGAATTGATATACATGATTGAACTGAAATTAGGATTCATGCATTCATGCTAAGACATGAGAGGGACAGAAAGACATGATACTGACATGGAACTAGGTAGAGTGCTGGGAAGGATGGAGTTATAAATCTCGAAACTACTTTCTGAATATCTGAGTAGATGACATGTTAACCGATCTGACTGAGAGTAAGACTTATCCGAATTTAACTTCCCAAGTAGTTCCTTCTACTGGTTGATTGCTTTACAAAACATTCACTAAAACCGCCTCCTTGTTTCCCCCAACTTACTAACCTACTGGTCTAAGATTTCAACTGGAACCTCCTTATATTAGTGTCTCTATTGCTATCAACACTTCATCACCCTAACATCTCATCTCCTTATACAAGCACAATGCCAACTATACCAACTTCCAAAATGCCAATACACAATGCAAGCCTGTCACTACACTCATCTTACGGCTCCGCAGTTGCTTATATTATTGCAAAAGTTCCTCTGACTCCCTGACATGGCTAACAACCACATTTCATGAACCTCTACCTACTGAGCATCTAAGGAATTGATGGGAAGTCAATTAAGGAAATATCTATTACAACCATCCCTTCTTTTATAGGTGAACATACATCGGGCTGAGAGTAATGAATTCATAAGCATGAATTATTCACAAAAATCTAAATTGAGCACATACATGAGGTAGCATGATCTGCTGAGCCATTAAGGCAAATTCTAAGGATTGAGTTCATAGAGCTGAGTATACTGGGAAGCGTAATTTTACATATGTAATTCGTTTCTTAACATGAGGTGAAGATTTATGGAATCATGAAGGAAGACTGAGATCGCTATCTAAAGTGGTTACCTATCATTCTGGAAATCTAAACATAGGCATAAGTAGAGTGTAATGTTGACTGAAACATAGGGGAAGACACCGACATAGGAATGGATCGGCATCCCAAAGATACTGTATCTGGAAACTCCCTACTAGAACACTCAAGACTTGACTTGGCCCTTCAACTGAACATCTCCCCCTTAGCTTAGAGTCATCATTCTAAGACTCTTGAATCCTTTCTTATGTCTAGACTACATCACTAACTCTTGAATTTCCATCCGCCTTTAAAGATATTACTGAAAGCTTCATACTTTTAATTATTTCATACCATCCATGGACAAATTTCATACTAGGATGCAACAAGGGTCTTACACCTTATATTGTGACTCCTGGGTCTAACAAAATGCAAATATCAACATGAAAATTTCATAATATACCTATGACTATTTCTGGCAAGTTTCCTCGATCCTGACGTGATGACAGGGCATAGAAGCGATCTTGATGCTATCCACTACCTGCACCAGCTGATTTTCCCCTGCTGAGGTGGGTGGGCTATTAGATCTATTGAAGAGGTGGATGGGGCTCTACCTTCACCCCATTTGGCTGCTAGGAAATATCTGAGTTTATGGCCCAACTTGCCGAACCAAAAGCAAGTGCTTAAACCATCCATGCACTCTCCCAAATGGTTCTTTCCATAGTTCTTGCAAACTGGGTATGTGATCTCCCTTACTCTGTGTCTATATAGAACACTGGCTATCAATGGTGTTGGGACTGATGACCTCTGACGGTATTGGGAACAAGGTCAACCACTCTCTCTTTGCTGGGAATACTCCAAGTCCCCTGTCCTTCCTCTCTTGCTCTTCCTTTCCAACTCCTTTAACTTTTCCTCCTTGATCTGTTGAGCATAGGTCATGAGTCTAGAAATGTTTATATAACTGATAAGCATCACAGTCGTACACTCCTTGACCACTAAATCCGAGACTCCATTAACAAACCTACTCATGCGGTCCCTCAGATCGGCAACCATCTCCGATGCATACTTAGACAACCGGCTAAACTCCAAGGCATACTCTTGGGTAGTCATGTTGTTCTACTTTAGGTTGACGAACTTCTCTTCCTTTGCCTTCGTTAACTCTCGAGGAAAGAACCTGTCCAAGAAGGCTATCATGAACTCATTCCAATTTACCAGAGTTGCACCTGCCTTACGACCTTCATTCCATTGTCTGAACCATATATACAAAACTCCCTTCAACTGATAGGAGGATAAGTCCTGATAGCACTCAAAACATACCTCCTAATGAAGTATGAAGCGGACGTTATCAATAAAGATTCCAACTAGAGGTTGGGTCGATCCCACAGGGAATATGAAAGAGCTAGACTAATACCGGTAAGTGAACTTGTTAGGTAGTTGCTCCAAAAGAGGAGGTTTAAAGAAAATAATAAGTAAAAACTGAGATTATAATTGTGTTGTAAATTCAAGAATTAAAGCTAACAAGGGTTTGTGTTCCCCATGAGTTCATAACTGCTTCGGGTATACACAAGTGATCAATTCCAATTATTCACTTGTAGGGCTGATAACTAGGGTTCATCCCAATTGGATGACTGTACTCAATCACCGGGTCAGGTCTCATGAGCGATTGCAAACTAACCGTTATCAATTTGGCCCAAATATAACTATCCTGTGACCACAACTCAAGTTAATACAATGATCATCAAGACCAAGGATTTATTGTAATTCTCTTTTCCTAATTTCTACCTCTCTAGGCTCAAGAAGGTAAAGAATTTGGGCAAGTCCTAACATTATACACCGTTAAGAAATGTTAAAGTGTGAAGAGAATACAATACAAGTGTTTTTCATTGGTTTCAAATCACTTTTTTTCAATCCTAGCTTGTTAATCCACCACGATTCCAATAACCCTAGCTATGGAGGTTTTAGCCTCTCATAGTTGCAAGGTTGTGATTCACATTCATGATTAAATACATAAATTAATACTTACAGTCGTAGATGAGAGAAAAACTTCGTTGATTAAATCTAGAAATTATCAAGAACAATTCACAAGATCAAGAAGAAAATCAATAAAAGGTTGATCACAAGTTAATCAACTCAATTCTATGTTCTCACGTGGTTTTCTAACCAAAACTAACAATGTCTAGCCAAATCTAATATTCTCTAATGAAAATAAAACATAAAACGTATTTATACATACATCAGAATCATTTCCCTAAGCTAACAGGGTAAACTTCCATATCTACTGCCGCATGAGCAACGACCAAACTTATAACCCGTAGCAGGCTTTATATGAGTCGTTCATGCTATTCGTAGGTCTTCAATCTGCTGAAATCCAACTAAGTGTTGTGCCTTGGTACGACTCATACCTTGCATCCGTTTTTTGAAGCTAGGGACTCTGAATTTCTCTTAATTTTGTCATAAGTGTGTTGGTACGACTCGTACCTTGCCTCCACCACTCGTACTTAGCTATCCTTACCCAGAGTCAGCCCTTGTACAATTTCTTTGGATATTTCCACGACTTGAAGATACGGCTCGTACAATGCTCATGCGGCTCGTATTGTGGGTTGTGGATTACATCTTTCTCAGCTCAACATTTTGAATATTTCAACGAGTCTTAGTACGATTCGTGTCATCAAGGTACGACTCGTACTGAGACTGTCATTTTGGCTCTTTTTCTATCCTTTTAAGGTTCTTTTACACAATCTTGCTCCGACACCTAAGTTTACCTGAAAATACAAGAAAAGTACCTCATATCTATATAAACATACCTAAGTCCATGTTATTTTCTTTAGTTTTAAGCATTTAAAGTGTTGTAAATTCATAGCACATCAACACCCTCAACTTAAGATTTTTGCATGTCCTCAGGCAAAGAAAAGAAAAACTAAAACACGATGCTCAACTAGAAAATAAACTAAGGATACTACAACCACATTTATATAAAATTTGCAGTATACGTACAACAACTTCTGACCCCTTCTCCATGAACTAGCACTAACTAATGTACTACAAGCAACCATAAAACATGCTAAACAGGGATCAAGACATGTCATCTAGTTATCAACATGCAATGAAATCATCACCAATGCTTTTCACCTAGACAGATGACAAAAGTAAACATAATCCATGCACCATCACAACAAATGAAGTCACCACTCACAGATATAGTATCAAATATTGCATGGGACTAAACAAGTGAGACACTCACCCTCACAAAGAAGTTCCAGGTACTATGTATTAGATACCATAGGCTTGCCCTTATTTTCTCTACTTTGGTTTGCTAGATAGTCAAATTAGGATCACTATAGGACTTTATATGGCTTGTAATGTAGGCTTAGGGCTGGACATGATAAAGATGAGATTTTGTTTTAGTGACTATCCCTTCCTTGTCACTACATACATTGACTTCACTCTTCACCTATTTCACCTTTTATTTTTTTTCATTTCTCTTCTTCCCTTTTCACTACTTTTATGTTCTTTTGTATGGTTGTGGTGTATTTTCAACTTTTTTCAAGTATTTCATTGAATTTTCTTTTTCAAGATTTTCAGCTTTTTCATCTCCTTTTCTTTCCATCACACCTCATTTTCCACCTTTTTTCTCTTTTCTTTTCCTTTTTCTCGTTCCCACCTTTATGCATCCCTACTATAGTCACCCTCAACTTAGGCACTTTTCCTATGTTGAGGTTCACAATATCCAAGGAAGGATCAGGTCCAAAGCAGGTTCATGATACAAAATGGGTACGGTTCATTGGTTAATCAAATAAAAAATGGGTCTATTAAGGCTCAAAATCAGAATCAAGGGAATCATATGACTTTGGTAGGTTATATAGGCTAAAAGTGAGCTTAACAAAAAGGGCATATGATCATATCCTAACGAACAACCTTAGCCTATGCAAAGACTAACCCGATAAGTTCTAGATCTTTACACAATACTGAACTAGGTATTACATCTCACTCTCTCATGGAACATGAATTATATTTACTTTACCTGCCTGGTTTACACATGGCTTAACAAGACCACTTGTTCTAATAAACTAAATGACATCAAAAGATCCACATAAATTATGCATGTGTCACAAATACATAGTTAATGCATCAAAAAAAATTAAACAAGGTCAATTTTTGCAAATCCAAAACTAGTGCACTTTCATTGGCTAAGTATTCCTCAGTTATTTCCTAATTAAACACAAAAAATCACAAAAAAAGAAAATAAGAAAATAAAAATCCTAAACATGTCGGTTCTACTAGATAGCATGCCCGAGGGAAAAGTAGCAGGGCAAGAAAAACCCTCGGACGTATCAATAATCCCAAAAATAACAAGTACACCCCCTCCCTTTTTTTGAAAACATAGCTTCATCTCGGAAGCATGAAATAAAAGAACAGAGGGAAAGGAATATACTTGTGGAGCTCTAGGCGTTCCTATCACCCTGAGGAGGAGGTACCTCTGCTCCAATTGTGGCGCTAGTGGTGGCTGGCACTCTAAATGAAGTATCAACAGGGGGAGTGTTTACCCCCTCGGTAATCTTGGCTACTTCTACAGCCTCTGTGTCAATTGGGGCTGAATGTGGCTCGCCAAAAAGGTCACGACCACTAGCAAGGTCAGAATGAGGCATGGTGGAGCTCCCTGCTCCTCTAGCTCGCTCCTGTAGCTCTGACATATGTGCATCAAGAGTCTGTAGGCTCTCGGCTTTGACCCGCTTGCGTTCCTTCCTTTCTTTCTTTGTCTTCTTCCTTATTCTCAACAATCACCCCTGCCAACCATTGCAACTACCTTTGCCTTTCCTGCAAGCCAAGATTCCTGATTTGCTTCATTCCCTCAACCCTGTAGACATACTCAGCCGTCATCCGTGTAGGCACAACTGTGGTCTATAGAGAACTTGAGAGATGGTCTGCTCTGATATGTCTACCTCTCGTCCTCAGACCATCACACTCTCCAATTGGGACTAGTCTTTTATTTTCTTCCCCTCCTTTGCCTTTAGCTCCATGGTGGCGAAATAGTTGGCGTAGAACTCCCGGACCAATTCTACTGTATACTAAGCTAGAGTCTTTGCCATCCACTTGAAATCATAGAAATTGAATATCCGCTTCATCTCCTCAACATCATTCAGTGAGTTTGTGAGGATGCGCAGCTCTTCTTGGATGCTCCGCCTTTGCTTATTCTCGGCGGTGAGAGAAATGCTCTGTTCATAAATCTCTCTAGCTCCCGACACTCTCCAATGAACTGTGCGGTTCTCTCTAGGTGGGGTCTGTTCTTGTGCAGCATCTGGGGCATCCTATGATTCATCGCTGCCACTTGCTTCACCTAATTGGGTCTCCTCAAACCCTTCTTCTGCATTTGAGTCATTTCCCGACTCCTGATTACCTCCTCTAGCTCCCTCCTCAGATTGGAGAGCTTGGGCAGAAGTGGCAGTGGCTTCTTCGGCTTGTGCTCTTACTTTCGCCTTAGTGGTTCTAGGTTAGTGTCTGAAGTGTCTACTTGGTAATCCTCAACTGAACCACTAGGGGAGTTGCCTGCTTGCCCAGCCTCGGACTCAAATGTTTCATCAATTAATGCTCTTCGGGCTGTTGCTTTGGATGCTTTTCATTTTATTGTATCGGGTAATATCGATGTTTTATACCCATCACGACTCGTACCACGAGTCATAGGAAGTACCCACGACTCATTCCCTGGACCCGTACCTTAATGGTATGGGTCGCACTATGACTCGTAGGTCTTCATCTCCTATGAGTTGTTTAGTTCACTGGCACAGTGAGTACTACGACCCGTATACATGCGTCACAAGTTCTAGGACCAACCGTACCCTGAACTTCTCTCTGAAGAAACTCTCTAAAGTTTACCACACCTCCTGCTACGGCTCGTATAAGGCTGTCACGAGTCATACTGAGGGCCATAGCAGCTTCTTTTCTAGCACACATAAGCACAAATTAGTTCAATTAATTGAGTTGCCTCCCAAGAAGCGCTTTTGATTTAACGTCGCAGTACGAAGCAAGTGGCCCGTCTACTCAGACTTCACCAAGCCACCACTTGGGTTGTCTCCGAAGAAGCTCCTGATTTAACTTCGTGGCACGATGCAAGTCTCTTGAATACTCAGAATACATCAAGTGACTCATATTCATCTTCTAGTGCTTAGACTACGTTGAATTCCTTAGGTTGCTGTATTGACTGACAGATGTTAAAGGTGACCTCTTCTTTGTTCATTCTGAATTTCAACTGGCCTTCCTCCATATCTACTAGGGCCCTCCCACTTGGAAGGAATAATCTCCCTAAAATGACGGGGACCTCATAATCAACCTCGCAATCCAAAATCACGAAGTCTGCTGGGATTATAAATTTGTCTACCTTGACAAGCACATTGAATAGGATCCCCACTGTCTTTTTAATAGTTCTATCAGCCATCAGTAGCCGCATCGTGGTCGGTGTGGGGGATCCCAAGCCCAATTTCTTAAATACTGCCAAGGGCATCAAGTTGATGCTTGCTCTTAGATTGCAAAGTGCCCTTGCAAACTTGACATTGCCAATGATGCAAGGTATAGTGAAAGAACCTGGATCTTCCTTTTTTGGATCTAGGACCCTTGTAGCTATGGCACTATAGTGATTTATATTTTCTACTAGCTCATAGCTTACGGATCTCTTCTTAGTCACCAAGTCCTTCATAAACTTCGCATATCCCCACATTTGTTCCAATGCCTCTACCAATGGTATGTTCACAGATAATTGTTTAAGCATTGAAAGAAATTTCTGGAACTTACCATTTTCCTCCCTTTTATTCATCTTTTAAGGGAATGGTGGCGGTGGTCGCGGAATAGCCTTGTAGATTTGAGTTTCTCCTTGGTCATTGTCGGGTTCTTCTTCACCTCTTGGGGCCTCAGCATGCTCATCGCCCTCTGTCTCAGCACTCTTCTCATTCTCCTCAATTGTTCTCTCTTTCATCTGTTCAACTACAACCGGAAAAGGGGGGATCAATTGTGGTCTTACCACTACTAGTCATCACCGCCATGCAATGGCCATTGTTCTTTGGGTTTTGGATGGTGTCTCTAGGTAGCGTACCCTTTTGTCTAGGGTTCATTGATGCTGACAGCTGCCCAAGTTGATGTTTGATCTGATTGATGGTTGTAGCATGAGATTCCACTTTCTGAACCATACTTGATATGTCACTTCGGATCTCCTTCAATTGATCATTAGTGGACCTCACCTTTTTGAGCATTTTAGTAATCATGCTCTCCAACATAGACTGCCTAGCCTACCCTTCTCGTTCATTGGGAGGCACATAAACTCCAGCCCGGTCATTGAGATATCCATCATTTCCTCTCCATTCTCCTTCGCGCTCACTGCGACTCATATCTCTGAACCCATTTCGGTTGTAGTTATCTCTGTATTGGTTCCAACCTTGGTTTCCAAAGCCTTGGTGACAATTGTCTTGTCCAGACGCTTGGGTGTTTGCTTAGAAACCCGCCACTTGGTTGTCCAGAAAACTTACCTCTTCCTCGAAGTCAAAATGATATGTCTGTGGCTCCAATCTTTGTTTCCCCACTACATTTACCTTTTTGGCTCTAGGTCCTATGATATGCTTTGTCAGCAAGTCCAATGATGTGCGCATATGAGCCAACTCCTTGTCGCATTCTTCTTCCTTCGTTCGTTGGTCTACAGTCAAACCAACAACATATGTACTGACTGCTGCATCAGTCTTCCTCGTATGCCATGCCTTTTTCGTCTTGGTCACCCTGTCGAGGATAGTAGTAGCTTCGTACAAGGTGTGACTCATCAATGCTCCTCCTACCACCATGTCCACTATAACTTTTGCGCTATTGTTTAGAGACCTGTAAAAATTTTCCATCAAACTGTCCTATGGGATCTTATGGTTCGGGCACTTTGTCAACTTCTTTTTGAACCGCAACAAGGTTTCATGAAGTACCTCTGTCTTGATTTGTCAGAAGTTGTAGATCTCACCTTTTATCTGTAACATTCTGGAGGGGGAAAAGAATCTCTCCAATAAGGCGTATTTGGGTTCCCTCAGTTGGTTATGGAGTTGTTGGGCAACTCCGATAACCATAAAGTGGCTTCTCCTGATAGAGAGAAGGGGAAAAGTCTGAGCCGTATGGCATCCTAGATAACTCCAGGAAACCTATATGCGTTGCATATTCCTACAAAGTTCATCAATTGCATGTTGGCGTCATCCGCTGCATGGCCACTGAACACCCTATTCATGTTTAGCAATTGAATCATGGTGCTCGTGATATTTAACTTGGCCCCAGCGGGCAGTGGTGGTGGCACAATTTCTCCAGTTGACCCAACTTGATCGATGTCTGGGTCCTCATTATCGAAGAACTGAGAGGCAAGTCTATGACCTCTGTTGCCCCTCCCATGTCAACCAGAATTAACTACTTCTTCTGTAACATCTTTCGTATCCTGAAGTGCATCTTGCCGAGGTAGCTTGGATTACCTAGATTCTTCATCCATGCGGGCATCTCTTTGCTCATGGTTTTCCATTCTGTGCAGTGTCTGTTCAATTTCGGGGTTCAACGGAATCAGGGCATTTCAACTACTCTGAGTGCTTGACATCCACCGGAAAACAACCTGTGGGTATCAAAAACAAAAAGAAAATGTAATTAAGGAAATAACTACCAAAAGTCAATACAAGCAAATAATGTAGTCTTAACCGTATTCCCCGGAAATGACACCACTTTTGATAACACTCAAAACATACCTCCTACCGAAGTAAAAAGTGGATATTGTCAATAAAGAACCCAACTAGAGGTTGGGGTCGATTCCCCAGGGAACATGGAAGAGCTAGACTAATGCCGGTAAGTGAACTTGTTAGGTACTTACTCCAAAAAAGGGGGGTTTAAAGAAAATAATAACTAAAAACAATGATTAGAATTGTGTTGTAAATTCAAGAATTAAAGCTAACTAGGGTTTGTTTTCCTCATGGGTTCATAACTGCTTTGGTTATACACAAGTGATCAATTCCAATGCTTTACTTGTAGGACTGATAACTAGGGTTCATCCAAACGACTGGTTCGTCCCTATTGGATGACTATACTCAATCACTGGGTAGGTCTCATGAGCAATTGCAAACTAACCATTATCAATTTTTCCCAAATATAACTATCCTGCGACCACAACTCAAGTTAATACAATGATAATCAAGACCAAGGCTTTGTTGTAATTCTCTTTTCCTAATCTCTACCTCTCTAGGCTCAAGCAAGTAAGGAATTCGGGCAAGTCCTAACGTTGTACACCATTAAGAAATGTTAAAGCATGAAGAGAATACAATACAAGTGTTTTGCATTGTTTTCAAATCACTTTTGTTCAACCCTAGCTTGTTAATCCACCATAGTTCCCACAACCCTAGAAATGGAGGTATTAGCCTCTCACAGTTGGAAGGTTGTGATTCACATTCATGATTAAATACATAGATAAATACTTACAATCGTAGATGGCAGAAAAACTTTGTTGATTAAATCTAGATATTATCAAGAACAATTCATAAGATCAATAAAAAAATCAAGAAAAGGTTGATCACAAGTTAATCAACTCAATTCTATGTTATCTCCTGATTGTCTAACCAAAACTAACAATGTCTAACCAAATCTGATATTCTTTAATGAAAATAAAACATAAAACATATTTATACATACATCAGAATCATTTCCCTAAGCTAACAGGGTAAACATCGATATCTACTGCCGCATGAGCCACGACCAAACTTATAACCCGTAGCAGGCTTTATACGAGTCGTTCATGCTATTCATAGGTCTTCAGTCTGCTGAAATCCTGTTAAGTGTTGTGCCTTGGTACGACTCGTACCAACTTCCTATGACTTGTACCTTCCATCTGTGGTTTGAAGCTGGGGACTCTGAATTTCTCTGAAGTTTGTCACAAGTGTGTTGGTACGACGCGTACCTTGCATCCATGACTCGTACTTAGCTATCCGTACCCGGAGTCAACCCTAGTACAATTTCTATGAATATTTCCACAACTTTAAGTTACGGATCTTACCATGCTCATACAACTCGTACTATGGGTCGTGGATTGCATCTTTCTCAGCTCAACATTCTAAATATTTCCATGAATCTTAGTATGATTCGTACCATCAAGGTACGACTTTTACTGAGACTGTCATGTTGGCTCTTTTTCTATCCTTTTAAGCTTCTTTTGCACAATCTTGCTCTGACACCTAAGTTTACCAGAAAACACAAGAAAAGTACCTCATATCCATATAAACATACCTAAGTCCATGCTATTTTCTTTATTTTTGAGCGTCAAAAGTTCTGTAAATTCACTACACATCAAGTCCGCACACTCCTCACCAGTTAACCCCATTATATGGCTGATCTTTTGAACCTCCTCTATGAACTCATGTGGATCCTCATCCACCTTCAACCCAAAGAATTTCTATGGGTTCATTCTAATGAAATTTTGCACCCTTGCTGCCCTAGCATTCCCGTTAGGGTTCACGAGAGCCACTGCCTGATGGTTTTCTTGTGCTGTGATGGTCTGCTCCAACACCTAAACTACAGCCCAAAACTCTACATGGTTAACCTGCTAACTGATCGGGTCCATAGGGCTGGTGGGGTTGGCTGGTGCCTATTAGCATTTCTCTTTCTGTTTGTTCATCTAAGAGGCATTATTTTTGAACACGTAAAGCACGAGTTAGATGGAGAAATTTTAGATTCTCACACTCTACATAAAATAAGAATCATGAAAAAGGGAATTTTCTAAAAATTCCTTGGAGCCTCATCCTCATAAGTGTGGCACGCTTCACACCCATGAAAAAGAGTCCTACTTGGCGCAACTTTCAGACACCACAGGAAACTCTAAACCTAATGCTCTGATACAAAGTTTTTCATGATCTGAGCTTAGACCTCGAACATGACACGGGACCTAAAACTACGAATGGCTCCAAGATAACTCATAATATAGCATAGTTCTAACATAACAACAACTAGTAGAACATAACTGAGCGGAAGCATAACTGCAAGATAGCTTATCAAAAGTAAGGGAATAAGGTCTAATAGTAACACTGTTCCATAGTTTGAAACTAATCCTACACTTGTATTAAAGCCTCTACTAGTCTGATGAGCTGTTGGGATAAGCCCCCAGCTAACTCTAAAATCTAAAACTTAAGTGTAGTGCAATAAAGAAATATATCACTTTTCCTTGAAAGATTAGGACTCACCACTATCAGCTGATAGAAGTTTGGAATGTGTCTAACCATGGGGCTAAGTCTTAATACCTGGATCAATATCATAAAATGATATAGCACATAAAGCATGCTGTCAGCGCATGAAATGTACTGAGTATATGGAAAAAATAACTAGAAACGAGAACATACTATGAATCTGAGAAAATAAATTGTACATAAACATGACTGAATGCATAAGCTGAGGTAAAGTATAATGACCCTTTTTGAGATGCATAGGTACTGGCATGATATGCTTGTTTGAAAACATTTAATGAAATACAAGTAAATCTAGTTTCAGGTCATATACATGTACTGAAGACTGAATCTGAAATCATAAACTGCAAATTGAACTAACATAGCTGTACTGAAACTGAAACTGAACTATATTGTGAGAGAGATGATTAACTAACAAACTCCCATGTGATCCTCATGGAGCCTGACCTGTAACCCTGATTGAAAGGGTGTTCCCGGACATGACCCGGGACCAAGAATAACAAATGGCTCCAAGCTAACCCATGGCATCACATAGTTCTAACATAACAACAACTAATAGAACATAACTGAGTAGAAGCTTAGATGCAATATAGCTTATCAAAAGTAAAGCAATAAGGTCTTATAACAACACTGATCCATAAGCTGAAACTAATTCTACACTTGTTTGAAAGTCTCTACTAGTCTGATGAGCTACTAGGACAATCCTCCAACTAACTCCAAAATCTGAAACTAAAGTATACTGCAATAAAGAAATATATCACCCGTCCTTGGAAGATGAAGACTCACCATTGTCAACTGACAGAGTTTGAAATGTGTTTACCCGTGGGGCTGAGTCTGGATGCCTTGATCTATATCATAAATGATATAGCACATAAAGTATGTAGTTGGCTCTTGGAATGTACTAAGTATATGGAAAACATAACTTAAAATGAGAACATATTATGAATTTGAGAAAAAGACTATAAATAAACTTAAATAAATACATAAGTTGAGATAAAGTACAATGACCCTTTCCAAGATGCATAGGTACTGACATGATATGCTCTTTTGAAAACATTTAATGAAATACAAGTAATTCTAGTTTTGGGTATTGTACATGTATTGAAGATTGAATCTGAAATCATAAACTGAAAATTGAACTGACATAACTGTAGTGGAACTGAAACTAAACTATACTATGGGAGAGACTATTAACTAATAAACTTCGATGTGAGCCTCATGGAGCCCGACCTGTAACCCTGGTTGGAAAGGTGTTCATGTAACACCTCGAACCTTGAAATAGCTTGATAAAGGAAAATAACTAAAATTGTCGGTCTGGTGCAGGGAGTGGTGGAGTGACTGACGGACTGTCACGTTCCTGACTGCGCAAGTGATGGTCCTTAAAAAAGTGAAAGTCTTTCGCTAATGATGTTCAGGTTTGATGTCGTGGTTGAAGACCTGTCAAGGACCTGACAATGAAAGTGATAGCCTTCAGACCAACGACAACCTTCGATTGAGCAGTCGAAGGAACATTTATTGGACTCGGGGATGACAGCAGACCTGACGGACTATCAAGATTGTGGTGGCCCATCACTTGTACGTCAAAAGGTATTTTGGTTGACCTCACTAGTTTATAGCAAGAAACAAATGATAGGTCTTTGGGTGTGTGACAGCCCATCAAGTGTACCATCGGAGTGCCCAGTTGTGGAAATCCTGACGATTTTGAGGAGCAATTTTTTAATCTCTCGTTCTTTTAACTCCTATACTATGTTGTTTTAAGCTCTAAAAGAAGTGTAGTAAGGTATTTTAACCTATTCTAAACCCTTCCCCTCCCATGCATGCAGGATCAAAAACTTTCCTTTGAAGATTAAGCTTTAACTTCCCCAATTCCTCTCCAAAACTCTTGGGCTTTAGAAGATAAGTTAAGAATCAATTTACCCAGGTATGTAGGTATATGAATGAGAGTTTTCTTTCAATCTCATGTCCATATTTTTCCTCATGTTCATGAATCCATGTCTTAATCAAGTTTATGATCCTATTGGATGAAATTCTCTATGATTTATTTATGGGTTAATTTCCTTCATGTTTCAAGGAATATTTTAATATCCATGGGCAGATTTTATATACTAATTGATTATGAATTCATGATTTCAAATCTTAGGGAAATTATTCCCAATTATGCAGGTTCATGAAAAGTCAAGTTTATGATTTATGATTTCATGTATGAAGAGATATCTAGCATGATTGAATGTCTACAAATTACCCATGTATGAATCTATGATTTTTACTTATGAAGTCTATCTCAAGTATGCATGATTTTAAGATTTGGGAAAGCCCACTCAAGTTAAGTATGTTTTCATAATTTATCCAAGGCTAATAAGATCAGCTTATGATATGTTTTGGAGTCAAGACTCCCCAGGTTCAGATTTTAGACTATGTATGTAGATATGTTTTCAGCTTCGTTAAAAGACGATGGGATCACTATCCATGTTTTAGGAGCAGTGTCTAGCACCGAGTAGGCTTGGTTTCCAAGGTTTCCCGGTCTCAAAACTGCATGCCAACATAGATTGGGTCTCTCAAGAGAGTTTCCTCCCCCCCCCCATAAGGGGCCTTCAGCTTGATATTGATATCACGGTAACATCCTTAGCCATGGAAAGGTTTTGGATGGATCTGCTCACTTGAGTGTGATAGTTGGAGCATCACATAAGCTCTATCGTAATGATGCTAGTTATACGACGAGTCTTCCATTGTTTCTTATGATTTCAGTTATGCATGTTTATGATATATGATATTATGTTTTCAACAGGTTTGACCAAATGTTTCGTTTATAAGATTTTACTTATGTTTTAAGTTATGGCAAGCCATATGACTCTATTTTCAGCTTTGGGTTATTCTATTTAGATATAAAATTCAGTTTACGACTATATATGTTTTCAAATATCAGCATGCAACCTTTCTCTCATGATCTTATGATTTATGTTATTTTCATGATCTCGGTTATATCTACTCAACATGTTTTACTTACCTTGCATACTCAATACATTTCAAGTACTGACCGTGTACTCTATGTTGTATCGTTTCATGATACTGGTCCTAGCGATCAAACTTAGTCGCGCCGTTAGTCCTACTCTCGTTCCAGTTCAGACCCTGTTTTAGGTGAATCCTCACCTCCGAGGGCATCAATCATTCAGTATTATTATGTCCATTTGTTTCAGATTTAGGGATATATGGGGGCTTGTCCCAGCATCTCTTCAGTTAGTAGAGACTTTTCAGGCATAGATTTGTGTATTTAACTTTAGACTCATTGGTATGATATTACCATTGGCTAGACTTCTTATTAATTAGACTTCCTCTTATTTATGTTTAAGTATCAGATTATGCTTGATGTAATGTGCTATAGCTGTCATAGTCATGCCATGGGTCAACTTGAACCGATTCATGGTTTTGGATTTTGTGTCTCGATCCAGACCTATGTTTAGGTCATGAAAAACTTGGTATCAGAAATCTGCATTAAGTAGAGTCTTTTTCATGGGTGTGAAGTGCACCACACTTATGAGGAAGAGGCTACAAAATGTTTTAGGAAATTTTCCTTCTTCCATACTCTATGTCATGCAATGAAATATCTTCTCTATCCTTCTAATTCGTGTTATATTCATGCAGAATCATGCATCCATGTTGTATGAATGGAAGAAGGAACAAAAATAGAAATGCTCATGGCAATGGCAATAGGGATGAGGATCATTAGGCCTCACCAACACTAGTAGGTCCTTTGCTCGAGCAGGTCTCTCATGCCCAATTTAGAGCGGTGTTCTAGATGCAGGCACAGGCCTCAACCGCTCAGGTCAATCAGCATGCGGTGACCTATGTCCTTCAAAATAGGAGTGCAAAGACGGCTCGAGTTTGGGATTTCCTCAAGATGAACCCACCTAAGTTTCTTGGGTTATCAGTGGATGAGGACCCCCATGAGTTTCTTGATGAAATCCAGAAGATCACCCAGATTATGGGCGTGATAGGTGAAGAGAGCACAGACTTAGCCTCCTATCAGCTGAAAGGGGTTTCTTATATTTGGTACCATCAGTGGAGATACGGTAGAGTAGTGGGCACAGTTCCCATGAGTTGGGATGAGTTCACAAATGTCTTCTAAGACAAATTCTTCCTTAGGGAGTTGAGGAAGGCAAAGGCGGTAGGTTTGTAAACTATAGGCAGAACAATATGACTGTGCAGGACTACGCCTTAGAGTTCACCCGACTATCCAAGTATGCGCTGAAGATGGTTGCGGATCAAAGAGCCCATATGAACAGATTTATGTATGGAGTGTCAGATTCACTGGTCAAGGAGTGTAGGAACAAAATTTTGAACAATGATCTTGATTTCTCTCAATTGGTGATATACGCTCAACTGATTGAGGCAGATCAGATGAAGGAAAGGGAGAGAGGCCAAAAGGGTCAGGACAGGCATCTTTGAGTTTTTCCAGTAGAGGTTCAGCTGTGGACACTGTCAGTAGTCCCATCAGAGGTCATCATCCTAGTGCCGTCATTAGCTAGCGTTCCATCAAGATCTAGGCGTGGGCAGAGGGGACGGGCATCAACCTCTCGAGGCCAGGGGAGCATATAAGTAGAGCCTAGTATCTTAATTTGTAGCAGGTATGGTAGGAGGCACACCGGAGACTGCTTAGTAGGTTTAGGTGCATGTTTTGAGTGTGGGAAGCCCGAACACATGCTCAGAGATTGCCCTTCAGCCTAACAGGGCCATGGTAGAGGTTGTGACCCAGCCACCAATTCAGCAGCTCCACCAGCACGCTCAGCTTAACAGGGTGCATCCACTAGTGCAGGTGGTGGCCAGCAGCTGAACAGATTTTATGCCCTCTTATTTTGTCAGTAGAAGGAGGTCTCTACAAATATAGTCACTAGTATGTTGAAAGTATTCCATGTTGATGTATATGCATTATTATATCTAGGGGATACTTTATCTTTTGTGACTCCGTATGTTTCTATTAGTTTCGAAATTACTCTCGAAATCCTATTAGAACCCTTCTTAGTCTGTACTCTAGTCGGTGACTCAGTTATAGCTTAATGGGTATTCAGAAATTGCCTTGTCATAGTCCTTCAAAAATTCACCTCAACCGATCTACTAGAGTTAGACATGACTGATTTTGATGTTATCTTTGTTATGGATTGGTTGCATGCATGTTATTCCTTAGTGAATTGTAAAACCCGTATGATAGAGTTCCGATTTCTGGGTGAACCAGTCCTAGAATGGAAGGGTAGTTCAATTGTGCATGTTGGTCTCTTTGTTTCCTACCTCAAGGCCAGAAAGATGATTTCCAAGGGTTTTGTGTACAACCTAGTTCAGGTTAAGGATGCGACATCCGAAACCCTACTCTCCAGTTAGTTCCTATAGTGTTTGAGTATCCGAGGTGTTCCCAGATGATATACTTTGAGTCCCTCTCGAGAGGAAGATTGACTTTTGTATTGACCTTTTTCCCGACACGCAGCCTATATCTATTCCTCTTTACAGAATGGCTCCAACAGAGTTAAAGGAGTTAAATGAGAAGCTGAAAGATCTTTTAAATAAGGGTTTCATTAGACCTAAAAAATCCCCATGGGGTGCATCAGTTCTCTTTATTAAGAAGAAGGAAGGATCTCTTCGAAAGTGCATTGATTATCAACAGTTGAACAAGGTTACAATCAAGAACAAGTATCCTCTCCCCATAATTGCTGACCTATTTGACCAACTCTAGGGTGCCAAGTGCTTCTAAAAAATTAGACCTCATATTCGAGTATCATCAACTCAGAGTTAGGGAGAGTGACATTCTGAAGACAACCTTTAGGACTCGATATGGTCACTACGAGTTTGTAGTTATGTCGTTTGGACTAACGAATGCTCCTGCAACTTTCATGAATCTTATGAATAGGGTATCCAATCCATATTTGGATATGTTCATGAATGTATTCATAGACAACATCCTCATATACTCTTGGAGTGAGGAGGAGCATACTGCTAATTTGAGGATTATGCTACAGACCCTCAAGGATTGCCAACTATTCGCTAAATTTAGCAAGCGTAAGTTTTGGCTGGACTCACTAGCATTTTTGGGCCATGTGGAGTCACGTAAGGGTGTGTAGGTGGACTCTCCAAAGATATAAGTTGTAAATGCCAAGACTAGTTAATCTTTTAGATATCAGGAGTTTCTTGAGTTTAGTTGGCTATTACTGGAGGTTTGTTGAAGGATTTTCATCCATTGTAGTACCGTTGACTAAGTTGACCCAGAAAACAGTCACATTTCAAGGGTCGGATGCCTGTGAGAAGTGTTTTCAGGAGTTAAAGACTCGACTCACTTCAGCCCCAGTGTTGACCCTACCTGAGGGTACAAATGGATTCGTTGTGTATTGTGATGCCTCTAGGATTGGTCTTAGGTGTGTCTTGATGCAGCATGGTAAGGTCATTTCATATGCCTCTAGACAGCTTAAGACTCATGAGAAGAATTACCCGATACATGACCTAGAGTTGGCAGTGGTGGTCTTCCATGAAAGATTTGAAGACACTATTTATATGGGGTCCAGGTCGATGTGTTTATGGACTACAAGCGCCTATAGTTTGTGTTCACTCAGAAGAACTTGAATTTGAAACAAAGTAGATGATTAGAGCTACTCAAGGACTATGACATGAGTGTCTTTTATTATCTAGGCAAGGCCAATGCAGTGCCGGATTCCCTTAGCAGGTTGTCCATGGAGAGTGTTTCTCATGTGGAGAATGGAAGGAAGGAGTTGGTAAAGGATGTGCATCGACTTGAAGGATTAGGGGTTTTCCTTGTTGACTTGATAGATGGTGGTGTCATTATTCAAAATGGTTCAGAATCTCCTTGGTGACCGAGATCAAGGCTAGGAAAGATGGGGATCCTATTTCGGTGAAGTTGAAAGAATCGGTTCAACATCAAAAGGTGGAGGTCTTCTCCTAAGGGGGATATGGTGTGCTTCGATACCAAGGCCATTTATGTATTTCGAATGTTGATGATTTGAGATAGAGAATGTTGCGTGAGGCTCATGGTTCCCGATATTCTATACATTCAGGTGCCACAAAGATGTACCGTGACCTACAGAATGTCTATTGGTGGAATAACATGAAGAAGGACATAGAAGAATGTTTGGCTAAGTATCTGAATTTCCAACAAGTAAAGGTGGAGCATCAAAGCCCGGGAGGTGTGATAAAAGACATCAGTATCCCTAGATGAAAGTGGGAAGAGATCAATATGGACTTCATTATAGGTTTACCTCATACTCGCCAACATTATGACTCTATTTGGGTGGTTGTAGACAGGTTGACTAAGACACCTCATTTCTTATCGGCCAAGACTACAAATTTAGCTGAGGAATATGCTAGATTTACATCCAAGAGTTAGTCCAATTCAATGGAGTGCCTCTATCCATCATTTCATACAGAGGTACTAAGTTTACCTCACAATTTTGGAGATCATTTCAAAAGGAACTTGGTACTTAGGTCAAGATAAACATAGTTTTTCACCCGCAAACAGATGGTTAGGTGAATGGACAATTCAGACTCTTAAAGATATGTTGGGAGGTTGTGTGATTTACTTCAAGTTCAGAAGTTGAGGAACAAAGAAGTCACTTTAGTGAAAGTCTTATGGAAGAATCAACTTGTTAGAGAGCTACGTGGAAGCCGAAGCAGATATGATGACTAGATACCCGCATCATTTCCCTTCTGGCTCCGTTCCAGCTGAGGTATCAAATTCCTCCTTAGTACTCTATTCAGTTTCATATTTGGTTCATTTCTCTCAGTTCCTTTCATGTTAGTGCATGTATGTGTGAGTCATGAATTTAGTTCAGTTATGTATTTCAGTCCGGAGTTAGTTGCTCCGTTAGTTTTCAGTTAAAATTTCTCATTTTTGGAGTTGTAGTTCCCGCCCTTAGCCATCCATTAGGTTTAATCCACATTTGAGGATGAATGTTCCCAAGGGGGAGATATTGTAACACCTCAGACCTCAGAATAGCTTGACAAAAGAAAATAACTGAAATCGCAAGTCTGGTGCAGGGAGTGTCGGCGTGACTGATGGACCATCACGTCCCTGACTGCGCAAGTGACTGTCATCAAGAATGTGATAGACCATCATTAATGATGTTCTGGTATGATGGCATGGTTGATGGCCCATCAAGGACCTGACAGTGCTAGCGCGGCCGTCAGGCCAGCAACGGTCCATCGGTTAAGCAGTCGAAAGAAATTTTTCGGACTCAGGGGTGATGGCAGACCTGACAAACCATCGAACTAGTAACGGCCCATCACTTGTAACGTCAGAAGGAAATTTTGGCCAACCGCACTGTTTTAGGGAGATGACACAAATGACAAACCTTCGGGTGTGTGACAGCCCGTTACGAGTACCATCATGGTGCCAAATTGTGGAAATCCTGTCGATTCTCAAGGGCAATTTTGTAATCTCCCATGCTTTTAACTCCTATACTACATCATTTTAATCCCTAAAAGAAGTGTATTAAGGGAGTTTAACCTATTCTAAACCCTTCCCCTCCTATGCTTGCAAAATTAGAAAATTTCCTTTGATGATCAAGCTTGAACTTCCCCAATTCCTCTCCAAATCTATTGGGTTTTCAAAGACAAGTTGAGAATTAGCTTACCCAGAAATGTAGGGCTATGAATGAGAGTTTTCTTTCACTCTCATGCCTATATTTCTCCTCAAGTTCACGAATTCAAGTCTTAAAACAAGTTTATGATCTATAGGGTTTTATCCTAGTTTTTATGAAATTCTCTATGATTTATTTATGGACCAATTTTCTTCGTATTTCAATTTATGTTTTAATATTCATGAGAAGATTTTATATACTAATTGATTATGAATTCATGATTTCAAATCTTACGAAAATTATGTTCAATTATGCAAGCTCATAAAAAGTCAAGTTTATGATTTATGATTTCAAGTATGAAGAGATATCTAGCATGATTGAATGTATATAAATTACCCATGTATGAATCTATGATTTTGACTTATGAAGTCTATCTCAAGTATGCATGATTTTAAGATTTGGGAAAGCCCACTAAAGTTAAGTATGTTTTCATGATTTAGCGAAGGCTAATAAGATCAGCTTATCATATATTTCGGAGTCAAGAATCCCCAGGTTCAAATTTCAGACTATGCATGTAGATATGTTTTCAGCGTTGTTGTAAAACAATGGGAACACTATGCATGTTTTGGTTGTAGTTTCAAGCATCGAGTACAAAGAGAACCATATTTCTTTCGGGCAAAGAGAATTGGTGCGCCCCATAGGGACTTGCTAGGTCTGATGAAACCCTTGTCTAAAAGATCCTTCAACTGCTCCTTTAACTTCTTTAGATCGACTAGAGCCATTCTGTAAGGAGGAATAGTTATAGGCTACATATAGGAAAAAAGGTTGATACCAAAACTAATCTCCCGCTGGGGAGAGATTCCCGGTAAATCATTGGGGAAGACTTTTGGATACTCACATACTACTTAAACTAAGTGGATAGTCGGGGCCTTGGACGTATCATTATAAACCCTAAATAGATGGTACATACAACCTTTAGAGATCATCTTTCTGGACTTAAGGTAAGAAATGAAATGACCTACAGGCATAGACGAACTACCCTTCCACTCTAGAACTGGCTCACCCGGAAATCGAAACTTTATCGCACGGGTTCTACAATTTACTGAGGTATAGCATGAAAATAGACAATCTATGCCGAGGATTACATCAAAATCGGTCATGACTAATTCTACTAAATTCGCTGAGGTGACTTTCTGAAGAATTGTGACAGGACAATTTTTATACACCCGTCTAGCTATAACTGAATCCCCAACTAGAGTAGAGACTGAGAAGGTTTCTGATTAGATCTTGGGACATACTCCATAACTACTAGCAACATAGGGTGTAACAAAAGACAAAGTATCCCCTTGATCTAACAATGCATATACATCAAGATGGAATACTCATAACATACCAGTGACTACATCCGGGGAGACCTCCTACTCCTAGAGGGATGCTAGGGAAAATAATCTGTTTTTCCGCTGCCCTCCACCTGTACTAGTAGATTCCCCCTGCTAAGCTGGGCTTGCTGGTAGAGCTACTGAACTAGAAGCTGGGCCTCGATCCCTATCCTGACCTTGTCTAGCTGTTGGTTAATCTCTAAGCATGTGCTAGGGCTTCCCGCACCTGAAGCAAGCAACTATACTCGCCAAGCACTGACTCGTGTGTCTCTGACCATATCTGCTACACTCTGGAGTGCTGGTCTCTACGGGCCTGCTACTCTGACCTCTCGAGCTTGATGCTCGTCCACTCTGGTCGCACTTGGACCTGGATGGAACACTCATAGCCGAAGGTGCTGGGGCTGAAGATCTCTGGTGGGACTGTTGACGGTGCCCACTAGGCCTCTATTGGGAGAATCTGATGCTATCAATCCTGTCCCTCTTGGCCTCTCTCTCCCACTCACTCACCTGTATCGCCTCTATCTGCTGGGCGTATAGGACTATTCGAGCAAAGTCAATATCCTAAAAAAACATCACGGTCTAGCAATCGCTAACCAAGTAGTCTGCTATCCCATGTACAAACCTGCTCACACGGGCTCTTTAATCCGCCACCATCTCAGGCGTATACTTGGACAAACGAGTGAAATCCAAGGAATACTCCTAAATCGTCATCTTCCCTTTCTTTAGATTCACAAACTCATTCGCTTTTAGTAATCGATCTAGAAAAGTGGCATGAAAGTCATCCCAACTGATAGGGCCTGCTCCGACTGCCCTACTATCTTTCCACTGTTTGAGCCAAATATGTGCGACCCCCTTCAATTGATATGAAGCCAAATCGGTGCACTCCTCCCCAGTCACCTACATAATATTTAGTGATCTTCAAAATCTCCTCACTGAACTCATGTGGATCCTCATCCACCTTCGATCCAAGGAACTCGGGAGGGTTCATCATCAGAAAGTCTCTAACTCTCGCTCTGATGCATTCCATTCTGAGGTACATGTGCTATCACTTGCTGATTTAACTGGGTGGTCAGGGCCTGGGCTAATATCTGAATGGTTGCCTTGAACTCTGCATGGGCCACCAACTCGAGTATAGGCTCCTTATGGACTGGTGGGATCTGATGATGCCCGTCTCCATTGCCACCCCCGTGGCCATTTCCATTTCCATTTCTCCTTCTTTTAACTCTATGGGGAGGCATGATTCTGCAAACATGTATAGCACGAGTTAGAAGGATAAAGAGACATTTCATCGCACGACATAGATCATGAAACAAGGGAACATTTTCTAAACATCTCATAGCCTCTTCGTCATAAGTGTGGCCCTCTTCACACCCATGAAAAAGACTCTACTTAACACGACTTTTGGACACCCTTGGACAGTTCAAAACCTAATGCTCTGATACCAAGTTTGTCACGATCTGAACATAGGCTCGGATCGAGACACGGGACAAGAAACCCCGAGAGGCTCCAAGTCGACCCATGGCATGAACATATATCTAATTAAATCATAGATAAGCCAAAGATCATCATAAATAACATAACAAAACTCTAAACAAAATATCACATCTGATTACATGCACATGTCTAAAGTTGAAATACAATTATGTCCGAAAAAGCCTTTAACACTGACGAGTTGATGGGACAAGACCCCAACTAACTCACTATAGTCTGAAACTGAAATGACAAAACATAAGTGATAAAAAGGGCCCTCGTAAGATGAGGACACACCAACTATGATGCGGGAAGTATTAAAGCTGAGAATCTGGCAATCAACGAGATTGAGTCTGGATATCAGAGCTTGTATCATAAAATGATACAACATAGGGTATGTGGACAGTATGTGGAATGTACTGGGTGTGCAAGGGAAGTAAAACCGCTTAAGTAAGTAAAATCATCAAATCATGCATAATATAAAACATAATTAAGATAAGATTTTGAGAGTAGGGCTTGCATGTTATTTTCTGAAATCATGATCTGAACATAACTAGACATTATATCTGAATCAATTGACCTAAAGTTGAAAACTGCTAATCATAATATAAACTGAACATTGGGTCAAACTTACTAAAAACATATATCATGACTAATGTACACGCATAACTGAAATCATGAGGAACAATGGGAGACTTGTCATATAACCGATATTACCATGATAGAGCTTACGTGTCCCGACCATCACACTCAAGTGGGTAGAGCTGTCCAAAGCTTTGACAGGGCTAAGGAAGCTACCATGATATCGATATCAAGCTCAAGGCCCCTTGGGGTAGGGGAAGCTCAAAAGAGAGGTCTCAAAGTATATAACTAAACCTACGTTGGCGCGTATTTCTGAGGCACAGGGTAGACTGACCCTTAGCCAACTCGGTGCTAGACACTACTCCCAAAAAAACCATACATATGCTCTCCATCATTTTTCAACAAAGTTGACCATCGTCTAATGATGAAACTGAATAATAAAATACATGCATAATTTGAAATCATAACATGAGGAGCCTTGGCTCAAACCATACCATAAGCTGAAAATAATGGGAATCTTGACTCCAAAACCATGTAGTAAGCTAATTTATGAAATCAAAATAGGCTTGCCCAATACTTAAACATGCTTGAAATCAACTTGATTCACTTTGAAAACATGGACATAACATGGGTATTTCGAAATCATACTTTCTTCATAGACATCTCATAATGCTTGAACATATAACTCATAGATCTCAACTTTCATGAACATTCATGGGTGAGCATCATAATTTAGAAAACATGAAAATATAACTTATAATTTAAAACATTGTAAAATATGCCCATTAATTATAATTCATCATTTAGAACATGCTTAGATCATACCCATGATTAAAACTTAGGAATTCATGCATTGGGTAAAAAACTCATGGAGTTATCAATTAGATCATCATGAATTGAGAGGTAACTGGGCATGGGTATGGACAATTACACCCATTCATAGCTTTACATACCTGAGTGGATATGATTTCACAAATTCTTTGATTTCCCAAGGAAGAATTGAGGAAGTACCTTGATGAACTATGCTTGATCACTCTCTAAACCCTCAAACTTGCATGCATGAGCTTTGAATAGGCTAGAATGACTTGACCCACATTAATACACTCTATTTTGGGCTTAAAACGACTTAGTTTATACTTTAAGAACATAGAATTTACGAAAAAGACCTTACTAAACTCGAAGGGAAAACAGACTGCTAGTCCCCACGATGGACTAGACGAGTCGTCGTCCCTGGTCACGACGTGTGGTCTTCCTTCATCACCTTCACTAGAACTTGCATACTGATAGTCACCACGAGGTACTTAACGACTCGTTACCAGTAACCACGACTCGTTACCAGTGACCACGACTCATGGTCACCTCCCATCCTTTTCACTTCCATAAAATCACCTGGGGGTCACCATAGGCGACACCATGACTCGTGGTGTACCCAATGAGTCATGGTGATGACTCATTAGGTGCACTGCCCAGACTTTCCATCCCTTGACAACGGCTCACATGTAGACTCGTGGTATTAACCATGACTCGTGGTCACACCCGTGGTAAATTAAATTCCAAAATTTCAACCAAGTTCAAGCCTCCCCCCATGAGTCGCTTTACGACTCATGGGGTTCCTGACAGGTCACTAGACGACTCATCCTGTAAACTAGTGTAGAAATTCCCATTTTAACTCTCAAGTCTGATCTTAGGGCTTTGGAGGTATAACATTTTCGCACCAATTTAAGACATCACATAGGTACATTCTGAGCCATTTTAAAGCAACTTAACAATAGCATGTCGTTTTATATAATTTAAATTAGATGTTATATGTCATGACCCAAAAGTCAAAAGATTGATGAGGACACCTACACTTTCCTCTTGCTAGGTAAGCCAAACCATCAACCCAACAACGTAAAGCAGAAGATTAAGTAATCAAACGTGGATGTAAGACAAATATAAGTTCCCATAAGAATCTTTATATAACACGAATGCGGAAAATAACAAAATACAACACCCAAGACTTGACATTAAGGGTAGTACATTATCTTAGAATACATAAATTGCGTGACGTTAAAATATTATTTGAAATTAAAGAAATACTAAAGTAGAAGATTAATGGAGTCTGGAACTACAAAGTCTCTAGACATCTCACCAACAAACCTCTAAAAATGAACCTCGAACTCTAGAATCAATGCAATTCGCCAGTGCTTGAAATACAATCTGCACAAAAGAGTGCAACAAGAGTAGTATGAGTACGGAGAATTCATGTACTCAGTAGTTATTATCGACTGATAATCTTGAGTACTATGATAAAAATATATTTAAAATAATGCTAACAATTAATTAATCCCTTTGCAAATATATACAATCTAAGCAAAGTAGTCAAAAGGAAATCCAATAGGCTAGCATGTTCAGGTAGACAATTCAAATGATTTCATGTGAATAAAATGCTATGCAATGACCAAAAATTACCAGGTATACATATGTGCTTCTACCTATGAATTTTTAGGAAGCGGTAACCAATGGGGAACTTGTGAAGTCTATATACCTTCCTGGAATATGTTTCTCTCTTACTCCTAGTTGAAAATTTACCTTGGCAATACCACAAGACAAAATAATTTTTCATCGGCTTTGCATGAAACCAACTTGCCGGAACCATTTTCCATTGGCATAACATCTATCAGAACCATTTTTCATTGGCATAACACTTAAGCTTGCTGAAATCATTTCCCATCGGCATCGCACTTGTTAGAATCATTTTCCATCGCATTACAAGCATAGGTGAAAGCTTTCAAAATAATAGGATTATTGTAAGAATCAAGACAATAGGCACCACATCCCAAGACATATCATGTAGCAACAATGTGGTATAAATATGTGTGGAACGAGTACATAGCTCCAAGTTCATCGATTACTATTTCAATTATTGTGATTCCACGTTATATAATTAATTTCTCAAGTCTTCAAATGAATATTCATCAAGGCTCCTTTAGCAATAGTCAACAAATCAAAATGAATCATATAAAGGCTATCAACTAATTTTCAACCTAGATTCACAGTAAGAAGTCATTTCTCCTTTTCGCAATTCATAAGGTTCCCTTCATAATACACCAACACCCAAATATGAATCATCACATGTAGAGTTTGTGTCATAACTCGAGCTGAGACCCTGGACCGAGATACGGGACCTAAAACTACGAATGACTCCAAGCTAACCCATGAAACATACATAGCAATACAAGAGCATGAACTAAAGAAAAATTTAAAACATAAACATGGAATAGAGGAAGTCTACATAGCATAAAACATAAGTAAGAGTGAATATATCACAACGCTGAGTTACCTACTACATGTCTGTCTAAAAAGCCTTTAGTTGTACGACGAGCCGATGAGACAGCACCCTCAACCAACTCACTAAATCTGGAACTAAAAGAAGAATAACAAAATAAATTGATGGATGTCCTCGAATGATGAGGATTCACCAAGACTGGGAAATTGAACTGGTCTGAGCAGGAGCGAGCTAATGGAGAGACCAAGATGGATCACCTGAACCTATATCATGAGATGATGTAACATAGAGTATGCGGTCAGTACTTTAAACATTTTGAGTATGTAAAATATGCTAAAATTGGGGTGAAATTGGACATGAGGTTGGAAAGGTTTCCTCCATTCGTAACCCTACATACCCGGGCTGAATGATTTTTATGATTTCCTTAAACACGCAAGAAGATTGAGAGAGATTTTGATGAGGGACCCTAGCTTTATCTTGGAAGATAATTTCAAAACTAATGTAATTGTGAGAGTATAATGACTTAGATTAGGTTAACTCCTTAAAACACTCTTTTGGAAGTCCTAAACAACATCACTTAAGGCTTAGAAGCTTAAGAATTTACAAAAATACCCAGGGGAACACATAATTAAAATCAGACTGCCAGGCACCATGTGTTGCACCATGAGTCGTACCACCAAACAACAACTCCTGCATCCTATCGTTGTTAGCTAGTCGAATCTTCTAGGTTCTCTGCTTCTCCAACCATGGGCCTCACAGTGACTTGTTGTTTCTTACAATGAGTTGTACCATGGCTTGGGGTTAGGGGTCTGTCATGATCCGAACATCGACCCGAATCGAGACAAGAGACAAAGAAACCCAGGAGGCTCCAAATCAACCTATGCCATGAATATAACGTCTAACTCATTCATAGATAAATGGAAAATCATCATAATTAACATAGCGAAAGTCTGAACAAAACATCACAACTAAAAACAGTCATGAGTCTAAAGCTAAAATACAAATTATATCCAAAAAAGCCTCTAACACTGACGAGTTAATGGGACAAGAACCCAACTAACTCACTATAATCTAAAAACTAAAAATGCAGAATATGTCTGAATAGAAAGGCCCTCAAAAGATGAGGACTTACCAACTCTGATTGGAAAGTGCTAATGCTCGAAATCTAGCTATCAGCGGGACTAAGTTTGGATATTGGAGCCTGTATCATGAAACGATACAACATAGAGTATGCCATCAGTACGTGAAATGTATAGAGTATGCAAGGTAAGTAAAACCACTAAGTAAAATCATTAACTCATGCATATAATAAAACATAATCAAGATAAGATTATGGGATTAGGGCTTGCATGCATTTTGCTGAAATCATGATATGAATATAACTAAACATCATAATTCAATCGAATTAACCAAAGCTGAAAATTGATAATCATAAGTAAAACTGAAGATTGGGTTAAAACTGCTGAAAACATAATATCATAACTGATGTACATGCATAACTAAAATCATGAGGAACAATGAAAGACTCATCATATAACCGACATTACCACGATAGAGCTTACATGGTATCGACTATCACACTCAAGTGGGCAGAGCCGTCCAAAGCTTTGCCAGGGATAAAGAAGCTACCATGATATTGATATCAAGCTGAAGGCCTCTTGGGGCAGGGAAAACACAAAAGGGAGGTCCCAAATAATCTGAACATAGCGCGTAGTTATGAGGCATATGGTTGACTGACCCTTAGCCTACTCGGTGCTAGACACTACTCCCAAAAACATGCATATGCTCTCCATCATTTTTCAACGAAGCTGACCATCATCTAGTGACGAAGATGAATAATAACGTACATGCATAATCTGAAATCATAACATGAGGAGCCTTGGCTCAAACCTTTCCACAAGTTGAAAATAATGGGAGCCTTAAATCCAAAACAATGTGGTAAGCTAATTCATGAAATCATAAGACATACTTGATCATATGGGCTTGCTCAATACTTAAACATGCTTGAAATAACCTTAATTCACTTTGAAAACATGAACATAGACGTGGGTATTTCGAAATCATACTTTCTTCGTAAATATCTCATCATGCTTGTACACATACTTCATAGATCTCAACTTTCATGAAATTCCATGGATGGGCATCCTAGTTTAGAAAACTTGAAAACATAATTTATAATTTAAAATATTGTAAAATCTGCCCATTAATAATAAATCATCATTTAAAACATGCTTAGATCATACCCATGATTGAAACATAGGAATTCATGCATTGGGTAAAAACCGCATGGAATCATCAGTTAGAACATTCATGAATTGAGAGGGAATTGGGCATGGGTGTTGACTATTGCACCCATTCATAGCCTTACATACCTGAAGGGATATGTTTTTACCACTTCCTTGATTGCCCAAAGAGAATTGAGGAAGAACTTTGTAGAACTAGGCTTGATCACCTCTCGAACTTCTAAACTTGCATGAATGAATTAGGATAGGATTAGAATGACTTAACCCTTCTTAAAATACTCCATTCTGAGCATAAAATGACGTAGTTTAGGCTTTCAGAAATTAGGAATTATGGAAAAGCCCTTAATAAACTCACAGGAAAAAACAGACTGCCAGTCCCAATGAGGGACTTGACGGATCGTTACTAGTGACTACAACTCGTGGTCACCAGTCATCATGAACATTGCCAATTCTTCCTCTGAGGGTCACCATGAGGGACACCACGACTAGTGGTGTACCCAATGACTCGTGGTGACCAATGGTTTCCAACACTGCTGAAGTTTTCCAATCTTCAACCAATTCTAGACCACAGACCACTCAACGAATCGTGGTGCTAATCAAGACTCGTGGTGACTAGTAGTTAGGTACTCTGTCCAACTTTCGTTCATCCTTCAACCTCCTTTGACCATGGCTGACTTAACGAGTCATGGGGATAACCAAGTCCCAGCCCTTCCCCACGAGGAACTTAACGACTCGTGGGGTTCCTGACGGGTCACTAGATGACACGTTTTGTGACCTGGTGCAAAAAATTTTGTTTTATACATCTCAATTCCCGAGTATGATCTTAGAATTTTTGGGGTATTACAACAAATCCTCCTTGGAAACATTCATCCTTGAATATTGAAAATCATACTAAAAAGCAAAGCAATGCAATCATCATACACAAATACTAAACATACATGGTAAAAACTGACGGAGTGACTGACTCCGATTTGAACTACATGACTGAACTGAATTCCGGAATCACACATACATCCATTTACATGAAACAAATTGGGATACATGAGCCGAACATGAAATTAAATATAGTACTAAGGAGGAAACTGATACCTCAAGCTGAAACGGAGTCGGAAAGGAATAAGTGTAGGTATTTAGCCATCATATCTTCTTCGGCTTCCCATGTAGCTCCTTCAACATGCTGATTCCTCCATAAAACTTATACTGAAGCTACTTCTTTGTTTCTTAGCTTATGAACCTGATGATCCAGTATCTCCACCGGAACCTCTTCATAACTAAGGTTGTCTTTCACACCGACACTGTCCACCTAAATAACAAGATTGGATCACCCAAACACTTTTTTAAGAGTGATACATGGAAAACTTGATGGACATAAACTAATTCTGAGGGAAACTCCAATTCATATGCTACCTTGCAAACCCTTTTCACAATCCGATATGGGCCAATGTAACGGTGACTGAGTTTCCCTTTCTTTCTGAACCTCATCACTCCCTTCATGGGAGATACCTTCAGAAACATCCTATAATCGACTCCAAACTCAAGTTCTATCCTCCTCACATCTGTGAATGGCTTCCTTCCACTTCACCAAGATAGGATCCTTATCTTGTCTAGTTTCTACATCAGCCACCAAGGATGATTCTGATCCATTCTAAATGATAACACCATCATCGATTGAGTTAACCAAATGAACTCCCACCATGCAAGCCGATTAACATCCTTCACTGGCTCCTTCCTCTCCTCATCTACATGGGACACACTCTCCATAGAAAGCCTACTAAAAGTGTCTGCTACCACATTAGCCTTACTCGAATGGTAAAGCACACTCATATTATAATGCTTGTGTAACTCCAACCACCTCTTTTGATGTAGATTGAAATCCTTTTATGTAAACACATATTGGCGGTTTTTGTTGTCCGTAAAAACATATACATGGACCCCGTACAAATAGTGTCTCCAAATCTTCAAGGCAAATACTACTGCCGCCAATTTATGATCAAGAGTCGGGTAATTCTTTTCATAATCCTTCAGCTACTTGGAAGAACATGCTATCACCTTACTATGCTGCATCAATACACAACCAAGGCCAGTCCTCAAAGCATCACAATATACCACAAACCCATTGATACCCTCGAGTAGGGTCAACAACGGTGGTGAGGTGAGTCGAGTCTTCAACTCTTGGAAACTCCTCTCACAAGCCTTCGACCATTGGAACTACACTTTTTTTAGGTCAACTTGGTCAATGGTGCTGCAATATATGAAAAACCCTCAATATATCTCCGATAGTAACCAACTAAACCTAAGAAACTCATGATATCTGAAGGATTCACTGGTCTAGGCCAGTTCTTCACCGCTTCTATCTTCTAAGAGTCTATCTGTACACCCTCACTTGACACCACAGGGCCCAAATATGCCACTGAGTTCAACCAAAACTCGCATTTATCGAATTTGACATACAAATGGTGATCCTTAAGATTCTATAGCACCACCCTAAAATGAGTGGCATGCTCCTCCTTGCTCTGAGAGTATATAAGGATGTCATCTAAGAACACAATCACGAACATATCCAAGTATGGCTTGAACACCCTGTTCATCAAATCCATAAAAGATGTAGGAGCATTCGTTAGTCCAATAGACATAACTACAAACTCATAGTGACCATACAAAGTTCTAAAGGCTATCTTCGGGATGTCACTCTCCCGAATCCTGAGCTGATGGTATCCAGATCTGAGATCTATCATTTAAAAGCATTTAACACCCTAAAGCTAGTCAAATAAATCATCAATAATGGGTAGAGGATACCTACTATTGATGTTAACTTTATTCAATTACCGATAATCAATGCACATACGAAGGAAGCCATCCTTCTTGCGGATAAGAGAACTGGTGCACCCCATGGGGATTTTTTTGGTCTAATGAATCCCTTGTCTAAAAGGTCTTTCAACTGCTCTTTCAAATCCTTTAACTCGACTGGGCCATTCTGTAAGGAAGAATTGATATAAGTTGCGTATCGAAAAGGAGGTCAATACCAAAATCTATCTCCTACACGGAAGGAATTCCTGGTAGATCATCTGGGTACACTTCAGGATACTCATATACTATTGGAATTGACTGGATAGATGGGGTCTCGAATGTAGCATTCTTAGCCCTAACTACATGGTACATGTAACCCTTAGAAATCATCTTTTTGGCCTTATGATAGGAAATGAAATGACCTACAAGCACAACTGAACTACCCTTCAACTCTAGGACTGGTTCACACGGAAATCTGAACTGTATTGCATAGGTTCTGCAATTAACAGAGGCATTGCATGTAAATCGCCAATACATGATGAGGATAACATCAAAATTGGTAATGGCTAACTCTACTAAATCTGCTGAGGTTATTTTCTGAAGGACTATGATAGGGCAATTTCTAGTAGGAAAACATTGTAGTGAGAAATGTTACATTTTTGGAAGAGAGATTTGAGTTGGCAAAACCTTGTGACCAACCTTTTCTTGAATTCATCTTGTTCTTGCTACTTGTTATTCAAGATTTCGTGGTTTAATTGAAGGAATTGTTTTTCTCAATCATCTTTGTAAGTATTGTTATATGTTTTCAAGAATGAACACAAATCACAACCTTGCAACTATGAGAGGGTAAAACCTCCATACCTAGGGTTGTGGGAACCATGGCAGATTAACAAGTTAGGGTTGCACAAAGTGAGTCTAAAACCAATACTAAATACTTATATTGTATTCTCTTCATCTTTAACAATTCTTAGCGGTGTACAACGTTAGGAAGTGCCTTAATTCTTTACCTGCTTTGGTCGAAGAGGTAGAAATTAGGAAAAGAGAATTACAACAGAGCCTTGATCTTGATGATCATTGTATTAACTTGAGTTGTGGTTGCAGGATAGTTATATTTGAAACTTAGTGATAATGGTTAGTTTGCAAAATTCATGAGACTTGGTCGAGTAATTGAGGATAGTCATTCAATAGGGATTGGTTGATCGTGTGAATGAACCTAATTTATCAGTTCTGTAAATAAGTATTGGTAAAGATGACAAGTGTATACCAAAAGTTGTTATGAACCCATGGGGAACACAAACCCTAATTATCCTTTAATTATTGATTCACGAATATAATCTTTACTGCTACTTATTTTTATTTATTGCTTTTTATTAGAATTCCCCCATTTTGAAGTAATTACCATACAAGTTCATATATCGGCTGCAATCTAGATCTTCCATATTCCCTGTGGGTTCGACCCCAACCTATAAGTTTGGGTTCTTTATTGACAATGTCTGCTTTATACTTCAGTTTGATGTGTTGTTTGAGCGTTATTAAAAAGTGGCGTCGTTGTTAGGGAATACGACTAACATTAGGTTATTTGCTTGTATTTTACTTTTTGGTAATTATTTCCATAATAACATTTGTTTTTGTGTTTTTCTTTGATACCCATAGGTGTCCTCTGGTGAATGCCAAGCACTCGGAGTAGAGGAGACCCCCTTGTTCCACTCAATCCCAAAATCGAACAAGCACTGCATAGAATTGAAAACCCTAAGTAGAGAGAAGCCCGCTTAGCTGAAGAAGCTAGGCAAGCCGTGCGAGCTCGGTTAGCTGCACTTCAGCAAGCTGTTGATGATAGAGATGAGGTGGTAGACGTTGGTCGACATAGGAGGGGAAACCGAGCTCAGAGATTTTCCCCTCAGTTCTTCGATGATGATGACCCAAATATTGATGAGGTTTGGTCAACTAGAGCATTTGTGCCACCACCACTGCCTGTTGGGGCCAAATTTGACATCACGAGCACCATAATTCAATTGCTAAACATGAAAGGGGTGTTCAGTGGCCATGCAACGGATGACACCAACCTTCATTTGATGAACTTTGTAGGAATATGCAAGGCATACAGGTTGCCCGGAATAAGTCATGATGCAATAAGACTCCGACCCTTTCCTTTCTCTCTATAAAAGAAAGCTACTTTCTGGTTATCGGAGTTACCCAATGACTCCATAACCAATTGGAGGAAGCTTAAACAAGCCTTCTTGGATAGATTATTTTCCCCATCAAGGATGTTACAGTTGAAAGATGAGATCTATAATTTCTGGTAGATTAAGATGGAGGCACTTCATGAAACCTGGTTGAGGTTCAAAAAGAAGTTGACTAAGTGCCCAAACCATAATATCACAGATGACAGTTTGTTGGAAATCTTTTACAGGTCTTAATAATAGCACCAAGGCTATAGTAGATACGGTGGTGGGAGGAGCATTGGTGAGTCACACATGGGAGGAAGCAACCACTATGCTTGACAGGGTGGCAAAGACAAACAGGGCCTGACATACGAGAGAGGATCATGCAGTAGCAGGTACATATGTTGTTGGTTTTACTACAGACCAATGAAGGAAGGAGGAAGAACACGATCAGGAGTTGTCTCACATGCGCACATCATTGGATTTGCTAACAAAGCATATCATGGGAGTAGGAGCCAAAAAGGCGAATGTAGTGGGGACACAAGGAAGGGAGCAGGGAGCGGATCACTCTAATTCTGAGGAGGAGGCAAACTTCCTAGATAGCCAAGTGGAGGGTTTCTGAGCCAACGCCCAAGCGTCTGGACAAGAAAATTGGCGCCAAGGTTATGGAAATCAAGGTTGGAACCAATACAGAGACAACTACAAAAAGAATGGGTTCAAAGATAGGAGTCGTGCTCGTGAGCGAGAGGGAGAATGGAGAATGAATGACGGATATCGCAACGATCAGGCTGGAGTATATGTGCCTCCTAACGCACGATAAGGGGAGGCTGGACAATCAAAGTTGGAAAGTATGATGGCCGAAATGCTGAAAAAGGTGAGGTCCACGGATGATCGGTTAAAATAAATTCGAAGTGACTTATCTAGCATGGGTCAGAAAGTGGAATCTCATGCCACCGCTATCAAGCAAGTTGAACACCAACTTGGGAAACTATCGACATCAATAAACCCTAGGCAAAAGGGTACACTTCCTAGCAACACTGTCCAGAATCCAAAGAATGATGCTCATTACATGGCAGTGATGACTAGGAGTGGTAAAACCATAGTTGACCCCCATTTCCTGTTGAAGTTGAAAGGAGGAAAGAGAGCGTGATGGAGGAAGAAAAGACTGGTGATGAGACACAACATGATAAGTTGCAAGAGGCCCCTAAGGGTGAGAAGGAAGGCGACATTGATCAAGGGGCAACTCTAGTGCAAAAGGCTATCCCGAGACCACCACCACCATTCCCACAAAGAATGAAGAAAAAGGCAGACTATAGTAAGTTCCAAAAATTTCTTTCAATGCTTATACAACTTTCTGTGAATATACCGTTGGTCGAAGCATTAGAGAAGATGCCAGGGTATGCAAAATTCATGAAGGACCTGGTGACGAAGAAAAGATCTATAAGCTATGAGTCGGTTGACAATGTCCATCACTACAGTGCCATAGCAACAAGGGTCTTAGCTCAGAAAAAGGAAGACCCAGGTGCCTTCACAATACCTTGCACCATTGGTAATGTCGAGTTTGCAAGGGCACTCTGTGATCTGGGATGTAGCATTAACCTAATGCCCTTGGCAGTTTTCAAGAAGCTAGGATTGGGATCCCCCACACCAACCAACGTGCGGCTACAGATGGCCAATAGAACAGTACAAAGGCCAGTGGGCATCCTATTTGATGTGCTCGTCAAGGTTGATAAGTTTATATTCCCAGCAGACTTCGTGATCTTGGATTGCGAGGTCGATTATGAGATCCCCATCATTCTGGGGGGACCATTCCTCGCAACTGGGAGAGCTCTAGTAGATGTAGAAACTGGCTTGTTAAAGTTCAGGCTAAACAAAGAAGAGGTCACTTTCAACATCTGTGGGACTATGAAGCAACCAAAGGAATTTAGTGTGATCTCAGCACTTGAGGATGATTATGAGTCACTTGATGAATTCTGAGTAGTCAAAAGACTTGCGTCGTGCCACGACGTTAAATCAGGCGCTGCATAGAAGGCAACCCATGGAAGGTGAAGTCTGAGTGGCCACAACTATGTCCCTTTTTCCCTTCAAGCTTATATTTGTCACGCCCCGCCTTGGGGGTATGACTGGCACCTGGTGCCCTACTAGGACCTGAACTACTGGACTGCTAAGCGTAGGCACATCTGGTGCCTGGCTGGCTCTAACTCATATTTCTGGAAACAAAGGGCTATATAACAGCTGTAAACACAGCCCCCGGCTCATTGGCCTATAGCCTCCTGTACCTGTAATAACAGCTGACCAGAACATGCAACTATAGGGAAACCTATGCGGGCCGACAAGGCCACCATGCTGTCTAGTTATCTGTAACTTAATCATAGAATATTAGAAAGCTACGTGACCGGCGAGGTCACCACTACTGTCAAGCTATGGCCCCACACGGCCAACATGAAAGAAACGGAAGTACTAACAACTAAACAACTGCACGGCCTCACACGACCGGCTCATCTGACCACAGGGAAATATATATACAGACTGCAAGCCTCTAGGAATAGTAATAGAAATGATTGGGACAGGGCCCCGACCTACCCATACTATACAACCAAAAGACAATGAAATACACCTCTGGGATTCAGTCTCCGGATAACAGGAGCTGAATACTCGATCGCTGACAGGAATCACGTGGTATCGCCTGCTCGTCTATGAGTACCTGCAGGTAAGTAATGCAGTGGCGTCAGTACCGCTGGTACTGAGTATGTAAAGCAATAACTGAAAGCAAAATCTGAAAACAACAATGTAACTGATGAAACTGAAGTAAGAAGAATTAGATTAACTGCACGATACTGTAAGTCGTACCTTTTCTCATTTATACTGGAAGGAAATAGGGGTCGCACCTGGAGACTTATCACTCAACTGCTGATCTACTCGTATCTAACGTGACATGACATACATAACATAACATAGTATAGCACACACAAACCTTACCCGGCCCCCATAAGCCAGGAGGTACAACCAGCACAGAATCTATAACCCTACCCCGGTCATCCCATCTCCTATAACCCTGTAAGCATCCTGCCGGTCCCCTGGGTATGCACTTGGGCTTGCTGAGCCCCTGACTATAACTGTACCTGAGTCTGGAGGACTCCTGAATCAACACCCCGGGCGTATCCGCTCGACGGGGGTGTATAAGGGCCGACCAAGGCACAATATGGGGAAAACTAGCATCCCATCTTCGTCCCCTGGGGGACGGCATGCCACTCCATAGAGCGACGTATTCTCGTCCTCTGGCGGACGAGTCGATACAGCTATTAACCCTGGGGCGGTCATGGATGCTAGGTAATCCAACCCCAAACAATACAACAGTCTCAACTAGTAATACTGTCTGCGTATCTCACATGCTGAGGCTAATAGGGGTAAAGTATCATATATATTACATGCTGAACTAATGATAGTAATCTGTACGTATTTAATACGTGCTGAGACTGGTAAATATGTATATATGAATATAGTCTCCTGCCAGACTGTACTGGGGCAAATGCTATACGAAATATAGTATTTCTGCTGCAACCTATGTTGTATACTGAGTTTCTGTATTAACGTGATTTACTATTCCTAACATGCGTTTTAAACTTTATTTTATCCTGCCATTCTATTTCTGAGGTGCTTACGGATATTACATCGCTTTACGGGGTTTCAACTGAATACAATAATATCTTAACATTTCGTATCACATCACATACTGAGCATGCTGAGCAGTTTCTAATACTTGTGTTAGAAGCTATGTCGTATTAGTAAGTTTCACGCAAGTTACAACCTGATGCTTCTAATACCGTATCAACATTCACAATAAACGTAACACTTGACTTCTGAACATTTTACTGGCCTGTAAATTACTATACTGCACCGATATTACTTAACTTGCTGAGGGAACTAGCTTTACATACCTTATTCTTGAACTATTCATCCGTCGGACGAGGCTCGGCCGGTACTTCAACTATTTTCTCCCAACTGCATTCATAAGTACATCAATTAATACTAAATACAGCTTTATTGTAAAGATCAACGTTACTTTCGATATAGTTTATAGCCTAAACTTAGGCTTATCGAAAGACGGTCAAAAACTCGCTATTTTTCAGCGGTCCAGAAGGGAGAAATATTCACTTCACAGCTAGGAACACATAGACACTAGTATAGAGCAATTCCACTTACCTTAGCTCGGTGGCTCGACGATTCGTCGGCCGTATTTTATGAAACTGAATCCGTAGGAATGCTCTCTGCTGCTAAATACCTCCGTATCTGGAGTTAATTTGAGTTTGGGCAACGTTTAGCAGCGTAATCGGACGAAAATTATATAATTTCTTCATTCCTCTTTCTCCCTCTGCGTTTGCCCTCTGTTCTCTGGAAATTTTAAATGTTTTTATCATTTAAAACCGAAGTGGGGCTTTATATACTTGGGCCTGGACAAGGCCAACGTGTCATGGAGCCAACGCGGAGGCCTCTCCTCCGTGACACGCTGCCATCGCGGAGGGGCTCTACCTCAGCTCCTTCCGCGATGGTTCGACAGGTTTCTCGTTTGATCTTTTCCTAGGCCTTTCTCTAACACGTATGGCCTTCAAATACGCTTAACCAACGTGCGAATAGGTCATCTACGTGCTGGGAATTCTACGGGGTATAACATATATTTTGTGCTTCAGGGACGAATCTCATTCTTTAAAAAAGGGGGATGTACTTGTATTTTTGGGATATTTTTGGTCGCCTGAGGGTTTTACTTGCCGTGTTTCTTTTCCCTTAGACATGTGATCTAGTAGAACCGACATGTTTTAGGATTTTTGTTTTTAGTTGTGATTTTTGTTTGATTAGAAAGTAACTTAGGAATGCTCAGCCAGTGAATCTGCACTACTTTTGTTGTTTTTTAAAAATTGACCCTGTTCAAAAATTTTTGTTGTGTATTTGTGACAAAAATGCATGATTTCTGTGGATCATTTTATGTCATTTAGTTATTAATAGTTCTAGTCTTGTTAATCCATGTATGAACCAGGCATGTAAAGTGAAAATAGTTCATCTACCATGTTTGAGTGAGGTCTTAGTATTTGTTGCAGTATTTTGTTGAAGCTTTAGAACTTGCCTGGTTGGTCCTTGATAGGTTGAGGAGGGTTGGTTAGGATATGATCATAGACCATTTTTGGGTTAGCTCACTTTTATCCTATATTTCCATATAAAGTGTCGTGAATCACTTGATCCCAAGTTTGAGCATTAATTGACCATGTTTCTTTGATTTACCTGCTAACCGTACCCATTTGTTTATAATGAAACTGTTTGGCCCTGATCCTTCCTTGAATATTGTGAACCTCAACATAAGAAAAATGCTTAAGTTGAGGGTGATTGAAGTAGGGGTGCATAAACGGTGGGAACGGGAGAAAAGGAAAGAAAAGAAAAATAAGAGAAAAAAGAAAATGGTGAAAAAAGGTGTGGTGAGGTGAAAAAGTAAAAAATTGAAAATTTGAGAATATTGAAAAAGAAGATAAATTTAAAATAGCTTGAAAGTGTTGAAAAAATGTGAAAAATCACCTCATCCATGCAAATGTTCATAAAATGGGAAAAAGAGAAGAAAAGGAGAAAAAAAAGAATGAAGGGTGAAATAGGAGAATGGTGCAGCCAATGAATGTAGTTCCAAGGAAGGGACAGTTACTAATAAAATCTTTCATCTTTATCATGTCCAGCCTAAGCCTACATTACAACCCATATAAAGTACTATAGTGATTTTAATTTGACCATCTAATAAACCGAAGTAGAGAAAAAAAGGGAAAGCCTATGGTATCTGATGCATAATACTTGCAGTTCCTTAAAAGAGTGAGTGCTTCATTTTCCTAGTCCCATGTTTCAGTTGGTACTTCATACTAGAGTGGGGACTTTATTTTTTGTGAGGGTACATGGATTATGTTTTCTTTTAACATTGGTCTATGTGAAACACATAGGTGATGACTTGATTGGTTGTTGATAGCTAGATGACATGTCTTGATCCCTTAATATGATGTTTTGAGGTTGCTTGCAATACATTAGGTGATGATGTTTCAAGAGGAAGGGTCAATAGAGTTTGTATATAAAGTGCACAAATTTGTTTGAGTTTGGCTGTAGTATCTTAAGTTTATTTTCTAGTTAAGCATCGTGTTCAGTTTTTATTTTTCTTTGCCTAAGGACATGCAAAAGTCTTAAGTTGAGGGTGTTGATGTGCTGTGAATTTACAGCACTATTGACGCTCAAAACTAAGAAAATAGCATGGACTTATGTGTATTTATGTGGATATGAGGCACTTTTCCTTTGATTTCAGGATAAATGGGTGTTGGAACAATAAATTGCAAAAGGAAGCTAAAGGTATGAAAAAAAAGGCAAAAAGTGCAGACCACAGTGCGATCCGTAGGATGGACCTACGAGTCGTACTGAGGGCCTTGATCAAAAGCTGAAAGTTAACCTGGAAGACTGAACTTATGAAACTTGTCACGGATCGTACCATGGTGGTACGAGTCATGGTAAACCAGTTGTGATTAAATCCAGAAGAATTGAACAGAAGGCTGATTCTCAGTACGAGAGCACCCTACGAACAATGAGATAAAGGTACGAGCCGTACCATACCGGTTGTGGTGAAGTTCAGAAGAAGTTCAAAAGATCAGGATCAAGCCATGAGTGTTAATTTATGAGTCGTAGCATGTTGGTGCGAATCATACCTTGGCCCAACACTTAGCCAAAATTTAGCAGACACTCCAAGCCACGAGTTGATGTCACGATCCGTGAGAAGCCCCTACGAGTCATAGGTGGACCCATGATGAAGTCGGCAACAGATATGGAAAGTAGTCCTGTTAGTTTAGGAAAATGATTCTTGTGTCTCTATAAATACTTTTTATATTTTATTTTTAATAGGGGACGACGAATAGACATAATTCTAGTAGGAAAACATTGTAGTAAGCAATTTTACATTATTGGAAGAGAGATTTTAGTTGATATATCCTTGTGATCAACCTTTTGGTGAATTCATCTTGTTCTTGCTACTTGTTATTAAAGATTTCGTGGTTTAATTGAAGAAATTATTTCTCTCAATCATCTTTGTAAGTATTGTTATATGTTTTCAATAATGAACACAAGTCATAAACTTGCAAATATGAGAGGCTAAAGCCTCCATAGCTAGGGTTGTGGGATCCATGACAGATTAACAAGTTAGGGTTGCACAAAGTGAGTCTAAAACCAATACTAAATACTTATATTGTATTCTCTTCATCTTTAACGATTCTTAGCGGTGTACAACATTAGGAAGTGCCCGAATTCTTTACTTGCTTTGGTCGAAGAGGTAGAGATTAGGAAAAGAGAATTACAACAGAGCCTTGATCTTGATGATCATTTTATTAAGTTGAGCTGTGGTCGCAGGATAGTTATATATTGAACTTAGTGATAACGGTTAGTTTGTAAAACTCATGAGACTTGGTTGAGTAATTGAGGATAGTCATTCCATAGGGATTGGTCGATCGTTTGAATAACCTAAGTTATCTGTTCTGTAAGTAAGTATTGGTAAAGATCACGAATGTACACCCTAAGCTGTTCTGAACCCATGGGGAACAAAAACCCTAGATATCCTTTAGTTATTGATTCACAAATATAATCTTGACTGCTGCTTATTTTTATTATTGATTAGAATTCCCCCAGTGTGAAGTAATTACCATACAAGTTCATCTAGCGGTTGTAATCTAGATCTTCCATATTCCCTATGGGTTCGGCCCCAACCTATAAGTTTGGGTTCTTTATTGACAACGTCTGCTTCATACTTCAGTTTGAAGTGTGGTTTGAGCGTTATCAGGTTCTTCATCAAATCTTCCTTGGGTAATCGGAGAAGTGGTAGAATCAAACTCTTTCAGGTATGTAGGGTTATGAATGGGTGAATCCGTTCACACCCATGCTCAATCTCTCTCTAAATCATGAAATTCCTATGTTAATTCTATGGGGTTTTAACCCAATGCATGAAATTCCTAATCCTCTACATGGTTATGATTTTAAATGAGTTTTTACTATTGGATTACGTATCATGGCAAGTTTTATGTTGTTTTCCAGTAAAATCATGTTTCAAGCTTTATAAATCCAAATGCCCATTTATGAGAAGTTTATAAAAGTGGAGATTTATGATGAATGTTCATGTATGATGAGGTATTAATGATGAAAAGTGTGTTTTCAAGTTACTAACATTTATAATCATGTTTTCAAGTGAACTGAGTATTTTCAAGCATGTTAAAGTATTGGTCAATATCCACATGTTCAAGTATGCTCTATGATTTATGATATGGATTTTATGATTGATTGATTTATGACTTTGGCCGATTTATGGGTCCTTGATTCTTGGCTAAACATGTATGAAAAGGGGATCAATGATGTTAAATGTTTATTTGGCCATGAATGATGTTTATGATTTACGTACGAGCCTAATGTGAATGTCTTTGGGAGCAGTGTCTAGAGCCGAGTAGCCTGGCGTTCAAAGGACTATGCCGGTGTCTCATAACTACGTGCTACTGTAGGTTCATGTTGATACATTATAATGTTAATGGATCCCTTTTTTCGTAATATCACATAATGCACGTCCCTTTCCTGGCAAGCCTGGGATGACTCTTCCCACTTAAGTGAGATAGTTGGGGTATCATGTAAGGCTCCACCATGATGGTGTCAGTCATCATGAGTCATACCATTGTTCCTCATGGTTTATGCATGGTTATGTTCATACGGTTTTGGCTCAAGTTATTTTTAATGAAGTTTTTCTCGATTATTATGATTATGACCGACTTATGAATGTTATGAAAACTTTGAGCCTTATGTTATATTATGATATTTATGTTATGAGCATGTTGTCCTACTCTTATGAAATTTTATGTATTTTAAATGTCCGTTTTACTTGCCTTGCATACTTGGTACATTCCACGTACTGATAGCATACTCTATGTGGTGTCATTTCATGATACAGGCTCCGATCTTCTGACCCAACACCTTCATTAGCTTGTTCCTGGAGTCCAGTTCATTGGTGAGTCCTCATTTCCTGAGGGCTAATTGATATCAGTTACCCCTTTATGTTCAGTTTTCTAGACTTGTTGGGTTAGTTGGGGATGTTGTCCCAACAACCCATCAGATATGTTAAAGGCTTTCAGACTATGTGTAGTATTCAACTGTCATGTATGAAGTACGTTTCGCTTTCTATGTATGCCATGATTACGTTTTCGCTAAGTTATTATGTTGTATTCTACTTTATTAATTGAGTTAGATGTATGTTCATGCCATGGGTCAACTTGAAGTCTTTCGGGGCTACTTGTCCCGTATTCTGATCTAGGGTATATGTTCGGGTTGTGACATCTATCGTGATGTTGTCGCTTATATGACGAGTCTCCTATTATTCCTCATGATTTCAGTTATGCATGCTTATGACATATGATATTATGTTTTCAGCAGGTTTGACCCAATGTACAGTTTATAAGCTTTTACTTGTGTTTTCAGTTCTAGCAAGCCATATGATTCTATTTTTATCTTTGGATCATTCTATTCAAATATGAAATTTAGTTTATAACTGTATATGTTTTGAGATATAAACATGCAGTCCTTTCTCTCATGATCTTATGATTTATGTTATTACTCAGCCTATTTTACCTAACTTACATACTTAGTACATTACAAGTACTGACCGAACCCTCTATGCTATGTCGTTTCATGATACAAGTCCTAGCGATCAGACTCAGCTGTCCCGTTAGTCCTGCTCTCATTCCAGTTTAGAGCTTGCTTTAGGTGAGTCCTCATCCTCTGAGGGCATCTATATTTCAGTATCATTATGTCTGTTTGTTTCAGACTTCGAGATAGTTGGGGGCTTGTCCCAGCATCTCGTCGATTAATAGAGGCTTTGTAGACATAGATTTGTGTATTCAACTTCAAACTCATTGTTATGATATTACAGTTGGCTAGACATTTTGTTATCAGATTCCGCTTGATGTAATGTGCTATAGTTGTCATGTTCATGCCATGGGTCCACTTGCAGCCATTTGTCGTTTTACGTTTCGTGTCTCAATCCAGACCTATGTTCTGGTCGTGACAGTTTCCAGATGCAACACGGAACCTAGAATCATGAATGGCTCCAAGATAACCTTGGCATAACATAGTTCTAACATAACAACAAGTAATAGAACATAACTGAGCAGAAGCTTAACTACAATATAGCTTATCAAAAGTGAAGGAATAAAGTTTAATAACAACACTGATCCATAAGCTGAATGTAATTCTATACTTGTATGAAAGCCTGTACTAGCCTGATGAGATACTGGGACAAGCCCCCAGCTAACTCCAAAATCTAAAACTAAAGTGCACTGCAATAATGAAACATATCACCAGTCCTTGGAAGATGAGGACTCGCCACTATTAGCTAATAGATCCTGGAACATGTCTAACCGCGGGACTGAATCTGGATACCTAGATCTATATCATAAAATGATATAGTACATAAAATATGTGGTCAGTTCTTGGAATGTACTGAGTATATGGGAAATGTAATTAGAAACTAAAACATACTATGAATCTGAGAAAAAGACTATACATAAACATGACTAAATGCATAAGCTGAGGTAAAGTATAATGACTCTTTTTGAGATGCATAACTACTGACATAATATGCTCGTTTGAAAACATTCAATGAAATATAAGTAAATCTAGTTTGGGGTCATGTACATGTACTAAAGACTAAATCTGAAATCATAAACTGAAAACTGAACTGACATAACTCTATTGGAACTGAAACTGAACTGTACTACGGGAGAGACTATTAACCGACAAACTCAAATTGCACCCTGGACGAAACACAGTACTTGAAGTCACAAGTGACCCCAAGTCAACCCTTGTCTATAATATACTAGCATTCTGAGTAATATAAAAATGCATACAACGGAAGTTTAAAGAAAAAATAATAATACATGAAAGAAATAAAGCTGGTTCATAGTGTTCGAAAATATTAAAACAACATTACAAGTCTATAATACTAATCTCAGTCTAAAAGCCACTAAGACTGATGAGTTGCTGGGATAAGCCCCCAGCTAACTCCAAATCTAAATAGAAGGAAATGAAAAATATTGCTGAAATGAATAAATCTCCGTCCTTGGAGGATGAGGACTCACCAACTAGTAAAGCTGAGGTCTTCGATGAGAGGTTTGTTAAGGAAGCTTAGACTAAGATCCTGCAGTTGTATCATGAAATGATACAGCATAAAAGTATGCATCAGTACTTTGAATGTATTGAGTAAGTGAGAGGAACATAACACAATGGAATAGATAAAAGAAAATGTTGAACTAAAAAGACATGCGATGACCAAATAAAACTACTGAACTAAATAACTAAAATAACTGAGGTGGTCTGATAAACCCTGTCTGATGGTCAAAGCATGTTCTAAGTCTGGAAAACTGATCTGAACTGAACTGGACTGAGACTAGACTGGACTGACTAGTGGGAGAGTCTATAACTGAAATATAACCACTTGATCTAGATGTGGAGTCCAATGTATACGCCTAACTGGAAGGATCCAATATACCATGCCAGGGTATAAAGGTATGAACTGGGTGATCACAAAAGTATAGGGCCAATCGGGCTAATAAATACTATAACCTATGCTGGCAACGCAGTTCTAAGAACCTGGGTGCGCTGGAACCCTGATCCGCTAGGTGCTAAGTCCTGCTCCCACTGGATAATCCTAGATTGAATATTAAGATGATAGCTCAAAATAGGGGCCCAAGACTAGTCAGGTATATATATCTGAAAGAATCCTGAGAGTCTTATTGGATTAGATTCTGAATCTGGGTTCTAAGACCGGTCAGCGCTGCTTATCTAGAAGCGTCGTAATCATTTAAGAACAAATCATAATCTGAACTGGGGTCCTAAGGCTAGTCAGAGCTATACGTTTAAAGTGTCATGACTGCCTAGTGGACCAATAAACTGAATTTTAAATCTAATTTTGATAACTGGGAGGTAATACTGACACCTCGGGAAATTCTATTGTCAAACTCATCAGCTAACAAGTTCTGAATAACACTGTGGATTCTTACATTCGGACAGGAACTGAACTACTAAGAAGCTCAAAGAAAATATGGATCCTCTATATTTTCTTAAAACTTGTAGCTCATAGAAAGTCCATCGTTCGATTAGGATGGATGGATCGAAAGGGTCTACATATTGACTAAACAAGTATGGTGGATGGCTTGGCAGCCTCGATGACATGGGACCTGGTGGGTTGGTAATCATGAATACATGGCTAGCTGGTTCTTTCATCTTCTTGGGTTTCTCTAGCAAAAACCTTTTTTGGAATTTATTTGGTCGGGATAGGAAGTCTTCCAGGAAATTATCTTTCCCTTTCAGATGTTTCACCTAGAACTTATAGGGTGAGAACCATTGTGCCCATCTGAGAATTTGCGAATGTGGAAGTATCTTCGAATTTATCTATATCATCTTCGGGAATGCCTTCATATCCATCTCGATCAGAAATTCAGTGTGAATTAGGAAGAAGTTGAACTTCTTGATTCCATTCTTAACAGTAAGAATCTCCTTGAAGGTGGAATGATAGTATTGTTCTGAATCCTTGAATCTTCCGTTAGCTTATTTTCATATCTTCCTATGCCCATCTTTCTCCTCTAGAAGAACTACACTCCAGTATTCATTGCTGGCATCAGTCTGCAGTATCTTCTTTCCATCTGAAGGAATATGGAGAGTCTTCACCTGTTGGGACACCTGCTTTTTTTTTATGGACAGCTTCATCTTGCTCCTTACCCCATGTTAGGGCATTCTTCTTGAGCATCTTTGTAAGTGGAGAGATATATGTAGACTTCAGGAATAAAATCTCTAACATAATTTATGATCCCTAAAAATTGTTGAAGTTGCTTTGTGGTGAAGTTGGTGTATCTAAGTCTGAGTAATTCCTAACATATGTGCGGACCTGGACTGTATGTTCCATTGATAAAATGCATCCCTAAGAAATCAATTTCTTTCTAAGAAAGGACAATTTTCCTTGTAGAGAGCATGACACCATCTGCTCTTACTATATCATGAAAATGACGGAGTAAGGCAAGGTGTTCCTCCAGAGTATCACTGAACAATAGAATATTGTCAATGTATACTAGTGAAGCGTGGCAGATAGGCTGAAAGATTTTGATCATGGCTTTTTCGAATAGAGAGGGTGCAGGATTCAGCCCAAATGGCATAACCTTCCATTGGAAGTGTTGGTCATGAGTGCAAAATCCTGTTTTTAGTCTTTCCTCGGGATGTATCCCTAATTTCCAAAATCCAGATTTAAGTTCAAACTTACAAATATATCTAGATTTGGCTAAGTGTGAAAATAGGGTAAGCCTATTTGGTATAGGGAATTTATCATCTTGGAGGAAATGGTTGAGTGGCTGGAAGATTATGACTAATCTGAGTTTACCCCTTATCTGCTCAGGTCTCTTGTTGACATAAAAAGCTTCGCATGCCCATTGAGATTCAGATGGCTCGATCAATCCAAACTCCATGAGTTTAGCGCACTCCTTCTTTGCAAGTTGAAGGTGCTCTGAATTCATGCCAGAGTCGCTTGCCTTGGTTAGGTTTATGTTTTCATTCTTCTTGAATGGGAATTGGATGAAAAAATCATGCATTCAGCCAGAGTGGGTTTCTGCATTTCTTTATAAACTCCTTGTGAGATTCAGCAGATGAATGTTCCATCAACTGTTGCTCGATCTCTCTAATCTTCCCGTCCTCAGTGGTTTGGAATAGGCGTGAGACTTCTGAGTATGGCTTGAATTACTTTTTGAACACTATTCCATAGGCTCCGATGTGGAGTTTATCATTGAGTTATCGAAAGATATCGAACCCAATTATTAGAACCTTTTCTGGGACATCTGATCCGAATAACTTTGTTCTGAATTTTAATACTGGGAAGAAGTCAATTATTATAGGGTGTTTTCTGATGACTGTGGTCGTCAAGATTCCATTTGACTTTGCTATGTTGAAGTTCATGAAAAGGGAAATCCATTAATCATCAGGAAGGACTGCTAGATTCGTCAGTGATGATGCTGCACCAGTATCTATGAATGTAATGACTTGAATCGGCTTATTCCATTTGGATAGAAAAACATTCAGCTGGACTTGAGGAATATTGATAATGTTGTTTATGTCTTCCTCGGCCTCTGAAATCTAGTAATGGTGATGCCCATGTTCTTCATTTACGTCCATGGAGAGAAGAGTGTCCTCTGAAGGCTCATCTTCTGCTTAAGGAACTAATTCAAGATCATTGTCCTTGAATCAGCGTACTCCTTTGTCTTTGCAAGAAGCTTGATAGATCTTTTATCTTGAGGACAGTTCTTTGTAAAATGTCTGATCTTGTGACAGATTAAGCATCTATCATTCTTCTAGAACCTGCCTGGACACTTTCTCCTAAAGTATTTTGTTCGCCTGATGTATTTGGATCTTCCTCCAGTAGGCTTTGGCAATTTGAACATCTTTTATTTCCTGAATCTACTTTGCCTTCTAGAGCATTGCAAGAGCAACTAGACCCGATGATTAGGTCAGTTCTGCTGCAAGCTTTATCAAGGGCTGGATTGTTGTGCATGATCTGCTTCAGAACAAATCTCTTTGTACAGATATCTTCTAGCGCCATGAAAATTGTTTGCCTTATATAGCCTACTTGGAGGATTGTGATTGAATAGAACTTTTCCTCGACAATCGTCATGGTTCGACCTGCCAACATCTTTGGCAAGGATGAAATGAAGGCCTGCTTCAAACTGGCGTCTCCACCAAGTTCAAAGTATATTTTTTCTATCTTCTGAAAATGATTATTAATGGCATCTCTATCGAATGATACACATTTCATCTCGAAGAATTTTCTTCGTATCTTTACTTGCCTCTGGCCTATATCTCCACAAAAGACATCATGTAGGATTTTGATGTTGAAAGCAAAGTCTTGGGATGTGAGGAAAGTATTCATGTCATATTTCCCTAGTGCAGTCCACCAATCTCTAAGGATGCCGAAGAACCTTGACGTGAATTCTGACAGGATTAGATACTTCTCCCGTTCTACTAAGTGTTTCATTACCATCCAAGTAAGGAAATCTTGGATCCTTTGAGGACATTTTTAAACCTTGACATCATCGAGAGTGAAAGTATGGAATCTTGTTCCAACAAATTTTGGTGTTGGTTGTTCTGGTATTCTTTCTGGAATTGGGTCATCTGTCATCCCCTCTTGTTCATCATCGACTTCAGAAACTTTTGGTTCTCTCAGTTTGTTCATTTATATTGGTAGATTTTATTCCTCGGAGGTTTCTAGCAAGAGATTCTCACTTGACTCAGTCTCCCTTCTTCAGTTTCATCAGTAGGATCGCTATCTGTTGTCTCTTCAATACTAGATCCTGTGCTATCATTATCTTCCAAGCCATCAAGGTCCATAACAACTTGATCTGAGATCATCAAGTTTTCTGGATCTGGTTCTTTTGAACTTTCTCCAACTTATTTCCTTCTTTTGGCCTGTTTTTTTGCTGCAAGAGATTCTTTCCTTTCCCAGACCCACTTTTCAATGTCAAACTTAGTTTCCTCTTTGTATTTTTGAGTATAGGATGTGGGTTCACGTGGAATGAAAGGATAGGTAGTACTTGGATGGGCCAATTTAGGTGGCGAGTATGTTTGTGACGACATAGGGAAAAAGGAGAACTTTATAGAGTGGCTTGGGGTTCGTTTTGGCTCAAAAGGTTCATGTCTCAAATTTTTGATTTTCTCTTTGATGTCATCCATTTCTTTTTGTTTCTATGAAAAGAAGTGGAAAAGTGAACCACCTGGTGGACAAATCTCATACTGCATATTCTGCAGTCGTAATTCTAGGGCTCGGATAAGACCGACATGTTGACTGGATGTCTGTTCCACTTTCTTCTCAGTGTTATCCACCTTGCTCATCATCTTGGGTTGTGTGTGAGAAACATTTTTGAGGGAAGTGCCGACGTTGGTCAGCACCTTGTTCGGGCATATTGCATTCTCGGATTACCAGTTGATGGTAGCCTCAATATCACTGTTGGTGTCTTTTCTCCAGTGGGAAACAAACCATTTTTCTTTGGGTTTTTTGGTGCGTGGCTTACACCATCTTTTTCAAAGGGTTGTTGTGATGGGAATTCTGGAGTATGGCTAGAGTTGGATGGACTCATCATGAATATTTGAGGGTTGTGAGGTTTTTCGGCTGGAGTAGGCAAAGTTTTCCAATCTTGAGGTTTGTAGGAGACAGGGAATTCATATTTTCTTGGGCGGATAAGGGAACCTATAGATGGATACCCTTCTTTATATCATTTACGGAATTCCATTTCTGAGCATCTTCCCTTCTTATCTTTGGGTTTGGCTTTCTTCTATACATATTCAACTTTATCCTCCAGACATTCTTGGTAGTCACATTTGATATCCCAAGGGAAGTGCCCGGCGAAGGGAAATTTGATCCAACTTATGTCACGACCTTTATGATTGAACTGTTTGATCCAATCATGTTCACCCATGACAGTTGGAAGGCTGCAATCGAATGGATCCTCTTCATCTTTAGGAAAAGGTTCGAATGTGGGCTGGTACATTTGAAGAGAAAAGGTTGTGTTGTTTGGTTTTTTCAGATGAGAGTGGTCAAAGATGATGGCTATAGTTTTATCCTGTTTTTTGACAAATATTGGTTCTATGGATCGAAGAGGTTCAACAGGAGGTTCTCTCATCCGCTCATAGTTTGTAACCCATGAGTCAGGAAGAATTTTAACAAGTTCATCCTATGGTATTTCTCTAGGTATTTGGGTGCATGTGGTAGTTCCGTTGGTGCCATCTACATGTAGCAGTAAAGTATCATCTCCACCTGGAAATGAAAGATCCATGGCATGGTTGTGAACTCGCCAAGCTATTTGATTGTGAAGAGTTGCCTAGATAGCATCTCTAGCTTGTGGAGCTCCCTTTATTTTGACTTGGATCTTTAAGGCTTCTATCAGATATGGGTCTCTTAGGTACATGTTGAAGTTTGGGTATAAAGTGACAAAGACTGTCCCAACATTCAAGGTGACCTCGATTGTAACCAAATTTGCATGTTGGTACTCTTGGTATCAAGTATCACGGAGTGAAAGGCGTGCAACAACAGGTTGTCCTTTCCTTCCATGATATGACAAGGCGATTCAAACAATACCAAAATTAATATGGGTGAATCCGTGCTTTTTCCATTGCTTTGGAAAATCATCAGGTAATCTGTAGGGTGACAAATTTTTCCTCTTGAGTAGCAAGAATAGGATGCTAATCAAGTTTCGAAGCATCAACATATTCTTTTATCCCTTTTGGTTTATGTTTAACTAAAGAACGAATTTGTAACCATGGATTGGTTGTCTTTTTAGCAAAGGCAGAATAAGGATTTAGGAGAGGTAAGTATGTAAAAGACACTTTATTTTCATCTGGTGGTATATCTACTTCATAAAGATAGTCATATTTACAAGACAGAGTTTTACTAAGTGTAGGAGACATAGGGACTTTGGTGAAGGATTTACAAGGACGTGACGAAGAAGAATATTTACAAGGACTAGATGTATACTCACTCATAGCTATTCAAACTGCTCCTCCTTCCAAAAGGATGGGTCTGTCTTTGATACCAACTTGGGGTATGAGAGGGCTCTGACGATCAGAAGCCGGGCACAAGGTGAGGAAACGATGGGCAAGGCGGCGAGATTGCAGGCACAGTAGTTTTTCTACGAAGGGAGATTGGGCTTCAACATCCTAAAGGACGGCTTGCCACAAAACCCGACTTCAACATCCCGAAGGACGGCTTGCCTAGTCAGTCGAATAGTAAATTTCATCATATACATAAAAGAATTTCCCTACATAAAGGGGCTCTTCTACATCCACCTGGACGGTTTTCCAAGCTACACAACTCGGGAAATCTTTTACTCTACTTATAAATTTAGCTATTTATAAACTTCAGAAAACTATTGTACTTGGAACAAGCTTGCTTACCTAACGTGAAGAGGCCCTATACTACTTCAAGGATCAGTCATACCATCCCTTTTGAATGGAAGAACGAGAGAGAATTTAGAAAACACTCATATTATTGAACAAAGGAAATTTTTACAGACTCTTTCAAACTTTGCTAAACTCTTCCTCTAATCTAATCAAGATTACAATGTACAACCTAGCCTGGTTTATATAGGGGTTAGGAGACTACAAATAAGACTCAATAAAGGATAGACTAGGCACACCTTTCTAGAAAGCCTAATAAAAGGAAAACAACACATCTATTTATATGGCCTAATAAAAACAAATCTGGCATGCTTAACAAATAAAACTCATCTACAAAGCCTAATAACAATATATTCCTAATAAAACAAATGGCCTAGTAAAACGGCTAGCCTAATTTGTACAAGGAAGCCCATGTTATGGCATGTGATGTCGTGCCGCTTTCATCCTCACATAGGTAGTAAATTTCAGCGGGTGATCTGAGGTGGTGAGCTTTCAGATTTTGCACACGTCGTGCACACGTCATTAACCATTATCCGGTGGGACAACATGTGGAGGTGTCACTAATAGGTTTGAACAATCTTCACCTGAATTCTATCGAAAGCCATATTTGCCGTCGAAAAAGCTCATATCATGCAAGCTGCTCTTCAATGATCTAGCGAAGTAACATTTTCTTCTTAACATTCCTGCCATGGATTGCTCCATATTTTGATAGCTCTGTGATGGAGTATTTTATGGGACGTTGTTATACCCTGCTAGCTCAAAGATCGAACCTGGGAGTTGAAATGGGAAAATTGTGAAACTGATGTTGCAGGCTCAGGACGAGTCTTTGGACGACTCGTGAGGAGAGCCCACGAGTCGTCAGGTGACTCATGGGGAGACCAGTGAAGAGAAAGAAAGTTTTGAAAAGAAGGTCCCTACGGGCATGGAAACTACTCGTGGCCCGACCCCACGAGTCATCAGGTCAGCCGTGGAGTGGGTTAGAAGGAAAGAAGGGAAAATTAAGGCAATATACCTAACGGAAGCTGAACACGATTCGTTGGATAAGGTAACGAGTCGTGGTGCAATTCTTGGGGTGATTTATGTGTAAACTGAAGTAATTGAGGCAGTGTACTTGACAAGCCAGGTAATGAATCGTTACCAAGGACCACGATCCATCAGGTCGTCCGTTAGGACCCCCTGACAGTATTTTTCTGCGAATTTAGTAAGGGTCTCTTCATAATTTCTAAGTTCCTAAGACCCATACTACATCGTTTAAGGCTCGTTTTAAAGGATTTTAAGAGGAGAAAACCTACTCTAAGTTATTTCACTCCATGCATGCAAACTTGAGAGGTTGAAGAGGTGATTTAAAGCAAGTCTTCAAGGATTCGTCCAATTTTCTCTTGGGTAATTAAAGATTTGGTGGAATCAATCCCTTTCAGGTATGTAGGGTTATGACTGGGTGTCTTCTTCCACACCCATGCCCAATTTCTATCTAAATATAAGAAATCCCTATGATAAGGTTATGGGGTTTTCACCCAATTGTGTAATTCTTCAATTTCTATACATGGGTACGATTATATTACGTTTCTATTGATGAATTGTGAATCATGGGCAGATTTTAAATTTTTTTCTATCAAAATTACGTTTTCTAGTTTTATAAAATTAAAGGCCTGTGGATAAGAAACTCAAAAGAAGAGAATGATAATGAATGTATGATCATGAAAAACATGTTTCTAAAGCTACCCATAATTATGATATTATTTTCAAAATGAATTGAGTGGATCCAAGCATGATAAAGTTTTGGACAAAGCTCTTATATTGAGTATGATGATGTAGTATTACTAAAGAAAGCTTACCACATGGTTTTGAAGTAAAGTCTCCCACTTATCCTTGATCTTGGGTATGTTTCAAAATAAAGCTTCTCATATGCATGAATTCACAATTGAGATGTATGTTATTATTGAGATTCGTTTTCAAATGATGTTGAGTTTATGCATGATTTTATCTTGAGCTTCATTATATACGATGTAAAGCATTTCATGTTTTGGGTGAAGAGTAGCACCGAGCGGGATAAGGGTCGATCGCCCTATGCCCCAAAACTACGTGCCACTTAGGTTGATACTATTATATTATTGGGACCTCCCATGTGAGCTACCCCCGGCCCTAATGGCCCATGAGCTTGATATCGATATCATGGTAGCGTCCTTAGCCCTGGCAGGATTTTGGACGGCTCTACCCACTTGAGTGTAATAGTCGGTACCACGTAAGCTCTGTCGTGGTATGTCAGTTTAGTGACGAGTCTCCCATTGTCTATATGATTCAGATTTTATACATGCATGTTCTAAAAGCAAGGTTTGACTCATTATTCAGCTTTTCTTATAAATGTCATATTTCAGCTTTGAGTCATTCAAGTCAGTAATGATGTCATGAAGTTATGTATAGTCATGTTATGAAAAGCTTATGATTTCAGAAAGAGTGCATGCCAACCCTCCTCTTAGATTTGAAATCTTATAATATGATATGAAATGCTTTAAATGATTTACTCAAGCAATTATACTTACCTTGTATACTCGGTATATTTCACGTACTGACCGCAAACTTTCTATGTTGTATCGTTTCATGATATAGGAAACGACTCTCAGGTTCAACCCCATTCTTAGGCAGTTCATCGGAGTTAGCGTCTTCCTATTTGTGAGTCCTCATCTTTCGAAGACCAGACTATCAATCTTTCTTTATGTATTTCATTTTTGAACTTATTTAGTTAGTTGGGGTCTTGTCCCATCAACTCGTCCAGATTAGAGGCTTCTCAAAATGATGTATGTATTTAGTTTTGGATGCTTATTGTGTTGTTATGTTGAGTTAGAGTTCCGTTGAGCTCATATTTTTGATCCTTTAGTTTATTGATTGAGTTAGATGTATGCTTGTGACATGGGTCGAGTTGGGGTCTCTCGGGGTCCCTTGTCCTGTGTCTACGATCCGGGCCTCCATTCGGATAGTGACAAACTTGGTATTAGAGCCATAGGTTTGAAGTGTCCTTGGGCGTCTAAAAGCCGCATTAAGTAGTCTTTTTCATGGGTGTGAAGCACGCCACAATTATGATGAAGAGGCTATGAGACGTTTGGGAAATGTTCCCTCCTTTCATGATCTATGTTGTGCAATTAAAAGTCTTTCTATCCTTCTAATTCATTCTATTCGCGATTGCAGAATCATGGCTCCTCAAAGAATGAATGAAAGGAGGAATGGAGGTGGTGAAGGCCATGAGGATAGAAACGGTTGTGGGCATTAGCCAGCTCCACCTGTCCAGGAGCCTCAGGCACCGGATCCAGCCACTCATACTGAGTTTCAGGCCGCTATTCAGATGCTTGTGCAGGCCTTGACTGCTTAGGTCAACCAGCGGGCCATTACACATATTCCGCAAAATGGCAATGTAGCAATTGCCAGTGACTCGAGTCAAAGACTTCTTGAGGATGATCCCGCCGGAGTTCTTGGGGTCCAAGGTAGATGAGGACCTGCATGATTTCATTGATGAGATTGTCAAGATCACCCAAGTAATGGAGGTGAGTAGTGTTGAGTTCACCGAGTTGGCCTCCTAACAGTTGAAGGGGGTTGCCTATATCTGGTTTCGCCAATGGAAGGATAGCAGGGTCGCAAGAGCAGGTCCGATCACGTGGGAGGAGTTTCATGTTTCATTCTTAGATCAGTTCTTCCCTTGGGAGATGAGGAAGCTGAAGGTAGCTGAGTTTGTAAACTTGAAGAAGGGAAGAATGATAGTGTAAGAGTATTCCCTTGAGTTAACTCGCCTATCGAAATACGCCCCGGAGTTTGTGGCTGACCAAAGGACACGGGTGAGCAAATTTATACACGGAATAACAGGGTATTTGGACAAGGAGTGTCGGATCGCTATGCTCCATCAGGATATGGACTACCCTCAGATTGTGTTGTATGCAGAGTAGATGGAGGCGGCACATTCGAGAGAGAGGGAGGCCAAGAGGGATAGGACCGAGGACCAAAAATTCTCTCAGCAGAGGTCCGGTAGTGGGCACCGGCTGCAGACTTACCAAAGATCATTAGCCAAGGCATCTTCGATATTGAGTGAGCCATCCAGGCCTAAACATGATCAGAGAGGGAGAGCATCAGGTTCGAGGGGTCAGAGCAGCAGACCCGCAGATTCTAGCATCCCTGCTTGTCACAGATATGGTCGGGGGCACAAAGGCCAGTGCTTGGCTGAAGTGGGGTAGAGGAATTGGTCAACTCATCGGGCTCATAACCTAAAGATTGCAGGTTGGAAACCTATCCCCGCCTAATCAGTGGAACATTATTCACCAGGATAGAAGGTCGGTCCCAACCCGTCTACAAAATAGGGCTTCAGGTGCTTGTTTTGGGTGTGGGAAGCTTGGACACATGCTTAGAGATTGTCCATCTATGCGGCAGGATCAGGTTGGGGGTCGATGCCCAGCTTCTAGTTCAGCAGCCCCTCCCGCATGTTCATCACATCAGGGAGCATCTACTAGAACATATGGTGGTTAGTGTCAGAACAGATTCTATGCTTTAGCATCCCGATAGTAACAGGAGGTCTCCTCGGATGTGGTCATGGGTATTTTGTGAGTTTTCGATATTGATGTTTATGCTTTGCTAGATCCGGGGGATACCTTGTCTTTTGTGACACCATATGTGGCCAGTAGCTTTGGAGTCAATCTCGATGTCTTTTTAGAACCCTTTTCAGTTTCCACTCTAGTAGGTGACTCAGTTATAGCTAGACGGGTGTATCGAGGTTGCCCAGTCTCAGTCCTTCAGAAGGTCACCTTATCAAATTTGATAGAATTATCCATGACCGATTTCGATGTTATTCTCGGCATAGATTGGCTATTTGCATGCTATGCTTCAGTTAATTGTAGAACCCGGGAAGTAGAGTTCAAATTTCGGGGTGAGCCAGTCTTAGAATGGAAGGGTAGTTCAGTTGTGCCTGTAGGCCGATTCATTTCCTACCTTAAGGCCATAATGATGATTTCTAAGGGTTGCATGTAACGTCTAGTTAGGGTTAAGGATGTCGATTCTGAAACCCCGATTATCCAGTTAGTTTCAATAGTACGTGAGTATCCAGAGGTCTTTCGTGATGATTTGCCAGGTGTTCCTCCCTAGCAGGAGATTGATTTTTGTATTGATCTTCTTTCCGACACGCAGCCTATATCTATTCAGCCCTACAGGATGGCTCCAACCGAGTTAAGAGAATTGAAGGATCGGTTGAAGGATCTGTTAGATAAGGGCTTTATTAGGCCGAGTAAGTCTCCATGGGGTGCACCGGTGTTATTTATCTGGAAGAAGGATGGTTCGCTTCGGATTTGCATTGACTATCGACAGTTAAACAAGGTCACCATTCAGAATAGGTATCCTTTACCCAGGATTTACAATTTGTTTGACAATTTTCAGGGTGCCAAGTGTTTTTCCAAGATTGACCTCAGATTCGGGTATAACCAAATCAGGGTTCGGGAGAGTGACATCCCGGAAATTGCTTTCAGACTTGGTATGGTCACTACAAATTTGTTATTATGTGTTTTGGACTAACCAATGCCCCTACATCTTTTATGGATCTAATGAATCAGGTGTTCAAGGCATATTTGGATATGTTTGTGATTGTGTTCATTGATGACATCCTTATATACTCTCAGAGTGAGGGAAAGCATGCCGCTCACTTAAGAGTAGTGCTTCAGACCCTCAAGGATTATCAGTTGTATGCAATGTTCAGCAAGTGTGAGTTTTGGTTGAACTCCGTGGTATTTTTGGGCCGTGTGATATCGAGTGAGGGCATCAAGGTAGATTCACAGAAAATTAAGGTGGTGAAGCATTGGCCTAGACCCATGAATCCTTCAGACATTCAAAGTTTCTTGGGTTTAGCTGGCTACTACCAGAGGTTTTTGAGGACTTCTCATTTATAGAAGCACCTTTGACAAGGTTGACTCAAAAGAAGGCAAAGTTTCAATTGTCGGAGTTTTGTGAGAAAAGCTTCCAGGAATTTAAGACACGAGTCACTTCAGCCCTAGTGTTGACCCTACTCGAGGGTACCGATGGTTTTGTGGTGTATTGTGATGCTTCGATAACTGGACTTGGGTATGTGTTGATGCAGCATGGGAAAGTGATAGCATATGCCTCAAGACAGTTGAAAGTCCATGAGAAGAATTACCCAACCCATGACCATGAGTTGGTCGTGGTGGTCGCATTGAAGATATGGCAGCAATACTTGTATGGGGTCCACATGGATGTATTCACGGACCACAAGAGCTTGCAATAGGTGTTCACGTAGAAAGATCTCAATCTTCGACAAAGAAGGTGGTTGGAGCCACTAAAGGACTACGACATGAGTGTCCTCTACCACCCGGGTAAGGCTAATGTGGTAGCACACACACTTAGTAGGCTCTCTATGGAGAGTGTGTTCCACGAGGATGAAGGGAGGAAGGAGTTGGTGAAAGATGTCCATAAACTTCCAAGGTTGGGAGTTAGATTGGTCGACTCAACCGATGGCGGCGTTGTTGTGCAAAACAAATCAGAATCATCCTTGGTGACTGATGCGAAAGCTAGACAATATGAGGATTCCATTTCCGTTAAGCTGAAAGAAGTCTTTTGGAGTCAGAAGGCGGAGGTCTTCTCCCAAAGGGGAGATGGAGTGTTGCGGTACCAATGTAATACCCCGGAAAGGCCTAAGAATAGACCCTGGAGTCGAAGATGGAAATTGTAGAAAAAAACTTGGAATTTTGCACCAGGACGACCCAAGGTACGAACCGTGGTAAGGACCTATGACACGTGAATCGAGTCATGATGAATTTTGGGAGCCTGAGCTCATATCACGGGTGGTCCTATGAATCATGGTTAGGAGTCATGGTGAAATTCTCAGTGGTGCCAAAGTGAGTCATTATGGGTCATGGTATGACTCATAGGATATAGCAACAAGTCGTGATGAGGAGTCATGGTTAAATCATATTTTGTATGGGTCGGTGGTACAATGACTAACAGTACGACCCGTAAAATGGTACTACGAGTCTGGTATGCGAGTCGTGGCTAGATTCAGAAGATTGAAAAGTGGTGATGTGACCACGAGAGGTGACCATGAGTCATGACTTCCTGGTACGACTCGTGGTACGAGTCGTGGTTGGGGCCAGAACTATTTTTCAGGAAAAATTCATTATGGCAAATTTGACTTTTCTACGCATTTAGACCCTAAAACACATCGTTTTAGCTTCAGTTTCAAACGTTTTAGTGGGGGTAATGGGTTCTTTCCCTTATTCCCCACTCAGACATCCAAGAAAAAGTATGTAAAGTTCCTCTCAGAGAAGTTTAGGGCATCATCTAGGGAATATAGTTCTTCTTCAATTTCCAAGCAATTTTCTCTTAAATTTTCGTCAGGTATGTGGGAATTCAACAAGGGAATTGTTCTTCCCTTGTTACCCAAATAAAAAACCTCTACTAGTTTCTATCAGTTTTTATCCCTGAATTTTTGAATACAAGATGTTGCATATCATTGTTCATTAATTTCTTATAGAACGATATCCCCGTTATTATTGATGTGATTTTTCAGCAGTTTGTACAAAAATTACCTAGAATCTTGAAATTGTGAATTCCAAGCCAAAATTTTGAGAAAAGATCAGTGCATATAAATTGTTGTTTGTTGAATGAAGTATGTTTTGGGATGAATTTCCTTGAAATTTTAATACTTAGACAATGAGAAAAATATCTTATATATGAGAAAGATTCTAGCCTTCTCAGATGTTAATTTCTCTTAAATTCTTGAGTGGTTGCCATGCTATGAAATTCCAGTGTTGTCGGAATGAGTTGAAATTTCTATTAGCTGCTCAGTAGCTTAGTTTCGTAAAAATGTTAGATTCCTTCAGAACTATTCAGAAATTTTCAACTGCTCAATTTGACTATAGATTTCCTTGAGGCGTCAGTAGTGTCTCTCCGTTATCAGGATCAGACTCAAAACTCAGATTAATTGTTCCATTAAGTGGTCATGACGTTCCAGTTATAGACATGACCAGCCCTAGGACCCCAGTTCAGCATCAGTTTTTCTTTAGACGGTTACGACGCTTCCAGATAAGCAGCTCTGACCAGTCTTAGAACCCAGTTTCATCATCTGGTCCGATAAGACTCTCAAGGTACTTTCAGTTATACATCTCTGACTAGTCTTGGACCCCAGTTTTGAGCTATCAGCTTAGTAGTTCATAATAGGATTTCCAGTGGGAGTAGGACTTAGCACCAAGCAGAGTGGAGTTCCAGCGCACCCAGGTTCCCAAAACTGCGTTGCCAGCCTAGGATTTAGTTTTGAATTATTGGCCTATTTAGCCCCAGACTTTTGTGATCACCCAGTTCATGCCTTTTTACCCTAGCAAGGTATATTGGGTCCTACTGATGGGGTGTATACATCGGACTCGACGTCTAGCTCACGTGGTTATATATCGGTTAGAGACTCTCCCACTAGTCAGTCCAGTTCAGTCCAGTTCAGTATAGTTCAGTCTAGTTCAGTTCAGTTTAGCCCAATTCAGGTTAGAATTAGACTTAGAGCATGCCTGATTGTTAGGCAGGGTCTTTTAGACCATCCCATTATATTAGTACTCAGTTCAACAACTTTAGACGGTTCTTGCATGTTTTCTAAATTCAGTATTGTATTTCTTATCTTGGGTTATTTTTCTCTCGCATACCCAGTACATTCAAAGTAGTGACGCATACTTTTATGTTGTATCATTTCTTGATACAACTGCAGGTTCTCAGGCTCAGCATAGATAGCTTTCACAGTTCAGAGTATTCCGCCTCAGCAGTCGAAGTGTGAATCCTCATCATCCGAGGGCATAACTTCTTTCTTCAATTTGTTATTAGTTTATTTAGTCTTAGAGTTAGCTAGGGGTTTGTCCCAGTAACTCCTCAACAGATAGTTTTCAGACATGACTTTCAGTTTATTCAGTGTTATTTAAATATTTGGACATTTTAATTTTAGACTTGTCTTTCTTAAATAGTTTTAAGCTATTATTTTAAGTTCCGTTGTGCATGTATACTTTAAATTCTAGTGAATGATAGTCCAAGGGTTGACTTGGGGTCACTTGTGGCTTCACGTATCGTTTTATGTACATGGTGTAGACCTGGGGCGTGACAAACTTGGTATTAGAGCCCTAGGTTTGGAATATCCTGGAATGTCTAAAAGTCGCATCAAGTAGAGTCATTTTCATGGGTGTGAAGCGCGCCACACTTATGAAGAGGAGGCCACGAGATGTTATTAAGGAAAATCCCCTTTTGTTCATATCCTTTATCGTGCGTTAAAGTTCAATTCCAGAAATGTCCTTCTAAAACATGTGCTATTTCATTTCAGTGAACAATGCCTCCTCGGCTTGGAAGATGGATGCAGGGCTGAAAATGCCAACAGACCCGCCCCACCACCTCAAACAGCTCCTTAGGACGATTCCATATCTACTGCCGAATTTAGGGCAGCCATTCAATTTCTTGCCCAGACCGTCACCAACCAAGTAAACCAGCAGGTGGTTGCAGTAGCAACAAATGGGTGTACAGCTGCTGCTCGGGTGTGAGATTTTACTCAGATGAATCCTCAAGATTTCCACGGAATGAAGGTCGGAGAGGACCTACAAGAGTTTATTGATGAAGTCAGGAAGATTACCCGTATCATGGGTGTCAACTCCTCCGAGAGTGCTGACCTGGATGCCTACCAGCTTAAAGGGGTATCTCAAGTTTTGTATGAGTAGTGGAAGAAGGGGCAATGTTGATCAAGGACATGGATATTTCCAGCCTAATTGTTTACGCTCAACAGATTGAGGCCGAGAAGCTAAAAGATATGGAGCAAAAGAACAAGCGAGCAAGAACCAGCCATTTAGACTTTGGCGACCATAGATCTGGCGGTGGTAGTCGCCCACAACAGCAACAGCAGCAGCAGCAGCACAAGGCCCCAGCACCTAGCTCAACTAGCACCCCAAATTTTCAGTCCCGCTACGATCGGAGGGGTGGGTCATCTGGCACTCAGTCTTAGGCCCACAATTCAGGGAACAGGTATCCAGTGTGCCCCAAGTGCAACAAAAATCATCCTGGAGAGTGTCTACAAGGTAGAGAAGGATGTTTCGGTTGTGGATAGCTCAGGCATAAAATTAATGAATATCCGTTAGCAGGGCGAGGGAGATCACAATCCACTACCTCAGCAGCTCCAGTAGGCCGACCAGCTCAGCGGGCCAACTCATCAGGTACAGATGGCGTTCAGTGCAAGAATCATTTTTATGCTCTCTCTTCTCGTCAAGATCAGGAAAGCTCACCTAACGTGGTTACTGGTATATTATGTCTCTTCCACCTAGACGTATATGCGCTGTTAGATCCATGAGCTACTTTTTCATTCGTGACTCCATATATAGAAGTTTAGTTCAACACCAGTCCATAGGTCCTATCAGAACCTTTTTAAGTCTCTACCCCAGTTGGCGAGTCAGTTAGAGCCAGCAGGGTGTATAGAAACTGCCCAGTCTCAGTCTTGAATAAAGTCATTCCAACTGATTTGGTAGCGCTAGACATGGTCTACTTCGACTTTATTCTTAGAATGGATTGGTTACACTCCTGCTATGCCTCAGTTGACTACAAAACTAGAGTTGTCAAGTTCTAGTTTCCAAATAAGTGCGTATTAGAATGGTTGGGTAGCAGCTCAGTGCCTAATGGTAGGTTTATTGCCTACCTTAAGGCTCAGAAACTCATTTCCAAAGGATTCCTTTACCACCTGGTTCAGGTCGAGGATTCCAACTCTGAAACCCCAATTGTTCAATCAGTTACAGTTGTCATTGAGTTCCCAGATGTGTTTCCTGAGGATCTTCCCGGAGTTCCCGGAGAATCGGATGGTTTGAGGTTGGTGAGGCAGCTATGATAGGGCCAAATTTGGTTCATGAGGCTGTGGTAAAGGTTCAGATGATAAAAGACAGGCTGAAAACCACTTAAAGTCGTAGTCCTACGTTGATATGAGGAGGAGAGAGTTGGAGTTAGAGGTGAACGATTGGGTATTTCGAAAGGTGTCTCCCACAAAGGGATCATGCGGTTCGGAAAGCAAGGGAAACTCAGCCCTTGCTATGTTGGTCCCTACTGGGTTATAAGAAGAGTTGGTAAGGTAGAGTATGAGTTGGACTTTCCATTAGAGTTATCTTTAGTTCATCCCATCTTTCATGTCTCTCTGGAAAAAGTGCTTTGGTGATCCAACATTAGTTGTCCCGGTGGAAAGTGTTGGTGTTGGTAGAGCTAGACATGGTCTACTTCGACTTTATTCTTGGAATGGATTGGTTACACTCCTGTTATGCCTCAGTTGACTACAAAACTAGAGTTGTCAAGTTCCAGTTTCCAACTAAGCGCGTATTAGAATGGTTGGGTAGCAGCTCAGTGCCTAATGGTAGGTTTATTGCCTACCTTAAGGCTCAGAAACTCATTTCCAAAGGATGCCTTTACCACCTGGTTCAGGTCGAGGATTCCAACTCTGAAACCCTAATTGTTCAATCAGTTACAGTTGTCAGCGAGTTCCCAGATGTGTTTCCTGAGGATCTTCCCGGAGTTCCCGGAGAATCGGATGGTTTGAGGTTGGTGAGGCAGCTATGATAGGGACAAATTTGGTTCATGAGGCTGTGGTAAAGGTTCAGATGATAAAAGACAGGCTGAAAACCACTTAAAGTCGTAGTCCTACGTTGATATGAGGAGGAGAGAGTTGGAGTTAGAGGTGAACGATTGGGTATTTCGAAAGGTGTCTCCCACGAAGGGATCATGCGGTTCGGAAAGCAAGGGAAACTCATCCCTTGCTATGTTGGTCCCTACTGGGTTATAAGAAGAGTTGGTAAGGTAGAGTATGAGTTGGACTTTCCATTAGAGTTATCTTTAGTTCATCCCATCTTTCATGTCTCTCTGGAAAAAGTGCTTTGGTGATCCAACATTAGTTGTCCCGGTGGAAAGTGTTGGTGTGAGAGATAGCCTCAATTATGAGGAAATTCCAGTTGAAATATTGGATCGTCAGGTTCAGAGGCTGAGGAACAAATAAGTAGCTTTAGTTAAAGTATTGTGGAGGAATCAGCATGTTGAAGGAGCTACGTGGGAAGCTGAAGCTGATATGATGACTAGATACCCCGACTTATTCTCTACGGACTCGATGTCAGCTTGAGCTATCAGTTTTTCTCTATGACTAAGTTTCATGTTCAGTTCGTGAACGCAAATTTCTTTTATATATATGTATGTGCATGTGATTTGCGAATTCATTTCAGCTGTATATTTTGAATCAGAGGTAGTCATTCCGTCAGTTTTTGGTCTAAATAATCAGTATTTGCATATGATAATTGCATGCTCTCTGTTTTCTACTTGTTTCCAAGATTCAAGGATGAATGTTCCCAAGGGGGATATATTGTTATACCCTGCGAGCTCAAAGATCGGACTCAAAAGTTGAAACGAGAAAAATTGTGAAAATGATGTTGCAGGCTTAGGAAGAGTCGTTGGATGACTCGTTGAGGAGAGCCCACGAGTCATCAGGTGACTCATGGGGAGACTAGTGAAGAGAAAGGAAGTTTTGAAGAGAAGATCCCCCACGGGCGTGGCAACGACTCGTGGTTAGACTCCACGAGTCATCATGTCAGTCGTGGGAAATTAAGGCAGTGTACCTAATGGAAGCTTACCACAACTCGTTGGATAAGGTAACGAGTCGTGGTGTAAGTCATGGGGTGATTTATGTGTAAAGTGAAGTAATTGAGGGTGTGTACTTGACGATCCAGGAAATGACTCATTTCCAAGGACCACGATCCGTCAGATCGTCCGTTAGAACCCCCTGGCAGTATTTTCTTGCGAATTTAGTAAGGGTCTTTTCGTGATTCCTAAGTTCCTAAGACCTATACTACATCTTTTATGGATCGTTTTAAAGGGTTTTAAGAGGGTAAAACCTATTCTAAGTTATTTCACTCCATGCATGCAAACTTGAGAGGTTGAAGAGGTGATTTAGAGCAAGTCTTCAAGGTTTCCATCCAATTTTCTCGTGGGTAATTAAAGATTTGGTGGAATCAATCCCTTCCAAGTATGTAGGGTTATGAGTGGGTGTGTTCTTCCACAGTCATGCCCAATTTTTATATAAATGTAAGAAATTCCTATGATCAAGTTATGGGGTTTTTACCCAATTGCATAGTTCTTCATTTTCTATACACGGGTATGATTAGATTATATTTCTATTGATGAATTGTGAATCATGGGCAGATTTTAAATAATTTTCAATCAAAATTGTGTTTTCTAGTTTGATGAAATTAAAGGCCCATGGATGAGAAATTCATGAAAGAAGAGAATGATGATGAATGTACGATGATGATGAGTTTTGATGATGAAAATCATGTTTCTAAAGCTACACATGATTATGATATTGTTTTCAAAATGAATTGAGTAGATCCAAGCATGATAAAGTTTTGGGAAAAGCTCTTATATCGAGTATGATGATGTAGTATCTCTAAAGTAAGCTTATCACATGGTTTTGGAGTAAAGACTCCTAGTTATCCTTGAGCTTGTGGTATATTTCGTAATAATGCTTCTCATATGCATGAATTCACAATTGAGATGCCTGTTATTATTGAGCTTCGTTTTCATAAAATGTTGAGTTTATGCATGATTTCATCTTGAGCTTCGTCAATAGACGATGTTGAGCTTTGTTATATACAATGTAGAGCATTGCATGTTTTAGGAGAAAAGTCTAACACCGAGCGGGCTAAGGGTCGATCACCCTATACCCCAAAAATACGCGCCAATGTAGGTTGATACTATTATATTATTGGGACCTCCCTTATGAGCTATCCCCGACCCTAATGGCCCATGAGCTTGATATCGATATCATAGTAGCATCCTTAGCCTTGGCAAGGTTTTGGACTGCTCTGCCCACTTGAGTGTAATAGTTGGGACCACGTAAGCACTATCGTGGTATGTTGGTTAAGTGACAAGTCTCCCATTGTCTATATGATTCAGATATTTATATTCATTACTCATGGTATTTATTTTATACATGTATGTTCTAAAAGCAAGGTTTGACTCATTGTTCAGCTTTTCTTATAAATGAAATTTCATCTTTGAGTAATTCGAGTCAGTAATGATGTCATGAAGCTATGTATAGTCATGTTATGAAAAGTTTATGATGTCAGAAAGAGTGCATGCCAACCCTCCTCTCAGATTTGAAAGCTCATGATATGATACGAAATGCTTTAAATGATTTACTCTACTTAAGCAGTTTTACTTACCTTGCATACTCTATACATTTCACATAATGAATGAATACTTTTTATGCTATATCATTTCATGATACAGGACATGGCTCTCAGGTTCAGCCCCGCTCTTAGGAAATTCATCAAAGTTAGCGTCTGCCTATTGGTGATTCCTCATTTTTTGAGGACCAGACTATCTATGTTTCTTTATGTATTTCTGTTTTGAGCTTATTGAGTTAGTTGGGGTCTTATCCAATCAACTCGTCCAGATTAGAGGCTTTTCAGACTTATGTATGTATTCAGTTTCGGATGCTTATTGTGATGTTATTCTGAGTTACACTTCCGTTGAGCTTATATTATTGATCCTTTAGTTTGTTGATTGAGTTAGATATATGTTTGTGCTCTGGGTCGACTTGGCGTCTCTCGGGGTCCCTTGTCCTGTGTCTACGATCCGAGCCTCTATTCGGGTCGTGACAGAGGTTCAACCTTTTCCATGTAATATCTTGAGTGATTTCATCTCTGGTGATCTTGTAGGGTGCTTGATATTCCTTTTCTGCTTGTTGGACTTCTTCCCAGTGAGGATGTTTACCAATGTGGTTCCATGGCACGTATTCTTTTGGCCAAACCTCCTTTAGAATGCACTAATTATGCTGGAAGATAAACCTTTGTGCTTCGTAGTATTTGTATTCCAAGGAAAAAATATAGACTGGAAATCGCCAACAGAAAGAGAGTACTTCCGTGATCTAAACCACTGTAGAAATATTTTCAAAGATGGTTCAATCTTGTCATAGTCCCTAAATACATTGCACTTGAATTCCATCAAGATGTAATACTTGTAAGTACCAGAAGAACCATAAGAGTTCCTGTAGAAAATTATTGGCAAGTGGTATGAGCACATGACAGAATGGGTATTCAGGGTTGACTCTATACAGCTTTAGGATGGATCGTCCGTCTTTTTTGAAAACTTGTAGCTCATAGAAATTTGGTTGTTCGATCAGGATGGATGGATCGAATGGGTCTACATATTGACTGAACATATCCAGCGAATGGCTTGGTAGCCTCAATGACCTGAGACCTGGTGAGTTGGTAATCATGAACACATGGTCGGCTGGTTCTTTCATCTTCTTAGGTTTCTCTGGCAAAAATCTTTTTGTGAATTCATTTGGTCAGGATAGGAAGTCCGCCAAGAAATAATCTTTCCCTTTCAGGTGCTTCACTTGGAATTTATTGGGTGAGAACCATTGTGCCCATTTGAGAATTTGCGAATATGGAAGTATCTTTGGATTTATCTGGATCATCTTCAGGAATGCCTTCATATCCATCTCGATCAGGAATTTAGTGTGAATTAGGAAGAAGATGAACTTCTTGATTCCATTCTTCACAGTAAGAATCTTGTTGAAGGTGGAATTTTAGTGTTGTTCTGAATCCTTGAATCTTCCGCTAGCATATCCGTATATCTTTCTATGGCCATCTTTCTCCTCTAGAAGAACTGCACACCAGTATTCATTGTTGGCATCAGTCTGTAATATCTTCTTTCCATCTGAAGGAATATGGAGAGTCTTCACCTGTTGGGACACCTGCTTTATTTTTTGGACGGCTTCATCCTGCTCCTTACCCCATGCTTGGACATTCTTATTGAGCATCTTTGTAAGTGGACAGATATATGTAGAGACTTCAGGAATAAAATCTCTAACATAATTTATGATCCCTAAAAATTGTTGAAGCTGCTTTGTGGTGAAGTTGGTGTATGGAAATCTGTGCAATTCCTGACATATGTGTAGACCTGGACTGTATGCTCCATTGCTAAAATGCATCCCTAAGAAATCAATCTCTTTTTGAACAAGGGTCATTTTCTCTGCAGAGAGCATGACTTCATTTGCTCTTACAATATCATGAAAATGACGGAGTAAGGCAAGGTGTTCCTCCAAAGTATCACTGAACAATAGGATATCATCAATGTATACTAGTGAGGTGTGGAGGATAGGCTGAAAGATTTTGATCATGGCTTTTTGGAATAGAGAGGGTGTAGATTTCCAAAAAAAATGGCATAACCTTCCATTGGAAGTGTTGGTCAGGAATGCAAAATCCTATTTTTGGTCTTTTGTTAGGATGTATCCCTAATTGCCAAAATCCAGATTTAAGATCAAACTTGGAAAAATATCTAGCTTTAGCTAAGTGTGGAAATAGGGTAAGCCCAATTATGAGATCCTTTCCTAGGACATCTGATCTGAATAGCTTTGTTCTGAATTGTAGTCCTAGGAAGAACTCAATTGTTATCGGGTGTTTTGTGATGACTTTGGTTGTCAGAATTCCATTTGATGCAATGTCGAAGTTCTTGAATGGGAAATTCATTGATCATCAAGAAGGACTGTTGGATTCATTAGCAATGATGCTGCACCAATATCCATAAATGCAATTACCTTTGACCATTTGAACTTCTTATATCTCTTGAATCTACTTTGCCTTCTGGGGGCATGACAAGAGCAACTGGACCCAGTGATTAGGTTAGTTCTACTGCATGCTTTATCAAGGGCTGGATTGTTGTGCCTAATCTGCTTCAGAACAGATCTCTTTGTACAGATGTCTTAAAGTTCCATGAAAATTTCTTGCCTTATATAGCCAACTTGGGGGATTGTGATTGACTGGAACTTTTCCTCGACAATCGTACTAGTTCGTACCGCCAACATCTTTGGCAAGGATGAAACGAAGGCCTGCTTCAAACTGGAATCTCCACCAAGTTGAAAGTATATTTTTTCCATCTTCTGGAAATGAATATCAATGACATCTCAGTTGTATGATACACATTTCATCTTAAAGAATTGTCTTCTTACCTTTTCTTGCCTCTGGCTTGTATCTCCATAAAAGACTTCATGCAGGATTCTGATGTTTAAAGCAAAGTCTTGGGACTGAGGTAAGTATTCTTATCATATATCTCCAATGCAGTGCACCAATCTCTAAGGATGCTGGAGAACCTTGACGTGAATTCTGACAGGATTAGATACTTCTCTCGTTCTACCAAGTGTTTTGGTACCATCCAAGTAAGGAAATCTTGGATCCTTTGAGGCCATTTAGAACCCTTGACATCATAGAGAGTGAAAGTATGGAATCTAGCTCCAACCATTTTGGCATTGGTTGTTCTAGTCTTCTTTCTGGAATTGGATCATATGTCATCCCGTCTTGATCATCATCGACTTCAGAAACTTCTGGTTCTCTCGATCGGTTCATGTATATCGGTGGATTGTCTTCCTCGGAGGTGTCTAGTGAGAGATTCTCACTTTACTCATTCTCTGCTTCTTCAGTTTAGTCAGTAGGATCGCTATCTGTTGTCTCTTCAGTACTGGATCCTGTGCTATCATCTTCTTCCAAGCCATAAAGGTGCGGAACAACTTGATCGGAGATCATCAAGTTTTTTGGATCTGGCTCTTTTGAACTTTCTCCAACTTCTTTCCTTCTTTTGGCCTGTTTTTTTGCTGCAAGAGTAGCTTTCATTTTCCATACCCATTTTATAATGTCAAACTCAATTTCCTCTTTAGATTTTTAAGGGTTGGATGTGGGTTCATGTGGAATAAAAGGAGAGGTAGTACCTGGACAGGCCAATTTAGGTGGTGAGTATGTCTGTGATGACATAGGGAAAAAGGAGGACTTTGGAGAGTGGCTTTGGTTTCTTTGTGGCTCAAAAGGTCCACGTCTTAATTATTTGATTTGCACTTTGATGTCAGTCATTTCTTTTTGTTGTTGTGAAAAGAAGTGGAAAAGTGAAGTGCCTAGTGAAAAATTCGCTTACTGCATATTTTCCAGTTGTAATTCAAGGGCTCGGATAAGACCGGCATGTTAACTGGATATCCGTTCCACTTTCTTCTAAATGTTCTACACCTTGCTCATCATATTGGTTTGTGTGTGAGCAACATTTTTTATGGAAGTGCCGATGTTGGTCAGCACCTTGTTCTGGCAGATTGCATTCTCAGATTGTCAGTTGATAGTAGCCTCAATATCACTAGTAGGTGGATTTTCTCCAAGGGGCAACACAATATTTTTCTTTGGTATTTTTGGTGCATGTCTTACACCATCTTTTTCAAAGGGTTGTTGTGATGGGAATTCTGGAGTATGGCTAGAGCTGGATGGACTCATCATGAAAATTTAACGGTTGTGAGGTTTTTTGGCTGGAGCAGGTAGAGTTAGGCAATCTTGAGGTTTGTAGGAGACAAGGAATTCGTATTTTCCTAGGCGGATAAGGGAACCGATAGATGGATCCCCATCTTCATATCGCTTATGGACTTCCATTTCTAAGCATCTCCCCTTCTTCTTTTTGGGTTTGGCTTTCTTCTCTACATATTCAACTTCATCCTCTAGACATTCTTACCAGTAACATTCAATATCCCAAGGATAGTTACCGGTGAAGGGACATCTGAACCACCTTATGTCACAACCTTCATAATTGAACTGTTTTATCCAATCATGTTCACTCATGACAGCTGGAAGGCTCCAATCGAATTGATCCTCTTCATCTTCAGGCAAAGGTTCAGATGTGGGATGGTACATTTGAAGAGAAAAGGTTGTGTTGTTTGGCTTTTTTAGATGAGAATGGTCAAAGCTGATGGCTACAGTTTTATCCTATTTTTTATCAAAGATTGGTTCTATGGATCGAAGAGGCTCAACAGGAGGTTCTTTCATCCGCTCATACTTTGTAACCCATGAGTCAGGAAGAATTTTGACAAGTTCTTCCTTTGGTATTTTTCTGGGTATTTGGTTGCATGTGGTAGTTCCGTTGGTGGCATCTACATGTAGTACAAAAGCATCATCTCCACTTGGAAATAAAAGATCCATGGCATGGTTCTGAACTTGCCAAGCTATTTGATAGTGAAGAGTTTCCTGGATAGCATGTCTAGCTTGTGGAGCTCCCTGTATTTGGACTTGAATCTTTAAGGCTTCTGAAATTGACAAAGACTGTCCCAGCATTCATGGTGACCTCAGTTGTACCCAAATTCGCATGTTGGTACTCTTGGTATTGAGTATCAAGGAGTGAGAGGCGTGCAACAATAGATTGGCCTTTCCTTCCATGATATAACAAGGCGATTCGGATATCACCAAAATGAATATGGGTGAATCCGTGATTTTTCCATTGCTTTGGAAAATCATCGGGAATTTATAGGGTGACGAATTGTTCCTCTAGAGTAGCAAGAATAGGATGTTGATCATGTTTCGAAGCAGCAACATATTCCTTTACCTCTTTTGGATTATGTTGGACTAAAGAACAAATTTGTAACCATGGGTTGGTTATCATTTTTAGAAAAGGAAGAATAAGGATTTAGGAGAGGTAAGTATGTAGAAGACACTTTATTTTCATCTGGTAGTATATCTACTTCATAAAGATAGTAATATTTACAAGAAAGAGTTTTACTAAGTGTAGGAGACATAGCGAATTTCATGACGGATTTACAAAGACTCGACGAAAAAGAATATTTACAAGGACTGGACGTAGACTCACTCATAGCTATTCATACTGCTCCTCTATCCAAAAGGATGGGTCTGGCTCTCGTTACCCCCAGTTGGTATCAGATCCGAACCCATCCTTTTGGAGGGAGGAGCAGTTTGAATAGCTATGAGTGAGCCTATCTCCAGTCCTTGTAAATATTCTTCTTCGTCGATTCTTTGTAAATCCAACACTAAAGTACCTATGTCTCCTACACTTAGTGAAACTCTTCTTGTAAATATGACTATCTTTATAAAGTAGATACACTACCAGTTGAAAATAAAGTGTCTTCTACATACTTACCCCTCCTAATTCCTTATTCTACCTTTGCTAAAAAGACAATCAATCCATGGTTACAAATTTGTTCTTTAGTCCAACATAAACCAAAAGGGATAAAAGAATATATTGCTGCTTTGAAACTCGATTAGCATCCTATTCTTTCTACTTAAGAGGAACAATATGTCACCCTGTAGATTCCCGAAGATTTTCCAAAGCAATGGAAAAATCACAAATTCACCCATATTCATTTTGGTGTTGTCCTAATCGCCTTGTCATATCATGGAAGGAAAGGCCAATAAATTGTTGCACGCCTTTCACTCCTTTATACTCGATACCAAGAGTACCAACATGCAAATTTGGGTACAACTGAGGTCACCTTGAACGCTGGGACAGTCTTTGTCACTTATACCCAATTTTTAACATGTCCCTAAGCGACCCATATCTGACAGAAGCCTTAAAGATTCAAGTCCAAATACAGGGTGCTCCACAAGCTAGAGATGCTATCTAGGCAACTCTTCACTGTCAAATAGCTTGGCAAGTTCAAAACCATGCCATGGATCTTTCATTTCCAGGTGGAGATGATGATTTACTACTAAATATAGATGCCACCAATGGAACTACCACATGCACCAAAATACCCAGAAAAATACCTAAGGAAGAACTTATAGAAATTCTTCCTGACTCATGGGTTAAAAACTATGAGCGGATGAGAGAACCTCCTATTGAACCTCTTCGATCCACAAAACCAATCTTTGTCAAAAAATAGGATAAAACTGTAGCCATTAGCTTTGACCACTCTCATCTCAAAAAACCAAACAACAAAACCTTTTCTCTTCAGATGTACTAGCCCACATCTGAACGTTTGCCTGAAGATGAAGAGGATCCATTCTATTGGAGCCTTCCAGCTATCATGAGTGAACATGATTGGATCAAACAGTTCAATCGTGAAGGTCGTGACATAAGGTGGTTCAAATGTCCCTTCACGGGGCACTGCCCTTGGGATATCGAATGTGACTTCCAAGAATGTCTGGAGGATGAAGTTGAATATGTATGAAGAATGCCTAACCCAAAAATAAGAAGGGGAGATGCTCAGAAAAGGAATTCCATAAGCGATATGAAGATGGGGTTCCATCTATCGGTTCCCTTAGCCGCCCAGGAAAATATGAATTCCTTGTCTCCTACAAACCTCAAGATTTTCCAACTCTACCTACTCTAGCCAAAAAACCTCACAACCCTCAAATCTTCATGATGAGTCAATCCAGCTCTAGCCATACTCCATATTTCCCATCAAAACAACCCTTTGAAAAAGATGGTGTAATCCATAAACCAAAAATACCAAAGAAAAATGTTGTGTTGCCCACTGGAGAAAAGACACCAACCAGTGATATTGAGGTTACCATCAACTTGCAATCCAAGAACGCAATCTGCTAGAACAAGATGTTGACCAACATCTGCACTTCCCTCAAAAACGTTGCTCACACAGACCAAGATGATGAACAAGGTGGAGAACGTTGAGAAGAAACTAAAACAGACATCCAGTCAACATGATGTTGGAGAAAGAAGTTGGAGAAAGTTCAAAGGAGCCAGATTAAGAAAACTTTATGATCTCAGATCAAGTTGTTCCGGACCTTTATATCTTAGAAGAAAATAATAGCACGGGATCCAGTATTGAAGAGACAACAGATAGCGATCCTACTGATGAAACCGAAAAAGTGAAGACTGAGTCAAGTGAGAATCTCTCAGTAGACACCTCCGAGGAAGAAAATCCACTGATATACATGGACCGACCGAGAGAACCAAACGTTTTTGAAGTCGATGATGATCAAGAAGGGATGATAGATAACCCAATTCCGGAAAGAAGACCAGAACAACCAAGGCCAAAATTGGTTGGAACTGGATTCCATACTTTCACTCTCGATGATGTCAAGGTTTCGAAATGGCCCCAAAGGATCGAAGATTTCCTTACTTTGATGGTAACGAAACACTTGGTAGAATGGGAGAAGTATCTAATCCTATTAGAATTCACGTCAAGGTTCTCCGGCATCCTTAGAGATTGATGGACTTCACTAAGGATATATGAAAAGAATACTTTCCTCACGTCCCATGACTTTTCTTTCAACATCAGAATCATGCATGATGTCTTTTATGGAGATACAGGCCAAAGGAAAGAAAAGCTACGAAGACAATTCTTCGAGATGAAATGTGTATCATTCAACAGAGATGTCATTGATATTCATTTCCAGAAGATGGCAAAAATATACTTTGAACTTGGTGGAGATGCGAGTTTAAAGCAGGCCTTTGTTTCATCCTTGCCAAAGACGTTGGCAGGACGAACGATGACAATTATCGAGGAAAAGTTCCAGTCAATCACAATCCCCTAAAAGATATATATACAAAGAGATTTGTTCTAAAGCAGATCATGCACAACAATCTAGCCCTTGATAAAGCTTGCAGCAGAATTGACCTAATCACCGAGTCCAGTTGCTCTTGCCATGTCCCCAGAAGGCAAAGCAGATTCAAGAAATACAAAAAGTTCAAATGGCCAAAGACTACTGGAGGAAGATCCAAATACATCAGGAGAACAAAATACTTCAGGGGAAAGTTTCCAGGAAGGTTCCAAATGAAGGACAGATGCTTTATCTGCCACAAGACCGGACACTTGGCAAAGAACTGTCCTCAAGCTAAAAGATCTATCAGGATTCTTACCGAGATAAAGGAGTACGCTGATGTCAAGGACAATGATCATGAATCAGTCCTTTCAGTAGAAGATGAGCCATAAGAGGACACTCTTTTCTCCATGGACATATATGAAGAACATGGGCATGACCATTACCAAATTTCAGAGGCTGAGGAAGAATTCAATAGCATTATCAATATTCCTCAAGTCCAGCTGAATGTTTATCCATCCAAATGCATTGCATTTATAGATATTGGTGCAGCATCATCACTGATGAATCCAGCAGTCCTTCCTGATGATCAATGGATTTCCCATTTCAAGAACTTCAACACTGCATCAAATGGAATCCTGACGATCACAGTCATCACAAAATACCCGATAACAATTGAGTTCTTTCTAGAACTAAAATTCATAACAAAGCTGTTCGGATTAGATGTCCCCAGAAAAGATCTCATAATTGGGTTCGATATCTTTAGACAATTAAAAGATCGACTCCACATCAAAGCTTATGGAATAGCGTTCAAAAAGAAATTCAAGCCATACTCAGAAGTATCACGCCTATTCCAGATCACTGAGGAGGAGAAAATCAAAGAGATCGAGCAAGAGTTGATGGAACATTCATGTGATGAATCTCACAAGGAGTTTATGAAGAAATGTAGAAACCCACTCTGGCTGAATGATGAGTTTTTCATCAAATTCCCATTTAGGAAGAATGAAAACATCAACCCAACCAAGGCAAGCCACTCTGGGATGAATCTAGAGCACCTTTATCTTGCAAAGAAGGAGTGTGTTGAACTCATGGAGTTTGGACCGATCGAGCCATCTGACTCTCAATGGGCATGCAAAGCTTTCTATGTCAATAAGAGAGCTGAGTAGACAAGGGGTAAACTCAGATTATTCATATACTACTAGCCACTCAACCATTTCCTCCAAGATGATAAATACCCTATACCAAATAGGCTTACCCTATTTTCACACTTAGCAAAAGCTAGATATTTTTCAAAGTTTGATCTTAAATCTGGATTTTGGCAATTAGGGATACATCCTGAGGAAAGACCAAAAATAGGATTTTGCATTCCTAACCAACACTTCCAATGGATGGTTATGCCATTTGGGTTGAAGCCTGCACCCTCTCTATTCCAAAAAGCCATGATAAAAATCTTTCAGCCAATCCTCCACATCTCACTAGTATACATTGACGATATCCTATCGTTCAGTGATACTTTGGAGGAATACCTTGCCTTACTCTATCATTTTCATTATATAGTAAGAGCAAATGGAGTCATGATCTCTACAAAGGAAATGGTCCTTGTTCGAAAAGAGATTGATTTCTTAGGTTAGCAATGGAGCATATAGTCCAGGTCCGCACATACGTCAGGAATTGCTCAGATTTCCAGACACCAACATCACCACAAAGCAGCTTCAACAATTTTCAGGGATCATAAATTATGTTAGAGATTTTATTCCTGAAGTTTCTACATATATCTCTCCACTTACAAAGATGCTCAAGAAGAATGCCAAAGCATGGGGTGAGGAGCAGGATGAAGTTGTCTAAAAAATAGAGCATGTGTCACAACAGGTGAAGACTCTCCGTATTCCTTCAAATGGAAAGAAGATACTGCGGATTGATGCCAGCAAGGAATACTGGAGTGTAGTACTTCTAGAGGAGAAAGATGGCCATAGAAAGATATACGGATATACTAGCAGAAGATTCAAGGATTCAGAACAACACTATCATTCCATCTTCAAGGAGATTCTTACTGTGAAGAATGGAATCAAGAAGTTTAAGTTCTTCCTAATTCACACTGAATTCCTGATCGAGATGGATATGAAGGCAATCCTGAAGTTGATCCAAATAAATCCGTAGATACTTCCACATCCGCAAATTCTCAGATGGGTACAATGGTTCTCTCCATACAAATTCCAGGTGAAGCACCTGAAAGGGAAAGATAATGTCCTGGCAGACTTCCTATCTAGACTAATGAATTCACAAAAAGATTTTTGCCAAAGAAACCCAAGAAGATGAAAGAACCAGCCGGCCATGTATTAATGATTACCAACCCACCAGGTCCTAGGTTATCGAGGCTGCCAAGCCATCCACCATACTTTTTCAGTCAATAAGACCCATTTGATCCATCCATCCTTATCCAACCGCGGACTTTATATGAGCTACAAGTTTTCATAAAATACGGAGGATCCATCCTAAAGCCGTATGGAGTAAACCCGAAATACCCATTCTGTCACGTGTTCATACCACTTGCCAATGATTTTCCATAGGAACTCTTATGGTTCTTATGGTACTTATGTCACCAGTATTACATACTGATGGAATTCAAATGCAACGTATTCAGGGACTTTGACAAGATTGAACCAGCTCTGAAAATATTTCTATAGTGGTTAATTCCACGGAAGTACTGGGTTTAATGTTTCAAGAATTCATACGATGCAAAGGTATTCATGCTACGTCGACCAATAATGTTAATCGATGGGAAATTCCATACCGAGCCAGAACTCTCTTTCTATTGGCGATTTCTATTCTCTATTTTGTCCTTGGAAGATGAATACTACAAAGCACAAAGGTTTATCTTCCAGAAAAATAAGTGCATTAAAAAAGAGGTATGGCCAAAAGAATGTGCGCCATGGAACCACACTTATAAATATCCTCACTGGGAAGAAGTCCGACAAGCAGCAAAAGAATATCAAGCACCCTACAAGATCACCAGAGATGAAATCACTCAAGACATTACACGAATAAGGCTGAACGTCCCATCAAATACTCTATCATAGAGCTGTCAAAATATGGAGCAAGCCATGGCCGGAACGTCAATGGAATTAATCCATGGCCGAAACCAAGCCATTGACGTTCCATTGAAGCATATCTTGCATGATACAAGCTTCTTCTATGGCATACATGGCTTCCAATGGAATTAAGGTGAAGGTTGCTCAAACCCACCAGCGCTCCTCCAAATGTTGTCCCACTAGATAATGGTTGATGATATGTGCAAGACGTGTGCAGAATCTGGAAGCTCACCACCTCAGATCACCCGCCAAAATTTACTACGCATATGAGGATGAAAGTGGGCCCCACTTCACATGCAATCACATGGGCTTCCTTGTACATATTAGGCTAGCCGTTTTATTAGGCCGTTTGTTTTATTAGGCATCTGTTGTTATTCAGCTTTGTAGATGATTTTGCTTAGTTAAGCATGCTAGATTTATTTTTATTAGGCCATGTAAATAGGTGTGTCGTCTTCATTTTGTTAGGCTTTCTAGAAAGGTGTGCCTAGTCTATCTTGTATTGAGTCTTACATCATAGTCTCCTAACCCCTATATAAAGGATGCTAGGTTGTACATTGTAATCCAGATTAGATTAGAGGAAGAGTTTAGAAAAGTTTGAAAGAGTCTACAAAAATTTTCTATGTTCAATAATATGAGTGTTTGCTAAAAACTCACCTGTTCTTCCTTTCAAAAGGCATGGTATGGCTGATCCTTGAAGTAGTATGGGCCTTTGACACGTCGGGTAAGCAATCTTTTTCCAAATACATTAGTTTTTTCAAAGTTTATAAACAGTTAAATTTATAAGTAGAGTAAAAGATTTCCTGAGTTGTGTAGCTTGGCAAACTGTCCGGGTGGATGTAGAAGCCATCCCTTTTTTGTAGGGAAATTCTTTTATGTCTATGATAAATTTACGGTTTGACTAACTTGGCAAGCCGTCCTTCGGGATGTTGAAGCCGGGTTTTGTGGCAAACTGTCCTTCAAGATGTTGAAGCCCAGTCCCCCTTTGTGGGAAAACTATTGTGTCTGCAATCTCGCCGTGTTGCCCACTGTGTCCTCACCCTGTGCCCGACTTCTGAGCGTCAGAGCCCTCTCGATACCCCCAGTAACTACTAGGCTTGCATGCATGGAGCGGAATATGCTTAGAATGAACTAAACCCTCTTAAAACACGCTTATCTGAGCTTAAAATGATGTAGTTTAGATCTTAGGAACTTAGAAATTACGGAAGAGCCCTTAATTAATTTACAAGAAAATACAAACTGCCAGTCCCACAAGGGACTAGATGACCCGGTGCCACTGACCATGACTCGTGGTCTGAACTCGTCGCCAAAACTAGAAGCTTACCTTCTTTGGTCATCACGAGAGATACCATGACTCGTGGTGCACTGGACGACTCGTGGTGACGAATCATTAGGAACACTGCAAAAACTTTTCAACCTTTGAGTCAAAACTTCTGACCACGACTAACATAACAACTCATGGTGCTGACACAACGCATGGCCTCACCCGTGGTCAACCCCAAAATCAAGAAAATTAAAAAGTCCATCCTTCACCATAAGTCACCTAACAACTCATGGTGCACCTCATGGGTCACTGGATGACTCGTCCTGTCACCTGGTGCAAAAAAACCTGTTTTTTCTTTGTTTCTACTCTCAACTCTGATCTTAGGGCTTTTGGGTATTATAATATCTTCCCCTAGGGAACATTCGTCCTTGAATAAGGGTAAACATATTGAAAAGCTGAGAAATGCAACTGCCATATCAATTTCTGAACATTTAAAGCTGAAAACTGAAGGAGTGACTAACTCCGGACTGATTATATGACTGAACTGAATTCATAAATCACACATAAAAATATTGATATTGTCACACCCCACCTTGGGGGGTATGACGGGCACCTGGTGCCTGCTAGACTCTAGACTGCTAAATGGTCCAACCTGAGCACATCTGGTGCTTTGGCTGGCTTTGGCTCTATTTCAAGAAACAAATCGGCTATAAACAGCTATAAACACAGCCTCTGGCCCACTGGCTTGTAGCCATCTCTACCTATAATAACAGCTAACCAGAAACATGCCGATATAAGGGAGCCTATGCGGGCCGACAAGGCCACCATGCTATCTAGTTATCTGTAACTCAACACAAGCCTACTGTAAGACTACGTGACCGGCAAGGTCACCACTACTGTCAAACTAAGGCCCCACACGGCCAACATAAACTGAAATACTAAACAGCTACAGCAGACTGCACGGCCTCACACGACCGGCCAAACTGACGACAGGGAAATATATACAAACTGCAAGCCTCTACGAATACTGTAAGAAAATAGTGGAAATGATCGGGACAGGGCCCCGACATACCCATACTGTACAACAAAAGAAAAGGAGCTACACCTTGGGGAATCAGACTCTGGAAGATAGGAGCTGATGACTCACTCGCTGGCTGGAATCACGAGGGATCGGCTCCTCGTCCATGAGTGCCTGCAGGCAAGTAATGCAGCGCCCCGCTGGGCATCAGTACCACAGGTACTGAGCATGTTAAGCAAACTGAAATATGCACTGAAATGAATGGCAACAATAACATGACATATAAGCAAGAAGTAGCTGAGTCTATCTAGCTGAGGATAACTGGGGAGAGTTTGTTCATTCTGTAACTAATTGAGCGTACCTGATGACGTGTCGTCCTACTGTCTATCAGTATCTAATAGCACATATCAATATACATAATAGTACACACAATACCTGACCGACCCCCACAAGCCGGAAGGTGCCAACCAAGCAAGCAATCTATATACCCCTACCTGGGTCTAAACCAACCAAAAGTAAGTCACTCTACTCATCTGATACTATGAGATCCTCCTACCGGTCCCCTTGGGTACGTAGCTCAGGCTTTGGCCTCTGACAATAAACTGTGTCTGAGTTCGAAGACTCCTGCCTCTGGGCGCAGGTGCGCACGGGGTGATCTGCTACTGTATCTGTGACTGAAACTGCCCCTGGGTGCAAGCACGCAACAGGGTGATTTTATAAAAATCTGTATATAAAACTTCCCCCGGCCACAAGCGCACACAGAGTGGTCTGCCGTTGTAAACAGGGTGTACTGGCTCTGCGCAGAGTAAACTGAACTACCCCTGCAAGTAGGGTGGTCTGGACCGTATTATCATGGTGGTCAGCCATCATCGTCCTTTAGGCAGACGGCATCACCCAGCTGGTGGCGGTATCTGAATCTGGTATCAACACAGCTATAACCCAGGGGCGGTGGGGATGCTAAAAGGGTTCCCACATGCCACAACAAGTCTCAACATACAAAACACATACACAGCAAGCATGCTCAATGAAAAATACTAACCATATTCTCTTCTTTTATCTCAAGGCCAGTCTGTATTAAATAACTGATACTATATTCTGTTTTACACTGTTTCTGATGGCTGGACTAATTGCTACCTGGCCTTTATCTGTCTATCTGATCACATCTGGATATAGCTCAATAATATAGAATGTACCATCTACTACTGGATACAATCTCAACAGATATAATACGTATTGCCTGAATATCAATTATTCTGATTATCGCATGATACGTAATTAATATACTAGCATGCTTGCTGGAAATTGTACTAAAATCGTTCCTGTACGCTGGGTATCAATTAATAGCCTTTATTCTATTTACTTTCTAAACTGTACTTCCTGGCTTGCCGAAAGAATAACTTTACATACCTGGTTTCTGAGTACCCAACTGACCGATGTGATTTCCGTCGGTACTTCTGCTGTTTCTCCCAACTACATTCATATACACGTCAATTAGAACTAATTACATTAATATTCGGGAGAAATTATCACTTTTGATATATATATTTATCCCAACTTTAACCTTTCGGAAAACGGTCGAAAACTCATTATTTCTCGATAGTCCAGAAGGGATAAATGCTCACTGCAACGCTAGGAACACATTGGTACTAATTTAAAGTAATTCTATTTACTTTACCTCGGTAGAACGACGTTTCGCCGGCCAAATTTCATGAAACCAACTCCGTAGGATTGCTCTCTGCAGCTTTATACACCTGTACCTGAGTCGGAACGGAGTTTAGACTTCGTTTCATCGCGTAATTGGAAGGAAATTATATATGTTGTCGTGGGTTTTCTTCTCATATGAAGATCCCCTGTTTTTTGCTGGAAATATATTGATTTTGGCTGAAGAAGCCGACTTTTATTTATCAATATTTTTTTTTTAAAATTCTAAATCCCTTAACCAACAAGCCCTTAGGATATTTATTCACTTAAAATTTACGGGGTGTAACAGATATGAAAGAAACTGGGGGACATAAACTGAACATGAAACTGAATAGAGTTCTAGAGAGGAAACTAATACCTCAAGTTGTAACTGAGCCGAGAGGGAATAGATACGGGTATTTAGCCATCATATCTAATTCGGCCTCCCATGTAGCTCCCTCAACATGTTGGTTCCTCGATAAAACCTTTACTGAAGATACTTATTTGTTTCTTAGCTTTCATACCTGACGATAAACTATTCCCACCGAAACGTCTTTTTAGCTAAGACTATCCTTCACACCCACACTCTTCAATGGGACAACCAAAGCTAGATCACCCATACACTTCTTCAAGAGCGATACATGGAAAACTGGATGTACTGAATAAAATTTTGAGGGCAAGTCCAACTCATATGCTACCTTACCAACCTGTCTCACAATCCAGTATGGACCAACTTGGGGACTAAGTTTCCCTTTCTTTCTGAACCTCATCACTCCCTTCATGGGAGATACCTTCAGAAACACCCAACTATCAATCTCAAACTCTAGTTCTCTCCCCCTCACATCCGCATAGGACTTTTGACGACTCTAAGCTATTTTCAACCTTTCTATTATGAGATGAACTTTCTCCAAAGCCTCATGAACTGAATCTTGTCCTATCGATATAGCTTCACTGACTTCGAACCATCCAATAGGCGATCTACATATCCGCCCATAAAGAGCCTCTAACAGAGCCATCTGAATGCTGGAATGATAGTTGTTGTTATATGCAAACTCAATGAGAGGTAAATGATCATCCCAATTACCTTTCAAATCAATCACACATGCACTCAACATATCCTCAAGAGTATGAATGGGCCACTCAACTTGACCATCTATTTGTGGGTGAAATGTTGTGCTAAGCTTGACCTGAGTACCAAGTCCCTTCTGAAATGATCTCCAAAATTGGAGGTAAACTGAGTACCTCTATCCAATATGATGGACAAGGGCACTCCATGTAACCGAACAAACTCCCGAATATTCAATTTAGCATAATTCTCCACTTAATCGGTAGTTTTGACTGGTAGAAAATGAGATGCTTTAGTCAACCTATCTATGAACACCAAATAGAGTCATTTTATTGATGAGTACTAGGCAACCTTGTAATGAAGTCCATATTGATTTCCTCCCACTTACAAGTAGGGATACTAATATCTTGGAGAACACCTCCAGTTCTTTGATGCTCAACCTTCACCTGTTGACAATTCGAACACTTAGCCACAAACTCTGTTATGTCTTTCTTCATGCCATTCCACCAACAGACTTCTCGTAGGTCACAGTACATCTTGGTGGCGCCTGGGTGAATAGAATATTTAAAACCATGAGCCTCATGCAACATCTAATCCCTTAAGTCATCAACACCCGATACACACAAACGACATTGATATCGTAGCATATAATCTCCCCCGTGGGAGAATACCTCCACCTTTTGATTTTGAATAGATTCCTTCAACTTTACCAAATTAGGACCCTTTTCTTGTCTAGCTTTGACCTCGATCACCAAGAAAGATTCTGATTCATTATGAACAATGACACCACCATCCATCGAGTCAACAAGATGAATTACTAGTTGTACAAGACGAAGTACATCCATCACTAGTTATTTCCTCTCCTTATCTACATGGGTCATAGTCTCCATAGAAAGCCTTCTAAGAGCTTCTGCCACCACATTAGCCTTGCCCGGATGATAAAGGACACTCATGTCATAATATTTCAAAAGCTCTAACCACCTCCTCTGATGTAGATTCAGATCCTTTTGGGTAAACACATACTGTATGCTTTTGTGGTCTATAAACACATCTACATGGACCTCGTACAGATAGTGTATCCAAATCTTCAAGGAAAATACTACTGCTGCCAACTCGAGGTCATGAGTTGGATAATTATTTTCATGGACCTCAGCTACCTGGAAGTATAGGTTATAACTCTACCGTGCTGTATTAATACACACCAAGGCCGATCATTGAGGCGTCACAATATACCACAAACCCATCGGTACCCTCAGGTAGGGTCAACACTGGTGCTGAGGTGAGTCGAGTCTTCAACTCTTGGAATCTCTTCTCACAAGCCTCCGACCATTGAAAATTCACTTTATTCTGCGTCAACCTAGTCAACAGTGCTGCAATGGATGAAATCCCTTCGACAAACTTCCACTCGTAACCAGCTAAACCCATGAAACTCTTGATATCTGAAGGACTAACTGGCCTAGGCCAATTATTCACCGCTTCTATCTTCTGAGAGTCCACCTGTACACCCTCACTTGACACCATATGGCCCAAAAATGCTACTGAGTCTAGCCAAAACTCGCACTTGCTAAACTTAGCATATAATTGGAAATCCTTAAGAGTCTACAGTATCATCCTCAAATGAGCGGCATACTCCTCCTGGCTTCGAGAGTATATGAGAATATCATTTATGAACACAATCACGAACATATACAAATATGTCTTGAACACCCTATTCATCAAATCTATAAAAGATGCAGGAGCATTTATTAGTCCAAAAGACATAACTACAAACTCATAGTGACCATACTGAGTCCTGAAGGCTATCTTCAGAATGTCACTCTCCCAAACCCTTAGATGATGGTATCCGAATCTGAGGTCTATCTATGAAAAACACTTAGCATCTTAAAGCTAAAGCAAATCATTGATCCTGGGGAGGGGATACCTGTTCTTGGTTGTAACCTTGTTCAATTGCCGATAATCAATGCACATCCGAAGGGAACCATCCTTCTTTCGGATAAAGTTTACAGATGCACCCCATGGGGATTTGCTAGGTCTAATGAAACCCTTGTATAAGAGATCTCTCAACTGCTCCTTCAACTCCTTAGTCATTCTATAAGGAGGAACAAATATAGGTTGCGTATCGAGAAGAAGGTCAATACCAAAACCAATCTCCTGCTCGGGAGGAACTCCCCGTAAATCATCTAGAAACACTTTTGGATATTCGCATGCTACAAGAACTAACTGGATAGTCAGGAATTCAGACGTAGCATCCTTAACTCTAACTAGATGGTACACACAACCTTTAGAGATCATATTTCTAGCCTTAAGGTAGGAAATGAAGCAAACTATAGGCAAAACTAAACTACCCTTCATTTCTAGGACTGGCTCATCCAAAAATCGAAACTCTACCACACGAGTTCTACAATTTACTGAGGCATAATATGCGTGTAGCCAATCCATACCAAAGATAACATCAAAATCTATCATGTCTAGCTCTACTAAATTTGCTGAGGTGATTTTTTGAAGGACTATGATAGGGCAATTTCTATATACCTATCGAGCTATAACTGAATCACCGACTGGAGTAGAGACTCAGAAGGGTTTTGATAAAATTTCAGGAGTGACTCCGAAGCTACTAGCAACATAGGGCACCACAAAATATAAGGTAGCCCCTAGATCTAATAATTCATATACATCAAGGTGAAATACTAGTAACATACCATTGACTACATCTGGAGAGATCTCTTGCTCCTCATGAGATCCGAGGGCATAGAATCTATTTTGACACTAACCACCACCCACACTAGTGGATCCACCCTGCTGAGTTGTGCGTGCTGGCGGGGATGCTGAACTAGTGGTTGGGCCGGCCCCTATCATAGCCCTATATGGCTGCTGGATAATCTCTGAGCATATATCCGGTGTTCCTACACCTAAAAAAGGCACCTATACCTACTAAGCATTGACCCATGTGTCTTCGGCCACACTTGCCACACTCTGGGATGCTGGACTCTGCGGGTATGATCCCCTAACCTCAGGAGCCTAATGCTAGTCCCTATGGTCGTACCTAGATCTTGATGGCACACTTATAGCTGATGGCGCTGGGGCTGAAGATCTCGGTGGGACTGCTGACAGTGCCGACCACCAGATCTCTACAGGCAGAATCTGAAGCTATCAATCCTGGCCCTCTTGGCCTCTCTCTCCCACTCACTCACCTGTACCACCTATATCTATTGGAAGTACAGAACTATCCGAGGAAAGTGAATGTCCTGATGAAGCATCACTGTCCGATAATCTTTGACCAAGTAGTCTTCTATCCCATGTATGAACCGACTCACACGGGCTGTCTGATCTGCCACCATCTCAGGTGTACACTTGGACAAGTGAGTGAACTCTAAAGCTTACTCCTAGACTATCATCTTACCTTGCTTCAGGTTCATCAACTCAGCTTCTTTAATCTCCTTCATCTCATGAGGAAGAACCGATCTAGAAATGCAGTATGGAACTCATCCCAACCAATAGGGCTTGCTCCAACTATCCTGCTATCCTTCCATTGCCTGAACTAGATGTGCGCAGCCCCTTTCAACTGGTATGAGACTAGATCTGCACACTCCACCCCAGTCACCCCCATGATCTGGGTGATATTCAGAACTTCATCAATAAACTCATGAGGATCCTCATCCACCTTTGACCCAAGGAATTCCAGAGGATTCATCCTTAGAAAATATCTAACTCTTGCCGCTACCACATTCCCATTCTGGGGGACATGCGCTACCGCTTGTTGGTTGACCTAGGAAGTCAAAGCCTGAGCTAGTATCTATATTGCTTCCTTGAACTCTACATGGGCCATCTTCTCGGGCACATGATTCTCGGGGGATGGTGGGACCTGCTGATGCCCCTCCCCATTTTAATAATCTGGCCATTTCCGTTTCTATTTTTTCTTTCATTAACTCAGCAAGGAGAAATGATTTTGCAAATATGTATAGAACAAGTTAGAAGGATAGAGAAACATTTCATCGCACGGCATAGATCATGAAAGAAGGGATCATGTCCTAAACATTTTGTAGCCTTTTCATCATAAGTTGGCGTGCTTCACCCCATGAAAAATACTCTACTTAATGTGATTTTCAGACACCCTAGGACACTTCAAAATCTAATTCTCTGATACCAAGTTTGTCATGACCCGAACATAGGCCTGATGGAGACACAGGACAAAGAACCCCAAGAGGCTCCAAGTCGATCCATGGCATGAACATAACATTCTAACCTCAACATTTTAAATGTGGAAATCTAATACATAACATAGTAGAAGTCTGAAAAACTCATACATCTTAACATTTGAATACATAACACAAGTTTGAAGCTTAATACATACTATGTCTGATAAGCCTCTACTATTGACGAGATGATGGGACAAGACCCCAACTAACTCACTAAAGTCTGAAACTGAAAGTACTGAATATAACTGATAAGAAAGGCCTTTGAATGATGAGGACTCACCAACTCTGACTGGGAGATGCTAACACTGAAGATCTGTCTAGCGGTAGGACTGAGCCTGTATTATGAAACGATGCAGTATAGAGTATGCGGTCAGTATGTAAAATGTATCGAGTATGCAAGATAAGTAAAACTGCTATGTAGGTAAAATCAAAGATCAAGAATATCATAAACATTTTATCATATGAATCTAAGAGTAGAGCTTGAATGCTATTATCTGAAAACATGACTTTAGCATAACTGAATATCATAACTAAATCGAATGATGCAAAGCTGAAAACCGCTAATCATAAGTAAAACTGAAACATTGGGTCAAAACTATTGAAAAAATAATAACTTAACTGATGAACATGCATAACTAAAATCATGAGGAACAAAGGGAGACTCATCATATAACCGACATTACCACGATAGAGCTTACGTGGTCCCGACTATTACACTCATGTGGGTAGAGCCGTCCAAAGCCTTACTAGGAATAAGGATACTACCATGATATCAATATCAATATGGAGGCCCATTCAGGCAGGGGAAAGCTCACAAGGGAGATCCCAATTAATGTGGACATACCTAAGTTGGCACACAGTTCTAAGACATAGGGTTGACTGATCCTTGGCCTACTCGGTGCTATACACTACTCCTAAAACATATACACGCTCTCCATCATTTTTCAATGAAGCTAAACCATCGTCTAGTGATGAAGCTGACTCACAATATACATGCATAATCTGAAATCATAATATGAGGAGCCTTGGGATCAAACCATACTACAAGCTTACAAGAGTGGGAGTCTAGACTCCAAAATTCATGTGGTAAGCTAATAACATGAAATTTAGATAAATCATGAAACATACTTGATCATATGGATTTGTCCAATACCCTAAACATGCTTGAAATATATTTGATTTATTCAAAAACATGAACATGTACATGGATAATTCGAAATCATACTTTCATCATAAATATCTCATCATACTTAGAAGCATAGATCATAATCTCATCTATTCATGAACTTTTATACGTGGGCATCATATTTATAAAACTTGAAAATCATAATTTTTAATTGAAAATATTGTAAAATATGCCCATGAATCATAATTTAACATTAGAAACATGTATAGAGAATACCCATGATAGATACTAAGAATTCATAAGTTGGGTTAAAACCCCATAGATTCATCAACTTAAAAATCACATGAAATTGAAGAGAGATTGGGCATGGGAGTGGATGGATACACATATTCATAACCCTACATACCTAGAAAATTCTGATTACACAACCATCTTGAATTCCCAAAGGAAATTTGGGAAAGAACTTGATGAATCCTAAGCTTGATCACTAGTAGAATTACTGGGCTTGCATGCATGGAGAGGAATAGGCTTAGAATGTACTAAACCCTCTTAAGAACACTTATCATAGCTTAAAACGACATAGTTTGAGCCTTAGAAACTTAGGAATTATGAAAAATCCCTTAATAAATTTGTAGGAAAATACACTATGTCAGTCCCAACGAGGGATTGGATGACCCATCATCACTAAGGACTACACATGGTCTGAACTTGTCGCTAGAACTGGAAGCTTACCTTTTTTGGTCATCATGAGGGACATCACGACTCGTAATGTACTAGATGACTCATGCTAACAAATCATTAAGAACACTGCCAAAACTTTTGAACCTCGAGTCAAACTTTTGACCACGGCTAACATGATGACTTGTGGTGATGACCACAACTCGTGCCTCACCCGTGGTCAACCCCCAAATCAAGAAATCTAACCAAGTCCATCCTTCACTCCATGAGTCACCTAACAACTAGTGGTGCACCTCATGGGTCACTGGACAACTCGTCCTATGACTTGGTGCAGAAAATCTTATTTTTTTCGTTTCAACCCTCGGGTCTGATCTTAGAGATTTCGGGGTATTACATCTTCCCTTAGGAAAATCGCCTTCAACCTTATAATATCAAGTGTTGGAAATAATGGGGTATAATCCCTAAAAATCCCACTTAAACCCACTTTCTGATTATCGTCATTCACTGCAGCAGACCCTCTATGACGGTCAAGTTACCCCTATAGTAGATCTGATGGTTATTCTCCCGTTCTGTTATGGTGGGACTTTGACTGTTACAACGGTCTTGCTGCAGCGGAATTCTACTGCTGCAGTAGTCCCCTGGAACTAGTAGCTCCCCCAAAACCATCAATTTTTCACTAACTCACTCAGAATACTTCTCTTTGCATATTTTAGCCTCGTTCGAATGTTTTAAGCCAATTTCCCTTAGTAATGACATATGAGTCGTCGTAGTTCATACCTTGCCAAGGATACGAACTCTAACTGGTGTGATATCACTCATAACTAAGGGAGACAATCTCCAATAATGATGTTCCCTACATACGCCCACTGAGGCAAGGGATACACTCTCAAATAATGAGGATCCTATATTCCTCGGGCTAAGGGAAATATTCTCTACTATTAAGAATCCCTTATCCTACGCTGGCACGTAGATTTGAGACCTAGCCATGCTGGAACCCTGGCCTGCTCGGTGCTAAGTACTACTCCCAACTGAACATAAGGATATATATAAACTGATAAATCTAAAGCTGATAATAGCATGGAGATAGCCAATCCATACCCATAATAGCATCGAAATCAACCATTTCTAGTTCTATCAAGTCTGTCATAGTCTGATGACTAACAACCTCTATTGTACACCCCTGATAGACCCTTCTGGCTATAATAGAGTCACCAACGGGTGTAGACAATGAGAAAGGTCACCGAAGCAATTTTGGAATAATACTAAACTTCTGAGCCACTAACAATGTAACATAGGACAAGACTGGTATTGAGCTGTTCTTCCCAACTGTAATCATATTAACGGAAGAATAGGGTTAACTTACTATATTTGAAGAAAACAATAACATATATATATATATATATATGTATATGTATACTGACTATACTTCAACTTATCGAAGTATGATCAAAAACTTGTAATTTCTCGGGAATCTAGAAGGGATAAATACTTACTTTAAGCCTGAGATCTTATTGACACTAGTTTGGAGCAATTCCAATAACTTTGGCTTGGCGGGAAGACGATTCACCGAGCGAATTTCACGAAACTAAATCCGTACAAATGCTCCCTACATCCTTATACTTCGATACCCAAAGTTAATTTGAATTTGGACGTGTTTAGTGGCGTAATCGGATGAACATTATATGTCTCCTTCATCTCTATTCTCTATTGGTCGTGTTATGTATGAAAAATAACATGAATTCTAAGGGTGAGTCCTATATATACTTGAAGCAGCATACAAGGCAACGCGGCACGCTGGCCAATGCACCAATTCTGCTCTGTGCCACGTTGTCTAACGTGGAGGAGCAGCTCCATGCCACTTTGCCCCTATAGGTAGCTTGGTTCGGCCTCCTCCCGCGAAATCCCTACTTGGCACTCGTTCGGCCTTTCCCCGGGCCTTTTCCTCGTACGTATGGCACTCTAAAACTCTCAACCAACATGCGAATAGGCCGACTAAATGTTAGAAACTTACGGGGTATAACATCCTCCCCCCTTAAGAACATTCGTCCTCGAATGTTAACTTCTACTTGAGAGAACCTTAACCTTGCAATTACTTATTTTGGAAAAATTTCGGCAGAATCTCCCCTGTAATATGGACTATCAAAAAATCCTGAAACACAGAAAAGTCCAATACAGGTACTCCACACAATGTTATGGCATTCATTTCACAATAGACTGAAGTCAACTACTCCATATATATATGAAACAACAATAACAACATACCTCTGGCTGCACAATCTGATTAAGTCTGAAATAACTGAGGATATATGGTTTTCATATCATCTTCTGCTTCCTATGTCATCTCCTCTCGGTTCTTATTTCTCCATAACACTTTAACAGAAGCAACATCTTTAGTTCTTAGTCTGTGGATCTGCCGATCTAGTATGGCTACTGGAGCTTCTTTATAAGATAACTCCTCAGTGATTTGGACGTCTTCCACTGGGACAATCCAGGAGAGATCTCCTATACACTTCCTCAGCATTGATACATGAAAAACTGGGTGAATGGATTCTAATTTTGGGGGTAAATCCAATTCATAAGCCACCTGGCCTATCCTTCGGAGAATTTGATAAGGCCCAATAAACCTCGGGCTTAGCTTGCCTTTCTTACCAAATCTCATTACACCCTTCATCGGTGAAACCTTCAGGAATACCCAGTCACCCACATTAAATTCTTGCTTTCTTCTCCATGCATCAGCATAAGATTTCTAGTGGATCTGAGCTATCAGCAGACGTTCCCTGATAAGCTTTACTTTCTCTTCTGACTGACGAATAATGTCTGACCCAATCAAAGTTGATTCTCCTACCTCAAACCAACCAGTTGGTGATCTACACTTTCGCCCATATAATGCTTCATAAGGCGCCATCTGAATTGATGAATGATAACTGTTATTATAGGAAAATTCAATAAGTGGTAGATTTTTATCCTAGCTGCCTCCAAAATTTAACACACACACCCGTAACATATCCTCGAGCGTCTGAATTGTACGTTCTGCCTACCCGTTTGTCTGAGGATGGAAGGTTGTGCTCAGGTTAACCCGTGTCCCCAGGACCCTCTGAAAAGATTGCCAAAACTTAGATGTAAATTTCCCCCCTCTGTCAGAGATAATTGACAGCGGAACACCATACAACCAGACTATTTCTCTAATATACAGCTCAGCATAATCTTCGGCTGAAAAGGTAGCCCTTACTGGCAGAAAGTGAGCTGATTTTGTCAACCTGTCAATAATTACCCAGATAGAATCATATTTACGCCTGGTACGAGGTAACCCTACTACGAAATCCATATTAACTGCCTCCCATTTCCATAAAGGCACGGCTATATCATGTGTCAGTCCGCCTGGTTTCTGATGTTCAACTTTCACCTATTGGCAACTGGTACATTGGGCTACGAGTTCTGCTATCCCCTTTTTCATTCCCGGCCACCAGTAAATCTCTTTTATTTCATGGTACATCTTTGTCGAAACTAGATGGAGAGAGTAACGGGCATAGTGTACCTCGCCCATAATTTGCTGGCGAAGCCCTATCACATTTGGAACGCAGAGGCGATCTCTATATCTCAAAACCCTGTCCTCGGTTACCTGGAAATCGGTCACTTCCCCTCGCTGGACCCTATTTATGAGCTGAACTAGGCTAGGATCTTCATACTTCCGTTCTTTCACTTCCACCACCAATGATGACACTGTGGTATTCTGGAATACTGCTCCATTGTCTCCTGATTCTACTATACGAACGGCTAAACTGGCTAGCTGATGCAATTCTCGAGCCAATTCCTATCGCTCGGGCTATAAATATGCCAGGCTTCCCATTGATTTTCGGCTAAGGGCATCTGCTACAACATTATCCCTTCCTGGGTGAAATAAAATATTCACGTCATAATCCTTTAACAGCTTTAACCAGCGACGTTGCCGCAAATTCAACTCTTTTTGGGTGAAAATATATTGCAGGGTTTTTTCATCAGTGAAAATGTCTACGTGGACCCCATACATGTAGTGTCTCCATATTTTCAATGCATGAATCACCGCGGCTAACTCCAAGTCATGGGTAGGGTAGTTCTTCTCAAGGTTCCTCAGCTGCCTGGAGGCATAGGCAATCACCTTACCATGTTGCATCAAAACACATCCTAACCCAACACCCAAAGCGTCACAATAGACTGCATAACCCTTTGTTCCTTCTGGCAACGCTAGCACCAGTGCTGATGTCAATCTGTCTTTCAGTTCCTGAAAGCTCTGCTCACATGCCTCAGTCAAATGGAATTTTGCTGCCTTCTGCGTCAATTTGGTTAATCGTGCTTCTAAATTGGAAAATCCTTCCATGAACCTTCTGTAATACTCGGCTAACCCCAGGAAACTATGTACCTCGGTCGGAGAAGTAGGTCTAGGCCATGTTTTCACTGCCTCTATCTTCTGCGTATCTACCTCTATACCAGTATCTGACACAATATGGCCCAAGAAGGCAACTGAATTCAGCCAAAATTCATATTTAGAGAATTTTGTTTATAGTTGGCGATCTTTGAGAATTTGGAGCACTGTCCGTAGATGATCCCAGTGATCTGCCTCTGAACGAGAATACACCAGAATATCATCAATAAATACTATCACGAACAAGTCCAGGTATGGTCTGAAAACGTTGTTCATTAGGTCCATGAACAATTCTGGGGCATTTGTCAGTCTGAAGGACATGACTAGAAATTCAAAGTGACCATAAATGGTCTTGAAGGTAGTCTTTAGAATATCTCTTTCACGAATCCAGACCTGATGATATCCTTATCTTAAGTCAATCTTTGAAAAATACCTCGCTCCCTGTAGTTGATCAAACAAGTCGTCTATCCTGGGAAGTGGGTGCTTATTCTTGATAGTGACTTTATTCAGCTGTCGATAATCTATACACATATGGAGGGAGCCGTCGTTCTTCCTCACGAAAAGAACTAGCACACCCCATGGTGAGGTACTCGGTCTGATAAAGCCCTTGTCTAGCATATCCTTCAGTTGTTCCTTTAGTTCTTTGAGTTCAACAGGAGCTATCTGATATGGAGGAATAGATATAGGCTGAGTGTTTGGTAATAGATAGATTACAAAATCAATTTCCCTTTCTGGGGGAATACCAGGAAGCTCATCTGGAAATACATCAGGAAATTCATTAACAACTGGAATAGACTGAAGGGTCGGAGGCTCTGCCAGAACTTCCTGAACTCTGACAATATGATAAATGCACCCTTTTGCAACCAATTCTCTCACCAGAAGATAGGAAATAAACCTACCTTTTAGCGTGGTTGTACTACCTTTCCACTCTCGTACTGCCTCCCCTGGAAAGTGGAACCGGACAATCTTTGTCCAACATTTTACATTGGCATAGCATGGAGCTAGCCAATCCATACCCATAATAGCATCGAAATCAACCATTTCTAGTTCTATCAAGTCTGCCATAGTCTGACGACTGGCAACCTCTACTGTACACCCCCAACAGACCCTTCTGGCTATAATAAAGTCACCAACGGGTGTAGACACTAAGAAAGGTCGCCGAAGCAATTCTGGAATAATACTAAACTTCCAAGCCACTAACGGTGTAACATAGGACAAGGTTGATATTGAGCTGTTCTTCCCAACTGTAATCATATTAACGGAAGAATAGGGCTAACTTCAATACTATATTTGAAGAAAACAATAACATATATATATATGTATACTGACTATACTTCAACTTATCGAAAGATGATCAAAAACTCGTAATTTCTGGGAATCTAGAAGGGATAAATACTTACTTTAAGCCTGAGATCATATTGACACTAGTTTGGAGCAATTCCAATAACTTTGGCTCAGCGGGACGATGATTCGCCGAGCGAATTTCATGAAACTATCTCCGTACAAATGCTCCCTACAGCCTTATACTTCGATACCCGAAGTTAATTTGAATTTGGACGGTGTTTAGCAGCGTAATCGAATGAACATTATATGTCTCCTTCGTCTCTATTCTCTACTGGTCGTGTTATGTATGAAAAATTACATGAAATCTAAGGGTGAGGCCTATATATACTTGAAGCAGCATACAAGGCAACATGGCACGCTGGCCAACGTGCCGATTTTGCTCCGTGCCACATTGGCTAACGCGAAGGAGCAGCTCCGTGCCACTTTTCCCCTCTGGGTAGCTTGGTTCGGCCTCCTCCTACAAAATCCCTACTTGGCACTCGTTCGGCCTTTCCCCGGGCCCTTTCCTCGTACGTATGGCACTCTAAAACTCTCAACCAACATGCGAATAGGCCGACTAAACGTTAGAAACTTACGGGGTGTAACACTTACATCCCATAACAAGCCATTGCATGACTCGTTAGTCCTGGGATGTCTATACTGCTGACTTACAATGGGGCATCTAACGACTCGTTGTTCCTCACAACGACTCGTTGCTTTCTCTCGTGGTTACAAAGGTCCTGTTGCACCCTTTCTAAAACACTTCCAATGTCTCTCCCTAATGACCCGTAACATGAACGAACAAGTAGTTCTTTGACCCATTAGTTATGGAGAAAAGTTTTCACAAACTTAAGATTTTCTCCGAACGGGCAACCTAATGACCCGTTAGACTAAACGACGACTCATCACATAAGTCGTTTTGTGGCAGTTTTGTTGGTTCCTTGCTAAATTCCATTCTAACTCTGGAGTCTGATCTTAGGATCTTTCCGGGATATTACAAAATTCATCATTTCAATCCAATCATCATTCCCATGAACAACTCCTTTCACCCATTCTTCATGTACAAATTTTGAATAGACTTTATTCAAGGACAATACTGAGTCCTACATTAGTAGATTAGACCTTACCATCCTATACGTTTTCTCATCCAATCCTTTGAGGAAAATATATATCTTTTCCTCCTCTCTCTTTATTTTCAGTGTTGGTCTGAGATTGCAAGTGCACTTACTGCACGTGCATATTGGAATCTACTCACAATTAGCAAATTTCGTCCACAATTTATCATTTTACCACAATAATCAACTATGGTCATACCCTGTTGTTTACAATCAACCAATTCAGCCTTCAAGTACTGCTTTCAGGGACCATTTGCAGCCGAGAAATGAACCTGGACACTAGTCCACAATGCCTCTACCTCTTCCCTATGTTATTAGTTGTGTGAAGCATATGTTTGAGGATGTTATATATTCATGACACCAATAATGAGTTTATAGTCCACCAGTCTTCTAGATCCGGTGATCCCTCGATTGGCTTTTTGATTATTCCATCAGCAAAGCCAAACTTATCCCTTGTTTTTAAGGTCGTCATCACGGATTTAACTCATTGCTCATAGTTTCTCCCTTTAATAGAACTTGTGTTATCACAATTTCAGGGTGTTTGCAGTGAGATCATATAGTGAATAGTCTTCCTTCAATTCTAGTCTTCTTCAGCAGTAGTCCTCTTTCCATTATCTCTAGTTGTTTTGTTACCATATTTTTTCATTGTTTCTCTATGATTTTTGGTTTCTCCTTTATCGTACCTCTGATACCATGTAAAAATAAAGATGCAAAAATGAAGAACAAGAAAACAAACTTATGGGAGAAATTTCCTCTTTCTTTTGTTATTCAATATTCACAATATCACTTCTTTTTATACAATATATAGCCCACAAGGATACCTTGTCCAAATAGGACTAAAATAATTTCTTTCCCTAATTAGACTTCAATTACATAACTACCATAATTACAATTTATCATATTACTTTATTAAACAACTTATAATAGTTATATAGAGATTGAGAATATAAGTGCATTTAATATTTGCAGAATATGTTTTTCTATGTCAGTCTAAAACATCTATTGTGGCTCGATCGTATTCAATACATACGAAATGTAATAGTACAAAAAGTCAAAATTATATCGTTCTCATAACAAAGATAAATTATATTGAGAAAATTACATTATATAGCAAACATATGCTATATATTTATCATTAGTAGAAAAAGCTTCAAAAAATTACATTTTGTAGAAAATAATTACAATTTGTAGCATTTCTCTCCAATCTCTCTAAATCTTCTTGCCTCCCTCCTCTTTCTCGCTATCTCTCGCTTGCCTCCCTCCTCTTTCTCTCTCTCTCTCTCTCTCTCTCTCTGACTCTTTCTCTCTCTCTCGTTATCCTCTCTCCTCTCTCTCCCTCGCCTCTCTCCTTCCTCCTTCTCGTTGTATTTCTCTCCTTTTCTCTCTCTCTCTCTGGGTGTGTCTTTTTCTCTTTTGTTTCATTTCTCTCTCTGCTTCTCTCTTTCATGATACATTGGTACATAATAAAATTGATACAGACTAATAAGCATTAAAAAAAAATAGATACACATTCAAAGAGTACAAGTAGAATGAAAAAATACAAGTGGTACAAGAGTGAATGAATAGAAGTGATCGATATAAGAATAAATGAATACAAGTGATATAAGTGTGAATGAATACAAGTGATACAAGAATGAATAAATACAAGCTCAATTAGAGATTTTGATTATTTTCTTGTATACACGTAAACTATATTCGTCAATACAATCTGTATTAATCGATACAATAATTATTCATTGATTTTTGTATCTTTTGTATATATGTAGACTGTATTCGTTGATACAACCTAAATGCGCACATGGATATAAGTAGAATGAATGAATAGAGGTGACACAAGAGAGAATGAATACAAATGATACAAGAATAAATGAATACAAGTTTAATTAGATACAATAAGTATTCATTGATACAGCTAATGCACCTATGAATACACCATGAATACAATTGCGTGATACTTTTCAAAAGAAAATATAAAAAATGCATAGAGAAAGATGTAATTAAAATACCATATACAAAGAGGGAGAGAGGGAGAGAGGGAGGGAGAGAAATATAGATATAGAGAAAGAGAAAGAGAGAAAGAAACAAATGGAGGGGCAAGAGAGGCAGAGTGAAAAAAGAGCAAGAGCAAGAGAGAAAGAGGGAGAAAGAGAAAAAGAGAGAGAGAGAGAGAGAGAGAGAGAGAGAAAAGAGTGAAAGAGAGAGGGGGAGGGTGGAGAGAGAGATTATGGAGAGAGGGGAGAGAGGTTTTTTTTTCTCTAAAAATTATTGCTATAAATTGTAATTATGTAAACTATAACTATTAATGGTAATTAGTTTTCAAATGGATGCTATTTTATGAAATTTCCCCAATGAAATTTAATCATGTGTTACTATTATACCGACAGTTTGCCAAATTTCATCTTACGCTAGTGAATATGTTCGTGTTTCGTGTGATAATAAAAGTATTATTGAATCTACCAAATAATCAAAAATATAACTAATAATTTAGATATTATTTATCTTTCTATAGGAAAGAAATAATTCATAACAACGTATGAGTTCATTCATATATCCAGATTAATTCAACCATTTGATTTCTTAGAAAAGATTCAAAAGAATCACTTTTTTCCTATTCTCGAATACACCCATGATATGATTCATATATAGTTGAAGATTTAAAGGTAATTTTAAGGCCAACGTAGAGTCATTCTTCAAATGTCAAAATTAGATATTTTGGAAAAGAGATTTCAAGTCTTCAAATTTAGATAGATTTAATTCAAAATTTATCAATTTCTTTTTCCTCATTGGAAATTTTAAACGTAATTAAACATTTCTATTAACTTTTATATGTGGAACTGCATTTATATAATTTTTTTGACTTCTATAGAAAGAAGAAAAACATCATTTTTCTTATTTTTATAAATAGGTAGTTTATTGTTTTGTGTTTATATTTGTTATTGTTTCTTGATGAGGTAGTTAAATTTTGGTTCATAAATATTATTTAGAAAGAACTCAAAATTAAAATGAAAAAATCACATATAATAATAATAAAAGAATCTTCAGATACAACATCTAATTCAATTAAAATACTTATTTTCTTCTCGGTATTAAGTCATATTCTCCTTTTTCAGGTCCTCCGTATTTGTTTGAGAAGGAAAAAAAATATAATAATTTAAAAATGTAATTATACAAAAATTCTACCGAATAACCTATAATAAATCAAATCAAAATAATATTACAATGGAAGTAACAATATAGGAAACAATAATCCCAGTAAAAAATAAATAATATTACTCCCTCAAATCACTGGATGAATAAAACTGTAAAAAACATAGTATTACTTACTATGCAAAATTTAGTTAGGCAAAAAAAATGAAGTAGGAGATCACGTCAACCTTCTTCTTTCACCTTTATATATAAAATTTATTAATTTACTTTATTGATTAAGAGATTCAAAAGTCTCAGTGAGTTTATTAGGGCAAACAAACATAAAACGACTATTTTTATTAATAATAACTTAATAAGTAATAAGGGAAAACGAATAGGGAAAAAATGGCTAGCGATGAATTAATCAAATATAATCGTGAGTTAAAAATTAGAAAAAATAATTGACTAAGGTAATCAAATATTTATCAAATAAATTAAATATATATTAAATAATTATTAACTTAATGAGAATGACTTTTGGGTTTTCTAAACCGAAAAAGAGATGGATAAGTAAGAAAATATAATTAAGTAAAAATTAAATAATTTTAGGTTGTTATAAATAGAATTAATGTCAAAAAATTGAGAAAAAAAGATAAAATAGAAATGATGGCTTAGAAGCATGCCGCATCATCACATTCATATTCTTTCTTTATATATATATACTAGTGAATGTGTTCGTGCTTCGCATGATAATAAAAGTATTATTGAATCTATTAAATGATCAATAATATAATTATTAATTTAGATATTATTTATCTTTTGTATATGAAAGAAAAAATTCATAACAACGTATGAGTTAATTTATATATCTAGATTAATTCAACCATTTGAGTTCTTAGAAAAAATTCAAAAGAATCACCTTTTTTCTATTCTCGAATACACGCATGATGTGATTCATATATAATTGAGGATTTAAAGGTAATTTTAAAGCCTACGTAACTTCATTCTTCAAATGTCAAAATTAGATATTTTAAAAAAGAGATTTCAAGTCTTTAAATTCAGATAAATTTAATTCAAATTTTATTAATTTCTTTTTCCTCGTTGAAAATTTTAAACGTAATTAAACATTTGTATTAACTTTATACTTGAAACTGCATTTCTATAATTATTTTTACATCTATAGAAAGAAGAGAAGCATTATTTTTTTTAATTTTTGTACATATTTAGTTTGTTTATTTTGTGTTTATATTTGTTAATTTTTTTTTTTTGATGAGGTTTGTTAGCTTTTGGTTCATAAATATAATTTAGAAAGATCTCAAAATTAAAATGAAAAAATAACATAAAATAATAATAAAAAATCTTCAGATACAACATCTAGTTCAATTAAAATACTTATTTTCTTCTCTATAGTATATTAAATCATCTTCTCCTCTTTTAGGTCCTCCATGGTTGTTCGAGAAGGAAAGAAAAAATACAATAATTTAAGACTGCAATCATACAAAAATTCTGTCAAACAACCTATAATAAATCAGATTAGAATTATATTACAATTGAAGTAACAATATTGAAAATAATAATTGCAATAAAAAATAAATAATATTACTCCCTCAAATCATTGGATGAATAAAATTGCCGAAGAACATAGTATTACTTAATGTGAAAAATTTAATTGGGTGAAGAAAATAAAGTGGGAGATCATGTCAACCTTCTGCTTTCACATTTGTATAGAAAAAATATTAATTTACTTTATTGATTAAATAAGTCAAAAGTTATTAGTGAGTCTATTAGGGAAATTAAGCATACAAACATAAAATGACTATTATTATTAATAATAACTTAGTAAGAAATAAGGGGAAGAAAATAGGGAAAAAGGTTGCCGATGAATTAATCAAATATAATTACACGTGAGTTAAAAATTAAATAAAAATTGACTAAGGTAAGCAAATATTTATAAAATAAATTAAATATATATTAAATAATTATTAATTTAATGAAAATAAATTTTGTGCTTTCTAAACTGAAAAAGAGATGAAAAAGTAAGAAAATATAATTAAGAAATAATTAAATAATTTTAGATTGTTATAAATGGGAAAAATGTCAAAAAAAAATAATAAAAAAGATAAATAGAAATAGTGGCTTCAGAAGCATGCCATGTCATCACATCCATATTCGTCCTTTATTATATATATATAGTTAAATATTAAAAAAAATAATTGACTAAGGTTAATCAAATATTTATAAAGTAAATTGAATATTTATTAAATAATTATTAATTTAATGAGAATTACTTTTGGCTTTTAAATTGAATAATAGATGAATTAGTAAGAAAATATAATTAAGAAATAACTAAATAATTTAGGTTGTTATTAATAGAAAAAATATCAAAAATTAAGGAAAAGATAAATAGAAATGGTGTCTTTAGAAGCATGCCACATCATCACATTTATATTATTTATATATATATATATATATATATATATATATATATATATAGAGAGAGAGAGAGAGAGAGAGAGAGAGAGAGATTGTGTCAATTGTTTACTTATAAGACAATTTAATTTTATGTGTATAAGCTAAATCATCTATTATATAAGTAACCAAACATATAGAAAAATATATTATCTATTTAAACTTTATTAAAATAGAATTAATACATGGTCAATATTCCCGTCGTTTCAAAATATGTGACGTTTTAGCCTTTTGATTTTGTTTCAAAATAAGTGGTGTTTTACATAATCAAGAAGATATTAATGATGTTCTTCCAATTTTACCCTTATTTAAATGAAGAGAATTTTACATAATCAAGAAATATTAAAGAGTTACATCTTTTTCAAAATATTTATTAGAATAAGTGGGTAAAATTACATTTTTTATCTAATAATGAGTAGTTTGCTTAAGGGGTGTGCCCAAACTAAAAGCACAACTTATTTTGAAATGGAGGGAGTAATATATATCCCTTAATTAATGGTATTAATTCTGACAAATTTAAATTTCAAAAATCTTACACAAGTAAATTATCATGTTACCTAATTAGGTCCTATATACATTTTAAATCATACATGGTCACATAATAAAATGAATGGAATCATATTCCCTAAAGCAATAAATAAGTAATCCTTTTCATTAGCATCCCTTTTATTTTCTTACCAAATCAAAGTAGCAACTTCTTATATTCTATTGTATCCCTTTTATTTTCTTACCAAACCAATAATTCACTTCATAGATTTCTACCCATCTACATCCAACCCTATGCTACTATATATATTCTTGATAGTTACATTTAAGAGATATTGTTAAATTGCAGTGTTACAGTGAGAATTATCAAGAAAAAAATGGAGAGACAGTTCTCAAAGATGATAATTTTTGTATTTGCTTTAGTTCTTATTTCAAATGGTACGCATCCTCACTCTAATTCATTTTTTTTTATCACAACACTCTTTTTTTGTCACAGTATTAAAGTAACTAAATTGTATCATTTGCTCAAAAAAAATAAAATATTTGATGCTTAAGTTATGACACATCACTCATAAAGTTAGTGATTGGGGATCAGATTTGAGGATTTTCTGAAACCAAATGAGTTGTAATCATTTTGTCATTTAAATGTTTATTTAAATTAATTTTATGCAATGGAATCTTTTATATTTTTTTGACTTGAAACATATAGAGTGTATAAAATGTTGACTCGAGAGTAATATGTCATAACCCAGTGGAAAAAAGTTATCCTTTCGGTCATTTGTATATTATTTACACAATTCATTAATATAGCAAAAACAAGTTGTGTGACTTTACTGTTATAGTGTTATGTATATTTGGTAGTGATACATTAAATTAACCTGAATTCACTATCACATATACTTTTTATGATTATATATTCAATTTGAATTAACATTTAAAACACATGAATATTGCAGATTCAATGTTGCAAATAACAGGCAAAACATATTGTAACATGGATTCAGATTGTGACAATCTCAAGACTTGTACTCCTGGTTTGTTTTATATTTGTGTTCAACACCAATGTATGTGTGAGCGCGTGCAGAACAAGTTTGCAAGACACATGATGAATGAAAATGCTCATGTCATTCACCAAGCTGCTACATGAATTTAATTATTCATTGTATTATTGAGAGTAATAATATAGTGGTCATTTTAATTTATTATTATTGCAGCTCGATAATATCAACATGTAACAGTTTTTTTGGGTCCTTATTAATATAAGTATTTTCTTGATAAGTATTTTTTATCATTTAAATTTCTTTATATAGTCTATTCTATTTATAATAATCTTGTAATTTTTATAATGTTTTTACACCTTCTATAATAATTGTTGACATTTAAATCTTATTTAATTGTTAAAGACAAAAAATGCTAAAAGATGTATTTTTTATTTTTTGATGTTATAAAAATAATAAAATCGTTTAAATTTATAATTTGAAAAGTATTCATATTTCAGTAATTAAAAATTAACGAAACATAATACATCTCTTGATAATACAATTAAGTTAATAGAAAAGGGTAAATATATAATTAAAATTTACAAAATTCACCATATTTGCCCTTGTTAATAGTTTAGCCAACTATGCGCCTCTTGTTACTTTATTTGGCCAAAATGTCCTTATATCACATAGAAGCTAACTGAGAGTATATTTTGACCTACACATAAAGTATTAGGGTATATTTGGTCGAGTTTAGTTTCTAACAACAATTATGCAACAACTTGATTGAATTATAATGCATTTTCACCAATTTAAGACATCATATATAGCACCATTCAGAAATATTTTAAAGCAAATTAACAGGTCATTTTGTACAATTTAAGTTAGAAGTTCTATATTAAAATACAACCACCATAGTATTATAAAACAAAAATAAATTATTAACATAGCATCAAACTACAATATACCTTTACATTCCATCAAATCACCAAATGCTACTAGATTCCATCAACCAACAAAATTGTAAGAGACCAATGGAAGGACGGGTGACTAAGCAATAATATGGTAGTCCCTACGTTGTTCCAAAAATAATACAAAAACGTGAAAACATAAATTTAAATGACATTTCTCCCAAGTAAAAAATACATTATTAAAAGTTTGTAAGACAAATTTTTTTAGGTCATCCTTAAATAAAAAAGGAAAATTACATGTTCACAATTAATGGAATCTAATAGCATAGTTGATTTGATGAAATATAAGGAAAAATTATGGTTTGAAGCATGTGGTGCTCTGTTAAATTAATGTTATGTATGTCACACTCCGAGCATATACCACCGATGCGACCCGGAACATAGAACCATGAATGACTCTAAGTTAACCTATGGCATAGCATAATACTAACATAATATGACTTTAAACAGAAAAATAAGTGGAAGCTAACTGAAATATAAATCACTCATTATGCATAAGGACATAACTCGTTAGCAACACTGAGTCATAAGTTGATGCTATACTACACTGTCTGAAAATCTCTACTAGTCTGATGAGCTGCTGGGACAAGTCCCCAGCTAGCTCCAAAATCTGAAACTAAAATAAAGGAAACATAACTTCCGTCCTCAGAAGATGAGGATTCACCACTGATAGCGGATGAAGTCTGAAACGTGTCTAACCACGAAACTGAGACTGAATACCTAGATTTATATCATAAAATAATATAGCACATAAAGTATGCGGTCATTACTTGAAATGTACTGAGTATGTAGGAAACAAAACTGAAACGAAGAACATATTATAAAATTTGAGAAAAAACTATACATAAAACATAAATAAAACATGGCTAACTACATAATCTGAGGTAACGTACAGACCCTATTGGAGATGCATGAATACTGACATGGTGTGCTAGTTTGAAAACATTTAATGAAGTACAAGTAAAACCAATTTTAAGGATCATGTTCATGTATTGAAGACTGAATTTGTAATCATAAACTGAAAGCTATAACCAACATAACTGCATTAAACTAAAACTGAGATTATATTGTAGAAGAGCCTATTAACCGACAAACTCTAATGTGAAACTCATAGAGCCTGACCTATAACCCCGGTTGGAAGGGTATTCGTACCTTGCCAAAGGTAAGAGCCATGACTGGCATGATATCACTCGTGAACTCAGAGAGAAAATCTCAGCTAATGACGACCCCTGCATGCGCCTATTGAGGCGAAGGAGATACTCTTACTAGCAAAGATCCCATAGTCCTCAGGCTATGAAAAATATTATCTACTATAAAGAATCCTTTATCCTCTGGTGGCACGTAGTTCTGCGATCCGGGTGTAGTAGAATTCCAACCTACTCAGTGCTAAGTACTACTCCCAACTGAACATAAGGATACATATAAATTGATAATCTGAAGCTGATGTCCTAAGACTTGTTAGAACCACTTCATCTAACAAGGTTCCCAAGAGCCTAAAGGACCATAAACATGCTAATATTGAGGGCTCAAAATTGATGTTCTCAGACTAGTTATCAGGACTCGAACTTAGACCCCGAATGAGACATGAGACCTAGAACCGCGACATGGGACCTAGAATATAAAGCTAAGCAATGGGATATCATAATTTTAACATAACAACTAATAGAACATAATTGTGCGGAAGCTTAACTACAATATATCTTATCAAAAGTAAAGGAATAAGGTTTGATAACAACATTGATCTATAAGCTGAAACTAATTCTACACTTGTTTGAAAGCCTTTACTAATCTGATGAGCTGCTGGGACAAGCCCCCAGCTAACTCCAATATCTGAAATTAAACTGTACTGCAATAAAGAAACATATCACCCGTCCTTGGAAGATGATGACTCACCACTATTAGCCGATAGAGTCTAGAACATGTCTAACCACGGGGATGAGTCTGGATACCTAGACCTATTTCATAAAATGATATAGCACATAAAGTATGCGATCAATACATGGAATTTACTAAGTATATGGAAAATGTAACTGGAAACGAGAACATACTATGTATCATACAAAAAGACTGTACATAAACATGATTAAATGCATAAGTTGAGGTAAAGTAAATGAACCTTTCTGAGATGCATAGGTCCTAACATGATATGCTCGTTTGAAAACATTTAATGAAATACAAGTTAATTTATTTTTGGGTCATGTACATGTATTGAAGACTGAATCTGAAATCATAAATTGAAAAGTGAACTGACATAACTGTATTGGAATTGAAACTAAACTATACTGTAGGAGAGACTATTAAACGACAAACTCCAATGTGAGCCTCATGGAGCCCGACCTGTAACTCCGATTGGAAGGGTATTCATACCTTGCCAAGGGTAAGAACTTTGACTAGGTGATATCACTCGTGAATTCAGGGAGAAATTCTCTAATAATAATGACCCCCGCATGCACCCATTGAGGCAAGAGAGGCACTCTCAAATAACGAGGATCCCATATTCCTTGGGCTATGGGAAACATTCTCTACTATTGAGAATCCTTTATCCTATGGTGGCACGTAGTTCTGAGACCTGGGTACACTGGAACCCTGGCCTACTGTAATACCCCGAAAGTTCCAAAGACTAGATAAGAGAAACAAAAATAAGTTCAGTAGAAAAAAATCTATATTTTTTCCTCAGAACGACTCGTGGTACGAGCCCTGGTAAGAAATAACAGATCGTGGGAGGAGTCGTAGGGAGATGATGAAGTTGGATCATCAGACCACGAGTCACACCACAAGTCATGGTGTGTGGGTAAGACTCATGGTCAGTAGTCGTGGTGAGGCGTAGGAAATGCTAGGGTTGAAAAGGACGGATCGTGGTATGACTTATTGTGAGAAAGAATGAGTTGTGATAAAGGTCATGGTTTGGAGGTTCTGTGTATACATGAATTGTCACAGGTGGTGTTACAACTCGTGGTAGGTAACCACGATTCATGGTTTGTAACCCATGGAAAAATCTAGAGAAGGTGAGAATTGAGTCTCAGTGACAACGAAAGGTGTTACGACCCGTGATGACATGTAATGACTCGTAGTAGGAGTCTGTGATGTGATCTTCCAGAACTAGTCTTATGACCAGTGGTGATCATGGGAGGTTACCACAAGTCATCACTTCATGTTACGACTCATGGTGAGAGTTGTGACAACTAGCAGTATCTATTATTCAAAATTTTATTAAGGGTATTTTCGTAAATTCTAACCTCCTAGGTCCTAAACTACATCATTTTAAACCCTGAAAGAAGTGTATTAGGGGACTTTAACCTACCCTAATTCATTCAAGTCTCATGCATGCAAGATTAGAGGGTTCCATTGAAGATCAAGCTTAGAATCCTCCAATTCTCCTCCAAATCTCTTGGGTTTTCAAAGTCAAGTATATGATTTGTTTACCCAGGTATGTAGGGCCATGAATAAGAGTTTCCTTTCACTCTCATGTACAAATTTATCCTCAAATTCATGAATTCAAGTGTTAATTCAATTGTATGATTCAATGAGATTTTATTACAATTTCATGATATTCTATATGATTTATTTATGGGTCAATTCCCTTCAGGTTTCACAACATATTTTAAGATCTATGGGCAGATTACTTATTTGGATTATTACTTCATGATTTCAAATTTTAGAAAACTTATACCCAATTATGCAAGTTTTATGAAAAGTCAAGTTTATGATTCAATTATGATGTTGATTCTTCTAAGACTAATTTATGGTTTATTATTTATGATATGATTTCCTACAAGTACTCTTCATGAATTTATGAATTTCAAGTATGGTGATTTTCTCAAGCATGTAAGTTCTTCATAATTTATGAGTTTTTGATTTTGGCTGAGTCACAGGTCCTTATTTCATGGCTGATCATGTATTTCAAGTATGACTAAGTATGTTATGAATTAACTAGCCATGAACTTCATGTATGATTTCACGATAATTATATGAGCCCTCATGTGCATGTTTTTGGGAGTAGTGTCTAACACTGAGTAGGCTTGCCGTTCAGGTAAACTCCAAGGTCTCAGAACTACATGCCACTGTAGGTATATGTTCATGGACTCTAGGTGGGTCCCTATTAGTGATATCATGATATTTACGTCCCTTGCCAGGCAACCTTGGGACAACTCTGCCCACTTGAGCGAGATAGTTGGGGAATCATGTAAGCTCTATCATGATGGTGTTGGTTAAGACGAGTCCTCCAATTGTTCCTAATGGCTTATGCATGATCATGATTATGATACTTTGGCTAAAGTTATGTCTTACAAGGTTTCTCTTATGATTACGATTATGACTAGCTTATGAATAGTTCTGAAAACTTTGAGCCTCATGTTTATGTTATGATTATCATTTCATGTTTTGAACTGTACTACTCTTATGAACTCTTATGTATTTTATTCATCTGTTTTACTTACCTTTCATATGCAATACATTCAAAGTACTGACCGTATACTCTATCTTATATCGTTTTATGATATAGGCCCGAGAGATTAGACTCAACCGCGCCAATTGTCCTGCTTCTGTATCAGTCTTGTATAGCCAGTATTGGTGAGTCCTCATCTTCTGATGACATTTAGTTTAGCTTGTTGTTTTGTTATTTCAATTACAGGCTTTTGTCGAGCTAGTTGGGGGTGTTGTCCCATCAGCTCACTAGTTATTTTAGATGATTTTTAAACAGTATATAGAATCTCAATTTGTCAGCATTGACTCAATTTATGATTATTATGTGTGTATACTTCCACTTATTTATGTTCAGTTCATTAGTTTTTGCTAGTTTATGCTCTTTAACTTCTACATTTATTCCATGATCGACTTGGAGCCTTTCGTGGTTCTAGGTCCCTTGTCTCGATCTGGGGGTCCATGCTCGGGTCGTGAAACCTACTCGGTACTAAGTACTACTCCCAACTGAACATAAAGATACCTGGTAATCTGAAGTTGATGTCTTAAGACTAGTCAAAACCACTTTATCTATCAAGGATACCAGAGTCTAAAGGACCATGAACATGCTAATACTGAGGGCTTAAAACTGATATTCTAAGAGTAGTCAAGGCTACATTTCTTACTAGCAATAGGCCTGAGAGTATAAAGAACCATAAACATGCTGATCATACTGATATCATGAAAATCATAGCCTCAAATTATAGTGTAAATCATTTGTACTGAATTCATGGTAAAATCATATATCTAAAAGGGACCATATTTTCGAAAATTGGCTAGTTCACGCGCTGAATTTTGGGGAAATCATGCTAATAACTAATCATGGGGATTCATCATGCAATTAAATATGAAATCATGAATATCATGTTTTATTTAGCATGAGGACCTGCAAAATCATGGAAGGCATGAGAGAAAGCATTCATAGAATGGAAACCTTAAGGCATGCTTTTCTCAAAAAATTAAAGTAGCTAGGGTTTTGATAAATTGGGACACAAGTATGGAAGGAGATCATTGTTGAAGTTCCACATACCTGATGGAAGAATCCCCTTAGAGAACTTGAAGCTTGCAGCACCTTGGAGAGAAACGCTAGTTCTTGGGCCTTGAGAGTAGATGGGAAGAGAAGTCTTACAGATGTTTTAGATGAAATGAGGGACTTGTCTTGGAAAAATTCCTTTAATTCATCCCTTAGGAGTCCCAAAATAATATCATTTAAGAGTTAGAATGTCACACCCCGCCTTGGGGGGTATGACTGGCACCTGGTGCCCTACTAGGACCTGAACTGCTGGACTGCTAAGTCTGGGCACATCTGGTGCCTGGCTAGCTCTAACTCACATTTCTGGAAACAAAGGGCAATATAACGGCTGTAAACACAGCCCCCGGTCCATTGGCCTATAGCCTCCTGTACCTGTACTAATAGCTGACCAGAAACATGTCAATATAGGGAAACCTATGCGGGCCGACAAGGCCACCATGCTGTCTAGTTATCTATAACTTAACCATGAAGTACTGGATAGCTACGTGACCGGCAAGGTCACCACTACTGTCGAACTATGGCCCCACACTGCCAACATAAAGGAAACACAAGTTCTAACAGCTATACAACTGCACGGCCTCACACGACCGGCTCATCTGACCACAGGGAAATATATATAGACTGCAAGCCTCTAAGAATAATAATAGAAATGATCGGGACAGGGCCCCGACCTACCCGTACTATACAACAAAAGAAAATGGAATACACCTCTGGAATTCAGTCTCCGGATTACAGGAGCTGAATACTCGATCGCTGACAGAAATCACATGGTATCGCCTGCTCGTTTATGAGTACCTGCAGGCAAGTAATGCAGTGCCCCACTGGGCGTCAGTACCACTGGTACTGAGTATGTAAAGCAATAACTGAAAGAAATATCTGAAAACAATAATATAACTGATGAAACTGAAGTAGAAAGAAATAAATTAACTGTCTGATAATGTAAGTCATACCTTCTCTCAGTTATACTGGAAGGAGTAGGAGTCATACTGATCTTGGGCAGATTTATATGCCCAAGTGATACTCAAATGTATCATTTTCGCCTTGTTTATCTAGCAATATGTATACATTTTCATGTAATTGGTAATAAAATGTGAATTTATACTAACCAACATGATTAGCATTGTTTTGTAGGTAAAATGTGATTTTGAGGAGGTAAAATGCATGTTGGAGCAATATCGGAGTTGGACTTGGATGCGAGCACGGAAAAGGCAGTAGACTGCACAATATAAAGGGGCTCCGCGATGGAGCCGTGTCACGCTACCATCGCGGAGGCACTCTGCCTGGAGGGTGAAATATTATTCAAATTCCAGTGGAGCCTCGCGACAGCTCCGTGGCACGGAGGCAAGCCTCCGCGTTGCATGTCGTGCCACGTTGAAGCTTTATTCCCGGACCCCAAATTTCCAGAGAGGGTCCGTGTCCACGCCGTGTCACGGAGGCAGTGCTCCGCGATGCACTCCGTGACACATTGCTTGTTATTCCGGGAAAAATTCCCACTAGTATAAATAGAACACTTAGGCTTATTTTTAATTAATTCAGATTTGGTGGAGCAAGGACGTGGGTTTCAAGCAGTTGAGGGACGAAAAAGCTCAGGGTTTTTCTCTCCTTCTTTCTTCTTTCAATCAATTGTTTGTATGATTAACACTTGTTTTAGGGTGATTAATCCACAAATGAGTGGCTAATTCCCTTCCTTGCTGAGGTTATGAACATTTGTGATGAATTTTGATTATTAATTATGTGGTTTTTCATCTTCTTCTTCCATGTTGTTCTATTAATTCTTGTTTCTACTGCATTGGTGTGTGGCCGACATTAATGTATATCTAAAAAGTCCGATTTCACTCGAGAGAGCATGAAATTTGAAAGTTGTGAATTAATAGGGTATTGTTCTTAACTTGATTTGGGAAAATTGGGTTTTGATGTGCTTTCCTGATAGAAATATACTTGACAGCCATATTAGTCAATTTAGGAACCGGAATTGTATTGCTAGGTCATGAATTGCATTTGATCACAGAAATGTAGACGGATGGTTTATGATTCTTAAGTGAGATTAAATACGAGAGTTTAATCTCTTGGATAATGTTCTTGGCTTGAAACTGGAAGAGAAAGATTAACCAATTTATGATTATAATCAAGTTCATTACATGTTCTTAACCTTGGCATGCTCATAACCATAGTTTAAATTCAAAGTAGATAATTGTTAGTAGTTTTAGTACATAATTTATAAAACAAACTTTTCAATTGTTGGTTACGTTGTTGTCAGAATATACAGAAGTGAGATAGAATATAGTATACTTAAGCAATTTTTACTTATCCAGAGTCTCCTTGGATCGATACTTGGCTTACTTAAGCCACTTACTACTTGTTTGACCACGTGCACTTGCGTGTCGGTTTTTATAACCCAACAAAGCACTGAGCAAGTTTTTGGCGCCGTTGCCGGGGAGACTAGGCAATTGGTGAAATTGTATTAAGTGTAAATTTACTGTATTTTTATTTTATTTTCTTAGTGTTGACAACTTGGTCTTAGCCTGTATTTTGCAGACTTAATTTCTGTTGAACACTGGCAAGAGACAAGGAGCTGGTGGACTCGTATATAGAGCCAGAAAGAATATTTCATAGTAAGCGGAGAGAAGCTCTACAAAGAAAGCTGCAGTTGCTCAGACAGACGATCATGGAGCAACAACAGAATCCACCGGTAGTCCAGGCAGTGTTAGTGCCCGAAGAAGTAGCAGCTCGGCCAGTTCGTGAGGTGGCAATCCCACATGCTAATAATGTCACATCTAGCATCTGCAAACCTGAGCCAGGAGGGAGGTTTGAACATAAGCAGAATATGGTGCAATTGCTGCACACTAGCGGGCAGTTTACCGGTCTCCCTCACGAAGATCCACAGCAGCATCTCCAAAATTTTTTGGAGATAAGTGACACTTACATCCCCGCTGGAGTGTCATCAGATTATGTCCGGCTTACATTGTTCCCATTCTCACTATTGGGAGAAGCCAAGAGGTGGTTGAAATCTGAGCCACCGAATTCTATTTCTATGTGGGATGATCTTGCAAGGAAATTCTTGATACGGTTTTTTCCCTCCGGTAAAACAGCAAGACTTAGAAGTCAAATTCTAAGTTTCAAACAGAGAGAGGGAGAGAATTTATATCAGGCCTGGGAGAGATTCAAGTCCATATTGCGGGATTGTCCTCATCATCATCAGTCCAATGATGTGCTGGTGCACACTTTTATAGAGGGTTGGAACCCCACACAAAAATATTGCTAGACTCGGCAGCTGGAGGACAAGCGCTGGAGAAAACTTATGAGGAGCTGTATACCTTGTTGAACCGTATTTCGCAGGGCAATCCGGAATGGAATGCTGATTCATCAAGAGGCGGGACTAGGAAAGCAGCAGGAGTGCTAGAAGTGGATGGGTTTACAGCTATTGCTGCACAGATAGCTGCATTACAAAATCAACTTAACACCCACTTCAACAACATGACAATGAACCAGCCTCAAGCCCAGTTAATGCAGTGCAGCAGATGTGGTGTGAAGTGTATGGAAGCAGTGAGCACTCAGCTGAGTGTTGTGGAGCCAATCCTGACTCGGTAAACTTTGTGGGTAATGTGCAAAGGAACCACCAACAGTATGGTAATAGCTACAATTCCAATTGGAGGAATCACCCTAATTTCTCCTAGGGTAGAAACAACCATCACAGGCAAAGTTCGGATCAGGGTGTGCAAAGGAACCAAGGAGGGCAGCAGAATTATCAAGCACAATTCAGAAACAACAATGCACCTCCTCCACCACCATCACCCAGCATTGAGGAGATGTTCAAGACCATGATAGCTAACCAAGCTCAATTGCAGGCTGACTATGTGAAATTGGCAGCCGAAGTGAAAAACAACCAGTTAGCTACCAAGGCACTTGAATATCAATTTGGGCAATTTGCTGGAGCCCAAAACACAAGGCGTAGAGGAGGACTTCCGAGTGACACAAATCCCAATCCCAAGCAGGTGAATGCAGGGACCACAAGTAGTGGTTTGCAGCTGAAAGAGGTGGAACCAGAAAGACCACATCAACAATCGGGAGCAACAGAAGTTGAGAGGGAGCAAAGTACTGAAAGGGGGAAGACTAAGGAAGCTGAAGCAGAAAGACCACCACCCCCGTTTCCTCAATGATTAAAGAAACACAAGGAGGAGGCGTGTTTCAAGAAATTCATGGAGGTGCTGAAACAGGTACATATTAACTTACCTCTTGTTGATGTTTTGCAGGGAGTGCCGAAATATGCTAAGTATATAAAGGACATTGTGGAAAACAAAAGTCGGTTGACTGAGTATGCTACGGTGGCTCTAACGGAGGAGTGCACTTCCTGGATTCAAAATAGACTGCACACAAAGCTCAAAGACCCTGGGAGCTTTACTATCCAGATTACTATTGGGCAGAGCATCTGAGCTCGTGGATTGTGTGATTTGGGGGCGAGCATAAATTTGATGCCGTCATCGGTATTCAGAAAGTTGGGTCTAGGGAGTCCTAGACCCACAACAGTAATCTTGCAATTGGTGGATCGGTCCTTAGCCAGACCTGATGGCATTGTGGAGGACGTTCTGGTGCAAGTTGGCTCCCTAATTTTCCCGGTAGATTTTGTCGTGCTGGATTTTGAACCAGACGCGGAAGTCCCATTTATTTTGGGACGTCCTTTCTTTGCGACCGGGAAAGCACTAATTGACGTAGCTACGGGGCAGCTAACAATGCAAGCACACGACAAGGTAGAGGTGTTCGATGTGTACAAGGCGCCCAAGCTCCCGATGGTGCACGAAGAACTCTCGGTGATCAATGTGATTGATCAAGGTGATGATGAACAGATTAAGGATTCACGAGAGTTAATGGGAAAACCACCGAATCGGTGTAAGCACTACTAGGGGGAGGACGGTGATCGAGAGAAATCATCCATCACCCTAGAGGACAACTGAGCTTAACGATGTCGAGCCGAGACGGTAAACCAGGCGCTGCACGGAAGGAAACCCGTGAAATTTTTTTTTTCTTCCTTTTTGTAAAGTGTAAATAGATTTTTCTTTTTCTTTTTCTTGATTTACTACAAAATTTTAGTTTTTGTTTGTGTTTTATTTTTATTTAGAATGAAACCTATAATTCTAACCAATTTTGTATAGTGAGATGAATTTCAGGTCAAACAGAGGAAAATATGCACGGAATCGCAAAGAAAAATTCGAGGTATGAAAATTAACAAAATGTGGCAAAACAGTGAGCTGGGGAGATAGCTCCGTGTCACGGAGGTGGACCTCCGCGTTACCCTCCGTGACACGTTGAGGTATAATCCAAATTTTTTTAAAATTTCCAGAACAGGCTCGCGATGGCTCTGTGTCACGGAGGCAGTGCACCGCGATGCACTCCGTGACACGTTGCCGTGTATATCGCGACGGGTCACATTGGGTCGCCGGGTGACCCGCATGATTTTACTACGTTTTAACCCCGAAAAACCCCTTCCTTTCCATTATTTTTCAGTCACTCCGCGACCAAACTCCCCAAAACCCATCCCCCTTCAACGTGACATGGAGTAGGCTAAGAAAATCATCAAGTTTGCGTAAATTCTTCAACTTCAAGGTATGTTCTTCAATTCCACCTCAATTCTTGTCGATTTTCTTCGATATTGAGCATGTGAGGTGAGCTAAATTGCCCTAAGTAGAAATTAATCATGAATTCAATTGAAGTGTTGTTGATGAATGTTCGAAATGTCGTTATGATTGCTTGAACTCGTTAATTGCATAAATTAATCGAATTTGCTTGATAATATCAATTTCTAGGGCTTGTTTTTGAATTTGAAGTGAAAAATGTAGTGAACTTGTGAAATTCATGCCGGGATGTACATGTTGAGTGAGATGAGTCGGTGTGTTAGTTGTGATCATGTTAAAAGACCGACGGATTCTCGGGTTAGAGGAATATTGAAATTTGCAAGAATTGGGTTGGTTGTATAGGTTCGTGTAGATAAATTTTTGTTGTTGTTTTTGTTTCTTTGTTTTTCCTTGCTAAGTGCGATGGATTAAAAGGTTATCGATGGTAATGATTGTTGTTAGTTGTATGAAGTATGAGTAGTACATAGAATATATACCGTCGAATTTTTCATATGCACTAAGCATGTCTGTATAAGTTGGTTGTTTATTTGTGTAAATAAAGATAATCTTGCCGGTATGTTGTAACTGTAGCTAAGGACTAAGTGTGGGGTAACCTAGCTTAACCTGACCTTAGCCGAAGTTGATATCCATTAGCTTAACATTGATCTTGTCTACTTGGGTTGACAGGTAAAATGGCGAGCAGGCAAGAAAAAAGGAAAGGCGCATCAACTTCTGGCGCCGGAAGGAAGCAAATCAGACTGGGCACAGTAGTCCCAGCAGCACCAGCAGTTCCACGCGGCCAACGCCGCCAATACGGAACAAGATGGGTGATGGATGAGGGGAAGAAGTGGTACACAAAGCACAAAGAAAACAAATATTTCCCCGAGGAGCATATAGCACGGGAAACGTTGGCACAGGAGTTCCCTAGGATGGTCCACCGGATTGAGGCAACTGGGCTCAACTTCATCTTTGAAGAGCCCAAGGAATGCAATCTGCACTTGGTTCGGGAATTCTATGCCAACTGGAACTCGACAATCAGAAGTCACACCATAAAAATCAGAGGGCAAATAGTCACCTTGGAGCCCCACCACCTCAATGCCATCATAGGAGCGCGGGACACAGACGCCCACGTACTCCGATAGCTGAACATTACCCCACCATATGCGGACATCAGACGCACCTTGTGTGGGACCCGATCGACAGCTAGATGGAGCAGACACAAAGAGAGGGGCTACCACCAGACTTTGCCCTATTCACAGATGAACAGGGAAGCCAGAATATGGCTGAAGATTGTCTGTTCCTGCCTAATCCTGGGGGTACATATGACAGATGTAACCCGGGATCGTGTATGCCTGGTGTACGCCCTGATGAAAGGGCTGGAGATCAAAGTGGGGGCGCTGATTATCTCCGCCATGAAGAGAGCCCGGTTGCATCAGGGGCACAGGTATGGCTTTGGTTGACTACTTACCACCTTCCTCAGGGGCCTAGATGTCGAGGAGGAGGCCCTTGACTATATCTCGCTGATGGAGCGGCGGGCCTTAGATGTTACTAAAACTAAGGCACCCGACACCAACCACGGGCCAGTGCTTACACTTGGCGAGCGACATGCTCGTGATGATCAGTATATGGCTCGCATGTATGGGATGTAGATGCTCCAGTTGAGGATAGGTCGGAGGCCGGCGACAGAGGAGGAGCTATGGCAGCTCGAGCTAGACTACCCCTTCGGCGAGAAAGCCAGGGCTCTATGCCGAGTGGGGCTAGCATTGGTAGAGCCCACGGATGATGACGTCCCCACAGACGAGGAGACACGTCGGGAGGACTCCGATGTGGAGTCCGATGAAGACGAAGGGGGTGATTTAGACATGGGAGATGAAGCAGCAGCACCCGACGAAGAAGTGGACTACTTTGACTGATTAGGGAGTTCCACCACTCGATTTTGTGCTATTTTAATTTTTGTGAACACTGTGGACAGTGTTCGAGCTAAGTGTGGGGTGGGAGTAGTTAGGTGCTGGGTTGTGATATTATGTATGTATGCTCTAATCTGTTGTCGTGCATGTGAAATTTTGTTGTTCCCTGTGATTTATGAATTATTATGTTGTTGTTGTTGTTGTTCTGTATTTGTAAATTTATGTGAAATTGATGTGTGTTGCTGAATGTTGCTAGCTGATTTTGTATATATTTTTGTTCTCGAAATGATCGATATTTTTAAAATATTTTGTACATATTTTTCTATCGAAATGATCGATATTTTCGACATTTTTTTACTTCTTGGGTTTCTCGGCGTTTGTTTTCAATCTTTTACCGAGAATGGTCCCATTGAACTAAAGTCATAGTAGTGATTGTTCCCTATGATGGATGGATGACGACCGTCTTAAGGGAAATGTAGTCGTTAGGAGTAGTTTTTTCAATTATTTTTCAGTTTGTTTCTTTGGTGGGTTGCATCCCAAAACCTGTAGTTACTGTATGGTTGCGAAATTCTGGTTGCGTGTTGTACATGATATTTAAAATGCAAAGGTGATTCGTATGAAAGCATGTAACTTTGTAAATATGTTGAGATACCTAGGTCATAGAGTCGATTCAGTGTGATTGAGGCTTAATGTTTGAATTCCTATAATTAGCTGATTGAAGAGTTTGTGAATACACCTTGAATTGAGCATGTGCAAAAAGTGTGAAGTGAGGTGTTGTTATTCCATGCTATTGTGAAGTGTCTAGAACATGCCTGGTGTGTGTGCAAAACGAAATGAAGGAGGTGTATTGTAGGAAAGGATGTAGGCATTTCTTTATTTTAACCGAGAGTTTCTATTTTTCCTTGTCGTACCTACCTTGATTGTATACCCTAGTCAGCCCGTTGAGCCTTTAGCCTATTATTTTTTTCTTTTGTCAAAAAAGTGTAAACCGAGCTTAATCCCTTCTTTTCATTAGCCGTAAAGTCTATACAAAACTCTTAAGCGCTTAAGAAGAGAAAATCTTTCTCCCGAAGTGTCAAAGAGAGAATGGTGAAAAGAAAAAGAAAAGCAGAGCGATAGAAGAAAAGAAAAGGTTGAAGGTGCACTTGCTATAAATAAACAATAATGAAGGTGCATGAATAATTTTTCTTATTGTGTCAAGTGTGATTAATACGATGGGCCAAACTAAAGAAAAACATCAAGAATGGGATGATGAAAAAAAAGAAACAATGTCCATGAGTTGATGGGATGTGTTGAAAAGGCGCTTAAGGATGCTAGTGGCTATTATTGGCTAACCCAATATTTACTAGTTCCGTAGCTTCCATTACAACCAGTTAAAGTCCTACGTGATCTTACATCGCACTTCTTTATATTAGTGGAGTAATACACTAAGGGCAAGCTTATGGGTCATGACATGATGCATGTGAATTCTTTTGGGAGAGAGAGCGAAATTGTGTTTACATGCCCCTGCTTAAAATTTTGTGAGTCATATGAGCAAAAAGGGGAAGATTCTCTTGTGTTGTGAGGGCACATGCTTGATGAGAGATTAATTTTCATGTCCGATATCTTGATCAGCTGATTTGCATGAGTTTGCCAATATCGAGAGTCGATTCTTGAAGTCTAGGAGGTCTTGATGTATTGAAGGTCATTGCATTGATAGGACCATGCATGTTTCTTGATGATTTGCTGTATTGAATAATCGGTATGACCGTAGCCTAAATTGTCGAACCAAAGTAGCGAGGTTGGGATGTAAATTGCATGAAGTGTAGGATTGTTGTTCGAGGACGAACAAGGATTTAAGTGTGGGGTAAGTGATCTTGGGCAAATTTATATGCCCAAGTGATACTCAAAAGTACCATTTTAGCCTTGTTTATCTATCAATGTGTATACATTCTCATGTAATTGGTAATAAAATGTGAATTTATACTAACCAACATGATTAGCATTATTTTGTAGGTAAAATGTAATTTCGGGAAGCTAAAATGCATGTTGGAGGATTTCGAGGTTGGACTTGGATGCGAGCAAGGGACAAGACATTGGACAGCATAAACTAAAGGGGCTCCGCGATGGAGCCGTGTCACGCTGCCATCGCGGAGGCCTTCTTCCTGGATGGGAATTTTCAGCCCAATTCCAGTGTGGGTTCGCGATAGGTCCGTGGCATGGTGGCTTGGGTCCGCGTTGCACGTCGTGCCACGTTGGGCTTTATTTCCTGGACCCCCAGTTCCAGTGAAGGTCCGCGTCCGTAGCATGTCACGGAGGCAGTGCTCCGCGATGCACTCCGTGACACGCTGCTTGTTATTCCTGGAAAAATTCCCACTAGTAGAAATAGAACACTTAGATTCATTTTTCAATATTCTGACTTGGTGGAGCAAGAACGCGGGTTACAGGCAGTTGAGGGGACGAAATTATCAGGGTTTTTCTCTCTTTACTTCTCCTTGTATTCAATTGCTTGTATGTTTTACACTCCTTTAATGACGTTTAATCCATAAATGAGTGGCTAATTCATCTTCTTGCTGAGGTTATGAACAATTGTAATGAAATGTGATCATTGATTCTTTGGTTTTTCATCTTTTCTTCCATGGTTGTTCTATTAATTCTTGTTCTTACTGCATTAATGTGTGGCCTACGTTAATGTATATCTAAAAAGTCCGGTTTCACTCGAGAGAGCAAGAAATTGGAAAGTTGTGAATTAATAGGATATGATCTTTACTTGATTTGGGAAAATTGGGAATTGATTTACTGTCAGGATAGAAATATACTTGAAAGTCGTATTAGTCAATTTAGGAACCGGGTTTGTATGGCTAGAACATGAATTGCATTTAATCACAGAAATGTAGGTGGATGGTTCATGATTCTTAAGTGAGGTTAAATACGAGAGTTTTAATCTCTTGGCAATAGTTCTTGGCTAGCAACCGGAGGAAAAGACTAACCAAATTATGTCGATAATTAATTTCATTACATGTTCATTTAACCTCAGCATGTCCTCATTCATAGTTCAGACTCAATTTGGATAGTTATTTTAGATTTAGCATAAAAATTATAAAACAAAATATCAAACTTTTGGTTACACTGTTGTCTGCATTTTTAGAATCGAAATATAGTACACTTGAGAAGACTGCACTTCATCCCAGTCCCTGTGGGATCGATACTTGGCTTACTTGAGCCACTTTACTACTTGTTCGACCACGTGCACTTGAGTGTGAGTTATATACCCATATAACAAACAGACCGAACACCCGGCTACTCAGACTTCACCAAGCCACCACTTGTGTTGCCTCCGAAGAAGCTCCTGATTTAACGTCGTGGCACGATTAAGTCTCTTGAATACCCAGAATATATCAAGTGACTCATATTCATCTTATAGTGTTGTACGCTGAATTCCTTAAGTTGCTGCATTGACCGACAAATGTTAAAGGTGACCTCTTCTTTATTCATTATGAATTTCAACTGACCTGCCTCCATATCTACTAGGGCCCTCGCACTTGGAAGGGATAATCTCCCTAAAATGACGGGGACCTCATAATCAACCTCGCAATCCAAAATCACGAAGTCTGTTGGGATTATAAATTTGTCTACCTTGACAAGAACATCGAATAGGATCCCCACTGTCTTTTTAACAGTTTTATCAGCCATCAGTAGCTGCATCGTGGTCGGTGTGGGGGATGCCAAGACCAATTTCTTAAATACTGCCAAGGGCATCAAGTTGATGCTTGCTCTTAGATTGCAAAACGCCCTTGCAAACTTGACATTGCCAATGATGCAAGGTATAGTGAAAGCACCTGAATCTTCCTTTTTCTGATCTAGGACCCTTGTAGCTATGGCACTATAGTGATTTATATTGTCTACTGGCTCATAGCTTGCGGATCTCTTCTTAGTCACCAAGTCCTTCATAAACTTCGCATATCCCCACATTTGTTCCAATGCCTCCACCAATGGTATGTTCACAGATAATTGTTTAAGCATTGAAATAAATTTCTTGAACTTACCATTTTCCTCCCCTTTATTTATCCTTTGAGGGAATGGTGGTGGTTGTTGCGGAATAGCATTGTAGATTTGAGTTGCTCCTTGGTCATTGTCGGGTTCTTCTTCACCTCTTGGGGCCTCGGCATGCTCAGCGCCCTCTATTTTAGCACTCTTCTCATTCTCCTCAATTATTCTCTCTTTCATCTGTTCAACTACAACCGGAAAGGGGGGGGGGGTCAATTGTGGTCTTACCACTACTAGTCATCACCTCCATGCAATGGCCATTGTTCTTTGGGTTTTGGATGGTGTTTCTAGGTAGCGTACCCTTTTTTCTAGGGTTAATTGATGCTGGCAGCTGCCCAAGTTGATGTTTGATCTGATTGATGGTTGTAGCATGAGATTCCACTTTCTGAACCATACTTGATATGTCACTTCGGATCTCCTTCAATTGATCATTAGTGGACCTCACCTTTTTGAGCATTTCAGTAATCATGCTCTCCAACATAGACTGCCTAGCCTACCCTTCTTGTGCATTGGGAGGCACATAAACTCCAGCCCGGTCATTGCGATATCCATCATTTCCTCTCCATTCTCCTTCGCGCTCACCGCGACTCATATCTCTAAACCCATTTTAGTTATAGTTATCTCTGTATTGGTTCCAACCTTGGTTTCTAGAGCCTTAGTACCAATTGTCTTGTCCAGATGCTTGGGCGTTTTCTCAAAAACCTGCCACTTTGTTGTCCAGAAAACTTACCTCTTCTTTTGAGTCAGAATGGTATGACCATGGCTCCAATCTTTGTTTCCACACTGCATTTACCTTTTTGGCTCCAACTCGTATGTTATGCTTTGTCAGCAAGTCCAATGATGTGCGCATATGATCCAACTTCTGGTCGCGTTCTTCTTCCTTCGTTCGTTGGTCTACAGTCAAACCAACAACATATGTACGACTGTTGCATCAGTCTCCCTCGTATGCCATGCCCTGTTCATCTTGGTCACCCTGTCGAGGATAGTAGTAGCTTGGTACCAGGTGTGACTCATCAATGCTCCTCCTACCACCATGTCCGCTATAGCTTTTGCGCTATTGTTTAGAGACCTGTGAAAAATTTCCAGCAAACTATCCTCTGGGATCTTATGGTTCGGGAACTTTGTCAACTTATTTTTGAACCGCAACAAGGTTTCATGAAGTACCTCTTTCTTGATTTGTCAGAAGTTGTAGATCTCACCTTTTAGCTGCAACATTCTAGAGGGGGAAAAGAATCTCTCCAAGAAGGCCTATTTGGGTTCCCTTAGTTGGCTATGGAGTCGTTGGGCAACTCCGATAACCATAAAGTGGCTTCTCCTGATAGAGAGAAGGGGAAAGTCTGAGTCGTATGGCATCCTAGATAACTCCGGGCAACCTGTATGCGTTGCATATTTCTACAAAGTTCATCAAGTGCATGTTGGCGTCATCCGCTGCATGGCCACTAAACACCCTTTTCACGTTTAGCAATTGAATCATGGTGCTCGTGATATTGAACTTGGCCCTAGCGGGCACTGGTGGTGGCACAATTTCTCCAGTTGATCCAACTTGATCAATGTCTGGGTCCTCATCATCGAAGAACTAAGAGGCAAGTCTATAACCTCTGTAGGCCCTCCCGTGTCAACCAGAATTAACTACTTCTTCTATAACATCTTTCGTATCCTGAAGTGCAGCTTGCCGAGGTAGCTTGGCTTACCTAGCTTCTTCATCCATGCGGGCATCTCTTTGCTCATGGTTTTCCATTCTGTGTAGTGTCTGTTCAATTTCGGGGTTCAACGGAATCAGGGCATTTCAACTACTCTGAGTGCTTGGCATCCACCGGAAAATAACCTGTGGGTATCAAAAACAAAAAGAAAATGTAATTAAGGAAATAACTACCAAAAAGTCAATACAAGCAAATAATGTAGTCTTAACCGTGTTCCCCGGTAATGGCGCCACTTTTTGATAACACTCAAAACATACCTCCTACCAAAGTACAAAGTGGATATTGTAAATAAAGAACCCAACTAGAGGTTGGGGTCGATTCCCCAGGGAACATGGAAGAGCTAGACTAATGCCGGTAAGTGAATTTGTTAGGTACTTACTCCAAAAAGGTGGGGTTTAAAGAAAATAATAACTAAAAACAATGATTAGAATTGTGTTGTAAATTCAAGAATTAAAGCTAACTAGGGTTTGTTTTCCCCATGGCTTCATAACTGCTTTGGTTATAAAAAAAGTGATCAATTCCAATGCTTTACTTGTAGGACTGATAAATAGGGTTCATCCAAACGACTGGTTCGTCCCTATTGGATGACTATACTCAATCACCGGGTTAGGTCTCATGAGCGATTGCAAACTAACCATTATCAATTTGTCCCAAATATAACTATCCTGCGACCAGAACTCAAGTTAATACAATGATAATCAAGACTAAGGCTTTGTTGTAATTCTCTTTTCCTAATCTCTACCTCTCTAGGCTCAAGAAAGTAAGGAATTCAGGAAAGTCCTAACGTTGTACACCGTTAAGAAATGTCAAAGCATGAAGAGAATACAATACAAGTGTTTTACATTGTCTTTGAATCACTTTTGTGCAACCCTAGCTTGTTAATCCACCATAGTTCCCACAACCCTAGAAATGGAGGTTTTATCCTCTCATAGTTGCAAGGTTGTGATTCACATTCATGATTAAATACATAAATCAATTCTTACAATCGTAGATGGCAGAAAAACTTCATTGATTAAATCTAGATATTATCAAGAACAATTCACAAGATCAAGAAAAAAATTAAGAAAAGGTTTATCACAAGTTAATCAACTCAATTCTATGTTATCTCCTGATTGTCTAACAAAAACTAACAATATCTAACCAAATCTGATCTTCTCCAATGAAAATAAAACATAAAACATATTTATACAAACATCATAATCCTTTTCCTAAGCTAATAGGGTAAACTTCCATATCTGCTGTCACACGAGCAACGACCAAACCTATGACCCGTAGCAGGCTTGTAGGGTCAACCTGCTATTCGTAGGTCTTCAGTCTGCTGAAATCCGGTTAAGTGTTGTGCCTTGGTACAACTTGTACCAACTTCCTATGAGTTGTACCTTCCATCCGTGGTTTGAAGCTGGGGACTCTAAATTTCTCTGAAGTTTTTCACAAGTGTGTTGGTACGACTCGTACCTTTCCTCCATGACTCGTAGTTAGCTATCCGTACCCAGAGTCAACCCTAGTACAATTTCTAGGAATATTTCCACAACTTTAAGCTATGGATCTTACCATGCTCATACAACTCGTACTATGGGTTGTGGATTGCATCTTTCTCAGCTCAACATTCTGAATATTTCCCCAGTCTTAGTACGATTCGTACATCAAGGTATGACTCGTACTGAGACTATCATGTTGGCTCTTTTTCTATCCTTTTAAGCTTCTTTTGCACAATCTTTCTCCAACACCTAAGTTTACCTGAAAACACAAGAAAAGTACCTCATATCCATATAAACATACCTAAGTCCATGCTATTTTATTTAGTTTTGAGCGTCAAAAGTTTTGTAAATTCACTACACATCAAGTCCACACTCTCCTCACCAGTTAACCCCATAATATGGGTGATCTTTTGAACATCCTCTATGAACTCATGTGGATCCTCATCGACCTTCAACCCACAGAATTTCGATGGGTTCATTCTAATGAAATTTTGCACCCTTGCTGCCCTAGCATTCCCGTTAGGGTTCGTGGGAGCTACTGCCTGATGGTTTTCTTGTGCTGTGATGGTCTTCTCCAACACCTAAAATCCAGTCCAAAAGTCTACATGGTTAACCTGCTAACTGATCGGGTCCATTAGGGTTGGTGGGGTTGGCTGGTGCCTATTAGCGTTTCTCTTTCTGTTTGTTCGTCTAAGAGGCATTATTTTTGAATGCGTAAAGAACGAGTTATAAGGAGAAATTTTAGAGTCTCACACTCTACATAAAATAAGAATCATGAAAAAAGGGAATTTTTCTAAAAATGTCTTGTAGCCTCGTCCTCATAAGTGTGACACGCTTCACACCCATGAAAAATAGTCTACTTGGTGCGACTTTCAGAAACCATAGGAAACTCTAAACCTAATGCCTTGATACCAAGTTTTTCATGATCTGAGCTTAGACCTCGGACATAACATGGGACCTAAAACTACAAATGGCTCCAAGATAACTCATAGCATAGCATAATTCTAACATAACAACAACTAGTAGAACATAACTTAGCGGAAGCATAACTACAAGATAACTTATCAAAAGTAAGGCAATAAGGTCTAATAATAACACTGATCCATAGGTTGAAACTAATCCTACACTAGTATTAAAGCCTCTACTAGTTTGATGAGCTGTTGGGATAAGCCCCCAGCTAACTCTAAAATCTAAAACTTAAGTGTAGTGCAATAAAGAAATATATCACTTTTCCTCGAAAGATTAGGACTCACCACTATTAGCTGATAGAAGTCTGGAATGCGTCTAACCAAGGGGCCGAGTCTTAATACCTGGATATATCTCATAAAATGATATAGCGCATAAAGTATGCGGTCAGTGCATGAAATATACTAAGTATATGGGAAAAATAACTGGAAACGAGAACATACTATGAATCTGAGAAAAAAAACTGTACATAAACATGACTGAATGCATAAGCTGAGGTAAAGTACAATGACCATTTTTGAGATGCATAGGTATTGACATGATATGCTTGTTTGAAAACATTTAATGAAATACAAGTAAATCTAGTTTCAGGTCATATATATGTACTGAAGACTAAATCTTAAATCATAAACTGCAAATTGAACTAACATAGTTGTATTGAAACTGAAACTAAACTATACTGTGAGATAGATTATTAACTGACAAACTCCCATGTGATCCTCATGGAGCCTGACTTGTAACCCTGATTGAAAGGGTGTTCCCGTACACGACCCAGGACCAAGAATCACAAATGGCTCCAAGCTAACCCATGGCATCACAGAGTTCTAACATAACAACAACTAATAGAACATAACTGAGTAGAAGCTTAGATGCAATATAGCTTATAAAAAGTAAAGGAATAAGGTCTTATAACAACACTGATCCATAAGCTGAAACTAATTCTACACTTTTTTGAAAGGCTCTACTAGTCTGATGAGATACAAGGACAACCTCCAACTAACTATAAAATCTAAAACTAAAGTATACTACAGTAAAGAAACATATCACCCGTCCTTGGAAGATTAATACTCACCATTGTCAACTGACAGAGTCTGAAATGTGTCTACCCATGGGGTTGAGTCTGGATGCCTTGATCTATATCATAAATGATATAGCACATAAAGTATGCAGTCGAATCTTGGAATGTACTAAGTATATGGAAAACATATCTTGAAATGAGAACATATTATGAATTTGAGAAAAAGACTGTAAATAAACTTAAAGGAATACATAAGTTGAGGTAAAGTATAATGACCCTTTTCGAGATGCATAGGTACTGACATGATATGCTCTTTTGAAAACATTTAATGAAATACAAGTAAATCTAGTTTTGGGTCATCTACATGTATTGAAGATTGAATCTGAAATTATAAAATGAAAACTGAACTGACATAACTATAGTGGAACTGAAACTAAACTATACTATGGGAGAGACTATTAACTGATAAACTTCAATGTGAGCCTCATGGAGCCCCACCTGTAACCCTGGTTGGAAAGGTGTTCATGTAACACCTCGAACCTTGAAATAGCTTGATAAAGGAAAATAACTGAAATTGTCGGTCTGGTGCAGGGAGTGGTGGAGTGACTGACTGACTGTCACGTTCCTAACTACGCAAGTGATGGTCTTTAAGAAGGTGACAGTTTTTTGCTAATGATGTTCAGGTTTAATGGAATGGTTGAAGACCTGTAAAGGACCTGACAATGCTAGTGATAGCCTTCAGACCAACGACAACCTTCGATTGAGCAGTTGAAGGAACATTTATTGGACTCAGGGATGACAAAAGACCTGACGGACTATCAGAGTTGTGGTGGCCCATCACTTGTACCGTCAAAAGGATATTTTGGTTGACTTCACTAGTTTAGAGCAAGAAACAAATTCTTTGGGTGTGTGACAGCCCATCAAGGGTACCATCGGAGTGCCCAGTTGTGGAAATCCTAATGATTTTGAGGAGCAATTTTGCAATCTATCGTTCTTTTAACTAATATACTATGTTCTTTTAAGCTCTAAAAGAAGTGTAGTAAGTTATTTTAACCTATTATAAACCCTTCCCCTCCCATGCATCCAGGATCAAAAATTTTCATTTGAAGATTAAGCTTTAATTTCCTCATTTCCTCTCCAAAACTCTTGGGCTTTAGAAGATAAGTTAAGAATCAGTTTACCCAGGTATGTATGTATATGAATGAGATCTTTCTTTCAATCTCATGTCCATATTTTTCCTCATGTTCATGAATCCAAGTCTTAATCAAGTTTATGATCCTATGGGATGAAATTCTCTATGATTTATTTATGGGTCAATTTCCTTCATGTTTCAAGGAATATTTTAAGATCCATGGGCAGATTTTATATACTAATTGATTATGAATTCATGATTTCAAATCTTAGGGAAATTATTCCCAATTATGCAGGTTCATAAAAAGTCAAGTTTATGATTTATGATTTCATGTATGAAGAGATATCTAGCATGATTGAATGTCTACAAATTACCCATGTATGAATCTATGATTTTTACTTATGAAGTCTATGTCAAGTATGCATGATTATAGGATTTGGGAAAGCCCGCTCAAGTTAAGTATGTTTTCATAATTTAGTTAAGGCTAATAAGATCAGCTTATGATATGTTTTGGAGTCAAGACTCCCCAGGTTCAGATTTTAGACGATGTATGTAGATATGTTTTCACCTTCGTTAAAAGGCGATGGGAGCACTATGCATGTTTTAGGAGCAGTGTCTAGCACCGAGTAGGCTTGGTTTCCAAGGTTCCTCGGTCTCAAAACTGCATGCCAACATAGATTGGGTCTCTCAAGAGAGTTTCCTCCCCCCCCCCCCATAAGGGGCCTCAGCTTGATATTGATATCATGGTAGCATCCTTAGCCATGGAAAGGTTTTGGACGACTCTGCTCACTTGAGTGTGATAGTTGGAGCATCACATAAGCTCTATCATAATGGCGCTAGTTATACGACGAGTCTCCTATTCTTTCTTATGATTTCAGTTATGCATGTTTATGATATATTATATTATGTTTTAAGCAGGTTTGACCAAATGTTTAGTTTATAAGATTTTACTTATGTTTTAAGTTATGGCAAGCCATATGACTCTATTTTCAGCTTTGGGTCATTCTATTGAGATATAAAATTTAGTTTACGACTATATATGTTTTCAAATATCAGCGTGCAACCTTTCTCTCATGATCTTATGATTTATGTTATTTTTATGATCTTGGTTATATCTACTCAGCATGTCTTACTTACCTTACATACTCAATACATTCCAAGTACTGATCGCATACTCTATGTTGTATTGTTTCATGATACTGGTCCTAGTGATCAGACTCAGTCGCGTCGTTAGTCCTACTCTCATTCTAGTTAAGATCCTATTTTAGGTGAACCCTCACCTCCGAGGGCATCAATCATTCAATATTATTATGTCCATTTGATTCAGACTTAGGGATATATGGGGGCTTGTCCCAGCATCTCTTTAGTTAATAGAGATTTTTCAGGCATAGATTTGTGTATTTAACTTTAGACTCATTGGTATGAAATTACCATTGGCTAGACTTTTTGTTAATTAGACTTCCTCTTATTTATGTTTAAGTATCATATTCTGCTTGATGTAATGTGCTATAGTTGTCATAGTCATGCCATGGGTCAACTTGAAGCGATTCGTGGTTTAGGGTTTTATGTCTCGATTCGAACCTATGTTTAGGTCATGACAAACTTGGTATCAGAGAAAAGGTTTAGAGTGTCCTAGGGTGTCTGAAATCCGCATTAAGTAGAGTCTTTTTCATGGGTGTGAAGTGCACCACACTTATGAGGAAGAGGCTACAAAATGTTTTAGGAAATTTCCCTTCTTCCATACTCTATGTCATTCAATGAAGTATCTTCTCTATCCTTCTAATTCGTGTTATATTCATGCAGAATCATGCCTCCATGTCATATGAATGAAAGAAGGAACAAAAATAGAAATACTCATGGCAATGGCAATAGGGATGAGGATCATTAGGCCTCACCAACACCTGTAGGTCCTTTGCTCGAGCAGGTTTCTCATGCCCAGTTTAGAGAGGTGTTCTAGATGCAAGCACAGGCTTTGACCGCTCAGGTCAATCAGCATGCAGTGACCTATGTCCTTCAAAATAGGAGTGCAGCGGTAGCTCAAGTTTGGGATTTCCTCAAGATGAACCCACCTGAGTTTCTTGGGTCATGAGTGGATGAGGACCCCCATGAGTTTCTTGATGAAATCAGAAGATCACCCAGATTATGGGTGTGATAGGTGAAGAGAGCTCAGACTTAGCCTCCTATATGCTGAAAGGGGTTGCTTATATTTGGTACCGTCAGTGGAGATACGGTAGAGTAGTGGGCACAGTTCCCGTGAGCTGGGATGAGTTCATGAATGTCTTCTTAGACAGCTTCTTCCTTAGGGAGTTCAGGAAGGCAAAGGCAGTAGGTTTGTCAACTATAGGCAGAACAATATGACTGTGTAGGAGTACGCCTTAGAGTTCACCCAACTATCCAAGTATGCGCAAAAGATGGTTGCAGATCAGAGAGCCCATATGAACAGATTTATGTATGGAGTGTCAGATTCACTAGTCAAGGAGTATAGGAACAAAATGTTGAACAATGATCTTGATTTCTCCCAATTGGTGATATACGCTCAACAGATTGAGGTGAATCAGATGAAGGAAAGGGAGAGAGGCCAAAAGGGTCAGGACAGGTAGCTTTGGGTTTTTCCAGCACAGGTTCGGCTGTGGAAACTGTTAGTAGTCCCATCAAAGGTCATCATCCCCAGTGTCGTCATTAGCTAGTGTTCCATCAAGATCTAGGCGTGGGCAGAGGGGACGGGCATCAACCTCTCAAGGCTAGGGGAGCATATCAGCAGAGCCTAGTATCCCAATTTGTAGCAGGTATGGTAGGAGGCACACTGGAGAGTTCTTAGTAGGTTTAGGTGCATGTTTTGAGTGTGGGAAGCCCATACACATGCTCAGAGATTGCCCTTCAGCCAAACAGGGCCGTGGTAGAGGTTGTGACCTAGCCACCAGTTCAGCAGCTCCACCAGCATGCTCAGCTCAGCAGGGTGGATCCACTAGTGTAGGTGGTGGTCAGCAGCTGAACAGATTTTATGCCCTCTTATTTCGTTAGTAGCATGAGGTCTCTACAAATATAGTCACTGCTATGTTGCAAGTATTCTATCTTGATGTATATGTATTATTATATCTAGGGGATACTTTATCTTTTGTGACTCCTTATGTTTCCATTAGTTTCGAAATTAGTCCTGAAATACTATTAGAACCCTTCTTAGTATGTACTCTAGTCGGTGACTCAATTATAGCTTAATGGGTATTCAGAAATTGCCTTGTCATAGTCCTTCAAAAATTCACCTCAACCGATCTACTAGAGTTAGACATGACTGATTTTGATGTTATCTTTGTTATGGATTGGCTGCATGCATGTTATTCATTAGTGAATTGTAAAACCCGTACGATAGAGTTCTGATTTCTGGGTGAACCAGTCCTAGAATGGAAGGGCAGTTCAGTTGTGCATGTAGGTCGCGTTGTTTCCTACCTCAAGGCCAGAAAGATGATTTCCAAGGGTTGTGTGTACAACCTAGTTCGGGTTAAGGATGCAACATCCGAAACCATGCCCCTCCAGTTAGTTCCTATAGTGTATGAGTATCCGAAGTGTTCCCAGATGATCTAGTTGGAGTCCCTCTCGAGAGGGAGATTGATTTTTGTATTGATATTTTTCCCGACACGCAGCCTATATCTATTCCTCCTTACATAATGGCTCCAACAGAGTCAAAGGAGTTAAAGGAGCAACTGAAAGATCTTTTAAATAAGGGTTTCATTAGACCTAGCAAATCCCCATGGGGTGCATCGGTTCTCTTTATTAAGAAGAAGGATGGATCTCTTCGTATGTGCATTGATTATCAGCAGTTGAACAAGGTTACAATCAAGACCAAGTATCCTCTCCCCATAATTAATGACCTATTTGACCAACTCTAGGGTGCCAAGTGCTTCTAAAAAATAGACCTCATATTCGAGTATCATCAACTCAGAGTTAGGGAGAGTGACATTCTGAAGACAACCTTCAGGACTCGATATGGTCACTACGTGTTTGTAGTTATGTCGTTTGGACTAACGAATGCTCCTGAAACTTTCAAGAATCTTATGAACAGGGTATCCAATCCATATTTTGATATGTTCATGAATGTATTCATAGACGACATCCTCGTATACTCTAGGAGTGAGGAGGAGCATACTGCTAATTTGAGGATTGTGCTATAGACCCTCAAGGATTGCCAACTATTCGCTAAATTCAGCAAGCATAAGTTTTGGATGGAGTCACTAGCATTTTTGGGCCATGTGGTGTCAAGTAAGGGTGTGCAAGTGGACTCTCCAAAGACAAAAGTTGTAAATGCCCACTAGTTAATCTTTTAGATATCAGGAGTTTCTTGAGTTTAGCTAGCTATTACTGGAGGTTTGTTGAAGGATTTTCATCCATTTTAGCACCGTTGACTAAGTTGACCTAGAAAAAAGTCAAATTTCAATGGTCGGATGCCTGTGAGAAGAGTTTTCAGGAGTTAAAGACTCGACTCACTTCATCCCCAGTATTGACCCTACCTGAGGGTACAAATGGATTCGTTGTGTATTGTAATGCCTCCAGGATTGGTCTTGGGTGTGTCTTGATGCATCATGGTAAGGTCATTTCATATGCCTCTAGACAGTTTAAGACTCATGAGAAGAATTATCCGATGCATGACCTAGAGTTGGCAGTGGTGGTATTCCATGAAAGATTTGAAGACACTATTTGTATGAGGTCCAGGTTGATGTGTTTATGGACCACAAGCGCCTATATTATGTGTTCACTCAAAAGAACTTGAATTTGAAACAAAGGAGATGATTATAGCTACTCAAGGACTATGACATGAGTGTCTTTTATCATCTAGGAAAGGCCAATGTAGTGTCGGATTCCCTTAGCAGGCTGTCCATGGAGAGTGTTTCTCATGTGGAGAATTGAAGGAAGGAGTTGGTAAAGGATGTGCATCGACTTGAAGGATTAGGGGTTTTCCTTGTTGACTTGACATATGGTGGTGTCATTATTCAAAATGGGTCAGAATCTCCTTGGTGATCGAGATCAAGGCTAGGCAAGATGGGGATCCTATTTCGGTGAAGTTGAAAGAATCAGTGCAACATCAAAAGGTGGAGGTCTTCTCCCTAGGGGTATATGGTGTGCTTCAATACCAAGGCCATTTATGTATTTCGAATGTTGATGATTTGAGAGAGAGAATGTTGCGTGAGGATCATGGTTCCCGATATTCTATACATTCAGGTGCCACCAAGATGTACCGTGACCTACAGAATGTCTATTGGTGGAATGACATGAAGAAGGACATAGAAGAATTTGTGTCTAAGTATCCGAATTGCCAACAACTAAAGGTGGAGCATCAAAGACCGGTAGGTGTGATACAAGACATCAGTATCCCTACATGAAAGTAGGAAGAGATAAATATGGACTTCATTATAGGTTTACCTCGTACTCGCCAACATTATGACTCTATTTGGGTGGTTGTAGACAGGTTGACTAATACAACTCATTTCTTATCGGCCAAGACTACAAATTCAGCAGAGGAATATGCTAGATTTACATCCAGGAGTTAGTACAATTGCATGGAGTGCCTCTATCCATCATTTTAGACAGAGGTACTAAGTTTACCTCACAATTTTGGAGATCGTTTCAAAAGGAACTTGGTACTTTGGTCAAGATAAACATAGTTTTTCACCTGCAAACAGATGGTTAGGTGAACAGACAATTCAGACTCTTAAAGATATGTTGAGAGCTTGTTTGATATACTTCAGGTTCAAAAGTTGAGGAACAAAGAAGTCACTTCAGTGAAAGTCTTATAGAAGAATCAACTTGTTGAGAGAGCTACGTGGAAGCTGAAGCAGATATGATGACTAGATACCTGCATCATTTCCCTTCCGTCTCCGTTCCAGCTTGAGGTATCAACTTCCTCCTTAGTACTCTATTCAGTTTATATTTGGTTCATTTCTCTTAGTTCCTTTCATTTTAGTGCATGTATGTGTGAGTCATGAATTTAGTTCAGTTATGTATTTCAGTCCGGAGTTAGTTGCTCTATTAGTTTTCAGTTAAAATTTCTCATTTTTGGAGTTGTAGTTCCCTCCCTTAGCCCTACATTAGGTTTAAATCCACATTTGAGGATGAATGTTCCCAAGGGGGAGATATTGTAACACCTCGGACCTCAGAATAGCTTGACAAAAGAAAATAACTGAAATCGCAAGTCTGGTGCAGGGAGTGATGGCATGACTGATGGACCATCACGTCCCTGACGGCGCAAGTGACTGTCGTCAGGAAGGTGACGACCATCATTTATGATGTTCCAATATGATGGCATGGTTGATGGCCCGCCAAGGACCTGACAGTGCTAGCACGGCCGTCAGGCCAACAACGGTCCGTCGGTTAAACAGTCGAAATAAAGTTTTCGGACTCGGGGGTGATGGTAGACCTTACAAACCATCGGACTAGTGACAGCCCATCACTTGTACTGTCAGAAGGAAATTTTGGCCGACCGCACTGGTTTAGGGAGATGACACGAATGACAACCGTCGGGTGTGTGACAGCTCGTTACGAGTACCATCGGGGTCCCCAGTTGTGGAAATCCTGTCGATTCTCAAGGGAAATTTTGTAATCTCCCATGCTTTTAACTCCTATATTACATAATTTTAATCCCTAAAAGAAGTGTATTAAGGGATTTTAACCTATTCTAAACCCTTCCCCTCCTATGCTTGCTAGATTAGAAAATTTCCTTTGATGATCAAGCTTGAACTTCCCCAATTCCTCTCCAAATCTATTGGGTTTTCAAAGTAAAGTTGAGAATTAGCTTACCCAGAAATGTAGGGCTATGAATGAGAGCTTTATTTCACTCTCATGCCTATATTTCTCCTTAAGTTCACGAATTCAAGTCTTAGAACAAGTTTATGATCTATGGGGTTTTATCCTAGTTTTAATGAAATTCTCTATGATTTATTTATGGGTCAATTTTATCCGTATTTCAATTTATGTTTTAAGATTCATGAGAAGATTTTATGTACTAATTGATTATGAATTCATGATTTTAAATCTTAGGAAAATTATGTTCAATTATGCAAGTTCATAAAAAGTCAAGTTTATGATTTATGATTTCAAGTATGAAGAGATATCTAGCATGATTGAATGTCTATAAATTACCCATGTATGAATCTATGATTTTGACTTATGAAGTCTATCTCAAGTATGCATGATTTTAAGATTTGGGAAAGCCCACTCAAGTTAAGTATGTTTTCATGATTTAGTCAAGGCTAATAAGATTAGCTTATCATATGTTTTGGAGTCAAGACTCCCCAGATTCAAATTTCAGACTATGCATGTAGATATGTTTTCAGCGTTGTTGTAAAATGATGGGAACACTATGCATGTTTTGGTTATAGTGTCTAGCATCGAGTAGGCTCGACGCTCCAAGGTTCCCTAGTCTCAAAACTATGCGCCAATGTATTTTTATATATATTGCGGTCTATCAAGAGAGTTTTCCCTGCCCACTTGGGGCCTTCAGCTTCATATCAATATAATGGTAGCTTCCTTAGTCGTAGCAAGGTTTTGGGTGGCTCTACCCACTTGAGTGTGATAGATGGGTCATCACTAAGCTCTATTGTTATACCCCAGATGCCTAAGGATCAGACCCAGGAGTTAAAATAGAGAAAAATAAAATATCTGCACCAGGTCACAAAATGAGTCATTTTGTGACCCATGGGGGTTACCATGAGTCGTTAGGTGACTCGTGGTGAGGAGATGGCTTAAGCTCCAAAAATTATGTATGGGGTCACCACGGGCATGACCACGAGTCATGGTCAGGACCCACGACTTGTTAGGTCAGCCGTGGCCAAGAAAATTAAAACGAGAGCGTGAGTAGATAGTGTACCCTACGGAAGGACCCCATGAGTCATGGTCGGACACCATGATTCATTGGGTGGATCGTGAGCAGTAGGAAACTAATGCTTTTAAGTTGAGGTAGTGAAGACCACGAGTGGTTACCAAGAGTCTTGGTCACCCATAACGACTCGTTAGGTCCCTCGTGGGGACCCCCTTTGAGGAATTATGGCAGTAGACTCACGACTAAGGTGATGACTCTTTATTAGGTGTAACGACTCGTCCAGTCCCTCGTTGGGACTAGTAGTCAGCTTTTAACTGTAAATTTATTAAGGGTATTATTTTCATTCCTAATCCTTAGGGTCCTATACTACATTGTTTTAAGCTATAAATTATGGGTTTTAAAAGGGGAAAAACCTATTCTAAGTCATTCCTATTCATGCATGCAAGAGTAAGAGTCTAGAGAGGTGATCAAGGCTAATCCGTCAAGGTTCTTCTTTAAATCTTCCTTGGGAAATTAGAGAAGTGGTAGAATCAAACCCTTTTAGATATGTAGAGTTATGAATGGGTGAATCAATTCACACCCATGCTCAATCTCTCTCTAAATCATGGAAATTCCTTTGTTAATTCTATGGGGTTTTAACCTAATGCATGAAATTCCTAATTCGCTACATGTGTATGATTTAAATGAGTTTTTACTATTGAATTATGAATCATGGGAAATTTTTATGTTGCTTTCCATTAAAATCATGTTTCAAGCTTAATAAATTCAAATTCCCATTTATGAGAAGTTTATAAAAGTCGAGATTTATGATGAATGATCATGTATGATGGAGTATTAATGATGAAAAATATGTTTTAAAGTTACTCATGTTTATAATCATATTTTCAAGTGAATTGAGTATTTTTCAAGCATGTTAAAGTATTGGGCAATGCCCACATGTTAAAGTATGCTTTATGATTTATGATATGGATTTCATGATTGATCGATTTATGACATTGGCAGATTTATGGGCCCTTGATTCTTGGCTTAACATGTATGAAAAGGGAATCAACGATGTTAAATGTTTATTTGGCCATGATTCTCATGAATGATGTTTATGATTTATGTACGAACCTAATGTATATGTTTTTGGGAGCAGTGTCTAGCACCGAGTAGCTCAGTGTTCAAAGGACTACGCCGGTGTCTCATAACTACATGCCACCATAGGTTCATGTTGATACATTACAATGTTAATGGATACCCTCTTTCGTGATTTCACATAATGCATGTCATTTGCCTGGCAAGCCTGGGATGACTCTACCCACCTATGTGGGATAGTTGGGGCATCATGTAAGGCTCTACCATAATGGTGTCAGTTATGACGAGTCCTCCCATTGTTCCTTATGATTTATGCATGGTAATGTTTACATGATTTTTGCTCAAGTTATGTTTAATGAATTTTTTCTCCTATTATTTTTTATGACCGATTTACGAATGTTTTGAAAACCTTGAGCCTTATGTTACATTATGATATTTATGTTATGACCATGTTTTCCTACTCTTATGAACTTTTATATATTTTAAATATCTATTTTACTTACCTTGCATACTCGGTACATTTCACGTAGTGACCGCATACTCTATGCTGCATCGTTTCATGATACAGGCTCTGATCTTCAAACCCAGCACCTTCACTAGCTCATTCCCCTAGTTAACATCCAGTTCATTGGTGAGTCCTCGTTTCCTTAGGGCCAGTTGATATCAGTTACCCCTTTATGTTCAGTTTTCTAGACTTGTCGGGCTAGTTTGGGATGTTTTCCTATCAACCCATCAGATATATTAGAGGCTTTCAGACTATGTGTAGTATTCAACTGTCATGTATGAAGTGCGTTTCGCTTTCTATGTATGCCATGATTATGTTCCCGCTATATTATTATGTTGAGTATTCCACTTTATTGATTGTATTAGATGTATGTTCATGCCATGGGTCTACTTGGAGCCTCTCGGGGCTTCTTGTCTTGTGTTACGATCCGGGGGATACGTTTGGGTCGTGACAAACTTGGTATCAGAGCCATAGGTTTTGAAGTGTCCTAGGGTGTCTAAAAGCTGTGTTAAGTTGAGTCTTTTTCATAGGTGTGAAGCTCGCCAAACTTATGACGAAGAGGCTATGAGACATCTGGGAAATGTTTCCTTCTTTCATGACTCTATCTCATGCCATGAGTTTGACTCTCTCCATTCCGCTAACTCGTGTTATATGCATGTGTAGAAACATGTCTTCTCAAAATAACAATGGGAGTCAGCCAGCCCCACTAACTCAAATAGGCCTCATGCAAGTTACGAATGCAGAACTAGGGGCTGCCCTCTAAGTGTTGATACGAGCCATGATCACCCAGCCTAACCAACAGACCATCGCATAAGTGAACCCTATCGGGGAAGTGGCAGCTACAAGGGTTCAAGAACTCACGAAGAGGAGCCCGCCTAAGTTTAAGGGGGAAGAAAGGAGGAACAAGAGGCCCAGGACCGGAAACCGTTGGAGTTCCCAGCAGGGGTCAAGTAGTGGGATTCACTCTCAACCCCGTCAGAAGTCTCTAGCTTAGGTTCAGGGATACAAGCCTAGGGTGAGGGAGATTACTTACCTAGTTTACGGGTGCTGTGGGAAGAACCACCTAGGAAAGTGCTTGGCAGGTTCAGATGTTTTCTTCTATTGTGGCCAACCTAGTCATAAACACAAAAATTGCCCTTCAGCGAAAAGAGAGACGGCCAGAGAGGTCGTGCCCCAGCTATCAGGTCTGAGACTTGTCTATATCAGCAGTGTAGGTCACCCAGAATAGGTGGAAGCCAACCCCTGATGTAGTCACAAGTACATTATAAGTCTTCATACCGAATCTTGCATAATTTCTAGTCCCGAGGACTATTATACCGAGTACAAGATTCCCTTCGTGCATTTTAATACGAGGTTTATTTCATGGATGGCAGGGAGTGATTATAAGTATGAAATATTCAGTGATAGCTTAGGAGGTGAATGGGAAGTTCGGAGCCAGTGATATTAGTGTAACATTAATGAAGGATCCTAGAGCCTTAGAGTGATGACCGTCAACTAAGGGGGGAAAAGGTAAGTGAAGTGCCAAGCCAGGTCTTGAGTTTCTAGTTAGAAGGTTCTATGAGTAGTATCTGGGGGATAGTCCATACATCCCCCTTTAGATGTTTCGCTCGATGTTACGCTAAACTCATTCTTATATTCAGAACCCTAAGACGATAGGCAACCCCATCTGTAAATGATCCCAATATTACCCATTAAGCTTCATGTCATGACCATTATTACGTATGTGGATTCATGTCTCTTAGCATGCTCAACTCTATAAACTCAGTCCTTAAGATTTTCTCTATCGGCTCATAAGATCGTGGTAAATTAGGTATATGCCCAACTCAGATATATTGGATGATTCGTTCTCATAATTCCTTACTCTAAATCCTATGGATACTTCCTCGTGGTGGAAATGATGGTTAGGAGGTGTACGTTCAGGATAACTCCCTTATCCTGCCATAAATGACAAGTATACAGAAGTTCAGAAAGAGCGGGTATTAGCCAAGCCTGCAAGTGTAACGACCCACATGGTCATTTTTTGATTTTCAATCTATTTTCCTAGGTCAAACCTTTCCATATCTTCATTTTGTTATTCATGATTTATGGAAGTGGATGACACCGTTCCTAAGATGGCCTAATGAAGATTGGGTGAGATTTTTGGTTTTTGGAAGGTTTGAAGTTTGAGGGGTTGACCAATGTCAACATTTCAGGTTATTAAGTTTGAATTTGGATTTTGAAGGATCTGTTTGTTTAGGATGGTGATCTATGATTTAGTTGGGTAGTTTGCCTGGATTTCGAGTTGATTCAAGAGTGATTGAATATAAATTTATGAGCTTTGAGGAAGCTAAGTTTGACCACGGTCAACATCCAATCAAAACAACTTTATGTTGGTAATTTGATGATTCCAACCCATCCGGAATGGGTTTTATGATTGAATTGTGTATTTTGGTTGTGACCGGGGAATTCCGAATGAGTTTCGGATGGATTTTAATGTTTTGCTTATTTGGCATGATCTTAAGCGTTAAAGGGGAAAACTCAAAGGTTCGGGACTTCAAAAGTCATAGCATAAATTGTAGGAGTTTTTCTTGTTGACTTGTAGGATGGTGGTGTCATTATTCAGAATGGATCAAATCATCCTTGGTGACTGATATAAAAGCTAGACAAGAAGAGGATCCTAGCTTGGTGATGTTGAAGGTAGAGGTCATCTCCAAAGGGGGGAGATGGTGTGCTTTGATATCAGGGTAGTTGGTGTGTTCTGGGTGTTGATGATTCGAGAGATAGTTCGGTTGCATGGGGTTCCCTTGTCCATCATATCAGACAGAGGTACCCACTTACTTCTCAGTTTTGGAGGTCATTTCAATAAGGGACTTGAGGTGAAGCTCAACACAACATTTCACTCGAAAACGGGTGGTCAAGCAGAGCAGACAATTCATACTCTCCAGGACATGTTGAGAGCATGTGTGATTGACTTCAAGGGTAGTTGGGATGATCATTTTCCTCTTATCGAGTTTGCATACAATAACAGCTACCATTCCAGTATCTAGATGACTCCGTTTGAGGCTCTCTATTGGCGGAGATGTAGATCGCCTATTAGCTGGCTCGAAGTTGGTGAAGCTACAATGATAGGACCAGATTCAGTCCACGAGGCTATGGAAAAGGTTCAGCTCATACGCGACAGGTTGAGAATAGCTCAAAGTCTCCAAAAGTCCTATGCCTATGTGAGAAGGAAAGAAGTAGAATTTGAAGTGGATGATTGGGTATTTCTGAAGGTGTCTCCCATGAAGGGAGTGATGCGGTTTGGAAAGAAAGGAAAACTCAGTCCTCGTTATGTTGGCCCCTACCGAAATGTGAAACGCGTTGGCAATGTGGCATATGAATTGGAGTTGCCCTTAGAATTAGCTTTCGTGCATCTTGTTTTTCATGTATCGCTCTTGAAGAAGTGTTTGGGTGATCCACTTTGGTGATTCCGGTGGAGAGTGTGGGTATGAGAGACAACCTTAGTTTTGAGGAGATTTCGATGGAAATATTAGATCATCAGGTTCGGAGAATAAGGTACAAGGAAGTAGTTTCAGTCAAGGTATTATGTAGAAATCAGCATGTTGAAGGAGCTACGTGGGAAGTCGAAGAGGATATGATGGCTAGATACCCACACCTATTCCCTTCCGGCCTAGTTTCAATTTGAGGTATCAATTTTGCCCTAGTACAATAATTAGTTTTCATGTCAGTTCATGTGCCCAAGTTTATTTTATGCCAAAGTATGTATGTATATTTCGTGAATTCAGTTTAGCTATGTAGTTCAGATCGGAGGTAGTCATCTCATCAATTTTCAGCTTAAAATGATCAATATTGGAATATGATGATTGCATTTCTCTATTTTTTTGTATGTTTTTCAACATTCGAGGATGAATGTTCCCAAGGAGGAGATATTGCTATACTCCCGAAGCCCAAGGATAAGACCCGGGAGTTGAAACAGAGAAAAATAGGATATCTGCACTAGGTCACAGAATGAGTCATTGTGTGACCTGTGAGGGGTGACCATGATTTGTGTTCAGGCCCCACGACTCGTCAAGTCTGCCTTGGACAAGGAAATTAAAAGGGGAGTGTAAGTGGACAGTGTACCCTACAAATGGACCCCACAAGTCGTGGTTGGACACCATGATTCGTTGGGTGGATCGTGATCAGTAGGCAACTAATGCTTTTAAGTTGACGCAGTGAAGACCACGAGTAGTGGTCACTTAGGTCCCTCGTGGGGACCCCCTTTGAGGATCTATGGCAATAGACTTCATGACTCAGGTGACGACTCGTTGTCAAGGTTAACCACCCGTCCATTCCCTAGTTGTGACTGGCAGTCAGTTTTTAATTGCAAATTTATTAAAGGTATTATCGTCATTCCTAAGCCCTAGGGTCCTATACTATGTCATTTTAAGCTATGAATAGTGGGTTTTAAAAGGGGAAAAACCTATTCTATGTCATTCCTATTCATGCATGCAAGAGTAAGAGTCTACAGAGGTGATCAAGACTAATCCATCAAGGTATGTAGGGTTGTGAATGGGTGAATTCGTTCACACCCATGCTGAATCTCTTTCTAAATCATGGAAATTCCTATGTTAATTCTATGGGGTTTTAACCCAATGTATGAAATTTCTAATTCTCTACATGGGTATGATTTAAAATGAGTTTTTTACTATTGAATTATGTATCATCGCAAGTTTTATGTTGTTTTCCATTAAAATCATGTTTCAAGCTTTATAAATTCAAATGCCCATTTATGAGAAGTTTAAAAAAGTCGAGATTTATGATGAGGTATTAATGATGAAAAGTGTGTTTTCAAGTTACTAATGCTTATAGTCATGTTTTCAAGTGAATTGAGTATTTTCAAGAATGTTAAAATATTGAACAATGCCCACATGTTCAAGTATGCTTTATGATTTATGATATGGAGTTCATGATTGATCGATTTATGACGTTGGACGATTTATGAGTCCTTGATTCTTCGCTAAACATGTATGAAAAGGGGATCAATGATGTTAAATGTTTATTTGGTCATGAATCTCATGAATTATGTTTATGATTTACGTACTAGCCTAATGTGCATGTTTTTGGGAACAATATAGCGCCGAGTAGCTTGGCGTTCAAATGACTATGCTGGTGTCTCATAACTACGTGCCACCGTAGGTTCACGTTGATACATTATAATGTTAATGGATCCCCTCTTTCGTGATATCACATAATGCACGTCCTTTGCGTGGCAAGCCTGGGATGACTCTGTCCAGTTGAGTAAGATAGTTGGGGCATCATGTAAGGCACTACCATGATGGTGTCGGTTATCATAAGTCATCCCATTGTTTCTCATTATTTATGAATGGTTATGTTCATACTGTTTTGGCTCAAGTTATTTTTATTGAAGTTTTTTCTCCTATTATTATGATTATGACCGATTTACAAATGTTTTGAAAACCTTGAGCCTTATGTTATATTATGATATTTATGTTATGAGCATGTTGTCCTACTCTTATGAACTTTTATGTATTTTAAATATCCGTTTTACTTACCTTGTATACTCGGTACATTCCACATACTGACCGCATACTCTATGTTGTATCGTTTCATGATACAAGCTCCGATCTTCAAACCCAGTACCGGCATTAGCTTGTTCTCGGAGTTAGCATCCAGTTCATTGGTGAGTCCTCATTTCCTGAAGGCCAGTTGATATCAGTTACCCCTTTATGTTCAGTTTTCTAGACTTGTCGGTTTAGTTGGGGATGTTGTCCCATCAACACATCAGATATGTTATAGGCTTTTAGACTATGTGTAGTATTCATCTGTCATGTATGAAGTATGTTTCACTTCCTATGTATGCCATGACTACATTCCCGCTATGTTATTAAGTTAAGTATTTCACTTTATTAATTGAATTAGATGTATGTTCATGCCATAGGTCGACTTGGAGTCTCTTGGGGCTCCTTGTCCCGTGTTGGATCCGAGGTATATGATCGGGTCTTGACATCTATCGTGACGGTGTTGCTTATATGAAGAGTCTCCTATTATTCCTCATGATTTCAGTTATGCATGCTTATGCCATATGATATTACGTTTTCAGCAGGTTCAATGTTCAGTTTATAAGCTTTTACTTATGTTTTCAGTTCTGGCAATCCATATGATTCTATTTTCAGCTTTGAATCATTCTATTCAAATATGAAATTAAGTTTATAACTATATATGTTTTGAGATATCAACATGCAGTCCTCTGTCTCATGATCTTATGATTTATGTTATTACTCAGCCTATTTTACCTACCTTACATACTTAGTACATTCCAAGTATTGACCGCACACTCTATGCTCTATTGTTTCATGATACATGTCCTAGCAATCAGACTCAGTTGTGTCGTTAGTACTGCTCTCGTTCTAGTTCATAGCTTTCTTTAGGTGAGTCCTCATCCTCTAAGGGCATCTATCTTTCAATATCATTATGCCTGTTTGTTTCAGACTTAGAGATAGTTGGGGGCTTATCCCAGCATCTCGTCGATTAGTAGAGGCTTTGAAGACATAGATTTGTGTATTCATCTTCAGACTCATTGTTATGATATTACTGTTGGCTAGACATTTTGTTATTCAGACTTTCGCTTATTTATGTTTAAGTATCAAATTCCGCTTGATGTAATGTGCTATAGTTGTCATGTTCATGCCCCAGGTTCACTTGCAGCCATTCGTGGTTCTATGTTCCATGTCTCAATCCGGACCTATGTTCGGGTCGTGACAGTTCCCAAATGCAACACAGGACCTAGAATCATGAATGGCTCCAAGATAACTCTTGGCATAGCATAGTTCTAACATAACAACAACTAATAGAAGATAATTGAGCAGAAGCTTAACGACAATATAGCTTTATCAAAAGTAAAGGAATAAAGTTTGATAACAACACTGATCCATAAGCTGAAACTAATCCTATACTTGTACGAAAGCCTCTACTAGCCTGATGAGATGCTGGGACAAGCCCGCAGTAAACTCCAAAATCTGAAACTAAAGTGCACTGCAATAATGAAACATATCACCAGTCCTTGGAAGATGAGGACTCACCACTGTCAGCTGATAGAGTCTGGAAAGTGTCTAACCGCGAGACTGAATTTGGATACCTAGATCTATATCATAAAATGATATAGTACATAAAGTATGTGGTCAGTTCTTGGAATGTAAGGAGTATATGGAAAATGTAACTCGAAACGAGAATGTACTATGAATCTGAGGAAAAGACTATACATAAACATGAATAAATGCATAAGATGAGGTAAAGTAAAATGACTCTTTCTGAGATGCATAACTACTGTCATGATATGCACGTTTGAAAACATTCAATGAAATACAAGTAAATCTACTTTTGGGTCATGTACATGTACTAAAGACTAAATTTGAAATCATAAGCTAAAGATTGAATTGACATAACTGTATTGGAAGAGAAACTGAACTATACTACGGGAGAGACTATTAACCGACAAACTCAAATTGAGCCTCATGGAGCTCGACCTATGATGTCCCGCCCCGAGTTTTCACCGTGGATGAAACACGGTATTTGAAGTCACAAGCAACCCCAAGTCAACCCCTGGTCTATCATATACTAGCATTCTGAGTAATATAAAAAATGCATATAGCGGAAGTTTAAAGCAAAAATAACAATACATGAAAGAAATAAAACTGATTCATAGTGTTTGAAAATATTAAAACACACTACAAGTCTAAAATACTAATATGAGTCTGAAAGCCACTAAGACTGATGAGTTGCTGGGACAAACCCCCAGCTAACTCCAAATCTAAATAGAAGGAAATGAAAATATAGCTGAAATGAATAAATCTCTGTCCTCGGAGGATGAGGACTCACCAACTAGTGAAGCTAAGGTCTTCGATGAGCGGTCGGCTAACGAAGCTGAGACTGAGATGCTGCATTTGTGTCATGAAATTATACAACATAAAAGTATGCATCAGTACTTTGAATGTACTGAGTAAGTGAGAGAAACATAACACAATGGAATAAATAAAAGAAAATGATGAACTAAAAAGACATACAATGACCAAATAAAACTACTAAACTGAATAACTAAAATAACTGAGGTGATTTGATAGACTCTGTCTGATGGTCAAAGCATGTTCCAAGTCTTGAATACGGATCTCAACTAAACTGAACAGAGACCAGACTAGACTGACTAGTGGGAGAGTCTATAATTGACATATAACCACGTGAGCTAGACGTGGAGTCCGATGTATATGCCCCACCAGTAGGACCCAATATAACTTGCCAGGGTTTAAAGGAATGAATTGGGTGATCACAAAAGTCTGGAGCCAATCAGGCCAATAAATACTATAACCTATGTTGGCAACGTAGTTCTGGGAACCTGGGTGCGCTGGAACCCCGGTCCGCTCGGTGCTAAGTCCTGCTCCCACTGGATACTCCTAGACTTAATATTAAGATGATAGCTCGAAACTGGGGCCCAAGACTAATTAGGTATAGAAATCTAAAAGTATCTTGAGAGTCTTATTGGATCAGATTCTAAAACTGGGTTCTAAGACCGGTCAGAGATGCTTATCTAGAAACGTCGTAATCATCTAAGAACAAACTATAATCTGAACTAGGGTCCTAAGGCTAGTCAGAGCTATATATTTAAAGTGTCATGACTGCATATTGTACTAATAAACTGAATTTCGAATCTAATTTTGATAACTGGGAGTTAATACTAACACCTCGGGAAATTCTACAGATCAGCTGACAAATTTTGAGCAACACTACGCACTCCGACATTTGGATGGGAGCTGAACTACTAAGAAGCTAACAGAGATTTCAACTTAGTCTAGCAATACAGGTATCGACAATATGGCTAAAATCAAGCAATAAGGAAGTCTAACCCAACCAGCAGAATTATAGGTATTCCTATTTAACAATAGGTCTAAAATCATTCTTACTACGAGAGAAATTACACGATATCTAAATATAAAAAAAAGAAATATATAGCAATCAACTTAAAGCATATTTCACAAGCTATAAGGAATCTGACACATAATTCAACCTTATTTGAAAGCTCAGGGCTAGAATTCACTTTTTACGGGAATAACATCAATTTAATCATGAACTGATGGAAATAATTTCTAAAATAATCATTGATATCACTCTATGTGAATTCAAAGAAAATTGACATATATTCTCTTCATATTCGAAAGCTCCGGGCTAGGATCGATAGAGAAACTAGAAAACGGTTTCAAGGGACATAAGGGAAGAACTATCCCCTTGTTGAATTCCAACATACTTTATAAAGAAATCCGACAAAATTCCTTTAGAATCTGAGAAGTAGATTTCCCTAGTTCTTACTCTTAGAGTCCCTAAGAGAATTCTACGATCTGTTTTCTGAAGGTCTAAGGGGGGAATGAGGAAAGAAACCGTTTAACCCCACTAATAAGTCTGAAATTATGACTAAAACGACGTAGTATAAAGTTTAGGAGGGTAGGAAATTATTGAAAGACCCTTTATAACTCGCAAGGAAAAACTGAGTGTTAGCCCTCATAGGTGACCTAACGGGTCGTGGTCAGTGACCACGACTCATGGTCACACTTGTGGACTATACTACCTGGAGCACACTGAAGGTCATTATGAGGGACCTAACAAGCCGTTGTTAGTGACCACGACTCATGGTCACCTCTCGTGGACCATACTGTCTAAAAGCCCTGGAGTCCCCACGGGTTACACCATGATCCATTACTGGTGACCACAACTCGTGGTCACCAGCCGTTATGTATACAGCCTCATCCTTCTCTTTTCTCACTCATCACTCCCCACGACTGACCTAATGAGTCGTCGGGCCTGACCATGACTCATGGTCACGTCCGTGGGGATCCTATTTTCCAAACTTCAACTCATCACCTGGCCTCACCACGAGTCACTTAACGACTCGTGGTCACTCCCCACGGGTCACAAAATGACTCATTCCGTGACCTGGTGCAAATTTTTTAGTTTTGTCTAATTTAAGTCTCGGGTCTAGTCTTTGAGTTTCTGGGGCATTACAATATCTCCCTCTTAGGAACATTCGTCCTCGAATGTTGGAAAACATACATTAAAGCATAGAATGGCAACTTTTATACATGAATATTGATCACGAAAACTGAAAACTAGCGGAATGACTATCTTTGAACTGAATCACAAGTCCGAACTAACTTCAATAATCATGCACCGATTCATTTACATGAAAGAAATTGAGGCATACGAACTAAAAGCAGTTTTATGAAGAGAGTTGATACCTTAAACTAAAACTGAGTCAGAAGGGAACAAATGGGGGTATCTAGCCATCATATCCACTTCAGCCTCCCATGTAGCTCCCTCAACATGTTGATTTCTCCATAAGACCTTCACTAAAGCTACCTCCTTGTTCCTCAGCTTACAAACCCGACGATCAAGGATCCGGTCTGGGATCTCCTCGTATGAGAGACTATCTTTAATTTCTACATTGTCCAATGGCATGATTGAAGTTGGATCACCAATGCATTTCTTCAATAGCGACACATGGAATACTGGGTGCAAAGAAGCCATCTATGAAGGTAATTCAAGCTCATAGGCTACTTTGCCAATTCGCCTTAGAATGTTGTAGGGTTCCACATATCTCGAACTGAGCTTTTCCTTCTTCCCAAACCTCATCACCCCTTTCATGGGCAAAATTTTTAGATAGACCCAGTCATCCACGGGAAACTCCAATTCTCTTCTCCTCACATCAGCATAAGATTTCTGATGACTCTGAGCTATTTTCAATCTTTCTCTGATAAGCTGTACCTTCTGCATAGCTTCATGAACCGAGTCTGGGCCGATTATTGCAGCTTCACCCACCTCAAACCATCTAATATGAGACTTGCACCTTCTACCATAAAATGCCTCAAATAGGGCCATCTGGATGCTAGAGTGATAACTATTATTGTACACAAACTCGATAAGAGGAAAGTGGTCATCCCAACTGTTCGGGTGCTTTGGTTGGGGTTATAAACCGACACGCAAGTGCACGTGGTCAAACAAGTAGTAAGTGGCTTAAGTAAGCCAAGTATCGATCCAAGGAGACTATGGATAAGTAAAAATTGCTTAAGTATAGTATATTCTATCTCACTTCTAAATATGCTGACAACAACGTAACCAACAATTGAAAAGTTTGTTTTATAAATTATGTACTAAAACTACTGACAATTATTTACTTTGAATTTAAACTATGGATATGAGCATGCCAAGGTTAAGAACATGTAAAAAACTGATTATCATCATACATTGGTTAATCCTTTCTTCCAATTGCTAGCCAAGAACATTAGCCAAGATATTAAAACTCTCGTATTTAATCTCACTTAAGAATCATAAACCATCCGTCTACATTTCTGTGATCAAATGCAATTCATGACCTAGCAATACAATTCCGGTTCCTAAATTGACTAATACGGCTTTCAAGTATATTTCTATCAGGAAAGCACATCAAAACTCAATTTTCCCAAATCAAGTTAAGAACAATACCCTATTAATTCACAACTTTCCAATTTCGTGCTCTCTCGAGTGAAATCGGACTTTTTAGATATACATTAGTGTCGGCCACACACCAATGCAGTAAGAACAATAATTAATAGAACAATATGGAAGAAAAAGATAAAAAATCATATAATTCAATAATCAAAATTCATCACAAATGTTCATAACCTCAGCAAGGAAGCGAATTAGCCACTCATTTGTGGATTAATCATCCTAAAACAAGTGTTAATCATACAAACAATTGAGTGAAAGAAGAAAGAAAGAGAGAAAAAACCCTGAACTTTTCGTCCCTCAACTGCCTGTAACCCACGTCCTTGCTCCACCAAGTCTGAATTATGAAAAATACATTTAAGTGTTCTATTTATACTAGTGGGAAATTTTTCCCGGAATAACAAGCAACGTGTCACGGAGCGCATCGCGGAGCACTGCCTCCATGACACGGCGTGGACGCGGACCCTCTCTGGAAATTAGGGGTAAGGGAATAAAGCATCGACGTGGCACGGCATGCAACGCGGAGGCTTGCCACCGTGCCACGGAGCTGTCGCGAGGCTCCACTGGAATTTGACTAATTTTTCACCCTCCAGGCAGAATGCCTTCCGCGATGGCAGCGTGACAAATGACGAGTGACCTCAAGAGTTGTGGCCAGTGGCAATGACTCGTTGTGTCCCTCGTCCTGTCTGCAGGGACACAGTTAAAATTTTATTTTTGTTTTATCTCATCTTGCATACTAATTTAATTCCGTAGGTACAATGGCTCTGAAGAGTACACCAAAGAAGGGTCCGGCCAAGAAACAAGTGCCGAAGAGGAGTCAGCCATCATATCGTAGACTAAGGGACGTGCCCTCCTCCGACGAAGAGTCGAGTGGCTCAGTGGAGGAATACGAAGTTTCAAAAAAGTAGTTTGAGAGGAGATCCACCAAGGCTAGGACACTGTGTTCTACAAATCTGATAGCCCTGGTTGATTCTCCTGCTCTACTTACAACAGACCCAGCAGGCCGAGTAGATGAGAATGTTGGGGCCACAGTCCTAATTGCTCTCGAGGGCACCACTATTGTGGCAAATGCAAAGGGTGTTGATGAGTTACGTACCCAACAGGGGAGCACAGATGATGATTTGACAGAGACTTCAAATACATCTAATGATCAACCACGACAGGTGAGGCGATAGTGTGTTCACAGTATGCGGGCCATTTACAATAGGGACATTGCTCCGAATGAAAAAGGTCGTCCAATTATGAGCATCTACAAGGAGCCTAGACTGGCCACCACAGGGCTCAAGGACCTCCTTGAGCTGCAAGCATTGTTTGATAGATACAAGTTCAAGTGGTTAATTGAGCCATCGGGGAGCTACAACCCTTGCCTGGTTAGAGAGTTTTATGCCGCCTATGCAGCCACCTTACAGTGTCTGGCTTTGGGAGGCCAAGTCTGGAAGAAGAGGCCCGCATTGACACAGGTGTTGGTTCAGGAGATGCTTGTAGATATCTCTAAGAGGACAACTCTAGATTGCTCTATGGTCCAAAATATCATGCCCCGACAAATACAACTGAGTTTGATAACAAACTGTCCGAGCTCAAGAAAGTCAAAACCAAGAAGCTAAATAATGAAGAACGAATCAGGCAGTACACTTGGTTGTCACACATCATTGCCACACGGGGTCTGCTAGTTGAGTGGTTGCATGGCACCGAGTCATAGATAAAAAAGGCCACACTAAACTTCCAAGATAAATTCTAGTGGTCATTGGTTCGGCACAAGCTGGTACCAACCAGCAATGACAATACACTTTTACCTGATAGAGCTTCACTAGTAACTAGCATCATGGAAGGATACACCATAATTTCTCACGATATATTGTTGAAGAGATTTGAGAGTGGGTGATAGTATACAACACTACCATTCCCTTTCCATACCTCATTGATCGACTCTGTCAGGAATCAAAGGTGCTAGAATTATCGTCGATTTATTAGTGAGTGGTGGTCCTAAGATCACTAATATTGGGTTGATAAGAGATGAGACAAACCCAGTATCGGGAGAGAGGTGTCAGTCTGCTGTATCCGCTAAAGAGACTTTATTGGAAAAGGAATTTAGCAATGATATGCAGACTGAGGCTGCATTATTTACTGAGATTGCGGCAAAGCTCACAGAGGACAGAGAGATTGCTAGCCAGCCTAAGGCTATATATCTAGTCAACATTCCCGCACATGCTAAGGTTCCGAAGTCCTCATCCACAGCAACAGCACCTCGAGCACCCGTTTCAGCCTCACGTGCTTCTCCAATCGGCCTAGTTATAATTTCTCAAGAATCTCTGACTGACATGGCTAGGATGCTGGCAAAAGCTGAAAAACAACAGGCACACACGGCTCTTCAAGTTAACGTATTAATGGAGCAAGTAAACCCATGGGTTACAAAGGAGTTGGAGGCACTCTCTAGTTTAGTGCATGGCCGATTGGATGCCTTTGAGAGGCGTATGGATGAGCATCTTGCACAGTTATAGGCGCCTAACTGTCTAGATGGTATGTGGAGGTAGCAGCACTTCGAGCTGAGGTGCGGGAGTTATCCGCACAAGTAGCTACGATCCCTCCACATGTGCTTCCAATGATTGATGACAAGAGAGAGGAAGAGCTACCACCAATAGTTGATTTTATCACTGAGGAACCAGTGGCACAGGATAAGCGTAAGAGGCCTCGTGGGGAGGCAAGCTTTGATGTGGACGATTCTATGCTCCGTGAGCAGAAGCGAGAACGAAGAGAGATGGAGGTTGTGTTGCATTTATCTAGAGATGAGGCTCGACAGAGGGCCACAGTTGAGGCAGCGAAAGCTCATGGAAAAGGTACTAGTTCAGTAGGTTCTGAAAATGCGCCGAGTCAAGATGATGGTACAGGAGATGACACTAGAGGAGTATCTGCACCCTCCATTGACTAGGCCGCAAATGCCTAGGTCACACAGGTATGTTCCCTATTTCCATGTTTTAATTTTATAAATGCATTGAGGATGACAATTGCTTTTCTTGATGGGGGTGGGGAGGGATATCTATGTATTTTTGCTAAACATAACCCAAGGGTTTTTCTTTTAGGTTATCTTTTCCCTCCGGTGTTCGTTATCTAGTAGAATCGACACGTTTAGGTTTTTATGTTTTCGTGTTTTTTGTGTTAGTCGAAAGAAAATTAGGTGAACTTAAGGTAGTCAATATCATGGATTTTTGAAATTGTTTGAACTGATAATGTGATACCCCTCTTAAAATTTTTATATGTGTGTTAAAATCGACAAGCATGACCTCTGTGAATCTTTGCATGGAATTATTACTCTGAACATGTATATTATTGTATGACTGTACCTGAACTATTAGTTAGTAGAACTGATGATGTTGGCCTGTGCATTGTGTGAGTAAAGCTTAATAGCTAAATTCTGTTGTGTGTATCAATCTAGAGCTTTCCTAGTCAGTCGTACCAAGGTAGAGGATGGAAAACTTGGAAAGAATCATAGGCTATTTTTGATGCATGAGTCCACTTTAGCCTTAAAAGACCTACCAAATGGAAATAAATATCCCTTGATCCAAATTTTGAGCTTAAATTGACCTTTCTTTTTGTTAAAACCAATTCACTTTCCTACTTTTATTAAAATGAACCTATTTTGGCCCTGGTCCCTCCTTGGACACTGTGAACCTCAACTCAAGGAAATTTCCTAAGTTGAGGGTGACTATCATACGGGTGATTAAAAAGAGTGGGGTGGAATGAAATTAAGTAATGAAAATGAAAGAGCATGTGCGGTGTGCATAATGAAAGAAAAGATATTGTTAAAAAGAAATAGAGAAAAAAGAAAAAAATAAAAGCAATAAATACTTGAAAGAAGGAACACCCCGCTCATAGTTGCAAAAGAAAGTTAAAAAAGAAGAAAGCAAAGGAAAAGGGAGAAAATGTGAAAAGAAGGTTAAGAGTGGAGCCAAAGTGTGTGTAGTGCCAAGAAGGGTTAAGTTACTATTCCCATATGTACCATAACCATACTCAAGCCGACGTTACAAGCTTAAATAGTCCTATAATAATCCTGGTTAACCCGTCTAAAAATCAAGGTATTGAAAGTAAATGCAAGCTTATGGTATTGCATGTGCACAAACATAATTTTTTTCTGAGAGCAAGTGTGCTTTTCCCTAGCACCAAGAGGAATGTATTGATATGATCATATAAACATGTGTGAGTGTGGGACTTCTTTGTGGTGAGAGCATTTGGACAACAAAAATCATCTGCAAACTGTCTAGGTGAGTGTTATAGAATTATGTGCATGGTTGCAAGTGACAGTGTATTGCCATGTTTCGATTTCTCTTTCTCATGGTTGAAGATTTTACATATGTATTATGATTTGATTTTTTATGATAAAGGAGGGGTTAGAAAATTTGACTACATGAAGAGTTATGACTGCCGTAAGTTTCCTAAAGTTCTTATTGAAGTGTCATGTTAGTTTTATGTTATTGTTTTGCCTGAGGACATGCAAAAGTTCTAAGTTGAGGGTGTTGATGTGTCGTGATTTTAAGGCACTTTTGATGCTTAAAACCAAGAAAAAATACACATTCTGGCTAGGTTTATGTAGATATGATGTGTTTATATTAAGTGTTGCAGGAAAACAGGTCCGGAACGCGAAATGGGCAAAGGCAAAATTGGACCAAGATGTTGGCTGCTACCCAGATCAGGAGTCGTCGTCTCAATGAATGGCTCGTTCCTAGAGTCGTGGAGAAGGTAAGGTATTTTATGAACAAGAACTAGTGCACCTAACAAGTTGAAGGCATGACTTGTTGCATCTGGGAACGAGTCGTTATAACAGTCGTGGAGACTGGGAGTAAAAATTCTGAAGAATGCCTGGGGAAGACAACAAGAGAACTAACGAGTCATCAGGTGAAGTGATAACTCGTCCTCAGACACTGTGGGCATCCTCAATTGCACTGTAAAATTTGGTGATCCATGGACATGATGGAACTAATGACTCGTGCCCACTCCTAATGAGTCGTTAGGTGACCCCTCACCAAGACTAGACAAATTGTCGAGGATGACTCAACTTTATTGACCACGACTCATTGGTTAGGAAAAGTTTTGTTTGGAACTCTATAAATACATTGTTTAGGATTATTTTCTTAGTACAGTTTATTTTACCACTTTTCACGTAAATTTTAGTGTTGTTAACGATCATTCTTTGTTCAAAAAACAAAGTTTGTAATTTTGTTCTTGATTTTGAGAATCAAACAACATTGAAGTTTTGTTCATCGATTTTGGTGTTTTATTCAATTCACGTGGTTTTCTTCTATGAATCTTTGTAAGTTACAATTATGATTTCTTTATTATTTTTTGATTGTGATCATACAAGTATGAGTAGCTAAACCTATAACTAGGGTTGTGGGAACCATGATGAATTAACACACATGGGTAAAAATATTTAGTGATTCTTAAACGGGGTTTATGCATATATTGTTTTGTCCTTCATTTTAATTATTTCTTAATGGTTGCAAAAGTTGGAATTTACCTTATACTTACTTACCGGATCAAGGGGGCGATGAATGGGAAAAGGGATAAACAACGGAGATTTGAAGCTATCAACCCTCATCTAATAGCTTGATCTTGTTCAGGAATAGCTAATTAGATATTAGGGGTAAGAGTTAATTAAGCATACACCCGTATAAGACCAAGTTGCATGGTGATAATCATCTAGATAGAGGACCAACCATTTAGGTGAATTTAACTTAACAATATTTCATGCTAAACACCGGAATAGATCACTAGTGTAAAAGCCCTATGGTTATGAAGTCATGTGGAACACAATTCTAGTCACTTTATTGATTGAATACAACCGAAATTGACCTAAACATTTACTAGTCTTTACTATTGTTTATTATTTTGTGTTTCAAATCTTTCCCCCAGGAAATAAGTAAGCCAATAGTATCAGCTAAACACATTAACCCAAGTTCACATCATATTCCTCTTAGGATTCGACCCCGACCCTGGTTGGGTTCTATATTTAACATCGACCACTTTATATCTCATTTACGAGGTGCAATTCGGGCGACATCGGTCTTATCTATGGGTGTGTTGTGTCCCATATTCCATAGGCAGGAGGCTTCCGGCATAATAGCATGGTAACCGTTCCTTCTTCTTCAATCATGCTATAGAGCCATGTTGTATAGGGTTGAGTCCCTAGCTTACCTTATTCTTCTTATCAACAGAAAATGTCAGACACACAACAGACTATGATCGGTCAAAAGTTAGATGTCGCGGCAGGATAGGGCACTAGCAGGTGCCCCAGTCAGAGCCAGTCCAATTTAAGGGAAATAGGGAGAATTCATCTCAGTCTCCTCAGTAGTCTACGCCAAACCAGGAGTCTTCTAGGGAAGCAAACATGTCGGCACTCAGCACACTCGCAAGCGTATGCGGTCGTACAAGTAATACAATGGCTCTTTTAAGAGCCGGATGTCGAACCCACAAGGACTAGACTATTTCAGTGAATATTCAAGTTCAAGTGTTAATTTAACCTCTACAAGTGTTGATTGTAGAGATTTTGGAAAACTGTAATTAAATCTTGAGGTGATCATAAAACAATCGGGAGAAAATACAAGAAGCACCTAGAGTTAAGGCCCGATAATCATACAATGCTACAATTCACAATGGTTCAAGTATGAAAACTTCAGTTGTTGTCTCACAGAGTTAAAATGCGGTGTTCATGGTCTTTCGAGACTCTAAACACAGCAAACTAGTCTCACACCAACATTGTTGAGTAGGGATGTGACGTCCTAATTCGTGAGCAATTTAACATTGTGGATGTGATTTACAGGGTTTATGCCCTTGATTTTGGACTTTTTTACCTCTAATCATTTAGCCTAACTTATTCTTACAACTACTTCTACGAGCGGTGATGTGACAATTCTGTGTCTAGCTATCGTCCTTTTTTATTAATCAAACAAGGCAAATTAGGTATAAATTCTATCCTAACCACGAATCCTATCAAAAAGATAAGAACTTTCTCCCTGCATTCTTCCATTCTAACCTAGGGTTACTCTTTCGAGCTTTTACCTAAGCTTAACAAGTTTGTTTTCACAGTGTTCAACCATAAAAACAACAATAACTAAGAATTCAAGACAAAAAAACAACCAAAACTTGAACCAAGAATGAAAATCACGCAATTACATTCATATCATGTGGCCTCAACCCTGGAGGAATAGTTTTAGCCACTCATGTTCGTACAATTAACCAAAAACATGATTAAAGTAATGTACTTACAAGAATGATAAAAGAGAATGAGAAGTTATGAACCCTCGAAAGAGTTTCCTTCCTTCTCCCTTCGTTCCTTATCGTTTCTCCAGAAATATTTTATGATAAAATGATATTTGGAGATAAGTGTCCTATTTATACTAAGTGAGAATTTACAAAAATTGGCTGGTCATGAACTCCCTCCGTGTCACGCTGCCCATTGTGATAGGTTGCCTCCGTGACACGGAGCTGTCACGCTATGCTATTGGATTGGTATGTCGTGACATGTCTTGGGCGAAGGCAGTAGCGCATTTCCTACCGAGTCACGGTGCAAGACACGTAGAAGTAGGGGCATGACACGCTTGTTGGCGCAAAGCATGGCACGGTACTGTTGCGCAGGCACATTGCTTGGCCAGCATCTCACGTGCATGCCATTTGCATGACATGGCGCCCAGTGCAGCATATGCCCAGCGTGGCACGACGCCTAGCTTGGGCGATCTAATTCTTGCCATCATCACTCCATGTCCTTCCAAAATCCTTTCTTGCTTGTGCATCATCCAATTTAGCCCCTCCTAAGCATAATTTACATACAAAACATGGCTAATCATATTGGTTAGTTCATGCGCGAAATTATATAAAAATCACATGAGAATGTAATCAATTAATTTAACAAACATGACTAAATTAAGATATAAAATAGCACTTGGTCACGTAGTTATGCGCAAGATCACTACCTCACACTTAAAGTCTTATTCATCCTCGAACAAATCCATTTTATCTCATGCACATGAGAACTCAAATATAGCTAATTGAAGCCAGACAATTCAAGTTAAGGCTACACCGGTTGTTTTATATGGCAAGTTAAAAATAAAGCATGCAAGATATAACCATTAAAATCACATATAACCACGTTAAGACTTCCAAGCTTCAAGAATCGACTCTCAAACTCTACAAACACATGCAAGTTAACCAACCAAGAAATCCAGCATGAATTTTATCTTTCATCAAACATGTGCCCTCACACAAGAGAGTTACCCATTTTTCCACTTATAAGTTTTCAAATTGTGACATATATGGGTGTAATTAATAAGACATAAGCTCACTTTCACAAAGAATTCACATGCAACATGTATTGACACATAAGCTTGCCTTTAGTGTTGTACTCCACTAATTTAGGAATGTTTGACAGTAAGACCAAGTAGGACTTAGTGGGTTGTAATGTAGGCTAAGGGACGGGTAGGTACTATTCTGGAAAGTAATAGTGACTATCTTCCCAAAGCACTTTTAATACATCACCCTTCCAGTACGAATACCTATCCTCCTACTTCACCTTTATTCTTTTCAACTCCCATTTTTCCTCTATGTTTCCCCATTTCCTTAGGCACACTTAAGCTATTAGCAGTGATTACTTAAGAAATTTTTTTCGTTCTTTTCTTCTTTTACTACCTATTAGCTATTATTCATTTTTAAACAAGTGCACCTCCAGTCTTTTCTTCAACTCCCACAACTACTCTTTTCTTTCTTCTTCCAGCTCCTCACTCCTTAACTTCTTTTGCATTTTTCACTTAAGCTCTTAGGAGTTTTGGATTAAATTCAAGGCTATTGAAAAGAAAGGATTAAGCTCATTTTGTGGCTAGTAAAGAATAGGCTAAAGGCGCAATGGGGCTAACTAGGATCGGACATTCAAGGTAGGTAAAGTGAAGGATAAAAATTAGGCTCATTCAAAGAAATGCCTAAATCATCTCCTACAATCGACATCCCTCATTTTGTTTTGTATACACACCAGGCAAGTTTTATACACTACATAGTAGCATAGAATATTCAAAAACCTTACCGACACTACACATGCTCAATTCAAGGAAAATTCAGCAGACTCTTAGCTCAGCTAATCACAAGAATTCAAAATTCAACTTTAAGCACATAGAGTCACATTCAAGAGCCTAGGTATCTCAAGCAGAGTTATACAACTGCTAATCATTATTCAAAATTTACAACACTTGCATCTCACAATCATATATAGCACATAACAAGAACCATCAAGCCATCAATCAGCTAAAGGTTCAAAAAGAAAAACCTATTAACTAATTTACCTTCAAGACGGTCATCATCTATGCATTATCGGGAAAAATCCCTATCTATGATTAAAAACAGCTATGTATAGACAAAGAAAAATTTTATTCATCGGTTCAAAGTGCCCCCTTCGGAAAAGAACCGAAAAGAAAAACCAAAGGGTGGGTGAATTATGCTTAACTCAAACTTTTTCATCAACCAATATCATACCAAGCACTAACTTCACCCAAATTCATTAAGAACAAGATTTTAAAATTTCACCCACCCCACACTTGAATCATTCTATATCCTCAAAACATCAAAAAAGAATACTAAAGGGTTAGAAATACTCCCCGAGGCCTCTAGGCCTAGCTAACAACATGTTTTTCTTCATTTTTGCATAGGTGGGTCATTGATCCCACATGCATCCTCTTTTATGCTCCTAGCTCTTACTTCCTCAGGTACTTAGACTTCCCCTAATTCTGTGCTTACCAAATAAAACAAACAACAACAAGTGAAATGTAACAAAAACTACACAAACTCAAAATAAAGGGTACCTGTAGTACTTTTGGGTTGCCTCCCAAGCAGCGCTTGATTTTACGTCGCGACATGACATGGACTATCCATCTTAGAATATCGTCAAACCAGTGTTCCCTTTCAAGAACCATCTTCTTCTCTTTTTATTTTTTGAGGGAACAGCCTCCTCTCTGTCCCTCTCTTCTTCCATCTTCTTCTTTAATTTTAGCCCTCCATCAAACATGGGCTAAAATGTCATCATGTCCTGCAGTAGTGGACCCATGGAATCTTCCACCCCCCACTTAGCATATGAAAACACATTGATCTTATAAAGATCTCTACAGTGTGTGGGAGGGTTTATCTCTTCATAGACTCTAAATAGCTCTTCTTCATCATCGACACTTATTTTAAGGGTATCTGCTCTCACATTTATAATTCCTCCTCCAATGGCCAAGAATGGTCATCCCAAGATCAAAGGTACCTTGTTATCAACTTTAAAGTCAAGTATGATTAAATTAGCGGGTATAATGAACTTACCCACTTTGATGAGAAGGTCCTCAATTATTCCCTCTGGTGCCACTATGGACTTGTCTGCCAGCTACAGCATTACTCGTGTTGGCCTCGGCTGACCCAACTCCAACGTGTTAAACAAAGATAGGGGCATTAGATTTACTACTGGCCCTATGTCACAAAGAGCCCTTATCACTTTATCTTTATCAATTTTTATGGGGAGGGTAAAACTCCCTGGATCCTCAAGACTTTTTGACATCTTGCTCATTACCCTGTAACTACACTCCTCAGTCTTTTCCACCGGTTGGACATCCACCAACCTAACTTTATTGGACACCACATCTTTCAAGTACTTAGAATACTTTGGAATTCCCTGCAAAACATCAAGTAAGGGAAAATTGATGTGAAGTTCTTTGAAAATATCAAAGAATTTTTTAAAGCATTCTTCCTCCTTGCTCTTCTTGAGCCTTTGTGAGAATGGTGGTGGTGGTCTCTGTGTTGCTACAATGATGATTGTGCATTGTGTTGCACAACACTCTGATTATCCCCTTGTCAGTAGATTGACCCTATCTGACCATCTCCCGCTACACCTCATTTCTTTTTTCCTTTGGTGGTGCATCAGCCAATTGCTTGCCACTCCTCAAACTGATGGCATTGACCTATTGGGGGTTTGTATCTATGTCTCTAGGTAACCCTATTTTAGGTATGGTGTGCTGAGCAGCTGCTAATTGACCCATCTACTTCTCTGGATTACAGGTGGCCAACTGCTAATTTTTCAAATCTGAAGCCATCCGTGCCTAATTCTCTACCAGTAGGGTCCGAGTAGCCATAATTTTCTGTAACATCTCCTCAATGTTGTTGCTTCTCAACTGGCCACCATTCTGCTTGTTCTGTTGTTGATACTGTTGTTGCTGAGGTTGCTAGTAGCTTTGAGCCTGATTGCCTCCCCAAGAAATATTTGGGTGACTCTGCCAATTCTTATTGTAGGTGTTCCCATAATTCGGATTATTTCTCTGAACATTCCCCACAAAATTGACAGATTCTGAATTTGCCCCGTAAGATTCTGCATTGTGCTTATTGTTACCAGAAATTTCACACCAACTAGGAGCCTGTTGAATTGCATTCACATGTCTCTACGGTTGGTTCATACTCAGTTTGTTGAACTGAATCATCATCTGATGATGAAATGATAGCTGTGCCACTAAAGCATTGACATTGTCCACTTCTATTGGCCCTACTGCTCTCTTACCTACCCCTCTTGATGATTCGTTGTGCCACTCTAGATTTTCTTGAGCAATCTTTTTCAATAGAGTGTACAACTCATCATATGTCTTCTCCAGTGCTTTCCCACCCGATGCAGAGTCTAATAGAATCTTCGTATATGGGTCTAGACTCTCCACAAAGGTATGGGATAACACCTCATTAGTCTGCTGGTGATGGGGTCAGTGTCTCAATTATGACTTGAATCTTTCCCAGGACAAATATAGGTTCTCCTCCAGCCTCTGCTTAAAAGTTAATATCTCACTTCTGAGCATGGCAGTCTTGCCTGAAAGGAAGAATCTAATGAGGAACTTCCATGCTTGGTCTTCCTAAGAAGTAAGGGAATTTGGTGGCTCATCCTTCAACCACCTTGTTTCCTCTCCCAACAATGAAAATGATAAGAGTGTGAGTCGGATATAGTTAGTTGACACTCCAGTGGGGACAAAGGTGTCACTGATCTCCACGAAAATCTGTAAGTGCTGTTGTGAGTCCATATGAGTCATCCAAATGAATTTCCCACTCAAATGTAACAACTACACCATGTTCTTCTTAAGCTCAAAGTTTCCTACAGGCTCTGGTTTGCGGATACTGGAGGTCACATCCGTCGTTAGTGGGATTGCCACTTCGCGAACTGGTCGGGATGCCATCTAATTAGGTAACAACTCTGCTTACTCAACTAGTGGAGGTTGTTGTAACTTCTCTTGTAACCTTTTCAACTTCTACTCTAGAGCTTCCCTTCTGAGCAAATGTAGTTGGCATTCAGGTTCCAACAAAGGTTCCACCAGCTCTCTATACCTTGCGAATTCTGCAAGGACAACCTGTTACCTGCAATATAGAAAACTAAGACAAAGTTTTTCAACACATAAGGAAATTAAAATTTACAAAAAATATAAAAATTCACTAACTTTTCCAGTCCCTAGCAACGGCACCAAAAACTTGTTGTGCCCTAGTGCACGCGCAAGCGTACGCGATCGTACAAGTAATACAGTGGCTCTTTTAAGAGCTGGATGTCAAATCCACATGGACTAAAATATTTCAGTGAATATTCAAGTTCAAGTGTTAACTTAACCTCCACAAGTGTTGGTTGTGGAGATTTTGGAAAACTGTAATTAAATCTGGAGGTGATCACAAAACAATCGAGAAACAATACATGAAGCAACTAGAGTTAAGGCCCGATAATCATGTAATGCTACAATTCACAATGGTTTAAGTATGAAAACTTCAATTGTTGTCTCACAGAGTTAAAATTCAGTGTTCATGGTCTCTCTAGCCTCTAAACATAATAAACTAGTCTAACACCTACATCCTTGAGCAAGGATGTGACGTCCTAATTCGTGAGCAATTTAACACAGTGGATGTGGTTTACGGGGTTTATGCCCTTGATTTTGGACTTTTGTACCTCTAATTATTTAACCTGACTTAGTTTCACAACTACTTCTAGAACGGTGATGTGACAATTCTAAGTCGGTGTCTAGCTAGTATCTCGTTTTATTGACCAAACAAGGAAAATTAGGTATAAAATTCTATCCTAACCACGAATCCTATCGTAAAGATAAGAACTTTCTCCCTGCATTCTTTCATTCTAACCTTGGGTTACTCTTTCGAGCTTTTACCTAATCTTAACAAGTTTGTTTTCATAGTGATCAAGCATTAAAACAATAATAATTACGAATGCAAGACAAAACAATAACAAAAACTTTAACCAAGGATGAAAATCATGCAATTACATTCATATCATGTGGCCTCAACCCTAGAGGAAGCGTTTTAGCCACTCATGTTCGTACAATTAACCAAAAATATGATTAAATTAATGTACTTACAAGAATGGTAAAAGAGAATGAAAATTTATGAACCCTAGGTAGCGTTTCCTTTCTTCTCCCTTCGCTCCTTATCATTTCTCCAGAAATATTTCATGATAAAATGATTTTTGGAGCTAAGTGTCCTATTTATACTAAGTGATAATTTACAAAAATTGGCCATCCATGAACTCCCTCCGTGTCACGCTGCCCATTGCGGCAGGTTGCCTCTGTGACACGGAGTTGTCCCGCTATGCTACTGGATTGGTATGCCGTGACATGTCTTGGGCGAAGGCAGTAGCGCGTTGCCTGTTGTGGCACAATGCAGGACGCATAGAAGCAAGGGCATGACACACCTGTGGGCATGGTACTATCGTGCAGGCACACTGCCTGTCCAGCATCTTGCGCACATTCCATGTGCATGACACGATGCCTAATGCAACACATGCTCAACGTGGCACGGTGCCTAGCTCAGTCTAATTCTTGCCATCATCACTCCATGTCCTTCGAAATTCCTTTCTTGCTTGTGCATCATCCAATTTAGCCCTCCTAAGCATAATTTACCTACAAAACATGGCTAATCACATTGGTTAGTTCATGCGCGAATTTATACAAAAATCACATGAGAATGTAATCAATTAATTTAACAAACATGACTAAATTAAGATATAAAATAGTACTTGGGCACGTAATTATGCCTAAGATCAGCACCATCTCCAGTAGTTACTATACCTATACCATCCAATTAGGAGGTCAGAAGCGCTGTCTATATGTTAGCCAGATGATGGACGCTAAGCCCCAGCCTATGGTACTAGTGGTCGCCGAATCTTTGGGAGGATTTGGGAATTCGAAGGTCTGAGAGTTCCTTGCCCTGAGACCCCCATAGTTTACAGGGATGGACTGGGAAGAGGACGATCAGGACTTCTTGGGCCAGTTACAATGGATTTCCAGAGTGATGCATGTTATGCCCGCGGAGTCGATTGAGTTAGCGGTGTTTTAATTACGGGACATAGTAATGTTATGGTACGAGAGCTGGGAGAGGTACCGAGGCAGAGATGTACCCCCTTTGACTTGGTCCAGTTTCTCAGAGGCCTTTTTGGATCACTATTTGTTGCGAAAAACCCGAGAGGCCCAGGTAGATCAGTTTTTGCACTTAGAGAAGAGCTTGATGAGTTTTTGGGCATATGCTATGAGATTCGATTTCTTGTCCAGATATGCGATAGCTTTTGTAAACACAATGTCGCCAGAGTACATCGGTTTATCATGGGGCTGCTTCCAGAATACGTGAAAACTTGTGTTATAGCTACTTTGCGGTAGAAAATGGACATTGCCCCTATTCAGGCTTTCACCCAAAAAATTTGAGGGATCAGGAAGCGACGGAAGATAGAAAGGACAAATCAAGAGCAGCGCCATAGGGCCAGACCTAGTGACATGCAGGCAAAATTTCAGATTGGACCTAGGCCACGAATAGCAAGCAGGCCACCCAGACCCCCACCTCCACAACAGAAGCAGGGTAGTAGATTAGACCGCCGAGGGCAGTCAGTACCTGATGAGAGCTCATGGACATTAAGTTCTCAGCAGCAAAATGGGTCAGATCAGAGAAGGTCCACTATACCATGTTGTGTTATTTGTAGTCGACGTCATTTTAGCATGTGCTGATATGGTTCTACCGCTTGTTACACCTGTGGACAAGAAGTTCACATGATGAGGGATTGTACAACTAGAGGTCAGGGTGATTGGGACTGACAGGACAAATCTTTAATAAGGTCATATGCCCCAGCACCTTCAGTAGGGCATAGACCCTCAACTCTAGCCGGTAGAGGTCGAGGCAGGTCAGGGGCATCCATTTCAGGCAGTTGTTTGGATCGCACTTATGCTTTATCGGGGCGAAAGGAGTTAAAGTCGTCACTGGATGTTGCAACAGGTATGTTGGACATTGGCACTCACTCAGTTTTTTTTTGATAAACCCGTGTTCCACTTTGTCCTATATTAATCCAATAGTGGCTCAAAATTTTGGTATAACATCAGAATTACTTCGGCGACCCTTCTCGGTGTCTACACCTGTCGGTGACTCCATTATAGCTAAAAGGATCCGTCGGGGTTATGCAGTAGAGGTCATCGGTTGCCAGACTTTAGCAGATTTAGTAGAGCTAGAAATGATCGCTTTTGATGCAATTATGGGTATGGATTGTCTAGCGCCATGTTATGCCAATGTAGAGTGTTGGACCAAGACTGTCCGATTTCACTTTATAAGGGAAGTACTGTGAGTTTGGAAGGGTAGTGCAGCTACGCCAAAAGGTAGGTTCATGTCCCGTCTTTGGGCAAAAAAGTTAATAGCAAAGGGTTGTATTTATCATATTGTCAGGGTTTAGGATGTCCAAGAAGAATCCCCGACTCTTCAGTCCATTCCAGTGGTTAATGAGTTTCTGGACGTGTTTCTAAACGAACATCCGGGTATTCCCCCAGAATGGGAAATTGATTTCTCTATCAACTTGCTGCCAGGTACTCAGCCTATATCCATCTCTCCGTACTGAATGGCTCCTACTGAATTGAGAGAATTGAAGGAATAGTTGAAAGATCTGTTAGATAAGGGCTTTATCAGGCCGAGTACGTCACTGTGGGGTGCGCTAGTTTTTTTTGTAAGAAAGAAAGATGCTCCCTTCGCATATGCATAGATTATCGACAATTGAACAAGGTTACTATTAAGAATAAATACCCTTTTCCCAGCATAGATGATTTGTTTGACCAGTTGCAGGGGTGATTTATTTTTCCAATATTGACTTAAGGTCAGGGTATCATTAGGTACAAGTTCGCGAGAAATATATCTCGAAGACAGCTTTCAAGACCAGGTATGGTCATTTAAAATTTCTAGTTATGTCCTTCAGATTGAAAAATGCCCCAGCATTTTCATGGATCTGATAAACAGTATCTTCAGGCCATATTTAGATTTATTTGTGATAGTATTCATTGATGACATCCTGGTATATTCCTATTCAAAAGCAGAACACATAAATCAATTGCGAACGGTACTTTAGATTCTTAGAGATCGCTAGTTATATGCAAAATTTTCTAAATGTTAGTTCTAGCTGAATTTCGTGGCTTTCCTGGGCCATATTATATCATAGGCTGGTATTCAAGTTGATTCACAGAAAATTGAGGCAGTAAAAACCTGGCCTAGGCCTACAACTCTAATGGAAGTTCGCATTTTCCTGGGATTAGCTGGGTATTATAGGAGGTTTCTGGAAGAATTTTCTACCCTACTAGTGCCCTTGACTAAATTGACTCAAAAAGCATCCCAATTTCATTGGACCGAGGCATGTGAGCAGAGTTTTCAAGAGTTAAAGAACAAGTTAACGTTGGCACCAGTGTTAGCTTTGCCATAAGGTTTAGAGGGTTATGTCGTATATTGTGACGCTTTGGGCATTGGGTTAGGATGTGTCCTGATGCAGCATGCTAAGGTAATTTCTTATGCTTCAAGGAAACTCAGGAAGCACAAAAAGAACTACCCCACCAACTATCTGGAGTTAGCTAGAGTGGTTCATGCCTTGAAAATATGGAGGCATCACCTGTATGGGGTGCATGTGGATATTTTTACTGATCACAAGAGCCTCCAGTATATTTTCACGCAGAAGGAGTTGAATTTTAAGCAGCTTCATTGGCTGGAATTACTAAAAGACTATGGCGTAAACATTTTGTATCATCTAGGGAAGGCCAATATTATAGCCGATGCACTTGGCCACAGATCCATGGGAAGCTTGGCACATTTGAGGCCAGAATAGTGGGAAATGGCTCGAGAACTACACCGCTTAGCCAACTTAGCTATCCAGATAGTAGACTCAAAGGATAATGGGGATTTGATTTAGAATACCACAATATCAACCCTGGTTGTGGAGGTAAAAGAGCGGCAATATGAGGATCCTCACATAGTACATCTCAGAAATAATTTTCAGCAAGGCAAATTATTGGCCTTTGAATTGACAAAAGATGAGGTCTTGAGATTCAGGGGTCGCCTCTGTGTTTCAAATGTAGCAGGGCTCCACCAAAAGATTATGGCAGAGGCACATTATTATCGTTACTCTCTTTATCTAGGTTCAACGAAGATGTACCATGGCATAAAGGAGATATATTGGTGGCCTAGAATGAAAAAAGGGGTAGCAAAATTTGTAGCACGGTGTCCTAACTGCCAGTAGGTAAAGGCCAAACATCAAAAATCGGGCGCATTGACTCAGGAAATAGTGGTGCCTATGTGGAAATGGGAAGCAATTAATATGGACTTTATGACAAGATTAGCTCGTACTAGGCATAGATTCAATTCTATTTGGGTCATTGTCGGCAGATTAACAAACTCAGCTCATTTCTTGCCAGTTAGGACTACTTTCTCTTCAGAAGACTATGTTGAGTTGTATGTTAAAGAGATAGTCCGACTACATAATGTCCCCGTATTTATTATTTTTGACAAAGGGGCAGAGTTTACAGCTAGATTCTGGCAGTCATTTCAGAAAGGTTTGGGAACACAAGTTAATTTGAGTACTGCCTTTCATCCCAGACAAATGGCTAGGTAGAGCGCACCATTCAAACGCTCGAGATATGTTACGGGCATGTGTACTAGACTTTGGAGAAAGTTGGGACGAGCATCTACCCCTTATCGAATTTACATATAATAACAGTTATCATTCTGCAATTCAGATGGCATCTTATGAGGCCTTGTATGGGTGTAAATGCAAGTCCCCTATCAGATGGTTCAAGATAGAGGAGTCAGAGTTAGTTGGACCTGATATGATCCACCAGTGAGAAGAGAAGGTAAAACTTATTAGAGAATGCTTTCTGATAGCACAAAGTTGTCAAAAATCCTACTCCGATGTGCGGTATAGAGATTTGGAATTCAAGATTGGTGATTGAGTATTCCTCAAAGTTTTGTCGATGAAACGCATGATGAGATTTAGTAAGAAGGGAAAGCTTAGCCCTAGATTCATTGGCTTGTATCAGATCCTCCAGAGAATAGGCCAAGTGGCATATGAGATGGAATTTCCTCCAGAGTTGGAATCCATACATCCAGTCTTTCACGTGTCAATGTTGCAGAAATGCACCAGGGATGTTATATCCGGAAATCCCAAAGACTAGACCCGACATTTAAAAATAGAAAGTGGCAGAAGTCCAGATAATGTGTCTGAGACCACGAGTTGTTGGAGGTTCCAATGACCCGTTGGGACATTCGTGGTCAGTTTCTACAAAAATAGGCACAGAGGTAACGAGTCTATGGTACGACTCATAGGAAGATGCAATGGGTCGTAGGTCGGGGTCATTGGTTGTCACTAGGGTACAAAGGATGAATGGTATGAGTCATAGAACGACTCTTTGTGAGTAACAACAAGTCGTGGTAAGTTCTCATGGGAAGGAGTAGGAAAATTTCATGTCGAGGTGACGGATGGAACCCACGATTTATTGGAAGTAGGCACAATTCGTAGTGTGACTCATGGGAAGTCCAGAAACAGGTCATCAGGGAAAGTAACGGGAGGATGCAATGGATCGTTTTTGATGTAACGACCCATCCTATCAAGTCGTTGTATTAAAATCTGAGGGGTTAACATATAATAGGGGATGTAACGGACGGATACCATGAGTTGTGGTATCAAGGTACGACCAGTGGGATCTGTTGTGGTCACAAGCAATGCAGAATTCTCAAGTTTTTCATTAAGAGTAATTTCATAATTCCTAAATCCTAAGGTCATAAACTACGTCGTTTTAAGCTGGAAATAAATTATTTTATGAAAGGTAAATCTATTCTAGGCTCATTCACATTCATGCATGCAAGATTGAGGGCATAAAAGGTGATCAAACTTAGGTTCTCTACAAGTTCTTCCTTACTTCTTCATTGAGCGATTAGAAAGGTGGTAGAATCAGATCCTATTAGGTATGTGGAGTTATAAATGGGTGAATTCGCTCACACCCATGCCCAATTCCTCTCTAAATCATGAAAAATTATATGTTGATTTTATGGGGTTTTAACCCAATGCAGAAATTCCTAATTTTCTATATGGGTATGATTTAAATATGTTTCTATTATTGAATTATGATTCATGGGCAAGTTTTAAATTATTTTCAATTATAATCATGTTTCAAGCTTTATAAATTAAAATGCCCAATTATGAGAAGTTCATTAAAGTTGAGATTTATGATGAATGTTCTAGTACGATGATATATTATTGATGAAAAACATGTTTTCAAGTTACCCATGTTTATAATCATATTTTCAAGTGAATTAAGTATTTTCAAGCATGTTAAAGTATTGGGCAATGCCCATATGTTCAAGTATGATTTATGATTTCACGATTAAGCGTACCACATGGTTTTGGAGTTAAGACTCCCATTTATGTTCAGCTTTTGGTATGGTTTGAGCAAAAGCTCCTCATATATGATTTCAGATTTGACATGTATCTGATTATTGAGCTTCGTTAATAGACAAGGGTAAGCTTCATCGAAAAGCGATGGAGTGCATATGCATATTTTTGGGAGTAATGTCAATCACATAGTAAGCTAAGGGTCGATCAACCATATGCTTCAGAACTACGTGCCAGCGTAGATTTTTACATATCATATATATTCTTTGGGACCTCCCTTGAGAGCTATCCCCTGCCCCGAATGGGCCTCGAGCTTGATATCGATATCATGGTATCGTCCTTAGCCCTGGAAAGGCTTTGGATGTCTCTACCTACTTGAGTGTGATAGTTCGGACCACGTAAGATCTATTGTGGTGTGTCGGTTATATGACAAGTCTCCCATTGTTCCTCATGATTTCAGTTATGCATGTTTATCATTCATGATATATATATATATATATATATATATATATATATATATATATATATATATATATATGTTCTAAAGAAGGTTTAACTCAATGTTCAATTTTACTTATGATTATCATATTTAAGCTTTGGGTCATTCGATTCAGTTATGATGTCTAGTTATGTTCGGATCATGATTTCAAAAAATAGCATGTCATCCCTACTCTCAGATTCTATTTTTGATCATCTTTTATATTATGCATGTTTTGACTGATTGTACTTATTTAATCGGTTTTATGTACCTTGTATACTCGATACATTCCACATACTAACCGCATACTCTATGATGTATTGTTTTATGATATAGGCTTAGATCTTTAGACTAAGCTCCGCCATTAGCCAGCTCCAAAGTTAGCATCCAGCCTAGTGGTGAGTCCTCATCTCCCGAGGACCATTTGCTATCAGATATATTTATACTTTCATTTTTCATATTTTGAGAGTTAGTGGGGGTCTTGTCTCATCAACTCATCAGACTTAGAGGCTTTTCAGACAATAGATTGTATTCAGCTTCAGACTCGTGTTGTATTTTTTTTGGATTATATGTTATGCTTAAACTTCTTCTATGCTTATTATGCTAAGTCTTCCACTTTTTTTGATTGAGTTAGAAGTATGTTCATGTCATGGGTGGGGTCTTTCGGGGCTCCTTGTTCCGTGTCTCGATCCAGGCCTATGTTCGGATCATGACAAACTTGGTATCAGAGTAATAGATTTGAAGTGTCCTATGGTGTCTAAAAGCCGCGTCAAGTAGGATCTTTTTCATGGGTGTGAAGCGTGCCACACTTATGACGAAGAAGCTATGAGACGTTTAGAAAATATTTCCTTCTTTCATGATCTATGTCGTGTGGTGAAATGTCTCTCTATCCTTCTAACTCATGCTATTAATGAATGCAGAATCATGCCTCCCACAAACTAAATGGCAGAAGAAATGGAAATGGAAATGGCCACAAGGATGGCAATGGGGACGCGCACAAACAAGATCCAGCAGTGTTATACCTCGAGAATTCAAGAATCGGACCCGAAAGTTGAAACAGAGATAAACTGGAAAATGTTGCAGTAGTGTAGGACAACTCGTTGGACGACTCATCAGGAGGCCCAACGAGTCTTCAAGTGACTCGTGGGAAGGCCTAGGATGATGAAGGAGTTGAGTTCCCCACAGGTGATCTAACCACTCGTGGTCAGCCACCACGAATCGTCATGTCAGTTGTGGGGTGGTTCTAGAAAAGAATGGTAAAGGTTATCTAGTGTACTTGACGTATAGTACCTAATGAGCCGTCGTCAGTCCTAACGACTCATTAGGAGAGTCGTTATCGAGAAAATTGGGTTATCGAGAAAATTGGATTTTCAAGAATGATGAGGTAGTGCACTTGATGGAAGGTGACCACGAGTCATGGAATGTGGGGACGAGACGTCATGTCACTCGTTATATCCCCAGTAGATCTTTTATCCAGTGAACTTGACAGGTGAACCAACGGATCATGTGCTTAGGTGACGAGTTGTCGGGTTGTCCGTTAGGACCCCTTGACAGTTATTTTCAGCGAATTTAGTAAGGGATTTTTCATAATTTCTAAGTTCTAAGGGCCTATACTACGTCATTTTAAGCTCGTATTAGAGGGTTTTAGCAGGGAAAAACCTATCTTAGGAAATTTCTTCATGCATGCAAGGTTGGAGGCTTGAGGAGAGGAATTGAGGAGAATTTTCAAGGTTTTCAAGAGAAATCTCAGTTGGGCAATCAGGAAGAGTTAGGATTCTTCATTCCCAGGTATGTAAGGCTATGAGTGGGTGCTTCCTTCCACACCCATGCCCATTTTCTATCAAATTATGATTGGTTTGTGATGATTAAATATGGGGTTTTATTAAATTGCATGATTCTTATATCTCCACTCATGAGTATGATTAAATTTAGTTTATATTGATGATTTACCAAGCTTGGACAGATTCTAACTTGATTTCTTTTACAAAAACTTATTTTTCTAAAAAAATTGAATCTAAAACGCCTATCTATAAATAGATCATAGAAGTAGTGATTGTGAAAGAATGTGATGATGATGGAATAGATGATGAAAAGCATGTTTTCAACCTTACCCATGATTTTTATGATGTTTTCAAAGTAGATTGAATAGACCCAAGTATAGTAAAGTTTAGGGTGATGCCCATATGATGTTTTCAAATAATGATTTTCCCGACATGAGCTTACCACATGGGTTAAATGAATTTTTCCCCAACTCTTATTATGATTTATAGCTTTTGGTATGTTTAGTAACACCTTTTATATGCATGATCCTAAATTGATATGTACATTATTATCAAGCTTTGTCAAGGACAATGTTAAGCTTCATTTCACATGATGTTGAGTCCATGCATGAATTCATTATGAGCTTTGTCAATAGACGATGTCGAGCTTCATTCATGCGATGTTAGGCTATGCATGGTTTCATTCTAAGCTTTGTCGAAAAGACATTGTTGAGCTTCATATTTATATGATGTACAGTCTATGCATGATTTCATATTGAGCTTTGTCAATAGACAATGTTGAGCTTTGTCAATAGATGATGTTGAGCTTCGTTATATACGATGTAGAGCATTGCATATTGTGGGAGAAGAGTCTAGCACCGAGTGAGTTAAGGGTCAACTACCCTATGCCCCAAAACTACGCGCCAACGTAAGATGATACTTATATTATTGGGACCTCCCTTGTGAGCTATCCCCGGCCCGATTGGCCCTTCAGCTTGATATTGATATCGTGGTAGCGTCCATCGCCATGGCAAGGTTATGGACATCTCTTCCCACTTGAGTGTGATAGTTGGGACCACGTAATCTCTATCGTGGTATGCCGGTTATGTGACGAGTTTCCCACTGTCTTTATACATCGAAATTGCATACTTACCATTTGGCATGATTATTTAATGCATGCATAATCAAGAAGTAAGGTTTGACTCATGTTTTAGCTTTTGGTATAAATGTCATGTTCAGGTTGAGTCATTCGTGTCAGTCATGATGTTCTAAAGCCTTGCATTATCATGTATGATGAGAGGACGATTTCATAATGGATGCATGTGGTCTTCTCTTTATCTTTAAAAGCCTTTGATGTGTATGATTTGCCTTAAAGGATTTAAATTTCTTTAGTGATTTTATTTACCTTACATACTCGGTACATTCCACGTACTGACCGCATATCTTCTATGCTGCATCATTTCATGATGCAGGGTCCAAATATCAGGTTCAGCCCCGTCCGTAGCCGCTTAACAGGATTTGTATCTATGTTATTGGTGAGTCCTCATCTTTTGAGGAATAGACTTTCAGTTATTTTTGTTGTATTTCCTTATTTTAGTATTGTAGAGCTAGTTGGGGGTGTTGTCCCATCAGCTCGTACAGAGTAAAGGCTTATCAGACTCAGACTTGTATTAGCTTCAGATGTTCATTCTGTTGTTTTGTGTAGTTTGATCTTCCGCTTAGTTTATAAATTTCATTTTTGCTCTTGTTTATCTAATGAGTTAGTGAATGCTTATTCCATGGGTCGACATGGGGTCCTTCAGGGTCCCTTGTCCCGTGTCTACGATCCGGGTTCCCTCTCAGATCATGACAAGTAGTCCATGAGCACCATACACCGAAGCCGGTTGCCCACGCTGAATTTAGGGCAGCCATTCATATGCTAGAGCAAGCCTTGACGCCCCAGATCAACTAGCTGGTAGTGGCGCATGTACCACAGAACGGGAATGTGGCGGCAACTCGAGTCAAATATTTCCTAAGGATGAACCCACTAGAGTTTCTTGGGTCTAAGGCGGACGAGAATCCACATGAGTTTATCAACGAGATTGTGAAGATCACCTAGGCCATGGGGGTAAATGGAGTAGAGTGTGCCAATTTTGGCCTCATATCAGCTGAAGGGGGTTGCGCACATCTGGTTTAGATGGTGAAAGGATAGTAGGGCATTCGGGATAGGCCCTATCAGTTGGGAGGAGTTTCATGTTGCTCTTCTAGAACAGTTCTTCCCTTGTGAGATGAAGGAGTTGAAGGAAGCCGAGTTCGTGAACCCAAAGCAGGGGAAGATGATGGTGCAGCAATATGCCCTAGAGTTCACTTGTCTATCAATGTATGCCCCAGAGTTAGTGGTTGATCAGAGGGCACAAATGAGCAGGTTTGTTCATAGGGTGGCAGACTATCTAGACAAGGATTCCAGGACTGCTATGCTCCATCAGGATATAGATTTTCCTCGAATAGTCTTATACGCCCAGCAGATGGAGGTAGTGCCCATGTGGAAGAGAGAGGCGAAGAGGTCTAGGATAGACAACTATAGATTCTCTCAGCTGATGCCAGGTGGCGGGCACTGATAGCAGACCCACAATAGATCCTCAGCCCCAGCATCTTCAGTGAGGAGTGTGCCATCCAGACTTGGGCATGACCAGAGAGGGTGAGCATCAGGTTCTAGGGGTCAGAGCAGCAGGCCCATAGATTCTAGTATCCCAATTTGCGGCAGGTGTGGTCGGGGGCATACGGGTTAGTTCTTGGTAGGTACAGGTTCTTTCTTCAGGTGTGGGAAGCCTGGACATATGCTCAAAGATTATCCAGCAGCTAGACAAGGCCATGATAGGGACGAGGCCCAGCCTCCAGTTCAGCAGCTACACCCGCACCCTTAGCCCAGCAGGGGGCATCTACTAGCACAGGTAGCGATCAGCACCAAAACAAATTCTATGCCTTAGCATCTCTCCAGGAGCAGGAGGTCTCACCAGATGTAGTCACTGGTATGTTACGAGTTTTCCATCTTGATGTATATGCTTTGTTAGATCCAGGGGCTACCTTGTCTTTTGTGACGCCTTATGTGGCTAATAGTTTCAGAGCCAGTCCCGAAATCTTGTTATAACCCTTTTCAGTCTCTACTTTGGTGGGTGATTTAGTTGTAGCTAGACGGGTGTATAGAGGATGCCCAATCACAGTCCTTCATAAAGTCACCTCAGCAAATTTAGTTCAGTTAGCCATGACCGATTTTGATATTATTCTCGGTATGGATTGGCTATTTACATGTTACGCCTCAGTTAATTGTAGAAGCCGGGAAGTAGAGTTCAGATTTCCAGGTGAGCCAGTCATAGAATGGAAGGATAATTTAGTTGTGCCTGTAGGTCATTTCATTTCCTAGCTTATGGCCAGAAAGATGATCTCCAAAGGTTGTGTATACCATCTAGTTAGGGTTAAGGATGTGACGTTCGAGACCCCGTGTCACGCCCCGAGCTTGCACCTTGGGCGGGACACGATACTTGAGTCAGAAGTGACCCCAAGTCAACCCCTGTTCGATCATGCATTGGCATTCTGAGTAAACATATAAATATAGCGGAAGCTTTAAAGTAAAAATATAAGGCATTCATGAAAATAGAGACTGAATCATAAAGTCTAAAACATCTGAACAAAAGTACAAGTCTGAATACCAAGTATGTGTCTGAAAGCCATTACAACTGATGAGTTGTTGGGACAAACCCCCAGCTAACTCCAAGTATAAATATAAGAAAAATAGACTCGAATAAAATGATCTTCATCCTCGATAGATGAGAATTCACCAAATAGTGTAGTTGGAGTCTTCTAAGAGCGATCGGCCTGCGAGGCTGAGACTGAGATCCTGCAGTTGTATCATAAAATGATACATCATAAAAGATATGCGTAAGTACTTTGAATGTACTAACTAAGTGGGAGAAACCAACACAAGAAATAAAACGCTGAACTAAATAGACATGTAATGACCAACTGAAACTATTGAACTGAATAACTGTAATAATTGAGATAGTCCAGAAGACTCTATCTGATAGTTAAGGACATGTCCTAAATCTGAGATACTGAACTGAACTGAACTGAGCTGAACTGAGCTGAACTGACTAATCTGAGACTGAACTGAGCTGACTAGTGAGAGAATCTATAACCAACATGTAACAACATGAGCTAGACATGGAGTCCGATGTATACACCCCATTAGTAGGACCTAATATACCTTGCCAGGGTATAAAGGAATGAGCTAGTTGATCACAGATCTAGGGCCATGAGGCCAACAAAACTGTAACCTACGGTGGCAACGTAGTTCTGGGAACCTGGGTGCTCTAGAACCCCAGTCCGCTCGGTGCCAAGTCATTCTCTCACTAGATCTTTCTAGACTGACTACTAAGCTAATAGCTCAAAATTGGGTCCCAATACTAGTCAGGAACACCTATCTAGAAGCACCCTAAGAGTCTTAAAGGATCGGATTCTGTAACTAGGTTCTAAGATTGGTCAGAGCATGATTATCTAAAAGCGTCGTAATCATCTAAAGAACAATCTGTAATTTGAGACTGGGGTCCTAAGGCTGATCAGAGATGCTTAAATAAAGTATCACGACCACCTTAAGAACCACTATAACTGATATTGATTCTAGTTCGGATAACTGGGAGGCATTACTGAAACCTCAAGATTTTCTATAGTCAAACTAATCAGCTGACATTTCTGACTAACACTAAGGATTCTAGCATTCTGACTGAAACTGAACTATCATGCAGCTAACTGAGATTTCAATTCATACTAACAACATGGGAAGCCACAACAGTGATAGAATCAAGAAACAAGGAAGACTAACCCAACAGGCAAAATTCTAAGTGATCTCATTCAACCTTAGGGCTAAAATCATCCTTACAAGAAAGAGAATTTATACAATATCAAGATAATGGAGAATATCTAACAATCAATTTAAATCATATTCCACAAGCTATAATGGATTGTGGCATATAATTCATCCACATTCGAAAACTCAGGGCTAGAATTCACTTTACGGGAAAAACTTTAATATAGTCATAAACCGATGGAATCATATCTAAAATAAACATGGATAAACACTCTACATGAATTCAAAAAAAACTGATACACATTCCCTTCACATTCGAAAGCTCAGGGCTAGAATTCATAGAGAAACTAGGAGGAATTTTGGGAACACAAGGGAAGAACCATTCCCTTGTTGAATTCCCACATACCTAGCTAAAATTTCCCTGGAGAAAGAAGTTTGAATGGATGCAATTGGTGAGGAACCCTGGACCTTGATTGAGAGCTCTTGAGAGGAAACTTATGCTAATTTCTTTGAAAATCTGAGTGGAATGAGGGGGGAACCATTTAGCCCCTCTAAATTCCCTTAAAATAGACTAAAATGGCGTAGTTTAGAGTATATGAGGTTAGAAAATTACTGAAACACCCTTACAAAATTCGTATGAGAGACTATCTTTCACTTCCACACTGTCCAATGCCACAACTGAAGTTGGATCACTAATGCACTTTTTCAATAGTGATACATACTTGATGCACAGTTGCTAACTTTGAAGGTAATTCCAACTCATAAGCTACCTTGCCAATTCATTTTAGAATTTTGTAGGGTCCGACATATCTCAGACTGAGCTTTCCTTCTTCCCAAATCTCATCATCCCTTTCATGGGTGAAATTTTAAAATAATCTCAGTCATCCACTGCAAACCCTAATTCTCTTCTCCTCACATCAACATAAGATTTCAAATGGCTTTGAGCTGTTTTTGATTTTTCCCGGATGAGCTATACTTTCTGCATAACTTCATGAACCAATTCTGGCTCTGTAAAAGTAGATTCACCAACCTCAAACCACCCGATAGGAGATCCGCACCTCCTACCATACAATGTCTTGAATAGGGCCATCTGGATACTAGAGTGGTAGTTGTTGTTGTAAGCAAACTCAATGATAGGAAAGTGATCATCCCAACAGCCCTTAAAATTGATCACGCACACTGTCAACATATCTTCTATGGTCAGAATGGTCTGCTCCACTTGCCCATCTGTCTGCGGGTGAAAAGCTATGCTGAGCTTAACCTTGGTACCAAGTCCCTTCTGAAAGGACTTTCAGAAATGAAACGGGAACTGGGTACCTCTGTCTGAGATAATGGACAAGGGCACCCCATGAAGTTTGATTAACTCCGGGATATAAAGCCTGGCATAGTCCTCAGTTGAATCTATAGTTTTAACTGGGAGGAAGTGTGCTGACTTAGTCATTCGATCTGTTATCACCCAGATTGAATCATGCTATCGACAAGTTCGAGGTAGACCCGTAATAAAGTCTATATTTACTTCTTCCCACTTCCTCATGGGTACGCTGATATCTTGAGTCATACCTCCTGGTCTTTGGTGTTCTACTTTGACTTGCTAGAAGTTCGGGCACTTAGCTACAAATTCAACAAGGTCTCTCTTTATGTCATTCCACCAGTAAATATCCCATAAACCGTGGTACATTTTCGTAACCCAGGGTGGATGGAGTATCTAAAGCTATGTGCTTTAGCCAGTATTTGTTGTCTTAAATCACCAATGTCCGGTACACACAATCTGCGCTGGTAACGGAGCACACCATCTCCCCCTTTGGAGAAAGTCTCAACTTCTTTTCTAAGAACCACTTCCTTAAACTTAAGTAAGATGGGATCTTAATCCTATTTGGACTTAACTTCAACAACGAAAGAGGAATCTGACCCACTTTGCATTACCACTCCACCCTCAGCTGAGTCAACCAACTACACTCCTAACTAAGCAAGTCGGTGAATATCATTCCCCAGTTCATTTATGCCCTCTTCAACATGGTCCATGCTCCCCATAGATACTCTACTTAGGGCATCAGCCACCACATTGGCTTTGCCTAGGTGATATAGCATGCTCATGTCATAGTCCTTCAGGAGCTCTAACCACCTTCTCTAATTAAGATTTAGATCTTTCTAACTGAATATATACTTAAGGCTCTTGTAATTGGTGAAAACATACACATGAGCCCCGTATAGATAGTGTCTCCATATTTTCAATGCAAACACCAATGCCGCCAACTCCAAGTCATGAGTCAGATAATTCTTTTCATGAACTTTGAGATGTCTAGAGGCATAGGTTATCACATTGCCCCGCTGTATCAGAATGCAACCGAGTCCAATTCTGGAAGCGTCGCAATATATTGCAAACCCATCTGATCCTTTCGGTAGGGTCAACACTGGAGCATTAGTGAGCCGAGTTTTTAACTCTTGTAAACTCTTCTCACACACATCTGACCACTGAAATTTCACCTTCTTCTATGTTATCTTAGTTAGAGGGAATGCTACAGAAGAAAATCCTTCACAAAGCATTGGTAATACCTGGCTAGACCCAAGAAAATTTTGATTTCGGTTGGGGAGGTAGGTCTGGGCCAATATTTCACTGCTGCTATCTTTTGAGGATCAACCTGAATACCTTCACCCAAGACCGCGTGACCTAGGAAAGTCACGAACTTCAACTAGAATTTAGATTTGCTGAACTTGGAGAACAACTGGTGGTCCTTGAGTATCTGAAGCATTATTCTCAATTGAGTAGAGTGCTCTTCCTCCTTTCTGCAGTATACCAGAATGTCATCGACAAATACAATGACGAACATATCCAGATACTGCTTGAAGACTCTATTTATCAAGTCCATAAAGGTTGCAGGGGCATTTGTTAGTCCGAAAGACATAACTATAAACTCGTAGTGACCATGCCGAGTCTTGAAAGCTATTTTTAGTATGTCACACTCTGCATTTGTTAGTCCAAAGGACATAACTACAAACTCATAGTGACCATACCAAGTCTTGAAAGCTATTTTTAGTATGTCACACTCTCTAACTCTTAGTTGATGATACCTCGACCTGAGATCTATTTTGGAGGAACAACTCGCTCCCTGAAGTTAGTTGAACAAGGCATCAATTCTTTTAGAGGATACCTATTCTTGACTGTGACCTTGTTCAACTGACGGTAATCGATGCACATTCTGAGGGTCCCATCCTCCTTTCGCACGAATAGTACTGGAGAACCCCAGGGAGAGATGCTGCGTCAGATAAAACCCTTATCAAGAAGGTTTTTTAGTTGTTCCTTCAACTCCTTAATCTCAGCTAGAGCCATTCTATAAGGAGGGATGAAGATGGGCTGAGTATCTGGGAGAAGGTTTATATCGAAGTCAATTTCCCGCTCAAGAGGAACTCCAGGAAGATCTTCGGGGAACACATCAAGAAATTCATTGATAACAGGGACTGACTGGATAGTTAGGGTCTTAGCGTTTGAATCATTGACCTGAACTAGATGATATATACATCCTTTAGAAATAAGCTTCTAGGTCTTAATGTAGGAAATAAACCGACCCTTAGGCGCTGAACTACTACTCGTCCACTCTAACATTACCTCATTAGAGAATTGATATTTGACAACTCTAGTTCTGCAATTGACTAAGCCATAACAAGGGCATAGAAAATCCATGCCAAGAATGAGGTCAAAATTGACCATGTATAACTCTACGAGATAATCTGGAATGACCTTATTGAACACTAAGACTAGACAGTTTCTATACACCCGACTGGCTCTAACTGACTCGCCAATTGAGGTGGAGACTGAGAATGGTTCTGACAGGACCTCTGGACTGACATCGAACTGGACTACACATAGGGAGTCACGAATGAAAGTATGGCTCCTGGATCTAGTAGGGCACACACGTTTAGTTGAAAAAGGCGTAACATATCCATGACTACATCAGGTGAGATCTCCTGATCCTGATGAGAAGATAATGCATAAAAACAATTTTGGCACTGGTCACCATCTGTACTTGAAGTGTTGGCCTGTTGAGTTGGTCAGCCTGATGGAGCTGCTGAGGTAGTGGATTGTGACCTTCCCCATCCTATTGACGGACACTCTTTAAGCCGATGACTAAGCTTTCCACAACCAAAACAACCCTCTTGACCCTGAAGACACTCTCCTGGGTAGTTCTTGCCACACTTAGGGAAATCTAGATATCTACTGCTAACATTGTAGCTTGGGTCTAAGCCTCCGATCCTAGCAAGACCGAAAGGTAGAGGTGTTGGCTGAGCTGGGTGTTGAAGCCCTCTACTTCTGGTACTGTTGCTGCTGCTGTGGGCGACTACTACCGCTAGACCTCTGGTTGGATAGTCCTGATTGGATAGTCCTAGCCCGCTTGTTCTTTTGCTCCATGTCCTTCAACTTTTCTGCCTCAATCTGCTGGGCATGAACAATAAAGCTGGAGAGATCAATGTCCTTAATCAGCATCACTGCCCTACATTCTTTGAGGACCAGGTTCATCACCCCCATTAACAAATTTCAGCATGTGAGCCCTTGGCTCGGCCACCATCTCTAGAGCATATTTAGATAACCTGGTGAACTCTAGAGCATATTCTTCTATTTTGTTGTTTCCCTATCTCAAATTCATGAACTCCTCCACTTTTGCCTCCGTGAGCTCCCCAGGAAAGAATTTGTCTAGAAAGGCTGTAGTGAACTTCTCCCATTCCACCGGTCTTGCTCCCGCTAGCCTCCCTCCTTCCATTGCTCATACCAGATCTAGGCTACCCCTTTTAGCTGAAAGGCAGCCAAGTCAGCACTCTCTGAGGAGCTGACACCCATAATCTTGGTGATCTTTCTAATATCATCCACAAACTCCTGAGGGTCCTTTCCTACCTTAGATCCATGAAAATCTAGAGTGTACATCCGAGTGAAATCCTGCACTTGGGCAGCTGCTGTAGACCCATTATATTGATCAGAACCACCTGCTAATTCACCTGATTGGTAACAGTCTGAGAGAGCAGCTGGATAGCCGCCCTAAACTTTATAGTAGACACTGAGTCGTCTTGAGGGGCTGCTGGGGCTAGTAGGGCAGGTTGATGAGCATTATCATCCCTTCTTCGTTACCACGTCGCAGAGGCATAATTCATTAAAATGAAACAGAGCACAAGTTAGGAGGACGATTCTGAAATTGAATTTCAACGCACGATAAAGAGTATGAACAAAAGGGAGTTTTTCTAATAACATCTAGTAGCCTTCTCGTCATAAGTGTGGCGCGCTTCATACCCATGAAAAGGTCTAAACTTGATGCGGCTTTCAGACATCTAAGGATACTCTAAACCTAGTTCTCTGATACAAAGATTATTATGCCCCGAGCTTACACCGTGGACAAGACACGGTACTTGGAATCACAAGTGAACCCAAGTCAACTCCTGTTCTATCATACACTGGCATTCTGAGTAAACATATAAATACTATAGATGCTTTAAAGTAAAAATATAAGCCATTAATGAAAATGGAGAAGAAATCATAAAGTTTAACATATCTAAATAAAACTACAAGTCTGTGTTTGAAAGCCACTACAACTGATGAGTTTCTGTCATAAACCCCCAGCTAACTCCAAGTCTAATTAGAAGAAAAATAGAGCTGAATAAAATGATCTTCGTCATCGAAAGATGAAGAATCAACAAAATGGTAAGCCTAGAGTCTTTTAAGAGCGATCGGCTAGTGAGGCTGAACTAAGATCCTGCAGCTGTATCGTAAAATGATATAACATAAAAGGTATGCCTTAGTACTTTGAATGTAATAAGTAAGTGAGAGAAACCAACATAAGAAATAAAACACTGAACTGGATAGACATGCAACGACCAACTGAAACTACTGAGCTGAAAAAAAAGTAATAACTAAGATGGTCTAAAAGACCCTGTCTGATGGTCAAGGACATGCCCTAAATCTGAGATACTAAATTGAGTTGGGCTGAACTGACTAATCTAAAACCGAACTGAGCTGACTAGTGGGAGAGTCTATAACCGATATGTAACTACGTGAGCTAGACATGGAGTATGATGTATAAACCCCATTTGTAGGACACAATATACCTTGCCAGGGTATACAAGCATGAGCTGGGTGATCACAAACCTAGTGCAATGAGGCTAATAAAATTGTAACCTACGGTGGCAATGTAGGTCTGGGAACTTGGGTCTACTGGAATCTCGGTCTGCTCGCTGCAAAGTCCTGATCCTACTGGATATTTCTAAACTGAATACAAGCTGATAGCTCAAAATTGGGCCCAAGACTAGTCAATAATACCTATATGAATCACCCTAAGAGTCTTAACAGATCGAATTTTGTAATTGGGTTATAAGACTTGACAAAGCACACTTATCTAGAAGCATTGTGACCATCTAAAGAACAAGCTGCAATCTGAGACTGGGGTCTGAAGGCTGGTCAGAGCTGCTTAACTGAAGTTTCACGACTGCCTAAGGAACCACTATAACTGATACTGAGTCTAGTTCTGATAATTAGTAGGCACTAATGAGAGATTTTCTGTAGTCAAACTGATCAGCTGACATTTCTGACTAACACTGAGGATTCTAGAATTCTAACTGAAACTAAACTATTATGCAGCTAACTGAGATTTCAATTCATACTAATAATATGGGAAGCCACAACGTTGATAGAATCAAGAAACAAGGAAGACTAACCCAACAGGCAAAATTCTAGGTGATCTCATTCAATCTTAGGGCTAAAATTGTCCTTAAGATAAAGAGCATTTATACAATATCCAGATAATGGAGAACATCTAACAATCAACTTAAATCATATTCCACAAGCTATAATGGATTCTGGCATATAATTCATCCACATTCGAAAACTCAGGGCTAGAATTCACTTTATGGGAGCAACTTCAATATAGTCATAGACTGATGGAATCATATCTAAAATAAACATGGATAACAGTCTACATGAATTAAAAGAAAACTGACATACATTCCCTTCACATTCGAAAGCTCAGGGCTAGAATTCATAGAGAAACTAGGAAGGATTTTGGGGACACAAGGGAAGAACTATTTTCTTGTTGAATTTTCACATACCTAGCTAAAGTTTCCCTAGAGAAAGAAGCTTGAATGGCTGCAATTGGTGAGGAACCCTAGACTTTGCTTAAGAGCTCTTGAGAGAAAACTTATGCTAATATCTCTGAAAATATGAGTGGGAATGAGGGGGAACCGTTTAGCCCCTCTAAATTCCCTTATAATAGACCAAAATGACATAGTTTAGAGTCTAGGAGGTTATGAAATTACTGAAACACCCTTAGGAAATTTGCAGGAAAAACTAACTGCCAAGCCCCCATGAGGGACTTCACGGGTCGTGCCCAGTGACCACGACTCATGGTCACAACCATCAAGTGAATTTCCAAGAACCTCCTGTTGGTTACCAAGAGGAAAACCATGGCTCATGGTGACCTACCCGTCGCCAACACTGCCTGAAATCTCCTGGAGTCACCATGGGCGACACCACCACTCATGATGTCCTAAACGAGTTATGGTGAGGATCCATTGAGCATACTGCCTTGCTTTTCCAACTTTCAAGAAAATACTAACCATGAATCACCCCACGACCTGTGGTGTTGACCACAACTCGTGGTCACACCTATAGTCACCCACTTTTCCAAATCTTTCAATCAAGCTCGGACCATTCCCCACGAGTCACTTCATGACTCGTGGGTCTATCCCACGTGTCACAATATGACTTGTTTTGTGACCTGGTGCAGAAAATTTTATTTTCTCTATTTCAACTCTCGAGTATGATCTTAGAGTTTTCGGGGCATTACACCCTGACTGTCCATTCAGTCCCAATTGTATGTGAATATCCAGAAGTCTTTCAATATGATCTACTAGGAATCTCTCCTTAGCGTGAGATTGATTTTGGTGTTTACCTTCTTCCTGATACGCAACCTATATCTATTCCTCCTTACATAATAGCCCCAGCCGAGTTAAAGGAGTTGAAGGAGCAGTTGAAGGACCTTTTAGATAAGGTTTTCATTATACCGAGCAAATCCTCATGTGGTGCACCAGTTCTCTTGGTCCGAAATAAAGATGGCTCTCTTCATATGTGTATTTATTATCAGTAATTGAACAAGGTCACCATCAAGAACAGGTACCCTCTACCCAAGATTGATGATTTTTTTACCAACTTTAGGGTGTTAAGTGCTTTTCGAAGATAGTCCTCGGATCTGGATACCATCAGCTTAGGGTTCGGTAGATTGACATCCCGAAGATAGCCTTCAGGATGCGGTATAGTCATTATGAGTTTGTTTCTTTTGGACTAACGAATGCTCTTGTAGCTTTTATGGATTTGATGAATAGGGTGTTCAAGCCATACTTGGATATTTTCGTGATCATGTTTGTTGATGACATCCTGATATACTCTCGGAGCGAGGGGGAGCATGCCGCACATTTGAGGGTAGTACTATAGACTCTCAAGGATCGTCAATTACATGATAAATTTAGCAAGTGCAAGTTTTTGTTGAACTCAGTGGAATTTTGGGGCCATGTAGTGTCAAGTGAGGGCATAAAGGTGGACTCTCAAAAAATAGAAGCGGTGTTGGCCTAGACTAGTGAATCTAAACGATCGGTGAACCCTTCAGACATCCAGAGCTTTTTGGGCTTAGCTGGTTATTATCAGAGATTTGTTGAGGGATTTTCTTCTATTGCAACGCCATTGAACAAATTGACCCAAAAGAAGTTGAAGTTCCAACAGTCGGATGCTTGTGACAGGAGCTTTTAGGAGTTGAAGACTCGACTTACCTCAGCATCGATGTTAACACTCCCCAAGGGTACCAATGGGTTTATGGTGTATTACGATGCTTTAAGAATCGTCTTTTGTTGCATATTGATGCAGCATGGTAAAGTGATAGCATATGCTTCCAGATAGCTGAAAGTTCAGAAGAATTTCCTAACCCATGCTCTTAAATTGGTGGTGGTGGTATTTTCCTTGAAGATATGGAGAGATTATTTGTACGGGGTCCATGTAGATATGTTTACAGACCATAAGAGTCTACAATATGTGTTTACCCAGAAGGGTCTAAATCTACGGTAAAGGAGATGGTTGGAACTACTTAAGGATTATAACATGAGTGTCCTTTACCATCCAAGAAAGGATAATGTAGCAGTAGATGCACTTAGTAGACTCTCTATGGAGAGTGAGTCCCATGTTGATGAGGGGAGAATGGAGCTAGTGAAGGATGTGCATCGACTTGCAAGGTTGGGGGTTCGTTTAGTTAACTCGGCCGATGGCAGTGTTATTATTCAAAATGGATTATAATCATCCTTGGTGACTGATGTAAAATCTAGACAAGACGAGGACCCCATTTTGGTAAAGTGAAAGAAGTTGTTCAGAACCAAAAGGTAGAGGTCTTCTCCAAAGGGGAGATGGTGTGCTTCGATATCAGGGTCACTTGTATGTCCCAGATGTTAATGATTTGAGAAATTGAATGTTGCATGAGGCTCACAGTTCTAGATATTTGATACATCCAGGTGCCACCAAGATGTACCGTGACCTATGGGAATTCTATTGGTGGAATGACATGAAGAAAGACATTGCAGAATTTGCGACTAAGTATCCAAACTTTTAGGAAGTGAAGGTTGAGCACTAGAGACTAGGAGGTGTGCTTCAGGATATCAGTATCCCCACTTGGAAGTGGGAAGAAATCAACATGGACTTCATCACAGGGTTGACTCGCACTCGACAGCAATATGACTCCATTTGGGTGGTTGCGGACAGGTTGACCGAAGTCTCTCACTTTCTACTGGTCAAAACCACTAATTTAGCACAGTATTATGCCAAACTATACATTCAAGAGCTAGTTCGGTTGCATGAAGTGCCCTTGTCCATCGTATCAGATAGAGGTACCCAATTCACCTCTTAATTTTGGAGGTCGTTTCAAAAAGGAATTGGTACTCAGTTAAGCTCAGTACAACATTTCACCCATAAACGGATGGTCAAGCGAACAATTCAGACTCGCGAGGTCATGTTGAGAGTATGTGTGATTGACTTTAAGGGTAGTTGGGATGACCATTTGCCTCTTATTGAGTTTGTGTACAATAACAACTACCATTCTAGTATTCAAATGGCTCCATTTGAGACTCTTTATGGGAGGAGATGTAGATCGCCTATTGGTTGGTTTGAAGTCGATGAAGCTGCGATTATAGGATCAGATTCATACCATGAGGCCATAGAGAAGGTTCAGCTAATACAGGACGGGTTGAAAATAGCTTAAAGTCGCCAAAAGTCCTATGCCAATGTGAGAAGAAGGGAACTTGAGTTCGAAGTTGATGATTGGGTGTTTCTAAAAGTGTCCCCCATGAAGGGTGTGATGAGATTCGAAAATAAAGAAAAACTTAGTCCCTGTTATGTTGGTCCCTACCGTATTGTGAAGTGGGTTGGCAAGGTAACATATGAATTAGAGTTGCCCTCAAAATTAGCTCCTATTCATCCTATTTTTCATTTACCCCTCTTAAAGAGGTGTTTAGGTGATCCAGCTCTAGTTGTCCTCGTGGAGAGATTTGGTGTGAAAGACAGCCTTAGTTATGAGAAGGTTCTAGTGGAAATATTGGATCGGCAAGTTCGAAGGCTAAGAAATAAGGAAGTAGCTTCAGTTACAATTTTATGGAGAAATCAGCATGATGAAGGAGCTCACGAAGCAGATATGATGGCTAGATACCTACATCTATTCCATACCGGCTCAATTCTAGCTTGAGCTATCAATTTTTTCCCTAAAACTCTATTCAGTTTCATGTTCAGTTCATGTTCCCCAGTTCCTTTCATGTATATGGATGTATGTATGATTCATGAATTCAATTCAGCCATGTAGTTTGAATCGGAATTAGTCATTCCGTCAGTTTCCAGCTTATATGATCAGTATTTGAATATGATGATTGCATTTCTCTGCTTCTCTGTATGATTTCCAGCATTCAAGGATGAATGTTACCAAGGGGGGAGATATCGTTATATCCCAGAAGCCCAAAGACTAGACCTGGATTTAAAAATGAAAAGTGGCAGATGTTTGGAAAATGTGTCTCAAAACAACTCGTGGTACGAGGCATTGGAGGTTCCAATGACCTATTGGGACACTCGTGGTCAGGTTCTGCAGAAATAGTCTTAGAGGTAATGGGTCCATGTAACGAGTTGATAGTAAGATGCAATAGGTCGTAGGTCATGGTCGTTGGTTGTCACCAGGGTAACAGGGATGAATGGTACGAGTCATAGGACGACTCCTTGTGAGTAACAACGAGTTGTGGTAAGTTCCCATGGGAAGGAGCAGGAAAATTTCCAATCGAGGTGACAGATGAAACCCATGATTTGTTGGAAGTAGGCACGATTCGTGGTGTGACATGTGGGAAGTCTAGATTCAAGTCATCAGGGAAAGTAACAGGAGGATGCAACATATCATTGTTTGATGTAATGACCTAATCTGTCAAGTCGTGGTATTAGAATCTGAGAGGTTAAGATATAATAGGGGATGTAACAGACGGATACCACGAGTTGTGGTATCAAAGTACAGCCTATAGGATCAGTCGTGGTCACAGGATGCAGAATTCTCAGGTTTTTCATTAAGGGTAATGTCATAATTCCTAAGTCCTAGGGTCCTAAACTAAGTCATTTTAGGCTCGAAATAAAGTGTTTTATGAAGGATAAATCTATTCTAGGATCATTCCCATTCATGCATGCAAGATTGAGGGCTTAGAAGGTGATCAAGCTTAGGTTATCTATAAGTTCTTCCGTAATTCTTCATTGGGCAATAAGAAAAGTGGTAGAATCATATCCTCTCAGGTATGTATGATTATGAATGGGTGAATTCATTCACACAAATGCCAAATCCTTCTCTAAATCGTGAAAATTTATATGGTGATTCTATGGGGTTTTAACCCAATGCCAGAAATTTCTAATTTTCTACATGGATATGATTTAAATATGTTCCCATTATTGAATTATGATTCATAGGCAAGTTTTACATTGTTTTCAATTATAATCATGTTTCAAGCTTTATAAATTAAAATGCCCAATTATGAGAAGTTCATGAAAGTTGAGATTTATGATGAATGTTCTAGTATGATGAGATATTATTGATGAAAAACATATTTTCAAGTTACCCATGTTTATAATCATTTTTTCAAGTGAATTAAGTATTTTCAAGCATGTTAAAGTATTGAGCAATGCCCATATGTTCAAGTAGATTTATGTTTTCACAAAAAAGCTTACCACATGGTTTTGGAGTTAAGACTCCCATTTATGTTCAGCTTGTGGTATGGTTTGAGAAAAAGCTCCTCATATATTATATCATATTTGATATGTATTTGATTATTGGGCTTCATCAATAGGTGAGCATACGCATGTTTTTAGGAGTAGTGTCTAACACCGAGTAGGCTAAGGGTCGATCAACCCTATACCTTAGAACCACGCAATGTAGATTTATACATATCATATATACACTTTGGGACCTCCCTTGTGAGCTATCCCTTGCCCCAAATGGGCCTCTAGCTTGATATTGATATCATGATATCGTCCTTAGCCTTTACAAGGCTTTGGACGGCTCTACCCACTTGAGTGTGATAGGTGGGACCACGTACTCTCTATTGTGGTATGTTGGTTATATGACGAGTCTCCCATTATTCCTCGTGATTTCAGTTATGCATGTTTATCATTCATGATATATATATATGTTCTAACTTAGGTTTGACTCAATGTTCAGTTTACTTATGATTATCAGATTTAAACTTTAGGTCATTCGATTCAGTTATGATATTCAGTTATGTTCGGATTATGATTTCAAAAAATAGCATGCTAGTCCTACTCTCAGATTATTGTTTTGGTCATGTTTTATATTATGCATGTTTTAAATTATTTTACTTATTTAAGCGGTTTTACTTACCTTGCATACTTGGTACATTCTACGTACTGGCCCCTTACTCTATATTGTATCATTTTATGATACAGGCTCTAATCTTCAGACTCAGCCCCGTCATTAGCCAGTTCCGGAGTTAGCATCCATCCTAGTGGTGAGTCCTCATCTCCTGAGAACCATTTTCTATCAGATCACTTTATACTTTCAGTTTTCTGATTTTGAGAGTTAGTTGGGGTCTTGTCCCATCAACTCGTTAGACTTAGAGGATTTTCAGACAATAGATTGTATTCAGCTTCAGACTCGTGTTGTATTTTTTTTATTATATGTTATGATTGAACTTCCTCTATTCTTATTATTCTAAGTCTTCCTCTTTATTTGATTAAGTTAGAAGTATGTTCATGCCATGGGTCGATTTGGGGTCTCTCGAGGCTCCTTGTCCCGTATTTTAATCCGGGCCTATGTTGGGGTCGTGGCAGGGGACCCATTCGGAGTTGTGCTAGTTGAGGACGTTCAAGTTACTGAGGAGTTAGCCTACGAAGAGGTCCCAGTTGCCATACTAAATCAGCAAGTTCGTAGGTTAAGGACTAAAGATGTAGCCTCCGTTAGAGTTTTGTGGAGGAACAGAAATAAAGAAGAGATGACTTCGAAAGCTAAGGATGACCATAAGATCTAGGTATCCTCATTTATTCCAGGACTGACCCAAAATGTGCAATGAGGTGAGATGGTTATTCAGTTGTTATTTATCTGTTCATATTATTAGCACTATCCAGTTGGTTGTCTCTATATGATGGAGTAACTGTTTATAGCATCCTGTGAGACAACCATGTTGGGTTTTTTTGCGTTTCAGGTTTCCGGATAGTCCATAATACAGATGAGACTCTGTTGAAATTTTTCTAAGTTTTGGTTAAAAGAGTTAACTCCTTTAAGCCTGAAGATGACATTCGAGGATGAATGTTCCTAAGGGGGAGAGGATGTTACACCCCGTAAGATGTTATCGGTTAGTAAGCGTACGCATAAATTTGTGACGAGTACAGAGAGCTTGACGCGTGTGGGAAGGGCCTCAGAAGCAGGGTCAATCGAGGCCAGGACGCGAGGGGCCAACACGACGCGCTGACCGGCCTGTACACTAGATAGCCCTGGGAGGCACGACGCGGCAAGCTTGTGGCGCCTTGGTCGAAGCACCCCTAGGCCATTGCCCTTGGCCTACATATTAAACCTCCCTTTGTAATTTGAATCATTTTCCAAGTGAGACTTCGGCTAGATTATAGAGAATACGGAGAGTTCATCGAATTTTTGTCCGATTACGCTGCCAAACATAAATTAATTTCGGGTAACGAGTTCTAGGCCTACGAGCAACATTTTATGGAGTTATTTCTTGAAAATTCACGCAGCACACCGGAACGCCACCGAGTAAAAGTTGTCAGAATTACTCCAAATTAAATCCTAAATGGCCGCAGGAATTAGGTAAGCATTTCTCCCTTATGAACTCTCGTGAAATTGTAGGTTTTTAGCCAAGTTATTTGAAGTTGTATTATAGTTGATATTATTTTCTCAGTATTGAAATTAGTCCTACTCTCTCAGTATAAGGGTTGCATTTGGGTAGAACCACCGGTTGTAAGTTGGAACTCGTCAGTTAATTGGAAATCAAAATTTGAGGTATGTTAACGCAAATTCTTTTGACAAGTTATTCATGTTGTATGGTAATATGACCTAGATCCTTGTAAGAAAGATAGAAGCACGATTGTTGTGGCTAGCTGCTATTATTAGTTTGAGATATGTTTATATTGGGACTGACCCTGCTCTATATAACCTTCCGTTGTCCAACCTCAGGGTTATAAGCTACGTCGTTGTCTACGGGGCTATATGGATCGCTCCAAAGAGTTGTATGTTGTCGCAAGGGACTATGCTAAGGCCCAAGGTCCATATTACAGTCCATTCCATGGTTGTACTATTATTTTTATGTCATATCGGCATCACTGACTCTCGTCGAGCCTAGTTCCCAGGGTGCAGTTATAGGAGTTCATTGGATTCAGACATAGCTACAGGAGCTGAGTGGGCTCAATTGTAGACCCAAGGGACCGGCAGGTTGGCTATAGTTACCTATTGACTCATTTTGAGCTTGTTAGGGGTATATAGATTGAAGTGTGCTAGCTGGGGCTTATGGATGCCTCGGGCGGGTTGCTTTGTGGGATGTACCTTCTGGGCTTATGGGGGTCAAGTAAGGTTCTTGTTTGCATTACTTATTGTTAGTTATATAGCAGGTTGTAAAGCTATTCAGGTTGTATCTCTGTCCCTCCAATTGAGTTGCAGGCATGCACCAGAAGTGCATAAACCTAGCCAAGTCAGTTTAGATCCCAACGCGATACCAGGTGCCAGGCATGCCCCTCAAGGTGGGGAATGACAGAAGCGATAGATGTCTTTTTTTAGCGGCAGAAAATGTTTCCACTATTTCTCCCACCCAAAATGTTTTTTGTTTTTTCCAGTCTCAGAGAAGATCTCAAGAGATCTTTTGCTTCCTGATTATTACATGCGAAATAACCAAAAATCAGGAAAACTATATATATGGGGGTAAATTATATTAAACATGTGTTCTTGTGAGGTAATTTCATGTGGAATTACAATGAAGTTAATAGGGAAAGGCTGGGTTAAAAATTTGAAGAGAAAGTCATAAGGTTCGAGTGATTGTGCCCGAAGTCATCAAGTATTCGAATACCGGATACAGAATACATTTGTCACAAGAATAGGTGAAGAAAATTGTCAAGAGAGAATGCATAGTTGTGACTCAAAATTAGACTTGTGGCTTGAAGCTGAAATGAAGAAAGGGATAGGCGCACATCACCAATTTTGTACTAGGATTTCGCCAATCATCACAAGATAATAGTAGGCACATAATGATATTATACAGATAGGATGAGTTCATTGAAAAATATACTATAAGCCCCGAATAGAGTTATTTCATTAGTTATTATATTCTACTTAGTATCTACAAATAGTAGCACTACTTGTTAAAGAATCTTCTTTTTATAGGCCAAAATAAAGCCACTTCATTGTTTATCATATTCTACTTTGTATCCATAAATAAAGGCACTGTTCACTTGTAAAAGAATCTTCTTCTTCTTTCCAGGGAAGTTTACAATATTACACACTAAATTCTTTGCTCTTATCGCATTTCTTAAACTCTTTATAACCTTCTTTATCAATGTTCTCTAGTACTACTCATATGCTCATCATAAGGATACCTTGCTGCGAACATTCTCTCATCATTTTGTTGTTGTTGTTTATCAAAGCATTTTAAAACCAGAAGATATACATAGATAATAAAATTCACATCGAGAAATAATATCTCAATAATTGTGGTATTTTATTTTAAATATGATGAGTGTTACAATCAATGAGTCATGGTCCCTAGTAACAACTCATGTCCCCCGTTCAGTGTATATGACGAGTGTCACAATGAGTCTTCATTTGTGGAAACGACTCGTTAGGTGACTCGTTATCAAGCCTAGTAAAAAAATCTTCAAAAGTGAGACAGTGTTGTCCATGAATGGTGACCACGATTGTGGTTAGTGACCACGACTTGTTAGGTCCCTCGTGGTGACCCACTAAATAACCTGGGCAATGTACCTGATGGGAGTGATCATGAGTTGTGGTCAGTCACCATGACCCGTTAGGTCACCTGGCAATTTTTTCCAGCGAATTTCTAAGGGCTATTTAGTAATTTCCTACTCTCCCAATCTTTAAACTACGTCATTTTGAAAGAAATTTAAGACTTATTAGGTGGTTTGAATGGTTCCTCCCCTCATTCGCACAATCATTATCTGAAAAACTATCGAAGAGTTCCTCAAGAAAACTCTCAAGCTAGCTTAGGGTTGTTCACCATTGCAGCAGCTCAAGTCTCCTTCTCCAAGAGAGTTTTAGTCAGGTATGTGGGAATTCAACAAGGGAATAGTTCTTCCCTTGTGTCCCCAAAATCCTTTTTTGTTTTCTCTATCAGTTCTAGCCCTAAGACTTTCGAATGAGATGAATTTATCTGTCAGACCTCCCTTAAATTCTATGAATTATCATTTATGTTAATTGTTGATGCTTTTCTACTAGTTTGTGATTGTGTTGTTTCTCATTCCTATAAATGTGAAATATAGCCCTAGCCTTGAATACTGAAAAGCTAGAAAATCTCGCAATAGTGTTTACATATCGAAGTTTTTGATTGATTACATCAGTGTTGAGAACTTCCATGTTGTTGATTGTATTGTAAACCAATTAGACTATTGTCAGTTCGGTTTTAGTTAAAATATTAGAATACCCAGTGTTAGTCAGATATGTCAGTTGATCAGTTTTACTACAGTCTTTTTCTGAGGTGTCAGAGGTTCCTCTCAGTTATTAGAATCAGACTCAGATTATCGTTATTTGGTTCATTAGATGGTCATGACATTCTAGTTATATAGCTCTGACCAGCCCCAGGACCCCATTTCAGTTTACAGTTTATTCTTAGACGGTTATGACGCTTCCAGATAAGTAGCTCTAACTAGTCTAGAACCCAGTTTCAGAATTTGATCTGATAAGGCACTCAGGGTACTTTTAGTTATATGTCCCTGACTAGTTTTGGACCCCAGTTTCGAGCTATCAGCCTAGTAGTTTAGTATAGGTTTCCACTGGGAGTAGGACTTAGCACCGAGCGGGCCGGGGTTCCAACGCACCCAGGTTCGCATAATTACGTTGCCAGCATAGGTTACAGTTACATGGCCAGATAGGCCCCAGACTTTTGTGATCATCCATTTTATGCCTTTATACCCAGGCAAGGTGTATTGGGTCCTACCAGTGGCATGTATACAGTAGACTCCGCGTCTAGCTCACATGGTTATATGTCAGTTATAGACTCTCCCACTAGTCAGTCCAGTCCAGTTTAAAATAAGCAGTTCAGTTAAGTTCCAGTTCTATCAGTTTATCTCAGTTCAGTACAGTATTACAAACTCAGAATCTTTAGATTTAGGACATGTCTTTGACCACCAGATGGGTCATTTTTACCATTCAGTACATATCAGTATATTAGATCAGTTTACTTGTTGGTCATTACATGTCATTTTAGTTCAGATTTTGCACTTCAGTTATGTTCCCTCCTTCTTACTCAATACATTCAAAGTACTGAGGCATACTTTTATTCTATATCGTTTCATGATACAGCTGCAGGTTCCCAAATTCAGCAACGTTAGCAGCCACATTTCAGATCCTCTGCAGTTGCAGTTGAAGTGTGAGTCCTCATCATTGAGGTCCTTATCTCATTATCTTATAGTTTTATTTAGAATTAGAGTTAGTTGGGGGCTTGTACCAGCAACTCATCTGTTAGAAGGCTTTCAGACATAGAGTACATTTAGATTTTAGATTATGTAAATTTTATGTTTTCTTTTAGTTTCATTTTCATAAAATGCCTTTATATTATTATTTCAAATTTCTGTTATGCATGTTTACTCAGAATACCAGTGTATGATAGACTAGGGGTTGACTTGGGGTCACTTGTGACTTCAAGTATCATGTTACGTCCAGGGTGTAGGCTCGGGCCATGACAAACCTTGTATCAGAGCACTAGGTTTAGAGTATCCTCGGAAAGTCTGAAAGCAGCATCGAGTAGAGTTCTTTTCATGGGTGTGAAGCTCGCCACACTTATGATGAGGAGGCTACAAGATGTTATTAGGAACACTCCCTTTTGTTCATACTCCTTATCGTGGCATTAAAGTTCAATTCCAGAAACTCCCTTTCTAACTCGTGCTCTATTTCGTTTCAATGAACCATGCTTCCTAAACATGGTAATGAAAGAAGGGCCGACAATGCCAACAGACCTACCGCACCAGCTCTAGTAGCCCCTTAGAATGACATAGTGTCCACTGTAGAGTTCAGAGCGGCTATCCAGCTGCTCGCTTAGACAGTCACCAATCAGGTGAATCAGCATGTGGTTCCGATAGCCACAAATGGGTCCACAGCAACTGTTCGGGTGCGAGATTTTACACGGATGAATCCTCCAGTTTTTCATGAAACAAGGGTGGGAGAGGACCCACAAGGGTTTGTAGACGAGATTAGAAAGATCACCCGGATTCTGGGTGTTAGTCCCTCTGAGAGTCCGACTTGACTGCCTACAAATTGAAAGGGGTAGCCCAAGTCTGGCATGACCAGTGGAAGGAAGGGCGGCTAGCGGGAACAAGACCAGCAGAGTGGGAAAAATTCCACACAGCTTTCTTGGACAGGTTTTTCCCTCGGGAGCTGAGGGAGGCAAAGATGGCGGAGTTTATGAATTTGCGGTAGGGCGACAGAATTGTGGAGGAGTATGCTCTGGAGTATACTAGGCTATCTAAGTATGCTCTAGAGATGGTAGCTGAGCCAAGGGCTCGTATGCTGAAGTTTGTAAATGGAGTGTTAAACCTGGTCTTCAAGGAGTGCAGGACAACAATGCTAATCAAGGACATAGACCTCTCTTACTTAATTGTTTGTGCTCAATAAATTGAGGCCGAAAAGCTGAAAGATATGGAGCAAAAGAACAAACGGGCAAAGATTGGCCAATCAGATTTTGTACATTAGTGGTCTAGCGGTAGTAGCCGCCCACAACAGCAGCAGAAGCAGAGAGCCCAGCACCCCAACCATTCAGTACCACCATGATTGAAGAGGTGGGTCATCTGGCACTCAGTCTCAAACCCATAGCACCGGGAACAGGTATCCATCTTGCACCAAGTGTGGTAGAAATCATCCAGGGGAATGCCTTCATGAATGAGAGGGCTGCTTTGGATGTGGACAACTTGTACACAGACTCAGGGAGTGCCTGTCAGCAAGGCGAGGGAGATCACAATCTACCATATCATCAGCTCCAGCAGGCCAACACAACAGGTACAGATGGCAGTCAGCGCCAGAATCATTTCTATGCTCTATCTTTCCATCAGGATCAGGAAAACTCACCTAACGTAGTTACTAGTATGTTACGTCTCTTTCATCTTGACATGTATGCCCTCCCAGATACAAGAGCTACTCTTTCGTTCGTGACTCCCTATATTGCAATTCAGTTCAACATCAGTCCAGAGATCCTCTCAAAACCATCCTCAGTCTCCACCCCTATTGGCGAGTCAATTAAAGTCAGCCGGGTGTATAGAAACTGCCTAGTCTTAGTCCTGAATAAAGTCATTCTAGCTGATCTTATAGAGATAGACATGGTCGACTTTGACCTTATTCTTGGAATGGATTGAATATACTCCTGCTATGCCTCAGTTGATTGCAGAACTAAAGTTGTCAAGTTCCAATTTCTGAATGAACCGGTGTTAGAAGGATAGGCAATAGTTCAACGCCTAATGGTAGGTTTATTTCCTACCTTAAGGCCTAGAAACTCATCTCCATGGGATGTATATATCATCTAGTTCGGGTCAAGGATTCCAACTCTAAGACCCCGTCTATCCAGTCAGTCCCTGTGGTCAGCGAGTTCCCAGATGTGTTTCCTGAGCATATTCTCGGAGTTCCCCCTGAACAGGAAATAGAATTCGGAATAGATCTCCTCCCAGATACTCAGCCCATCTCAATCCCTCCTTATAGAATGGATCCCCCTGGGCTTAAGGAGTTGAAGGAGCAATTAAAGGATCTTCTTGATAAGGGTTTTATCAGATTCAGCATCTCTCCCTGGGGTGCTCCAGTTAGGGGTGGGCAAAAAAACCGAAAACCGAAAAACCGAACCGAACCGAATTAATTCGGTTTTTCGGTTTCGGTATTTTCGGTTTTTCGGTTCGGTTTTGGTTTTTTTTTTAAATTTTGGTTTTTCGGTTTTCATATTTCAGTTTTTCGGTTTTTCGGTTTAACTGAAATTTTACATATTTTTTTTAAAAAAAAAATTATAACTTAATTTCAAAAAAATAAAAATACTACACCCAACCCAAATCTCAAAGCACATTTACATTTACAGAATTATTTATATAATTGATACAATTGCTTAAGTGTTTTTTACAAATAACAAGTTTTATAATAGTTTTAGCATGTTAAGAAAATTCTTACTATTATTAATATGCTTTGAAAGAAAAATGAAATATATAATATCTATTTAACAAGAAATTAGGGATCATAGATTATTAAAATCTTAAAAGACCCTTAACTTTTTATTGGTTTTGTTATAAGGATATTAAGCATATGAGAAAATTTATTATCAAAAATTCAATGTTATGTATGTACTACTAAATGTAAATCAATTGATCCCACTATTTTCTTTATTTAAAAAGTTAAAATTAAGCTTAGTTGAATTAAACTTTAGAATTCAAACTTAAAATAATTTATTTTGAATTTAAAAAGATAAAATAACTCATTTTTAATTTAAAAATTAGCTCATTTTGTAAGTTAAACAATAGCCCATTAATTAGGCCCATAACCGAAAAAACCGAATTAGAAAAACCGAAAAAATCGAACCGAATTTGAAAAAAACCGAACCGAACCGAATTAGTTTGGTTCGGTGTTTGGTACACTACATGAAAAACCGAAAACCGAAAAAACCGAACCGAAATTTAAAAAAACCAAACCGAAAAACCGAATGCCCACCCCTAGCTCCAATGTTATTCATGCATAAGAAAGAAGGTACCTTCAGAATGTGCATAGATTACCGTCAGCTAAACAAGGTCACAGTTATGAACAAGTACCCTCTACCTAGAATTGATGATCTGTTCGACCAACTTCAGGGAGCCAGTTGTTTCTCCAAGATCGATCTCAGGTCAGGGTACCATCAGCTAAGGGTCGGGAAGTGTGACATACCGAAAACTGCATTCAAAACTTGGTATGGTCACTACGAGTTTGTGGTAATGTCCTTCAGGTTAACAAACACCCCAGCAGCTTTCATGGATTTAATGAACAGTCTTCAAGCAGTATCTGGATATGTTCGTCATTGTATTTTTTGACGATATTCTAGTATAACCCAAAATGAGGAAGAGCATGAAAATCACCTATGATTAGCATTACAGACACTTAGGGACCGCCAGTTATTCACCAAGTTCAGCAAGTGCGAATTTTGGTTAAAGTCCATGACTTTCTTAGGTCATGTGGTCTCGAGTGAGGGAATACACATAGACCCTCATAAGATAGCAGCAGTGAAGAATTGGCCAAGACCTACCTCTCCTACTGAAGTCAGGAGCTTCCTGGGCTTAGTGGGTTATTACCGACGATTTGTGGAAGGCTTCTCCTCTATAGCATCTCCTCTGACTAAGTTAACTCAGAAGAAGGTGAAATTCCTATGGTCGAACGAGTGTGAGAAGAGTTTCTAGGAGTTGAAAACCTGACTCACTACTACTCCAGTTCGGAATTTGCCAGAAGGAACAAATAGATTGGTTGTCTATTGTGATGCTTCCAGAGTTGGACTCAGTTTCGTTCTGATGCAACAGGGCAAAGTGATAGCCTACGCCTCCAGACAACTCAAAGTTCATGAGAAGAATTATCCAAATCATGACTTGGAATTGGCAGCGGTGGTGTTTGTGCTAAAAATATGGAGGAACTACTTATATGGAGCTCACATGTATTTACAGATCAGAAGAGTCTTCAGTATGTGTTGAGTCAGAAGGATCTAAATTTGCGTATGAAAAGGTGGTTGGAGTTGCTAAAAGACTGTGACATGAGTATACTGTATCACCCGAGCAAAGCCAATGTGGTGGCTGATGCCCTAAGTAGACGGTCCATAGGGAGTGAGACTCATATTGAGGAAGACAAAAAGAAGTTAGCAAGGGATGTTCATAGACTAGCTCAGTTAGGGGTGCAGCTGGTGGATTCAGTCGAAGGTGGGTTGGTAATGCAAAGTGGGTCAGATTCATCCTTGGTAGTTGAAGTTAAGTCCAGACAAGATGAAGATCCAGTCCTTCTCAAACCTAAAGAAACAGTTCTTAGAAAAGGAGGTTGAGGCTTTCTCCAAAGGGGGAGATGGTGTACTTCATTACCAGGGAAGATTGTGTGTACCGGATGTTGGTGGGTTGAGACAGCAGATACTAGCTAAGGCACACAGCTCAAGATACTCCATTCACCCTGGTGCTACTAAAATGTACCGCGATATGCGGGATATTTATTGGTGGAACAGTATGAAGAGAGACATTGCTGAATTGTTAGCCAAGTGCTCGAACTGCCAGCAAGTCAAGGTGGAGCATCAAAAGGCCAAGAGGATGACCTAAGATATCAGTATACCCACGTGTAAGTGGGAAGAAGTGAACATGTATTTCATCACGGGTCTACCGCGGACTCATCGGCAGCATGACTCAATCTGAGTAGTAGATCGGATGACTAAGTCATCTCACCTTCTCTCAGTTAAAACCACAAACTCAGCTGAGGACTATGCCAAACTTTACATCTGAGAGTTAGTCAAACTCCATGGGGTTCCCTTGGCTATCATTTCATACAGGGGTACACAGTTCAACTCACACTTCTAGAAGTCCTTTCAGAAGGGACTAGGCACTCATGTCAAACTCAGCACTATTTTTCACCCGCAGACTGATGGGCAAGCGGAGCGGGCCATTTAGACCCTAGAAGATATGCTAAGAGCGTGCGCGATCAATTTTAAGGGTAATTAGGATGACCACTTACCTCTTATCGAGCTTGCGTACAACAATAGATACCATTCTAGAATCCAGATGGCCCCATTTGAAGAATTGTATGGTAGAAGGTGTAGATCTCCTATATGGTGGTTTAAAGTTGGTGAAGCTACCTTGATAGGGCCAGACTTGATTCACGAGGCAATGCAGAAATTTCAGCTCATTCGAGAAAGGTTGAAAACAGCTCAGAGCCGTCAGAAATCTTATGCTGATGTGCAGAGAAGAGAGTTGGAGTTTGCAATTGATGACTGGGTAAACTTGAAAATTTCTCCCATGAAAGGGGTGATGAGGTTCAGAAAGAAGGGGAAGCTCAGCCGGAGGTATGTGGGACCTTATAGAATTTGGAGAGTGTCGGCAATGTATCATATGAGCTAGAGTTACCTTCAGAACTAGTAGTTGTACACCCAGTCTTCCATATGTCACTTCTGAAGAAGTGCATCGGAGATCCAACCTCAGTTGTGTCATTGGACAGCATGGGAATAAAGGATAGTCTCTCATATGAGGAGGTACCAGTCAAGATCCTTTACCATCATGTTCGTAAGTTAAGGAATAAGGAAATAGCTTTAGTCAAGGTCCTATGGAGAAATCAGCAGGTTGAGGGAGCTACATAAGAGGCCGAAGAAGATATGATGGCCAAATACCCGCACTTGTTCTCTACTGACTCTGTTATAGCTTGAAATATTAGTTTTGCCTTAGGACCTGATCTAGTTGTTAAATTCAATTCATGTATATGAGTTTCTTTTGCAACTTTGGATGTATGTATGAAAAGAAAATTCAGTTCAGTCATGTAGTTTGTAGAGAAGCTAGTCATTCCGACAGTTTTGGAGTTAAATGAGCAGTATTTGGAGATTTTGATTGTTATTCTTTGCTTTCATGTGTGTTCTCTAACATTCGAGGACGAATGTTTACAAGGAGGAGATATTGTAATGCCCTAAAAACTCAAAATCTAAATCCGGGACTTAAATCAAAAAAATCTAAAAAAGCTGCAGAAAAGCTACAGGATGACCCACCTAACAAGTCGTTAAGTGACCCCACAACTCGTTTGGTGAGCCATGAGAAGGAGGTCTGAGAATTTTAAGAAGGGAGACAGTGAACCCAATGAGGGACTTCACGAGTTGTGGTCACTGACCATGACACGTTGAGTCACTCGTGGTCAGGTCTGGGTTAAGAATATTATCAGTGGAGTATTGTACTTGACAGGTGGAGGCAATGAGTCGTGGTCCCTAGAAATGACTCGTTATGTCCCCTTTTACTAGCCTTGGTGAGTTTATAGCCAGTGTACCTTACGAGTGTCACAATGAGTTGTCATCCGTGGGAACGACTCGTTAGTGACTCGTTACCAAGCCTAGTAGTAAATCTTCAAAAGTGAGACAATGTGGTCCACGACTGGTGACCACAAGTCGTGGTCAATGACCACGACTCGTTAGGTCCCTCATGGTGACCCACTGAAGAACCTGGGCAGTGTACCTGACGTGACTGACCATGAGTCGTGGTCAGTCACCACGACCCGTTAGGCTACCTGATAGTTTTTCCAGCGAATTTCTAAGAGTTATTTAGTATTTCATACTCTCCCATGCTTTAAACTACGTCGTTTTGAAATTTCAGCCTTATTAGGGGTTTTTAACAGTTCCTTCCCTCATTCCCATGATCATTCTCTAAAAAACTATCGAAGAGTACCTCAAGAAAACTCTCAAGCTAGCTTAGGTTTGTTCACTATTGCAGCAGTTCAAGTCTTCTTCTCCGGGAGAATTTTAGTCAGGTATGTGGGAATTCCACAAGGGAATAGTTCTTCCCTTGTGTTCCCAAAATCCTTCTTGTTTTCTCTATCAGTTCTAGCCTTGAGACTTTCGAATGAGATGAATTTATCTGTCAGACCTCCCTTAAATTCTATGAATTATCATTTATGTTAATTGTTGATGCTTTTATACCAGTTTGTGATTATGTTGTTTCTCATTCCTATAAATGTGAAATCTATCCCTATCCTTGACGATAGAAAAGCTAGAATCTGGCAATAGTGTTTACATACCAAAGTTTTTGCTTGATTCTATCACTGTTGAGAACTTTCATGTTGTTGATTCTATTGAAAACCAGTTAGACTATTGTCAGTTCAGTTTCAATCAAAATACTAGAATATCCAGTGTTATTTAGAAATGTCAGTTGATCAGTTTGACTACAGTCTTTTTCCGAGGTGTCAAAGGTGCCTCTCAGTTACCAAAATCAGACTTGTCAGAGGTGCCTCTCAGTTATCAGAATCAGACTCTGATTATCGTTATTTGGTCCATTAGATGGACATGACATTCTAGTTATATAGCTCTGACCAACCCTAGGACCCCAGTTCAGTTTACAGTTTATTCTTAGACGGTTACGACGCTTCTAATAAGTAGATCTAACCAATCTAGAAATCATTTCAGAATTTAGTCCGATAAGACTCTCAGGGTACTTTCAGTTATATGTCCCTGACTAGTCTTGGACCCCAGTTTTGAGCTATCATCCTAGTAGTTTAGTATAGATTTTCAGTCGGAGTAGGACTTAGCATCGAGCAGGTCGGGGTTCCAGCTCACCCAGATTACCGAAACTACGTTGCCAGCGTAGGTTATAGTATTACTTGGCTTGATTGGCCCCACACTTTTATGATCACCTAGTTCATGCCTTTATACCCTAGCAAGGCATATTGGGTCCTACCGGTGGGGTGCATACATCGGATTCCACGTCTAGTTCACGTGGTTATATGTCGGTTATAGACTCTCCCACTAGTCAGTCCAGTCTAGTTCAGAATAAGTAGTTTAGTGCAGTTTCAGTTCTATCAATTTATCTTAGTTCAGTACAGTATTGCATACTCAGAATCTTTAGATTTAGGACATGTCTTTGACCACCAGACAGGGTCATCTTGACCATTCAGTACATATCAGTATATCAGATCAGTTTGTTTGTTGGTCATTACATGTCATTTCATTTCAGATTTTTCACTTCAGTTATGTCCCTCCCGGTTACTCAGTACATTCAAAGTACTGACGCATACTTTTATGCTATATCATTTCATGATACAGCTGTAGGTTTCCAGATTCAACAGCGTTAGCAGACACATTTCAGATCCTCCATAGTCGCAGTTGAAGTGTGAGTCCTCATCATTCGAGGGCCTTATCTCATTATCTTACAGTTTTATTTAGACTTAGACTTAGCTGGGGGCTTGTCCGAGCAACTCATCATTTAGAAGGCTTTCAGGCATAGAGTACATTCAGATTTCAGATTATGTAAATTTTATGTTTTCATTTAGTTTCATTTTCATAAAATTCCTTTATATTATTATTTCAAATTTCTGATGTGCATGTTTACTCAGAATACCAGTGTATGATGGATCAGGGGTTGACTTGGGGTCACTTGTGACTTCAAGTACCGTGTTACATCCAGGGTGTAGGCTTAGGGCATGACACGTGGTGTGACTCGTGGAAAAGTTTCGAACTCAGGATTTAGCAAACGCTTCAACGGGAGGAAACCACGACCTATAGGATCGAGGTACGATCTGTAGAACGAGTTGTGGTACCTGGCAGTGTGTAATTTTCCTGCAGTTTAGTTAGAGCAATTTCATAATTCCTAAGCTCCTAATTCCGAAACTACATCATTTTAAGCTCATACTAGGGGAGTTTAAGAGGGTTATTCCAGCCAATTCTCCCTCCCCCCCCCTCCCCCTCCCCCTCCCAAACATGCAAACTAGAGGATTATAAAGGAAGAACAAGCCTAGAACTCTCTCAATCTTTCTCCAATTCCTTTGGGCTTTCAGGGAGAGTGTAAGATCAGATTTTTCAGGTATGTAGGATTGTAAATGAGAGTCCCTCTTCACTCTCATGCCCCAATTTCCCTCCATGTTCATAAATTCAAGTATTAAAGTAAATTTGATGATCTTATAGGGTTTTAACCCAAAATTTATGAAATTCTCTTTGATTTGATTATGAGTTAACTTCCTTTATATTCAAAATGTTGTTTAATACTTATGGGCAGATTTTGTACTTAAATTGATTATAATTTTATGATTTTAAATCTTAGTCAATCTATGCCCAAATATGCAATGTTTCATGGAAAGTCGAGTTATAATTCTATTATGATTTTGATCTTTCTAAGCCTAAAATTATGATTTATGATTTATGATATGATTTCTCTTCAAGTACTCTTCACGAATTTAAGAATGTCAAGTATATGAATTTTCACAAATATACATGTTCTTCATGATTTATGAAGTTATGACTTTTGGCCAACTCACGGGTCCTTATTCATGGTTAATCATGTATTTCAAGTATGATCAAGTATGTTATGATTTATTGGCCATGAACCTTATGAATGATTTTACGATTACTATATGAGCCCTCATGTGCATGTTTTTGAGACTAGTGTCTAGCACCGAATAGACCCGATGTTTAGGTAAACCCTGTAGTCTCAAAACTACGTGTCACCGTAGGTATATGTATTCATGGATTCCCCCTTGTGATATCACATCATGCACGTCCCTTGCCTGGAAAGCCTGGGATGACTCTACCCACTTGAGTGAGATAGTTGGGCATCATGTAAGCTCTATCATGATGGTATCGGTTAAGATGAGTTCTCTCATTGTTCCTCATGATTTATGCATTGTCATGTTCATGTTACTTTGGCTCAAGTTATATTTTTGTAAGGTTTCTCTTATGATTATGATTATGACTAGATTATATTGGTTTGAAAACCTTGAGCCCTTATGTTTATATTATGATACTCACTTCATGTTCATATTGCCCTACTCTTATGAACTCTTATGTATTTTAACGGTCTATTTTTACTTACCTTCCATACTCAGTACATTCCAAGTACTGACCGCATACTCTATGCTGTATCATTTCATGATACAGGTCTGAGGAATCAATCTCAGTTGTGCCATTAGTCCTGTTTTCCTCTCAGTCTTGTTTAGCCAGTGGTGATGAGTCCTCATCCTTCAAGGACATTCAGTGTGATTATTGTTATGTTTTTTCAGTTACAGACTTTTGTTGAGCTAGTTGGGAATGTTGTCCCATCAGCTCATCAGTTATGTTAGAGGCTTTTAAGATAATATATAGAAAATCAGCTTATTAGTGTTGACTTTGTTTTAGATTGATATGTATGCAAACTTCCACTTAAGCATGTTTATTATATCATGTTCTGATTGTTGTATGCTCTTAATCGCTATGTTCATCAATGGGTCGACTTGAAGTCTCTCAGGGTTCCTTGTCTCGTGTCTCTATCCGGGCCTATGTTAGGGTCGTGACAGAATTTGATGAGCTTCATGATATACAGTTTAAACTCGTGTGTCTAGGAGCATTTCAACTTGAAAACTTTACTCAAATTTTAGGAGCTTTACAACTTGAAGACTTTGCTCAATTTTGAAGATCTTTTCAACTTTAAAATTTTGCTCAAATTTGATGTTTTTCACAACTTGAAGAATAACTTGAATTTAAAGAGCTTGACCATTTGAAGATTTAACTTAATTTTAAAAGCTTTTTAACTTGGCAATTTAGCTTAAATTTGAAGACTTGACATACAGTTTAGGCTCGTGCATCTTGGAGCATCGTAACTTGTAATTTAGGCTCATGCAATGAGGAACATTATAAATTGCAGTTTAGGTTCATGCTTTGAGGAGTTTTATAACTTACAGTTTAGGCTCATACAATGAAGAGCAACATAACTTGCAGTTTAGGCTCATGCAATTAGGAACTTCATAACTTGATAGTTTAGGCTCACGCATTGAGGAGTAGTGTAGCTTTTAGTTTAGGCTCTTGCAATGAGAAGCATCATAACTTGCAATTTAGGCTCGTACAATGAGGAGCTCTATAACTTGCAGTTTACGCTCGTGCATTGAGGAGCTTCATAACTTGTGTTTTAAGCTCATGCATTGAGGAGCTTTATAACTTGCAATTTAGGCTCGTGCATTGAGGAGCATCATAACTTGAATTTAAGTTCATGCAATGAGGAGCATTAGAACTTACAGTTTAGGCACATGCGAGAATTATTACTTGCAATTTAGGCTTATTCCTTCAGGAGCTTTTTGATATACATGGACTCTTTGAATTCATCTTTGAATGAAAAATTATTGCACTATAGTGTTCTTCTATATCTTCATCTTTACGGGTTTCACAGATAGGAAATCATTGATCATCACTCACAGTCATGTTCAATTCCATATCATGTGCACAGGTTGCTAATTCTTCAAATATATTGTGTTTTAAACCTTGAAAGATGTAGAGAATACCCTAATTCATGCGTTGGATACACATTTCGATGTTAGAAGTTTTATTGAGGTGATTTTTGCAATTGAGGCTCAAACCCATCCAATGATTGATAAAGTCAACAACTGGCTCACCTTTATTTGGTATGCATTTGTAAATTTAATCATATTAACAATATGCCTTGTGCTATAAAAATGATTAAGGATTCTTGCTTCAGCTGCGCCCAACTATCTATGAAGCCAGGTTCGAGATATGTATACCAATCAAAAATATTTTATGTGAGAGATCGAATGAATTGCTTGATGAGACAATTATCATAAGTTTCAGCATTATTTTAAGTCTCAATAAAGTGCGATATATGTTGTTTGCGATTTCCTTTGCTATCAAATTGTTGGAATTTAAGAGGTTGATAGCCAACATGCACCTTCAAGTTATCAATCCTTTGTGTATACGGCCTACATACATGAAAGAAAATCTGGATGATGGCTCTGATTTATCTTTTATGGTCCCTGTGACGAAGTCCTTCAATTGGTCAACAAAAATCAAACCTTCAGTGGAGACTTGAATCTTTTTAACCATTGTTGTTTGCTTTATAGATGAGTCTCCTTCCTCTTGAATTTCAGAAAGCTTCATAGGTGCTTGAATTGATTCTTTCTTAGTCATGCTCTCCATCTTATTTGTCATTTTGAAAATTTAGCATCTTGTTCTTGCACGTGCTTTATCAAGCCTTCAACTGGTTTAGTTAAACTTACAAGTTGTTCTTCTATAGTGGAAGTATCAGTAGTCATTGTTTGTATAATCTCCATAGATACAAGAGAAAAGCATAAATTGTGTTACAGGTTTATCTTTATCTGGATCATCTTATGCGGTGTAAGTGGAGAAGATCCGTCACTTGAAGTATCATTATCTTCCTTCATGGTAGAGTTTTTGGAACCAGAGAGGTCAAATAGAGCTAGGGTCTCTTAATCCTTTCAGCAATACTAATTCCTCCCTCTGATGCATTGGTAGAGGATCTTGCTCCTTTTGGAAATGAAGATCCTAAGACTTGAATTAGTGCAGCCGACAGTTGGAGTTCTTGTTTTGCCAGCATGCTTTTTTTTTACTTCTCATGATCAGTCCAACACTTCCAAAAGTAACAACGAGAATGTTCTCCACATCAATAGAGAACTTGGAGTCATCATCCTTCAGGAAAGTTGATTTGAAGTTGATCTTCTTTGAATCTATTTCGATGTTCTTGAGTGTTGGTGTTTGAATGATGAGATGAGAGGTAGAGATTGTTTCACTAGGCAGGCCAATTTATTTATAATAAATTTTAAAATAATAGAAAAAATAAATTGCAATCACAAATAAAATATGAGGAAATAGATATTTTATTGATAAATATTTGTGAGTACAATTATGTTCCTCCCATGATTCTTCTCTCTAAATATTTTCCATGATTTGAGGGTTGTTAGTATAGCATTTCTCAAACTTAGGATGATATTGGAATTTCTTGTGATATATTTGATCACCAAAAATGTCCAAGCTATATTTTGCTTTAAGAAATATTATATTTGATGTTTTGATCTCTTTGTAAATACCTAAGGTTTTATGGGATATTCGAGAGGTTGATCTCTTTATGAATACCCAAGAATTTATGAAATATCTGAGATTGATCTCTTTATGAATACCCCAGGATCTATGGGATATCTGAGATTTTGATCTCTTTATGAATATCTAAGATTTTATGAAATATTTGAGATGCCCCTTCAAGGAAACATGTGTCCCTTTTCATATGTGTAAGTTGTGATTTAGGGTAAAGTAGCCTCCAAAAAATCCTAACTGACATTAGAATTTGAAGATGAATTGGACTTTTTATGTAGAGTCCTATTTTAGATTAGGTAAAACTCATCTTGTAGAGTCTTTTTTTAAATCAAGTATAATTCATCTTATAGAGTCTTGTTTTAAATCAGGTACAACTCATCTTGTAGAGTCGTAACTTAGATTAGGTACAACTCATCTTATAGAGTTCTGATTTAAATCAGGTACAACTCATCTTATAGAGTTATATTTTAAATAAAATAAAATTTTTATATCTATAAATGCCCCCACTTTAAGATTTGTCGGAATGTAGACTTGCCGGAACTCAAAGATGAGACATAAAATACCCATAAAAATGGAGCTTCCATTTTTATAATTTTGTTGCACCAGATTTTGCAGGCTTGACTTATGAGAGAAGAGATGAAAGCTAGATTTGGTCCAACTTGGTGTGCCAGAATTTGTAGATAATAACATTTGTGTCGAGAAAATAATAATCAAGAAAAAAATATTAAGACAATCGTGGTATTTTATTTCAAATATGATTAGAGTTACAATCTCTATGAATCCTCTGATTCTTCTTTTCAAATATAAATTCTAAGGTTTTTGAGCTTGATCTTGAACTTCTTGGATTTGATCTTGATTTATATTTGAATTCAAGGGCTTAAAGTTGGATCTTGAATCTGGTGGTCTTAATCTTGACTTGTATTTGAATTCAAGGGTTTGTAAGCTTGATGTTGAATCTTCGTCTTGATCTTGGCTTATATTTGAATTCAAGGACTTTTGAGCTTGATCTTGAATTTGGTGGTCTTGATCTTGACTTGTATTTGTATCTAAGGGCTTTTGAATTTGATCTTGCATCTTCGTCTTGATCTTGACTTGTATTTGAATTCAAGAGATTTTGAGCTTTATCTTAGATCTTAGTCTTGATCTTGATTTATATTTGAATTCAAGGGCTTTTGAGCTTGATCTTGAATCTTCGTCTTGATCTATGGAAATTATAGACAAATGCTTGAATGTTTGAATTCTTGTAGCTTATAGAGAACTCTACGATGTTTGATCCACGAGTTCTCTCCGACTTCTTATTGAAATTCTTGTCCCTTTTCTGAATTATGAGACCCCTATTTATAGTTGAAGGATGGAAGAGTTGCGATGAGGACGAACTTCTTTCAACCAATCAGATTTAAGTCGACTTGGCGATATTTGATTGATTGGTAACATGTCACTTATACACGTGATGCATTTTCATTGGCCTTTGATTTGATTAGGCGTGCTCTGTCATTTTGGCACATGGCATGATTATATTGGCTCTTTTATTTGACTTGGTGTTTGAGCCTCTAGGAAGATGACATCTTAGGCTCAGTAAAGTGGGTTTATCATTTGTAATCTAATTTGATGGATTAGCTCAGAGAAATTGGACTATTAATTAAATTCATATTTATCAGACATAAAATAATTAATTCAATTATACTAATCCATAATATTTATTTGGATTAATATGTCTTAAATTTAATATAATTTAAATTTCTTACGAATTTAAATTTGATAAAATTTAGTCATCCACAATATGATATTTGTTTTTTGAAAAATAATGTCATAAAATAGTATTCTCTTCTATGTAGAATTGATTGAATTGAGAAATAAAAATCAAATGTAATCTTTTCATATTTAGTTCTAACGAAGATGAGTGGATTATGTGCAAATAGTTATCTTTTTAATTTGAATAATCTCATTTTAGTATATGTTGAACTTGTATTTTATATGAGTAGTTTTTGAAAATGAGTTTATTATAAATAATTTTGACAGATCAAGAGATTTTGAGTTGAGTTACCACCGCTAATTTTATATTAAATCAAAGTATATAAGAGCTTGAAAACTCATATATAAATATAATTTTCGTAATATATTGAATGAACTTAATTTGTGATAAAATAGTGACTGGTGGTGTTGAAATGACTTAAAAGATGATTAAAAAAAACTATCTTCTTAGCGTACAATTAATAAGAACTTAATATATTTATTTATTTATATGGCAATTAGTACTTTAAATATGAAATTTATATAATTTTATATTTTTATATTTGATTTTAGTTTTACCTTTTTATTCTTTAAGTACTTCTTGAATCATCCATAATTACCTAAAATTTAAATAAGTTTCATTGATAATATATGATGAGAAATAATACGTAAAGTTCTTACATAATTAATTGTACTTTATACAAAAATTATACATTTTAAATAAACCAATTATATGTATTGGTGTATGAAATAATTCTAAATGCATATTATTTTTGTATTTTTCTTTCTCATAGAAAAGAATGATCGTATCTGAATTTATTATTAAATCAAGATGTGTATTATAATTAGTAAGGATAATCAGGGTGTTATATGAGTTCAACATAAACAAAATTATATTATTTATTATGTATGTTATAAATAAATTTGTAAAAATTCTTACAATATGCTCTGCTCATGAGTGTAGCGGAGAAACTTATTGGTTGTGAAACAAAAAAATTTCTTTGACTATATATGAACCAAAAAAATCTTCTGTTCATATACCAACAATTTGGTTATCAAAATATATCCATATATATATTAATATCTGTTTTACCCAAAAAAAACCTGTTCAGCTAATATAATATAAATCTATTTTACCAAAAAGAAAAAAAAATCCAGATACTATTGGAAAACTTTGGTAAAAATGAAAAACATAAAAATCAACACATAATACGTTATGGATCGATCAAGCTATTATCTCATCTTCCTTGCACTCCCTATACTTGACCTCTGCCTTATTGGATCCAGCCTCGTGAAGAATGTCACAACATTCACATCTATCAATCTGGGAAAAAAAAATGCATAATTATAGAGGTTGATTTTTGAAACTTCCGTACTTACAAAATTTTTTCTATTTTCCTTTAAATTGGGGAATGGGATGGGGGAATTAAAATTTAGTAAGTCATTATCAGGACTATGCTTTAATAACATTTAAAAATGATAATTAATTGCATGAAAAGTATTATCACCTAGATGTTTTAGAAATTTTCTAAATGTGAATGAATTATCTACATTTTTTTTTCCTAAAGTAAGTTGACATTAAAAGTTCAAATATAGGTTTCAATAGAAGAGCATTCACAAATGATAAAGCACATTTACTTTCCGAGTTGGTGTATTTTCAATCAAGGATTTGACAATACAACTAATAAATAACTAATTAAGAGTAAAATCCTATTTATTTTTATGAAACGAAATGATGCTATTAATTTTTCCTACTCTCGAGTTACATAATTTTTCTTTGTTATCCCAAAATTATAAAGCAATTTTTAGAGTCATGATCTATACTACTCTGTATATACAAATTTATGTAATACTTTCAATTATTGAGAATTAATTTGATTGATATTCAAAGCTAAATTAGATTAGATCAACTCACTATTTTAAAATTAAATTTAGATATTAAAAAATTATTATATGTTGTATTTTTTTCCATGTCAAATGAATGATTATATTTTAAAATATAACTGATCAAATTTTACATAATTTGAATATTTAAAAGCTAAAAGTGTTATATAAATTGAGACGGAGGCTATTAAAATAGCAGTTCTGGCTGCTAAAAAATTTACTAACATATATACGTTAAACTTATTACATTTGGAGCCAATCTTTTGTCTTAGTGATGAAATTCATAGTTTATCATGATTAGTTTTCTAAAAAACTCGTTAAATGATGTGGATGCAATTCCAAATGGTCTAAAGAATCTTTAATTACAACAAATTGAAGTCCTTATCAAACTAATTAAATTGATTAATTAGCATAAGCATCATGGAGTTTTGTAAATGTCAAAGAACACAAAGGGGTTTGGTTGTCTCTTCTGTTGGTTTTGATTCAAATTCACATGCTCGCTTTCTTACGTCAATAAGCTATTTTCTATTGGCATGAGCATGACCTTTTTTTTGAAAAAACATATATGAGCTAATACTATAATTTGTTTTTTCCTCTCTTAACAATTTTTCTTTGACATTATAAAATACTCAAACGAGTTGTGGAGATAATCGAAGAATTTTTCTGTCATTTATGAAAAAGTTAGTGTTCTAATTTTTTTTAATTTTTTATTTTTGGTGAAGTTTTCTAATATCCTTTTATGAAAAACATAGATATTTATCGATAAAATCCACGCAATTCTTTCTGTCCATTTTCAAAGCAATTATAAGAGCCTGTTTGGAAATTTCACTTTGAAATTGAATTTGAGTATAATTAGTTATAATTATATAGTTTAGTCTATTTATTTGACCAAATAACTATATGATCGGCAGGAAATTAGGTGTAATCGGAAGGATGTAATTACACTCTATAATTCTCAGGGAGAGGTGAGACTTGTAAGTAATTACATGGTATAATTATGATATCACTTTTTAATTTCTTTGTTTTCCTTTTTGTTGTAATTTATTTTTTTATTTCTATAATATTAATTCATTCTTTATTTATTGTAATCTCATGTAATTGCTAGTATTTTTATTTCTTATTTCTTATTTTTTTAATTTAATATAAATGCATTATTATTCTAGTTTTTGAATTAAAGTAGAATTTCATTGTTGAACGATGTCATAAACTTATGCTTTTTGTTTCCTTTTGAATTATTTATTTAAGTTATGTTGGAACTTATTTGAATTATGTTGAAATTTGCAATAAGAGTATTATGTTAATTTTTTGCTTAATTTTAAATTTATGTTATATTTTCGCTTTTAATTTATTTTCTTTAATAGTATTGACTTGTTATTTCACATTGCATGCCATTCATTTTTCAGCTAGAATTGACAGATTAGTTTTTTTTAAAATATTTAAATAATTTTATGGCATTATATTTTAAATATAATATTTTTATCAAACATGCACTTTGTAATGTTCTTTCAAAAATGTGACTTTATTTTTATTATTAATTTGAAAATATTTTTTTTTATAATATTAGTTATAAATATATGTTTATTAATTAATATATTTTATAGAGGTAATAGATATCCTAATACCTAATTTAATATTATTTATAAAAATGTATATTTTTCAAATATTAAATTTTGATAATTAGCTTTTTTGAAAAATTTTAAATCTAATTGTGTAATTACAGCTTGTGTAACCAAACATTACTAATTACACGGTAATTAGATTATGACAAGCAAACATTTTATCATAATTACTATATTGTATAATTACTAAATTGGCTAATTACTATCTTAGTAATTACACCAATATTAATTACTAGGTGGTTCTCCAAACAGACCTTAAAAGTGTACAAGTTTATTTTATAAATAAGTAAATATTGATTTAGATAAAGCTGTTGAAATTTATAATAAGTTGTGAGTGTTTTTGGTAAGAAAAGTATTGATAAATGAATGAAATATTTTTAAACCTATTTTTAAAAAAAAATTATATGAAGAAGGACAAAATGATGGACATAGAATAAATAAATAATTAAGAGTTATGATTTAGGAAAGTATTTTGGAGAATAAAAGAAATTTTGAGAATAAAATTGTAAAAGATTTGATCAAATTAAAAGTGTTAATAAGCTACAAAATTAAATTTTAAGTTAGAAATGACTAACTTATATATTTTTGTACTACTAAAAAGTATTTATAAGTTAATATGATCAATTTATAAATTTAGTCAAATATACTCTTAGGAAAGGGACAACAAAGTAAGGGATTTCTAAAGATCTCTTTATTTTGACTTATAACTTATGATTTATAAATAAAAAGTCACAAACTAAAATTTTTATTTTATAATTTTTTACTTGTTTTTATTATTTAATTTAAAAATATTTTTTAAATTTATTCAAATATTATAAAAATACTTCTAAAAATTACTTTAACTTAAAAAGACACTAAACATAAACCAACTTAAACAGGCTCTAACTATAAAATATTCCATTCTAGCTTTCTTCACAAATATATTGCACATAGCATTAAGGTTTAGTACTTCACGTTTTAGAATAAGATAATTCACCATCTGCTTGAAATCAACTTTGTATTATTTAATTTGCTTTAGAAACAAATTAGTACAATCATTCTTTAGTTTCTATTTCTTGGTCTGTATGACAATAACCATGTACTAACATTTATCCATCTCACCTATAGTTTTGCAAGTTATGGAAAAATAAACAAATCTCCCAATCTCATTCAATTAATTTGGATTGCACCATATAACCTTTAATTATTGCAATGTCACTCTTTAATTTTGTTTCTCGTTAATTTTGTGGGCTAAATTTAGGTGAAAATATCATTGGGTTATATTATTGATTACTGAAGAAGATTATAAAATAATATTAAGTGTAAAAATATAATTATTTATATTTTTTCTTCTTAGGTAACTCATGCACATAGTTGGTTCTTGTATAACCCAACAACTATAATATTAGAATTCTACGTTCTAATTAGAAACTATATCAAACTAATCTATTGCAAATATATTAAAGTTAGAATCCTAGCTCCTAATCCTAAAATATGTTGCTCTCTATCATCCCACTCAAGCTGGAGGTTGAAAATTATGCAACTCCAAACTTGCTCTACAGTCCATGTAATTAAGATTATTGTCTAATGGCTCATTAATTCTCTTCAATTTTTTTTTTATATTTTCAACCACAAATTCTGACACCATCTTGATACGTTGAATTTGTTTATTCAACTAAAATACCTTATCCATGCTAGCTTCTAGGTAATTATCCTCAAGACTCTCTCAAAAATATTTGGCGAAAGTTCAGCCAATAATAAGGAGCACTGACTCTTCAGTCATAGTCCCAATTGGCCAACTACATACCAAAATTTTGTTCTCTTCGCATTATATAAATTTAGGATTGGTGTTTTCTTCATCTTTTTTATTTACCACAACCTTAGATGACTGTTCTTTCACAATAAAGTCACCAATCTTTAGGATTTCCATTAACTGGATTATCTGGATCCTCTAAACAAGATAGTTTGAAGATTTTAATTTTATGGGACATATAACTATGAATTAATTGGGAGATCCTGGTGAAAGGGAGAGAGTGGAGGAAGATTAACTGGCCATTAAAAAATGTGAAACAGGATACAAAATAACTTAGGCTAGAATCAAAGTTCTCATACCATAAAAAAGATTATAGAATAATATCGAGTGTAAGAATAAACTTTTTATGTTTTCTCTTCTTAGCTAACTCATGTATATAAGTGATTATTATATAGCTCTACAACTATTTATTGTATTATAGTATCAAAATTCTACATCCTAATTATAAACTATATCAAACTAATTTATTGCAAATATATTAACGTTAGAATTTTATAATCTTATCCTAAACTATGTTGCTTTCTATTAGTTGAGAATGACATTAAAATTGAATTGTGTAGGAGTACTAATAAGTTTTGTAAGGGTATAGATAATTTAATTGGGTGAAACTAAGCCAGAAGTCTTTCTTAGCGGTGATATCTGATAAATAACTGCTTAATCTATATCCAACTTTTTTAAAAATTATTATACTAGTACCTATTTTGAAATAAATTCAGATAAGCAATGTCTAAAGTTAAATTTGATAAAGCTAATTTTTTTAATGTTTAACTATATGTGTCTAAACTTCAAGTCATATGAAATTTCAAAACAATGTATATCTGAAGTTATTTCGAAGTAAAAAACTTATAAATTAATTCGCACGTAGGTATGACTTAGAAGTCCCAATAACGGGTATATGTACACCCTTCTAAAATAGTGAGGGAAATTTTTCTTTTTGCTTACAAATTTAACCCACTGAGCTAATGAGAATGGTATTTAAATAGAAACCTAAAAAAAGGCAATTTAAGTTGAATGAACTATTATAACAAAACTAATATCTTGATTATAGAAATAGAAGAAAATTATACTGTATATATATTGAGAATCTATGAGGAAAACAAATTAAAAGGAGATTATGGAAGTGAAAAGCATTACCTGAATACGTTTTATTGCAGGTGAGTAAACATGAATTTCAGAAACATATTCTGCAGAGTGATTTCCAGCAAACAGACAAGTTTCTATGCCTCGAGGCCATCCTCTAGTATATGTTGTAAGAATTTCGTTTCTTGGTGTTCTCTCAACGGACTTGAAGAAAAATATATGAGGAGCTTCACAAGGATCCTGAGAAGGACTTCTAACATCAAACATATAATGTGGTGGATTAGGACTTCTTTGCCATGTTTTAAATGTTTCAATAGGTCTTTGTATCCAACTTCTAGGCATAATTTTTTCATAAATATGAGCTGAATATCCCCAAGAAACTGAAAAGGTCCAGCTTTTAGACCTGTGGTGGCATATGGTTTGTTGCAACATACGTGATTGATCATATTGTGCAGCATTTTGAAGGTGGAACACTGATTGGGCACGATCCATAGAGGGAAAAATTGGGTCAACCATATCAAAATGGTGAAGGGACATTAATAAAGATTTTGGATGGGATGATAGAAATCCTGATAAATCACCACGTAGATCAATCTGCAAGTTGATAAACAAATATTAATAAAGAAAGAGTAAACCATAAGAAAAAATCAAGAATATTTAGCTATCTCAGTATAATTTTTCAGAAAAAGGATGTCACTTAACATCTTCAATATATACGTGACTCCGCCACTGGTAATATTTGTTAAGTGTATCCTAGTCTCATTTATTTTTCCTGAGAGGGGCCAGCCGACCTTCTTCTATTTCTACTTCTGATATTCGACTTGTATTCTATATCACGGTTGATCATATGGAATTCAATCAGGGAATAAAAAGTTTTATAACGAGGAAGAAGAAGAGAAAAATAAAAAACTTATTTTTCTTTTTTTTTTTCTTTTTGTGGTATTGGGAGGATATGAGGAATGGAATTACTAAGTAATATCCTCTGTTTGGCAGAAAACTTACCTGATGAACACCCTGAAGAGGAGTAAGATTGACACCAATGTCAGCAATGCAAGTCATTGTTGTTCTATCAGCAGCATTCAAGTGAGCATATCTCTTTAAGCAAGACATCATATCTTTTGCCAATGCTTTAGCCAAAGGATAACTCAGAATGAATCCAGCTCCACCAAAACCTTGATGAAATGAGTACCAATAATTTGATAATATAAATTCCGAATGTCCTCCGAAATAATAATACTTTGTATGATCATATTGTCCAAGAATTTCAATCATATTATCCAAGAAAAATATCGAATCATCGTCCCCCATAACTAGCCACCTTACACCATCATGATCCTCTCTAAACACCTCCATTATCCCATGAACCAACCTTAAAACCGTTGCATCGACATGTTTGGTCTCGTTAACAAGTTTTGGAACATCATCGGATGTTTTATAAGGAGGTGAATTTGAGGACCATGGGAGAAGATCGTCACCTTGAGGAGGAACATCTAGTAACAGATATCCTTTTGTAACATTTGGTCTCCACCATGATTCAATATATGATTTTCTATGATGCCATGCTTTTTCAGAACCCAAAAGACCAAAAAGAAGATGCCTAATGTTAGTTGCAGTTTTGGATTGTGCAACATTTGATTCAAAATTAAAAGGTGACCATTTCAATCTGAAAGAAGAGAAAAGTTCGGATGATGGACACTTAGAGTCACTGAAAAATATAATAAAGCCTAAGTATAAGACTAAACCACAAATTAACACTGTTTTGGAAATGCTAATCATTTTAGATTTGTCACATGTCGACATGTTTGAGAGAATACTAGGTAGAGAGAAGAAGAAAATGGGAAAATAGTGAACACATACTCATTTCGTTCTTGGCATGAGTTATGTGTTATATATATGTCTTAAGTTTTAAATTAAAAATTAATTCAACTTACCCCCTCCGTTTCATTTTACTTGATTCATATTGATTTGACATTCTCTTTAAAAAATTATTTATTAGGAGTTTGTTTTACTAAATTAACCTTATTAACTATGTTTAAACAATTTTCTTTTGGAAGCTAATAGCCTGTCTTAATGTATTTGTCTTATTGGCTTTCAACGAACTCTACGGTTAAAATTTTTGGTTCTTTTTCTCCAATATAAGCTAAACATATAAAACAAACTTTAGTATCTCCACTCTCAACTCTCCAAAAATTAGGAAAGATACCTTTTTGTTAAAATTTTAATATCACATTTTTTGGTATATACTGTATTTTCTGAGGTCAAAATATCCATTCAATAAAATATTATAATCATCTGGCAACTTCGATTTAGTAGTATTATTCATTTTGCTTTATTAACACGAAAAAATATAATTGATGACTACAAAATAATTCAGTATAATCTGAGAAAGTGCAAATAAGATTAACAAATTAATTAGCTGGTAAGCACATTCTTTGTTGATTAAGGTTGCTTCATAGAGTTTCTAGACTCACGTGACACAACTTCAAATTAAGCAAGTCAACGTTGTTTCTTTAAGTTGAAAAATTCTTCGAATTGAATCTTGTTAATTAAAAAGTAACAATAATTAATTAATACAGAATTAGTAGCTTCAAAAAGCCTAATCCTCAGATTAGCTGCTTGAGTATTACATGATATATAGTCGGTTACTTCATTTTTTTTTACTTTTTTTTTTTTTTGTTTCTTTTAACTTCTTAATTTCAACTTTCCACATTATATGTGTAAGACTGACCATAAAAGTAAAGGATATTTTGATATATTATATATATTTTTAGTTTAAGATCAATTTAAAAGCCTTTTTTAAATTACTTTCTTAAATTTTTATGTCAAATTAAAATCAAATATAAATAAATTGAAACAGATGAAGTAATTGTTAACTAATCCAAGTCAGGTGTCGGCCATTCAGATAAAAAGCAGAAGATAATATAAAGTTTTTTGTTTTAATGTAAAGATGTCGTCCATTATTTTGGACAGACAAAAGTTTTTTGTTTTTTTGGAAAGTCTTAAAGTGTACAGTAATAGGGCGGCTACTTTAAACAAAAGTCGCAAAGTAGAATAGTGTTGTGTCGGCCACAAAGTACTATTCATAAACAGTAGAGGTCGTTTATGAACAGTAAAGGCCAATTGTAAAGTTTGTAAATTTTGTTTATAAACACAACCTCAGACGGAAGCCAAAGGCATCCGCATTCCTCAATTCTCTCTCAATATCTCACTTCCGCACTCCCAAACCCCCCATTGGTATCAGAGCTAAATAATCAAAAAATAAAAAACAACATATCTTAAAACTATCTACAAATGGAAAAATCTAGCAACGATGCAAAGATACAAACTGAGGTATGTTTATTCATAACTATGAATAGCTAAACAGCTATATTCCTTATAATCTCTTAAAGTATTATCTGTTATTATCTTCTTGTTATATCGTCATGATGAAGGTTTGATTAAGTTTGCTATGTAAGTGTTTAGTAAGCTGAGAGTAAGTAAGCCCAGACTATGCCATCCTAAGGTGGAAACCGGTGAGGCCAGGTGAGCCGTTTTAGGGGAGTACACAGAGTTGAGGCAATGTTAGGGTAACTGATTGAAGCTGAAAACGCATAGTAATGACCGAAAAAGACTATTCAAAATAACGATATAATAACTGGATAATTCTGAATAATGCCTAAAGAAGATTAGAGGGAATATCATGTTTAGAAAAATTCATAAAATGAGTTCAAACCTATCACATAGAAATCATAGATATGAGTTACTTGTCTTATGTATAATGAAATTATTGTCTAAAATATTAGAAGAGATAATAGAATTAGAAGAAACAATGAAGTTAATTAACCAAGATTGGACAGAAATGACTATAGAAGAAATTAGAAAATTAGATAAGGATTTAGAATAAAAAATGGTAAATTATGAATATATGGAATATTGGTTAGATACTATGGAAAGTATAAGATTAACAAAGCTTTTATTACAAGATAATATAAGGGAATATATGAAAGATAGTAATCTGGAACGTAATCTGGAATATTTAGAGTATGCATATGGATGTATAGAAGAGTTACAAAGATTAGAACCATTAAAAATAGAATATTATAATAAAATGTTTAACTAATGAACCAAACACAGAATAAATCAAAGAAAGGTCATATCCAGAAAAAAGCTAAAAAATTAAAAAATCAGCTAAAAGTACTATATCCTGAATATAAACAGCTAAGCTTAAATAAAACAAATAAAAATAGACTCGAACACCTAATAGATCTAATCTCAGAAACAGAATATAAATATATAAAATGTCTGAAGAAGAAAAAATTAACATAAATAACAACGAAAAATACAAACAACAATTATTAAAAGAAATAGAAGAAATAACAAATGAAATAAAATTTAGGAAAGAAAGATTAAATTACTGTATAATCGCAGAAATAGAATCTAAAAAAGAAAAAGGAAACTATTATATAATTACAAGAGCATGCCAAACACCTATAAAGACACAGGAAAAATTAATATCCCATCTAAAATTACAATTACAACTATTAAAATATAAATTACAACACGATTTACAATGAACAAGGAAGAATATGTTATAGAAGAAGAAAAATATATAAGCCAAAATGGATTAGAAATAAAAATTGTACACTCAAATTTAGGAAGAAGATTTAAAAAGATAGGAGACCAATTATATTTAATGTTAGAAAAAGAATCAGCAAAACTAGAAGATAGCTTAACAGCTATGGTAAGGATTAATAAAGAAAATGAGGAAATAGACAGGAAAAAAGAAATAGAAAAAATTAAAAAACAAGCACAAATAGAAGTTCAGCAAATTAAAGAAGAAAAAGACACAAGAATCCAAGAGCTAGAAAAAGAACTAGAGAAACTTAAACAATTATATGAAGAAAAATTAAAAACAAAAGAAAAACAACGTGAAGAATTAAGACTTACAGAAGAAATAGAAAAATTTAAAATATTATTAGAAGAATCAGGTACAGTAGAAAATCAGCCTAAAATAGGAATAGACGACATAAGTGAGCAAAATGATGAAGAAAACTTAGATCAATATTCAGAAACATCAGAAACTTATACTAATCTAATAGAAAAGGAAAATAACATAGAAATTAATGTAGAAGACATAGACGAAAAACCTAGTACATCAGGAACTAGAAGTCCAAGAAGACCAAATACTAGTCCAACCTATTATACTTACGAAAGGGAAAATAGAAGCAAAACATTATCGAATAAAAGATTAAATAAAAACTGGACACCTAGACAAAATATAGAACAATATAATTTCTTAGATTTAGATTGTGTTGCAGATACAAATAAAACAATCCAATTATGGATAGGATATATTTCAAAACAGTTAATAGATAACAAAATATTAATAGCAGATGCCCCTGGATACATAGAACGAACATTAATAGGAACAACAAAAATATGGCTACAAAATTTATCATCAGAAAGTTTGGAAACATTAAGAAATAATAAGAAAATTAATAATGAACCAGCAACAACATCTATAGATATATTAACTAAGTATGAAATGGCAATAAGGAATGAATTTAGTAGTATGACTACCGAAATAGAAGAACGACAAAAAGATAAAGAACTAAACAGAAATCTAATGAATAAATTAAGCATATGTAAAATGAGTTATATGGATGAATATACATGTGCATTTAAAGAATATTATTATAAAGGATTATATACAAATGAAGAAAGCAGAGAAATAAGGAAATTATATTATACAAAATTACCAGAACCGTTTAGTTCAAAAATAACTAAAGACTGGCAAGAATCAGGACTAATAGATACATTAGGATCCAGAATAAAATTTCTACAAAAATGGTTTACAGAATTATGTGAAAAACATAAGGAAGACATGAAAATGGAAAAAATATTAGTAAAAAACTTAGCATGTTGTACAACTAGAACAGCACCACAATTTGGTTGCACAAATAAATACAAATACAAGAAAAGAATTAAAAAATACAGACCATTTAGAACAAAATACAAGTATAAAAGACCAAGAAAAAGGTATTATATAAAAAATTATAAACAAAAAAGGCCTCATAGACCTAAGAAAAATATATCAGAATGTAAATGCTACAACTGTGGCAAATTAGGACATTTAGCTAGAGACTGTAGAGTACCTAAAAACGTAAATAAAAAACAAATTTCAGAAGTAGAAATAATAATTGAAGACGAAGAATATAAACAAATAGATTATATAGATTATGATCTAAATGATGAAGATAGTATATATGAATTAACAGAATACGAAAAAACAGACAATGAAAATGAAATAAATGAATACGAAACAGATAATGACTGAAACAGATGTAAGAATTATAAGTAAAGAAGAATATCAAGATAAAGAAAGCTCAGAACAAAAAATAATATTTGACAACAATATGTTCGAACAAATAAAAGGAAAAGAATTAGATTTAAGTGTAGACAAAATTTTGGAAATACCTAAATTAAAAAATTTCTTTAAAATAAGACAAGAAGAATACTACGTAGTAAGTCAAAAAGAACATATAATAGACTGCAAATACACCCAAGGAAAGGCTAAAATACCTATAATAAATAAAAAGATAATAAACAAGGAAATCCAAGAAATAAAAGCTAGAAATCCAATAAAATACGTACACCTAGGAGCAACAGAAATACTTATAAAAGCATGTTTTAGAGAAGGAATAGATACACCAATTGAACTATATTTAGCAGATGATAGAATAATCCACCCAATAGAAAAGAGTATAATAAGCGCAGTTAGAGGAAACTTAATATACCAAAAATTTAAGTTTATTATAAGTGCTAACTACTCAGTAGCATTAGATGACAGGAATATAGACAAATCTCTAGTACTATACTGGAAAATGTCAGGAATAGAACTGGCACCAGGTAGTAAAATATTTACAGCTAGATGTAAAAACTTATACGTATTAACTACAAAGCATAAGATAACAGCTAAAAATAAAATTCAAAGAATTAAAATAGAAAACCCTTTTGACAAAATAATTAATGTTATTGATAATAATGATTATAGCTACAAAGATATGGATATTGAGGAGGATCTAGAAATAGTAAAAGAAAGACTAAGCACATCAAAAAGAATAAACTATGATACACCATCGTCATCTAGAAATAGTACTTCAAGGAGAATAGAATATGAAATACAACCTAAATTACTAGAACAAAGAATGGATGAAATACAACCTTACCAATACTATATAATAGGAATATTAAATCAACGAAAATATTTAATAAAAATAGATACAGGACAAAACGAAAGTTATGTCACAAGAGAACTAATAAAGGAAGAAGAAATTACAAAAAAACGAAAATATAAATACAGAATTACCTGGAATATTAACAAATATGGAACAAAGTACAGAACAAGAATTAATTATTGGAGGAATACCAATAAAAATAAAATTCAAAATATATCAAGGAAAAGACAATATAACTTTAGGAATAAAATGGCTGGAAACAGTAAAACCTTATAATATAGACGAAAAACAGCTAATAATACATTACGAAAATAAAAAGATAATCATTAAAAGGACATTAATATGAAAGAATGACAAAAATCTACATACTAATGAAAATAATAGTGGAAGGATATTACAACAGATATTATACACCTATGATAGATACAGGAGCAGGAGCAAATATGTGTAAACATAATTGCCTACCAGAAGAAAAATGGGAAAAATTAAAAACACCACTTATAGTAACTGGATTTAATAACGAAGGAAGTATGATAACACATAAAACCAAAAATACAAAAATACAAATATGGGATAAAATACTAATAATTGAAGAAATGTATAGTTACGAGTTTACTAATAGAGATATATTATTAGGAATGCCATTTTTAGAAAAGCTATACCCACATACTATAACAAAAACACATTGGTGGTTTACCACCCCATGTAATAAAAAAGTAGGAGCAAAAAGAATAAATAACAAAGTAAGAAAAAATACACCATGGATTAAAGGAAGTGAAAAAATTACTCAAAAGTTAGAAAACATAACAACTAACGACCAGAAAATTGAAATGATAATATTTACAATTGATGAAATACAAATATTACAAGACAAGTTAAAATTGTTATATAATGAAAACCCATTACAAGGATGGGAAAAATATAAAACAAAAGTAAAAATTGAATTAGTAGACGAAAATAGCATAATAACACAAAAACCCCTAAGATACAATTTTGAAGACCAAAAAGAATTCCAAATGCATATAAAAGAATTATTAGAAAATAATTACATACGAGAAAGTAATAGTAAACATAATAGCCCGGCATTTATAGTAAATAAACATAATGAACAAAAAAGAAAGAAAAGCAGAATGGTGATAGATTATAGAAATCTAAATGCAAAAACTAAAACATATAATTACCCAATACCAAATAAGATTTTAAAGATAAGACAGATAAAAGGATATAATTATTTCAGTAATTTTGACTGTAAATCAGGATTCTACCACTTAAAACTAGAAGAAGAATCTAAACAATTAACAGCATTTACCGTACCCCAAGGATTTTACGAATGGAACGTATTACCCTTTGGATATAAAAATGCACCAGGTAGATACCAACACTTTATGTATAATTACTTCAACCAATTAGAAAACTGTATTGTATACATAGACGACATATTATTATATTCAAGAACTAAAGACGAACATATAAGACTACTAGAAAAATTCATACATATAGTAGAAATATCAGGAATAAGCCTAAGTAAAGAAAAAGCCGAAATACTGAAAAACCAAATAGAATTCTTAGGAATACAAATAGACATAAATGGAGTAAAAATGCAAACACGCATAGTACAAAAAATAATAAATTCTGAAGAATTATTAGATACTAAGAAAAAACTACAATCCTTTTTAGGATTAGTTAATCAAGTGAGGGAATATGTACCAAAACTAGCAGAAAATCTAAAACCATTACAACAAAAATTAAAAAAGGATATAGAATATCACTTTGATGAAAAAGATAAAAAATACATAAAAAGGATAAAAGAAATGTGTAAAGAACTACCAAAACTATATTTTCCGGATGAAAACAAGAAATTCATCTACATAGTAGAATCAGATTCTAGTAATCATAGCTATGGAGGAGTATTAAAATATAAATATGAAAATGAAAAAATAGAACACCACTGTAGATACCATTCAGGATCGTACTCAGAACCACAAATTAAAGGGAAATAAATAGAAAGGAACTATTTGCATTATATAAATGTTTGCTTGCATTTGAACCATATATTGTTTATAACAAATTTATTGTTAGAACAGATAACACACAAGTTAAATGGTGGATAACTAAAAAGGTACAAGATTCTGTGACAACAAAGGAAATAAGGAGATTAGTATTAAATATATTAAATTTCTCATTTACAATTGAAGTCATCAAAACTGAGAAAAATACAATTGCAGATTACATCTCAAGACATGGAAAAAGATGAAAATAAGATGGACCAAATACTCGGAATGCTAAGTACACTTTGCAAAAAAGTGGAAAAGCTAGAAGATGACATGCAAAAGCTGAAAAACAAAGATAGCAGTCAGCAGCGTGACTTAAAAAACGCGGAGCTATGCCAATCGGAAGGCACCAAACTTCCAGAGCTAAAAGGAGACGTTGGGAAACTCCTTAAAACCCAAGCTAACAACCCATCTACTTCTTCTGCAGGTACATCAGGACCCAAAGAAAGAAGAGACATTATCAGAAAACAGCAGCTATTTGACAAGCAATTTACGATGAAAAATATACCTCCAACTCCACAAACAAATACATACAAAGAAAGCTTAAACCAAGCCAGACAGACCTACAACCATATATCCAATACCTACATTCAGAATATTCACAAAATACAAACCTACTTAAACAAAAATCCACGATCCATAACCACCAAAAACCCAGAAGAAGACTATGTTACCCAATATTTACAAGGATATAATAAGTTGATTGCACAACCAAATACAAACTCCAACCTAGTCAGGACATGCTACAATTATGGATTGCTAAATACTGTATATACCAAGACAGGAGATGAGATAGCAACCATACCAGAACTACATAAAGCATTCATGACATATAAAAGAATAACTAAAGGGACATTTTTCTATATCAAAATATACGCAGCACCAGCAGAGATATTATTTAATGAAATAAAACCAATCATACAAGTAGTAAAAATAGGATTAACAAGGGAGATGATAATACCAGAGAAGATAGAACAGCAAGAAGAAATAAGCTGTACAGATATACCAGATTTTTATGCAAATAAAAGAATTATTGGTCTAGCTACAATAATAAGTGAGCTAGCTAATAATTTCTTAAACGGAAATTCTATCTGGAGCTATTACTCAAGAGATCAAACTATGATTTATGCTAACTCCAGAGAACACAAAGAAGCAGATATGGAAGAAGTACGCCAATGGATACTTAGTCTGCTGAAGCCAGAGGAAATACCAACTACAAGAGCTATACGGAGAAACTACATTTCCCCAACTCTTCTAACAAGATATTGCAAAACAGTAGGACAGAAATATCCAGATCACCATTGCACAAAGTGCCACGGTGAAGAGAATAATCAGATACCGGATGTACAGCTAGAATAATGATCCAACGGCCGAGATAAGAATAAAACAATCAAACGGCCAGAACAAGAAAAACAACATACGCAGAAAAAGCTGAGAAGAAAGAAGATAAAAAGGTGTCGGCCATTTAGATAAAAAGCAGAAGATAATATAAAGTTTTTTGTTTTAATGTAAAGATGTCGTCCATTATTTTGGACAGACAAAAGTTTTTTGTTTTTTTGGAAAGTCTTAAAGTGTACAGTAATAGGGCGGCTACTTTAAACAAAAGTCGCAAAGTAGAATAGTGTTGTGTCGGCCACAAAGTACTATTCATAAACAGTAGAGGTCGTTTATGAACAGTAAAGGCCAATTGTAAAGTTTGTAAATTTTGTTTATAAATACAACCTCAGACGGAAGCCAAAGGCATCCGCATTCCTCAATTCCCTCTGAATATCTCACTTCCGCACTCCCAAACCCCCCACCTATTATACTTAAGAAAGGGAAAATAGAAGCAAAACATTATGGAATAAAAGATTAAATAAAAACTGGACACCTAGACAAAATATAGAACAATATAATTTCTTAGATTTAGATTGTGTTGCAGATACAAATAAAACAATCCAATTATGGATAGGATATATTTCAAAACAGTTAATAGATAACAAAATATTAATAGCAGATGCCCCTGGATACATAGAACGAACATTAATAGGAACAACAAAAATATGACTACAAAATTTATCATCAGAAAGTTTGGAAACATTAAGAAATAATAAGAAAATTAATAATGAACCAGCAACAACATCTATAGATATATTAACTAAGTATGAAATGGCAATAAGGAATGAATTTAGTAGTATGACTACCGAAATAGAAGAACGACAAAAAGATAAAGAACTAAACAGAAATCTAATGAATAAATTAAGCATATGTAAAATGAGTTATATGGATGAATATACATGTGCATTTAAAGAATATTATTATAAAGGATTATATACAAATGAAGAAAGCAGAGAAATAAGGAAATTATATTATACAAAATTACCAGAACCGTTTAGTTCAAAAATAACTAAAGACTGGCAAGAATCAGGACTAATAGATACATTAGGATCCAGAATAAAATTTCTACAAAAATGGTTTACAGAATTATGTGAAAAACATAAGGAAGACATGAAAATGGAAAAAATATTAGTAAAAAACTTAGCATGTTGTACAACTAGAACAACACCACAATTTGGTTGCACAAATAAATACAAATACAAGAAAATAATTAAAAAATACAGACCATTTAGAACAAAATACAAGTATAAAAGACCAAGAAAAAGGTATTATATAAAAAATTATAAACAAAAAAGTCCTCATAGACCTAGGAAAAATATATCAGAATGTAAATGCTACAACTGTGGCAAATTAGGACATTTAGCTAGAGACTGTAGAGTACCTAAAAACGTAAATAAAAAACAAATTTCAGAAGTAGAAATAATAATTGAAGACGAAGAATATAAACAAATAGATTATATAGATTATGATCTAAATGATGAAGATAGTATATATGAATTAACAGAATACGAAAAAACAGACAATGAAAATGAAATAAATGAATACGAAACAGATAATGACTGAAACAAATGTAAGAATTATAAGTAAAGAAGAATATCAAGATAAAGAAAGCTCAGAACAAAAAATAATATTTGACAACAATATGTTCGAACAAATAAAAGGAAAAGAATTAGATTTAAGTGTAGACAAAATTTTGGAAATACCTAAATTAAGAAATTTCTTTAAAATAAGACAAGAAGAATACTACGTAGTAAGTCAAAAAGAACATATAATAGACTGCAAATACACCCAAGGAAAGGCTAAAATACCTATAATAAATAAAAAGATAATAAACAAGGAAATCCAAGAAATAAAAGCTAGAAATCCAATAAAATACGTACACCTAGGAGCAACAGAAATACTTATAAAAGCATGTTTTAGAGAAGGAATAGATACACCAATTGAACTATATTTAGCAGATGATAGAATAATCCACCCAATAGAAAAGAGTATAATAAGCGCAGTTAGAGGAAACTTAATATACCAAAAATTTAAGTTTATTATAAGTGCTAACTACTCAGTAGCATTAGATGACAGGAATATAGACAAATCTCTAGTACTATACTGGAAAATGTCAGGAATAGAACTGGCACCAGGTAGTAAAATATTTACAGCTAGATGTAAAAACTTATACGTATTAACTACAAAGCATAAGATAACAGCTAAAAATAAAATTCAAAGAATTAAAATAGAAAACCCTTTTGACAAAATAATTAATGTTATTGATAATAATGATTATAGCTACAAAGATATGGATATTGAGGAGGATCTAGAAATAGTAAAAGAAAGACTAAGCACATCAAAAAGAATAAACTATGATACACCATCGTCATCTAGAAATAGTACTTCAAGGAGAATAGAATATGAAATACAACCTAAATTACTAGAACAAAGAATGGATGAAATACAACCTTACCAATACTATATAATAGGAATATTAAATCAACGAAAATATTTAATAAAAATAGATACAGGACAAAACGAAAGTTATGTCACAAGAGAACTAATAAAGGAAGAAGAAATTACAAAAAAACGAAAATATAAATACAGAATTACCTGGAATATTAACAAATATGGAACAAAGTACAGAACAAGAATTAATTATTGGAGGAATACCAATAAAAATAAAATTCAAAATATATCAAGGAAAAGACAATATAACTTTAGGAATAAAATGGCTGGAAACAGTAAAACCTTATAATATAGACGAAAAACAGCTAATAATACATTACGAAAATAAAAAGATAATCATTAAAAGGACATTAATATGAAAGAATGACAAAAATCTACATATTAATGAAAATAATAGTGCAAGGATATTACAACAGATATTATACACCTATGATAGATACAGGAGCAGGAGCAAATATGTGTAAACATAATTGCCTACCAGAAGAAAAATGGGAAAAATTAAAAACACCACTTATAGTAACTGGATTTAATAACGAAGGAAGTATGATAACACATAAAACCAAAAATACAAAAATACAAATATGGGATAAAATACTAATAATTGAAGAAATGTATAGTTACGAGTTTACTAATAGAGATATATTATTAGGAATGCCATTTTTAGAAAAGCTATACCCACATACTATAACAAAAACACATTGGTGGTTTACCACCCCATGTAATAAAAAAGTAGGAGCAAAAAGAGTAAATAACAAAGTAAGAAAAAATACACCATGGATTAAAGGAAGTGAAAAAATTACTCAAAAGTTAGAAAACATAACAACTAACGACCAGAAAATTGAAATGATAATATTTACAATTGATGAAATACAAATATTACAAGACAAGTTAAAATTGTTATATAATGAAAACCCATTACAAGGATGGGAAAAACATAAAACAAAAGTAAAAATTGAATTAGTAGACGAAAATAGCATAATAACACAAAAACCCCTAAGATACAATTTTGAAGACCAAAAAGAATTCCAAATGCATATAAAAGAATTATTAGAAAATAATTACATACGAGAAAGTAATAGTAAACATAATAGCCCGGCATTTATAGTAAATAAACATAATGAACAAAAAAGAAAGAAAAGCAGAATGGTGATAGATTATAGAAATCTAAATGCAAAAACTAAAACATATAATTACCCAATACCGAATAAGATTTTAAAGATAAGACAGATACAAGGATATAATTATTTCAGTAATTTTGACTGTAAATCAGGATTCTACCACTTAAAACTAGAAGAAGAATCTAAACAATTAACAGCATTTACCGTACCCCAAGGATTTTACGAATGGAACGTATTACCCTTTGGATATAAAAATGCACCAGGTAGATACCAACACTTTATGGATAATTACTTCAACCAATTAGAAAACTGTATTGTATACATAGACGACATATTATTATATTCAAGAACTAAAGACGAACATATAAGACTACTAGAAAAATTCATACATATAGTAGAAATATCAGGAATAAGCCTAAGTAAAGAAAAAGCCGAAATACTGAAAAACCAAATAGAATTCTTAGGAATACAAATAGACATAAATGGAGTAAAAATGCAAACACACATAGTACAAAAAATAATAAATTCTGAAGAATTATTAGATACTAAGAAAAAACTACAATCCTTTTTAGGATTAGTTAATCAAGTGAGGGAATATGTACCAAAACTAGCAGAAAATCTAAAACCATTACAACAAAAATTAAAAAAGGATATAGAATATCACTTTGATGAAAAAGATAAAAAATACATAAAAAGGATAAAAGAAATGTGTAAAGAACTACCAAAACTATATTTTCCGGATGAAAACAAGAAATTCATCTACATAGTAGAATCAGATTCTAGTAATCATAGCTATGGAGGAGTATTAAAATATAAATATGAAAATGAAAAAATAGAACACCACTGTAGATACCATTCAGGATCGTACTCAGAACCACAAATTAAATGGGAAATAAATAGAAAGGAACTATTTGCATTATATAAATGTTTGCTTGCATTTGAACCATATATTGTTTATAACAAATTTATTGTTAGAACAGATAACACACAAGTTAAATGGTAGATAACTAAAAAGGTACAAGATTCTGTGACAACAAAGGAAATAAGGAGATTAGTATTAAATATATTAAATTTCTCATTTACAATTGAAGTCATCAAAACTGAGAAAAATACAATTGCAGATTACATCTCAAGACATGGAAAAAGATGAAAATAAGATGGACCAAATACTCGGAATGCTAAGTACACTTTGCAAAAAAGTGGAAAAGCTAGAAGATGACATGCAAAAGCTGAAAAACAAAGATAGCAGTCAGCAGCGTGACTTAAAAAACGCGGAGCTATGCCAATCGGAAGGCACCAAACTTCCAGAGCTAAAAGGAGACGTTGGGAAACTCCTTAAAACCCAAGCTAACAACCCATCTACTTCTTCTGCAGGTACATCAGGACCCAAAGAAAGAAGAGACATTATCAGAAAACAGCAGCTATTTGACAAGCAATTTACGATGAAAAATATACCTCCAACTCCACAAACAAATACATACAAAGAAAGCTTAAACCAAGCCAGACAGACCTACAACCATATATCCAATACCTACATTCAGAATATTCACAAAATACAAACCTACTTAAACAAAAATCCACGATCCATAACCACCAAAAACCCAGAAGAAGACTATGTTACCCAATATTTACAAGGATATAATAAGTTGATTGCACAACCAAATACAAACTTCAACCTAGTCAGGACATGCTACAATTATGGATTGCTAAATACTGTATATACCAAGACAGGAGATGAGATAGCAACCATACCAGAACTACATAAAGCATTCATGACATATAAAAGAATAACTAAAGGGACATTTTTCTATATCAAAATATACGCAGCACCAGCAGAGATATTATTTAATGAAATAAAACCAATCATACAAGTAGTAAAAATAGGATTAACAAGGGAGATGATAATACCAGAGAAGATAGAACAGCAAGAAGAAATAAGCTGTACAGATATACCAGATTTTTATGCAAATAAAAGAATTATTGGTCTAGCTACAATAATAAGTGAGCTAGCTAATAATTTCTTAAACGGAAATTCTATCTGGAGCTATTACTCAAGAGATCAAACTATGATTTATGCTAACTCCAGAGAACACAAAGAAGCAGATATGGAAGAAGTACGCCAATGGATACTTAGTCTGCTGAAGCCAGAGGAAATACCAACTACAAGAGCTATACGGAGAAACTACATTTCCCCAGCTCTTCTAACAAGATATTGCAAAACAGTAGGACAGAAATATCCAGATCACCATTGCACAAAGTGCCACGGTGAAGAGAATAATCAGATACCGGATGTACAGCTAGAATAATGATCCAACGGCCGAGATAAGAATAAAACAATCAAACGGCCAGAACAAGAAAAACAACATACGCAGAAAAAGCTGAGAAGAAAGAAGATAAAAAGGTGTCGGCCATTTAGATAAAAAGCAGAAGATAATATAAAGTTTTTTGTTTTAATGTAAAGATGTCGTCCATTATTTTGGACAGACAAAAGTTTTTTGTTTTTTTGGAAAGTCTTAAAGTGTACAGTAATAGGGCGGCTACTTTAAACAAAAGTCGCAAAGTAGAATAGTGTTGTGTCGGCCACAAAGTACTATTCATAAACAGTAGAGGTCGTTTATGAACAGTAAAGGCCAATTGTAAAGTTTGTAAATTTTGTTTATAAATACAACCTCAGACGGAAGCCAAAGGCATCCGCATTCCTCAATTCCCTCTGAATATCTCACTTCCGCACTCCCAAACCCCCCACCTATTATACTTAAGAAAGGGAAAATAGAAGCAAAACATTATGGAATAAAAGATTAAATAAAAACTGGACACCTAGACAAAATATAGAACAATATAATTTCTTAGATTTAGATTGTGTTGCAGATACAAATAAAACAATCCAATTATGGATAGGATATATTTCAAAACAGTTAATAGATAACAAAATATTAATAGCAGATGCCCCTGGATACATAGAACGAACATTAATAGGAACAACAAAAATATGACTACAAAATTTATCATCAGAAAGTTTGGAAACATTAAGAAATAATAAGAAAATTAATAATGAACCAGCAACAACATCTATAGATATATTAACTAAGTATGAAATGGCAATAAGGAATGAATTTAGTAGTATGACTACCGAAATAGAAGAACGACAAAAAGATAAAGAACTAAACAGAAATCTAATGAATAAATTAAGCATATGTAAAATGAGTTATATGGATGAATATACATGTGCATTTAAAGAATATTATTATAAAGGATTATATACAAATGAAGAAAGCAGAGAAATAAGGAAATTATATTATACAAAATTACCAGAACCGTTTAGTTCAAAAATAACTAAAGACTGGCAAGAATCAGGACTAATAGATACATTAGGATCCAGAATAAAATTTCTACAAAAATGGTTTACAGAATTATGTGAAAAACATAAGGAAGACATGAAAATGGAAAAAATATTAGTAAAAAACTTAGCATGTTGTACAACTAGAACAACACCACAATTTGGTTGCACAAATAAATACAAATACAAGAAAATAATTAAAAAATACAGACCATTTAGAACAAAATACAAGTATAAAAGACCAAGAAAAAGGTATTATATAAAAAATTATAAACAAAAAAGTCCTCATAGACCTAGGAAAAATATATCAGAATGTAAATGCTACAACTGTGGCAAATTAGGACATTTAGCTAGAGACTGTAGAGTACCTAAAAACGTAAATAAAAAACAAATTTCAGAAGTAGAAATAATAATTGAAGACGAAGAATATAAACAAATAGATTATATAGATTATGATCTAAATGATGAAGATAGTATATATGAATTAACAGAATACGAAAAAACAGACAATGAAAATGAAATAAATGAATACGAAACAGATAATGACTGAAACAAATGTAAGAATTATAAGTAAAGAAGAATATCAAGATAAAGAAAGCTCAGAACAAAAAATAATATTTGACAACAATATGTTCGAACAAATAAAAGGAAAAGAATTAGATTTAAGTGTAGACAAAATTTTGGAAATACCTAAATTAAGAAATTTCTTTAAAATAAGACAAGAAGAATACTACGTAGTAAGTCAAAAAGAACATATAATAGACTGCAAATACACCCAAGGAAAGGCTAAAATACCTATAATAAATAAAAAGATAATAAACAAGGAAATCCAAGAAATAAAAGCTAGAAATCCAATAAAATACGTACACCTAGGAGCAACAGAAATACTTATAAAAGCATGTTTTAGAGAAGGAATAGATACACCAATTGAACTATATTTAGCAGATGATAGAATAATCCACCCAATAGAAAAGAGTATAATAAGCGCAGTTAGAGGAAACTTAATATACCAAAAATTTAAGTTTATTATAAGTGCTAACTACTCAGTAGCATTAGATGACAGGAATATAGACAAATCTCTAGTACTATACTGGAAAATGTCAGGAATAGAACTGGCACCAGGTAGTAAAATATTTACAGCTAGATGTAAAAACTTATACGTATTAACTACAAAGCATAAGATAACAGCTAAAAATAAAATTCAAAGAATTAAAATAGAAAACCCTTTTGACAAAATAATTAATGTTATTGATAATAATGATTATAGCTACAAAGATATGGATATTGAGGAGGATCTAGAAATAGTAAAAGAAAGACTAAGCACATCAAAAAGAATAAACTATGATACACCATCGTCATCTAGAAATAGTACTTCAAGGAGAATAGAATATGAAATACAACCTAAATTACTAGAACAAAGAATGGATGAAATACAACCTTACCAATACTATATAATAGGAATATTAAATCAACGAAAATATTTAATAAAAATAGATACAGGACAAAACGAAAGTTATGTCACAAGAGAACTAATAAAGGAAGAAGAAATTACAAAAAAACGAAAATATAAATACAGAATTACCTGGAATATTAACAAATATGGAACAAAGTACAGAACAAGAATTAATTATTGGAGGAATACCAATAAAAATAAAATTCAAAATATATCAAGGAAAAGACAATATAACTTTAGGAATAAAATGGCTGGAAACAGTAAAACCTTATAATATAGACGAAAAACAGCTAATAATACATTACGAAAATAAAAAGATAATCATTAAAAGGACATTAATATGAAAGAATGACAAAAATCTACATATTAATGAAAATAATAGTGCAAGGATATTACAACAGATATTATACACCTATGATAGATACAGGAGCAGGAGCAAATATGTGTAAACATAATTGCCTACCAGAAGAAAAATGGGAAAAATTAAAAACACCACTTATAGTAACTGGATTTAATAACGAAGGAAGTATGATAACACATAAAACCAAAAATACAAAAATACAAATATGGGATAAAATACTAATAATTGAAGAAATGTATAGTTACGAGTTTACTAATAGAGATATATTATTAGGAATGCCATTTTTAGAAAAGCTATACCCACATACTATAACAAAAACACATTGGTGGTTTACCACCCCATGTAATAAAAAAGTAGGAGCAAAAAGAGTAAATAACAAAGTAAGAAAAAATACACCATGGATTAAAGGAAGTGAAAAAATTACTCAAAAGTTAGAAAACATAACAACTAACGACCAGAAAATTGAAATGATAATATTTACAATTGATGAAATACAAATATTACAAGACAAGTTAAAATTGTTATATAATGAAAACCCATTACAAGGATGGGAAAAACATAAAACAAAAGTAAAAATTGAATTAGTAGACGAAAATAGCATAATAACACAAAAACCCCTAAGATACAATTTTGAAGACCAAAAAGAATTCCAAATGCATATAAAAGAATTATTAGAAAATAATTACATACGAGAAAGTAATAGTAAACATAATAGCCCGGCATTTATAGTAAATAAACATAATGAACAAAAAAGAAAGAAAAGCAGAATGGTGATAGATTATAGAAATCTAAATGCAAAAACTAAAACATATAATTACCCAATACCGAATAAGATTTTAAAGATAAGACAGATACAAGGATATAATTATTTCAGTAATTTTGACTGTAAATCAGGATTCTACCACTTAAAACTAGAAGAAGAATCTAAACAATTAACAGCATTTACCGTACCCCAAGGATTTTACGAATGGAACGTATTACCCTTTGGATATAAAAATGCACCAGGTAGATACCAACACTTTATGGATAATTACTTCAACCAATTAGAAAACTGTATTGTATACATAGACGACATATTATTATATTCAAGAACTAAAGACGAACATATAAGACTACTAGAAAAATTCATACATATAGTAGAAATATCAGGAATAAGCCTAAGTAAAGAAAAAGCCGAAATACTGAAAAACCAAATAGAATTCTTAGGAATACAAATAGACATAAATGGAGTAAAAATGCAAACACACATAGTACAAAAAATAATAAATTCTGAAGAATTATTAGATACTAAGAAAAAACTACAATCCTTTTTAGGATTAGTTAATCAAGTGAGGGAATATGTACCAAAACTAGCAGAAAATCTAAAACCATTACAACAAAAATTAAAAAAGGATATAGAATATCACTTTGATGAAAAAGATAAAAAATACATAAAAAGGATAAAAGAAATGTGTAAAGAACTACCAAAACTATATTTTCCGGATGAAAACAAGAAATTCATCTACATAGTAGAATCAGATTCTAGTAATCATAGCTATGGAGGAGTATTAAAATATAAATATGAAAATGAAAAAATAGAACACCACTGTAGATACCATTCAGGATCGTACTCAGAACCACAAATTAAATGGGAAATAAATAGAAAGGAACTATTTGCATTATATAAATGTTTGCTTGCATTTGAACCATATATTGTTTATAACAAATTTATTGTTAGAACAGATAACACACAAGTTAAATGGTAGATAACTAAAAAGGTACAAGATTCTGTGACAACAAAGGAAATAAGGAGATTAGTATTAAATATATTAAATTTCTCATTTACAATTGAAGTCATCAAAACTGAGAAAAATACAATTGCAGATTACATCTCAAGACATGGAAAAAGATGAAAATAAGATGGACCAAATACTCGGAATGCTAAGTACACTTTGCAAAAAAGTGGAAAAGCTAGAAGATGACATGCAAAAGCTGAAAAACAAAGATAGCAGTCAGCAGCGTGACTTAAAAAACGCGGAGCTATGCCAATCGGAAGGCACCAAACTTCCAGAGCTAAAAGGAGACGTTGGGAAACTCCTTAAAACCCAAGCTAACAACCCATCTACTTCTTCTGCAGGTACATCAGGACCCAAAGAAAGAAGAGACATTATCAGAAAACAGCAGCTATTTGACAAGCAATTTACGATGAAAAATATACCTCCAACTCCACAAACAAATACATACAAAGAAAGCTTAAACCAAGCCAGACAGACCTACAACCATATATCCAATACCTACATTCAGAATATTCACAAAATACAAACCTACTTAAACAAAAATCCACGATCCATAACCACCAAAAACCCAGAAGAAGACTATGTTACCCAATATTTACAAGGATATAATAAGTTGATTGCACAACCAAATACAAACTCCAACCTAGTCAGGACATGCTACAATTATGGATTGCTAAATACTGTATATACCAAGACAGGAGATGAGATAGCAACCATACCAGAACTACATAAAGCATTCATGACATATAAAAGAATAACTAAAGGGACATTTTTCTATATCAAAATATACGCAGCACCAGCAGAGATATTATTTAATGAAATAAAACCAATCATACAAGTAGTAAAAATAGGATTAACAAGGGAGATGATAATACCAGAGAAGATAGAACAGCAAGAAGAAATAAGCTGTACAGATATACCAGATTTTTATGCAAATAAAAGAATTATTGGTCTAGCTACAATAATAAGTGAGCTAGCTAATAATTTCTTAAACGGAAATTCTATCTGGAGCTATTACTCAAGAGATCAAACTATGATTTATGCTAACTCCAGAGAACACAAAGAAGCAGATATGGAAGAAGTACGCCAATGGATACTTAGTCTGCTGAAGCCAGAGGAAATACCAACTACAAGAGCTATACGGAGAAACTACATTTCCCCAGCTCTTCTAACAAGATATTGCAAAACAGTAGGACAGAAATATCCAGATCACCATTGCACAAAGTGCCACGGTGAAGAGAATAATCAGATACCGGATGTACAGCTAGAATAATGATCCAACGGCCGAGATAAGAATAAAACAATCAAACGGCCAGAACAAGAAAAACAACATACGCAGAAAAAGCTGAGAAGAAAGAAGATAAAAAGGTGTCGGCCATTCAGATAAAAAGCAGAAGATAATATAAAGTTTTTTGTTTTAATATAAAGATGTCGTCCATTATTTTGGACAGACAAAAGTTTTTTGTTTTTTTTGGAAAGTCTTAAAGTGTACAGTAATAGGGCGGCTACTTTAAACAAAAGTCGCAAAGTAGAATAGTGTTGTGTCGGCCACAAAGTACTATTCATAAACAGTAGAGGTCGTTTATGAACAGTAAAGGCCAATTGTAAAGTTTGTAAATTTTGTTTATAAATACAACCTCAGACGGAAGCCAAAGGCATCCGCATTCCTCAATTCTCTCTCAATATCTCACTTCCGCACTCCCAAACCCCCCATTGGTATCAGAGCTAAATAATCAAAAAATAAAAAACAACATATCTTAAAACTATCTACAAATGGAAAAATCTAGCAACGATGCAAAGATACAAACTGAGGTATGTTTATTCATAACTATGAATAGCTAAACAGCTATATTCCTTATAATCTCTTAAAGTATTATCTGTTATTATCTTCTTGTTATATCGTCATGATGAAGGTTTGATTAAGTTTGCTATGTAAGTGTTTAGTAAGCTGAGAGTAAGTAAGCCCAGACTATGCCATCCTAAGGTGGAAACCGGTGAGGCCAGGTGAGCCGTTTTAGGGGAGTACACAGAGTTGAGGCAATGTTAGGGTAACTGATTGAAGCTGAAAACGCATAGTAATGACCGAAAAAGACTATTCAAAATAACGATATAATAACTGGATAATTCTGAATAATGCCTAAAGAAGATTAGAGGGAATATTATGTTTAGAAAAATTCATAAAATGAGTTCAAACCTATCACATAGAAATCATAGATATGAGTTACTTGTCTTATGCATAATGAAATTATTGTCTAAAATATTAGAAGAGATAATAGAATTAGAAGAAACAATGAAGTTAATTAACCAAGATTGGACAGAAATGACTATAGAAGAAATGAGAAAATTAGATAAGGATTTAGAATAAAAAATGGTAAATTATGAATATATAAATATTGGTTAGATACTATGGAAAGTATAAGATTAACAAAGCTTTTATTACAAGATAATATAAGGGAATATATGAAAGATAGTAATCTGGAACGTAATCTGGAATATTTAGAGTATGCATATGGATGTATAGAAGAGTTACAAAGATTAGAACCATTAAAAATAGAATATTATAATAAAATGTTTAACTAATGAACCAAACACAGAATAAATCAAAGAAAGGTCATATCCAGAAAAAAGCTAAAAAATTAAAAAATCAGCTAAAAGTACTATATCCTGAATATAAACAGCTAAGCTTAAATAAAACAAATAAAAATAGACTCGAACACCTAATAGATCTAATCTCAGAAACAGAATATAAATATATAAAATGTCTGAAGAAGAAAAAATTAACATAAATAACAACGAAAAATACAAACAACAATTATTAAAAGAAATAGAAGAAATAACAAATGAAATAAAATTTAGGAAAGAAAGATTAAATTACTGTATAATCGCAGAAATAGAATCTAAAAAAGAAAAAGGAAACTATTATATAATTACAAGAGCATGCCAAACACCTATAAAGACACAGGAAAAATTAATATCCCATCTAAAATTACAATTACAACTATTAAAATATAAATTACAACACGATTTACAATGAACAAGGAAGAATATGTTATAGAAGAAGAAAAATATATAAGCCAAAATGGATTAGAAATAAAAATTGTACACTCAAATTAAGGAAGAAGATTTAAAAAGATAGGAGACCAATTATATTTAATGTTAGAAAAAGAATCAGCAAAACTAGAAGATAGCTTAACAGCTATGGTAAGGATTAATAAAGAAAATGAGGAAATAGACAGGAAAAAAGAAATAGAAAAAATTAAAAAACAAGCACAAATAGAAGTTCAGCAAATTAAAGAAGAAAAAGACACAAGAATCCAAGAGCTAGAAAAAGAACTAGAGAAACTTAAACAATTATATGAAGAAAAATTAAAAACAAAAGAAAAACAACGTGAAGAATTAAGACTTACAGAAGAAATAGAAAAATTTAAAATATTATTAGAAGAATCAGGTACAGTAGAAAATCAGCCTAAAATAGGAATAGACGACATAAGTGAGCAAAATGATGAAGAAAACTTAGATCAATATTCAGAAACATCAGAAACTTATACTAATCTAATAGAAAAGGAAAATAACATAGAAATTAATGTAGAAGACATAGACGAAAAACCTAGTACATCAGGAACTAGAAGTCCAAGAAGAGCAAATACTAGTCCAACCTATTATACTTACGAAAGGGAAAATAGAAGCAAAACATTATGGAATAAAAGATTAAATAAAAACTGGACACCTAGACAAAATATAGAACAATATAATTTCTTAGATTTAGATTGTGTTGCAGATACAAATAAAACAATCCAATTATGGATAGGATATATTTCAAAACAGTTAATAGATAACAAAATATTAATAGCAGATGCCCCTGGATACATAGAACGAACATTAATAGGAACAACAAAAATATGGCTACAAAATTTATCATCAGAAAGTTTGGAAACATTAAGAAATAATAAGAAAATTAATAATGAACCAGCAACAACATCTATAGATATATTAACTAAGTATGAAATGGCAATAAGGAATGAATTTAGTAGTATGACTACCGAAATAGAAGAACGACAAAAAGATAAAGAACTAAACAGAAATCTAATGAATAAATTAAGCATATGTAAAATGAGTTATATGGATGAATATACATGTGCATTTAAAGAATATTATTATAAAGGATTATATACAAATGAAGAAAGCAGAGAAATAAGGAAATTATATTATACAAAATTACCAGAACCGTTTAGTTCAAAAATAACTAAAGACTGGCAAGAATCAGGACTAATAGATACATTAGGATCCAGAATAAAATTTCTACAAAAATGGTTTACAGAATTATGTGAAAAACATAAGGAAGACATGAAAATGGAAAAAATATTAGTAAAAAACTTAGCATGTTGTACAACTAGAACAACACCACAATTTGGTTGCACAAATAAATACAAATACAAGAAAATAATTAAAAAATACAGACCATTTAGAACAAAATACAAGTATAAAAGACCAAGAAAAAGGTATTATATAAAAAATTATAAACAAAAAAGTCCTCATAGACCTAGGAAAAATATATCAGAATGTAAATGCTACAACTGTGGCAAATTAGGACATTTAGCTAGAGACTGTAGAGTACCTAAAAACGTAAATAAAAAACAAATTTCAGAAGTAGAAATAATAATTGAAGACGAAGAATATAAACAAATAGATTATATAGATTATGATCTAAATGATGAAGATAGTATATATGAATTAACAGAATACGAAAAAACAGACAATGAAAATGAAATAAATGAATACGAAACAGATAATGACTGAAACAGATGTAAGAATTATAAGTAAAGAAGAATATCAAGATAAAGAAAGCTCAGAACAAAAAATAATATTTGACAACAATATGTTCGAACAAATAAAAGGAAAAGAATTAGATTTAAGTGTAGACAAAATTTTGAAAATACCTAAATTAAGAAATTTCTTTAAAATAAGACAAGAAGAATACTACGTAGTAAGTCAAAAAGAACATATAATAGACTGCAAATACACCCAAGGAAAGGCTAAAATACCTATAATAAATAAAAAGATAATAAACAAGGAAATCCAAGAAATAAAAGCTAGAAATCCAATAAAATACGTACACCTAGGAGCAACAGAAATACTTATAAAAGCATGTTTTAGAGAAGGAATAGATACACCAATTGAACTATATTTAGCAGGAAAAAAGGCACCAGACCATTCGGCGAACCACAAGATGATCCATCCTTTGAACCCACGGCTCGTTGGTTGTGCCGTGGTGGAGAACTCCTGAAAATGTCAAAATTCACCTAAAACTGACGAGTGAAATATATGACCTGTTGTTAGATTGTAGCGGCCGTTTGTTCTAGTCGTTGGAGCAGATACAAAGGTGACTCAGAGCAGAATCAGGGTCCAACGAGTGAATCCATGAGCTGTTAGTTGGACCAACGACCCGTCGTATGGGTCATAGGTCCTGCCAGCTAGAATTTTTAATTCGGCAATTCAGGGATATTTTGGTAAAACCTTACATTTTTAACTTCTAAGTGGCATTGTTTTAAGCTTTCTAAAGGGATGATTAAGGGGTTATACTTATACTAAACCCTTATCCTCTTCAAACATTGTAAGTTGAAATTTCTCTCTTCAAGCTTAGGTATGTAGGGTCATGAATGGGAATCTCTTCCAGCCTCATGCCCAATCAAATAAATTTCATGAATTCAAGTCTCCAACCACGTTTCATGAAAATTCTAGGGTTAGACCCAATTTTGGTGAAATCTCTTATCATCTTCTACGAATTCAATCCATGTTCTATGATTACGATTACATATTTTCTGCAAGAATCTCTTATGAACCTATGTGTCTCAAATTATGATGATTTACTTAATTACACATGAATTTCATGAATCCCAAGTTTGTATATCATGGTCGAATCAGCGACATTATTTTCATTCCTTGTTCACGTATGTCAAGTATGTCAAGTATGTCAAGTATGTTTATGATATTCATGTTTTCAACTAGCCATACAAAATTAAGTATGTTTCATGATTATTTCTATGAGCAATATGCATGTTTTGGGAGTAGTATTTAACACCAAGTAGGAAAGGGTTCAGTGCACTCAGGTCTCAGAACTACGTACCGCCGTAGAATAAGGGGTCCTCACTAGTTGAAAGTATCTCCCTTAACCCTAGCCTAATGAGTCCTCACTAGTTGAGAGTGTCTCCCTTACACTACTGGGCTCATGATTACGAGTGATATCGTGCCTTTATCATTCTTTTCCCTGGCAAGGCTTAGGACAGCTCTGCCAACTTGAGCAAGATAGTTGGGAATTATGTGCTCATTCATGATGGTGTCAGCTATGAAAATCTCCCACTATTCCTCATGTTTTAAGATGTTAATATTCAGGATTTATGATATTATATTTTATAGTATAATTGACCCATTGATCAGTTTATGAGCTTTTACTTACGATTTCAAGCATGATAAACCGTATGATTTTACTTATAAAACCTTGGTTCATTATGCTTCAGCCTATGATGAATCACTCATGTTTATGACTATCTCACAATGATGATTTTAGTATGTTATCCTCACTTTTGTGTTTTGCTTAGCCTACGTACTCAGTACATTCAAAGTACTAGCCACATATTTTTATGTTATATCATCTCATGATATAGGTTCGAGCGATCAGTCTCAGCCTTGCTATTAGGTTACTCTCAATCTAGTCCAATCCAGCTCTTGGTGAGTCCTCATGACCCGAGGACATCAGTTTTGATGCATGTTTTTTTATTTTATGTCTTTCAGTTTTCTGACTTTAGTGGAGCTAGTTGGGAGTGTTGTCCCATCAACTCATCCTATGACTAGAGGTTTTTCAAACAACTATGTTTAGATGTTTTCAGCAGTGTTGGCTTGTATTTTCGTCTATTTTATGATTATCCTAGGCTTCCGCTTACACCTGATGTTATGCATTATGAAATTTCTGCTTTGTTTAGGTCTTAGAGTAAGTTATGCATGTGTCATGGATTAGTTTGGAGCCATTCGTGGTTCTTGATCCCGTGTTATGATTTGGGGTCCGTGCTCGGGTCGGACAAATTTTGTATCAGGGAAACAGGTTTAGGTGTGTCCTAGGGTGTCTAAAAGCCGCATTGAGTAGAGTCTTTTCATGGGTGTGAAGCGCGCCACACTTATGAGGAAGAGGCTACAAGATGTTTAAGAAACTTTCCTTTTTTTATGATCTATGTTGTGCGATGAAATTCAACTCTCTCTATCTCTCTAATTCATGCTATATGCGTTTGCAGAAATATGTGTCACTGTCGAGTAAATCGAGGAAGGAATAGAAATGGAAATGGCCATGGGTATGGCAATGAAGATGGGCATCAACCAGCCCCACCAGCTCCAGTGGACCCTTTGAATGAGCAAGTGACTCGTGTTGAGTTCAGGACTGCTTCTCGTATGTTGGCATAGGCTATGACAGCCCAAGTCAACCAATGGACGGTTGCCCATGTGAACACTTATGGGAATGTTGCAGTGGCTAGAGTGTGATACTTCACTAAGATGAACACACCAGAGTTTCATGGTTCCAAGATGGATGAGGATCCACATGAGTTCATTGAGGAGATCTAGATGATTACTCAGATTATAGGAGTTTCTGGAGAGTAGAGTGTAGATTTGGCCTCCTATCAGTTGAAGGGGGTAGCTTATATTTGGTTCCAATAGTAGAAGGAGGTTCGTGGAGTACGTGCAGCTCCTATTGACTAGGATGAGTTCATTACAATGTTCTTGGACAGGTTCTTTCCCTGAGAGTTCAGGGAAGCAAAGGTAGCAGAGTACGTCAATTTAAAGCAAAACAAATGGTTGTTCAGGAGTATACCTTGAGGTCTACCTAGCTGTCCCAGTATGCTCTGGAGATGGTTGCCGCGCCAGAGCTCGTATGAGAAAGTTTGTATCACAGGTTGCATATTCTTAAGTAAAAGAGTGCAGGACCACTATGCTTATCAGCGACATGGATATCTCTCGATTAATGATTTACGCTCAGCAGATAGAGGAGGAGCAGATGAGGAGAGGGAGAGAGAGAGAGACCAAGAGGATAGGACAGGAAGATTGGGGTATTCTTAACAGAGGTTCGGTGGTGGACATCACCCACAGTCCCACCAGAGGTCATCATCCCCAGCTCCATCATTAGCTAGTGTACCCTCTAGACCCATAGGTGATTAGAGAGGTAGAGCATCAGGCTCTAGGGGTCAGGGGAGCATGTCATGGGAGCGCACTTTCTCAGCTTGCAGAAAGTGTGGTAAGAACCATACAGGAGAGTGCTTGGTTGGCTCAGATGCTTGCTACGGATGTGGGAAGCCCTGACACAGACTTAGGGATTGCCCTTCAGCCGGACGGGGTAACGGTAGAGGCCGTGGCCCAGCCACTAGCTCAGCACTCGCCCACCTCAGCAGGACGCATCATCTAGTGCCGGTGGCAGTCATCGCTAGAACTGTTTCTATTCCCTTTCCTTATTCTAAGAGTAGGAGAGCTCGCCATATGTGGTCATGCTTATGAGTTGGAGTTGCCAGTGGGGTTAGCTTTGGTGTATTCAGTTTTCCATGTGTCCTTGCTAAAGAAGTGCATTGGTGATCCAACTCTAGTTGTTCCGGTAGAAAGCATTGGTGTGAAGGATAGTCTTACCTATGAGGAGGTTCTAGTGGAGATCCTTGACCATCAGGTTCACAAGTTGAGGAACAAGGAGGTATCTTTAGTGAAGGTTTTGTGGAGAAATCAGCTAGTTGAGGAAGCTACAGGAAAGCTGAAGTAGATATGATGGATGGATACCTGCATCTTTTTCCTTCCAACATAAGATACTAGTTTCCTCCTTAGTACTCTATTCAGCTTCATGTCAAGCTCATGTCTCTCAGTTCCTTTCATGTCTTAGCATGCATGTAAGTGTTATAAATTTATTTCCGTCATGTATCTCAATTCGGAGTTAGTCAGTCTATCAGTTTAAGTCTATAGCCTTTCATATTCGGGATTGTAGTTCATTCCCTATCCTTTCAGTGTAATTAACCTTCATTCGAGGGTGAATGTTTCCAAGAGGGAGATAATATAATACCTTGAAAGTTTTTACTATCAAGCCCGAGACTTGCAGCAAAAACCAGCAGGAAAGTTGTCCCATGGTGGAGAACTTCTGAAAGTTGTCAAAATTCACCCAGAACCAACGAGTGGATTGTATGACCCGTTGTTAGATTGTATCGACCATTTGTTCTAGTCATTGGAGAAGGTTCAGAGGGTGATTCAGAGTAGAACAAAGATTCAATGAGTGAACCCATGAGCCGTTGGTTGGACTAGCGACCCATCGTATGGGTCGTAGGTCCCGCCAGCTGAAATTTTTAGTTCGGCAGTTCACGAGTATTTTGGTAAAACCCTATGGTTTTAACTTCTCAGTGGTATCATTTAAGCTTCCTAAAGGGCTTATTAAGGGGTTATACTTATCCTAAACCCTCATCCCTTCAAACACCATAAGTTGGAATTTCTCTCTTAAGGAAAAGCTAGGATTATTCATCATCTTCTTTCCATTTTCTCCTAGGTCTTCAAATCAAGTCAAAGATTCATCAAGTACGGATATGTCGGATCATGAATAGGGGATATATCCACCCTCATTCCCAATTTCAAATCTATTTCATGAATTCAAGTCTTCAATCGTGTTTTATATATATGGAAATTCTAGGTTTAGAACCAATTTTGATGAAGTCTCTTATGATCTTTTACGAATTTAATTCTCTTATGATTCAATCCATGTTCGATGATTATGATTACATGTTTCCTACAAGAATCTCTTATGAACCTTTGTTTCTCTAGTTATGATGATTTACGCATTACACATGAATTTCATGAATCCCAAGCTTATGTATCATGGCCGAATCACCGACATTGTTTTCATGCCTAGTTCATGCATGTCAAGTATGTTTATGATTTTCATGTTTTCAACTAGTCCATGCAAAACTAAGTATATTTCATGATTATTTCTATGAGCAATATGTATGTTTTGGGAGTTCAGTGTATCCAGGTCTCAAAACTATGTGCCACCGTAAGATAAGGGGTCCTCGCCAGTTGAGAGTGTCTCCTTTTCCCCTAGCCTAAGGGGTCCTCTCTAGTTAAGAGTGTTTCCCTTACACTACTAGGCTTATGATTATGAGTGATATCACACCTTTATCGTTCTTTGTCCTGGCAGGGATTAAGACGGTTGTGCCAACTTGAGCGAGATAGTTGGGCATCAGGTGCTCATTCATGATGGTGTCGGATATGAGAATCTCCCACTATTTCTCGTGTTTTAAGATGTTCATGTTTAGAATTGATGATATCATGTTTTATAGTATAATTGATTGTAATACCCTGAAATCCCTAAGATCAGACCCGAGTGTTGAAATGGAGAAAATAGAATTTTCTGCACCAGGTCACAGGACGAGTCATCCAGTGACCCGTAAGGTGCACCATGAGTCGTTAAGTGACATGTGGGGAGGAGCGTGGACTTGGTTGGAATTATGGGCTTGAGGTTGACCAAGAGTGAGACCACGAGTCATCAAGTGGTTCGTGGTCAGTGGTCGGTTTGAAGGTTGAGGGTTTTTGGCAGTGTCCCTAATGGTTGTCACCACGAGTCATAGGGCATACCATGAATGGTGGTGTCCCTCGTGGTGATGAGATTCTAGTGCAGGCAACAGGAAGCAGACCACAAGTCATGGTCTAGGGCACGAGTCCTGCAGTCCCTCGTTGGGACTGGTAGTGAGTATTTTTCTGCGAATTTATTAAGGATTTTTTCATAATTCCTAAGTTCCTAATGCCTATATTACATCATTTTAAGCTCAAAATAGTATTTTTTAAGAGGGGTGAGTTCATTCTAAGCCTATTCACTTCCATGCATGAAAGTTTAGAAGCTCCTAAGGGTGACCAAGCCTAGATTCCTCATGTTTTTCCCCAAATTTACATTGGGTAATCAAGAGAGTTGTGAAACCAGATTTCTACAGGTATGTAAGGTTATGAATGAGTGTATTCATAACACCCATGCCCAAACACTCTTCAATTTCATGAAATTTTAGTTGATGAATCTATAAGGTTTTAACCCAACATGTGAATTCCCTAAATATCAATCATGGGTATGATCTAAGCATGTTTCTAATGTTGAATTATGATTAATGGGAATATTTTACAATGTTTTTCATTATGAATTATATCTTCAAATTTTATAAATTATGATGCCCATCCATGAAAGTTCATGAATAGATGAGATTATGATATATGTATTCAAGCATGATGAGATGTATATGAAGAAAGTATGATTTCGATTTAAAAATGTCTATACCTATGTTTTCGAATGAATTAAGATTATGTCAAGTATGTTTAAGTATTGGGAAAGCCCATATGATCAAGTATGTTTCATGTTTTATCTAAATTTCATGTTATTAGCTTACCACATGGATTTTGGAGTCTAGATTCCCACTATTTTCAGCTTGTGGTATGGTTTGAGCCCAAGGCTCCTCATGTATGATTTCATATTTATGCATGTATGTTATGAGTCATCTTCGTCAGTAGACGATGGTTCAGCCTCATTGAAAAATGATGGAGAGCATATGCATGTTTTTGGGAGTAGTGTCTAGTACCGAGTAGGCTAAGAGTCAGTCAACCCTATGCCTCAGAACTACGTGCCAACATAGGTATGTTAAGATTATTGGGACCTCCCTTGTGAGCTTCCCCTGCCCCTAAGAGGCCTTCAAATTGATATCGATATCATGGTAGGATCCTTAGCCCTGAAAAAGCTATGGACGGCTCTATCGACTTGAGTGTAATAGTCAGGACCACATAAGCTCTATTATGGTGATGTCGGTTATATGACGAGTCTCTCATTGTTCCTCATGATTTTAGTTATGCATATTCATCAGTCATGTTATTATATTTTCAGCAGGTTTGACCCAATGTACAGTTTTACTTATGATTATCAGTTTTTAGCTTGGAGTCATTGGATTCAGTTATAATACTCAGTTATGTTCAGATCATGATTTCAGAAAATAGCATGCAAGCTTTACTCTCAGAATCTTATCTTAATTATGTTTTTATGATATGCATGATTTATGATTCTACTTACTTAGCATTTTTACTTACCTTACACACTCGGTACATTCACGTACTAACCACATACTTTATGTTGTATCGTTTCATGACACAAGCTCAGATATTCAAGCTCAGTCCCATCATTAGACAGATCTGCATTTTTAGCACTTTCCAGCCAGAGTTGGTGAGTTCTCATCTTCTGAAGGCCTTTATCATTAGTTTTGAGTATTTTTTAGTTTCAAACTATAGTGAGTTAGTTGGGGTTTTTTCCCATCAACTCGTCACTAGTAGAGGCTTTTCAGACATAGCATGTATTCAGATTCAGCCGTGTGTATGTGTTCAGATGTTATGATATTTTTAGACTTCCGCTTTATTATATATGTTAGACTTCCGTTTGATTATATTGGATTTAGTTGTCATGTTCATTCCATGGGTCGACTTGGAGTCCCTCGGGATTCTTTTCCCAGTGTCTCATTTCGTTCCACCGTAGGTTTGTTGGGACCTCCTTTGTGACTATCCCCAACCTAAATGGCCCTTTTCATGGTGATATCACGCCCTTCATGGTTCTAGTCTTGGCAAGGTACGAACAGCCTCCCGACTAGGTTTACAAGTCGGACTTTATGTGTGCTCACATGGGGTATGTCGGTTAAGAAAATCTCCCACTGTTCCTCATGATTTATGCATGTTTATGATTATGTATCTTGGCTCAAGTTATGTTGAGTAAAGCTTTCTCCTATTATTATGATTACGTTTGTATTACAAATGTTTTCAAAACCTTGAGCCTTATGTTATGTTACGATATGAGCATGATGTCCTACTCTTATGATCATTCATGAGTTTTATATATTTTGAATGTCCATTTTACTTACCTTGCATACTAGGACATTTCACATACTGACCGCATACCTTCTATGTTGTATCGTTTCATGATACAGGACCCAGCTCTCAGGCTCACCCTCCTCAGTAGCTCTTTAGAGTTCACTATCAACTTATTTGGTGAATCCTCATGTTCCGAGGGCCATTTGTTTAGACTCTATTGTTCTCTTTCAGTTTCAGTATTGTAGGGTTAGTTGGGGTATTGTCCCATCAATCCGTATTTCATGATTAGAGGCTTTTCATACTATTAGTTGTATTCAGCCATCATGTATGGATTATGTATTGTCTCTTCTCCATTATTATGTCATGATTACATTTCCTTATGTTAAGTCTTCCGCTTATGTGACTGAATCAGATGTATGCTCACTCCATGGGTATACTTGGGGTCTCTCGGGGCTCCTTGTCCCGTGTTTATGATCGGGGTGTATGTTTTGGGTCATGACAAACTTGATATCAGAGCCATAGGTTTGAAGTGTCCTGGGGTGTATGAAAGCCGCGTTAAGTAGAGTCTTTTTCATGGGTGTGAAGTGCGCCACACTTATGATGAAGAGGCTACAAAATGTTTAGAAAATGTTCGCTTTTTTGTGATCTATGTCATGCGATGAAAGTCCTTACCCTTCTAATTCATGCTATTCACGTTTGCAGAATCATGCCTCGACGTCAAGTGAACGCCAGAAGAAATGGTAATGGAAATGATCATGAGGGTGCCAACGGTGACGAGCATTAGCAAGCCCCACCCGTTCACAGGGAGCACGCACCAGAGCCAGTTGCCCACGCTGAGTTTAGGGCAGTGATTCAGATGCTGGTACAGTCCATGGCTGCCCAGGTTCATTATCAGACAGTGGCGCATTACCCTTAGAATGGGAATGCAACGACGGCTAGGGTGAGGGATTTCTTGAGGATGAGCCCTCCTGTGTTCACGAGGTCGAAGGTGGATGAGGATACACATGATTTCATTGAGGAGATTCTGAAGATCACCCAGGTTATGGGGGTGAACAATGGGGAGTGTGTTCACTTTACCTCCTATCAACTAAAAGGGGTGGCTCACATATGGTTCAAGCAGTGGAGAGATGCGAGGGCAGTGGGTGCAAGCCCGATAGATTGGGAAGAGTTCCACGTGGCATTTTTGGATCGGTTCTTCCCTCGGGGGATGAGGGAGCTCAAGGCGGCCGAGTTTGTTAATTTGAAATAGGGTGACATGTCCGTTCAGGAGTACGCATTGGAGTTCGCCCGATTATTCAAGTATTCTCCAGAGTTGGTGGCGGATCAGAGGGCTCGGGTGAGTCGTTTTTTACATGGGGTGGCGGATTACTTGGAAAAGGATTGCAAATTGCCATGCTACATCAGGATATCGACTTTCCCCACATTGTGTTATATGCACAACAGATGGAGTCGGTCTACCAGTGGCAGAGGGAGGCCAAGAGGGCCAGGACCAACAACAATTGGACTTCTCAGGTCAGGTCAGGGGTGGACAGCGTCAGCAGTCCCAGCACAGGTCTATCGCTCCAGCTCCATCATCGTCCAGCACGCCAACTAGACTCAGAGGAGATCGGAGGAGCAGAGCTTCAGATTCGAGAGGCTAGAGTAGCATGTAGGTGGAGCGCTCTTTCCCAGTTTGTGCGGGGTACGACAAGAATCATCCCGGAAGGTGCTTAGTTTGCTTGGATGCTTGCTTCGGGTGTGGCAAACCCAAACATAGACTTAAGGATTGCCCCTCAGCCATATCAGGGGTCAGTGAATCCCATGTCACAACAGTCAATTCTGCCGCTCCAGCAGCACACCCCCCTCAGTAGGGTGCCTTTACTAGTTCAGCAGGCGGTCAGCACCAAAAATAGGTTTTATGCTTTAGTACCCTTCCAGGAGCAAGAGGCTTTACCAAATGTGGTCACTGGTATGTTTCAAGTATTCCATATTGATGTTTATTCCTTATTAGATCCAGGAGCTACTTTGTCTTTTTTGACCCCTTATACTTCTAGTAGTTTTGGAGTTAGCCCTGAAATCCTATTAGAACCGTTTAAGTCTCTACTCCAGTCGGTGATTCAATTGTAACTAGACGGGTGTATAGAGGTTGCCCATTACAGTATTGCGTAAGGTCACCTCTGCAGACTTAGTAGAGTTAGCTATGACTGACTTTGACATCATTCTGGGCATGGATTGGTTGTTTGCATGTTATGCTTCAGTTAATTGTAGGACCCGTGCGGTGGAATTCCGGCTCCTGGGTGAGTCAGTTTTGGAGTGGAAGGGTAATTCAGATGTACCAGCCGGTTGGTTTATTTCATATCTTAAGGACAGGAAAATGATTTCTAAGGGCTGCATGTATCACCCAGTTAGGGTTAAGGATGTTAAGTCGAGACCCCGACTATCCAGTCAATTTTGGTGGAGTGTGAGTATCTAGAGGTCTTTCTCGATGATTTTTCAGGTGTTCCTCCTGAGAGGGAAAGTGATTTTGATATTAACCTCTTACCCGATATGCAGCCTATCTCTATTCCTCCATACAAGATGGCTTCAGCCGAGCTAAAGGAATTGAAGGATCAGTTGAAGGACCTACTAGATAAGGGCTTTATTAGACCGAGCAAGTCTCCATGGAGTGCACCAGTTTTATTTGTCCAGAAGAAGGATGGATCACTTCGGATGTGCATTGACTATCGGCAATTGAACAAGGTCACCATCAAGAATAGGTACCCCTTACCCAGGATTGATGACTTGTTTGACCAGCTCCAGGGTGCCATATGTTTCTCAAAGATAGACCTCAAGTTCGGGTATTCCCAGCTCAGGGTTCGAGAGTGTGATATCCCGAAGACAGCCTTCAGAACACGGTATGGCCATTATGAGTTTGTAGTTATGTCTTTCGGACTAAAAAATGCTCCTGCAAATTTCATGGAACTGATGAACAGGGTATTCAAGAAATATCTAGATATGTTCGTGATCGTTTTCATCGACGATATCCTTATATACTCTCGGAGCGAGGAGTAGCATGCCGCTCATTTGAGAGTAGTGATGCAAACTCTCAAGGATCGCCAATTGTATGCAAAGTTCAGCAAGTGTGAGTTTTGGTTGGACTCAGTTGCATTTTTTGGCCATGTGGTATCGAGTGTGGGCATAAATATAGATTCTTAGAAAATCAAAGTTGTGAAGAATTAGCCTAGACCGGTGAACCCTTTGGATATTCGGAGTTTCTTGGGCATAGCAGGCTACTGTCGGAGATTTTTTGAGGACTTTTCATCAATTGCAGCACCATTTACCAGGTTGACTAAAAATAAGGTGAAGTTTCAATGGTCAAAGGCTTGTGAGAAGAGCTTCTAGGGATTAAAGACTCGACTCACTACCGTGCCGGTGTTGATACTACCTGAGGGTACGGATGGTTTTATTGTGTATTGTGATGCTTCGAGAATCAATCTCGGGTGTGTATTGATGCAGCGAGGGAAGGTAATAGCATACGCCTCCAGACAACTAAAGGTCCATGAGAAGAATTGCTCGACCCATGATCTAGAGTTGGTAGCAGTGGTGTTTGCATTGAAGATATGGTGACATTACTTAAACGGGGTCCACATGGATGTATTTACAGATCACAAGAGTCTACAATATGTGTTCACGTAGAAGGACCTCAATCTACAACAAAGGAGGTGGTTAGAGCTACTCAAAGTCTATGATATGAGTGTTGTTTACCATTCGAGTAAGGCTAATGTGGTAGCGGATGCACTAAGTAGACTCTCTATGGAGAGTGTGTCCCATGTGGAGGAAGGAAAGAAAGAGGTGACAAAAAATTTCCATCGACTTGCAAGGTTGGGAGTGAGGTTTGTCGACTCAACTGATGGTGGTGTTGTTGTGCAGATGGATCAAAATCATTCTTGGTGGTTGATGGGAAATCTAGGCAAGATAAGGACCCGATTTTGAAGAAATTAAAGGAAGTTGTGTGGAGTCATAAGGTGGAGGGTTTCTCCCAAGGGGGAGATGGGGTGCTTCGGTACCAGGGTCGTCTGTGTGTTCCAGACGTTAATGATTTGAGGGGCCGGATATTGCATGAGGCACATGGTACCAGATATTCTATCCATCTAGGATCCACGAAGATGTATCATGATTTAAGAGAAATCTATTGGTGGGATGGCATGAAGAAGGATATTGCAAAGTTCGTAGCCAGATGTCCAAATTGTTAACAAGTAAAGGTTGAACATCAAAGGCCAGGAGGAGTACTTCCGGATATTAGCATTCCTACTTGGAAGTGGGAAGAGAACAACATGGATTTCATAATAGGATTACCTCATACCTGCCGACAATATGACTCCATTTGGTGGTGGTAGACAGGTTGACCAAGGTTGTACATTTTCTACCGATGAAAACCATAGATTCAGCGGATGATTATGCCAAATTGTATATTCGGGAGTTGGTTCGACTTCATGGGGTGCCCTTGTCTATTATTTCAGACCGAGGTACTCAATTTACCTCCCAGTTCTGGCGGTCTTTTCAGAAGGGGCTTGGGGCTCAAGTTAAGCTCAGCACAGCCTTTCATCCGCAAACGGATGGCCAAGACGAACGAACAATCCATACTCTCAAGGACATGTTGAGGGTATGTGTGATGGACTTCAAAGGTAGTTGGTATGCTCACTTGCCCCTGATCGAGTTTGCTTATAATAACATCTATCACTCTAGCATCCAGATGGCACCGTTCGAGGCACTTTATAGGCGGAGGTGTAGATCGCCCATTGGATGGTTTAAGGTTGGTGAGGCAGCTATGATAGGGCCTGATTTGGTTCATGAAGCTATTGTAAAAGTTTAGGTGATAAGGGACCGATTAAAGACTGCTCAAAGTCGTCAAAAGTCATATGCTAATGTGAGAAGAAGATAATTGGAGTTCGAAATAGGCGATTGAGTATTTCTAAAGGTATCTCCCATGAAGGGAGTCATGCAGTTTGAGAATAAAGTAAAACTCAGTCCCCGTTATGTTGGTCCCTACCAGATTATGAGAAGGGTTGGTAAGGTAGCGTATGAGTTGAACTTGTCCTCAGAGTTAGCTTCCGGGCATCCTGTGTTTCATGTATCGCTTTTAAAGAAATGTTTGGGAGATCCAACTCTAGTAGCTCCGGTGGACAGCGTCGGTGTAAAAGACATCCTCAGCTATGAAGAAGTTCCTGTGGAAATATTGGACCATCAAGTTCGGAGGCTACAGAACAAAGAAGTAATTTCAGTTAAAGTCTTATGGAGAAATCAGCATGTTGAAGGAACTACATGGGAAGCCGAAGCGAATATGATGGCTAAATACCCACACTTATTCTCTACTGACTCAATTCCGACTTGAGGTATCAGTTGTGCTCTATGACACTATTTAGTTTTCATGTTCAGTTCAAGTGTTCAAGTTTCTTTTATATTTATGGATGTGTATGTGAAGCATGAGATCAGTTCAGCTATGAGATACGAATCAGAGGTAGTCATTCCGTAAAGTTTCGGTTTAAATGATCAGTATTTGAATATGATAATTGCATGTTTCTGTTTTCTGCTGGTTTCCTACATTCGAGGATGAATGTTCCAAAGGGGGAGATATTGTAATACCTCGAAAGTGCTTAAGAGTAGACCCAGAAGTTAAAAGTTGAAAACTGCTGAAACTGGGAAAAATAGCACAGAACGTGCGATGTAATGACTCGTGGTATCAAACCATGGGTCATTGTATGCAGTTGTGGTGAGGGGAAGTTTGGGTGGCAGTGGAAATGATGGGCGACACTGATAACGCTCAAACCATACCTCCTTACGAAGTATGAAGCAGACGTTGTCAATAAAGAACCCAACTAGAGATTGGGGTCGATCCCACAGAAAATACGGAAGGGTATAGAAGAACGCTAGTATTTATGCAATTAAGTCAATTATATCCTAAAAGGGGAGATTTGTAAAATTAATAAGTAATTGTGTCAAGAAATTAATTGTTGATTCCAAATTAATGCAACTAACTAGGGTGAGTGTTCTCATGACTTCATAACCACAAGGCGTTTTATACTAGTGATCTATTCCGGTGCTTAGCATGCAATATCGGTAAGTTAATTTCACCTAATTGGTTGGTCCTCTATTTAGATGATTATCACCATGCAACTTGGTCCGTCTACAGGTGTATGCTTTACTAACCCTTACCCTTGATATCGTATTAGCTATTCCCAGATAAGGTAAAGCTATTAGATGAGGGTTGATAGCCTCAAATCTCCGTTGTTAATCCCTTTTCTCATTCACTACCTCCTTGGTCTAGTAAGTAAGAATAAGGCAAGTTCTAACATTTGCAACCGTTAAAAAATTAATTAAAACGAAGGAAGAAACAATACATCCATAAACTCCATCAAGAATCACTAAGTATTTACCTATGTGTGTTAATTTGTCACGGTTCCCACAACCCTAGTTGTGGTGGTTTTAGCCTATCATGTTTATATGTAAATTCATAGCATTCAAGACAAAAACAAAAATTAATACTTACAACTTTGATAGGAAGAAACTCACTTGATTAATGCAACAATTAAAAAGAACAACTCAAAAATCGTCTCAAAGTATGTCGTAAAACTTCTAAGCCCGAGACTTCAAAAATTCATAGCAGTGCCTCACGCCAGCCAAATCGCAGAAATGAAGCCACATCGCACCTGCCAACACGCAGGATCTGTTGGCGCCTCGCTCTTGTCCTAGCGCCTGATCTGCTGGCGCCGCGCGCCTCTCAGGGCGTTGCACTATTGCTGCTTCGCGCGACTGGTTGTGCTAAGGTGCTGGCACCTCGCACGGCTGTGTGCCAACCTCATGCGACCTTCAATCCTTGCATTCTTCAATCCCACTTCTTCACATTTGATCAATAAGCCTCAAATACCTTCAAATTCATCATTTTAAGCCCTAAAAATATCTCATCACGTGTGTTAGCTAATTTCACAAATATATAACATAATCACATGCAAACATAGTAATGTACAGGCAAAAATATGTCTATGAAGTGCGTGAGTACGTCCTTCATCAAAACCCCACACTTAAACTATTGTTCGTCCTCGAACAATCTACTACTTCCCTTCTAATAATTAAGCACAAAATTCATCCTACGAATAGGTCTACTTACACTTAGGATCATGAGATAAATCAATAAAACTCAAACAATTCACTCGCATGCATATCGGATCAACATTAAAATGTAAAAGTTCGAAATCACTTACTTTTGAAAACTAACTCATCAAGACATATTTTGGGCCAACATGAATTATATGTAATTTAGCAATCAAGATTAACCAAAGTCTTACCATTGTGCCCCTCACAATTTGGAGAGATGCCCTTTTCTCACACAAGATATAAGTCAATATAAACTTAGGCATAAATAAAATAATTTCCACTCACACTCCCAAAAAAACTCAACATACATGCAAATGACGATCCATAGGCTTTCCCTTAGTGTAATATTCTGCTAATATAGAATTTTGAGTCAAGGATTAATTAGGACTTAATTTGGTTGTAATATAGGCTAAGGGACGGGTAGGAACTATTTGGCCAAGATAGTGACTAATCTCCCTAAGCACTTTAATACTTCACAACACTTTAATTTTTAAGAACATTCTTCAAATTCCAAATTTTTTCCTTATACCTCCTTTTATTTTTCAACTTAGGTGACTAATGGAGATTTTTCTTTTCATCGTTGAGCTTATTCACACACATTTTTTTCCTTTTCTTTTCCTTTATTCCGTTCCCACCCTTTACGCACTCCTACTCTAGCCACCCTCAACTTAAGCATTTTTCTTATGTTGAGGTTCACAATATCCAAGGAAAGACCAAGGCCAAAACAGGTTCATTGTAAAGAAATGGGTACGGTTAATCGGTAAATCATGATTTTTTTTTCATCTTCAATTTTTAAAAGCTCTTTCTTCTTTTTGTTTTCCCACTAAAAATCACCCTCCTTGTTTAGCAAAATTTCACCTTTTTATTTTCTTCCAATTCACCACACTTTTTAGCTATTCCCTGCACTTTTCCAATTATACTCCTTTCCTACAAAAAAATATTAAAGTTCTCTAGGAGTCATTTGGATCAAATACAAGTCAATAGAACAAAAAGAGATTTAAGCTTGTAATATGACTATCAAAAGAATAAGCTAAGGCTCAACATGGCTAACTAGGATAATTACAATCAAGGTAGGTAAAATAGGATAAAAATAATGCTATCAAAGAAATGACTATATCACTGCCTAAATCAATCATTCTTATTTCACTTTGCACATACACCGGGTAAGTTCTAGACATCAATTTACAAGCATGGAGTATATCAAAAATAATTCCTCACACATTGGCACAAAAGGGTTTAACAATGGAAATCAAGATCACATAAACACATATATCCATATTGCATGCATAACATAATTAAGCCCATTTTTTCAAGTACAAAAGTCAAGTTCCCAAAAGACTAAGTGTTTCTACCTTTTTCATGCAATTTTGAGTGAATTTAATAAAGTCTCAATGATACCTAAAGTGAAGCACGTAGCATTCGTAAGGCTCAAGTATTGTTCTTCCTAATGACTAATTTACTCTTAAGACGATCACCATCCATCCATCATCGGGCAAAGTCATGACTCAATCACTAAAATAAATAAATAAATAAATAAAATCTAGACTCTTTAATCGGTTCTAAGGGACTATCCACGGGAAAAGCACCGAAAACAAAAATCAGAAGAACCCAAAATAAAATAAACCAAACTACTACACACAAACAAGCATGCAAGATAGATCATAAATCCCCAAAAACTAGGCCTGCCATGTGCAAATTTAGCAATTAAAGAATGCATGGTAATATAAAGTTCACATCTCCCACTCCATACTTAATTGGTTATATTATCCCTAGTGCTAAAACAAATAAGCATAAAGTAATAGAGTGCAAGAAGAACTCCCCGGGCCTCTACTCCTTGTCTTCAATATTTAAGCTCAATCTTTATTGAAAATTATGACCTATCACCTGCACACTTTAAAAAAACACGTAAAAACGAACAAAAAATTTATCTTAGGTTGCCTCCCAAGTAGCGTTGATTTAACGTCGTGGCACGACACATGTATCTTGATTACTCAGACTTCATCAAGATACCTGTTGAGACCGTGGTCACATCTTGGCCGCTTGTTTTACCACGCTAACCTGTGACACGTCAGAAAATAAAAGAAAAACAAAAAATAGGATATAAACACTAAAAGTTAAACACAAGTAATTAATCTAATCCTAAGTCGTATTCCCCGGCAATGGCGCCACATTTTAATAAGCTCAAACCACACCTCCTTACGAAGTATGAAGCGGACGTGGTCAATAAAGAACAAAACTAGAGGTTGGGGTCGATTCCACAGAGAATACTGAAGGATATAGAAGAACGCTAGTGTTTATTCTATTAAGTCAATTATATCCTAAAAGGGGGGATTTGTAAAATTAATAAGTAATTGTGTCGAGAAATTGATTGTTGTTTCCAAATTAATGCAACTAACTAGGGTGAGTGTTCCCCACGACTTCATAACCACAAGGCATTTTATACTAGTGATCTATTAAGGTGCTTAGCATGCAATAGCAGTAACTTAATTTTACCTAATTGGTTGGTCCCCTATTTAGATGATTATCACCACGCAACTTGGTCCGTCTACGAGTGTATGTTTTACTACCCTTACCCTTGATATCAGATTAGCTATTCCCAGACAAGGTCAAGACTATTATATAAGGGTTGATAGCCTCAAATCTCTGTTATTAATCCCTTTTCCCATTCACTACCTCCTTGGTCCGGTAAGTACGGATAAGGCAAGTTCTAACGTTTGCAACCATTAAAAAATCAATTAAAACGAAGGAAGAAATAATACATGCATAAAATCCATTCAAGAATCACTAAGTATTTTACCTATGTGTGTTAATTTGTCATGTTTCCGACAACCCTAATTGTGGTGGTTTTAACCTATCAAGTTTATAAGTAAATTAATAGCATTCATAGAAAAAAGCAAAATTAATACTTACAAAGTTGATAGGAAGAAACTCACATGATTAATGCAACAATAAAGAAGAACAACTCAAAAATCATCTCAAAGTATGTCGTAAAACTTCTAAGCCCAAGACTTGTCTAAAACTTAGATTATAATTCTACTTCAAACTTAAAACTTGATTCTTGAAAACTTTCAAACTTTAAAACTTGATTGCTATTACATGAAAATAAAGGGGTATTTATTGTAGTAGATTTATGCGTTGCTTTTTCCTTGATGAATTTGACTTGGGATTTAAATTTCCTTTTCCTAGTTGAAGTGGGAGACCCATTTTTTGGGTGTTGGAAGCCTTTTTCGCGTCACACCTTCCAAAACCATGTCACCAGTGCCATGTCGCATGTACCACTGCGCCGAGAAGGCAGTGCCTCGCGCCTACCAACGTGCAGAAATGAAGCCGTGTCACACATGCCAACGTGCAGGATCTGCTGGCACCTCGCGCTTGTCCTAGCGCCTGATCTGTTGGCGCCTCGTGCCTCTCAGGGCGCTGCACTGTTGCTGCTTCGCGCAGCTGGTTGTGCTAAGGTGCTGGCGCCTCGCACGGTTGTGTGCCAACCTCGTGCGACCTTCAATCCTTGCATTTTTCAATCCCACTTCTTCACATGTGATCAATAAGCCTCAAATACCTTCAAATTCATTATTTTAAGCCCTAAAAATATCTCATCACGTGTGTTAACTAATTTCACAAATTTATAACATAATCACATGCAAACATAGTAATGTACATGCAAAAATATGTCTATGAAGTGCGTGAGTACACCCTTCATCAACACCCCACACTTAAACTATTATTCGTCCTCGAACAATCTACTACTTCCCTTCTAATAATTAAGCACAAAATTCATCCTACGAATAGGTCTACTTGCACTTAGGATCATGAGAAAAATCAATGAAACTCACACAATTCACTCTCATGAATATAGGATCAACATTAAAATGTAAAAGTTCGAAATCACTTACTTTTGAAAACTAACTCATCAAGACATATTTTGGGCCAACATGAATTATATGTAATTTAGCAATCAAGATTAAACCAAAGTCTTACCATTGTGCCCCTCACAATTTAGAGAAATGCCCTTTTCACACACAAGATATAAGCAAATATAAACTTAGGCATAAATAAAATAATTTCTACTCACACTCCCAAAAAAACTCAACATACATGCAAATGACGACCCATAGGCTTGCCCTTAGTGTAATATTCTGCTAATATAGAATTTTGAATCAAGGATTAATTAGGACTTAAATTTTATTATAATGTAGGCTAAGGGATGGGTAGGAACTATTTGGCATAGATAGTGACCAGTCTCCCTAAGCACTTTAATACTTCACAACACTTTAATTTTTAAGAACATTCTTCAATTTCCAATTTTTTCCTTATACCTATTTTTTAATTTTTCAACTTAGGTGACTAGTGGGGATTTTTCTTTTCATCATTGAGTTTATTCACACACATTTTTTTTTCTTTTTTTTTCCTTTCTTCCATTCCCACCCTTTACGCACTCCTACTCTAGTCACCCTTAACTTAAGAATTTTTCTTCTCTAGTCACCCTTAACTTAAGAATTTTTCTTATGTTGAGGTTCACAATATCCAAGGAAGGACCAAGGCCAAAACAGGTTCATTGTATGCAAATGGGTACGGTTAATCGGTAAATCATGATTTTATTTTCATCTTCAATTTTTAAAAGCTCTTTCTTCTTTTTGTTTTCCCACTAAAAATCACCCTCCTTGTTTAGCAAAATTTCACCTTTTTCTTTTCTTCCAATTCACCACACTTTTTAGCTTTTCCCTGCACTTTTCCAATTATACTCCTTTCCTACAAAAAAAAAATATTAAAGTGCTCTAGGAATCATTTGGATCAAATACAAGTCAATAGAACAAAAAGAGATTTAAGCTTGTAATATGGCTATCAAAAGAATAAGCTAAGACTCAACATGGCTAACTAGGATAATTACAATCAAGGTAGGTAAAATAGGATAAAAATATCGCTATCAAAGAAATGCCTATATCACTTCCTAAATCCATCATTCTTATTTCGCTTTGCACACACACCGGGTAAGTTCTAGACATCAATTTACAAGCATGGAGTATATCAAAAATAATTCCTCACACATTGGCACAAAAGGGTTTAACAATGGAAATCAAGATCACATAAACACATATATCCATATTGCATGCATAACATAATTAAGCCCATTTTTTCAAGTACAAAAGTCAAGTTCCCAAAAGACTAAGTGTTTCTACCTTTTTCATGCATTTTTGAGTGAATTTAATAAAGTCTCAATGATACATAAAGTGAAGCATGTAGCATTCGTAAGGCTCAAGTATTGTTCTTCCTAATGACTAATTTACTCTTAAGACGGTCGTCATCCATCCATCATCGGGAAAAGTCATGACTCAATGACTAAATAAATAAAATCTAGACTCTCTAGTCGGTTCTAAGGGACTATCCACCAGAAAAGCACTGAAAACAAAAATCAGAAGAACCCAAAATAAAATAAACCACACTACTACACACAAACAAGCATGCAAGATAGATCATAAATCCCCAAAAAAATAGGTCTACCATGTGCAATTTTAGCAATTAAAGAATGCTTGGTAATATAAAGTTCACATCTCCCACCCCATACTTAATTGGTTATATTATCCCTAGTGCTAAAACAAATAAGCATAAAGTAATAGAGTACAAGAAGAACTCCCCGGGCCTCTACTCCTTGTCTTCAATATTTAAGCTCAATCTTTATTGAAAATTATGACCTATCACCTGCACACTTTAAAAACACGTAAAAACAAACAAAAAATTTATCTTGGATTGCCTCCCAAGTAGCGCCTGATTTAACATCGTGGCACAACACAGGTATCTTGATTAATCAGACTTCATCAAGATACTTGTTGAGACCATGGTCACATCTTGGCCGCGTGTTTTACCACGCTAACCTGTGACACGTCAGAAAATAAAAGAAAAACAAAAAATAGGATATAAACACTAAAAGTTAAACACAAGTAATTAATCTAATCCTAAGTCGTATTCCCCGGCAATGGCGCCACATTTTAATAAGCTCAAACCATACCTCCTTACGAAGTATGAAGTGGACGTTGTCAATAAAGAACCAAAGTAGAGGTTGGGATCGATCCCACAGAGAATACGAAAAGATATAGAAGAACGCTAGTGTTTATTCTATTAAAAGGGGAGATTTGTAAAATTAACAAGTAATTGTGTCGAGAAATTGATTGTTGTTTCCAAATTAATGCAACTAACTAGGGTGAGTGTTCTCCATGACTTCATAACCACAAGACATTTTATACTAGTGATCTATTCCGGTGTTTAGCATGCAATATCGGTAAGTTAATTTCATCTAATTGCTTGGTCTCCTATTTAGATGATTATCACCACGCAACTTGGTTCGTCTACGGGTGTATGCTTTACTAACCCTTACCCTTGTTATCAGATTAGTTATTCCCAGACAAGGTCAAGCTATTAGATGAGGGTTGATAGCCTCAAATCTCCGTTGTTAATCTATTTCCTATTCACTACCTCCTTGGTCCGGTAAGTAAGAATAAGGCAAGTTCTAACATTTGTAACCGTTAAAAAATCAATTAAAATGAAGAAAGAAACAATACATGCATAAACTCCGTTCAAGAATCACTAAGTATTTTACCTATGTATGTTAATTTGTCATGTTTCCCACAACCCTAGTTGTGGTGGTTTTAGCCTATCATGTTTATAAGTAAATTCATAGCATTCATTGAAAAAAGCAAAAAGTAATACTTACACCGTTGATAGGAAGAAACTCACTTGATTAATGCAACAATAAAGAAGAACAACTCAAAAATCGTCTCAAAGTATGTCGTAAAACTTCTAAGACCAAGACTTGTCTAAAACTTGGATTCTAATTCTACTTCAAACTTAAAACTTGATTCTAGAAAACTTTCAAACTTTAAAACTTTGATTGCTATTACATGAAAATAAAGGGGTATTTATAGTAGTAGATTTATGCTTTGCTTGTTCCTTGATGAATTTGACTTGGGATTTAAATTTTCTTTTCCTAGTTGAAGCGGGAGACCCATTTTTGGGCGTTGGAAGCCTTTTCCGCGTTGCACCTTCCAAAATTATGCCACCACTGTCACGTCACGTGTGCCAGTATGCCAAGAAGGCAGTGCCTCACGCCTGCCAATGCGCAGAAATGAAGCCGCGTCACACCTGCCAACGCGCAGGATCTTCTGGCGCCTCGCGCCTGTCCTAGCGCCTGATCTGCTGGCGCCTCGTGCATCTCAGGGCGCTGCACTACTGCTGCTTCGCACGGCTGGTTGTGTTGAGGTGTTGGCGCCTCGCGCTGCTGTGTACCAACCTCGTGCGATCTTCAATCCTTGCATTCATCAATCCCACTTCTTCACATTTGATCAATAAGCCTCAAATACCTTTAAATTCATCACTTTAAGCCCTAAAAATATTTCATCACGTGTGTTAGCTAATTTCACAAATATATAACATAATCACATGCAAACATACATAGTTTATTCTCAAAACATAGTAAAGTACATGCAAAAATATGTCTATGAAGTGGGTGAGCATGCCCTTCATCATACGCAATGACTCGTTGCTTTATACATTGAGCCATTGTTATTAGTTGTAGGAAGAGGTCGGGCTTAGCAATTGGGGATACAACATGTCATCCAATGACTCGTGGTGAGAAGTGACGACCCGTGGTCACCGGTCGTCATTTGGTTGCAAGGATTTCCAGTGAATGTGACGGATCAAGACCATGACTCGTTGGAAGCAACCACGAGTCGTGGTGAGGCTCGTGGTAAGGAGGTTCACATTTTGTGAAGAGGCAAACAACGGTCGACTTGACGACCCATTGGTCCAAAGGACAAGTCGTCCTGTCCATCAGTGGTTCAGTTCCAGAGGCTAGTCTCAACAGTGCTCACGACGGGCCATACAACGGCTCATTGTTCCTTCTAACGACTCGTTTGTACGACCCATTGGACCAACCTGGACAGTTTTCAAGGAAGATTCATTAAGGGCATTTTCAACTTTTTCATGTTATAAGACCCTAAACTACGGCGTTTTAGCTTATGAAAGGTGGGTTTTAGAGGGATAATCTATTCTAAGTCCTCATTCATGCATGCAAGAGTATAGAGAGGTGATCAAGGGTGATTCAAGGCTTCCCTCTTCAAAATCCTTCCAATTTCTCCTTGGGCATTCAAGGGAGATTAAGAGTCAGTTGTTTTCAAGTATGTAAGGCTATCAATGGGTGTTTTCTTTCACACCCAAGCCCATTCTGTACGATTTCATGAAAATTCTATCAAAAATTTATTGGGTTTTGAAGTAGATTTATATAAAAATTTAATAATTGTTAATGGGCTTTGTGATTTTCGAACCTTATCATATTCTATGGGGTTTTGATCAGATTTTATAACTTTATATTATTTATAATGTTATCAATTTTGATTCCTATTAAATTAAGCTTAAATATGCATGATCCATGATGAATCGATTTATGATCTTCTCTTTAATTGATGATATTTACGAGCCCAACATGAATTACAATTTAAAATATGGATTTAATCATTTACCCATCATGATTTTATGGATTTTAAGTTATATGCATGATCTACAAGTATGTATGAACTTTATGATTCATGAATTATATTTTGGCCAACTCACGGGCCTTGTTTCATGGCTAGTTCACGTATGTACAGGTATGTTTATGATTATTATGATTTAACTATCCCATGAATTTATACATGTTATACTATGAGCACTACATATGTTTTTGGAGTAGTATTTAACACTGGGTAGGTTTAGGACCCAGGTTACGCCCCGGATATCATAAACTACGTGCCGCCGTAAGTTTGTTGGGACCTCCTTTGTGACTGTCCCCGGCCCAAATGGCCCTTTTCATGGTGATATCACACCCTTCATGGTTATAGTCTTGGCAAGGTAGGAACTGCCTCTTGACTAGGTTTACAAGTCGGACTTCATGTGTGCTCACATGGGGTATGTCGATTAAGAGAATCTCCCACTGTTCCTCATGATTTATGCATGTTTACGATTATGTATCTTGGCTCAAGTTATGTTGAGTAAAGCTTTCTTCTATTATTATGATTACGTTTGTATTACAAATATTTTGGAAACCTTGAGCCTTATGTTATGTTACGATGTTTACAATATGAGCATGATGTCCTACTCTTATGATCATTCATGAATTTTATATATTTTAAATGTCTGTTTTACTTACCTTGCATACTCGGTACATTCCACATACTGACCGTGTATTTTCTATGTTGTATTGTTTCATGATACAGGACCCGGCTCTCAGGCTCACCCTCCTCAGTAGCTCTTCATAGTTCGCTATCAGCTTATTTGGTGAGTCCTCATATTCTGAGAGCCATATGTTCAGACTCTATTGTTCTCTTTCAGTTTCAGTATTGTAGGGTTAGTTGGGGTACTGTCCCATCAACCCATCTTTCATGATTAGAGGCTTTTCAGACTATCAGTTGTATCCAGCCGTCATGTATGGATCATGTATTGTCTTTTCTTCATTATTATGTCATGATTTTGTTTTCTTATGTTAAGTCTTCTGCTTATGTGAATGAGTCAGATGTATGCTCATGCCATGGGTCGATTTGGGGTCTCTCGGGGCTCCTTGTCCCATGTTTATGATCCAGGTGTACGTTCAGTCGTGACATATTTGGTGGCTGTGTATGTTATACTTTTGTTGTTGGGGTGGTCCTGGTTAGTTGTGAGGTGCTATTGATTAAATAAAAGGCGCTAAAATATTTATGCATGATAGTAAGTAAATTGTCAATAAGTGAAAATAGGCACGAGTAATTATGAGGGTGTAGGTATTTTATATTGGTGCGGTTAAGCATTTGAATTGTGTTGAAATGGAAGAGGGCTCAATGATATGATCGAGCTACTAGCCGATGCAGCACCACTGTAGTGAGACTGCATAGTGGTTGGAATACCGCCATAGCGGTGGTTGGTAAGATAAAGTGTCTAGGTCTTATAGCTAGAGACTTATCGAGTGGGGTAAGGATATTATTATCCTGTTAAGAGATTGTTAAAGAAATTTGTGGGATATCATAAAGAGGCATAAATTGTTGCATAGAGATTGTTTATTTATGGTTGTTGATTTTATATTGTGTTGCATGAAGTAATCTAAGTATGATGATGATGCTTACCAGTATATGAGGTGTACTGATACTAATCCTGCTACACCTTTTGTGGAGTGTAGATTTGTGGCGGATTATTGAATTTTCATGATTGAAGTGGCGATACTCAGCATTAGCTTCTGCTTTTCCTTCCCTAGGCAAAGTTGTGGCCTTTTCTTTATTTGTCCTTACTCTAATTAGAGCTCTTATATATGTCTAGACTAGATCCTTTGGAAAAGTATTATTTTGGGACTCTTGAATGAAAGTAAATGATGTTCCAGTTATTTGATAATGTGTAATCATAAAGATAATTCTATTGAGAAAATTTTGTTTTTAAAGGGGTTCTTCTATTGGACTAAAGTCGAGTAGATGCCTGCATGATCCTCTAATTTGGATCGTGACACATGCACCTGCGCACATGGCTCCCCATCTGACATGCTAATATTTGGCCCCCATGGCCGACTTTACTCAAAAAACCTTATTTTCATATTATTTTACATCCAAGAAATATAAAATAAAAAATTAGCCTGTACAATATGTCTTCTACTACTTATGCTCATGTGAGGGATGGAAAACTTAAGCCAAGGAAAAAAAGTTCATATTTCTAGGGTATACAACTGGAGTGAAAAGCTATTAGTTTTGTTGCATATATCAAAAGACTTTAGGGTTAATTATTAGTAGGAATATGAGTTTCAAAGAATTTGCCTCACTAGACAGTTAGAGAGAGAAGGCAAAGCAGCAAGAGATTGTGGTGCCAGTGGCCGCACAAAGCTAGAAATTAGATCTCCACTAGCTCATCCCAGTAGTTCAGAAGTAGAAGAAGTGCAAGAGGTATAAAACCTTGACCAAGATGATAATGTTGATGCACCTTTGCAATATCAACTGTATAGCATTGCAACACGCAGAGATAAGAGAGTGATCAACTAACCAAAAAGGTTTGCAAATGTGGTTGATGGGAATCTTCTTAGATATGCAAATTTTGTGAAATTTTCTCTGTCAGTTGCAGAGAACATTGATGTGCTTGAGCTTAATATCTATAAAAAAGTTATTTCTAGTTCATAAGTAGATCGGCCAGTTGGTGCTATGGATGAAGAGATTAAGTCTCTTCACAAGAATAAAACATGGAAGCTTAGTTCACTTCTAAATGCACAAAACCTACTATGTTGTAATGGGATTATTGATGTGAAGAAAGGTCTACACATGATAATCCAACTAATATGATGACCAAGGAAGTCTCTGCCAACAAGTTTAGGCATTGCTTAGACTTGATTGGTATGTGTAGTATTCAGTATAGCCCTTTCAAGGGTTGAGGACAAGGCAAAAAGATGTTGTTTCTATTGATAAAGAGAATTCAAGCCAATGGAAATATTTATTAATTATATCTTGAAATTTTTCTTGTATATATCCCTATTGATTTAGGAAATCCACTATACTAACAGATTTGGAAAAAAAAGAATATTATCCTTGTAAGATTGGAGAACCTTTCTCTTATAGGTTTGAGACTACTTGGGATCTATATATAGAGATTGTAGTTAGGGATTCATAAGTATTGTACACTTCTTCTCTTTCATAGTGAAAAACTCTATCTGCTTCTGCTGGAGGATTAGGCTTAGATGAACCTCGTTAAATTCTTGTGTTGTTTTTCTTCTCCATTTGCTTTGTGTATGATTATGTGCTAGTTAAACCACGATCTTTCTACAACAAGAAGGTTATTAGCAAAGCTAGAGATAAGGCTTCAGATGACTAAGGAATGCAGGACAGAATAAAAATGATAAACTAGAATAGAAAGATCGAGAGAAGATTGATAAAAATTTAACTAATGTTAGATGTAGTAAAGACAACTATGAACAAGATTTGACAGGAGATAATGAGTTTATATTGATGGAGATGTTATGTTGTTGATCAATTACACAACTCAAACCACGAGGATAATTTTACAATCGAAATATCGTGCAATACATATTATGCAAGCCAGAATATTACCCTGATAGGAGATAGTAGAGGACACAAATCTGGTTAGTAGGTTAGCAAGGAGTAGAGTGTTGTTTACCAAATCCATACATACTAGTAATCGTAGTATTACTCCTATAGTGTCTTGCCCATAGATTTTTGATATTATCTGTTGTTTCTTGTACTTTGAGTATCATATTATTTTTGTTTTAGTTGATTTTTGACATGCGTTGTTTCATCTGTTATTTCTTTTTCTCGATATCTTTAATTTGTTTATCCTTGAGTCGAGAGTCTATCGAAAACCTCTCCGCCTCTAAGGTAGGGGTAAAGTCTACGTACACTTTATCCATCTCAAACCCAACTTTGTGGGACTACACTGAAAATGTATTGTTGTTGATATATCGTGCAAAGATAGAAACTTTAGCTACATTTGTAAAATTATGTGTGCAAAATAAATTATACTATGAAAAGTATGAATAGAAGAGTCAACAATCCAGATGATATTAGTGGAGAGTTAGAAGTGTCTTGGAATGAGTAGAGTGGTATGGTTTACCGTAATGAAAAGACTTCAAACATGTAGAGAAAGAGTACATTAGTTTCTCCATAAGAACAAATTAAATGAGATTGTGGAAGTTGTGTGAACTATCATGGCATTGAACTTGTGTCATTGGTGAAACTTTGACAAAAGTTATAGAACATAAACTTAGATAATACAAGGGTGAAAAGAAAAAATACATTTGTCTTCTCAAATAGTAAAAGCGCCAAACAAATTGGAGGGAAAGGAGTATTGCTTTTTCAAGTATGAGAAAAATGAGTTAGGTAAAACTTCAAAAATTGATTCAACAAATTAAACTCAAATTAGTCCACTTTCCAATCCAGCAACTAAAACATCTAGTCTATCTAAATACTTCCTCTGTCCGTTTCAATTTAAGTGCTTTTTTTTTCTAATATGTCCTGAATAAAATATCTCTTTCTATCTTAGTAAGTTCTCTAATTTCAATATTTTATATGACAATTAATATCACAAAATTTAAAAGACTAATACATATATCTTTAATTTAAAATCACATAATTCTAAAATCTTTCCTTTATTTTTTTAAACTTCATACCCACACAAATTAAGACACTCAAACTGAGACGGAGGCAATAACAATAATGATATATGGTGTGCAAACGAAACGACTCCTAATATGCACTTCAGAACAAAGTTCTGGAATTTTGTAGCTCACTAAAGATGAAATGGATCTATTTTCTTAGATTCGAATATTCAACTTTTCCAGCTCACATTTTGCCAAAGTTTAGTTAGGAACATACATATTATTGGGTGCCAAGTATGGATATACAAAATGCTACTTACACAAGTAGTGGAATAAAAATGTAAATTAAGATTGTAATATAATATCGAAAGCAAACCACCACTTTCGAAATAAGTGGCCCCATCAATAAAGCTTCAAAGCAAAGAGTCAATTTTTGCCCATGAAACAAAAGGTATAGTTCAAGGGACAAGTGGGGTCAAAAGTTTAAGACGGCCCCAAGACCATTCTTGTAAATCACCCCCTACACAGCATGATTATAAACCGACTCAAATGATTTTGGAAAGCAAACCCATCAGAAGAAACTATGAATACTAATATAAAGAATACTGAGATTGAACTTAAACAAGTCTCTTCATTTTCATGAATCGTGAATGCATATCACCAAATACGTATCCAAGTGCGAAAAAAGATGCATTCAATTTACAAACATCTTCATAATCCTATACCTGGTACTTATTCTAGTACCAAAAAGGACAAAATTTAAAGAAAAAACTTAGGGAAAAGTATCACAACCCAAAAAAGAACATCATAAAATCTTCAAACTACAATATGCATATAAATACTTGAGAGGCCTAAGAAGATGCTAGGTCTATAACCTCTACTAAAGCGAATTATTTCCCGCTAACTGTCTCCATGTAATGTTCAAATGGTCTAACAAGCAGACATCGACTTTCTGAAATTCAAAACCAAGAGAATGCACCTATGCCTCATGAGCCTTTTGGGTAGGTACTTCTTCATGAGCCTTTTGAATTCCGATCAAACGAGCATAATCAACCCATCTGTAAACCAGTTTTCCAGTTTTTGTTATGTGATTAATCAGTTGAAGGAATGGGGCAAATAGAAGGACAGATGTTTGTGAAAGAAGTGAAGGTTCTTACAATAGGGAACCCAAGAAAGTGTTGCCTGTTCGCACAGCAAAGCACATTGCACTCAACATCAACTTGTGTTGGTGTAGCATGGGCTCCAAAATCCTTTGTTCAATCACACCAGCTACTACTTGATATCTGAGAAAGAAGAAATGTGCTCATAAATTTACTTGCAGGGAGAAGAGGTATTTATTTTAATGTCTAATGGTGTTTCCAGACAGATAATTTAGCAGAATAGACCCATTTGAAGAATAGATCCCCCACTACATATGACGTAAGAATACCACTTGCATTAAGATTGTTCACGCATTATGCAGCCACATCTAGACCCTTATTTCCCCTAAAGATAGAGTAAACTTAACAGTCCCTCTGGGGATAACAGGTTAGGGGATGGAAGCAAAATGGTTGCACTGGAACACCAAATCTGTATTCTTTGTATCTATGAGCAATGTTCTTTGCAAACAAGCTAAAATCAGAAAATTCATAATGCACTTTAGACTGAAAAGAAAAATATTCTCTAGATACGAAGTTTAGAAAGTAAACGGGTACTTTGCATGATACTTTATAATATTGTGGCTAGTGACATTCTATTCATCTCGGATGAATCTCTTTTGGACTAATAATATGAAACAATGTGGAGATATGTATGACGGGGATGGAATATGACTGATTGACTGGGGTAAAGCTTCTACTTTGCTTCTCAGGACATGCAAAACTATGATATGAGAGAACAGATCATAAATGATGAAGATCTCAAAATAGTGGAAACATGCGTTTAAATGATCATACTCATTCAATCACACTCACCGAAGGTTGCTGGAAACTGCCATATAAACACCATAAGCTACACTGGTTGATAGAACAGGCAAATTCTCCACTTCTTCAGCAGCAGACTTATCAACAGCCTTCTTAGCATTTAGTACTGCATTTGTTACCACTGTGCCAACCTGGTGAGAAAGAAATTAATTCATTTAGGTACACCGTCTGGGTCTGGGACCTCTATTGTTTCCTTATGAAAAAAATATTTCCAAGAAAGAAGATATCATTGAACAAAAGTCAAAACAAAGAAACAAATAGTGATATTTGTTGTTCAGACTTCAGAGTGAAGTTAAAAAAATTACAAATATAGAAGCCATGATTCATCTTTTGTGTATTAATGACACAGGTCATGCCAAAAACAATAATCACAGGGACAGTATGTGATTCAAGTCCCAAAGGATAGCTCTTTTCCCTTCCAAAAACTTTCAAAATAATCTTAGGCAAATGTGATTATCTTAGAATAAAAGTTCTAAACCGGGCTGCAGTGAGATCCGTTTGTGCACAACCACTAACCTCAGCATAAGGAATGGAACCCAGGTTGCATACTATATTACTGAGTGCATACACTCTTAAAAATTTCCAGCCATTCTGGGGCTTTACCCAAACACCGCTGAATAGTGTTGCCCCTACACTTTGCATAAATTAGCAAAGTTCCCACTTTCCTTAAATTTTAACTATTTCTAAGAGCAATTTTTCCTTGGGAAAACCAGCTCAAAATAAACCTCCATTATATTTCTAGTATTTTTCAATTATTAAGCTGAGTTTAATGGTGTAATGGACTGTAAAACATGGTTTTTCTAAATTGAGTTTAATTTTAAGCTACATATGATGGCTTGATTGGACTTTAGTGAAATCTTATAGTCGCCAGTCACTAGCCATACAGGAAAAACCCAGTGTCTTTGAGCCCAATAAGAAATCAGTACATCGTAGATTAGGTACAAAATGTAGGTATTTTCAGGGCATCAAGAGATTATCAACCAAAAGTCGAGGCATTGGACAACAAAGCATTTAATTTTAAGGGAACAAAACATAATACATCCTTGTATTCTTTTTCACAAACTTTGATAGTAGAGGCATTGGACAACAAAGCATTTAATTTTAAGGGAACAAAACATAATACGTCCTTTTATTCTTTTTCACAAACTTTTGTAATTACGGAAAGGCAGAAGGGTGTTGGAGCCCTGGAGGGCGTGGTACATGCAGCGGCTTAGATGATATGAACCTTTTCCGTGCTACATGAATTAAGAAGTTTCAGCAATGACCTCAAAAGGGGGGTTTTGCTGTGTAGCAGATGCTACTTATGTGGTGAGAAGACTGGAAGCATTAGCCACCTCTTTCAACAGTGTCCTATAACTGACCAACTATGGCTGCTCTTCCTCAACATTGTAAATCTTCTCTGAGTTATGCTTAAGACTACAGAACAAATGTTGATATGACAGGAAAAGAAGGATTCAAGGGAAGACAAAATGGTTGGAGCACAATCACCCCAAATGCATATGATGGACAAAATGGAAGGAAAGGAACATGAGATATTTTCAAGACGGTCAATTCCATTTTAAAGATGAGCACAATTGTATACTTTTGTTTTATTTTAGTGTTAAGAGGAATTAGTAGAAGAAGCAGAACAAATTCTAGATCTCATAGAATCCCTCGAAGACTAGAGATATGATATATTTTTGCTCGATATGTAAAGCTACAGCACATCCTTAGCGCTGGAGCAATAAAATTCACTTACCACTTCAAAAAATGATAAATCTCAACAAACACTTCACTAAATGATGAATGATGATAGTGTATTCTTCAAAAGAAAAACAATCAACACCAATAATGATTTTACTTAAAACAAATAAGGATAAAGGAAAACACGAACAAGTATCAGTAACAAAAACATCTAGAATGAAAAATGAAAAGCTGAATATTACCAGGGAAGAGGCAGTTCCAACAGCAAAAAGTTTAGTCCCATTGCGCTACACATTTGATCCAACGAAACCCAGATATTCAGTCAATAATTCATTTTTGAAGTTTTATAGCTCCCAAGAATGAGGCATGAAGATGGAAGGATTACATACCACTATTGCACCTATTCTTTGCAACAATGAGTATGATGTTCCAGGCAGGGCCATCTGCATATAATAGAGAGTTAAATTTAATCCTTTAACCTTTCTTAAATTTGACACGATAAGCATTAGTGACCTGGAAGGCATTATCTGGGCAGTTGTAAAAGAACTTGGCAATTCGTCCAGCATTTACAGCAGCCATTCGTGGTCGGAGAGAAACAGTAGGAGCAGGAAGATAGACGAGCATGAAATCTGCTATTACGGCCATCACCTAAGCACAACAAAAACAAAATATCAAGGATAGAGCAATGTTTGGTCCATACTTGATTACCCTAGTTATGCACAAGCTAACCAGCACAATACAAGAACAAGTCCCATGGTGCATGCTATTTGTTGATGATATTTTGTTAATTGATGAAACTAGCAAGGTTGTTTAAAGCTTGAACTATGGAGAAGCACTTTAGAGGGTAGAGTCCCATGGTGCATGCTATTTGTTGATGATATTTTGTTAATGAAGAAACTAGCAAGGTTGTTTAAAGCTTGAATTATGGAGAAGCACTTTAGAGAGTACGGATTTATAGATAAGTAGAAGTAAGACTGAATGCATGTGTTGCAGGTTTAATCAGCTTGAGAAGAAAGAAGCTAAGGTGAAACTAGATGGACCAAAATGCAAACATTTTAAATATATAGGCTTGTTGTTTGAAGAGAATGGAATGATAGATGGAGATGTTACTCGTAGATTAAAACGAGATAGTTGAAATGAAACGAACGGTTGAAATGGAGAAGTGCTACCGGAGATGGAGTGTTATGTGGTAAAAGGATGCCTACCAAACTGAAAGGCAAGTTCTATAGAACAGCTATAAGACAGGCAATGTTACATCGTAATGAATGTTGGATTGCTAAACTCCAACATATCCTCAAAGATGTGTGCCATAGAGATGCAGATACTAGAATGGATGTGTGGTCATACCAAATTAGATAAGATTAAAATTGACCACACATGCCTGAAGATGCAAGTGGCATGCATTGAGGATAAAATGCGAGGTCTCTTGAGATGATTTGGACATGTTTCACATCAACCTACAGATGTGCATCCGTCATAGGTGTGAAATTTAGATAAGTGAATGTGTTAAAAGGGGGCAGAAAATTACATGGAAGGAAGTTATTTCGAAAGACCTATAAATCTTTGGTATCAACGAAAACTTAGTTAAAGATAGGGCAGAATGCAAGAAAAAGATCCATATAGGTGATATCTACTGGTTGAGGACAGGTTATAGACTTGTACATGTGTGTGTAACTTGTTTTTTTCATTTTTATTTTATTTAGTATGATGAGATGAAATGAGCTTAAGTGAAGAGGTGGGGATATTCATATAGTTGACCCAAACTTGTTTGGGAATGATTAGTAGTAGTTGTTATTGTTCTACCTAAAAACAAAAGTTGCACTGAAGGGAACGGATATCATGCAGCTCAACCGCATCGAGGAAGCTCACCATCTTCAGAAGTACATGTATTGACAAGATGATAAACATTTCTGGATAAGCATGTAGAGCTTAAAACCAGACCTTCTCATTTACCAAGGATTAACAACACTTTTGAGAGAACTGTAGACGATTATCCATCAAAATCTCGTTCACTAAGGATAAACAACACCTTGGAGGGAATCATCAATGATTTGCCATTTAAAATCTGAGCTTCTCATTGACCAAGGATAAACGACATCTAGGAGGAATCATCAACATCTTGTTTTCTAGAAGAATTACAAGGAAAAAAAAATGACAGACAGATAGATAGAACAAAGTATGTTATCAGTCAGAAGAGCAACGTACCACATCAGCAGTAACAATTTCCAGCTCATTAAAGAAGTTTTCCCTGCGGCGCTCATACTCAGCAGCAGTCTGGAACAAAGCAGATAAATTAACAGATAAATATTTGTACTATTGTAACAGCATCAAAGTAACAGAGGGCAGGTGAAAATGAGTCACCGATTAAAAGCACAGAGAAATAATCTCAAAATTCACACATAAATATGTATAGGAGACGCATGAAAAATATCTGCAACAACAAAGTAATACAATGCTATTATTTTCTTCTTTTTTTTTTTTGTGAAGTGCCTATCATGCTGGATTAAAGAATCCCTGGTAATTGGGTGGTTGTAACATTTGCAATCACTTCTACCTATATAGCATGATGTAAAATTATAACATTGTTGATTCAAGTTCTGAAGGATCCATAAATCCACAAATATAAAGATGGATATGTATGAATTCATGGTAAACGTTACAAACCATAGAAAATAGAGATTATAAAGTAACTTACCCCAAAAGGAAAATAATATGTGGGGAATAAAGGTTGGTAAATGATACATACATGAAATGGGACATGAATCCAAAGAAGAAATATAGCAGTTGGAGTTTGGAAAGCAGCCAAGAGAAAAAAGAGGATTCGGCCAATGAGGATTGCCTTCTAACCGTACAGAAAACATAATCTAGAGCAATGACTTTGGAAGTTTGCACTTCCTAAAGCAAAGATGAAACAACTGCATGCTTGCACAAGAAAAAGAGTCCTTTATGGGACTAAAACATTGTTTACCATGAGAAACAAGTTTTTCATAGTTGCTCTGAATGCTTCTCTAACTAGTCATCACATAAAACTTTATCAGTTAGGTCTATACAAATATAATCTCTTGTTCAATGTATTCCTTTGTTATGTAAAGTGGTTGATCTCACTCAGGGCAATCCAGTTTTGGCCAAAGAAAAAGCCAACGAAACAACCTCAGAGATACTCCATTGAAATATCCCACCCCACCCCACCCACCCTCAAAACTGCAACTGGATAAGGGGTCTGTGCAACCCGAGATCATGGTTGTCCAGCTTGAAAACCTAAACAGACCCTCTCTACAACAAAGAGAAAGGATAGATTTAATCCAACACTCTCATAAGATGTCTTCTTACCCAATCAACAAACAGACAGATATTTAGAATAAGGTTGTTGTGGCAAAGCAACTGTGGGCTATAGCAATGAAGAAGGACTGCCTCTAGATCAGATGGATCTGTAGCTTCTATATCAAGCAACATCGAGTGGAATCTGCTCCTATACCCAAGACTGCAGCATGGGCAGTCAAGAAAATATTGGACACTACCGGGTCGTTTGGTAGAGTGTATAGAATAATGTTGAATAGAGTGTATTAGTAATGCTTGTATTAATAATGCTTGCATTAGTTATGCTGAGACTATTTCTTATGCATTGTTTGGTTTGGTGTGTTAAAAATAACATTTATTGCATAATTTCTATAAGAAAAATTATTTATAAAAATACCCTCCACAAATAAGATAGAGAGGATGTAAAAAAAAAATTTGAAGCGCAATTGTGTCTTTAACAATGTTAATGCATGAATTAAAGCTCATTCCATTACTAATACCATGATTTTTATGTATTAGTTATACATAGCCTGATACTAAATAGAGTGTATAACTAATGCAAGGTTGAAAAAATGTACCAAACAAGTTATTTAGTAATACCCAAAGTTAATGCATGCATTATTTTTTCTAATGCATCTTATCAAACGACCACTGAGGGCCTTCTTATGGGGCTACGATGCAAGCAGGGGCATAGATTGTCTCAGCTCCAGCAGAGTGGAGGCTTTAGCATCAACAAGCTGTATCACATGCTCTCACCTCAGTATCAAAGAGTTCCCTGGAAGGGTATGATTCTGCAGCCTAATTTGCACCAAGGTTTAAGTTCAATTTTTGCCTTGCTGCTCAATGGAGATTGGCTACTGTGAAATGTGCTGAAGTTTGGAATTCAAGTGCCTCAAACTTTTGTGTTTTTTGTGGTCTTTCTGATGAATTCTTTGCGCATTTGTTCTTTGTCTGTCCTTATGTGAAGGAACTATGGTCAAGATTGCCAGTCTGGCTAGGTCATCACAGACCTATGTGTAATTGGTCATCTGAAGTTCAATGGATAATAAAGGAGCTAAAAGGAAATCTGGGCACTGGGCTGTTATTACCAGTGTGTTTGGCATGCTGGTTTACTTGGTTTAGAGAGACAGGAACATGATCAGATTCCAGGGGGGAGTATCTTCAGCAGACAGATTATGCAAGGAAATTGTTCTGCATATACACACAAGAGGCAGAAGCGTCTTCAGCTGGCAGAGCCTTTACTTGCTTTGAATCCATACCCTTAGGTCCTGTAATTAGAGAAGCTGCTGTATTGTCTTTTTATTCACTATGTTAGATTGTTTCTCTTCTTATCTAGCGGTAGTTTGGATAGGCTTTTGTTATTGATAGGACCAATTGTTTTGTACTGAAGATTTTTGGTTGAATTGAATGCACAGTTTACCCAACAAAAAAAGAACAGACAGATATTTTACCTAGCATAACATATATAAAATAAAAGCTAGAAACCCCAATAATCTGTTATAGCTAAGGAAAAACATTAAATATTCTCATTGTCAGCATGACAACAGCAGACTTTGAGGACTTCAAAGGATTCTTAGATAGAATCTAGAAACTAAAAGGCTCGGCAATTATATAAAGAAGCTGGATTGAAGGGAAAGAGATAAATAGACTTCCCGTGATTCAATTAATTCTTAGAGGTTGCACGATAATAGCACAAAGAACTCCCAATATCAATCATCTTGATCTCCTGCATGGTTAGCTTATTCTATACTGTCACTCACCCAAGAAATTCTTATTACACGTGTAATTTTCAAAAATAAAATAAAATAAAATTCTTGAGTCTTCAATATGAGTAGAATTTTACATTCACTCATCCCAATCACGGTTTAACTTAAGTCTTAATATTAAAATACCAGCAAACGGCCATTTTAACACTAAATAATGAATGGAAAAGGCCTATTTAAAAAGGAGGGAAAAAAAAAAGAGGTAAGTCTTCAAGTAAGCATTTTTCTTCATAACCCAAGTGTCTTCCAGAAGAATGCATCCTAGAAGTTAAATAGTATAAATAAACACATAATTTTGAGCTTGATGAATCACCCTTGCTATCCATTTATTATGAGTTGGCGTTCACATTGTCTGAACAGATGATTCCATAACCTACTAGTATAAGCTCATCTACTGATAATCAGTTAGTGATGATTTGTTGATCTACCCCAACACTTCAGCAAACAGATAATAACCACATGCCAATTATCCTCCCAAAATTTCAATATTTACTGCATACATCTCTACCCTCTTGCAGGCTGCAGCACTCTTAATTTTCCAGCAAAAGTCACTAGTTCTTCCATATTAGATATTCTAGGTCATGGCGTTTAAAACTTAGAATTCTCCGTCAATAATTCTCCGTCAATCCAAAATAGTATGCCTCCCACCCATCTAATAAGACATTACAATTGCGTCAAAAAGGACAATTAAATTACTTCATCCATCCCAAACTAATGTTCTGAGTAAATTCGGATATAGAATTTTCAACTTTTTTAAAAAAAAACATTTACACGTTTAGAAACTAATAAAAAGGATTATTAGTCACAATTGTCAGCAATTAAAAATATTTAGAAAGTATTTTAAAAAATTATGATCATAGAAAATATCAATATCTTTTGACTGTTGAAACAGTAACTAGGACAATTAAATTGAAATGGAGGGAGTGCATTTTTAAAAAAAAAAATCATCTAGCACTTTCTTTGGATGTTGAAAAGTAAAACAAGAAAATAAGACTAATATAAGAAAGTGCTATAGTTGTTAGGTCCGGTCAGTTAAGGAGTATCCAACCACCCAGAAATGTATGCCTTCCCAACCACTTTAAAAATGTGCCAAAAGTACAGGCAGATGGCAAATATATTTAAAAAATCAAAGGGACAAATGAGTTAGGCAAATATATTTAAAAAAATCAAAGGGACAAATGAGTTAAAGAAAGCATTGAACTTTAGGGTGTTAACTAATAATTTCCATAAATTATAAGTGCTAAAATGCAAATTTAAAAATGCTACTGTGCCAGTCCCAACCTTAGTGAAAATACCGACGCCGCACTCCATAGCAACCTTAGCGAGGAAGAGATCATCTGCCAATAGCCGCTCCTTAAAACCTCCAAAACGAAGCAACCATGCCAATAATGGAGATTTCTCTAGCTCAAAGTACCTTAATACTATGGATCCAGGTATTCTCCCATCCTCTATCGCCGTCTGCAAGTCCTTCGGCAAACTCTCCAACGACCTACCTGCAAAGACAATCCAGATTTTAAATCAGTAAATGCAGATCATACTGGATATGTTGGTGTTGTTGTAGATCAGTAGCATAATATAACTGTACTTCAGAGATGTATTCAGGATTTTAAATTATTATATGTAATGGAAAATAGCAAGCACGGTTAATTTCGGACTTGCCAACCTGCCTCCGTCAACGCCATCAAAGCCTCCTTCTTGTTCTTTTTCTGATCGCCACTCTCCTCGTTAGCATCATCACCACCACCTCCGCCGTTTCCACGTCCGCCTCCATTTCCTCCATTGAAATTATCATCACTGCCGCCACCTCCGCCAGCAGCGGCGAAGGACAACATTAGAAATGTGCGGCGGCTGGAGGTGAAATTAGGGCTGGAATTCATAGAGAACGAGAGGGAAGCAACACGCGCTGCGTTAGTATTGACGACGTTAGAAATGGAAACGGAGGTGCGGAAGGACGAAGATGGTTGTGAGGTGAGTGTGCCGCCATAGCGTGTCGTCACCGGGAGGAAGTTGACGGCGGCGGCGATTGACATATTTGCTGGGTCGCGTTCTGACTGTTTTGCTTTTCTGCTTCTAAATGTTTTTATTCCCTTTTTCTTTTTTCGCTCAGACTAGCTGTTTGAATGAACGTTTAGTACTATGGTTGCAGAACAGAACAGAGGGGAGATGTGTTTAATGTGAGTATAGTAGGTTTTTATGATGGTGAAATGGGGAAGTAAGCCCACGCGCAACCAAACATAGGTGCACTGCACGTTTATCAACTTTGGTTTAGTGGGTGCCGATTCCGTATACTTTTTACCGTAAATATTCAAATTCGCTTTTAAAAAGAATATAATACTGCTTTTTCTTGGTGCATCGGGAATTTATGCTAATATGATCCAAATTGGCTCTTCCTTCATAGTTTGAATTATAGACAAATATATATGCATTTAGGGCTAAGTGCACCATGGGTCATTTTTAGGGTGGTTGTTAAAAGTTAAGCCACTGTTTAATACACTATTTTTATGTAATTCCTAAATTTATAATTTTTATTTTAAAAAAAATTAAGATTCAAAATTCGAATTCACACCAAATATTGATTTGTTTGAACCTCGTAGTTGAAATCTAGTTACATAAATTGAAACAGATGAAGTAAGAGCCTGTTTGAATGGACTCGTAACTTATGGCTTACAAGACAAAAGTCATAAGTTAGACTAACTTATCACTTTTGACTTATTTTTGTTTTGCAAAACACATGCACAATCCCTTAAACTTGTCCTCATTTTCCATATTGACACTCTATCTTAGCCTTGTTTCATTTTAACCCCCCAACTCTATTTTTCATGTTCCATTTAAACACAAAATACTAACTTTTATGTTTTCATTATTTTTTTATACTCTTCAACTGCAATTTTACACTTTAAAAATCTACAGACATCTGCTAGTTTTAGTTAAAAAGATTAAAAATTGATGGACGTGCGTGAATTTTTTTAAAATAATAATAATTTTCTTTTTATAGTTTCTGCTTATTTTTGCAGAAAAAATTAACCGTCGAAAGTATGTCAATTTTCTTAAAGTACATCAATTTTTTTAAAGAAAATCATTGACAACCCGATGGTCTGTTGAAGTTTAGTGTTTTTAGTAGGGTTATTAGCAAAGAACTGGAGTTTTTTTTACTCGTATTTGAGCGAGTTAAAAATTAAGAAGTAGAATATTTGGATTAAACTCAAATGACCTTGATGATATGAAAATAAATAATTATGTAGCATTATTTAATTAAATATTTCATACCTTTTTAAAAATATTTATCAACAAGCATTGAATAGTTTAGACCGAATAGTATTTGTTCTGTTTAAATGGAACATAAGAAATAGAGTTGAAGGGTTAAAATAAAACAAGGCTAAGTTAGAGTGTCAAAATGAAAAATAGAGCCAAGTTTAAGGAGTTGTGTATTTGTTAGGCATTTTTATTATTTTGGCTTAAAAACAAATGCTTAAAAACACTTTTAAAATTTACTCAAACACTACAAAAGTATTTAAAAGTTATTTTGACGTAAAAGCATCTTAAAAAGGTCAATCCGAACATACTCTAAGTAGTTAAGGTTAATTAGCCAATCCTCAAGAAGTAAATAAAATTTATATAATATATTATCCTCCCAGTTAGTAGTTGTGCTTGCTCTTCTCCTTTCTTGTTTTCTTCTAACAAGTTATCTGATATACCTTCATAGCTTCATTGCCTCTTATGTAAATTTGAGGCAAAAGATACAAAGCAGATATTCTTTTTTCAAAATTTATGGGTTAGAATATACTTGATACTTTCTTGCCTAATGTGACTTTAAGGAACGTAGTAATTGAAATCCTTGAGGCTAATAACAGTGGCACATATTATGGGGTTAGTGCAGTTCGAGTAAAAGCTATGGGTTGAAATATGATTTTCTACTTAAGATTGGTAAAGTTTAAAAAATTGGAGTCGATAAAAGTGAATTTAGGACATAATGTCTTGAAGTTCAAATTATCGTAAGTGAAATTCTGGATACAGTCTTTCGAAGTTTAGAATATAAAGGTAAAATTTTCCAATGACGACATGATGGTTGATATACAAGGATGTTATAGATATAACTTTGAGGATGGTAGAGAGCTTATTAGCAATAAAATTTAGAAGAAGATATTACATGAAGATGGGGATCCTGATTGTATGAACTCCGAAGATAATAAAAGTTTGGATGGTGATTCGGACAATGAGAGCTTTGATTTTCCAAAGCACAATGCAAAGACCGATGGAAAATTTTTCTATCTCGACTTTATTATATACCTTTGAAAGAAAGCAGGAGTTCAAAAATGTTGTAACAACTCATAATGTAAATAAAGAGAGGCATATTAAGTGAAAAAAGAATGATAAAGTAGGGATGAAAGCAAAGTGTATACACAATGACTGTAGCTGGGTAATGGTGTTACACCCCAAGAAAATTTTGAAAATTATTTGATGTTCGTATGCTATGTTAAGGGAAGTAAGGGTTGTATATTGATCGTAGATGACAAGGAAAATGTGTGCGAATGGAAAAAACAAAGAGTGTAAAGTTTATAAATTAGGGTCAATTTTAAATGACTATATCTCCCAATATATAATGAATTAGAAGCCCCACGACCTATCAAATTAAAGGTCTTTGAGTCTAGTTTTTAGAACATCAAACATCTCGTCAATCAGAGTACGAAATAAAAAGTTATAGGTGTTTTACGGTAGCACTATCGGTCAGTGACATGGCCACCTCCCTAAAAACGGTCACCGCCCAAAAACCTTTATATTTTACGTTTTTGGTTATGAAATAATTTTCAAATTTTTCAGGTTTGAGGTGCTTGCTTACCCTCTGAAATTCTCTCTCTTTTTCAGTAGAAAATCCTTAGAAACCAAGAGGAAATCCCTCAAGAAAACACCATCAAAACACAAGCAAAAGTTGATGGAAGTGAAGGCAACATTGTGGTGAAGTTGTTGCTGCCTTGTAGCTTCGTTTTGGCAGTGTTGTTGCCGCGTGTTTGGGACTATTTTGAGCTAATGTTATACTCCATCTTAGTAGAAATTATTCCTAAGAAATAGTAAGTCACTTCCCTCTTTTGAAATCTCTAATAAGTGTATGAATTTTTGAAGGAAAACTAGAAGAAAGTTATGGTTTGTATGTTGACTTGTTGTAGTTGTTGTGCTGTTATTTTGCTGCATTTTGGGCAGCAATATTTCTGCATTATTGGGAAGTGATTTGGAGGAAAATACTCCTATTATATCCAACAATATTCTCATTCCAAGGGTAAGTGTTTCTAATTTCTTAACTTGTCTAACAATCCTAGCTAAAGCTAGAAGTTGGAGGTTATGTTGGGCTGCCGTTGTTGGTATGTTGTTGTTGAAGTTCTGCTCATTTTTGAAGGTTGGAATAGCTGTGTTTTGCTGATAATATACTCTATATTTGTGGGAGTTTTTCATGAGAAAATTGAGGTAATTTCCTACCTCTATTTTCCCCCACAGTTGTAGAAACAAGTGAAATAAGAAATGCTAAGTGTTGCCTTATTTGTTTGTGTTGTGATTGCCTATTGATGTAACATTTTGGCTGAATAAATTGGCTTGAAACAGCCTTGTCACTTGGTGATAAACTCAATAATTTAAGGGGCTAAAGTTCTGGTTGTTGAAAGAAAGAAATGACATAGGAAAGCTCGCCGGAAAAAAAAGTATGTGAGGCGTTCTTTGTCTCTTGATTTTCAAGCACGAATTCATGCCAAGGATTAATCCTGCATTCCTCTGTACTTGAGCTTCTGTAGTAGAATAGTATGATTCCTCCCAATTTTTATGATTACTTGGTATTAAGGTGTGTATTTGCTAAAGAGTTGGAACGCATGAATGTGAAGTACAGAGGGCAATTGCCTTCTATTATGGTCATAGTTGTAAATTGAGTCTGAAGTCCCCTCGGCGTGGGCACTTTGAGATGGTCCTTTACATTGTGTTATGTATTTTTGGTGTCAAAGTTGTTTCACATTATGGTTGCTAAGAAATTTGATAAGCATGGCAAGACGACAACGCGCAGACAAACCTAATAATTAGAATCGGGTTTTAACTCAATAAGGGCTAACGAAATGGAATTTCCTTATAACAGTTACCTACCCTCTCATATTCATATTTTAAGGTACCTAGGGCCATGAGGTGATTTCCCGATCCCTCTTCCTTAAGCTAAGAGACTAATTAATACGTTTCTTAATTAACCGATACGTGAAACTTGGAAGATAGAACCCGATGAGTAAACTATTGATATTTCTATGAGACCATCTTTATTGGTAGGTTATGCACAATATCTTGATGTTAACATGTTAGACGAAAATCATAATATATATATATATATATATATATATATATATATATATGTTTATGCTTACATTCAGATTACGCGCTAAAGCGACAAGGATTGCCTTTAGAAAGTCGCTATATGTTTATTAGAGCTCTTGAGTTATCTAGACCTCCTGAGAATTGCTTAAGGCTTTAAGTAGACACGTCACATGTTCTTTAAAAGTTGTAGATGTGTAAGGAAATTAACCTAAGTATAAAAGTTGAGGCGCTAGTAGCGAAGGAGAGATAAGAGTAAATGTTAGACTTTTTAAGGTAATATGTGAGGTATATGCCTTCTGTCCATAGTTGATTTCAAGAACCTTTGAGCGACGTTAAAATATGAGCAAGAAGAGTTTAAAAGACAAGGTTGGCAATTAGGTAAGAAGGTAAGTGCGTACAAGAATTGCTGGAATAGTGAACATGAGAGTAAATAATTAGGTAGGGAATGACGAATCCTGTTTGGAAAAGAATTTAAGATGAATACGAAAAGTAGAGGTAAAGGTTGTTAAATTTGATGATAAGTGTTACGATTGTTAATGAATTAGGCAAATAGCTAGTAAGATTTATCCTGTTCTAAAGACGTTTAACAAAAGAGTTATAAATAAAGTTGTTTATGTTCAGTTGTGTTAAGCTAATGAAAGGCCAGTAAAGTGTTAACTCCTTAATAAATAATTAGGATCGAATATTTTGAGATAGTGACTCAAGTTAAAGAGAAGCTCTTCATTGTTCTTTTAAACAATTATCTTTGATTATTTGTTCTAAGAGTTGGATTAACTTTTTCATGTTTAAAGGATTTTATTTTCTTGGAAGTTTCTAAACTGTTTATAATGTTGCTAAGCTTTTCTAAGCTCCACATATATTTCAATGTTTCACATGAGCTTTTCTTACGCTGTCTGAAGCACGACTAAAAGTCTTTATTTATTTTAAGGCAGCCCATAGACAGTTGCCTAGAATTTGTATATTAAAGAGCTCCAGGTTTGAGACACACAAGTTATATCTTTCTGTTCATAAGTTACCTCGAGATATGATATGATGTGCAATGAATGAGGTATGCTCACAATTCTTGATATGAAAGTATGAAAGTCAAACGAGTATAAGCACGAAATGAATGCTAAGATTGTTAATAGAAAATGTTAGGTTAACTGATTCCTCTCTGCTCCTCGTGTTAGAATTGCTAGGAGATGTTTAAAATTATGAATGTGAGACTATACATGTCTTTATGATATTCCAGTTCTAGGAACTTCCCTAGAATTCATTCACAACATATGTATGTATTTAAATGCTAAATGAAAGACCTATATGTGTATGGAATAATTGTAGTATTAGGGGTCGTGGTAAGATCCTACACATGTTACAGTTACTGATCAACATATTTTATGGGTTTCAGTATTCAGATAATTTGTATGAGCTCTGTCAGCTCCATTTATGATGGTGATTAAGATTTATTTTTATTTTACCCCGGTGTGACTCTGGGAACTAGTAATTAATTCTCGCCTTTCGCTTTTTGGGGGTGGAAGGAAAAAGAAAACGTAGGGCAGGGATAGAATCACTACACTGGTACCGGCTGGAGATATTTTTATTTTACCCCGGTGTGGTACATTGGCTGGAGATATTTTTATTTTACCCCGGTGTGGTACACCGACTGGAGATCTTTTTATTTTACCCCGGTGTAGTACACCGGCTGGATAAATTTTATATATGGATTTACGATTGGCTGATCGCTGGCATTACAATTATAGTTTCTTTCTTATGCATTTCTTAATTGCATTTTCATCTATTTATAGAGTTATTATCAGGTTTCAGTTTTCAGGATTCCAGGTTGTTACCATTCCTTATTCCTGGTTCAGTTATCTTGAGTTCAGTTATGTTATAGTAAGTTATTATCAATTACAGGTTGCAGAGTTCCAGGTTATATATATCCTCTATATGTTTATGTGATAAGTCAGTTATTACAGGATTGTTATCTCATGGTTACAGTTTCAGCCTTACATACCAGTACATTTCATTCGTACTAACGTCCCCTTGCTTGGGGACCTGCGTTTGTGCCTCAGGTGCAGGTAGAGGTCAGGATGGCCAGTTGAGTAGCAGTTCGTGAGATCAACAGATGGTTGGTATGCTCCTTTCTTCCTGGAGCTAGGTCTTAGTTATTTATGCTTGAGTTTTGAGATGCAGGTATGGGTAGGTCGGAGCCCTGTCCGACCATCGGTTAGTTTACTCTTTAGAGGCTTTGTGGACTTAGTGTGTACAGTGTTATTCAGTTTGTGGCCTCGTCTGCTTATTGTTGCTTGGTTAGCACACTAATTGCCTTGATTGCATTTCGATTGTTTACCCCGTATTGTTAAGACCTTATAGGTCCAGTTTTCAGCTTCAGTTGTCCGATTTTGGGATTGCAATTCTTTCCCCAATCTTTCAGTATACTTATTCTACATTCGATGATAAATGTTCCCAAGGGGGAGATAATATAACACGCCAGAAGTCCTCATAATAATTTTAAGAAGGTTGGACTTTTTGGTTTGTCTCTTGAGAATGCAGTTTGGGTTGCTGCAAAGACTAAAACTGTGACGTTCTTTAAAATTTACTTGAAGAAGATGCATGAATTAAATGCCCAAGTCGCTGCATAATTGAATAAAAAATCACCTACTGAATGGCTAAATCACATTCTCTTCAAGTGCTAAATGTGATGTTTTCTTGAATAATATGTGTGTGTATTTTAACAATATGAGTTGATACTCGAGACAAATCAATCATAATTTTGTTGGAGAAATTAAGGTATCTACTTATGACTAGATTACAAACTAATAGGGATAAAGCGGAACGATAAAATTTAGGTGATATTTGCCCTCGGATTAAGAACATATTGCACAAGAATGAATCTGTAGTAGCTGCATTTACTCCACAAAAATAAATCAGTGAAATTATGAGTTTTTTAAGCATCAATTGTTGACAATTAGGTTCTGGACCTACAAAATAGAAAATATAGCTACAGAAAATAGATTATAACATAAATTCCTTGCGGACATGCAATATCAACTATTTGGACTAAAAATAATGTTGTTCTTGATTACGTTGATGATTGCAATAAAGTTGATACATATAGAAGAATTTACGAATTTTTTTTTTCCATATAATGTATCACAATTGTGGCCCAAAATCAAACAAGGTTCCTTCTTCACCTCCAAGACTTGTAAGGCCTTATTGTTTTACACTTAATAAAGGTCTAAATCTGAATGGTTTACACTTTAGGTCATTAAGTGCATTTATTTTCATTAAAATTTAACAACTTATTTCGTCAGAGTAGGTATTAATTATTAAGATCTAGAACAGAGTCTTAATATCATTAAGATGTATGTTTGGTTGAATAATTTTCACTATCACTGTCCACAACCACTAGCCACCACCATTAACCACCTCTATCATCACAATCACCATCATCATTATCATTGCCAACCACTTGTCGCTACTACCACCAACTACCTCTGCCATAATTGTCAACCATCATTACCACCGCTAACCACATCTAACATCACAACTACCACTGACAACCACCACTACTGCCAACCACTACAGTTGATCATCACTACATACCACCTCTATTATTATAATTATATTCACTACCACCATCACCGTTGTTGCCAATGCCTCCACCTCTACCACCACTATCACTCAATACCACCACTGCAATCAATCTCTACTACCAACCATCTTCACCATCACAATTAGCACCGCCACCAACTACTACTAACACATCATCAACTACTACACATTCTTCGACCATAACTGTCAACACCATCAACTCCAAACATCAACCAACTTCACCATCACAACCATCACTACCAACTGTTACCATCACGTCAGTCACTACAACACCAACCACCCATATCATCATAACTATTACCATCACTATTACTAGCATCTACCACCACCACAATTACTAGCCACTAACACCATGTATTACCATAACCACCATTATAAATCATCTCCATCATCACATAATACATTTATTTTATTAAATTTATATATTTTAAATATTTAATTATTTTTTGTTTAAGTTGTATTTTTAATATATTTATAAATAAATAAAATATGCATATTCAGATGTTGAAAGTAAACAGTGTTAATCCTTCAGTGTATAGATGTAGAGACAACATCTTAATCATTCAAATGTGCTTTCAGATTTAGAGGTCTTAATTTTAATGAATAAAAATGAGGCCTAAGACAAAACAAAAGGGTAAGAGATCATAAATTGAGAAGGCGAAATCAAGATGAAGTAGGATCTAATAGAACAAGAATGAAGAACAAGTAATATATATTAATTATAGCTTATGTCATAAGTTTGACCATAATAGAAGAACCTCTAAATTAAAAAATTATGTGAAATTTGAACTGGTATATGTGTCTCAACTTTTTAGATGTCTCCTACTTCATCAGTTCTTGAAAACTTTTCAATTTTGCCTTAATATTTGATTTGACTTTTTATTATTAGAGGCAAACCTAGGATTTTAACATGACGGAAGCACCATAAAAAAGGGATGCATGTTAGTCGAAGCGATGTCATATCCCACTGACATTGCTTCATTGAAAAATATTATTAAGTGCACATAAACCTAATGTGTTACTAATAAGTATAATTAAACAAAATTGGAAATAACAATTTGATGGTTAAGAAACTCAGTTTACACTGTGAGGTTCTGAGTTCAAAACTGATTGCATGCTTATTTTATCTGTATTTTTTGTGGAAAAACAAAAAGAATGTAGTCATCGGGATTCGACCACAGGCTACTGAGCTCCAATAAACAGATTATAGACACCTACCAAACTAGTGCATCAAGTTGGCTTTTACATTTGAGAGTACACCAAACTAATATATAATGCTTTTGTAGGTATATATACATATATACTACTAAAAAACAGCATTCAACGATGAAATTTAGCAACAAAATAATATTTTGTTGCTATTTAACAACGGATTAGCTATGAAATAATTATTTTGTCATGAGATAAATAAATTTAAAATTTTAATTCATTAAATAGCGATGGAGTTAGCTACGGAAAATGAACTCTACTGCTAAATAATAGCGCGAAATATTGGAGTCTTAATATAGAGATGGATTTAGCAACAGAAAGGTTGTGGTTAATTCTATTAATATTCAGTAACATGATATACATCGCTAGTTTCTTTACAGATATTAGGTTTTCTTAGAGGTCTTTTTTTAGTGAAGAAAGCGTATTCCATAGCTAAGTCCGTCACTAAGTTTATTTTAAGTGAGATTCTAGGCATAAATATTCATTTCACACAGCTTTTACTCTTTGTCCCTTCCTCGCTCCATCTGGAGTGAAGCCAACTGAATCTCAAGAAAAATCTTGAGAGAATTTTTGGTTTCCACAATTTTTAATTCTACTGTTTCTTTTGGTGGGTTTGATTTAGAAAACACAAAGCATTTTTTTAGGAATAGAGAAGAAAATAGATAAGGGTCTGCTCAGATAGCAGTTTGGGTGACCAAAAATTTACAGCTTGTGTTGAAACCTTTTCGATTTTCTTTCTGATTTTGCTTGTATCAGTGAAAATTTCATGAATAATTATTTTTTTTACTTTGTCGATTATAAAATAATCAAAAAATCAACAATATTCATTTCAGACAACTTGTAGATCTCTCTACCTCTTCCTCTTTCTTTGAAAATCAAAAGGTTATATTCTTTGAAAATCAATGTAGATCTGTGAAGAAATTTGTGGTCTGTCTTCTTAATATCTTCTTCTGATATATAATTTTTGTTTATATTTTCGCAGGGAGCTAGCAAGAACAAGAATAGAGCCCTCAAGAACCAACTTCTCACTTTTTTTTTGTTGATAAAAAGATATCCTCGGTATTTTTCTGCACTTTTTTTTGTTTATTATGCTTGTTGGGTTTTTGAGTTCTGTTTGTACTTTCTTTTTATCTAAATTTTCTTTGTATTTATAATTATTAATTTTGAATTTGATAAATTGCGTTTAGGGATTTTTAATTTTTTTTCTTTTGAATATATAAGTTGGTAATTATTTAAATTATTTTTAGGAATTTCTTATTTTTTTTTTAATTTTAGAATGTGTTATTGTAGATGGTAATGAATATGTGAGCTTTGTTTTTTCTTAAGCTTTTTTGCTACTTCTTTGCCCTAAGAACAACTATATCGATGGATAATCCCAATATATTTTTCTATGCAATTAATACTAAAAGAAACGCACTAGTTTATATAAGGGAAATCTTGGTAACTCATCAACATGAACAAAGTAGCTGACTAATATTGCTTAGTAAATTTATGAGAATTTTCCTATTTAGTATACATATCTTTTTTAAATTATCAATGTTAAGATCCATCTAATCTGCAAAATATCTTGCCAAAGATCACATATCTTGAGATTTTATATATGCGGAAAGTTTATTTATGATTTGAATGTGAATGCAAAATAAAAATGGAAGCCTGTTGTATATGAGTATGCTTAGCTATATTGATAGGGTGTTTTTTCCTTTTTTTTTTTTCTATTTTTTTCTTTTGCTTTAAGCAGTGTATGTACTATTTTATTTTACTTTCTTAGTTTGCTGTTTTATTTGCTGTTTTATGTTGGTAGTTCTCTAGTATAGTACCTTGTTTTGTAGTACTAGATATGTTGTCTATTTTGATTTGCTGTTTTGATGTTAATATCTTGTTCAATTGAACCAATTCTCAATTGTACATAGCATAATTGGAATCATTTTTTGAATAGACTGTCGTAAAAGGTGAAGATCCAATATCAAGTGCGATACATTTGCATATCCATCCACATGGTCATGATGAAATTTTTTTTATTGATGAACGTGCATGAATCATCGATGTAAATCCAAAATTTTATAATTTTATTAACTTTTGTTATTCATGTCTCTTTTTATTTGATAAAATTGAATAGTCAGTATTCTTGGTAGTTTTGATTTATTACTTATTGCAGGAAAGATATAAAGAAATATTATGGAAAATAAATAAAGTCTCAGTCTGACATTGATCAATGTGAAGCATATTACTAAGCTGTGGGTGAAGAAAAGAAAAGAAGAGTGCATGGTCTTAGATCTCAAGTAAAAGGTTACTACGGGCCAAATCTTCATATCAATTCTCAGTTTGATGCTTCATCATCATACCACCTTCAATTTCTCATTCAACATCGATGGAAAAATTGGATGGCCTTGTGATGCAATTAGTTCCTGCACTGACTGATCACATGCTATCTATACTTATTGAGCGCATACATGAAGTGATTCCTCCGACATCACATCAAGCCAATACTCCTATCGGTGACCCATTAGTTGTGACACCTATAGTACCTCCTACTACTACTAATGTTGACAATATCGATAATACTTTAGTTTCGGATGATGACCATAGTGGTCCACCCATTTACTAATTTTTGATATTTTCTGTTCTTTGTTAGAAGGATAAAATTATGTAGCAACTACACTTGATGGATATGGGTTCGTATCTGTAGTTGCTAGATGCTTGGTGTGTGGATGTTTTGAACTTAATTAAATGATTTGAGTTTTGTTATATATTTTGAATCTTCTGTAAATTTTATTTTAAATGTATGTTAGTTATATTTAAGGATATTTAATAATTTGGGTTTAATATGTTTCAGAAGGGTATATTTTAAATAAATAGACTAATTTTTTTTCTTGCAACATATTTGGGTCATTGCTAAATATGTAGCGATGGATTAGCAAAATAATAATTTCATCCAGATTTTATAAAATGACTTAATGAATTATAAAATAAGCAATGAAATTATTAAACTTGGCAACGACTAGTTCCGTCGCTAGAGTGTTTCTATGAATATCATAATATCGCTACATCATCGCTAATATAGCTAAGAAATTCATTTTTCCATCACTAAATGTTTATCAACGAGCAATATAGTAACAGTCCACAATTTATCGTCAATCTGTCGCTAATCCTTTTTAGTGATGGATTTCGTTCGTCGCTAAAAACTATTTTTTATAGTGATATATATATATATATATATATATAAAATATTTTTTTTTCAAAGTTAACAGGTGCACGTGCACCCACATCCATATATGTGGGTCCGTCCTTGTTTGTTATATAGTTTTATAATACATAATTAATGCATGATATACTTGCAGGTTAGAAAAGCAAATCCTGTACGAATCAAATTTTTTTTGATATTTAATGTGGTGTTGCTATTAATTTTTGTTAGGCTAAGCATGGTGCAATAGTTTTTTTTTTGTGAAGGACATAAAGTACTGCTTGTTTTGTGAAGGATAGATGGTGTTGTTGCTATTTTTTGTTTAGTGAACATAGTGCAACTATTTTTTTTTAGTGAAAAGGACTGATGGTGTTGTTGTAACAATGGTTTTTATGGTGATAATATTATGTTTTGTTTCTTTTAAAATCATTTGTCGCTAGTATTTCCATATTATGTTGAATTTTCTATACCTCTTTTTTCTATCACATGATGAGGGATTAAAATTGGTATCACAACATATAACACCCAAAAGTCCCTAAAATCAGATCCTAGACATGAAGCAGAAGTCACCAGAAAACTTTCACCATGACATAGAACGACCCTTGGGATAGGTCATTGGAAGGAACAATCGGTCGTTGGTTGACCCATCATGAGGAAATCTAGAACATGGTGAAATCTTGCCTAGAAACTATGATAGGGACCCATGATCTGTGCCAATATTGTATGAGTCACACTAAAGAGTTGTGGTAAGAGATTTGGAGAAGTGTTCAGAAAAGTTTAGGGAACCCACAAGGGAACATAAGGCTCGTTGGTTGAACCAACGACTCGTTTGTTGGGTAATAGGTTTCCACATGACAACTTTTAATTTTGATTTTCTAAGGGTACTTTCGTAACTTTCTTAGCTTTTAACTTCTAAGTGACATCATTTTAGACTTCCTAAAGGGATAATTGAGGGGTTATACTTAGCCTAAGCCCTCATTCTATTCAAACACCGTAAGTTGGAAATCACCTCTCAAGGAAAAGCTAGGGTTCTTCATCCTCTTCTTCTCAAATTCTCCTGGGTCTCCAAATCAAGTCAAGAAACTCTTCAACCCAGGTATGTAGGGTCATGAATGGGAGATTTCTTCCACCCTCATACCCAATTTAGACTCACTTTCATGAATTCAAGTCTCCAATCATGATTCTATAAATTTCTAGGGGTAGGTCCTATATTGATGAAAATTCTCATGATCTTCTATTGAATTCAATTCTCTTATGATTCAATCCATGATTTATGATTTTAATTGCATGATTTTTATTAAAATCTCTCATGAATCTATATTTAAGTTATGATAAATTACTCAATTATACATGAATTTCATGAATCTCAAGCGTATGTATCATGACCGGTCTCCGGTATTATTTTCATGGCTAGTTCTCGTATGTTATGAAATTTATGAATATCATGATTTTTAACTAGCCCATGTAAAATTGAGTATGTTTTATGATTTTGATAGGAGCATTATGTATGTTTTGAGAGTATTATTTAACACCGAGTAGGCGGGAGTTCAGCAAGCCCTAATCTCAGAACTACGTACCACCATAGATATGATAGGGGTCCTCGCTAGAGAGTGTTTTCCCCTATCCTGTAATGACCCAGAAACTCAAAGACTAGACCCGGAGATTAAAACAGAGAAAACTAAAAAATCTGCACCAGGTCAAAAAATGAGAAAAATTGGAGAATTGGGGTGACCACGACTCGTGGTCACTTGGCACGACCCGTTGGGTCCCTCGTGGGGGACTGGTAGTCAGTTCTTTCTACAAATTTTTTAAGGGTGTTTCAGTAATTTTCTAGCCTCCTAGACTCTAAACTATGTCATTTTTTGTTATTTTAAGGGGATTTAGAGGGGCTAAATGGTTTCTCCCTCATTCCCATTGAGATTTTCAGAGAAATTAGCGTAAGTTTCCTCTCAAGAACTCTCAAGCAAGACTAGGGCTTCTCATCTTGTGCAGCGATTCAAGCTTTCTTCTCCAAGGAATTTGTAGCCAGTTATGTGGGAATTTAACAAGAGAATAGTTCTTCCCTTGTGTCCCCAAAATTCCTCCTAGATTCAGTATGAATTCTAACCCTGAGTTTTCAATTGTGAAGGGAATATATATATATATATATATATATATTATTTTAGATATGATTCCATTAGTTTAAGACTATATTGATGTTGTTCCCATGAAGTGAATTCTAGCCCTGAGCTTTCGTATGTGGATAATTATATGTCGGTTTCCGTTATAGCCTGTGTGAAATATGTTTTAAGTTGATTGTTGGATATTCTCCATTATCTAAATATCGTATAAATGTTATTTCTTGTAAGGATGATTTCACCCCTAATGTTGAATGAGATCACTAGAATTATTCCTGTTGGGTTAGTCTTCCGTGTTGCTTGATTATATCAATGTTGTGGATTTCCATGTTATTAGTGTGGTTGAAATCTCAGTTAGCTGCATGATAATACAATTTCAGTGAGAATGTTAGAATCCTCAATGTTATTTAGATTTTGTCAGCTGGGCAGTTTGATCGCAGTATTTTCGAGAGGTGTTAGTAGTGCCTCTTAGTTATCAGAACTAGACTCAATATCAAATTTCAGTTTGTTCTTTAGACGGTTACGACGCTTTCAGATAAGAAGCTTTGGCCAGTCTTAGAACCCAGTTACAAATTTGGTCCGGTAAGACACTTGGGGTGCTTTCAGATAGGTATTCCTAACTAGTCTTAGGCCCCAGTTTTGAGCTATCAGCTTAGTAGTCAGTCTAGGACTATCCAGTGGGAGTAGAAATTATCACCGAGTGGACCAGGGTTCTCGCACACCCAGGTTTCCAAAACAACATTGCCACCGTAGGTTGTAGTTTTATTGGCCTCATGGCCCCAGACTTGTGATCACCCAGCTCATGCCTTTATACCTTGGCAAGGTATATCGGGTCCTACCAAAGGGGCGTATACATCGGTCTCACATGGTTACATGTCCGTTATAGACTCTCCCACTAGTCAGCCCAATTTTGTCTTTGATTAGTATGTTCAATTTTAGTTTATTCAGTTCAGCACAGTTAGTTCAGACTCAAAAATCTCATATTTAGGGCACGTGTTTGACCATCAGACAGGGTCATCTAGATCATCTCAGCTATTTTAGTATTTCAGTTGGTCATTGCATGTCTTTTCATTTCAGCATTTCTATTACTTGCGTATGGTTTCTCTCACTTACTCAGTACATTCAAAGTAATGATGCATACCTTTTATACTGTATCATTTTATGATACAGATGCAGGATCTTAGTCCCAGCCTCGCTAGCCGCTCACTCTCAAAAGACTCCAGCTGCACTATTGGTGAGTCCTCATCTTTCGAGGACGAAGATCATTTATTTCAGTTCTATTTTTTTCTTTATATACTTGGAGTTAGCTGGGGGCTTATCTCAACAACTCATCAGTTGTAGTGACTTTCAGACACAGACTTGGTTTTACAGACTTGTAGTTTGGTTCAGATGTTGTTAAAATGTATTTTTCAACTCTACTTTCATAAATATTTTATAGTTTACTTTAAAGCTTCCGCTATATTTATATGTTTACTCAGAATGTCAGTGTATCATAGACCTAGGGGTTAACTTGGGGTTACCTGTGACTCCAAGTACCGTGTCTCGTCCAGGGTGTAAGCTCGGGGCGTGACAAACTTGATATCAGAGCCAAGTTTAGAGCATCCTTGGATGTCTGAAAGCCGCATCAAGTAGAGTCCTCTTCATGGGTGTGAAGCACGCTACACTTATGATGAGGAGGCTACGAGATGTTATTACGAAAATTCCCTTTTATTCATACTCTTTATCGTGCATTGAAATTTGATTCTAAAATCATTCTCCTAACTCATTCTTTGTTTCATTTCAGTGAATTATGCCTCCACGACGTGGTAACATAACAAGGGCCAGTAATGCTCTCCAACTTACCCTACCAGCATCCCCCCAGGATGACTCAGTGTCCACTGCGGAATTCAGGGCGGCTATCCAGTTGCTCGCTCAGACAGTTACCAACCAAGTGAACCAGCAGGTGGTTCCGATCAATAACAATGGGTCTCCAACAACTGCCTAAGTGTGGGATTTCACTCAGATGAACCCTCCAGAATTTCATGGATCTAAGGTAGGAGAGGACCCACAAGAGTTTGTGGACGAGATTAGAAAGATCACCCAGATTATGGGTGTCAATCCCTTAAAGAGTATCGACTTAGCTGCCTACCAGCTGAAAGGGGTAACCTAGGTCTGGTATGAACAGTGGAGGGAGGGGAGGCCAGCGGGAGCAAGACCAATGGAATGGGAGGAGTTCACTACAAACTTCCTAGATAGATTCTTCGCTTAGAAGCTCAGGGAGGAAAAAGTAACGGAGTTCATGAATATGACACAGGGAAATAGAACAATAGAAGAATATACTCTAGAGTTCACCAGGTTGTCTAAATATGCTCCAGAGATGGTGGCCGAGCCAAGGGCTCATATGCTGAAGTTTGTTAATGGAGTGTTGAACCTGGTCCTCAAAGAGTGTAGGACAGCGATGCTGATTAAGGATATTGACCTCTCTAGCCTTATTGTTCATGCCCAGCAGATTGAGGTAGAAAAACTGAAGGAAATGGAGCGGAAGAACAAGAGGGAAAGGACTGTCCAATCAGATTATGGCCACCAGAGGTCAGGCGGTAGTAGCCGCCCACAGCAGCAGCAGCAGCAGTAGAGGGCTCCAACGCTCAGCTCAGCCAGAGTCCCTATCTTTTGGTCTAGCCAGGATCGGAGGGGTGGAGCATCTGGCTCTCAGTCCTAGAGCTACAATGCCAACAACAGGTATCCAGCTTGCCCTAAGTGTGGCAAGCACTACCTGGGAGAGTGTCTTCATGGTCGAGAGGGCTGTTTTAGTTGTGGACAACTTTGTCATTGGCTTAAAGAGTGTTTGTCAGCAGGACGGGGAAGGTCACAATTCACTATATCAATAGCTCTAGCAGGCCAATACTTCAGGTATGGACGATGGTCAGTGCCAAAAATTTTTATGCATTATCATCTCGTCAGGATCAGTAGAACTCACCTGATGTGGTCACGTGCATGTTAAGTCTTTTCCACCTAGATGTATATGCCCTACTAGATATGGAGCCACACTGTCATTCGTGACTCCATACATAGCTATTCAGTCTAATATCAGTCCAGAGGTCCTCTCAGAACTGTTTTCAGTCTCCATACCAGTTGGTGAGTTAGTTAGAGGCAGCCGGGTGTATAGAAACTACCCAGTCTCAGTCTTCAATAAGGTCATTAGAGCTGATCTCATTGAATTAGACATGGTCGATTTAGACCTCATCCTTGGCATGGATTGGTTACACTTCGGTTATGCCTCAGTTGATTGCAGAACTAGAATTGTCAAATTTCAGTTTCCACATGAGCCAGTGTTAGAGTGGACGGGCAATAGCTCAACGCGTAAGGGTCGGTTTATTTCCTACCTTAAGGCTCAAAAGCTTATTTCTAAGGGATGTATCTATCATCTAGTTCAGTTCAAGGATTCCAACTCTGAAACCCCAACTATCCAGTCACCCTCTGTTGTCAGCAAATTTCCTAATGTGTTCCCCGAAGACCTTCCCGGAGTTCCTCCTGAGCGGGAAATCAACTTTGATGTAGACCTTATCCCAGATACTCAATCCATATCCATCCCTCCTTATAGAATTGCTCTAGCTGAGCTTAAGGAGTTAAAGGAGCAGCTGAAAGACCTTCTTGATAAGGGTTTTATCAAACCTATCATCTCTCCCTCGAGTGCTCCAGTACTATTCGTGCGAAAAAAGACGGTATCCTCAAAATGTGCATCGATTATGTCAGTTGAACAATCATAGTCAAGAATAGGTATCCCCTACCCAGAATAGACAACTTGTTCGACCAACTTAGGGAGCCAGCTGTTTCTCCAAAATAGATCTCAGGTCGGGTATCATCAGCTAAGAGTCAAAGAGTGTGACATACCGAAAATATCTTTCAAGACTCGATATGGTCACTATGAGTTTGTGGTTATGTTCTTTGGACTAACAAATGCCCCTACAACCTTTATGGACCTGATTAGTAGAGTCTTCATGTAGTATCTAGATATGTTCATCATTGTATTTATCGATGACATTCCTGTATACTCCAGAAATGAGGAAGAGCATGCTAATCGCCTGAAGATAGTGCTTCAGACACTTAGGGACCGCCAGTTATTTGCCAAGTTCAGCAAATACGAACTCTGGTTGAGGTCCATGACTTTCCTGGGTCACGTGGTCTCGGGTGAAGGTATTCAAGTTGATCCTCAAAAGATAGCATTGATGAAAGACTGGCCCTGACCTACCCCCAAATCGAAATTAGAAGTTTCTTGGGTCTAGCTGGGTATTACAGATGCTTTGTGAAGGCTTTTCTTCTATAGCATCCCGTTTGACTAGATTGAATCAGAAGAAGGTGAAATTTCAGTGGTCAGATGCGTGTGAGAAGAGTTTCTAGGAATTAAAAACTCAACTCATTGCTGCTCCAATGTTGACCCTACCGAAAGGTTCAGATGGATTTGTAGTATATTGCGATGCATCCAGAGTTTCAATTGCATTTTGATGCAGCGGGGCAAGGTGATAGCCTACGCCTTTAGACAACTCAAAGTTCATGAAAAGAATTATCCGACTCGTGACTTGGAGTTGGCAGCGGTGGTGTTTGCATTGAAAATATGGAGACGCTATCTGTACGGGGCTCACGTGGATGTTTTCACCAATCACAAGAGCCTTTAGTATGTATTCAGTCAGAAAGATCTAAATCTTCGTCAGAGAAGGTGGTTAGAGCTCCTAAAGGACTATGACATGAGCGTGCTATATCACCCGGGCAAAGCCAATATGGTGGCGGATTCCCTGAGCAGAGTATCTATGGGGAGCGTGGCCCATGTGGAAGAGGGAAGAAAGGAACTGGCGAAGGATATTCACTGACTAGCTCGGTTAGGGGTGCAGTTGATTGACTCAGCTGAGAGTGGGGTGGAAATGCAAAGTGGGTCAGATTCCTCTTTGGTTGTTGAAGTTAAGTCCAAACATGATGAAGATCCCATCTTTCTTAAGCTTAAGGAAACGGTTCTTAGAAAAGAAGTTGAGGCTTTCTCCAAAAGGGGGAGATAATGTGCTCCTTTACCAGGGCAGATTGTATGTACCGAATGTCGGGGATTTGAGACAGTAGATACTGGCTAAAGCACGTAGCTCAAGATACTCCATCTACCTTGGTGATACTAAAATGTACCACGATTTACGGGATATTTACTGGTGGAATGGAATGAAGAGAGACATCGCTGAATTTGTAGCTAAGTACCCGAACTGCCGGCAAGTCAAAGTAGAGCACCAGAGACCGGGAGGTATGACTCAGGATATCAACATACCCACCTGGAAGGGGGAAGAAATGAATATGGATTTTATTATGGGTATACCTCGGACTCGTCGGCAATATGATTCTCTTTGGGTGATAACAGACCGGATGAGTAAGTTAACACACTTCCTCCCAATTAAAACCACAGATTTAGCTAAGGACTATGCTAGGCTTTATGTGCGAGAGTTGGTCAGATTTCATAGGGTGCCGTTATCCATTATCTCAGACAGAGGTACCCAGTTCACCTCTTATTTCTGGAAGTCTTTTTGGAAGGGACTCGGTATGAAGGTCAAGCTCAGCATAACTTTTCACCCACAGACAGATGGACAAGCTGAGTGGACTATTCAAACCCTAGAAGATATGTTAAGAGCATGCATGATCAATTTCAAGGGAAGTTGGGATGATCACTTGCCTCTCATCTAGTTCCTTACAACAACAACTACCACTCCAATATCCAGATGGCCCCATTTGAGGAATTATATGGCAGGAGGTATAGATCTCCTATCAGGTGATTTGAAGTGGGTGAAGCTACTTTAATCGGGCCATACTCAGTCCATGAAGCTATGCAAAAAGTACAACTCATCCAAGAAAGATTGAAAACAACTCAAAGCCATTAGAAATCTTATGCTGATGTAAGGAGAAGGGAATTGGAGTTTGCTATGGATGACTGGGTTTATCTAAAAATTTCACCCATGAAAGGTGTAATGAGATTTGAGAAGAAAGGAAAGCTCAGCCTGAGATATGTGGACCCTACATAATTCTGAGGTGAATTGGCAAGGTAGCTTATGAGCTGGAATTACCTTCAGAGTTGGCATCTGTGCACCCAGTCTTCCATGTGACACTATTGAAGAAGTGCATCGGTGATCCAACTTCAATTGTGCCATTGGACAATGCAAGAGGGAAAGATAGTCTCTCATACGAAGAGGTCCCAGTCTAGATCCTTGATCGTTAGGTTCGTAAGCTAAGGAACAAGGAGGTAGATTCGGTCAAAGTCTTGTGGAGGAATCAACAGGTTTAGGGAGCTACATTGGAGGCCGAAGTAGATATGATGGCTAAATACCCACATTTGTTCCCTTCTGGATTAGTTTCAGATTAAAGTATCAATTTCCTCCCAAAAAATGACTTTCAATTCATGTGTTCCAGTTTCATTCATGTAAATGAATATGTGTATGATTAGTGAATTCAGTTCAGACTTGTGACTCAGTTTGGAGGTAGTCATTCCACTAGTTTTCATCTTTCAGGATCAGTATCTGAGTATAAAGATTGTTATTCTCCACTTTCCTGCATGTTTTCCAACATTCAAGGAAGAATGTTCCCAAGGGCGATGTCATGCCCCACCTTGGGAGGCATGAGTGGCACCTAATGCCACACTGGAATCTGGGCTGACCCGGCTGGGCACAGCTACCTATGGTGCCTACCACTGATTCAAATTCAAGAAAACAAACTGCTATATCTCGGTTGTAAACACAGCCTCGGGCCTACAAGGCTACGCAGCACCTGTAAAAGAAAAAAGCTAACCCAGCCAACATACATCAATAGGGATCCTATGCGGGCCGATAAGACCACTATGTTGTATAGTAATAAGGGGAAGGGAAATAAGCAACTATACTAGGCCCCACATGGCCAATACATAAAATAAGACATACTTGGGCCCCACATGACCAACAACAACTAACTAACTGAATATTGTAGTTTGCAAACCTCTAAGAATACAAATAGTGGTTGGGATAGGGCCCCGCCCTACCCAAATACTGCACAATAAAAGACAGGTAATCTTCTACAACCTAGCGACTACGAATGAAAGGAGCTGGCCAATGTGCTGACTCTAAATAGATCTCAGGAAAGCTCATAACTTGTTTGTCTAAACCTGCAGACAAGTAATACAGCACCCCATAGTTGAGCATTAGTACAATATGTACCGAATATGTAAGGCAATAAATAAGCTGAATAAAAGTTGTTGAAGACTGAAAGTAAGTAGAAGGAAGGGGCAGAAAGTAACTTGGAAGTTTTCTTATTCAAAACCTGCATCTAGTAAAACACTACACATATATGAGCTAAGACTGCACAATGACATAACCATAATGATAACTAGTAGGCAAGAGTACAAACAAGAACCTAACCTGGTCCCCATAAGCATGAAAGATACAAGAAACACAGAAATAACCTACCGGGTTCCCCATAAGCCCTGACAAGTACAACTCAATCTATATACCCCTATCCAGGTTGTATCACTCTACTGGTGTTGTAGCCAACCTACCTGGCTTGTGGGTCCGTATCTAAGCCCGCTGGACTCCTGTAACTGCACCCTGGGCACCAGGCTCGATGAGGGTCAATGATGCCGATACGACATAAAATAATAGTCCAGCCATGGAATGGACTGTGATATGGCCCTTGGGCCTCAACATCGTCCCTTGGGATGGCATATAGATCCTTGGAGCAACATCATATAGCCTCGTAGGAAACATCATATAGCCCCATAGGAAACATCATATAGCCCCGTAGGTGATGACACAGTTAGCAGCCCTGAAGTTGTGGATGGAAGGCTGTCCTAAGTGAGGGTAATCCCAACTAATGTGCTATACTGAAGTCTCAATCTAGCCACTCAAAATGCGTATCGGGCCTTCTGGGCCTAACGCGACCACTGCTCTCCCCTAGAATAATTTGTATAGCTGCCAGCAGGCACACCCCGAGTACCTGTATCTGATTAGAGGATCCTGATAGTGATCATAATCTCTAATGGACTAGACCGAATAGAGCGATGTTTGAAGTGGCCTAAACGCTACTCCGAATGTCCTGCTTGGAAAACTATAACTTATGCAACTTTAGGGTGACAGACAACCAATTACTTAGTTCTTTTGCTTGAACAACTGTAAGGCTGCTATGGATCGGACATTCTCCTGAGCAATCAGCCCCTAATCTTCCCCAGGCAACTTATGCTGATTCTTAGCTTGAAGGTAATACTGTACTGACATGGTTTTTGTCCCTTAGAACTTAACTTTGTCTGTTAAGATTTCCTATGTCTTTGTTGGACGATTCTTAACCTCATAGGTAAGTCTATCTAGACCTAGCCACTCACAGCAACCTGTACCTGAGTATTTTATGAGAGCAGGCTGGGGCGTTGTCCCCACATCCAAATGCTAATAAGGTTCCCTCCTTAGGGCACCCACGGGTCTATCTAACCTTAACGACTGGGATGGATTCTTGAGCGACCTGTATGATTGATACTAAGTCAACTGGAACTGATAGTCATTGGCAGTAGCTAACTAGATGGTAGGCTGTCACTCAGTTCACTAGACAACCCTAGTGCAGCTGACTCTAAAGTTGTTACACCCCAAATTTTTTTGATCATTATTTGATGGTTATATGTCATATTAAGTTAATTATGGGTCGTATATTGTCCGTAGGTGAGGAGGGAAACATGTGCAAAGGGAAAAGCGAAGAGTATGTGAAGTTTGTAAATAAGGGTCTACTTTAAATGGTCATATCTCCAAACATATAATGATACAGAAGTCCCATAATCTATTAAATGAAAGGTATTTGAGTCTAGTTTACAGTGAAAAAAACCTCTTGTCTATCGGAGTTTGAAATAAAAAGTTATGCTCATTTGAAGACAACACTATCGACTGGAAAAGCGCCCAGGTACGCGGGCACCTAGACAGGCAGGCAGCAGGGGCGCGCGCGTGCGAGGGCATGTCGCGCGGGCGGTGCCCGTGGACCTTGGCCAGCTCGCCTATATCAAGTAAAATTGAGCTAAAAAGCTCATTTCTACTCCGTTTTAGTTGATTGTTTTTGTAGAATTAAGAGAATTCAAAGCCCTATCACATGGTGGAAAGATACTCCAGGTAAGAAACTTCACTCTTGTCTCTTTTGGGCTTTGAAAAGAGAACCTTGGAAGAAAGTCATGGTTTGTTGTTGTCTTGTGGTTGTTGTGGTATTGCTGCATTTTTAGATGATTCTAGGCAGAGGAAACAGTAGGAGTTTACTCCTACTTTAGCTGATAACATCTCCAAGAATGGATAGGTAATTCCCTTTTTAATTTCTTTAAGTTTATGAGGTTATAACTTGGAAAATATTGTAGTATTGTGTTGTTGTTTCTTTGTGTGTTTTTGTGGCATGTTGCTGCCCAATTTTTCCAGAAATTTGGTGAAGTGAAGTTGCTGCTTGTTGGGTTTGTAAATTGGACTTGGAAGGAGCCTTAAGGAGTAAGCTTGAAAGGAAGATTTTTGGCGAAATTAGAGTCGAAGTGCCAAGGTATGTAAAGGCGTCCCTTTCCTTGTTTTTCAAGCATGAAACTAAGTTATTGAAAGGATCAATATTCCTATGTTTTTAAAATCATATTGAGGCATGTATGATCCTTTCCAAAGGGTTGTAAATACTCTGCATAAAGCTTGAATCGTTAAGAATGGTTGAAGCGAACCAATGTGAAGCGAAAGGCGTAATTTTTATACAATTGTTGCCGTATTTCTAAATCGAGTCTGAAGTCCCCTTAACGTGGGCACCGTGAGATGGTCCTTTGCAGTATATTGAATATGTGATGTTTAATTTATGTTAAGATCTGGTCACTTAGTGAAATTGGTAGGAAATGCTAAGACGATGACATGTAATTGAACTTAAGCTAAGAAGATGATGCTAAGCCAATTGAGGGTAAACGAGCTTGTTGAAATGACATATTAATAATATTTTTAATCCCTCCTATATGTTTATGTTTTAAAGTGCTTAAGGTGAAAAGTAGATTTTATGTTTTTCCTCTTTAAAGCTAAGCAAGCGGCACGTTGCGAATAAGCTAAGTCGATACATGTTAACGGGGAAAGCGTGGCTAAGTTGTCAATTAGGCAAAGAGGTAAGTGCATATAAGGATTGATGGAATAGTGAACACGAGGGTAAAGACTTGAGTGTAGAGTGAATAATTATTGAGACATTATGGGTCCAGTTTGTTCTCTAGTTGATTGTGACAGGTGGCCTGGACAGCCTAAGTGTTACAGCTACAGATGTCATATAGCCGGCTTCCCAGTTAGTCAGATATGGGGAGCTAGTCGCGCCCTCCCCCCAATTATGGGGCGTGACAGACTTGGTATTAGAGCAAAGTCGTATCCTAGGGAGTCCACAAGCACTGTCTATTAGAGTCTTGTTTATATGTATGTTGTGCACCATACTTATAATCAGGAGGCTACAGGGCATTTAGGGGTTGTTTCACTTTGTTCATTAATAGATCGTGCTATAGAGTAATGATGTAAGGGCTATTTGAAATCTAAATCGTGCTTATGTTTTAGAATTCAACTGGAGTAAGAAAGATGGCTATGAGATTTATTCACACTAATGCTTGAAAGGGTCCTAGTCGCTCTCCTGTCGATCCAAGAAATAGATTAGAGGCTCGAAGCGAGATTCCCATTCCTCGTACCATAGTTCCTCCAGTTTCTAGTCAGAATTACTATGGGAAGGGATTCATCCCCTCTTATTGTTTCAGATTCGGTAGAGCTAAGAGAATGTAGAGGTATTGATCCTTCAGCTGGTAACCATAACTTATATATATATTCATAGTCTACATACAACAGCTGACCACAACATATCTAAACACAATCTACTGATAGCAACTATTTGCATCATATGGGCCCATTGTTTCCATTCAAGAACATAAGTTGTATCATTATACGGCGAAAATAACTTGCCAAAGGGATAAGCCTTACATACCTCCAACGCCGACTTTCGTTCAGCTGGCGAGTTTCAACTTGTAAATAGCGGTTCCACTCAACTGAAATCCCAATGATGAGAAAATAAGGCTAATTTCAATACTAAATTTGAAAAAAAATGATGACTTTTAATAATCATATCAACTATAATTCAACTTCAAATCATTCGGCCGAAAACCCATAATTTCCTGAGTGTTCAGAAGGGATAAATGCTTACCTAATGCCTATGGCCGTTTAGGATTCAATTTGGGATAATTCCAACAATTTTTACTCGATGAAGTTCCTGTTTGCCAAGCGAATTTTCGAGAAATAACACCGTAGTAATTCTTCCCGTAGGCCTAGAACTCGTTACCCGAAGTTAATTTGCCTTTCGACGACGTTTGGTAGTGTAATCAAACAAAAATTTGGTGAATAGTGCATGCCCTCTCTGATCTTTGGTTGTGGGTTCTTTGGAAATGGTTTGAAAATAAGTGAGTGGTATATATATACACACATGGTCGGTGGCATAGGGGTGCTTCGTGCCGGCCATAGCGCCCATCCCTGTGTGACATCGCACCCCTCAATGCAGTAGTAGGCCTGGCGCGCTGCGCTGGCCAGTGCATAGGCCGGTTGGCGCGTCGTGCTGGCCCCTCGCGGCCTAGCCTCGCCTGACCCTACTTCCGAGGCTTTTCCCACATGTGTCGAGCTATCCTTACTAGTCACAAATCCACGCGTACGCCTACTAATCGTCAATATTTTATTGGGTGTAACATCCTTCCCCCCCAGGAACATTTGTCCTCGAATGTCATCCCCAAGCTTAAAAGATTCAACTCTGATAACTATTTCCAGAAAATTTTTTTGGCAGAGTCTCCTCTGTAATATGGACTTTACAGAAACCTGAAATACAGAAAAATCCAACATAAGCATCTCACAGGATGCTACAAGCAGCAATATAACATAGCTTCACCACACACACATATATATAAATGACTAATAATAATGACAACAAAAGTAGCTATACAACACCTGAACTACTTTTCCTTGATTATGATTGACTAAGTTTATACACTATCAGCGTAGAGCCTAGAACTACTAAGGGTAAAAAAACTTAGTGTCATCCTTATTTTCTCATTTCACCTTGGCTAAACTCCTGTTCCTCTTTAAGACTTTTAATGGATCACATCTTGATTCTCAACGTAGCCCTTACGTACCTGGTGATCTAGTATAACTGTTGGAGCCTTCGTGTGCGAAGGCTCTCCGGTAATCTAAGCATTCTCAACTGGGTTAATCTAAGAAAAGATTCCTATGCGCTTGCGTAGTGTTGATACATAGATCCTATCCCCGAAGGCAACTCTATCTCATAGGCCTCTTGGACATTCTTCCAGAGGGTCCGGTAGAGCTTAGTGAATCTAGGGCTGGGCTTGCCCTTCTTATCTGATCTCCTAATGCCTTCCATTGATGAAACTTTCATGATTATCTCTTCATTGCTTCAATCTTTAATCATATTTTGGAATAGGACTCTGACGACCTTGTGCTGTCAGTAAGGACTCTCTAATAAGTTGAACCTTTCCCTTTTGACTGATGTCTTAGGCTAGGTTCAATTAGTCCTAACTTATCTGCTTCAGGCCATTATATAGGGGACCTATATATATATCTACGAGCACCTAAATCGGGTATGCTACTTAGCCCTTTGCCTAAGGATGGGAAGTCATACTCAAATTAACTTGCGTCCCAATCTGTTCTGACACCTCTCCAGAACCTAGCTACGTGTTGTACTTCTCTATCAGAATTTATTAGATACTAGGGCTCCATATAACCAACTACTCCTTAAGAATTTACTCGGCATAATCTTTAGTTGAAACATAATTCCATCTGGCAAGGCATGAGTTGATCTCGTTAGCCTTTCTATACTGACTCAAATAAGGTCAATTTACACCTGGTACGAGATGATCCGATAACTATATTCATGTTGATTACTCTCCACCTCCTTGTAGGCACGACCATCTCCTAAATTGGCCTACTCGGTTCCTACTGTCCAGCCTTCACTAGCTGGTCATTGGACCTTTGTGCTATGACTCAACAATATATTCCCTCTTCCCTTGCCATCAGTAGGTCTCTCTTTCCGATCTGATGTGTCTTTATTAGAATCTGGGTGGAGGGAGTAATGGACATGGTGCACCTTGGCCATAGTCTGCTAATGAAGTCCTGCCACCTTTAAAACATAGAGTCGACCTCTGGGTCTTATGACTCCGCCCCTTATTATCTCAAAGGCCAATAACTTTCTACTAGGCCTTGTCTCTGGGTTGTATTAGGTTAAAGTCTCTGTGTCACCACTCCTTTACCTCCACACTGGTGGTTATATTACAACATTCTAGGTTACAACCTCACTATCTCTTAACTGTCCACCCCATGCTTATTTCTCGACATTCAGCGGTGGTCCCATCCTCTGTCAATCTACTTCAACTTGGAGGTGATTCTGTTTTCCTCTAGAATTAGATACTCGTGCCTTTCCCCTTGCTTTCTTAGGTTGAGATCTGGGGTTCGTACCTTTTGACTCATACTTCCAAAGATATTACTGGCCAAGTATACGGACCTGTATCATTCTGACTCGCACTCGGGCCTATTTCGTTCATATGATCTTTCTGTCCTTCAACATAACAAACTAGGGCCATAGCCATTATCTTGCAGGTATGCCCTAACGTCATTAGAACATTGCGGCAAAATCGGCCTATTTCGGAGCTGAACTTTACTATTGCTGGGGGTTTATCGCTGATGGACTCTCTCACACGCACTTGAATGCTACTAGAAATCTTATCCGCCCTCCCGATTTACTATTGTGAGGGTCTAGGTAGCTTTGTAAACACTAGGGGTCTCAACCACTTTCTAGTCCTTCCCGGAGGCAATAATTCTAACCTTTCTTTATTAATCATTCTGGACAATATGGCATTGTTACTTGCAATTTCTGTTGTACTCGCACGATCCTTCATGTATTTTAGGTAATCCCACATTAACTGTTGTTCCTGCCTAATTCTTAATGTCTACTAAGGGATCCAACTCATATATATACTATACTTCCTGAGCTCCCACTCCGAGGCTGCAGAAAGAACTGGGGACAATACTGGCATATCTATCACCTTATGAGGTTCTTGGTGCCCCAAGAAGGTGATGGGGAAAATTTAAAAGACGTCTGCTTCCGCCCTTAGGCTGACTGTCCCCCAATCGTGACCCCTCACTGTTACTTCCTCCTATTGTTGTAGTTATCTTGAGGCTGGCTAGAGTTTGTCTTATATCACATATTACTCTATACAGACATAACAATGAAAGCTTAGGGACTCAACCCTGTACAACTCGGCTCTATAGCACGATCTGAGAAGAAGAAAGGGTGACCACACTATCATGCCTCGTATCCTCCTACTTATAGAATGTGGTGCATAACATATTTATAAGCAAGACTTTACTAGACAAGGCTTGCAGACTCCCTAGGATACGACCTACTCTGATACCAAGCCAGCTTGGGAGGCATGATTGGAACCTAATACCACATTGGAATATGCGCTGACCCGGCTGCGAACAGGCACCTCTGGTGCCTACCACTGATTCAAATTCAAAAAAACAAACTGCTATATCTCGGCTATAAACATAGCCTCGGGCCAACAAGGCCACGTAATGCCTGTAAAAGAAAATAGTTAACCCAGCCAACACACATCAATAGGGATCCTATGCGGGCCAACAAGACCACCATGCTGTTTAGTTATAATGGGAAGGGAAATAAGCAACTATACTAGGCCCCACATGGACAACACATAAAATAAGACATATATGGGCCCCACACGGCCAACAACAACTAACTAATTGAATACTATAGTATACAAGCCTCTAAGAATACAAATAGTGGTCGGGACAGGGCCTCGACTTACCCAAATACTGCACAACGAAAGACGGGTAATCTCTACAACCTGGCGACTACGAATGAAAGGAGCTGACCAATGTGCTGACTCTGAATAGCTCTCAGGAAATCTCATAACCTTTCTGTCTAAACCTACAAGCAAGTAATATAGCACCCCATAGTTGGGCATTAGTACAATATGTACCGAATATGTAAGATAGTAAATAAGCTGAATAAAAGTTGTTCAAGACTGAAAGTAAGTAGAAGGAAGGGGCAGAAAGTAACCTGAAAATTTACTTATTAAAAACCTGCATCTAATAAAACACTGCATGTATATGAGCTAAGACTGCACAATTACATAATCATAACGATAACTAGCAGGCAAGAGTACAAACAAGAACCTAACCTGGTCCCCATAAGCGTGGAAGGTACAAGTAATACAGAAATAACCTACCGGGCCCCTATAAGCCCTGGCAAGTACAACTCAATCTATATACCCCTATCCAGGTTCTATGACTCTACTGGTGCTATAGCCAACGTATCTGGCTTCTGGGTCCACATCTGAACTCGATGGACTCCTATAACTGTGTTTGAGACCGGTGGGCTCCTGTAACTATACCCTGGGCACTAGGCTTGACAAGGGTTAATGATGCCGATACGACATAAAATAATAATCTAGCCATGGAATGGACTGTGATATGGCCCTTGGGCCTCATCATCGTCCCTTGGGATGATATTTAGCTCCTTGGAGCAACATCATATAACCTTGTAGGCAACATCATATAGCCTCGTAGGTGATGACATAGTTAGCAACCCCAAAGTTGTGGATGGAAGGCTATCCTAGGTGAGGGTAATCCCAACCAATGTGCTATACTGAAGTCTCAATCTAACCACTCAAAAGGCATATCTCGCCTTCTAGGCCTAACGCAGTCGCTGCTTGCCCCCAGAATAAGCTGTATAGCTTCTAGCAGGCTCATCCCGTGTACCTGTATCTGATCAGAGGATCCTGATAGTGATCATAGTCTCTAATGGTGTAGACCGAATAGGGTGAGGTATGGAGTGGCCCAAGCGATACTTTGAATGTCCTGCTCGGACAACTATAACTCATAAGTAACTGTAGGGTTGCAGACGACCAATTACTCAGTTCATTTGCTTAGAATAACTGTAAGGCTGCTACGGATCGGACATGCTCCTGAGCAGTCATCCACTAATCTTCCCCAGGCAGCTTACAATGATTCTTAGCCTGAAGTTAATACTGTACTAACATGGTTCTAGTCCCTTAGACCTTAACTTAGTTTGTTAAGATTTCTTATATATTTTGTGGGATGATTCTTAATCTCGTAGGTAAGTCTATCTGGACCTAGCCACTCATGGCAACCTATACCTAAGTATCTTATGTGAGTAGGCTGGGGCATTGGCCCCGCATCCAAATGCTAATAAGGTCTCCTCCTTAGGGTACCCACGGGTCTATCTGACCTGAACGATTGGGATGACTTCCTGAGGGACCTATATGATGGATACTACGTCAAATGGAACTGACAGTCACTGACAGTAGCTAACAAAATGGCAGGCTATCACTCAGTTCACTAGACAACCCTAGTGCCGCTGACTCTAAAGTATGGCCATCCTACCTAATTTCTAGCCCTGGGGTGTGAAGGTACGCCAGTGGCCTTTGGGCGTACTTCACTGACAATACAGGCATCCAACTGAAAGTCATATCGCTTGGCTGCGCTCGATACTGTCTAACCTATGAAATTAGGCCCAATAACTAATCATGAACTTCCGAGGCCTTGGTGTGACAACAAGACATCAAAATTCTATTAATACAGTTGACAGACGGATAGGGGAGTCTCTATGACACTTCTGTCGTGAGCCACACTTAACATACTCTTTTCTGACAAAGGGTACTGCAATATACTCTCAATATGCTTTCTGGAAGCTAACCACAACCTACATATATATTCGTAGTCTACAGACAATAGTTTACCAAAATATATCTAATCACAATCTACTGATAACAACTATTCGCAACATATTAGGCCGTTATTTCCATTCAAGAACATAGTTGTATCATTATACGACGAAAATAACTTGCTAAATGGATAAGCCTTAATACCTTGAATGCCGACTTTCGTTCAGCTGGCGAGGTTTAACTTATAAACGGCGGTTCCACCCAATTGAAATCCCAATGCTGAGAGAATAGGGCTAATTTCAATACTAAATTTGATAAAAAGCTATGACTTTCAATAATCATATCAACTATAATTCCATTTCAAATAATTTGGCCGAAAACCTATAATTTCCCGAGATTTTAGAAGGGAGAAAAGCTTACTTAATGCCTATGGCCGTTTAGGATTCAATTTGGAGTAATGCTGACAACTTTTACACAACTGAGTTCCTGTTTTCCTAGCGAATTTTCGAGAAATAACTCTGTAGTAATGCTTCCCATAGGCCTAAAACTCGTTACCAGAAGTTAATTTGCATTTGGACGGTGTTTGTTAGCATAATTGAACAAAAATTTGGTGAATAGTATGTGCCCTCTCTGATCTTTGGTCATGGGTTCTTTGGAAATGATTTGAAAATAAGTGAGATGGATATATACATAAACATGGCCAGTGGCACAAGGGTGCTTGATGCTAGTCATAGCGCCCATCCTTGTGCCGCGCCGCACCCCTCAAAGCGGCAGTAGGCTTGGTGCGTAATGTTCTATGAGTTTACAACACTATTGACGCTCAAAGCTAAGAAAATAACATGGACTTAGGTGTATTTATGTGGATATGAGGCACTTTTCCTTTGATTTCAGGATAAATGAGTGTTGGAATAATAAATTGCAAAAGGAAGCTAAAGTGTGCAAAATGGGGTAAAAAGTGCAGACCACAGTACAATCCGTTGGATGGACTTATAAGTCATACTAAGGGCTTTGATGAGAAGCTGAAAGATAACCCGGAAGACTGAACTTATGAGACTTGTCGCGGATTGTACCATGGTTGTATGAGTCATGGTAAGCCAATCGTGACAAAATCCAGAAGAATTGCACAAAAGGCTGATTCTCAATACAGAACACCTATGACTCGTGAGATGAAGGTATGAGTCGTACCATACTGGTTGTAGTGAAGTTCAGAAAAAGTTCAACAGATCAGGATCAAGCTACATGTGTCAATGTACGAGTCGTAGCATGTTGGTACAAATCGTATCTTTGTCCAACACTTAAGCCAAAATTCAGCCAACTCTCCAAGCCACGAGTTGATGTCACGATCCATGAGAAGCCCCTACGAGTCGTAGGTGGAACCGTGATGAGGTCGGCACCAGTTATGGAAAGCAGTCCTGTTAGTTTAGGAAAAGGGTTCTTGTGTCTCTATAAATACTTTTTATGTTTATTTTTTATAGGAGGACGACGAATAGACTTAATTCTAGTAGGAAAACATGGTCGTAAGAGATTTGACATCATTCAGAGAGAGAATTGAGTTGGTTCAACCTTGTGATCAACCTTTTCTTGAATTCATCTTGTTCTTGCTACTTGTTATTCAAGATTTTGTGGTATAATTGAAGGAATTGTTTTTCTCAATCATCTTTGTAAGTATTGTTAGATCTTTTCAATAATTAACACAAACCACAACCTTGCAACTATGAGAGAATAAAACCTACATAGCAAGTGTTGTGGGAACCATGGTGGATTAACTAGCTAGGGTTGCACAAAGTGATTCTAAAACCATTATTAAGTACTTATATTGTCTTCTCTTCATATTTAATGATTCTTAGTGGTGTACAGTGTTAGGAAGTGCCTGAATTCTTTACTTGCTTTGGTCGAAGAGGTAGATATTAGGAAAAGAGAATTACAACGGAGCCTTGATCTTGATGATCATTGTATTAAGTTGAGCTGTGGTTGCAGGATAGTTATATCTGGAACTTAGTGATAACAGTTAGTTTGCAAAACTCATGAGACTTGGTCGTGTAACTGAGGATAGTCATTCAATAGGGATTGGTCGATCATTTAAATGAACCTAAGTTATCAGTTCTGTAAGTAAGTATTGGTAAAGATCACGAGTGTATATCCAAAGCTGTTATGAACCCATGGGGAACATAAACCCTAGTTATCTTTCAATTATTGATTTACAAATATAATCTTGACTACTGATTATTTTTATTATTTCTTTTTATTAGAATTCCCCCATTGTGAAGTAATTACCATACAAGCTCATCTACCTGTTGTAATCTAGATCTTGCATATTCCCTGTGGGTTCTAACCCAACCTATTAGTTGGGGTTCTTTATTGACAACGTCCGCTTCATCCTTCAGTTAGAAGTGTGGTTTGAGCGTTATCAAAAAATGGCGCCGTTGCTGGGGAATACGGCTAAGGCTACATTATTTTCTTGTATTTGACTTTTTGGTAATTATTTCCTTAATTACGTTTATTTTTTTGTCTTTTTTTGATACCCACAGGTTGTTCTTCGGTGGATGCCAAGAACTCAGAGTAGAGGTGACCCCCCTTTTCCACTCAATCCCGAAATCAAACGAACCCTACATAAAATGGAAAACCCTGAGCAGAGAGAAGCCCACTTAGCTTAAGAAGCTAGGCAAGCCGAGCTAGCTCGATTAGCTACACTTCAGCAAGCTGGTAATGATAGAGATGAAGTGGTAAATGCTGGTCGACATGGGAGGGCAACCGAGCTGAGAGATTCGCCTTTCTCAGTTCTTTGATGATGATGACCCAGATATTGATAAGGTTGGGTCAATTGGAGCAATTGTGCCACCACCACTACCTGTTGGGGCCAAATTCGACATTACGAGCACCATGATTCAATTGCTAAACATGAAAGGGGTGTTCAACGACCACATAGCGGATGATGCCAACTTGTACTTGATGAATTTTGTAGGAATATGCAAGGCATACAGGCTGCCCGGAGTAAGCCAGGATGCGATAAGACTCCGACTCTTTCCTTTCTCTCTATTAGGGGAAGCTACTTTGTGGTTATCGTTGTTGCCCAACGACTCCATAACCAACTGGAGGGAGCTAAAACAAGCCTTCTTGGAAAGATTCTTTCCCCCATCAAGGATGTTACAGTTAAAATATGAGATTTATAATTTCCGGCAGATTAAGACGAAGGCACTTCACGAGACCTGGTTGAGGTTCAAGAAGAAGTTGACTAAGTGCCCAAACCATAAAATCCCAGATGATAGTTTGTTCAAAATCTTTTACAGGTCTCTTAATAATAACACCAAGGCTGTAGATGACACGGTGATGGGTGTAGTATTGATGAGTCACACCTGGGAGGAAGCAACCACTATCCTTGATAGGGTGACAAAGATGAATAGGGCCTATCATGCGAGGGAGGCTGATGTAGTGGTAGGTATATATGCTGTTGGTTTGACTGCAGACCAACGAAGGAAGGAGGAAGAACGCGATCTGGAGTTGGCTCACATGTGCACATCATTAGATTTGCTGACAAAGCATATCATGGGAGCAGGAGCCAAAAAGGTAAATGCAGTAGGAACACAAGGAAGGAAGTAGGAAGCAGAACACTCTGATTCTGAGGAAGAGGCAAACTTTCATGATAGCCAAGTGGCGGGTTTCCGAGCCAATGCCCAAGTGTCTAGACAAGACAATTGCACCAAGGTTCTGGAAATCAAGGTTGGAACCAATACAGGGACAACTACAATAGGAACGGGTTTAGATATAGGAGCGGTGGTTGTGAGCGCGAGGGAGAATGGAGAAGGAATGACGGATATCGCAACGAACGGGCTGGAGTCTATGTGCCTCCTAACGCATGAGAAGGGGTGGTCGGACAATCAAAGTTGGAGAGTATGATGGCCGAAATGCTGAAAAAGGTGAGATCCATAAATGATCAGTTAAAAGAAATTCGAAGTGATTTATCTAGCATGGGTTAGAAAGTGGAATCTCACGCCACCGCCTTCAAGCAGATAGAACACCAACTTGGGCAACTTTCAGCATCAATGAACCCTAGGCAAAAGGGTACACTTCCTAGCAACACTATCCAAAATTCGAAGAATGATGCTCATTGCATGATAGTGATGACTAGGAGTGGTAAAACCATAGTTGACCCCCCGTCCCCTGTTGAAATTAAAAAGAAGAAAGAGAGCGTCATTGAGGAAGAAGACATCAGTGATGAGACACAACATGATGGGTTGCAAGAGGCCCCTAAGGGTGAGAAGGAATGTCACATTGATCAAGGGGAAACTCTAGTGCAAAAGGCTATCTTGCGACCACCGCCACCATTCCCACAAAGGATGAAGAAAAATGCGGATAACGGTAAGTTCCAAAAATTTCTTTCAATGCTCAAACAACTTTCTGTGAATATACCATTGGTTGAAGCACTAGACCAGATGCCAGGATATGCAAAATTCATGAAGGACATGGTTACAAAGAAAAGACCTGTAAGCTATAAGCCGGTTGACAATGTCCATCACTGCAATGCCATAGCAACAAGTGTCTTAGCTTAGAAAAAGGAAGACCCAGGTGCCTTCACGATACCTTACAGCATTGGTAATGTCGAGTTCACAAGGGAACTCTGTGATCTGGGAGCTAGCATTAATCCGATTCCCTTGGAGGTCTTCAAGAAGCTAGGATTCTGATCCCCCACACCAACCAACATGCGGTTACTGATGGCCGACAAAACAGTAAAGAGACCAGTGGGCATCCTAGTTGATGTGCTCGTTAAGGTTGATAAGTTCATATTCCCAGAGGACTTCGTGATATTGGATTGCGAGGTCGATTATGAGGTCCCTATCATTCTGGGGCGACCATTCCTTGCCACTGGGAGAGCTCTAGTAGATGTAGAAGCTGGCCTGTTAAAGTTCAGGCCAAATAAAGAAGAGGTCACATTCAACATCTATTGGATAATGAAGCAACCAAAGGAATTTAGTGTGATCTCAGCACTTGAGGATGAGTATGAGTCACTTGACGAATTTTGAGTAGTAAAGAGACTTGCATTGTGTCGCGACGTTAAATCAGGTGCTTCTTGGGAGGCAACCCAAGTTATTGATCTAATGTGTGCTCAGTGTGTAGGGAAATAAAAATAGGTGGCTGAAAAATTTTCTTCCACAGGATCTCAGTAAGACTTGTGGTGAGGTCCTACTAGTCGTGGTAGCAATGGTGGTGAAAAACAGATAAAATTCTAAGCAAAGTCTGACCTCCGATTCATCCTATGATTCGTACCATGAAGGTACGAGATGTAGGATGCTCTCGTAGGTCACCAGGTAAGTCCTCTGCAACTAAAGTCATTACGGGCTAGGGACGAGTTGTAGGTTGTTCCTACGACTCATACTACAAGTCGTGACGGGTTAAATTGACCCGATTCAGCCCAGATTTTTAAATTGGCCCTCACCTACTTAAACTTCAAAACCTTACTGGAGAAATATGGTGTCAAGCACAAGGTAGCCACACCTTACCACCCTCAGTCAAGTGGGAAGGTAGAAGTTTCTAATAAGGAAATCAAGACCATTCTAGCCAAGACAGTAAATACGAGTCGGACAGATTGGGCCAAGAAGCTTGATGATGCATTGTTGGCCTACCAGATAGTATATAAAACTCCCATTGGCTCATCACCTTACCAACTGGTTTATGGTAAAGCATGCCACTTACCAGTTGAATTAGAGCATAAGGCATTATGGGCACTAAAGAAGCTAAATATGAATTGGAATGATGCTGCCAAGCTAAGATTAAATCAGATCAATGAGTTGGATGAATTTCGACTCAAGGCATATGAGAGTGCAACCATTTATAAGGAATGAATGAAGATCTATCATGACAAAAAAAATCACAAGAAGGGAGTTTAGCCTAGGCGACTTGGTCTTGTTGTTTAACTCAAGACTCCGCCTGCACCTTGGGAAGTTGAAATCTAGATGGATGGGACCTTACAAGGTAGTGCAAATGTCTCCATATGGTGCAGTGGAACTTGAGAACAAAGAGGGGAAAGGTTCAAAGTAAATGGGCAAAGAATAAAGGTGTACATGGGAGATGAAAATGAATTGAGAAGAGTGGAGGAAATATACCTTGATGATACCTGAGGATTCACAAGAGTAATGTCGTGCCGTGATGTTAAATCAGGCACTGCATGGGAGGCAACCCATGGAAGGCGAAGTCTGAGTAGCTACAAGTATGTCCTTTTTCCTTTCAAGCTTATATTTTGTGCTTCGGGGACGAAGCTCATTCTTTAAAAAAAAAGGGGGGGGGGTGTACTTGTATTTTTTGGGATATTTTTGTTCGCCTGAGAGTTTTTCTTACCGTGTTTCTTTTCCCTCAGACATGCGATCTAGTAGAACCGCCATGTGTTAGGATTTTTTGTTAGTTGTGATTTTTGTTTGATTAGAAAGTAACTTAGGAATACTCATCCAATGAATATGCACTACTTTTGTTGTTTTTGAAAAGTTTGACCATGTTTAAAAATTTTTGCTATGTATTTGTGACAACAATGCATGTTATTGATAGTGCTAGTATTGTTAAGCCATGTATGAACCAGATAGGTAAAGTGAAAATAGTTCATGTACCATGTGTGAGTGAGGTCTTAGTATTTGTTGCAGTATGTCGTTGAAGATCTAGAACTTGCCTGGTTGGTCTCTGCATAGGTTGAGGATGATTTGTTAGGAGATGATCATAGGCCATTTTTGTGTTATCTCACATTTTGTCTATATTGCCCTACCAAAGTGTCATGAATCCCTTGATCCCAAGTTTGAGCCTTAATTGACCATATTTCTTTGATTTACCTGCTATCCGTACCCATTTTGTTTATAATGAACCTGTTTGGCCCTGGTCCTTCCTTGGATATTGTGAACCTCAACATAAGCAAAATGCTTAAGTTGAGGGTGGCTAAAGTAGGAGTGCATAAATGGTGGGAGCGGGAGGAAAGGAAACAAAAGAAAAAAAAAGAAAAATGGTGAAAAATAAGGTGTGGTGAGGTGAAAAAGTAAAAAAGATGAAAATTTGAGAATATTGAAAAAAAGAAGAGAAATTCAAAATAGCTTGAAAGTATTGAAAAATGTGAAAAATCACCTCACCCATGCAAATGTTCATAAAATGGGAAAAAGGGAAGAAAAGGAGAGAAAAAGAATGAAGGGTGAAATAGGAGAATGGTGTAGCTAATGAATGTAGTGCCAAGGAAGGGATAGTCACTAATAAAATCTTTCATTTTTATCATGTCCAGCCCTAAGCCTACCTTACAAGCCATATAAAGTCCTATAGTGATCTTAATTTAACCATCTAACAAATCGAAGCAGAGAAAATAAGGGCAAACCTATGGTATCTAATGCATAATACTTGCAGTTCTTTGAGAGGGTGAGTGCTTCATTTGCCTAGTCCCATGTTTCAATTGATACTTCATACTAGAGAGGGGACTTCATTTTTTGTGAGGGTACATGGATTATGTTTGCTTTTACCATTGGTTTGTGTGAAACACATAGTTAACGACTTGATTGCTTGTTAGTAGCTAGATGATATGTATTAATCCATGAATATGATGTTTTGAGGTTGCTTGCAATACATTAGCTGATGATGTTTCAAGAGGAAGGGGTCAATAAGGTTTGTATATAGAGTGCACAAATTTGTTTGAGTTTTGGCTGTAGTATCTTAAGTTTATTTTCTAGTTGAGCATCGTGTTTAGTTTTCGTTTTTCTCCCGAGGACATGCAAAAGTCTTAAGTTGAGGATGTTGATGTGCTGTGAATTTACAGCACTATTGACGCTCAAAGCTAAGAAAATAACATGGAATTAGGTGTATTTATGTGGATATGAGGCACTTTTCCTTTAGTTTCAGGATAAATGGGTGTTGGAACAATTAATTGCAAAAGGAAGCTAAAAATGTGCAAAAGGGGTAAAAAGTGCAGACCACAGTACGATCCATAGGATGGACCTACGAGTCATACTGAGGGCCTTGATGAGAAGCTGAAAGATAACCTGGAAGACTAAACTTATGAGACTTGTCAGGGATCGTACCATGGTGGTACGAGTCGTGGTAAGCTAGTCGTGACAAAATCCAGAAGAATTGCACAGAAGGCCACTTCTCAGTATGACATCACCTACGACCTATGAGATAAAGGTACAAGTCATACCATACCGGTAGTAGTGAAGTTTAGAAAAAGTTCAACAGATCAAGATCAAGCCACGAATGTCAATGTACGAGTCGTAGCATGTTGGTACGAATCATATCTTTGCCCAACACTTAGCCAAATGCAGCCAACACTCCAAGCCACGAGTTGATGTCACGATCTGTGAGAAGCCCCTACGAGTCCTAGGTGGACCCATGATGAGGTCGGCACTAGTTATGGAAAGTAGTCCTGTTAGTTTAGGAAAAGAATTCTTGTGTCTCTATAAATACTTTTTATGTCTATTTTTTATAGGAGGACGACGAGTAGACTTAATTCTAGTAGGAAAACATGGTCGTAAGCGATTTGACATCATTGAGAGAGAGAATTGAGTTGGTTCAACCTGTGATCAACCTTTTCTTGAATTCATCTTGTTCTTGCTACTTGTTATTCAAGATTTTGTGGTTTAATTGAAGGAATTGTTTTTCTCAATCATCTTTATAAGTATTGTTAGATGTTTTCAATAATGAACACAAACCACAACCTTGCAACTATGAGAGGCTAAAACCTCCATAGCTAGGGTTGTGGGAACCATGGTGGATTAACTAGCTAGGGTTGCACAAAGTGATTTTAAAACCAATATTAAGTACTTATATTGTCTTCTCTTCATCTTTAATAATTCTTAGTGGTGTACAACGTTAGGAAGTTCCTGAATTCTTTACTTGCTTTGGTCAAAGAGGTAGAGATTAGGAAAAGAGAATTACAATGGAGCCTTAATCTTGATGATCATTGTATTAAGTTGAGCTGTGGTCGCAGGATAGTTATATCTGGAACTTAGTGATAACGATTAGTTTGCAAAACTCATGAGACTTGGTCGAATAATTGAGGATAGTCATTCAATAGGGATTGGTCAATCGTTTTAATGAACCTAAATTATCAGTTCTGTAAGCAAGTATTGGTAAAGATCACGAGTGTATACCCAAAGCTGTTATGAACCCATGGGGAACATAAACCCTAGTTATGTTTCAGTTATTGATTTACAAATATAATCTTGACTGCTGCTTATTTTTATTATTTCTTTTTATTAGAATTCCCCCATTGTGAAGTAATTACCATATAAGTTCATCTACCTGCTGTAATCTAGATCTTGCATATTCCCTGTGGGTTCGACCCTAACCTATAAGTTTGGGTTCTTTATTGACAATGACCACTTCATACTTCAGTTAGAAGTGTGGTTTGAGCATTATCAGTGCGTGGTGTTGGCCAGTGCACAGGCTGGTTGGCGCGACGCACTGGCCCCTCGCGGCCTAGCCTCGCCTGACCCTATTTTTGAGTCTTTTCCCACAACTTTGAGCTTTCTTTACTTGTCAAAATCCAAGTGTACGCCTACTAATTGTTAACATTGTACAGGGTGTAACATGGGAGATATTGTAATTCTCTAGAAACTCAAAGACTAGACCTGCGGGTTAAAAACAGAGAAAATTAGAAAATCTACACCAGGTCACAGAATGAGTCATTCTGTGACCCGTGGGGGTGACCACGAGTTGTTAAGTGACTCGTGGTGAGGACTTTGAACTTGGTAGAAAAATTGGAGAATTGGGGTGACCATGAGTCATGGTTAACACCATGAGTCGTGATGTGACCTGTGGTCAATAGCAAATTTAAGGCCGGGAATTTTAAGCAGTGTACCTAAAGAATGAGCAACCACGATTCATCGGGTACACCACAACTCGTGGTGTCCCCATGGTGAACAGTATGAGATTTTTGGCAGTGTACCTCACGAGAGGTGAGCATGACTCGTGGTCACTAGGCATGACTCGTTGGGTCCCTCGTGGGGGACTAGCAGTCAGTTCTTCCTGTGAATTTCTTAAGGGTGTTTTAGTAATTTCCTAGCATCCTAGACTCAAAACTACCTCATTTTGTATTATTTTTAGGGGATTTAGAGGGGCGAAACGGTTTCCCCCTCATTCCAACTGAGATTTTCAAAGAAATTAGCGTAAGTTTCCTCTCAAGAACTCTCAAGCAAGAGTAGGGCTTGTCATCTTTTACAACGATTCAAGATTTATTCTTTAAGGAATTTGTAGCTAGGTATGTGGGAATCTAACAAGGGAATAGTTCTTCCCTTGTGTCCCCAAACTCCTTCCTAGTTTCTCTATGAATTCTAGCCCTGAGTTTTCAATTGTGAAGGGAATATATATATCATATTTCTTTGAATTCTTATGGAATGCTATCCATGTCATTTTGGATATGATTTCATTAGTTTAAGACTATATTTGTGTTGTTCCCATAAAGTGAATTCCAGCCCTGGGCTTTTGAATGTGGATAATTATATGCCAACTTCCGTTATAGCTTGTGAAATATGTTTTAAGTTGATTGTTGGATATTCTCCATTATCTAAATATCGTATAAATGCTATTTCTTGTAAGGATGATTTCAGCGCTAATGTTGAATGAGATCACCTAGAATTATGCCTGTTGGGTTAGTCTTTCTTGTTGCTTGATTCTGTTAATGTTGTGGATTCCTATGTTGTTAGTGTGAGTTGAAATCTCAGTTAGTTGCATGATAGTACAGTTTCAGTCAGAATGTTAGAATCCTCAATGTTGTTCAGATTTTGTTAGCTGGCCAGTTTGACTACCGTATTTTTGAGAAGTGTTAATAGATCCTCTTAGTTATCAGAACTAGACTTGGTACCAGATTTCAGTTTGTTCTTTAGACGGTTACGAAGCTTCCAGATAAGTAGCTCTGGCCTATCTTAGAACCCAGTTACAGAAGTTGGTCTGATAAGACTCTCGGGGTTCTTCCAAATAGGTATTCCTGACTAGTCTTGGGCCCAATTTCTAGCTATCAGCTTAGTAGTCAATCTAGGACTATCCAGTGGAGTAGGACTTAACACCGAGCATATCGGGGTTCCAGCGCACCCAAGTTCCCAAAACTATGTTGCCACCATAGGTTGCAGTTTTATTGGCCTCATGGCCCCAGACTTGTGATTACCCAGTTTATGCCTTTATACCATGGCAAGGTATATAGGGTCCTACCAATGGGGCGTATGCATCAGACTCCACATCTAGCTTACATGATTACATGTCGGTTATAGACTCTCCCACTAGTCAGCCCAGTTCAGTCTCAAATTAGTCAGTTCAGTTTCAGTTTGCTCAGTCCAACACAGTTAGTTCAGACTCAGAAATCTCAGATTTAGGGCATGCCTTTGACCATCAGATAGGGTCATCTAGACCATCTCAACTTATTTCAGTATTTCATTTCAGTATTTCAGTTGGCCATTGAATGTCTTTTCAGTTCAGCATTTTTATTACTTGCGTATGGTTTCTCTCACTTAGTCAGTACATTCAAAGAACTGATCCATACCTTTAATGTTGTACTGTGTTATGATACAACTCCAGGATCTCAGTCCCAGCCTCGCTAGCCGCTCACTCTCAGAAGACTCCAGCTGCACTATTGGTGAGTCCTCATCTTTCGAGGATGAAGATCATTTATTTTAGTTTTATTTTCTTTTTTATAGAATTGGAGTTAGCTGAGGGCTTGTCCCAGAAACTCATCAGTTATAGTGGCTTTCAGACATAGACTTGGTTTTACATACTTGTAGTTTGGTTCAGATGTTGTTAAAATGTATGATTCAGCTCTACTTCCATAAATGTTTTATAGTTTACTTTAAAGCTACCACTATATTTATATGTTTACTCAGAATGCCAGTATATGATATACCAGGGGTTGACTTGGGGTTACTTGTGACTCCATGTACCGTGTCCCATCCAGGGTGTAAGCTCGGGCATGACATATCCGAATAGGCTCATGATAATATCACGTCACCATGGTTCTTACCCTTGGCAAGATATGAACACCTTACCAACCAAGGGTTACAGGTTGGGCTCCTTGCGTGCTCACATCGAATATGTCGGTTATGAAAATCTCCCATTTTTCCTTATGTTTTAAGTTGTTCATGTTCAGGATGTACGATATCATGTTTTATAGTATTTTGACCTATTGATCCGTTCATGAGCTTTTACTTATGATTTCAAACATGTTAAGACTTGTGATTTTACTTTCAAACGTTTGGTTATTGTGCTCCAGTTTATGATGAACAACTCATGTTTATGGCTATCTCACGATTATGATTTATAGCATGTTGTCTTTATTCCCATGTTTTTCTTATTCTACATGTTTAGTATATTCAAAGTACTGACCTCATATGTTTTCACTATATCTTCTCATTATATAGGTTCAGCTGACTAGTCTCAGCCCCATCGCTAGATTCTATCCTGCTCCAGCTTTAGTAGTTTTGGTGAGTCCTTATGGTCCAAAGACGTCAATTTTGATGCATGTCCTTTTTATGTCTTTTCAGTTTTAGACTTAGTAGAGCTTGTTGGGGGTTTTGTCTCTTCAACTCATCTTATGATTAGAAGCTATCCAGAATATCATGTATAAATATCTAGTAGTTGACTTGTTGTTTCAGGTTTAATGCCTTATGATATCTTAGACTTCCACTTATGTCTTATAAAATGGTTATTCCACTTAGTTTTATGCTTATGCTTATGTTATGCATGTAGAATAAGTTGTCTTGGAGCCGTTCGTAGTTCTAGGTTTCCTATTGCGTCGGGGGTCTATGCTCGGGTCGTGACAAACTTGGTATTAGAGCAACAGGTGTAGCTGTGTCCAAGAGTGCTTGAAAACCGCGTTAAGTAGAGTCTTTTCCATGGGTGTGATGTGTGGCATACTTATGAGGAAGAGGCTACAAGACGCTTTAGAAAACTTTCTTTCTTCCATGATCTATGTCGTGTGATGAAATTCAACTCTCTCTATTCTTCTATCTTATGCTATACGCTTTTGTAGAAATACCTCCCCCATAGAGTCAATAGAAGGATAAATGGAAATGGCCACGGAAATGGCAATAAAGATGGGCATCAGCCAGCCTCACCATCTCCAGTGGCCCCTTTGAATGAGGAGGTTAATCATGCTGACTTTAGGGCTGCTTTTCAGATGCTGGCTCAGGCTATGATGACACAGGTCAACCGGCAGGCAGTTGGGTGGCGAGAGTGTAAGACTTCACCAGAATGAACCCTCCATAGTATAATGGTTGTAAGAAGGGCAAGAATCCATAAGAGTTTATTGAGGAGATCCAAAAGATTAGCCAAATTATGGGGGTTTTAGGAGAAAAGAGTGCAAATTTGGCCTCCTACAGCTGAAGGGGTAGCTCACATTTGGTTTCGGTTGTGGAAGGCAAGTCGTGGGCCAGGTGTAGTTCTTGTCGATTGGGATGAGTTTGTGACAACCTTCTTGGACAGGTTCTTTCCTCGAGAGATGAGGGAATCCAAGGTTGTTGAGTTTATCAATCTGAAGTAGAACAACATATCGATTCAGGAGTATGCTCTGTAGTTCACTCAGTTGTCGAAATATGCTCCGGAGATGGTTGCCGAGCCAAAGGCTTAAATGAGTAAGTTTTTGTCGGGGGTCTCAAATTTAGTGGTCAAGGAGTGTAGGACTACTATGCTCATCAATGACATGGATATCTCTCAACTCATGATTCATGCCTTGCAGATTGAGGAGGAGAAATTGAAGGAGAATGAGAGGGAGACCAAGAGGGCTAGGACAAGACATTTGGAGTATTCCCAGCAGAGGACTAGCGGTGGTCACCATCCACGGTCCAAGCAAAGGTCATCAGGCCCAGACTCATCATCAACAAGTTTCCATCTAGGCTCAAAGATGATTAGAGAGGTAGAGAATCAGGCTTTAGAAGTCAGAGGAGCATGTCAGGGGAGTACACTTTTCCAGCTTGCCAAAAGTGTGGTAGGAACCACCCCGAATAATGCTTGGTGGGCTCATATGCCTATTTTGGGTGTGGGAAGCTTTGTCACAAACTTAGAGATTGTCCTTCAGCCAGATAGGGTGATGGTATAGGCCGTGCTTCGATGACCACCTCAAAAACTCCAGTAGCTCACCCACCTCATCAAAGCGCATCTTTTAGTGCCGGTGGAGGGTAGTGCCAAAATCGATTCTATGCACTATCATCTCACTAGGAGAAGGAGAGCTCACCAGACGTGCTCACTGGTATGTTACGAGTTTTTTATCTTGATGTTTATGCATTGCTAGACCTAGGGTCCACATTATCCTTCGTGACTCCTTATATTGCTATCAATTTCGGTGTCAGTTCCAAAATCCTATTAGAACCCTTCTTAGTCTCTACTCCTGTCGGTGAATCAGTTATAGCTCAACGGGTATACAGAAATTGCCTTATCACAGTTCTTCAGAAGTTCGCCTCAACCGACTTAGTAGAGTTAGACATGACAGACTTTAATGTTATCTTCAGTATGGATTGGTTGTATGCTTGTTATGCTTCAGCCAATTGTAAAACCCGATCAACAGAGTTTTGATTTTTGGTGAGCTAGTATTAGAGTGGAAGGGTAGTTCGACTATGCCTGTAGGCCACTTTATTTCCTACCTTAAGGCCAGGCAGATGATCTCTAAGGATTGTGTATACCATTTACTTTGATTTAAGGATTCTAAGTCCGAAACTCTAACTCTTTAGTCAGTCCCAGTTGTATGTAAGTATCCGGAGGTGTTCCCAGATGATCTACCACGAGTCCCTTCCAAGCAAGAGATTGACTTTGGTATCGACCTTCTACCTGATATGCAACCCATTTCATTCCTCCTTACATAATAGCTCTAGAGCTTAAGGAGTTGATGGAACAGTTGAAAGATCTCTTAGATAAGGGTTTCATCAGACCTAGTAAGGACCCGTGGAGTGCTCCAGTCCTCTTTGTTCGAAAAAAGAATGGCTTTCTAAGAATGTGCATTGACTATCATCAGTTGAACAAAGTCACAATCAAGATTAAGTATCCTCTCCCTAGGATTGATGAATTGTTTGACCATCTTCCGGGTGCCAAGTGCTTTTTCAAAGATAGACCTCATATTTGGCTATCACTAGCTCAAGTTTAGGGAGAGTGACATTCTGAAGATGACCTTCAGGACTTGGTATGGTCACTATGAATTTATAGTTATGTCTTTCGGGATAACGAGTGCCCCTGCAACTTTCATGAATTGATGAATAGGGTGTTCAAGCAGTACTTGGATATGTTCATTATTGCTTTCATATGTGACATCCTTGTGTATTCTCAAAGTGAAGAGGATCATGTCGCTCATCTGAGGATTGTGCTGTAGACTCTTAAGGACCGAAAGCTATTTTTGAAGTTTATCAAGTGAGAGTTTTGGCTGCAGTCAGTTGCATTTCTTAGCTATGTGGTGTCTAGTAAGGGTGTTCAGGTAGACTCTCAGAAGATAGAGGCGGTAAAGAACTAGCCTAGACCTGTCAGCCCTACTGACATTAGGAGCTTTTTGAGTTTGGCTGGCTACTATTAAAGGTTTGTAGAGGGTTTTTCATCCATTGTTTCACCTTTGACTAAGTTGACTCGGAAGAAGGCTAAATTTCAGTGGTTCGATGCTTATAAGAGGATCTTTCAAGAGTTAAAGGCCCGACTAATTTCTACTCCGATCTTGACATTTTTAGAGGGAACGAATGGCTTTGTGGTATATTTTGTTGCCTCTAGGAGTGACCTTGGGTGTGATTTGATGCAGCACGTGAAGGTAATTACTTATGCCTCAAGATAGCTTAAGACTCATGAGAGGAATTACCCGATGCTTGACCTTGAGTTAGCAGCGGTAGTATTTGCCTTGAAGATTTGGAGGAACTATTTGTATGGGGTACATGTGGATATGTTCACTAATCCAAGAGCATTTAGTGTGTGTTTACTCAGAAGGACTTGAATTTGCGGCAGAGGAGATGGCATGAGCTTCTTAAAGACTATGACATGAGTATCGTTTACCATCTAGGCAAGGCCAATATAGTGGCGGATGGTCTTAGTAGATTTTCCATAGAGAGTGTGTCCCATGTCGAGGATAGGAGGAAAGAATTAGTGAAGGATATCCATCGGCTTGCACGCTTGGGGGTTCTCTTTACCAATTCAGTAGATGGTGGTGTTATCGTGCAAAATAATGCCGAGTCTTATTTGGTGTTGGAATTTAAGAAAATTCAAGATGAGGATCCATCTTATCAAAGTTAAAGGAAGCAGTCTGAAATAAAAAATTAGAGGTTTTCTCCCAAGGGAATGATGGTGCACTACAATATCAAGGATGACTATGTGTTCCGGAGGTAGATGACTTGAGAAAGTGGATGTTGAGAGGGGCTCAAAACTCTTGATATTCTATCAATTTAGGTTCTACCAAGATGTACCACGATCTACGGGAAGTCTATTGGTGTAATGGAATGAAGAAGGATATTGCAGAGTTTGTGGATAAATGCTTGAACTATCAACAGGTGAAGGATGAGCACTAGAGACCGGGAGGCATGCTTCAGGATATCAGTATTCCTACTTAGAAGTGGGAAGAGATCAATATGGACTTCGTTACAGGGTTGCCCTGTACACATCTACGACATAATTCTATATGGGTGATTGTGGACCGGATGACCAAATCAGCACATTTACTACAGGTCAAGACTATGGATTCAACAGAGGATTATGCTAGAATTTATATTCAAGAGTTAGTCCAGTTGCATGGGATTCCATTATCTATCATCTCATATAGGGGTACTCAGATTACTTCTCAGTTTTGGAGGTTGTTTTAGAAGGTACTTGGTACTCAGGTGAAGCTTAGCACCTCTTTTCACCCACAGATAGATGGTCAGGCCGAATGGACCATTCAAACCTTAGAGGACATGTTGAGAGCTTGTGTGATTGATTTCAGAGGTAATTAGGATAATCACTTGCCTCTCATCGAGTTTTCCTACAACAACAGTTACCACTCCAGCACTCAGATGGCTCTACTTGAGGCTCTTTATAGGCGGAGATGTAGGTCAACTATTGGATGGTTTGAGGTAGGCGGGGCTATGTTGATAGGGCCAGATACAGTTCATGAGGCCATGGAAAAAGTTCAGCTTATTAAAGAAAGGCTAAAAATAGCCTAAAGTCCTCAGAAATCATAAGCAAATGTTAGAAGGAGAGAGCTTGAGTGTGAGGTTGATGATTGGGTATTTCTTAAGGTGTCATCCATGAAGGGAGTTATAAGGTTTGGCAAGAAGGAAAGCTTAGTCCCCGATATGTTGGTCCTTATAGGATTTTGAGGCGAGTGGGAAAAGTGGCCTATAAGTTGGAGTTGTCTGCGAAGTTAGGTTCTGTGCATCCAGTTTTCCATGTGTTCTTGCTAAAAAGTGCATTGGAGATACAACTCTAGTTGTTCCGATAAAGAGCATTGGTGTGAAGGACAACCTTACCTGTGAGGAGATTTTGGTTGAGATTCTTTACCACCAGATTCGAAAGTTGAGAAATAAAGAGTTTGTTTCACTGAAGGTTCTTAGGAGGAATCAGCTTGTAGCGCGAGCTACATGGGAAGCCGAAGCAGATATGATGGCTAAGTGCTCTCACCTCTTCTCTTCTAGTTCAATTTCAGCTTTGAGGTACTAGTTTCCTCCTTAGTACTCTACTCAATTTCATGTCCAGTTTATGTCCCCCAGTTCCTTTCATATCTTAGAATGCATGCATGTTTCATGATTTCAGTTTAGTATGTGTATCTCAGTTCGGAGTCAGTCACTCCATCAGCATACGGTCCTTAGTTTTCAATTCTGGGATTGTAGCTCTTTCCCTATCTTTCTAGCTGTGTTAGTCTCCATTCAAGGACGAATGTTCCCAAGGGGGAGATAACATAAAATCCCCTAAGTTCAGATCTTAGACATGAAGCAGAAGTTAGCATAAAACTTTCACTAGGACATGGAATGACCCATGGGATGGGTCGTTGGTTGACCTGTCATGAGGAAATCCAAAACATGGTGAAATCTTGCCTAGAAACCATGACAAGGACCTACGATCCGTGCCAAGAATGTACGAGTCATACTGGAGAGTCATGGGAAGGGATTCAGAGAAGTGTTTAGAAAAGTTTGGGGAACCCACGAGGGAACAGACGACTCATTGGTTGAACCAACGACTCGTCTATTGGGTCATAGGTTTCCACTTGGCAGCTTTTTATTTCGATTCCTAAGGGTATTTTTGTAGCTTCCTTAAGTTGGAAATCACCTCAAGGAAAAGCTAGGGTTCTTTATCCTCTTCTTCTCAAATTCTCTTGGGTCTCCAAATCAAGTCAAGAAACTCTTCAAGCCAGGTATGTAGGGTCATGAATAGGGGGATTTCTTCCACACTCATACCCAATTCAAACTCACTTTGATGAATTTAAGTCTTCAATCATGATTTTACGAATTTCTAGGGTTAGATCCAATTTTGAAGAAAATTATCATGAGCTTCTATGAATGAAATTTTCTTATGATTCAACCCATGACTTATGATTTTAATTGAATGATTTATATTAAAAGTTTCACACCCCGCCTTGGGGGGTATGACTGGCACCTGGTGCCCTACTAGGACCTGACCTGTTGGACTGTTAAGCCTGGGCGCATCTGGCACCTGGCTGGCTCTAACTCACATTTCTGGAAACAAAGGGCTATATAACGGCAGTAAATACATCCCCCGGCCTATTGGCCTATAGCCTTCTGTACCTGCACAAGCAGCTGACCAGAAACATAGTAATTCAGGGAAACCTATGCGGGCCGACAAGGCCACCATGCTGTCTAGTTATCTATAGCTCAAACATAACATACTGAAAAGCTACGTGACCGGCAAGGTCACCACTACTGACAAACTATGGCCCCACACGGCCAACATAAGAAAGCGGGAATACTGATAATGAAACAACTGCACGGCCTCACACGACCGGCTCAACTGACCACAGGGAATATTTACAGACTGCAAGCCTCTAGGAATAGTAATAGAACTGGTCGGGACAGGGCCCCGACCTACCTGTACTATATACAACAAAAGAAACTGAACTACACCTCTGAAATTCAGCCTCCGGATGACTGGAGCTGAATACTCAACCGCTGACAGGGAGTCACGTAGAATCGCCTGCTCGTCTAAGAGTACCTGCAGGAAAGTAATGCATCGCCCCACCGGGCGTCAGTACCGCTGGTACTGAGTATGTAAAGCAAAGACTGAAAAAAAGATATCTGAAATCAATAACATAACTGACGAAACTGAAATAAGAAGAACCAGATTATCTGTCTGAAGATGTAAGTCGTACCTGTTCTCAATCATACGGGGAGGAATAGATGTCATATCTGGAGACGTATCGTCTTACTACTAATCTACTCATGTCTAATATAACATAGCACAACATACATAACATAACATGGCATACACAACCTTACTCGGCCCCCATAAGCCGGGAGGTACAATCAACACAGAATCTATGCCCCTACCCCGGTCATCCCATCTCCTACAGTGGCTGTAAGCATCCTGCCGGTCCCTGGGTATGCACTTGGGCTCGCTGAGCCCCTGACTATAACTGTATCTGAGTCCGAAGGACTCCAAATCAACACCCCGGGCGTACCCGCTCGACGGGGGTGTATAAGGGCCGACCAAGGCACAATTTGGGGAAACTGGCATCCCATCTTCGTCCCCTTGCGGGACGGCATATCACTCCGTAGAGCAACGTATCCTCTTCCTATGGCGGACGAGTCGATACAGCTATTAACCCTGGGCGGTCAGGGATGCTAGGTAATCCAACCCCAATCAATACAACGGTCTCAACTAGTCATGCTGTCTGTGTATCTCACAAACTAAGACTAACAGGTGTAAGGTATCATATAAATCACATACTGAGCTAATAATAGTAATCTGTACGTGTCTGATACATGCTGAGACAGGTAAGTATAAATATAAATATAGCCTCCTGTCAAACTGTACTGGGGCAAAGGTTATACAAGAAGGTGTTTCTGCTGAAAGCTATACTATTTACTGAGTTTCTGTATTAACATGATTTCCTACTTCTAACATGCTTTATAAACCATATTTAGTTACTATTCTATGTTTGGAATGCCTCACGAATACGGTACTACTTCGCGAGGTTTCAGCTAAACACAACAATATCATAACATGGCATATTACCTCACATACTGAATATACTGGGCAATCTTAATCACTTACGTCAGAATCTATATCATACTGATAGGTCTCGTACACATTACAACCCCAAGTTTCTCATATTGCACCAATATTCATAATAACACAATAATCAACTTCTGAACATTCTACTGGTCTGTAAATTACCATACTGTCTCAATATTTCTTAACTTGCCTAGGAAACTAACTTTACATACCTTATCTTTGAATATTCGTCCGTCGGACAAGGCTCGGCCGGTACTTCAACTATTTTCTCCCAACTGCATTCATAAATACGTCAATCAATACTAAATACAACGTTATTGTAAAGAGCAACGTTACTTTCGATTTAATTTATAGCCTAAACTTAGGCTTATCGAAAGACGGTCAAAAACTCGCTATTTTTCAGCGGCCCAGAAGGGAGAAGTATTCACTTCTCAACTAGGAACACATAGACATTAATTTAGAGAAATTCTACTTACTTTGGTTTGGTGGATCACCGATTCGTCGGCCGTATTTTGCGAAACTAATTCCGTAGAAATGCTCTCTGCTGCTAAATACCTTGGTATCTAGGATTAATTTGAGTTTGGGCAGCGTTTGGTAGCGTAATCGGACGATAATTTATAATTTTCCTTCGTTTTCCCTCTGTTCACTGCAGTTTCTGGAAATTATTAAGTGATGAAATGATTTTAAACCGAAGTGGGGGCTTATATACTTGGGCCTGGACAAGGCCAACGTGTCACGGAGCCATCGCGGAGGCCTCTCCTCCGTGACACGCTGCCATCGCGGAGGGGCTCTGCCTCGGCTCCTTCCGCGATGGTTCGACGGGCTTCTCGTCCGATCTTTTCCCGGGCCTTTATCCAACACGTATGGCCTTCAAATATGCTTGACCAACGTGGGAATAGGTCATCTACGTGCCGGGAATTCTACGGGGTATAACATTCTCCCCTCCTTAAGAACATTCGTCCTCGAATTTACACTGTTATCTAGAGGACTGCTTGCTTTACTTTTCTAGAAAAATTTTGGCAGAGTTTCCCCTGTAATATGGACTATCGCAAAAAAACCTGAAATGCAGAAAAGTCCAACACAGGCACTGCACACAATATTCTAAGATTCACTGGACAACTAAATATCACTTCTTCTTTATCATTTACAAACATACAATCGTAAGATACTGTATAAGTAATGATACGGACATACCTGTCGTCTGACTAGGCCGGAAATAGGTGAGGGTATCTGGTTTTCATATCTTCTTCAGCCTCCCACGTCATTTCCTCCCGATTTCTGTTACGCCACAATACTTTGACAGATGCAACATCTTTAGTTCTCAGCCTGCGTATCTGTCTGTCTAAGATAGCTACGGGAACCTCTTCATAGTCTAACTCCTCTGTGACCTGAACATCCTGGACTGGAACTACTGTAGAAGGGTCCCCTACGAACTTTCATAACATAGAAACATGGAATATTGGGTGAACCGCCGCTAACTCTGGAGGCAAGTTCAGCTCGTATGCCACGCGGCCTATTCTTCGCCGAATCTGATACGGCCCAATGAATCTTGGGCTAAGCTTGCCTTTCTTGCCAAACCTCATTACCCCTTTCATCGGGGACACTTTCAAATATACCCAGTCGTTTACCAAAAATTCTAGATTTCTGCGCCGCCTATCCGCGTATGACTTCTGGCGGCTCTGAGCGGTCAGTAAACGTTCTCGGATAAGCTTTATCTTTTCCTCGGACTGCCGAACAATGTCTGGGCCAATTAATGCTGATTCCCCTATTTCAAACCAGCCCACTAGCAATCTACATTTTCGCCCGTATAGTGCCTCGAAAGGCACCATCTGAATAGCTGAATGGTAGCTGTTATTATAAGCAAATTCGATTAACGAAAGATGTTCATCCCAGCTACCCCCAAAATCTAACACACACGCTCGTAGCATATCTTCGAGCATTTGAATTGTACGTTCAGCCTGCCCGTCTGTCTGAGGATGAAATGCTGTGCTCAAATTAATCTGCGTCCCCAGACCTTTCTGAAATGACTGCCAGAACCTAGCTGTAAACTGTGCCCCTCTGTCTGAAATGATAGATGCCGGCACTCCATGCAATCTAACTATTTCTCTGATATACAATTCGGCATAATCCTCAGCTGAGAAAGTAGCCCTTACTGGCAGGAAATGAGCTGATTTTGTCAGCCTATCAACTATTACCCAAATGGAATCATTTCTGCGTCTAGTACGGGGTAACCCTGTTACAAAATCCATATTTATTGCTTCCCATTTCCACGTAGGTATCATTATCTCTTGCGTCAAACCACCCGGTTTCTGGTGCTCTGCTTTCACCTGCTGACAATTAGCACATCTAGATACAAATTCAGCTACCTCAGTTTTCATACCTGGCCACCAGTAGATGTCTCTGATGTCGTGGTACATTTTCGTCGCCCCGGGATGAAGGGAATAGCGAGCGTAATGTACCTCGTGCATAATCTGCCCACGAAGGCCTGAGACGTTCGGGACACAAAGGCGGCCCTTACAGCATAGCACACCATTCTCGGTTATCTGAAAATCTGGCTCCTTACCCTTCTGAACTCTATCTCTGAGCTGGACTAAATCGGGATCCTCGTACTGTCGTTCTTTTACCTCTGTAGCCAACGATGACACTGCAGAATTCTGAATTACGGCCCCATTATTTTCTGTTTCCATTACTCGAACGGCTAGCCCAACTAACTGATGAATTTCTTTAGCTAATTTCTGTTTCTCGGGTCGCAAGTACGCCAAACTCCCCATTGACTTACGGCTCAGGGCATCTGCCACAACATTGGCTTTTCCCGGATGGTACAGGATGTTCACATCATAATCCTTCAACAGTTCTAACCAGCGACGTTGCCGCAGATTTAACTCCCTCTGAGTAAAAATGTACTGCAAGATCTTATGATCTGTATATATATCAACATGGACGCCGTACAGGTAATGCCTCCACATCTTCAAGGCATGAATTACTGCGGCCAATTCTAGATCATGGGTGGGGTAATTCTTTTCGTGCTTCTTCAACTGTCTGGAAGCATATGCATTTACTCTAGCATGCTGCATCAACACACAACCCAACCCGATACCTGACGCGTCACAATAAACTGAATACCCTTCTGTGCCTTCCGGCAGTGCTAGTACTGGGGCGGAGGTTAATCTGTCTTTCAGTTACTGGAAACTCTGCTCGCATGCCTCGGTCCACTAGAACTTTGCTGCCTTCTGTGTCAATTTGGTTAAAGGTGCTGCAATGGTTGAGAATCCCTCAATGAACCTCCGATAGTATCCTGCCAACCCCAGAAAGCTACGAACTTCAGTCGGGGTGGTAGGCCTAGGCCATGACTTAACTGCTTCTATCTTCTGCTTGTCTACCTGTATACCAGCGTCTGAAATAATATGCCCTAAAAAGGCTACTGAGTTAAGCCAAAATTCACATTTCGAAAACTTAGCATACAACTGGCGATCCCTGAGAATCTGGAGCACTGTCCACAAATGAGTCCGGTGATCTGCTTTAGAGCGAGAATACACCAGAATGTCATCAATAAATACTATCACGAACAAGTCCAGGAAAGGTCTGAAAATACTGTTCATCAGGTCCATAAAGACTGCTGGGGCATTCGTTAGCCCGAAGGACATAACCAGAAATTCAAAATGTCCATATCGGGTCCTGAATGCTGTCTTAGGAATATCTCTCTCACGTACTCGGACCTGGTGATATCCGGACCGCAAGTCGATCTTAGAAAAGTATCTGGCTCCCTGTAGCTGATCAAATAGGTCATCAATTCTGGGAAGCGGATACTTGTTCTTTACTGTAACCTTGTTTAGCTGCCGATAATCTATGCACATTCGGAGCGAGCCATCTTTCTTCCTCACAAACAAGACTGGCGCACCCCACGGGGAAGTACTCGGCCTGATAAAACCTTTATCTAACAAGTCTTTCAACTGCTCCTTTAATTCTCTGAGTTCTGCAGGAGCCATACGATAAGGAGGTATTGATATTGGCTGAGTGCCTGGTAGCAAGTCAATAGCAAAGTCTATTTCCCTTTCTGGGGGAATACCAGGTAACTCATCAGGAAATACATCTGGGAATTCATTTACCACTGGGACAGATTGGAGTGTCGGAGATTCTGCTTGGACATCCTGAACTCTGACCAAATGATAAATACACCCCTTAGATATCAACTTTCTCGCCTGAAGGTAGGAAATAAACCTACCTTTTGGCGTCGCGGTGCTGCCCTTCCACTCCCGTACTGCCTCCCCCGAGAAGTGGAATCGGACCGTTTTGGTCCAACATTCAACATTAGCAAAACATGGTACTAACCAATCCATACCCATTATGGCATCGAAGTCTATCATTTCTAACTCGACCAGATCTACTGTGGTCTGACGATCAGCAACCTCTACTGTACATCCGCAGTAAATTCGGCTAGCTGTGATAGAGTCACCAACGGGCGTAGATACCAGGAAGGGCTGCTGTAATGATTCTGGTACAATACTAAACTTCCGTGCCACAAATGGAGTAATATAGGACAAGGTAGACCCTGGATCAATTAGCACATAAGCAGGGTGTGAGCAGATAGTTAGCATACCTGTCACAACATCAGGCGATGCCTCTGAATCTTGCCTCCCTGGTAAGGCATATGTGCGGCTTGGACTCGCACCTGTACTGGAGGCCCCTGATCTGCCCCGACCCCTGCCTGCTGAAACTGAGGGCCTGCGCCTAGTCGGGGATGCTGTAACTCGCGATCCTGCTGATGCCCTATCCTGTCTGTCCCGGTCCTCACGACCTCTGGCTGGGCAATCTCTCATCAAATGGCCTTCTTGGCCACAAATATAGCATGCGGTGGAACCATACCTGCATTCTCCAGAATGGCGTCGACTGCATATGGGGCAAAGTGGTAGGGTATACCTACTCTGCTCCGCCTTCCTCTGTAATGGTGAGTCTGCAGTCTGCGAACCTCTACTAGCCTCTGACTGCCCTCTACGACCGAATCTACCTCCCTGTGACTGCGGTGGAGGTGGGGGACTAGGCGGCCTGTCTGACAATCGTGGCCTGGGTCCTCCCCGGGCCTCTCTCTGTAACTCAGCTGGCCTATCCCGGTGACGCTGCTCCTGATTGACCCTTCTAATCTCTCGATGCCGCTGTCTGATGCCCTCAATAGTCTGGGCAAATGCCTGGATTCGGGAAATATCCATGTCCTCTCGCAGTGTGGTCGTGATACAAGTCTCGACATATTCTGGGTTCAACCCCATAATAAAACGGTGCACTCTGGATGCCATGGTATCCACGAAGGCTGGTGCATATCGAGCCAAAGAGTCAAACCGCAAGGAATATTCCCGAACACTCATGGCCCCCTGCTCTAGATGTAGGAACTGATCTACCCAGGCCTGTCGGATCTCCCACGGCAAATAATGATCTAGAAAGGCTCCCGAAAAGCTGGACCAGGTGGGAGGGGAAACATCTCTCCCTCGGGACCTCTCCCAGCTTTCATACCATAATACCGCAATATCTCATAACCGGAATGCTGCTAATTCAACTGATTCAATAGGCGTAGCATGCATAACCCTGAAGATTCTCTGTATCTGATCCAGAAAATCCTGAGGGTCCTCTGTTCGGTCCATGCCTGTGAACTGTGGGGGATTCAGGGCTAAGAACTCTCGGACCCTCGAACTACCAGGCCCTCCTGACGATTCTGCAATTGTGGATGGCACTTGCTGACGCTGAGCAGCCATCATCTGTGCTATCATAACTACAGCACTCCTAACCTCCTGGTCGGAAGGTGTCGGTATAGGGACTGCTGAAGGTACTGTCGCTCCAAATGGCTCCTGACGTGGTGGAGACTGCTGAGGAGGCTGGGATGAAGCCTCTATAGGGCCCTCTGATCGGGCTATCTCCAAATAAGGGGGAGGCATCCTGCTGGTGCCCTCCCCTGCTGCAATGTCTAAGCTCCGACCTGTGGTAGGATGTTGCTGGTCTGACATTATCTGTAACCAAAGAATATGGTAAGCTCTTAGGGACTCAACCCTATACTGTACCGCTCTATAGCACGACTGAATCAGAATGAAAGACAACCATCCTATCATGCCTTGCAGCCTCCTACCCATAGTATGTGGTGCACAACACATCCATGGACAGGACTCTACTTAGCACGGCTTGCAGACTCTCTGAGATACGACCTGCTCTGATACCAAGTTTGTCACACCCCGCCTTGGGGGGTATGACTGGCACCTGGTGCCCTACTAGGACCTGACCTACTGGACTGTTAAGCCTGGGCGCATCTGGCGCCTGGCTGGCTCTAACTGACATTTCTGGAAACAAAGGGCTATATAACGGCTGTAAATACAGCCCCCGGCCTATTGGCCTATAGCCTTCTGTACCTGCACTAGCAGCTGACCAGAAACATAGTAATTCAGGGAAACCTATGTGGGCCGACAAGGCCACCATGCTGTCTAGTTATCTATAGCTCAAACATAACATACTGAAAAGCTACGTGACCGGCAAGGTCACCACTACTGACAAACTATGGCCCCACACGGCCAACATAAGAAAGCGGGAATACTGATAATGAAACAACTGCACGGCCTCACACGACCGGCTCAACTGACCACAAGGAATATTTACAGACTGCAAGCCTCTAGGAATAGTAATAGAACTGGTCGGGACAGGGCCCCGACCTACCCGTACTATATACAACAAAAGAAACTGAACTACACCTCTGAAATTCAGCCTCTGGATGACTGGAGCTGAATACTCAACCGCTGACAGGGAGTCACGTAGAATCGCCTGCTCGTCTAAGAGTACCTGCAGGCAAGTAATGCAGTGCCCAACCGGGCGTCAGTACCGCTGGTACAGAGTATGTAAAGCAAAGACTGAAAAAAAGATATCTGAAATCAATAACATAACTGACGAAACTGAAATAAGAAGAACCAGATTATCTGTCTGAAGATGTAAGTCGTACCTGTTCTCAATCATACGGGGAGGAATAGATGTCATATCTGGAGACGTATCGTCCTACTACTAATCTACTCATGTCTAATATAACATAGCACAACATACATAACATAACATGGCATACACAACCTTACCCGGCCCCCATAAGCCGGGAGGTACAATCAAAACAGAATCTATGCCCCTACCCCGGTCATCCCATCTCCTACAGTGGCTGTAAGCATCCTGCCGGTCCCTGGGTATGCACTTAGGCTTGCTGAGCCACTGACTATAACTGTATCTGAGTCCGAAGGACTCCAAATCAACACCCCGGGCGTACCCGCTCGACGGGGGTGTATAAGGGCCGACCAAGGCACAATATGGGGAAACTGGCATCCCATCTTCGTCCCCTTGCGGGACGGCATATCACTCCGTAGAGCGACGTATCCTCGTCCTCTGGCGGACGAGTCGATACAACTATTAACCCTGGGCGGTCAGGGATGCTAGGTAATCCAACCCCAATCAATACAACGGTCTCAACTAGTCATGCTGTCTGTGTATCTCCCAAACTAAGACTAACAGGTGTAAGGTATCATATAAATCACATACTGAGCTAATAATAGTAATCTGTACGTGTCTGATACATGCTGAGACAGGTAAGTATAAATATAAATATAGCCTCCTGTCAAACTGTTCTGGGGCAAAGGTTATACAAGAAGGTGTTTCTGCTGAAAGCTATACTGTTTACTGAGTTTCTGTATTAACATGTTTTCCTACTTCTAACATGCTTTCTAAACCATATTTAGTTACTATTCTATGTTTGGAATGCCTCACGAATACGGTACTACTTCGCGAGGTTTCAGCTAAACACAACAATATCATAACATGGCATATTACCTCACATACTGAATATACTGGGCAATCTTAATCACTTACTTCAGAATCTATATCATACTGATAGGTCTCGTACACATTACAACCCCAAGTTTCTCATATTGCACCAATATTCATAATAACACAATAATCAACTTCTGAATATTCTACTGGTCTGTAAATTACCATACTGTCTCAATATTTCTTAACTTGCCGAGGAAACTAACTTTACATACCTTATCTTTGAATATTCGTCCGTCGGACGAGGCTCGGCCGGTACTTCAACTATTTTCTCCTAGCTGCATTCATAAATACGTCAATCAATACTAAATACAACGTTATTGTAAAGAGCGACGTTACTTTCGATTTAATTTATAGCCTAAACTTAGGCTTATCGAAAGACGGTCAAAAACTCGCTATTTTTCAGCGGCCCAGAAGGGAGAAGTATTCACTTCTCAACTAGGAACACATAGACATTAATTTAGAGAAATTCTACTTACTTTGGTTCGGTGGCTCGCCGATTCATCAGCCGTATTTCGCGAAACTAATTCCGTAGAAATGCTCTCTGCTGCTAAATACCTTGGTATCTAGGATTAATTTGAGTTTGGGCAGCGTTTGGCAGCGTAATCGGATGATAATTTATAATTTTCCTTCGTTTTCCCTCTGTGCACTGCGGTTTCTGGAAATTATTAAGTGATGAAATGATTTTAAACCGAAGTGGGGGCTTATATACTTGGGCCTGGACAAGGCCAACGTGTCACGGAGCCATCGCGGAGGCCTCTCCTCCGTGACACGCTGCCATCGCGGAGGGGCTCTGCCTCGGCTCCTTCCGCGATGGTTCGACGGGCTTCTCGTCCGATCTTTTCCCGGGCCTTTATCCAACACGTATGGCCTTCAAATATGCTTGACCAACGTGGGAATAGGTCATCTACGTGCCGGGAATTCTACGGGGTATAACAAAAAGCTCTCACGAATCTATATTTTCAAGTTATGACAAATTACCTAATTATGCATGAATTTCATGAATCTCAAGATTATATATCATAGTCAGTCTCCAGTATTGTTTTTATGGAAAGTTCACGTATGTTATGAAATTTATGAATATCATGATTTCTAACAAGTCCATATAAAATCAAGTTTGTTTCATGATTATGATATGAGTACAATGCATGTTTTGGTGTAGTGTTTATGATGTTGGACATATTTTTATGCCCATCTGTCATGTTGCAATGTTTTTACCCATATTTGATCAAGTTTTGAGTTCATAATCCTTAATTCATGCTTAAATTCTTGTGTGTGTATTTTATGCGCTAACAAACGATTTGAGTTGATTTGAGCAGGAACTAGGCAAAATGGGCTCAAAATGATGCAAGAAATGAAGATTTGTGGATCTGACGGGTTTGGTGCAGGGTACGTGCTATGGCTGGCGCCTCGCACCAAGTCCCAAACTTTAGAGAATAAAATCTCAGTCTGGTGTATGGCTAGTGCCCCGCACCAACCCTCAACCTTCAGAGATTTTCACTTCAAAACTTTGGCGAGATGAGTGGCGCCCCGTGCTAGAGGTTTCCAGACTTAGAGTAATTTATCGAACATATTGGCGAAATGAAAGGGGCAGCGCGCCAGACCCTATCTGAAGCTATACTTGCTGGAAATTTCACTATGTCTATGGAGAGATAGGAGGGGCGGTGCGCTAGGGTCATTTCGGGGCAAAAACTGTTGATTCTAAAGCCAAGTTTTGAAGGGCAGAAAGGTCATTTGAAGGCTCATCTATAAATGTAAGCCTTAGGTCATTTGTTACATAGTTTTTGACTTCTTGGAGTAGCTTTGGAAATCTTTGAAGTAGTCTTTACTCATTTTTATTCGGTAGTTCATTCATAAAAGCTTGTAAGCCGTTTGGAAGGAAGACAAGGTTCTACAACTAGGTTTTCTCTTCTTCACTTCGTATTTTCCCATGATGATGACTAAGTATTTGTTTTTTCGCTTGTCTATGAGTGGCTAAACACATATTCTAGGGTTGTGGCCATGGTGAATGGTTGATTGTTTGTCTGACACCCCGCTTGGGGGAGCATGACTGGCACGTGGTGCCCTACTAGGACCTGAACTGCTAGACTACTGAGCCTAAGCACTTCTAGTGCCTGGCTGGCTCTAACTCTGGATTCAAGAAAACGACGGGCTATATAACAACTGTAAATATAGCCTTCGGCCGAGTAGGGCTATATCCCCCTGTAAGTAAACAACAGCTAACCAGAACAACAGTAGTATTAAGGAACCTACGCGGGCCGACAAGGTCACCATGCTGTCTAGTTACTTCTAATCAAGTAAACAGGAGCTAAACTGCTACATGACCGACAAGGTCACCACTACCAACTGAATAAGGCCCCACAATACCATTATAAACAAGCTAAGACATAAACACGACCTCACATGACCGGTATAACTAACCACAAGGAATACACAAGCTACAAGCCTCTAAAAATACTGATAAGATGGTCGGGACAGGGCCCCAGCCTACCCGTACTGTATAACAAAAGAAAATAGAGTAGACCTCTGACTATCGAGCTCCAAATGACAGGAGCTGATGACTCTGTGCTGGCTGGGATCACGAGGGGTCGGCTCCTCGTCTATGGGTACCTGCAGGAAAGTAATGCAGCGCCCCAAGCGGGCGTCAGTACCACTGGTACCGAGTATGTAAAGCAAACTGAACATAACTGAATATAAGCAATAATACTGGTAGTTCTGAATAACAGAAAGTAGCTGAAATTGTCTGGACTGGCAGGATCTGAAATAAGCTTATCTGTACTGAAGGTAAGGTAGAAGCATACTTGTCGACGTGGCGTCCTGCTATTTATCAGCTAATAAATAACATGTATATACATATATAACATACAAGGACCTATACCAGCCCCCATAAGTCGGAAGGTGCCAACCAACACATAATCTATATACCCCTACCTGGGTCAAAACCATCCAAAAGTAAATCACTCCACTCACCTACTAACTACGAGCACCTCTACCGGCCCCCTGGGTATGAAGCTTGGGCTCTCTGGGCCCCTGACTATAACTGTATCCGAGTCCGGAGGACTCCTGTAACTGTAAACTATAATCTGTATTTGTAATCTGCCCCCTGGGCGCAAGCGCTCGACAGGGTAAGCTATAATGCTATGCTGATCAGCCTGATATGGGAAATGCTGCATCCCATCTTCGTCCTACTATGGACGGCATGCCACTCCTTGGAGTGACGTATCCTCACCCTCTGGCAGGCGAGTCGACACAGCTATTAACCCTGGGGCGGCAAGGAAGCTCTAAGGGTGCCCTCACAGCACAAACAGGTCTCAACAAACAATATTCACATATATCAAGCATGTTCGATCTGAAAATACTATCCATGTTTTGATATTCTATTCCAAATCTCTTTTCTATATTAAACTGATTTTGTTACTGGGCTAACTATATCTGAAATAATATCTGGCTGTCTGATACTGATTTACTGACCTTTATTCTGAATATAGCATAATAACATAAAACATGCTTGCTGGATTCATACTGGACTCAATACTCGACTTCTGAATTCTTTCTTCTAGAGTTCATGCTATTTACTATACTAGGATTACTAACCTACTGAAGGAACACGCTTTACATACCTTCGCTTCTGCTTTCCCGACCAGCTGGCGTAGCTCAGTCAGTATTTCTTCTATTTCTCCCAACTGCATCCATATATATATATATATATATATATCAATTAGGACTAAATATAGCAATATTCTGAGAGAAGATATCACTTTTAATATATATATAGCCCAAACTTTAGCTTATTGAAAAATGGTCAAAAACTCGCTATTTCTCGAAAGTCCAGAACGGAGAAATGCTTACTTTAGGGCTAGAAGTATATTGTCACTAATTTAGAGCAATTCCACTTACCTTAGCTCGGTAGGACGATGATTCGCCGGCCGAATTTCACAAAACTAACTCCGCAGGAATGCTCCCGGCAGCTTAATACTTCACTACCCAAGATTAATTTGAGTTTCGACCTCATTTAATAACGTAGAAATTTCATCAATTTACTTCGTGCCCTCTGTTCTCACTCGTTATCTCTAGAAATTATATGAATTTATCACTTAAAACCGAAGTGAGGGGTTTATATACTTGGGCCTGGACAGGGCCTCCGTGACACGCTGCCATCGCGGAGGCCCTCCTTCCTTGGCACGCTTCCATCGCGGAGGGGTTCTACCTCGGCTCCTCCCGCGATGGTTCGACATGTCGCTTATCCGGTCTTTCCCCGGGCCTTTTCCTAGCATGTATGACATTCAAAAACTCTGAACCAACATGCGAATAGGCCATCTACATGTCGAGAATTTATGGGGTGTAAGATCCTCCCCCCTTAAGAACATTCGCCCACGAATGTAAACTTCTATTTATAGGGGTCTCAACTTACTCACTTACTTTTTAGGAAAATTTCGGCAGAGTTTCCCCTGTAATATGGACTATCTCAAAAACTTGAAATGCAGAAAAGTCTAATACAGGCACTCCACGCAATACTACAGTATTCATCAAGCAAAAGACTTGAGTCGATTATCTCATTTATACATATAATATAAGGCATTTCATCAGATAACAATACTAACATACCTCTTGGCATACTAGGCTTGGAATAAGTGAGGATATCTGACTTTCATGTCTTCCTCTGCTTCCCAAGTCATCTCCTCTCGGTTCTTATTATGCCACAATACTTTAACAGAAGCAATATCTTTAGTTCTCAATCTACGAATCTGTCTGTCTAATATGGCTACTGGAACCTCTTCATAGGCCAGCTCTTCCGTAACCTGTACATCCTGGACTGGGACAACTCGGGATGGGTCTCCTATGTACTTTCTTAGCATAGATACGTGGAAAACTGGATGAACGGACTTTAATTCTGGAGGAAAGTTCAACTCATATGCTACTTGGCCTACTCTCCGCCGAATCTAATAAGGCCCAACGAATATCGGATTGAGCTTACCTCTCTTGCCGAATCTCATCACCCTTTTCATTGGAGATACTTTCAAAAATACCAGTCATTCACATTAAATTCCAAGTTTCTGCGCCGTACATCAACATATGATTTCTGGCGGCTCTGAACAGTCAGTAGGTATTCTCTGATAAGCTTTACCTTCTCCTCTGACTGATGAATAATATCTGGCCCAATCAACGCTGACTCTCCTACTTCAAACCAGCCAACTGGCGATCTACATTTTCGCCCATACAACACCTCAAAGGGCGCCATCTGGATAGCTGAGTGATAACTATTGTTATAAGCAAACTCAATCAGAAGTAAATGCTCATCCCAGCTACCTCCAAAGTCCAACACATACGCCCATAGCATATCCTCGAGCGTCTGAATAGTGCATTCCGCCTGTCCATCCATCTGAGGGTGGAATGCGTGCTCAAATTAACTGCATTCCCAAACCTATCTGAAACGACTGCCAAAATCTAGCTGTAAATTGTGCTCCTCTGTCAGAGATAATAGATACTGGAACACCGTGTAATCTAACTATTTCTCTGATATACAATTCGGCGTAATCTTTGGCAGAGAAAGTAGCTTTTACTGGCAGGAAATGGGCTGATTTCGTTAGTCTATCAACAATTACCCAAATTGAATCATGTCTATGCATGGTTCGGGGTAATCCTGCTACAAAGTCCATATTTACTGCTTCCCAGTTCCAGAGAGGCACAGCTATGTTCTGAGTCAATCCACCTAGTTTCTAGTGTTCCGCTTTTACTTGCTGGCAGTTAGGACACTAGGCTACAAATTCTACTATTTCCCTCTTCATACCTGACCACCAGTAGATTTCTTTGGTATCGTGGTGCATTTTCGTCACGCCTGGGTGGAGAGAATAGCGGGTGTAATGTACCTCACTCATAATCTGCTGGCGAAGCCCTGAAACATCTGGAACACAAAGGCGGCCTATACATCGCAACACTTCATCCTCGGTTACCTGAAAATCTAGCACTTTCCCTTGCTGAACTCTTTCTTTAAGGTAAACTAGGTTAGGATCTTCATATTGCCATTCCTTTACCTCCACAACTAATGACGACACAACGGTGTTCTGAATTACCACTCTGTTGTCCTCTGTTTCTGCTACACGAACGACTAAACTGGCTAATTGGTGTATTTCTCTGACCAAATCCCGCTGCTCGGGCTGCAAGTACAGCAAACTCCCCATAGATTTGTGGCTAAGGGCATCTGCTACTACGTTGGCCTTTCCCGAATGATACAGGATGTTCACAACATAATCTTTCAATATATCCAACCAGCGACGCTGCAACAAATTCAACTCCCTCTGAATGAAGATATACTGTAGGCTCTTATGGTCAGTGAAAATATCCACATGGATGCCATACAAGTAATGTATCCATATCGTTAAGGCGTGGATTACTGCGGCTAGTTCCAGGTCATGGGTAGGATAATTCTTTTCGTGTTTCCTCAGCTGTCTGGAAGCATAAGCAATCACTTTACCGTGCTGCATCAACACACATCCCAACCCAATAACTGAAGCATCACAATAAATTGCATAACCCTCTGTACCTTCTAGCAATGCTAATATTGGGGCGGAGGTCAAGCTGTCTGTCAATTCGTGGAAACTCTGCTCACATGCCTCTGTCCACTGAAATTTTACTGCTTTCTGCGTCAGCTTAGTCAGAGGTGCCTCTATGGTGGAGAATCCCTCAATAAATCTTCTATAGTATCCTGCTAATCCCAGAAAACTGCGGACTTTGGTCGGAGTGGTAGGTCTGGGCCACGTTTTTACTGCTTTTATTTTTTGCGTGTCTACCTGTATATCAGCATCCGACACAATATGCCCCAAGAAAGGTACTGAGTTCATCCAAAATTCACATTTGGAGAACTTGGCATACAACTGACGGTTCCTGAGAATCTGGAGTACTGTCCGTAAATGAGCCTGGTGGTCTGCCTCTAAACGGGAATACACCAGAATATCATCGATAAACACTATCACGAACAAGTCCAGGTATGGTTTGAAGATGTTGTTCATCAGGTCCATAAAAACTGCTGGGGCATTCGTCATCCCAAAGGACATGACTAGGAATTCAAAGTGGCCTTATCTGGTCCTAAAGGCTGTCTTCGGAATGTCCCTTTCACGAACTCAAACCTGATGATATCCGGACCTCAAATCAATATTAGTGAAATATCTGCCCCCCTGTAACTGATCAAACAAATCATCTATTCTGGGAAGCGGATACTTATTCTTAACTGTAACCTTATTCAGCTGCCGGTAATCTATACACATACGGAGTGAGCCGTCCTTCTTTCTTACAAATAGAATCGGCGCCCCCCAAGGGGAAGTACTCGGCCTAATAAGGCCCTTATCTAACAGATCTTTCAGCTGCTCGTTTAATTCTCTGAGTTCAGCAGGAGCCATACAGTACGGAGGAATCGATATGGGCTGAGTGCCTGGTAGCAAATCAATTGCAAAATCTATTTCTCTTTCTGGGGGAATACCAGGTAGCTCATCTGGAAATACGTCAGGGAATTCATTAACCACTGGAACAGACTGGAGAGTTAGAGGCTCTACTCGAACATCCTGGACTCTAACTAGGTGGTAAATGCATCCCTTAGCTATCAACTTCCTCACCTGAAGGTAGGAAATAAACCTACCTTTTGGTGTAGCTGTGCTGCCCTTCCACTCTCGTACTGCCTCCCCTGGAAAGGGGAATCGGACCGTCTTGGTCCAATATTCTACGTTGGCATAGCATGACACCAACCAATCCATACCCATAATGGCATCAAAATCAATCATCTCTAGTTCTACCAAATCTACTGTGGTCCGACGATCAGCAACCTCTACCGTAAACCCTCGATAAATCCTGCTAGCTATAATGGAGTCACCGACGGATGTAGATACTAAAAAGGACTGCTGAAGCAATTCTCGTGCAACACTGAACTTCCGAGCCACCAATAGGGTAACATAGGACAAGTAGACCCTGGATCAATCAATACATAAACAGGGTACGAGCAAATAGTCATCATACCTATTACCACATCTGGAGACGCCTCTAAGTACTGCCTCCCTGGTAATGCATAGGTACGACTTGGGCCCGTACCTGAACTAAAGGCTTCTGATCTACCTCGGCCTCTACCTGCTGAACCTGAGGGCCTATGCCCTACCGAGGCTGCTGGAGCTCGCGGCCCTGCTGATGCCCTGTCCTGGCTATCTAGGCTACCTTCTCCCCTGGTTGGACAGTCTTTCATCATGTGCCCTTCCTGCCCGCATATGTAACACCCTGTGGAGCCATATCTACAAGCTCCAGTGTAAGGCCAGCTGGAAATAGGGAAGGGTGGGGAGGTGTATCTTCTCTGCTCTACCCTCCTCTGCTGAGGTGAATCTACCGTTTGAGAACTTCCACCCGACTCTGATGGTCCTCGGCAAACAAATCTACCCCTCTGTTGCTGTGATGGAGGTGGGGGTCTAGAGGGCCTATTTAACAACCGGGGCCTAGGTCCTCTCTGAATCTCCCTCTGTATTTCATCTGATCTATCCCTGCGGCGTTGCTCCTGATTTATACGTCTACTGTCCTGTTGCCGCTGTCTAAGGCCCTCAATAGTCTGGGCAAAGGCCTGCACCCGGGCAATGTCCATATCTTCCCGCAGTGTAGCTGTCATGCTTGCTTCAATGTATTCTGGGTTCAGACCCATAATAAACTGATTGACTCTAGATGGCATGGTGTCCACAAAAGATGGAGCATAGCGGACTAAGGAATCAAACTGTAGGGCATATTCTCGTACGCTCCTCACCCCCTGCTCCAAGTGCAAGAACTGGTCCATCCGGGCCTACCGGATCTCCCGTGGCAAATAACGATCCAGGAAGGCCTCTGAGAAGCTGGAACAGGTCGGAGGGGCAACATCCCTCCCTTGAGACCTTTCCCAGCTCTCGTACCACAACACAGCAATGTCTCGCAACCGGAATACTGCTAAGTCAACTGATTCTGTAGGTGTTACATGCATGACCCGGAATATCCTCTGCATCTGGTCCAAGAAATCCTGGGGGTTCTCTACCTGATCTGACCCTGTGAACTGTGGGGGACCTAATGCCAAAAATTCCCTGACCCTCGAACTGCCAGATCCACCTGGTGGCTCTACTGTTACGAGTGGCACTGCCTGGCGCTGAGTGGCCATCATTTGTGCCAACATAACTACTGCACTTCGAATTTCCTGGTCAGATGGTGTAGGTACAGGAGCTATCGGAGCCGGTGTCGTTCCGAATGGCTCTTGGTGAGGTGGGGGCTGCTGGGAAAGCTGTGATGATGCCTCTATATCGCCCTCAAATCGGGCTGATTCTAAATGTAGTTGAGGCATCCTGCTAGTGCCTTCACCTACTGTGGTATCCAATCCTATGCCTGTGCCAGGGTGTCGCTGGTCTGCTATTTTATCTGTAAACAAAGAGTATGATAAGTTTTAGGAACTCAACCCTATACTGTACTGCTCTATGGCACGACTAAATGTGAAGGAAGAGTAACCATCCTATTATGCCTTGCAGCCTCCTGCCTATAGTATGTGGTGCACAACACACCCGTAGAAAAGACTTTACTTAGCACGGCTTGCAGACTCCCTGGGACACAACCTGCTCTGATACCAAGTTTGTCACGTCCCACCTTGGGGGGCATGACTGGCACGTGGTGTCCTACTAGGACCTGAACTGCTAAACTGTTGAGCCTACGCACTTCTGGTGCCTGGCTGGCTCTAACTCTGGATTCAAGAAAATGACGGGCTATATAACGACTGTAAATACAGCCTCCGGCCAACTAGGCCTATAGCCCCTGTAAGTAAACAATAGCTAACCAGAACAACAGTAGTATGAAGGAACCTAAGCGGGCTGACAAGGCCACCATGCTGTCTAGTTACTTCTAATTAAGTAAACAGGAGCTAAACTGCTACGTGACCGACAAGGTCACCACTACCAACTGAATAAGGCCCCACACGACCATCATAAACAAGCTAAGACATACACACGGCCTCACACGACCGGTATAACTAACCACAGGGAATACACAAGCTACAAGCTTCTAAGATTACTGATAAGATGGTCGGGACAGGGCCCCGGCCTACCCGTACTGTATAACAAAAGAAAATAGAGTAGACCTCTGATTATCGAGCTTCGGATTACAGGAGCTGATGACTCTGTGCTGGCTGGGATCACGAGGGGTCGACTCCTCGTCTATGGGTACCTGTAGGCAAGTAATGTAGTGCCCAAGCGGGCGTCAGTACCACTGGTACCGAGTACGTAAAGCAAACTGAACATAACTTAATATAAGCAATAATACTGGTAGTGCTGAATAGCAGAAAGTCCACTTACCTTAGCTCGGTAGGACGACGATTCACCGACCGAATTTCACGAAAATAACTCCGCAGGAATGCTCCCGGCAGCTTAATACTTCACTACCCAAGATTAATTCGAGTTTGGACTGCGTTTAATAGCGTAAACGGAAGAAATTTCATCAATTTACTTCGTGCCTTCTGTTCTCACTCGTTCTCTCTGGAAATTATATGAAGTTATCACTTAAAACCGAAGTGAGGGGTTTATATACTATGGCCTGGATAGGGTCTCCATGACACGTTGCCATCGCAGAGGCCCTCCCTCCGTGGCACGCTGCCATCGCAGAGGGGCTCTGCCTCGGCTCCTCCCGTGATGGTTCGACGTGTCGCTTATCCGGTCTTTCCCCGGGCCTTTTCCTAGCATGTATGGCATTCAAAAACTCTTAACCAACATGCAAATAGGACATCTACATGTCGAGAATTTACGGGGTGTAACAGTTTGACAGACTAAATAAACTCAGTTTTGATTCTTCTTTTATGGTTTTGTGTATTTATTTGTGTTAATTTATTATTTATGAGATTTATTGATGAAGGGCGTACTTACGCACTTTATAGACATGTTTTTGCCCGTACGTTACTATGTTTTGAGAATAAATTATGTATGTTTGCATGTGATTATGTTATATATTTGTGAAATTAGCTAACACACGTGATGAGATATTTTTAGGGCTTAAAATGATGAATTTGAAGGTATTTGAGGCTTATGGATCAAATATAAAGAAGTGGGATTGAAGAATGCAAGGATTGAAGGTCGCACGAGGTCGGCACACAACCGCGTGAGGAAGCAGCACACTAGCTCTAGGCCAGGTGCCGCACGAAAGCATTCCTTGGCACTGCAGCACGCGACGCACAACAAGGATCGCGCATGGGAAGGTGCGAGGCACTGCCTTTCCAGGCGCTGCAGCAGGTGCGAGGCGCCAGGTCTCCCATACTACAGCAAGTGTGCAACGGCCCTTATCCTGCGCGTTGGTAGGCGTGCAGCAACACCTTTCCAGGCGCGTTGGCATGTGCGACGCGGCAAGGTGTTACAAACGACCAAAATTGACTTCCCACTTCAACTAGGAAAAGGAAATTTAAATCCCAAGTCAAATTCATCAAGGAAGAAATAAAATATATATCTACTACTATAAATACCCTTTTATTTTCATGTAATAGCTATGATATTTTAAATTTTGAAAGTCTTCAAAAAAATTATAAGTTTGAAATAGAATTAAAAGCCAAGTTTTAGACAAGTCTTGGCTTAGAAGTTTTACGACATACTTTGAGATGATTTTTCAGTTGTTCTTCTGTATTGTTTCAATAATCAAGTGTGTTTCTTCCTAGAATCATTGTAAGTATTAATTTCTGATTTTGTCTATTAATTCTATGAATTTACTTATAAACTTGATAGGCTAAAACCACCACAACTAGGGTTGTGGGTACCATGACGAATTAACACACATAAGTAAAAATACTTAGTGATTCTTGAACGAGGTTTATACATGTATTGTTTTTCCCTTTATTTTAATTATTTCTTAACGGTTGCAAACGTTTGAACTCGCTTTATTCTTATTCACCGGATCAAGGTGGTAATGAATGGGAAAATGGATTAACAACGGAGATTTGAGGTTATCAACCCTCATCTAATAGCTTGACCTTGTCCAGGAATAGCTAATCTGATATCAAGGGTAAGGGTTAGTAAAGTATACACCCGTAGATGGATCAAGTTGCGTGGTGATAATCATCTAAATGGGGGACCAACCATTTAAGAGAAGTTAACTTACCGATATTGCATGCTAAGCACCGGAATAGATAACTAGTATAAAATGCTTTGTGGTTATGAAGTCATTGGGAACATTTACCCTAGTTAGTTGCATTAATTTAGAAACAACAATCAATTTTTCAACATTGTTATGCATTAACTTTACAAATTCCCCCTCTTAGGAAATAATTAGCTAAAAATCTTAAGCACTAGCGTTCTTCTACATCCTTCCATATTTCCTGTGGGATCGACCCCAACCTCTAGTTGGGTTCTTTCTTGAAAACATCCGCTTCATACTTTGTAAGGATGTGTGGTTTTAGTGTTATCATTAATCACCTTGTAAGTAATCTATTGGCTTTCAATTGAACTTGGGAAAGGGGATCGAAAGGGTTAAAAATAAATACATAACGGGAATTCAAAGACCCTTGAACCCATTGGTGATAGGATAGAAGTTGTTGTTGAGGATAGGGATATACCATTCAACCCCGTTTAGTTGAAATACAATTCAGCATAATCATCGTTTCATTATTCTCCTACGACCATAGGGATATATGCATTAGGGTTCATGAAATAATTCTTGGATGCTAGGGATAGTGGCAAGAAATGGGATAGTAATTTGCAACTAACAACCGTAGGAAGAATCATGCTAGTTTAATTACGTCTGGAAAGCTCAATATAAAACAACCATGTGCCATTTCCCTAGTCTTTCATCATTATCGAAATACAATCAAGCTTGCATTCATTTTAGTTAATTTTCACATTTGAAGCTTTAGTAGTTTAGTTTTCCAAACCAATCTTCATTTTACGTGTTTTGTAGATTAGGGAAATTAAAGTGACAACCTTATAATGATTAAATTGACAAGTCCCTGTGGGTACGATATCTGGACGTAACAATCCTATATTACTTGACAACCACGTGCGCTTTGCATGCGCTTGGGCGACATCAAGTTTTTGGCGCTGTTGCTGGAGAATTGAATATTGTTTAATTGTTTGTAGGTTAGAATTTTTTCGCTAGTTTGTATTTTACATTTGTTTCTTGTTTTTGTTGAGGTTAATAGGGTTGTTTTCCTCAGTGTATGCCAAGCACGAGAAGTCAAGGACCAACCTTAGCTTCTCTTGATCCTAAAACATAGAGAACCTTTTGAAAGTTAGCTATGGAAAACATGGGACAAGCAATAGGTGAAGAGAATGAGAAAGTTCTCGTGATGCAATTTACTAGGCCGAATGTGGAAAATGCTTCTAAAGCAATTGTTAAACCGTCTCACTGGGAACTTTGAGATGAAAGAAGGTACTATGTAGTTTCCAAGACACTTGCAAATTTTAGGGCTAGCCGCATGAGGATCCCCAAAGGCATCTGATGACGTTTGTAGAGCTGAGTGAAAACTTTCACTACCAGAACATGTCTGATGAATATGTCAAGTTGACTCTTTTTTTGTTCTCACTAATCGGAGAGGCCAAGGAGTGGCTTCAAAATGATCCTGTAAGATCCACCACCATTTGGGAGATCCTCTATGATAAGCTTATCAATTGGTTTTTCTCTTCAAGAAAAACTAAAGAACTAAGAGGAAAGATCTCCAGATTCGTACAGAAAGATGGAGAAATGTTAGCTCATGCATGGGAACATTACAAGGGTTAGTTGAGGGATTGTCCACACCATATGCAACCTAATGAGATAATTGGGCACAACTTCATAGAGGGTCTGAAGCCTGAATCCAAGATACTCCTTGACGCTACTGCACAAGGACAGATTCTGTCCAAAATTTATGATGAAATTGAGGCTCTCTTTAACCTCATATCTGCGGTGAGTCAGGATTATCAAGATTCAGGTAGAGGATTTGCAGAAGCAAAGGTGCCGGGAGGTGGATGGTGTAGCGGTAATCAGGGCAGTCATTAGCCATTTGGTGAATGTGATTAGTAAGTTGGTGACTACACCAGCAGGAGGCCAAGTGTAGCAGTACAGTAGGTAGAAATCCCACCACCATCATGTGAGTCATATAGAGAAGGCCACGCCTATTTAGGTTATCCTCTTAATCTTGAGTTTGCATATTTTGTGAGACAACACTGTCGTGGTGGAGGTTTTGCAGGTAATGGCTATAATCAGGGCTGCTAGAATGGAACAAATCCTCCATGGGGAGGGAATCAAAACTTCTAAAGGCCCCAAAACACTTATCAAAGGCCATAGGGGTGATCTTGGGCAGATTTATATGCCCAAGTGATACTCAAAAGTATCATTTTTGCCTTTTTTATCTATCAATGTGTATACATTTTCATGTATTAGGCAATAAAATGTGAATTTATACTAACCAACATGATTAGCATTGTTTTGCCGGTAAAATGTGATTTCGGGAAGCTAAAATGCATGTTGGATGATATCGGAGTTGGACTTGGATGCGAGCAAGGGAAAAGGCATTGGACAACATGAAATAAAGGGGCTCCGCGATGGAGCTGTGTCACGCTGCCATCGCGGAGGCATTCTGCCTGGACGGGGAAAATTCACCCAAATTCCAGTGGAGGTCCGCGTTTGCTTCGTGGCACGGAGCCAGTGCTCCGTGATGCACACCGTTCCACGTTGAGCCTGAATTCCCGGACCCCCAGTTCCAGTGAGGGTCTGCGTTCATGGCGTGTCACGGAGGCAGTGCTCCGCGATGCACTCCGTGACACGTTGCTCATTATTTCGGGGAAAATTCCCAGCAGTATAAATAGAACACTTAAGTTCATTTTTCAGAAGGCTGACTTGGTGGAGCAAGGACGTGGGTTACAGGCAGTTGAGGGACGAAAAGTTCAAGGTTTTTTCTCTCTTTCTGTCTTCTTTAATTCAATTGCTTGTATGATTAACACTCATTTTATGATGATTAATCCACAAATGAGTGGCTAATTCCTCTCCTTGCTGAGGTTATGAACAATTGTGTTGAAATTTGATTATTGATTCTATGGTTTTCATCTTTTCTTCCATGTTGTTCTATTAATTCTTATTCTTACTGCATTGGTGTGTGGCCTACATTAATGTACATCTAAAAAGTCCGGTTTCACTCGAGAGAGCACGAAATTGGAAAGTTTTGAATTAATAGGATATGTTCTTTACTTGATTTGGGAAAATTGGGTCTTGATTTGCTTTCAGGATAGAAGTATACCTGAAAGTCGTATTAGTCAATTTAGGAACCAGAATTGTATGGCTAGGACATGAATTGCATTTGATCACAGAACTGTAGACGGATGTTTCATGATTCTTAAGTGAGGTTAAATACGAGAGTTTTAATCTCTGGGCAAATGTTCTTGGCTAGCAATAGGAAGAAAAGATTAACCAATTTATGATGATAATCAATTTTATTACATGTTCGTTTAACCTCAGCAAGCTCTTATTCATAGTTCAGATTCATAGTAGATAATTATTCTTAATTTTAGTATAAAAATTTATAAAACAAACTATCAACTTTTTGGTTACATTGTTGTCTGCATTTTCAGAAGTAAATTATAGTATACTTGAGCAAATTGCACTTAATCCAAGTCTCTATGGGATCGATACTTGGCTTACTAAAGCCACTTACTACTTGTTCGAGCACGTGCACTTGCGTGTTGTTTTGTATACCCACAAACACCCGAACAAGTTTTTGGCACCGTTGCCGGGGACTTGGCAATTGGTGAATTTGTTTTAAGTGTTAATTTACTGTATTTTTTTATTTTTCTTAAGTGTTGACAACTTGGCCTTAGCCTGAATTTTGCAGACTTAGTTGCTGTGAACACTGGCAAGAGACAAGGAGCTGGTGGAATCATATATAGAGCCCGAAAGAATATTTCACAGTAAACGAAGAGAAGCTCTACAAAGAAAGCTGCAGTTGCTCAGACAGACGATCATGGAGCAACAACAGAATCCACCGGTAGTAAGGGCAGTGTTAGTGCCCGAAGAAGCAGCAGCACGGCCGGTTCGCGAGGTGGAAATCCCACATGCCAATAATGTTACATCAAATATCCGCAAACCAGAGCCTGGAGGGAGATTTGAACTCAAACAAAATATGGTACAGTTGTTGCACACAAGCGGGCAATTTACCGGTCTCCTTTATGAAGATCCACAGCAGCATCTCCAAAATTTTTTGGAGATAAGTGACACTTACATACCTGGTTGGAGTGTCACCAGACTATGTCCGGCTTACATTATTTCCATTCTCATTACTAGGAGAAGCCAATACGTGGTTGAAAGTTGAGCCACCAAATTCTATTTCTACGTGGGATGATCTTGCACGGAAATTCTTGATAAGGTTTTTTCCCTCTGGTAAAACAGCAAGACTTAGAAGTCAAATTCTAAGTTTCAAACAGAGGGAGGGAGAAAATTTATATCAAGCCTGGGAGAGATTTAAATCCATGTTGCGGGACTGTCCTCATCATCATCAGTCCAATGATGTGCTGGTGCACACATTTATTGAGGGTTTGGAACCCCACCCCAAAATATTGCTAGACTCAGCAGCTGGAGGGCAAGCGCTGGAGAAGACTTATGAGGAGCTGCATACCTTGTTGAACCGGATTTCACAGGGCAATCCAGAATGGAATGCTGATTCATCAAGAGGTGGGACAAGGAAAGCAGCAGGAGTTCTTGAAGTGGATGGATTCACAGCTATCACTGCACAGATAGCTGCCTTGCAAAATCAACTTAACAACCACTTCAGCAACATGACATTGAACCAGCCTCCAGCTCCAGTTAATGTAGTACAACAGATGTGGTGTGAAGTGTGTGGAAGCAGTGAGCACTCAGTTGAGTGTTGTGGAGCCAATCCTGACTCGGTAAACTTTGTGGGTAATGCACAAAGAAATCACCAGCAGTATGGTAGTAGCTACAATTCAAATTGGAGGAATCATCCTAATTTCTCATGGGGTAGCAACAACCATCAAGGCCAAACTTCGGGTCAGGGTGTGCAAAGGAACCAAGGAGGGCAACAGAACTACCAAGCTCAATTCAGAAACAACAATGCACCTCCTCCACCACCATCACCCAGCATTGAGGAGATGTTCAAGACCACGATAGCTAACCAAGCTCAATTGCAGGCTGACTATGTGAAATTGGCAGCCGAAGTGAAAAACAATCAGTTAGCTACCGAGGCACTTTAGTATGAATTCCGGCAATTTGCTAGTGCCCAAAATACAAGGCCTAGAGGAGGACTGCCGAGCGACACGGATCCCAATCCCAAGCAGGTAAATGCAGTGACCACAACGAGTGGTTTGCAGCTGAAAGAGGCGGAACCAGAAAGACCACCTCAACATTCGGGAGCATCAGAAGTCGAGAGGGAGCAAAGTTCTGAAAGGGGGACCAAAGATGCAGAATCAGAAAGACCTCCACCCCCGTTCCCTCAACGACTCAAGAAACACAAGGAGGAGGCGTGTTTCAAGAAATTCATGGAGGTGCTTAAACAGGTACATGTTAATTTATATCTTGTTGATGTCTTGCAGGGAGTGCCTAAATATGCCAAGTACATAAAGGACATCGTGGCCAACAAAAAGTCGGTTGACTGAGTATGCTATGGTGGCTCTAACGGAGGAGTGCACTTCCTGGATTCAAAACAGACTGCCCACAAAGCTAAAAGACCCTGGGAGTTTTACTATCCAGCTTACTATTGGGCAGAGCATCCGAGCTCGTGGATTGTGTGACTTGGGAGCGAGCATAAATCTAATGCCGTCTTTGGTATTCAGAAAGTTGGGTCTAGGGAGTCCTAGACCCACAACGGTAATCTTGCAGTTGGCGGATCAATCCTTAGCCAGACCGGATGGCATTGTTGAGGATGTTCTGGTGCAAGTTGGCTCCCTAATTTTCCCGGTAGATTTTGTCGTGCTGGACTTTGAACCAGACGCGGAAGTCCCATTTATTTTGGGGCGTCCCTTCTTCGCAACTGGGAAAGCACTAATCGACGTAGCTGCGGGGCAACTCACAATGCGAGCACATGACAAGGTAGAGGTGTTCGATGTGTATAAAGCACCCAAGCTCCCGACGGTGCATGAAGAACTTTCGGTGGTCAATGTGATTGATCAAAGTGATGACAAGCAGATGAAGGATTCCCGAGAGTTAATGGGAAAACCACCGGAAAGGTGTAAGCACTACTGGGGGGAGGACGGTGATCGAGAGAAATCGTCCATCACCCTAGCGGACAATTGAGCTTAAATGACGTCGAGCCGCGACGGTAAACCAGGCGCTGCACGGGAGGCAACCCGTGAAAATTTTTTCTTTTTCTTTTGTAAAGTGTAAATAGATTTTTCTTTTTCGTGATTGACTATAAAATTTTTCGTTTTAGTTAGTGTTTTTATTTTTAGTTAGGTGAAACCTATAATTCTAACCAATTTTGTATAGTGAGCTGAATTTCAGGTCAATCGGAGGAACACGTGCACGGAATCGCGAAGGAAAAGTCGAGGTATGAAAAATTAAGAAAAAGTGGAAAACAGTGAGCTGGGGCGATAGCTCCGTGTCACGGAGGAGGACCTCCGCGTTAGCCTCCGTGACACGTTGAGGTATAACCTAGAAATTTTAAAATTTGCAGAATGGTATCGCGATGGCTCTGTGTCACGGAAGCAGTGCACCGCGATGCACTCCGTGACACGTTGCCGTGTATATCGCGACGGGTCACACCGTGTCGCCGGGTGACCCACGTATTTTTCTACCTTTTTAACCCCGAAAACCTCCCTTTTCCCCTCATTTTCCAATCCCTCCGCGACCAAACCCCCCAAAAACCATCCCCTATCAACGTGACACGGAGTATGGCAAGAAATTCACCGACTTTTCTTTGATTCTTCAAATTCAAGTTATGTTTTCCGATTCCCTCTCAATTTCTTGTCGATTTTCTTCGAAATTAAGCACGGGAGGTGAGCTAAATCTCCCTATGTAGTAATTAAGAATGAATTTGAGTTATTTGTTGTTGATAAATGTTCGGAATGTCGTTATGATTATTTGAACTTATCGATTGCATAAATTATTCGAATTTGATTGATAAAATCAATTCTAGGTCTTGTTGTTGAATTTGAAGTTGGAAATGTGTTGAAATCGTGAATTTTATGCCAGGGTGTATGTGTTGAATGAGATGAGTCGATGTACAAATTGTTTGGATGTTAATAGACGACGAATTCTCGGGTTTGGGGGAAATGTTGAAATTTGTTCGAATTTGGTTTGTTGGATAGGTTCATGTGTATAAATTTTTGTTGTTGTTTTTGTTTCTTTGTTTTTCTTTGCTAAGTGTGATGGTTAAAATGCTAGCGATGGTAGTGATTGCGATTAGCTGTACGAAGTCTGAGTAGTACGGAGAAGTTATACCGTCGAATTCTTCGAACGCACTAAGCATGATTATATAGTTGGTTGTTTTATGTAAATAAAGATATTCTTGCCGTATTGTTGTAACTGTAGCTAAGGACTAAGTGTGGGGTAACCTAGCGTAATCTGACCTTAGCCGAATTTAATATCTGTAAGCTTAACATTGATCTTGTTTACTTGGGTTGACAGGTGAAATGGCAAGCCGACAAGAGAAAGGAAAAGGCGCGTCAACTTGAGGCGCCGGAACGAAACGAATCAGACTGGGCACAGCAGTCCCAGCTTCACCAGCAGTTCCATGCGGCCAACACCGCCAATATGGAACAAGATGGGTGACCGACGAGGGGAAAAAGTGGTACGCCAAGCACAAAGAAAGCAAATATTTCCCCGAGGAGCACATAGCACGGGAACCATTGGCACAGGAGTTCCCCAGAATGGTTCACCGGATCGAGGCAGCGGGGCTCAAGTTCATCTTTGAAGAGCCCAAAGAATGCAATCTGCACTTGGTTCGGGAGTTATGCCAACTGGAACCCGACGATCAGGAGTCACACCATCAAGATTAGAGGGCAAATAGTCACTCTGGAGCCCCACCATCTCAATGCCATCATAGGAGCGCGGGACACAGATGCCCACGTCCTCCGACAGCTGATCATTACCCCACCGTATGCGGACATCAGATGCACATTGTGTGGGACCCGATCAATAGCTAGATGGAGCAGACACAAAGAGAGGAGCTACCACCAGACGTTTCCCTATTCACAGATGAACAGGGAAGCCCGAATCTGGCTGAAGATAGTCTGCTCATGCCTAATCCCGGGGGTACATATGACTGATGTAACCCGGGATCATGTATGCTTGGTGTACGCCTTGATGAAAGGGCTGGAGATTAATGTCGGGGCGGTTATTATATCCGCCATGAAGAGAGCCCGGTTGCACCAGGGGCACAGGTATGGTTTTGGTGGACTACTGACCACCTTTCTCAGGGGCCTCGATGTTGAGGAGGAGGCCCTCGATTATATCCCGCAGTTGGAGCGGCGGGCCTTAGATGTTACCAAAACTAAGGCTCCCGACACCACCCACGGGCCAGTGCTTACACTTGGCGAGCGACACGCTTGTGATGACCAGTACATGGCACGGATGTATGGGATGCAGATGCTCCAGCTAAGGATAGGTGGGAGGCCGGCGACGGAGGATGAGCTATGGCAGCTCGAGCTAGACTACCCCTTTGGCGAAAACGCCAGGGCTCTATGCCGAGTGGGGCCAGCATTTGTAGAGCCCACAGATGATGACGTCCCCACATACGAGGAGACGCGTCGGGAGGACTTCGATGTGGAGTCCGATGATGATGACGGAGGCGACTCGGATATGGGAGATGAACACCCGACGAAGAAGTGGAATACTTTGACTGATCAGGGAGTTCCACCACCCGAATTTGTGCTATTTGAATTTTGTGAACATTGGGGACAGTGTTCGAGCTGAGTGTGGGGTGGGAGTAGTTAGGTGTTGGGCTGGGCTGTTTTGTTTGTATGCTCTCTTCTGTTAGCATGTATGTTGTGTGTCCCTCTGAGTGTGAATTTTCAAATTGTTTTGTATTTGTAAATATTTGTGAAATTGATGTGTGTTGCTGAATGGTTGCTAGCTGATTCTGATTCTGTTCATATTTTTGTTATTTTGTTATCGAAATGATCGATTTTTTTAAAAAAATTTTAAAATATTTTGTAAATAATTTTTCTATCGAAACGATCGATATTTTTGACATTTTTAATTTTGGGTTTCTCGGTGTTTGTTTTCGGTTCTTTTACCGAGAATGGTACCATTGAACCGACGTCTTAAGTAGTGACCGTTCCCTATGATGGATATGACGACCGTCTTAAGGGAAATGTAGTCGTTAGGAGTAGATTTTTTTCAATTATTTTTCAGTTTTTTTTCTTTGGTGGATTGCATCCCGGAACCTGTAGTTACACTATGGTTGTGAAATTTTGGTTGCGTGTTGTACATGATATTCGAAATGCAAAGGTGATTTGTATGAAAGCATGCAAATTTGTAAATATGTTGGGATACCTAGGCTGTAGAGTTCGATTCAGTGTGATTGAGGCTTAATGTTTGAATTCCTGTAATTAGCTGATTGAAGAGTCTGTGAATACATCTTGAATCGAGCATGTGCAGAAAGTGTGAAGTGAGGTGTTGACATTCCATGCTATTGTGAAGTGTCTAGAACTTGCCTGGTGTGTGTACAAAACGAAATGAAGGAGGTGTATTGTAGGAAATGATGTAGGCATTTCTTTGTTTTAACCGAGAGTTTCTATTTTTTTCCTTGGCATACCCCCCTTTCTGTGATTGTATACCCTAGTCAGCCCTTTGAGCCTTTAGCCTATTACTTCTTTCTTTTGTCCAAAAAGTGTAAACCGAGCTTAGTTCCTTCTTTTCATTAGCCGTAAAGTCTATACAAAACTCTTAAGCTCTTAAGAAGAGAAAATCATTTTCCCAAAGTGTCAAAGAGTGAGAATGGTGAAAAGAAAAAGAAAAGCAGAGTGAGGGAAGAAAAGAAAAGGTTGAAGGTGCACTTGTTAGAAATAAATGATAATGAAGGTGCATGAATAATCTTTGTTGATGTTTCAAGTGTGCTTAATGAAATGGGCCATACTAAAGTAAATCATCAAGAATGGGATGATGAAAAAAAAAAGAAAAAAAAAAGAGAAACAATGTCCATGAGTTGATGGGATGTGTTGAAAAGGCGCTTAAGGATGCTAGTGGCTATTATTGGCTAATCCAATATTTACTAGTTCCATAGCTTCCATTACAACCCATTAAAGTCCTACGTGATCTTACATTGCATTTCTTTATATTAGTGGAGTAATACACTAAGGGCAAGCTTATGGGTCATGACATGATGCATGTGAATTCTTTTGGGAGAGAGAGTGAAATTGTGTGTACATGCCCTGATTGAATGATTGTGTGTCACATGAGCAAAAAGGGGAAGATTCTCTTGAGTTGTGAGGGCACATGCTTGATGAAAGATTGATTTTCTTGTCGGATATCTTGATTAGCTGATTTGCATGAGTTTGCCGATATCGAGAGTCGATTCTTAAAGTCTAGGAAGTCTTGATGTACTGAAGGTCATTGCATTGATAGACCATGCATGGTTTCTTGATGATTTGCTGTATTGAATAATCGGTATGACCGTAGCTTAAATTGTCGAACCATAGTAGCGAGGTTGGGATGTAAATTGCATGAATTGTATGTTTGTTGTTCGAGGACGAACAAGGATTTAAGTGTGGGTTAAGTGATCTTCGGCAGATTTATATGCCCAAGTGATACTCAAAAGTATCATTTTTGCCTTGTTTATCTATCAATGTGTATATATTTTCATGTAATAGGCAATAAAATGTGAATTTATACTAACCAACATGATTAGCATTGTTTTGCAGGTAAAATGTGATTTCGGGAAGCTAAAATGCATGTTGGATGATATCGGAGTTGGACTTGGATGCGAGCAAGGGAAAAGGCATTGGACAGCATGAAATAAAGGGGCTCCGCGATGGAGCCGTGTCACGCTGCCATCGTGGAGGCATTCTGCCTGGATGGGGAATATTCACCCAAATTCCAGTGGAGGTCCGCGTTTGCTCCGTGGCACGGAGCCAGTGCTCCACGATGCACGCCGTGCCATATTGAGCCTGAATTCTCGGACCCCCAGTTCCAGTGAGGGTCCGCGTTCATGGCGTGTCACGGAGGCAGTGCTCCGCGATGCACTCCGTGACACGTTGCTCATTATTCCGGGAAAAATTCCCAGCAGTATAAATAGAACACTTAAGTTCATTTTTCAGAAGGCTGACCTGGTGGAGCAGGGACGTGGGTTACAGGCAGTTGAGGGACGAAAGGTTCAGGGTTTTTTCTCTCTTTCTGTCTTCTTTAATTCAATTGCTTGTATGATTAACACTCATTTTATGATGATTAATCCACAAATGAGTGGCTAATTCCTCTCCTTGCTGAGGTTATGAACAATAGTGATGAAATTTTATTATTGATTCTATGGTTTTCATCTTTTCTTCCATGTTGTTCTATTAATTCTTGTTCTTACTGCATTGGTGTGTGGCCTACATTAATGTACATCTAAAAAGTCCGGTTTCACTCGAGAGAGCACGAAATTGGAAAGTTTTGAATTAATAGGATATGTTCTTTACTTGATTTGGGAAAATTGGGTCTTGATTTGCTTTCAGGATAGAAATATACCTGAAAGTCGTATTAGTCAATTTAGGAACCGGAATTGTATGGCTAGGACATGAATTGCATTTGATCACAGAAATGTAGACGGATGGTTCATGATTCTTATGTGAGGTTAAATACGAGAGTTTTAATCTCTGGGCAAATGTTCTTGGCTAGCAACAGGAAGAAAAGATTAACCAATTTATGATGATAATCAATTTCATTACATGTTCGTTTAACCTCAGCATGCTCTTATTCATAGTTCAGATTCATAGTAGATAATTGTTCTTAGTTTTAGTATAAAAATTTATAAAACAAACTATCAACTTTTTGGTTACATTGTTGTCTGCATTTTCAGAAGTAAATTATAGTATACTTGAGCAAATTGCACTTAATCCAAGTCTCTGTGGGATCGATACTTGGCTTACTAAAGCCACTTACTACTTGTTCGAGCACGTGCACTTGCGTGTTGTTTTGTATACCCACAAACACCCGAACAAGTTTTTGGCGCCGTTGCCGGGGACTTGACAATTGGTGAATTTATTTTAAGTGTTAATTTACTATATTTTTTAATTTTTCTTAAGTGTTGACAACTTGGTCTTAGCTTGAATTTTGCAGACTTAGTTGCTGTGAAAACTGGTAAGAGACAAGGAGCTGGTGGAATCTTATATAGAGCCCGAAAGAATATTTCACAGTAAACGAAGAGAAGCTCTACAATGAAAGCTGCAGTTGCTCAGACAGACGATCATGGAGCAACAACAAAATCCACCGGTAGTAAGGGCAGTGTTAGTGCCCGAAGAAGCAGCAGCACGGCCGGTTCGCGAGGTGGCAATCCCACATGCCAATAATGTTACATCAAGTATCCGCAAACCAGAGCCTGGAGGGAGATTTGAACTCAAAAAAAATATGGTGCAGTTGTTGCACACAAGCGGGCAATTTACCGGTCTCCTTCATGAAGATCCACAGCAGCATCTCCAAAATTTTTTGGACATAAGTGACACTTACATACCCGCCGGAGTGTCACCAGACTATGTCCGGCTTACATTATTTCCATTCTCATTACTAGGAGAAGCCAAGAGGTGGTTGAAAGCTGAGCCACCAAATTCTATTTCTACGTGGGATGATCTTGCACGGAAATTCTTGATAAGGTTTTTTCCCTCTGGTAAAACAGCAAGACTTAGAAGTCAAATTCTAAGTTTCAAACAGAGGGAGGGAGAAAATTTATATCAAGCCTGGGAGAGATTTAAATCCATGTTGCGGGACTGTCCTCATCATCATCAGTCCAATGATGTGCTGGTGCACACATTTATTGAGGGTTTTGAACCCCACCCCAAAATATTGCTAGACTCAGCAGCTGGAGGGCAAGCGCTGGAGAAGACTTATGAGGAGCTGTATACCTTGTTGTACCGGATTTCACAGGGCAATCCAGAATGGAATGCTGATTCATCAAGAGGTGGGACAAGGAAAGCAGCAGGAGTGCTTGAAGTGGATGGATTCACAGCTATCGCTGCACAGATAGCTGCCTTGAAAAATCAACTTAACAACCACTTCAGCAACATGACATTGAACCAGCCTCCAGCTCCAGTTAATGCAGTATAACAGATGTGGTGTGAAGTGTGTGGAAGCAGTGAGCACTCAGCTGAGTGTTGTGGAGCCAATCCTGACTCGGTAAACTTTGTGGGTAATGCACAAAGAAATCACCAGCAGTATGGTAGTAGCTACAATTCTAATTGGAGGAATCATCCTAATTTCTCATGGGGTAGCAACAACCATCAAGGCCAAAGTTCGGGTCAGGGTGTGCAAAGGAACCAAGGAGGGCAACAGAACTACCAAGCTCAATTCAGAAACAACAATGCACCTCCTCCACCACCATCACCCAGCATTGAGGAGATGTTCAAGGCCATGATAGCTAACCAAGCTCAATTGCAGGCTGACTATGTGAAATTGGCAGCCGAAGTGAAAAACAATCAGTTAGCTACCAAGGCACTTTAGTATCAATTCGGGCAATTTGCTAGTGCCCAAAATACAAGGCCCAGAGGAAGACTGCCGAGCGACACGGATCCCAATCCCAAGCAGGTAAATGCAGTGACCACAAGGAGTGGTTTGCAGCTGAAAGAGGTGGAACCATAAAGACCACCTCAACATTCGGGAGCATCAGAAGTCGAGAGGGAGCAAAGTTCTGAAAGGGGGACCAAAGATGCTGAATCAGAAAGACCTCCACCCCCGTTCCCTCAACGACTCAAGAAACACAAGGAGGAGGCGTGTTTCAAGAAATTCATGGAGGTGCTTAAACAGGTACATGTTAATTTACCTCTTGTTGATGGCTTGCAGGGAGTGCCTAAATATGCCAAGTACATAAAGGACATCGTGGCCAACAAAAGTCGGTTGACTGAGTATGCTATGGTGGCTTTAACGGAGGAGTGCACTTCCTGGATTCAAAACCGACTGCCAACAAAGCTAAAAGACCTTGGGAGTTTTACTATCCAGCTTACTATTGGGCAGAGCATCCGAGCTCATGGATTGTGTGACTTGGGAGCGAGCATAAATCTGATGCCGTCTTCGGTATTCAGAAAGTTGGGTCTAGGGAGTCCTAGACCCACAACGGTAATCTTGTAGTTGGCGGATCGATCCTTAGCCAGACCGGATGGCATTGTTGAGGACGTTCTGGAGCAAGTTGGCTCCCTAATTTTCCCGGTAGATTTTGTCGTGCTGGACTTTGAACCAGACGCGGAAGTCCCATTTATTTTGGGGCGTCCCTTCTTGGCAACTGGGAAAGCACTAATCGACGTAGCTGCGGGGCAACTCACAATGCGAGCACATGACAAGGTAGAGGTGTTCGATGTGTATAAAGCACCCAAGCTCCCGACGGTGCATGAAGAACTTTCGGTGATCAATGTGATTGATCAAAGTGATGATAGATGAAGGATTCCCGAGAGTTAATGGGAAAACCACCGGAAAGGTGTAAGCACTACTGGGGGGAGGACGGTGATCGAGAGAAATCGTCCATCACCCTAGCGGACAATTGAGCTTAAATGACATCGAGCCGCGACGGTAAACCATGCGCTGCACGGGAGGCAACCCGTGAAAGTTTTTTCTTTTTTTTTTTGTAAAGTGTAAATAGATTTTTCTTTTTCGTGATTGACTACAAAATTTTTCGTTTTAGTTAGTGTTTTTATTTTTAGTTAGGTGAAACCTATAATTCTAACCAATTTTATATAGTGAGCTGAATTTCTGGTCAAACGGAGGAACATGTGCACGGAATCGCGAAGGAAAAGTCGAGGTATGAAAAATTAAGAAAAAGTGGAAAACAGTGAGCTGGGGCGATAGCTCCGTGTCACGGAGGAGGACCTCCGCGTTAGCCTCCGTGACACGTTGAGGTATAACCCGGAAATTTTAAAATTTCCAGAATGGTATCGCGATGGCTCTGTGTCACGGAAGCAGTGCATCGCGATGCACTCCGTGACACGTTGCCGTGTATATCGCGACGGGTCACACCGGGTCGCCGGGTGACCCGCATATTTTTCTACCTTTTTAACCCCGAAAACCTCCCTTTTCCCCTGATTTTCCAATCCCTCCGCGACCAAACCCCCCAAAAACCATCCCCTATCAATGTGACACGGAGTAAGGCAAGAAATTCACCGACTTTTCTTCGATTCTTCAAATTCAAGTTATGTTTTCCGATTCCCTCTCAATTACTTATCGATTTTCTTCGAAATTAAGCACGAGAGGTGAGCTAAATCGCCCTATGTAGTAATTAAGAATGAATTTGAGTTATTTGTTGTTGATAAATGTTCGGAATGTCGTTATGATTATTTGAATTTGTCGATTGCATAAATTATTCGAATTTGATTGATAAAATCAATTCTAGGTCTTGTTGTTGAATTTGAAGTTGGAAATGTGTTGAAATCGTGAATTTTATGCCAGGGTGTATGTGTTGAATGAGATGAGTCGATGTACAAATTGTTTGGATGTTAATAGACGACGGATTCTCGGGTTTGGGGGAAATGTTGAAATTTGTTCGAATTTGGTTGGTTGGATAGGTTCATGTGTATAAATTTTTGTTGTTGTTTTTGTTTCTTTGTTTTTCTTTGCTAAGTGTGATGGTTAAAATGCTAGCGATGGTAGTGATTGCGATTAGCTGTACGAAGTCTGAGTAGTACGCAGAAGTTATACCGTCGAATTCTTCGAACGCACTAAGCATGATTGTATAGTTGGTTGTTTTATGTAAATAAAGATATTCTTGCCGTATTGTTGTAACTGTAGCTAAGGACTAAGTGTGGGGTAACCTAGCGTAACCTGACCTTAGCCGAAGTTAATATCTGTAAGCTTAACATTGATCTTGTTTACTTGGGTTGACAGGTGAAATGGTAAGCCGGCAAGAGAAAGGAAAAGGCGCGTCAACTTGAGGCGCCGGAACAAAACGAATCAGACTGGGCACAGCAGTCCCAGCTTCACCAGCAGTTCCACGCGGCCAACACCGCCAATATGGAACAAGATGGGTGACCGACGAGGGGAAAAAGTGGTACGCCAAGCACAAAGAAAGCAAATATTTCCCCGAGGAGCACATAGCACGGGAACCATTGGCACAGGAGTTCCCCAGAATGGTTCACCGGATCGAGGCAGCGGGGCTCAAGTTCATCTTTGAAGAGCCCAAAGAATGCAATCTGCACTTGGTTCGGGAGTTATGCCAACTGGAACCCGACGATCAGGAGTCACACCATCAAGATTAGAGGGCAAATAGTCACTCTGGAGCCCCACCATCTCAATGCCATCATAGGAGCGCGGGACACAGATGCCCACGTCCTCCGACAGCTGATCATTACCCCACCGTATGCGGACATCAGACGCACATTGTGTGGGACCCGATCAATAGCTAGATGGAGCAGACACAAAGAGAGGGGCTACCACCAGACGTTGCCCTATTCACAGATGAACAGGGAAGCCCGAATCTGGCTGAAGATAGTCTGCTCATGCCTAATCCCGGGGGTACATATGACTGATGTAACCCGAGATCATGTATGCCTGGTGTACGCCCTGATGAAAGGGCTGGAGATTAATGTCGGGGCGGTTATTATATCCGCCATGAAGAGAGCCCGGTTGCACCAGGGGCACAGGTATGGTTTTGGTGGACTACTGACCACCTTTCTCAGGGGCCTCGATGTTGAGGAGGAGGCCCTCAATTATATCCCGCAGTTGGAGCGGCGGGCCTTAGATGTTACCAAAACTAAGGCTCCCGACACCACCCACGGGCCAGTGCTTACACTTGGCGAGTGACACGCTTGTGATGACCAGTACATGGCACGGATGTATGGGATGTAGATGCTCCAGCTAAGGATAGGTGGGAGGCCGGCGACGGAGGATGAGCTATGGAAGCTCTAGCTAGACTACCCCTTTGGCGAAAACGCCAGGGCTCTATGCCGAGTGGGGCCAGCATTTGTAGAGCCCACATATGATGACGTCCCCACATACGAGGAGACGCATCGGGAGGACTTCGATGTGGAGTCCGATGATGATGATGGAGTCGACTCGGATATGGGAGATGAACACCCGACGAAGAAGTGGAATACTTTGACTGATCAGGGAGTTCCACCACCCGAATTTGTGTTATTTGAATTTTTGTAAACACTGGGGACAGTGTTCGAGCTGAGTGTGGGGTGGGAGTAGTTAGGTGCTGGGCTGGGCTGTTTTGTTTGTATGCTCTCTTCTGTTAGCATGTATGTTGTGTGTCCCTGTGAGTGTGAATTTTCAAATTGTTCTGTATTTGTAAATATTTGTGAAATTGATGTGTGTTGCTGAATGGTTGCTAGCTGATTCTGATTCTATTCATATTTTTGTTATTTTGTTATCGAAATGATCGATTTTTTTAAAAAAATTTTAAAATATTTTGTAAATAATTTTTCTATCGAAACGATCGATATTTTTGACATTTTTAATTTTGGGTTTCTCGGCGTTTGTTTTCGGTTCTTTTACCGAGAATGGTACCATTGAATCGACGTCTTAAGTAGTGACCGTTCCCTATGATGGATGGATGACGACCATCTTAAGGGAAATGTAGTCGTTAGGAGTAGAATTTTTCAATTATTTTTCAGTTTTTTTTCTTTGGTGGATTGCATCCCGGAACCTGTAGTTACACTATGGTTGTGAAATTTTGGTTGCGTGTTGTACATGATATTCGAAATGCAAAGGTGATTTGTATGAAAGCATGCAAATTTGTAAATATGTTGGGATACCTAGGCTGTAGAGTTCGATTCAGTGTGATTGAGGCTTAATGTTTGAATTCCTGTAATTAGCTGATTGAAGAGTCTGTGAATACATCTTGAATCGAGCATGTGCAGAAAGTGTGAAGTGAGGTGTTGACATTCCATGCTATTGTGAAGTGTCTAGAACTTGCCTGGTGTGTGTACAAAACGAAATGAAGGAGGTGTATTGTAGGAAATGATGTAGGCATTTCTTTGTTTTAACCGAGAGTTTCTATTTTTTTCCTTGGCATACCCCCCTTTCTGTGATTGTATATCCTAGTCAGCCCTTTGAGCCTTTAGCCTATTATTTCTTTCTTTTGTCCAAAAAGTGTAAACCGAGCTTAGTTCCTTCTTTTCATTAGCCGTAAAGTCTATACAAAACTCTTAAGTGCTTAAGAAAAGAAAATCATTTTCCCAAAGTGTCAAAGAGTGAGAATGGTAAAAAGAAAAAGAAAAGCAGAGTGAGGGAAGAAAAGAAAAGGTTGAAGGTGCACTTGTTAGAAATAAATGATAATGAAGGTGCATGAATAATCTTTGTTGATGTTTCAAGTGTGCTTAATGAAATGGGCCATACTAAAGTAAATCATCAAGAATGGGATGATGAAAAAAAAAAGAAAAAAAAAAGAGAAACAATGTCCATGAGTTGATGGGATGTGTTGAAAAGGCGCTTAAGGATGCTAGTGGCTATTATTGGCTAATCCAATATTTACTAGTTCCATAGCTTCCATTACAACCCATTAAAGTCCTACGCGATCTTACATTGCATTTCTTTATATTAGTGGAGTAATACACTAAGGGCAAGCTTATGGGTCATGACATGATGCATGTGAATTCTTTTGGGAGAGAGAGTGAAATTGTGTGTACATGCCCTGATTGAATGATTGTGTGTCACATGAGCAAAAAGGGGAAGATTCTCTTGAGTTGTGAGGGCACATGCTTGATGAAAGATTGATTTTCATGTCGGATATCTTGATTAGCTAATTTGCATGAGTTTGCCGATATCGAGAGTCGATTCTTAAAGTCTAGGAAGTCTTGATGTACTGAAGGTCATTGGATTGATAAGACCATGCATGGTTTCTTGATGATTTGCTGTATTGAATAATCGGTATGACCGTAGCTTAAATTGTCGAACCATAGTAGCGAGGTTGGGATGTAAATTGCATGAATTGTATGTTTGTTGTTCGAGGATGATCAAGGATTTAAGTGTGGGGTAAGTGATCTTGGGCAGATTTATATGCCCAAGTGATACTCAAAAGTATCATTTTCGCCTTGTTTATCTATCAATGTGTATATATTTTCATGTAATAGGCAATAAAATGTGAATTTATACTAACCTACATGATTAGCATTGTTTTGCAGGTAAAATGTGATTTCGGGAAGCTAAAATGCATGTTGGATGATATCGGAGTTGGACTTGGATGCGAGCAAGGGAAAAGGCATTGGATAGCATGAAATAAAGGGGCTCCGCGATGGAGCCGTGTCATGCTGCCATCGCGGAGGCATTCTGCCTGGATGGGGAAAATTCATCCAAATTCCAGTGGAGGTCCGCCTTTGCTCCTTGGCACGGAGCCAGTGCTCCGCGATGCACGCCATGCCACATTGAGCCTGAATTCCCAGACCCCCAGTTCCAGTGAGGGTCCGCGTTCATGGCATGTCACGGAGGCAGTGCTCCGCGATGCACTCCGTGACACGTTGCTCATTATTCTGGAAAACATTCCCAGCAGTATAAATAGAACACTTAAGTTCATTTTTCAGAAGGCTGACTTGGTGGAGCAAGGACGTGGGTTACAGGCAGTTGAGGGACGAAAAGTTCAGGGTTTTTTCTCTCTTTCTGTCTTCTTTAATTCATTTGCTTGTATGATTAACACTCATTTTATGATGATTAATCCACAAATGAGTGGCTAATTCATCTCCTTGCTGAGGTTATGAACATTTGTGATGAAATTTGATTATTGATTCTATGGTTTTCATCTTTTCTTCCATGTTGTTCTATTAATTCTTGTTCTTACTGCATTGGTGTGTGGCCTACATTAATGTACATCTAAAAAGTCCGGTTTCACTCGAGAGAGCACGAAATTGGAAAGTTGTGAATTAATAGGATATGTTCTTTACTTGATTTGGGAAAATTGGGTCTTGATTTGCTTTCAGGATAGAAATATACCTGAAAGTCGTATTAGTCAATTTAGGAACCGGAATCGTATGGCTAGGACATGAATTGCATTTGATCACAGAAATGTAGACGGATGGTTCATGATTCTTAAGTGAGGTTAAATACGAGAGTTTTAATCTTTGGGCAAATGTTCTTGGCTAGCAATAGGAAGAAAAGATTAACCAATTTATGATGATAATCAATTTCATTACATGTTCGTTTAACCTCAGCATGCTCTTATTCATAGTTCAGATTCAAAGTAGATAATTGTTCTTAGTTTTAGTATAAAAATTTATAAAACAAACTATCAACTTTTTGGTTACATTGTTGTCTGCATTTTCAGAAGTAAATTATAGTATACTTGAGCAAATTGCACTTAATCCAAGTCTCTGTGGGATCGATACTTGGCTTATTAAAGCCACTTACTACTTGTTTGACCACGTGCACTTGCGTGTTGTTTTGTATACCCACAAACACCCGAACAAGGGGAAGCAGCAGAATATTTCTCTTGAGGAGACAATGAAGCAATGGATAGTGCAGCAAATGCAAATAGTAAATGAAATGCAAAAATTCACCTATAAGCTTGAAAGGCAAATGGGTCAATTGGCCTTACAACAGAACAATAGACCACAGTGGGCACTCCTGAATATTATCGAGAAGAGCCTAAAGGAAAATGTAAATGCTATTTTCTCGTGTAGTGGTAAGGAGCTGGGTGAGGTTGTCCCCACAAAAGAAAAAGTTAATGATGAACAGGTTGTGAAATCCAAGACTGAGGTAAGGGAGTCTAGCAACCCACAATCGAAAATTGCAATAGCTAGACCACCTCCCCCATTTCCTCAAAGTTGAAGAAAAAGATAGAGGACATAGCCTGTAGCAAGCTTCTTGAGTTGTTGAAGTAGGTTCATGTGAATATTCTATTGGTGGAGCTTTTGCAGGAAGTTCCCAAGTACACCAGGTATCTCAGGGATATTATGGGCAATAAGAGGAGGCATTCACAATTTGAAATTGTGGCTCATACGAAAGAGTGCAGTTCTCGAATCAAGAACAAAATTCCTAAAAAGTTAAAGGATCCTGGGAGTTTCACTATTCCTGTCATTATTGGAAGCAAGGAAGTTCGTTAAGTTTTATGTGATTTAGGTGCGAGTTTCAATTTAATGCCTACATCCTTATTTAGAAAATTGGGATTAGGTGAACCACGTCCTACTACAATGACGTTGAAGCTTGTGGATCGTTCTATAGCCTATCCTTATAGAATTATTAAAGATATCTTGATTAAGGTAGGACCTTTCATCCTGCCGGTGGACTTTATAATCTTAGACTATGAGGAAGATGCAACAGTTCCCCTCGTTCTGGGTAGAGGATTTTTAACCACCACCGACGCAGTCATACATGTTAAGTTAGGCAAGATTTCTATGAGAATAGATGTCCAGGAGGTAGTATTTAAAGTGTCCAGAGCAGCACGGATGCCACCTCGTTATGAGGACTTCAAGGTGAAGCCAGTGGGACAACTTGGAGGTTGTAATCAATTAGTGGAGCAGAAAGTGTTTCATGAAAGTTTAGCAGATCCTTAGTATGGTCACAAGTCCACTCAGATGAAGGAGTGATAGGGACCATAGTCGTGGCGCGACATTAAATCAGGCGTTGCATGGGAGGCAACCCATATAATGTTGTTCCATGATGATAAATAAGGCGCTTGATGGGAGGCAACCCATCCTTTTTAACATTTTCTATGTTTTTATTGTTTTGTAGAGATGAACAAGGCGTAAGAGGCAAGAACAAGCTGGGACGTTGAGCTAAAAAGTGTAAGTCTGGGGTGACACACCTAGCATGGTACACCAGGAGTTAAATCCTAGAAGAAGAAAATTTCGTCAGGTGAGGCTACAGGGGGTGGCACGCTAGCCCCTATTTCCAGAGGAAAAGATTTTTTTCTGTCCTTGGTGAGATAGAGGGGGTGGCGCACCAGAGGCTTGATGGACGAAAATTATTAGTCAATTTAGGTTAATATAGAATCAAAGGACCTTAAAATGACATAAAAGACCATGCCCCACATTTTAGTTAAAGTCCCATTCATTCTTTTCCCTCAAAAAGTTGAAAAAAGCAAAAATTTCTCTCTCTCTCTCCCTCCCATAGGCCCTAACTCCCATTCCCTCTCCCCTCCATTGTTATCTTCTCCAACAAGTTAGTGAAGCTCTCATCTTCAACTCAAGTAAGTATACTTCTTCTCTCTTTTTTGATTAATGATGCAAGTATAGTCCCACACCTTTCTCCCCCTAGATTTAGAACCGAAAAATCACCATTGTTGGTGAAAAACTTGAATTTCATGTTTTGGGTTTTATGTGATTAAAGTCTTAAATTCTTCCATTATTGTATGTTATATTTGTGGGGTAGCTTCACTCTTGCTTGAATATGGTGATTTGAACTTGTATGGATGATGGGGTAGGTGAATTAAATTCTTGAATGTTGGTGGGTAGGTGCATTAACTGTAGAGAGAGAAAGTACATGAAACTTTAAATTCTTGAATGTGATAATTATTTGAGTTGGTGAAATTCTTGATTAATTCATGTTGAATGGTAGTAAATTGTTTATTGATGGTTCATTAAATTCAATATTGTTTATCCATTACATGAAATTACTTGAGTTGTGAATTAGAGAAGGAAAGTAAGAGGGATAGCCTAGATAGTGCATTCTTGATTAAAAGCTAAAAGCTAGAGGAGAGTTGAAAAGAAAAAATTCATGAACTTGGTGTAGTATGAGTTAGTGAATTAAATTGAATTGTTGAGATTGAATGATGATGGGGGAAGTCTTGAGGTTCATATTTGATAAATTCTCACATATATGATAGCAAATTAAGTAGGGTGAATCTTGCAGCTTCCTCACTTAATTAGTTAGCCATTTGGTTCACAAACTAATTTTGTAAAGTTCTTGATTTTTGCTTGATAGCTACCATAGAACCAAAAGTAAAGGAGATGATTGTAGCTAAGAAGATCCCAAAGAGGGGTAGACCAAGAAAAACGAAAGCTAGTACCTCAGCTTCCAAAGCAGGCTCCGCAAGGAGATTCCGATCGAAAGTAGTAGAGCCTCATGGGCTTACTTGGTTTAACATTCCAAAAAAAAATCAAGTATGCACCTGAGAACTGGATAGATGAGGGACGCCTGACACTTGAGTTTCTTGCTATTCGGGACAAGATACGTGAGTTGGGAGCTGGCTATATCTTCAGTGAGCTAGAGATATTCAACCTCACTTTGGTGAGGGAATTCTATGCAAATTGGGAAACCTCATTCGGAGAGAGCACAGAGGTTAAGATCAGAGGAAAGTTGGTTTGATTCACAGCTAAAAGGTTCAATGCCTTCTTAGAGACACCTGCAGTAGACCCTTCAGAGTATTTAATCTTATTGGAGAAACCGCCATCAGAGACATCTACCACACTTTGTGTGGTGATCACTCATCCACCCGATGGGCGAGGGATCAAAATGGAACCCATTTCACACTTGCTTTTTCCTATTTGAATAGGGAGGCAAAGGTGTGGGTAAAGTTGGTATGTGTTGCCTTTCTCCCTGGGACACATTTGACAGAGGTGACTCACTTGCAGATTGTCTTGGTGTGCATGTTGATAAAGGGGATACCAGTTAATTTTGGTGTTGTGGTTCGTCACAATATGAGGAGATCACAAGACAATTGTAGATGGAAATATTGTCATGGAAGTCTCTTAACCATGTACTTGAGGGAGGCAGGTATCGAGGAGGAGGATGCATACGTTGTTTTCCTTTAGTAGGACATTTGGCTGGACATATGATAAACGTCACAAAGGTGAAGGAGACTGCCCTTTCTACAGGACCCTCTCTTATTATAGCTGATCAGCAAGCCCAAGATAAGAATTGGAATTGTCGTATGTTTGGGATGTTGGAATTATAGCTGAAGATAGGAGTTCGACCAACCACTGTAGAGGAGATGACAACTTTAGAGGCACGGTACCCACTCATAGATAATGCTATGTTGATGTGCCAAGTGGGCCCGACTTTTGAGGAGCTGATTGACGATGCTGAGGCTACAGTCCTTACTGATGGTGTTGATGATCTATACATGGAGGAGGATGATGCTACTACAGATGCCATGCAAGATGATTCTTAGAGACCAAGAAGTTTCTTTTCTCTCCCTTTATGATGTGATTGTGTGTGCACTGAGGATTGTGCACCTTTTTAACTGTAGGGTAGAGGAAAGTTAGATTCCTGTTGTTCTTTAATTGCTATATTTGTAGGTTGTAGCATTATTATATTATTTTTGGTAGCAGTAGCTTGATGAATCATAGGTTATAGGTTGTAATAGCTAGTATGGTGATGTTAACTTGGATGCCTGGGATGTTTGTGTTGTTCATCTTGACTATGTTATGTTTGGTTTCTTTATTTTAGAGTAAATTTTAATTTTTGTTTGAGTCGTTGTAGTCATAGAGTAATGACGTCTCCCTATGATAGATGGATGACAACCTTCTTAAGGAAAATTTTGTCGCATTTTTTTAAAGGATTGAGTCATAGGTCATCCACTTGTATGCTTGTTGATACACTACTTAGCTGCTATGCTAGAGTAAATAGAGTGGTCATCTTGATTACATGATTTAGAATCCTTGAGAGACGCACATATTCTTTAATTTGACTCAGCATATCCTTAGGGCTTAATTATGAATTAAATATGTCATTCAATATGATTGTGTGAATGTGTAGTTGTAGAAACTGATAGATTCTTGTTTCCATGAGAGGTGAGCTGAATTGCTTTGTATGTATGTATCGTACCATCTAGAACTTGCCTTAGTGTATGTAAGATAACTACTTGGTAGGGAGTTGAGAGATTATCAAGGTACTTCTTTGAAGAAGCCAAATTTTTTTCCTATAGTTATTTTACTTTCCTAGTCATTTTCCCTAGTTAACCCCTTTGAGCCTAAAAGCCTTACTCTTTCTTGTTATACCCCGAAAGCCCAAAGATCAGACCCGAGAGTTGAAATGGAGAAAAACTTAAATCTTCCATCAGGCATAGAACGGGTCGTGAGGTGACTCGTGAAGAGTAGCCATGAGTCGTGATGTGACTCATGGTGTGGCCCAAAGGATGAAATCAAAGTTTGGGAAATGAGATCCCCACGGGCATGACCACGAGTCGTGGTCCGACCCCATGAATCATTAGGTCAGTCGTGGGGAGTGGTGTTTGAGTAAAGAGGAGAAAAGAGGCAGTGGACTTAATGGGAGGACCCTACAAGTTGTGGTCAGACCCCACGATTCGTGGGATGAGTCGTGACCAAGCAGGGAAAAAATTATTTGAGGATGAGGTAGTGCACATCACGAATGGTGACCACGAGTCGTGGTCACCAGGTAGCGAGTCGTTATGTATTCTGTTGCGAGTCTAAAATACTTGAGAAGTAGTGAGCCTGATGGATGACTCCACGAGTCGTGGCCCTTGAGGATGAGTCGTTAGGTCCCTAGTTGGGACCATCTGGTAGTTATTTTCTGCAAATTTAGTAAGGATTTTTCCATAATTCCTAAGATCCTAAGGCCTAAACTATGTCATTTTGTGTTATAGATAATGACTTTTAAAGGGTTTAAGTTCATTTTAGGCTATTTTCCTATTCATGCATGCAGGAGTGATAGCGTAAAGAGGTGATCAAGGCAATCCTTCAAGGTCTTTCCTCAATTCCTTCTTCGACATTCAAGGAAGTGTTAGAATCAACCATAACCAGGTATGTAGGGTTATGAATGTGTGAATTCTTTCACACCCATGCCCAATCCCTTTCAATTCATGAAATTTCTTATCTAAATTCTATGAGGTTTTTACCCAATGCCTGAAATTTTGATCTCTCTACATGGGCTTGATCTAATTGAATTACTATTATTGAATCACAAATTATGGGAAAGTTTTATGTTGTTTTTCAGTAAAAATAATATTTCAAGTCTTACAAATTAAAATGCCCATTTATGAAAAGTTCATGTAATTCAAGGTTTATGATGAATGTTCATGTATGATATATTATTGATTATGAAAAACATGTTTTCAAGTTACCTATGTTTGTAATCATGTTTTCCAATGAATTGAGTATTTTCAAGCATGGTAAAGTATTGGTCAATGCCCACATGTTCAAGGATGATTTACAATTTATGAAATGGATCTCATGATTTATCGATTTATGATGTTGGCCGACTAAAGGGTCCTTGATTCTTGGCTAATAATGTATTTAATGGGGATCAATGATGATAATGTTTATTTGGCCATGAATCTCAATGCACGTCCCTCGCTTGGCACATAATGCACGTCCCTCGTGATATCACATAATGCACGTCCCTCGCTTGGCAAGCCAGGGGCGACTCTGTCCACTTGAGTGAGATAGTTGGGGAGTCATGTATGGCTCTACCATGATTGTGTCGATTATGACAACTCCTCCCATTGTTCCGCATGTTTTATGCATTGGTATGTTTATGTTATTTGGCTCAAGTGATGATTCGATGAAGTTTCTCTTATGACTATGGTAATGAAATGATTTACGAATGATTTGAAAACCTTGAGCTTTATGTTACCTTATGATATTTATGATACAAGCATGTTGTCCCACTCTTATGATCATTTATGAGATTTTATGTATTTTTTTAAATATCCATTTTACTTACCTTGCATACTCGGTACATTTCACATGTTGACCGCATACTCTATGCTGTATCATTTTATGATACAAGCTCCAACCTTTAGATCCACCACCATCAGTAGTCCATCTCAGAGTTTAGCATCCAACTTTTGGGTGAGTCCTCATTCCTCGAGGACCATGTTTCAGATGTTGATGTTTCTTTTAGTTTTCAATTTTGCCGGGTTAGTTGGATATGTTGTCCTATCAACCCATCTGATACGACAGAGGCTTTCATACTATATGTAGTGCTCAACTGTTGTGTATGTAGTACATTTAGCTTATCATGTTATGTTATGTTTATGCTTCCGCTATATCGTCATGTTAAGTATTCCGCTTTAATGATATGGAGTTAGATGAACGTTCATGCCATGGGTCGACTTGGAGTATCTCGGGGCTCCTTGTCCGGTGTTACGATCCGGGTCTACATTTGGGTCGTGACATTTCTTAGCTTCAATAGTTGCTTAATCCCTCTTTTTGTGAGACCTCAGACTTATTGATCCAAAATAGTCTTAGACACTTTGAGACTTGAAATTTAAGGTCCACCGAGGTATAATGTTAATGGAAAAAGAAAAGTTCTGGTAAGAAAAGAAAAGTGAGAGGAAGGGGTGCCTATAAAAATTGTGTTGTCTACTTGATGCTAGGGAATTGAACAAGAGAGCCTTAACTGAAAAATCCTTAGTTATTCTATGGTTAGAAAAGTAGCAGTCAAATAGTGAAAATGGGGCATAAAAAGAAAAGACAAGGGTCAGTAGAGGAAAGGTGAGCAAGCACGGAAAGAGGTGGACAAGTAAATCGAAATATATCTTAAAAGTGCTTAGGGTGGTAGTTACTATAAAATGAAATATCAATCCTACCCATCCCTTACACGATATTACAACCAAGAAAAGTCCTTGTGATCTTAATCTGTAGAAGCAATTTGGTAGTCTCGATCAATTGTTCTTTATTCAAGAAACAAAACCAACATTGGAGTTTATTCATCTATTATGGAGTTTTTATTCAATCTACGTGGTTTTTATTCTATGATAATTTATAAGTTGCAATTATGATTTATTCAATATTTTGTGATTGCGATAATACAAGAATGAGTAGCTAAAACCATAAACTAGGTTTGTGGGAACCAAGATGAATTAACACACATAGGTAAAACACTTAGTGATTCTTGAACGGGATTTTATGCATGTATTGTTTTTTCCTTCGATTTGATTGATTCTTGACGGTTACAAGCGTTAGGACTTGCCTTATTCTTACTTACTGGACTAAGGAGGTAATAATTGGGAAAAGGGATTAACAATGGAGATTTGAGGATATCAACCCTCATCTAATAGCTTGAACTTGTCCGAGGATAGCTAATCCGATATTAAGGGTAAGGTTCAATTAAAGTACACCGTATACGGACCAAGTTGAGTGGTGATAATCATCTAGATAGGGGACCAATCATTAACGTGAACCTAACTTACCAATATTGTATGTTAAACACCAGAATAGATCACTAGTGTATATAGAAGAAATCATAATTGCAACTTACAAATTATTGTAGAATAAAAACCATGTAGATTGAATAAAATTCCAATGTTGCTTTCGTTTCTTGAATCAAGAAAAATAGTGCGAAAAATTCTCTCAAGAATAATCTCCAAAAATCGTTTAAGATCCTCTCTCAAAATCGTCTAAAAATCCTTCCAGAATTATCTCTTAAAAATAAACCTAAATTGGGTATTTATAGTTCCAAAAAATCCTTTTCCTAAATAAAATGGGAAATCAGGTCGGAAGTGGCAACGGGCGAGGTGACGGGTCGTTAGGCCTACTGACGAGTCGTTCCTTGCTTTAAAATAGTTGTCCTCAACAATATACCCAGTCTTGGCAACGGGTCACCTAACGACTCATCGTGCCTAAGCACGAGTCGTTAGGTCCCTCGTGGTCTAATTCCTCAGAAAGTCTAGTGCACTTCACGGATGGTTTCAGTGGCCTGCCAACGAGTCGTTCCTTTATGTGACGAATCGTGATGTCTCTCGTCAACTTCATTGGACACTTGGTTGAAATTTTCTCTTCAAAGCCTAACAGTTGACCTCATGACTCGTTACCAGGTGTAACGACTCGTTCCTCCAACTCGTCAAGTGCACTATTATACTTCTTCAAAACATCATCTTTTGCTCACGCCTCAAGTGACTGGTCATGCCTCCTGCCAATGACTCGTTAAGTGTCTTGCGGTCACCTTTCAGTTGTTTTCAACATTAATTTATTTAAATTCACTTCCAAACCTATTTTCCTGCACATTAAGAAGAAAATACCTCATAACCATATAAGCATACCTGGAATGTGCATATTTTCTTGGTTTTAAGCATTGAAAGTGTCGTAAAATCACGACACATCAACACCCTCAGGCAAAAATAAAATAAGACAAAACAAAATAATCTACTTCGATGCTTCAATCGAAAAACCTTTAGCAAACTTACAACAGTCATTTTTATACGTCAAAATAAAATTTTCTAACCCCTCCCTCATCGTATCAACTTCAAAACACTATGCATAAGAAAAATTCCAACCATAACACAGAGGAATCAAAACATGGAAAAATACTGTCACCTGCAACCACGCATATAAATCTATAACACTGCCCCAGATAATTTGCAGACGATTTTGTTGACCAACTGCTCTCACCTCAAAGAAGTCCCACACTCGCACATGTGTATATGATTAACTCGGTATATTTTTATTGGGACTAGTAAGATCCACTCACTCTCACAAAGAAATTCGAATTGTGTGCATGCAATACCATAGGCTTGCCTTTACTTTCAATACCTTGATTTTTGGACAAGTAGCTAGGATCACTATAGGAATTTTTTTTGCTTGTAACGTAGGCTCGGGCTTGGGTATGGTACATATGGATTTAGTAGCTCAACCCTCCTTAGCACTACGCCTTTTTACTCCACTTTTTACCTTTATTTCTATTTTCTCTCATTTTACCTTTTTCTGCTTTTCCTTTTCTTTGCTTTAGACACTACGGATGCGCTTACTTTTTATTCAACACTTATTGATGTCACACACTATTTTATTTTTTTCTTTGCTTTTTGACAATAATTTTTATTTTTCTTTTTATCATGCATTCCGAACCCGCTCTTTTTCCTTGTTTTTCATTACCCAACTTTACTTCCACCCAACTGTTCTTACTCAACCCTATCATAGTAACCCTCAACTTAGGCGATTTGCCTGAGTTGAAGTTCACAATGTCCAAGGAGGGACCAGGGCCAAAACAGGTTCATTCATAATAAAATCAAGTAGGTGAATTTGTGTAAATGAAAAGAAAGGTCAATTTAAGCTCAAACATTTGGATCAAGAGATTTTTATTCACTCTTGGTAGGTCTTTTAGGCTAAAGTGGACTCATAAATTAAAAACGGCCTATGATCCTTTCCTAGTTTCTTATCCTCTATCTCAGTACGACTAACCAGAAAAGTTCTGATTGACATACACAACCAAATTCAGCTATAAAACCTCACTCCACACATAGAACAAATCAACATCATCAATTCTACTAATCGCTAGTTCAGGTACAACCATATAATGGTAAACAAGTTCACAGTTCCAATGCCATGCAAAGATTCACAAAGGTCATACTTGTCAACTTTCACATACACATATAAAATTTTTTTGGAGGGTTATCATATCATCATAAATCACAATTTACATTTTAAACTCTTGACTGCTTTCAAATTTCCTAACTTTCTTCCGACTGAAACAAAAAAACAAAAACACAAAATAAAATCCTAAACATGCCGGTTCTACTAGATATGGAAGACCCGAGAGACAAGATATCCGACAAGAAAAACCCTCGGTTTATGTTAAAAAAAATAGAAAGCACAGGTATCCCTCCCCACCCCCATCAAGAAAGCATGCGTCGTCCTTGACTCAAATATATACAAGACAAAAACTAAGGGAATAGGAAACATACCTGTGCGACCTAGGTGTCAGCTACCTGGTTGGTGGAGGGTGTAGACACGCCTCTAACATCAACTCTAATATTGCTGGCTTGACCCGACGCATTTTCAGATCCAACTGAGCTCGTTCCTTCTCCATGAGCTCTTGCTGCCTCAGTCTCGGCTCTCAGTCGAGCCTCCTCTCTTGATTCGTGCAGCGCTCTCTCCATCTCACTCCGCTCCCATTTTTGCTGAGCAGAGATGCATAATCATCAACACTTGCCTCCTCACAAGGCCTCTTCCCCTTTTCATGTGCCACCGGCTCCTCTGTGATGAAATAAAAAATAGGCTATAGCTCCTCTTCAAACTCATCATCGGTCACGGGAAGTATCGGTGGTGGTACCATGGCTACCTGTTGGGCGGCCAAGTCCAGCACCTCGGATCATAGCGCTCCCAGCTTTGCGTACCATTGGGATAACTCCGACGCCTGTAACTACGTAAAGCGCTCATCCATCTTTCTATCGAAAGCGTCCAATCGCCCATGAATTGAACTAGACAGTGTCTCCAACTCCTTTGACACCCATGGCTTAACCTGCTCTATTAAGACTTTGACCTGTAGAGCCGTGTGTGCCTGCTGCTTTTCTGCTTTAGCTAGCCGCCTAGCCATATCAACCATGAATTCTTGTGAAACCGTGACTAGGCCGGCTGTGGTGGATTGTGGATGTGCAACTGATGGTCTGGATGCTGTTGGCGTAGATGGTGATTCAGGAATATCAGCAGGTGTGGAGGTATCTACTACATTTGTAGCCTCAACCTGGCTACCTATCTCTCTGCCCTTAGTAGGCTCGGCCGCTAACTCAGCGAACTGTGCTACATAAGTCTGCATCCCACTGCCAAATGCCTCTTCTATTATGGTTGCTCTAGCGGATGCAGATGCTTGAGTCTTCACCCTCGATACCGGGTTTGTATCATCTCTAATCAGCTCGATATTGGTAATCTTTGGGAATACCACTCTCTGGTCAACTGATGGAAATTCTGGCACTCGAGACTCCCGAAAAAGTCTATCAATCAAGTAGGGGAAGGGAATCATTGTACCATCATTTATAGCCCACTCTCGAATCTCCTCAATAATGAATCGCGGGAAGTTGATTGCATACCCATCCATTATGCTGGCTACCAGTGTTGCTCTGTCGTGTGAGAGTATATTGTCATTACTTGTTGGTACTAGCCTATGCCTCACCAGTGACCACCAAAATTTCTCCTGAAAGTTCAAAGTGGCCTTCTTTATTTGTGACTCTGTACCATGCAACCATTCAACTAGTGGACCCTTAGTGGCAATGATTCGGGAAAGCCAAGTGTACTGCCGAATCCGTTCCATGCTATTCAATTTCTTTGTTTTGACTTTCCTCAGCTCAGATAGCCTATGATTAAAATCTGTCGTGTTCATCCAAACGCGATAATCTGGCCCATACAACATCCTGGAAATCATCTCTTCAAATATATCAACTGAAGTCTCATGCACCAACACCTGATTTAAGGAAGGCCGCTTCTTCCAATCCTGGCCTCCGAGTGCCAACCGCGGCAAAGTGGCTGCATATGTTGCATAAAACTCTCAAACTAGGCATGGGCAGTAACTACCTGATGGCTCGATCAACCACCCAAATCTGTATTTTTCAAATACTGCCTGTAGCTCTGGCAGATCTTTAAGCACTGTACTTACTAGCCTTGGCTCCTCGTAAATGCTCTGCTTTGGATGGCCTTTATCATTGGGAGCAATATCTCGATTGTATATAGCCCGCATGCCATGGACACACCATCTCCTCACATTTCTCGGTTGCTCATTTGATGTGCCTGATGTCTTAGTCAGCTCATTGTCGGAGTCCCCTTGCTAAGCATGCGATTCATCGACTCTCTCTATATTATGCCCAGTTGTGGGAGCCTCCGGAACAAGTGCAGAAGTAGCCCTAGCACTTTCATTTGTACGACTGGGCGGATCTCTTGCAAGTGGAGTGGGAGTATTGACCAGGGCTGTCGGATTTGAAGTTTGTTGTGCCCTAGCCCTGGTCATCCTCCTCATTAGTTGCTCCTTTGATACCTCATGTTCCTCTTCAGAGCCACTCGACTCTTCAGAGGAGGATGGATCATCTCGCAGTCACCGGTAGGATGGTTGACTGCGCTCCACTACCTGCTTCTTGGTTTGACCCTTCTTTGGTGTACCTCGTGGAGCCATTGTACCTGTGGAAACAAGGTTAGTACACAAGATGAGATGAAACAAAAAATATTTTTAAGCTGGTGCCAGTGGTCCTGACGGGTGACTAAATGAGTCGTTGGCTCTGGCAAAGATTCGTGAAGTCACTCGTTACCCCTGGTTGGACATTTTTCAATTTGGTCTAGTGTACTTGACGACTTGGTCCCAAAAATTCGTTACCAGAGGCAACCAGTCGTTAGGTCACTCGTTAAGCACACCGCCTCAGTAGTTCAATTTTCCCACTCAGTACGGGCTACATGACGAGTCGTTTGGTGACCCAAAGATTCGTGACGTGGCCTGTGCTCAAGTGTTCCTGTTCATCTTCCTCCTCTTTCCAGTTTCAATTCCACAAACACAAAAACTCAATTTAAAATCTACCCAAGTGAATATACGATTGAAAATCAATGTTTAACTCTTCCTATGGTTTATTTTCATAAAGAGGCACAAATATTCACATTGTTAATTGAAATCAATTCAAACTCAACATGGTTCCTAACAATTTCTTGTGTCAAATGCAATAATATTCAAAGTTTCATGGGGAAGACTACTCACAATTTTATTGGATACAGATGGAGTGTAATGTCTTTATCGTGAGTGTGCTTCAGTGAATGAGGTGTGCAGTGGTGAAGGTGAGTTCAATGGTGTTTATGATAGGTTTGCGTGAAGAAGAAAAAGAAGAGAAGAGGGAAAATTTTGAAGCTTTGATTGTGGGGAGTATGTAAAGGGGAACAGGAGTTGTTAATTTCGTTTTTAAAACTTTTCCCAATTTTATTCGTGGGTTGGGTTAATTTAACCTACCTGGGACGTAATGTCTCAAGTAAGGACTCGTGGTGTAACCCAACGAGTTGTTGCCTAAGTCACGGTCCTTGGCCTGTTGTAGCTTCAGGATGGGTCACTTAACGACTCGTTTGGTTTCCTAACGATTCGTTGAGTGACCTGTTATCACCCATTTTCTTTAAGTTCAAACTTTTGATCTAGTGTACTTGACGGGGGACTAAATGATTTGTTCCTTGGAGAAATGACTCGTGAAGTCACTCGTTACTCCCCTTTTTTCTGCAGTTCTCTTCACGAATTGGCTAAACCAGTCGTCAAGTGAGAAGACGACTCGTTCTGTGATTTTTTTGCACCAGAACTGAAGTTCTAGTTTTTGGTTCCAACTTCAGATTTTCCATCTTATTCACCTGCACCCATCAACAAATGTTAACACTAACTTTTTCTCACATTTACAACTTGGGTTTCCTCCCAAGAAGCTCTTGATTTAACGTCGCGGCATGACGTGGGTGTTTTGGCTACTAGACTTCACAAAAACACCTCCAGGGGTTGCCTCCCATGCAACGCTTGATTTAACGTCGTGGCACGATGCAAGTCACTTGACTACTCATAATTCGTTAAGTGACTCTTCTCCATCCTCCAATGCTTAAATTATGCTGAATTCCTTGGGCTATTTCATGGTTCGGCTAATGTTGAAGGTAACCTCTTCTTTGTTCAACCAAAATTTAAGCTGACCTGCTTCCACAGCAACTAGGGCCCTACCTGTTGCAAGGATTGGTCGCCCCAAAATAATGGGGACCTCTAAATAGACTTTTTAGTCTAGAATTACAAAGTCTGCTGGGAATATGAATTTGTCCACTTTGACTAGCACATCAAACAAAATCCCCACCGGCTTTTTAACTGTTCAGTCAGCCATTAGTAGCCGCATCAAAGTCGGTGTGGGGGTTCCCAAGCCTAACTTTTTAAATATTGCTAGCAGTATCAGATTTATGCTAGATCCCAGGTCACAAAGTGCCCTTGCAAAGTCAACCTCCCTAATGGTGCAAGGTATAGTAAACACACCTTGGTCTTCTTTCTTCTGTGCTAGGACCCTAGTAGTGATGCACCGCAGTTATGCAGATCATCAGTAGGTTTCAAACTTACGGTTCTTTTTCTGGTGATGAGGTACTTCATGAATTTGGCATAACCGTGCATCTGCTCAAGTGCCTCCACCAATGGGATGTTCACCAACAGCTGCTTGATCATAGAGATAAACTTTTGATATTTTCTATCTTCAGCTTTCTTCTTCAAGCGCTGGGGGTAAGGAGGAGGAGGTCTAGGGATTGTTGTGACTTTTTGCTGTGCCTCATTCTCCTTTCCATGGGCATCTCCTTGCTCCTTATCACTACTCAGAGTAGTTTGCACATCTGAGTTCCCAACCAAAGTTGGGTTATCAACATCCGCTACATCATCATCATTTATCAACATGGGCCTTTCTGAATCTTTAACTACAACTACCCTCTGTGGATCAATTGTGGCCTTCCCTCTCCTAGTAGTGATCGTAATGTAATGACTGCCATTTTTAAGATTTTGCACAATATTGTTGGGAAGTGTGCCTTTCTGTCTTTGATTCACTTCAACAGACATCTGACTCATCTGCTACTCAATTTGCCTGATTGCTACGACATGTGACTCCACCTTTTTATTTAAGCTAGTAATATCAGCACGGAGCTCTTTAAAGTGGTTATCTGTTGCCTCAATCTGCTTGAACACTTTGGAAAGCATATCTTTGACCCTTGAACCGCTCGACTCTGGCTCTTGATTTCGTTGAGGAACATACAGACCGCTCCTATCATTTTTGAACTCCTTTTGCTTCTTCCAGTCCCTGTTGTCTCGGTATTGGTCCCAGTTGAAATTATTATCCTTGTAGAAGTTCCAATCTTGGTTCCCTTGAACTTGATGCCAAGAGTCTTGGTTAGACCCTTGGGTGTTGGTCTGGAAACCCATCCTCTGATCATTCAAATAATTGACCTCTTTTTCAGACTTAGACTCGCAACCATCATTTCTCGGGGCCTTGCCCTGAGAACCTACAACATTCACCTTTTGTTCTCCAACTCCCATTAAGTTCTTGAAAAGCAACCCCATGGTGGTCTTTATCTCTGCATTGTCCTGGTCATGCTCCTTATCTCTTCTCCGCTTTTCGACAGACATACCAACCATATAAGACCAACCGGAACCTCCGACTCTCTAGTGTGCCAAGCTCTGTTGGTTTTGGTGATCCTGTCCAGAAGCTCCGCAGCCTCTACATAAGTATGACTAATAAAGGATCCTCCTAAGATGGTATCAGCAACCGCTTTGATGTTGGCTTTTAGGGACCGGTAAAAGATCTCCAATAATGTATCATTCGAAATCCTGTGGTTTGGCACCTTCTTGAGCTTTTTGTTGAACCGTAGCCAGGTCTTGTGGAGTGCCTTAGAATTTAGCTGCCTGAAGTTATATATTTCATTCTTTAGCTTCAACGCCTTGGATGATGGGAAGAACCTTTCGAGAAAAGCTCTCTTGAGCTCTCCCCAAGTAGTGATGGAGTCATTCGACAGCTCAGCCAACCACATCATCGCCTCACTCCCAAGAGAGAATGGAAATAGCCTCAATCTGATTACATCCTAGATGACCCATGGCTGCTTGTATGACTTGCATATACCCATGAAATTTGTCAAGTGAGTATGGGCATCATCGGATGCATGACCTGCAAATATTCCCTTCATATTCAGTAGTTGAATCATTGCACTTGTAATATCAAACTTTTCCCCACCAGGCAAAGGAGGAGGGACTATCGCTCTAGTGGCACCAGCTTCATCTATGTCCGCATCATCTTCCTCATCAAAGTATCAGTGTCGCTGGTGTTCTGGACCTATGGGTCATCTAGCTCGTTCAGCTTTTGCAGCTAGACGCTGCTCTTCAGCAACTCTGGCTAACTCACGATCTCTAGCCTGAGCTTGCTCTTCAGCCAACATTCTTGTTGTGGCTTGGTCCACAGTTTCTTTCTCTTGTATGTTGGCCATTCTTCTCAGGTTCCTTAACGTTATCTCAAGTTCGTGATCAATTGGTATCAAGGGATTTCCTTGAATTCTAGTATCGTGCATGCACAAACCTAAGACCTGTTAAGAAACCAAAACAACAAAAGAAAAATAAAACAAAGAAATAAGAACCAATGTTCTGCTCGTGGAATAGAAAGAGTTCGTTGCATCAACAAAGTGTTTTAGTCAAAAACGCTTAAGTAAAGTTAACACAATTAACAAAAGCCTTAGCCGTATTCCCCGGCAACGACGCCAAAATTTGGTGTCGCGCAAATTACACCTCGCAATTGAGATATAAGCGGTCGATTGTCAAATATAGAACCCAACAAAGGTTGAGATCGATCCCATAGGGAATATGGAAAGAACTTAGGTTAATGCGAATAACTATTACTATTGATTTACTTATTTCCAAAGGGGGAAAATATAGAATAATAAACAAAAGTAAAACTAATGAATGCTTGTATCAAATTTGGTTTATATTCAATTTATGACTAGACTAGGATTGTGTTCTCCAAGATTTCATAACCACAAGGCTTATACACTAGTGATCTATTCCGGTGTTTAACATGCAATATTGGTAAGTTAAGTTCACCTAAATGATTGGTCCCCTATCTAGATGATTTTCACCACGCAACTTGGTCCGTATACGGGTGTACTTTAGTTGACCCTTACCCTTAATATCGGATTAGCTATCCTCGGAAAATTTCAAGCTATTAGATGAGGGTTGATAGCCTCAAATCACCGTTGTTAATCCCTTTTCCCATTCTTTACCTCCTTGATCCGGTAAGTAAGAATAAGGCAAGTCCTAACGTTTGCAACCGTCAAGAATCAATCAAAATGAAGGGAAAAATAATACATGCATAAAACCCCGTTCAAGAATCACTAAGTGTTTTTACCTATGTGTTAATTTATCTTGGTTCCCAAAAACCTAATATATGGGTTTAGCTACTCATGTTTGTGTTATCGCAATCACAAAATATAGAAGAAATCATAGTTGCAACTTACAAATTATTGTAGAATAAATATCATGTAGATTGAATAAAATTCCAATGTTGCTTTTTTTTCTTGAATCAAGAACAATAGTGTGAAAAATTCTCTGAAGAATAATCTCCAAAACTCGTTCAAGATCCTCTCTCAAAATCGTCTAAAAATCCTTCCAGAATTGTCCCTTAAAAATAAACCTAAATTGGGTATTTATAGTTCCAAGAAATCCTTTTTCTAAATAAAATTGGAAACCAGATCGGCAGTGGCAATGAGCTAGGTGACGGGTCGTTAGGCCTTCTGACGAGTCGTTCCTTGCTTTAAAACAGTAGTCCTCAACAACATACCCAGGTTTGGCAAAGGGTCACCTAACGACTCATCGTGCCTTAGCACGAGTAGTTAGGTCCCTCGTAGTCTAATTCCTCAGAAAGTCCAGTGCACTTCACAGATGGTTCCAGTGGCCTGCCAATGAGTCGTTCATTCATGTGACGACTCGTGATGTCTCTTGTCAACTTCACTGGACACTTTTTTGAAATTTTCTCTTCAAAGCCTAATGGTGGAACTCACGACTCGTTAACAGGTGTAACGAGTCATTCCTCCAACTCGTCAAGTTCACTATTTTACTTCTTCAAAACTTCAACTTTTGCCCACGCCTCAAGTGATGGGTCGTGCCTCCTGCCAACGACTCATTAAGTGCCTGACAGTCACCTTTCAGTTGTTTTCAACATTAATTTATTCAAATTCACTTCCAAACCTTTTTTCCTGCACATTAAGCACAAAATACCTCATACCATATAAACATACCTGGAACGTGCATAATTTCTTGGTTTTAAGCGTAGAAAGTGTCGTAAAATCACAGACATCAGTGGTTATAAAATCTTGGGGAACACATTCCTAGTCAAGTAGTTAATTGAATACAAACTGAATTTGATTCAACATTCATAATATTACTTTTATTTATTATTCTATATTTTCCCCCCTTTGGAAATAAATAACTCAATAGTAATAGTTATTCATATTAACTTAAAGTTCTTGGCATATTCCCTATAGGATCGACCTCAACCTTTGTTGGGTTCTATATTTGACAATCGACCGCTTATATCTCAATTGCGAGGTATAATTTGGGCGACATCGGTCCCCATAAAAGAAAAGTTGATGAGGAACATGCCGTGAAATCCAAGACTGAGGTAGGGGAGTCTAGCAACCCATAACCAAAAATTGTAGTAGCTAGACCACCTTCCCCATTTCCTCAAAGGTTGAAGAAAATGACAGAGGTCAAAGCCTGTAGAAAGTTTCTTTAGTTGTTGAAGCAGGTTCATGTGAATATTCTGCTGGTGGAGCTTTTGTAGGAAGTTCCCAAGTACACCAGGTACCTCAGGGATATTATGGCCAATAAGAGGAGGCATACAGAGTTTGAAACTGTGGCTTTTACAAAAGAGTGTTGTTTCTAAATCAAGAATAAAATTCCTAAAAAGTGAAAGGATCCTAGGAGTTTCATTATTCCTGTCACTATTGGAAGCAAGGAAATTGGTTTAGCTTTATGTGATTTGGGTGCGAGCATCAATTTAATGCCTGCACCCTTATACAGAACACTAGGATTAGATGAACCATATCCTACTATAGTGATGTTGCAGTTTGTGGATCGGTCTGTGGCCTATCCTGAGGGAATTATTAAAGATGTCTTGATTAAGGAGGACCTTTCATCCTACCGGTGGACTTTATAATATTAGACTCTAAGGCAGATGCTGTAGTTCCCCTCATTTTGGGTAGAGGAGTTTTAGCCACCGCCTACGTAGTCATACATGTTCAGTCGGGTAAGATGTCTATGAGAATAGATGGTCAGGAGGTAATGCTTGAAGTGTTCAGAGTAGCACGAATGCCATCTCATTATGAGGACTTCAAGGTGACACCAGCAGGACAACCTGGAGGTTTTAATCCATTGTGGAGCAGCAAGTGCTGCATGAAAGTTTAGCAGATCCTTAGTATGGTCACAAGTGCACTCGGATGAAGAAGTGATGGGGACCATAGTCGTGCCACGACGTTAAATCAGTTGTTTCATGGGAGACTACCCATGAATTTCGTGCCATGATGATAAATGTGGCACTTGATAGGAGTCAACCCATCTTTTTAACATTTTGTATGTTTTTATTTGTTTAGTAGAGACAAAAAGGGCGTAAGAGGCAAGAACAAACTGGGCGATGTGCTGTGAGTTTACAACACTTTTGATGCTTAAAACTAAGAAAATAGCATGAACTTAGGTGTTTTTATATGGATATAAGACACTTTTTCTTTGATTATAGGACAAATAAGTGTTGGAGCAAGAATCTGCAAAAGAAGCCTGAAAGTGCAGAAAATGAGCTAAAGTCATAGTCTTAGTACGAGCCGTATGTTGATGGTACGAGCCGTACTGAGAATCTCGAAAAGTTTCAGATGGCTGGATTGTGAAGAATGCAACCCATGAATCTCAGTACGAGCTGTACAATACTGGTATGAACTGTAACTTGGAGTCGTAGAAATATTTAGAAGAATTGCACAAAGGCAGACTCCTGATATGGATGGAACTATGAACTGTGGAAAGAAGGTATGAATTGTATCAGGAGAAGTAGTGAGCTTCAGAGGATTTTCAATGCTAAGCAGAACTTCAGAAAATACGAGTCATGGCTAGAAGGTACTAGTCGTACTACAACACTCATGAATAAATTCAAAAAAAGTCGAGTTCTCAGAGCCAAACCACAGAAGCAACTCACGACTCGTAGGATGCATGTACGAGTTGTACCAAGGCCCAACACTTGAGAAATTTCAGCAAGCCAAGGACTTACGAACAACAGGTACGACCATACAATCCTGCTATCGGTTGTAGGATCAGTTGTGGCTCAGGCAGTGCCAGTTAGGGAAAATCACCCTGTTAGCTTATGAAAATGATTCTTATGTCTGTATAAATACCTTTTATGTTTTATTTTTAGTAGAGAATGATAGGGGAACATTGGAGAGAAGTGAGATAGGCGTGAAAACAAATAGAGATTTGAGGGAAAAACATAGAATTGAGTTGATTGACTTGTGACCAATCATTCTTGGATTGTATCTTGATATTTATAAATTGTTTTTGAGGTTTTTCTAATTTAATCAAAGAAGTTTTTCTCTCACCTACAATTGAAAGTATTGAATTATGTTTTTAATGATGAATGCACATCACAACCTTGGAACTATGAGACACTAAAACCTCCATAACTAGGGTTGTGAGAACTATGACGGATTAATGAGCTAGGGATACCCAAAAGTGATTCAAACCCAACGAAAAATGCTTGTATTGTATTCTCTTCTTACTTAAACATTTTTAACGGTGTACAATGTTAGGACTTTGCAGAATTCTTTATTTGCTTGAGCCTAGAGAGGTAGAGATTAGGAAAAGAGAATTACAACAAAGCCTTAATCTTGATGATCATTGTATTAACTTGAGCTGTGGTCATAGGATAGTTAAATTTGGAACATGTTGCTAATGGATAGTTTGAAACTGCTCATGAGACCTGACCTGGTGATTGAGTATAATCAGCTGATAGGGACGAACCAGTTGTTTGGATGAACCCTAGTTGTCAGTTCTACAAGTAAGTATTGGTATTGATCCCGCGTGTATATCCGAAGCAGTTATGAACCCATGGGGAATGAAAACCCTAGTTAATCTTCAATCTTGATGTACATCATAATTTCAATCATTGTTTTATTTGCTATTTTGTTTAAACCTCAAAATTGGAGTAACTAACCAACAAGTTCACTCGACATTAGCCTAGATCTTTAATATTCCCTGTGGGTTCGACCCCAACCTCTTTGTTGAGTTCTTTATTGACAATGTCCGCTTCATACTTCAGTAGGAGGTATGAGTTTGAGCATTATCAAAAAGTTGTGCCATTGCTGGGGAATACGGCTAAGACTAGATTAATTGCTTGTATTTGACTTTTTATAGTTATTTCCTTAATTACATTTTCTTTTTGTTTGTGATACCCACAGGTTATTGTTTGGTGAATGCTAAGAACTCAGAGTAGTGGAAATCCCTTGATTCTGTTGAATCCCGATATTGAACGAAAACTACGTAGAATGGAAAACCAAGAGCAGAGAGATGCCCGTATAGCCGAAGAAGCTAGGCAAGCCGAGCTAGCTCGGCAAGCTGCACTTCAGGATGCAAAGGATGCCAGAGACGAGGTTGTTAACCTAGTCAACATGGGCGGGGCAACAGAGGTCATAAATTTCCCCTCAGTTCTTCGATGATGAGGACCCAAACATTGATGAAGTTGGGTCAACTGGAGCAATTGTATCACCACCACTGCCTGCTGGGGCCAACTTTGACATCAGGAGCACCATGATTCAACTGTTAAACATGAAAGAGGTGTTCAGTGGTCACGTAGTGGATGATGACCTTCACCTAATGAACTTTGTTGGAATATGCAAGGCGTATAGGTTTCCTGGAGTTAGCCAAGATGCCATTAGACTCAGACTTTTTCCTTTTTCTCTGTCAGGGAAAGCCACTTTATGGTTATCGGAGTTGCCCAATGACTCCATAACAAACTGGAGAGAACTTAAGAAAGCATTCTTAGAGAGATTCTTTCCCCTTTCAGAATGTTGCAGCTCAAGGATGAGATTTACAATTTCTGACAACTTAAAACCGAGGCACTACATGAAACCTGGCTGAGGTTCAAGAAGAAGTTGACAAAGTGCCCAAACTATAAAATTCCAGATGACAGTTTGTTGGAAATTTTCTACAGGTCTTTGAAAAATAACACAAAAGCTATAGCAGACACAGTGGCGAGAGGAGCATTGATGAGTCACGCCTGGGAGAAAGCTGCTACTATTCTTGACAGGGTGACTAAAACAAATAGGGCATGTCATACTCGGGAGGCAGATGCAACAGCCGGTACATATGCTGTTGGTTTGACTGTAGACCAATGTAGGAAAGAAGAAGAACGCGACTAGGAGTTGGCTCATATGCGCACATCGTTGCATTTTCTTATAAAGCACATTATGGGAGCTGGAGATAAAAAGGTGAATGTGCAGTGGGGACATAAGGATTAGAGCGGAGGGCAGACCACTCTGACTTCGAGGAGGAGGCAAATTTTCTAGACAGCCAAGTGACGGGTTTTCGAGCCAACACCAAAACGTCTGGACAAGACAATTGGTGCCAAGGTTTTGGAAACTAAGGTCAGAACCAATACAGAGATAACTATAATCGGAATGGGTACAGAGGTAGAAACTGAGGTCATGAGCACAGGAGATTGGAGAAGGAATGATGGCTAGTGCAATGACCGAGCTGGAGTATATGTGCCTCCTAATGCACGAGAGGCAGAGGTTGGACAGTCAAAGCTAGAGAGCATGATGGATGAGATGCTGAAAAAGGTGAGGTTCACTGATGATCAGTTAAAGGAAATATGTGGCTATATATCGAGCATAGGTCAGAGAGGGGAGTCCCACGCAACAACTATCAAGCAAATCAAACAGCAACTGGGGTACCTATCAGCATCACTGAACCCTAGACATAAGGGTACACTACCTAGCAACACAATCCAGAACCCAAAGAATGATGGCCACTGCATGGCTGTGATGACTAGGAGTGGTAAGACAACAATTGATCCCCCTCTACCGATTGTAGTCAAACGGAAGAAAGAGAGCATAGTGAAGATGATGAAAATGATGCTGAGATGGAAGGTGCTGAAAATGCTGAGTTGCTTGAGGCTCCAACTGGTAAAAAAAGGTCTAAAGTTGAACAAGGTGCAACACAAATTTACAAGGCTATCCCGAGACCACCGCCATCGTTCCCCCAAAGAATGAAGAAGAAGGTAGAGAATGGTAAGTTCCAAAAATTCCTGTCAATGCTCAAATAATTATCTGTGAACATACCATTGGTTGAGGCGTTGGAACAAATGTCGGGATATGCTAAGTTCATGAAGGACCTTGTGACAAAGAAGAGGTCCGTGAGTTATGAACCTGTAGATAATATACACCATTGTACTACCATAGCTACACGAGTCCTGCCCCAGAAGAGGGAAGATCCGGGTACTTTCACTATACCTTGCACCATTGGCAATGTTGAGTTCACAAGGGCACTTTGTGATCTGGGAGCAAGCAACAATCTAATGCCATTCGCTGTGTTCAAGCAGTTGGGCTTGGGAGCCCCCACACTGACTACAATGCGGCTATTGATGGTTGACAGAACTGTGAAGAAGCCAGTGTGGATCCCATTTGATGTGCTTGTAAAATTTGACAAATTCATATTCCTAGCAGATTTCGTGATCTTGGATTGCGAGGTTAATTATGAGGTCCCCATCATTTTGGGGCGACCATACCTTGCTACTGGGAGGACCTTACTGGATGTGGAGGCTGGCCAACTGAAGTTCAAACTAAATAAAGAAGAGGTCACTTTCAACATTTGCTGGTCAATGCAGCAACTGAAGGAGTACAGTGTAGTCTTAGCAATAGAAGATGAATCTGAGTTCCTTGACAAAGTCTGAGTAGTCAAGAGACTTGCATCGTGCTGCGATATTAAATTAGGCGCGTCTTTGGAGGAAACCCAAGTGGTGGCATGGTGAATTCTGAGTAACCGGGCCACCTGCGTCGTGCCGCAATGTTAAATCAAGCGCTTCTTGGGAGGAAACCCAAGTAATTTAAATAATGTGTGTTTAGTGTACAGGGAAAACAAAAACAGGTGGCAACAAACTGCTGAAAAGTAGGTGCTATGATTCTCAATACGACTTGTGAGAGGGTTGTACGAGTCGTAGCATGAGTTGTGGTGAATATTAGAGATATGCTTCAGTGCAGGACTTCAGTGTACGGTTGGTCATACGACTCGTAACTCAAGTTTATGGGTTGTAGTACTTATTGTGCCCATGAACTATGCAAGCTATGCAAGGAAAAGACCTACAAGTAATAGTACGGAACGTAACCACATGGTACGAGTCATAAGATGCACTCATAGATCCCCAGGTAAGTTTTTCAACTCTATGCATTACGAGCTCAAGGGACGATTCATAGGGCCTTTCTATGAATCGTGGTACGAGTCTTGATGGGTCAAATTTTCTTGAAACTACCTGACTCAGCCCAAATTTTTAAAACCTACCCTTTAAGTATTTAAACTCAAAACCCAAAGTACCCTTCTCCCACACACCCAAAAACCCATCTCACGACCAACTCCCACAACTATCTTTACAGTCGTAACTCGATAATCAAAGTGAAAATTGAGCAAATATTTGCTCAAAATAGCTTTTTCCAGCCCCAATACTGATTCCTAGTTGAAGTAACAATCATCAAGTAAGTATATTTCTTTAAAATTGATTGAACTTGCGTGATTAAAGTAATAGTGCAAAACCCCCTGCGAGTCGGTGTTCTTGCTCAAAAAATTCAAAATAGACAATGACCAGGGGTGTGATTAAATTATGAATGACTGGGAAATAAGTTGAAATTAGATGGGCTTGTGCATTGCACTAGCAAGAAAGAGAGTTATGGGTAGTGAGGTAGAAGGGAAGGAATGGTTAGATTTTAAAACGGGTTAACATATGCCTAGACCTGGGGAAGTCTAAGTACCCAAAAACTTGAAATTGAAACCCCCATAACTGAATAAAAATCAAGGCTGGGACAGGCTTCACAAGCCTTCCTACGACTCGTGGTTAAGTACTATGATTTTTAGGATTTCTCGTTGGGACTTTCCCAAGCTAAACTGGAAAAGACCTGAGGTATGAACTATGGTACGGTTCGTGGTTTGCCACTATGAGTCGTACCAAGGATTCGTACCAAATATCTGGAAAGGGTCAAGTCCATATGAGACAATGCGATCATTCCTACAACTCGTGGAATTGACGTACGGGTCATACCATGAGTTGTGGAACAATGCAAAGAAACTATTATTAAAGGGGCAGCCTCAGACGACTCAAGGTACGGATCATACCTTCATGGTAAGAGTCGTACCTGGGAGTCATAATGTGTATCAGAGATATCATGGGTCTACAAACCTATGAGTTTGAGCAAGCAGGCAGTTCCCCTAGTGGTTCAGTTGAGGAGCATCCAAGAAGAACCGCGAATCCTCACAAACTTATTGAACGAAGTAGAGGAGATGAAGCAGATATTCAACTTTTATGGCCTTGAATGGATGGCGAGGACTCCGGAGCAGTACACTTCATAGATAGTCCATGAGTTCTATGACAACTACTTGGAGACCATAAGGAGAAGGCAAAGAAGGGGCAGAAAGTGAAAGACCAGCCCAAACTGGAGAGTGTCATGCTCAGAGGTCGAGAGGCCGACATCTCCGAGAAAACTATCTCTTGGATCCTATATGGGCCGCAGTTCAACCTCCACATTCCATGCAAGAATATGAGTATCGGGTGTAGGCATTGAAGAAAATTAGGTAGCTGGGCTTTGAGGAAAGACAGAGGCAACTACAGTGATTGTCGGGTGTTATAGCTGAGGATAAACAGGAAGTAGAGTGGGTCACAGGTTACCAAAAATTCACTCAACTTCATAGAAAAAGCTTGCTGGACATTACTGAGCCACTGATTAGCACCAACAGTCAAAGACAACACTCTGAGTGTAGACAGAGCAGCTCTGGTGGCATGTCATTTTCAGATACCCCATCAACATCCCGAGGATCATCACAAAGGAGATACGAGATCGGGTTGTGGGATTGAGCACTACCATCCCATTCCCGAGCCTCGTTTTTAGATGCAAAGAGGTAGGAGTTCTGGTGTGACAGGGTGAGGAGCGCTTAATTAGAGAGTAGAGGATAGCAGACATTGGCTTGATCTAGGATGAAATGAAATCGGTGAGTCTAGACCAACTTCCCACAATAGTTCCACCGACCCAACCAGCAGGGGGCACATAGGTGAATGCCCCTACCTCATAGGAGCAGAGCGAGACACCGGCTACAGATGCCGATAATTCAGAGGCATCTCCCAGCACTTCTACTACACCACTGCGTAGCCATCCCAGCCAGAAACCAGTAGTGCCCCAGGAATTTCTCCAGAAATTGGCCAAGACATTGAGGATGGCTGATAGAAAAATCCAGGAAATGATGGAAAATATGAAGCCTTGGGTGAAAGCAAAGATAGAAATAGATGCACAGGCCTTGCATACTAGGCTCGATGGATTTGAGAGCCGATTTAATAGATGTATGGCGGAGCATACATACACAAGTAGCCTCGGAGGAGTTGGGAGCTCTTTGGAGCTAAGTGACCGAGGTGGCATCACGGTAGTCGACAGTGATAGCAGCTCCCACTCTTCCAGACTTGGATGAAGAGCCAAATAAGGAGATTGACTTGGTGGCTTACTGGGAGCCCATTACAGCAGAAAAGGAGAAATGAAAGAAGAGAGTCTCCGAGGAAGTTGGAGAAGAGAGCTTCAGGAAGAGGAGAAAAAAGAAAAGAAGAGAACACAAGCGTACACGAGCGAAGAGCCTGCTGACTCATGACTCACACATGTCAGAGCTACAACAGAGAGTTAGAGGAGCAGACAGCTCTACCATGGCTCAGCCCGAGCTTGCTAGTGGTAGGGACCCTCAGGTGAGCCACATTAAGCCCAGATCACCACAGAGGCCGTAGAGACGACCAAGCCTATTGAGGGGGTAACCACTCCCCCTGTTGAGACATCAGTTAGTGAGCTGGCCATCGCTAGCACCATGGTTGCAGCGGAGGTACCTCCTCCGCCGGATGACAGGAGCGCCTAGAGCGCCCATAGGTATGTTCCTTTCCCTCTGTTCTTGTAGTTCATGATTCGGGAAGGAAAAAAAATTTTAAAAAAAAGGGGATGGGGTGTACTTGTATTTTTTGGGTTTTTGGATCCGTCCGAGGATTTTTCTTGCCGTGTTTCTTTTCCCTCGGACATGCTATTTAGTAGAACCTGCATGTTTAGGATTTTATTTTTTTATTTTGTGATTTTTGTTTAATTATAATGTAGCTTAGGAGTACTCAGCTAATGAAAGTTCAGTAGTTTTGAATTTCTTGAAATAAATTGACCCTGTTTAAAAATTTTTGATGCATTAGTTGTGTACTTATGACTGCATGCATGATTTTTGTGGATCTTTTGATATTATTTAGTGTATTAGGATGACTAATATTGTTAAGCCATGTATAAACCAGACAGATAAAGTGAATATAAGTCATGTGCCATGAGGGAATGAGGATTGATACTTAGTTCAGTACTGTGTTGAAGATCTAGAACTTGCCTGGTTGGCTTTGCATAGGTTAAGGGTGGTTGATTAGGATATGATCATAGGCCATTTTTGTTGAGCTCACTTTTAGCCTAAATGACCCTACCAAAATCATATGATTCCCTTGATCCCAATTTTGAGACTTTAATAAACCATTTTTCTTTGATTAACCGATAAACCGTAACCATTTTTTAATAATGAACCTATTTTGGTCCTGGTCCTTCCATGGAAATTGTGAACCTCAACATAGGCAAAATACCTAAGTTGAGGGTGGCTAGAGTAGGGGTGCATAAATAATGGGAACGAGGAAAAGGGAGAGGAAAGAGAAAAGGTGAAAAATAAGGTGTGGTGTGACAAACAAATAAAAGAAAGAGATCAAAAAGTTGAAAACTTTGAAGAAAAAAATTCAAACATAAAAATAATGCTTGAAAAGGTTGACAACACACCACACTCATACAAATGCATACAAAAGAGGTGAAAAAGGGAGGAAAAAGAAGAAAACAAAAGGGGTGAAATAGGTGAATAGGAAGGCTATGTATGTAGTGCCACGGAAGGGTTAGTCACATAAAAAGATCCCATATTTATCATGTCCAGCCCTAAAGCCTACATTACAAGCCGCATCAAGTCTTATAGTGATCGTAATTTGACCATGTAACAGACTGAAACAGAGAAAATAAGGGCAAGCCTATGGTATATGATACACAGTACTTGGAACTTCTTTGTGTAATACCCCGAGAAGGCCTAAGATTAGACCCGGGAGTTGAATTTAAAAAGTGTAGAAAATTGGAAAAAAAACATCATAGGACGGGTGACTCAACGACTCGTGGTTGGATACCACAAGTCGTTCGGAAGCAGTCGTGGTATGGGGGTTCAGGGAAGCAATGGTGACAACAGACGGTGTAATGACTCATTGTCAGGAACAACGAGTCGTTATTACCAGTCGTTGGAAGGACTAAACCTAGGCTGATGGGAAAACAACGGGGCATCCCACGATTCATGGTGAGATGACGACCCATTATTTTAAGTCGTTGTTTGTGGTTTGAGAATTTTAGTGCATGCAATGGGTTGAGACCATGACTCACTAGAAGCCACCATGAGTTGTGGTGAGGCTCGTGGTAAGGGAAGTTCAAAATGGTCAAGGTGTTGATGACAATAGATCCAACGACCCGTTGATTGAAGCAATGACTCGTCCTGACGAGTCATGGGAAGAACCTGAGGTTTTTCGTAAGGAAATAGACCCAATGACTCGATACCATGAGTCGTGGTATCATGCAACAACCCGTTGGATAGGGTCGTTGGTCCGTCCGGAGCAGTTTTTAGGGGGAATTTCATTAAGGGCAATTTCGACTTTTCCATGCTTTGAGACCCTAAACTACGTCATTTTGTATATTTTCTGAGTGGGATAAGATGAGTTAAGTCCCTAATGCATGCCCATTTCCATGTAAGAGCTTTTAGAGAGGTTTTAGGGAGATTCAAGGTCTTCTTCTCCAAAATTCCATTAATTTCTTTGTGGGCATTCAAGGAACATTGAAATCAATCCATTCCTAGGTATGCAGGGTTTTAGAATGGGTGAAATCCTTTCGCACCCATTCCCAAAGTTCGAATTTAATCATGAATCCTTCTATTCAAGTTCTATGGGGTTTTACCCAAATGCATGAAAATGTGATTTCTCCTTATGAGTTAATTTAATTAAGTTTTTATTTGTTGAATTATGAATGATGGGCAGGTTTTATATTGTTTTCTTTAAAATCATGTTTCAAGCTTTTTAAATCAAAAATGCCCATTGATGAAGGTTCATGAAAGTTATGATTTATGATGGATACTCAATATTTTGAGATTTATTTATGATGGAAAAGCATAATTCAAGTTACACATGTTATCAGCATATTTTGAAAGAATTGAATACGTTGAACTATTGGGTAATGCCCACATGTTGAAGAATGATTTACGGTTTATAAAATGAATTACATGATTTATTGATTTATGATGTCGGCTGATGAAAAGGGACTTTGATTCTTGGCTAAGCATGTTTTAAAGGGGATCAATGATGATTAATGTTATATTTTAGCCAATGAATATTAATGCATGATGTTATTGATTTATGTATGAGCCTATATGCATGTTTTTGAGAGCCGTGTCTAGCACCGAGCAGCCCGACGTTCAGAGGACTACGCCGGTGTCTTATAACCATGTGCCATCGTGGGTATCTAATGATATATTGTATTGATAATGATCCCCTCAAATGTGATATCAAACCTAATGCATGAACCTCGCCTGGCAAGCCAGGGTCGGCTCTACCCACTTAAGTGAGATAGTTAGGGCATCATGAAAGGATCTACCATGATGGTGTTGGTTATGACGAGTCCTCCCATTGTTTCGCATGTCTTATGCATTGTTATGTTTATGTTATTGGCTCAAGTTATGTTTTGATAAAGTTTACTTACGATTATGATTACAAACGCTTTATGAATGATTTGAAAGCCTTGAGCCTTATGTTTTCTTATGGAGTTTATAATATATGCATGATGTCCTTCTCCTGCATTTACTTATGAGTTTTATCTTACTTTTAAATTTCGGTACATTTCACGTTCTAACCGTATATTTTCTATGCTGTATCGTTTCAAGATACAGGGTCCGGATCTCAGACTCATCCTCATCCTTAGTCTATCTCAGCATGCGCTCTCAAATTATTGGTGAATCCTCATGTTTTGAGGACCGTTTGATAGACTTTATGTTATCTTGTGTTTCAGTATTGTTCGGGTTAGTTGGGGATGTTGTCCCATCAACCCATCGTATGTAGTAGAGGCTTTCAAATAATATGTAGTATTCAACTTATGTGTGCACTTAGTATTTTCTGGTGCTATGCCATGATTACATTTCCTCTATGATGATATGCTACGTATTTTGCTTTATTAAATGAGATTATATGTATGCATGTGCCATGGGTCGACTTGGGGTCTCTCGGGGTCCCTTGTGCCATGTCTACGATCCAGGTGTATGTTCGGTTCATGAAACTTCGTGAGAGTGAGAGTCTTGCTTGTTTAGTCCCATGCCAGAGCTGTTACTATATTTGTGAGTGGAGACTTCATTTGCTGTGAGGGTACAAAATTTATGTTTAATTCTACTAGCAGTCTGTGTGAAAAATATTGGTGATGACTTGATTGCTTATTAATAGCTAGATGACATGTCTTAATCCCTGCTTATCATAGTTTATGGTTGCTTGTAGTACATTAGCTGATATTGGTTCGTGGAAGAAGGGTCAAAAGTTATTGAATTTATAGTGCAAATTTTGTTTGGTATTGGCTGTAGTATCCTAGTTTTATTTTCTAGTTGAGCGTCGTGTTTAGTTTTTTTCTTTTCTTTGCCTGAGGACATACTAAAGTCTTAAGTTGAGGGTGTTGATGTGTTGTGAGTTTACAACACTTTCGACGTTCAAAACTAAGAAAATAGCATGAACTTAGGTGTGTTTATATGGATATAAGGCACTTTTTCTTTGATTACAGGACAAATAAGTGTTGGAGAAAGAATGTGCAAAAGAAGCCTGAAAGTGTAGAAAATGAGCTAAACTCACAGTCTCAATACGAGTCGTATGTTGATGGTACAATCCATACTGAGAACCGTGAAAAGTTTTAGATGGCTTGTTTGTGAAGAATGCAATCCACGACTCTCAGTAGGAGCCATACAACACTGGTACAAACCGTAACGTGGAGTCCTGGAAATATTTAGAAGAATTGCACAAAGGCAGACTCTTGATACGGATGGAACTATGAACCGTGGAAAGAAGGTATGAATCATATCAGGAGTAGTGGTGAGCTTTAGAGGATTTTCAATTCTAAGCAGAACTTCCGACAGTACGAGTCGTGGCCAGAACATACGAGTTGTACCCCAACACTCGTGAATAAATTCAGAAAAAGTCCGAGTTCTCAGAGCTAGACCACTAAAACAACTCACGACTCATAGGATGCATGTATGAGTTTTACCAAGGCCTAAAACCTAGCTAAAATTTAGCAAGCCAAGGACTTATAGACAGCAGGTACGACCCGTACAATCCTGCTACGGGTCGTAGGATCAGTCGTGGCTCAGACGGTTCCAGTTATGGAAAATCACCCTGTTAGCTTAGGAAAAGGATTCTTTTATTTGTATAAATACCTTTTATGTTTTATTTTTAGTAGATACTAATAGGGGAACACTGGAGAGAAGTGAGATAGGCATGAAAGCAATAGAGATTAGAGGGAAAAACATAGAATTGAGTTGATTGACTTGTGATCAACCTTTTCTTGGATTCTTTCTTGATATTTATCAATTGTTCTTGAGGTTTTTCTGATAAAATCAAAGAAGTTTTTCTCTCACCTATGATTGTAAGTATTGAATTATGTGTTTAATGATAAATGCATATCACAATCTTGCAACTATGAGAGGCTAAAACCTCCGTAGCTAGGGTTGTGGGAACTATGGTGGATTTACGAGCTAGGGATACAAAAAAGTGATTCAAACCCAATGCAAAACGCTTGTATTGTATTCTTTTCATGCTTAAACATTTCTTAACGGTGTACAACGTTAGGACTTACCCGAATTCTTTACTTGATTGAGCCTAGAGAGGTAGAGATTAGAAAAAGAGAATTACAACAAAGCCTTGATCTTGATGATCATTGTATTAACTTGAGCTATGGTTGCATGATAGTTAAATTTGGAAGGTATTGATAACAGATAGTTTATAACCGCTCATTAGACCCAACCCGGTGATTGAGTATAGTCATCCAATAGGGATGAACCAGTCGTTTAGATGAACCCTAGTTATCAGTTCTACAAGGAAGCATTGATATTGATCACGTGTGTATACCCGAAGCAGTTATGAACCCATGGGAACACAAACCCTATTTAATCTTCAATCTTGATTTACATCATAATTTCAATCATTGTTTTATTTACTATTTTCTTGAAAACCCCAAATTGTAGTAACAAACAAATAAGTTCACTTATCGGCATTATTCTAGATCTTTCATATTCCCTGTGGGTTCGACCCCAACCTCTTTGTTGGGTTCTTTATTGACAACGTCCACTTCATACTTCAGTAGGAGGTGTGAGTTTGAGTATTATCACTGGGATATTGATCCAGAAAGTGTATGTATGGGGTGAGACGCCTAACATGGGATGACAGGAATAAAATCTTAGAAGAATAAAATTTTGTCAGGTGAGGCTACAGGGGGTGCCGCACTAGCCCCTATCTCTTGAGGAAAAGATTTTTTTTCTGTCTGTGGTGAGATAGAGGGGGCGACGCGAGAGGCTTGATGGATGAAAATTAATTATCAATTTGAGTCAATATTGAATCAAAAGACCTTAAAAGGACATAAAATCCCGTGCCCCACATTTTAGTTAAAGTCCCATTCATCCTTTTCCCTCAAAAAGTTGAAAAAAAAAACAAAGCAAAATTTTCTCTCTCTCTCTCCCCCATAGGCCGTAACTCACATTCCCTCTCCCCTCCATTGTTATCTTCTACAAAAGTGGTGAAGCTCTCATCTTCAACTCAAGTAAGTATATTTCTTCTCTCTTGTTTGATTAATGATGCAAGCATGCACCTACATCCTTCTCCCCCAAGATTTAGAACTCAAAATCGCCATTGTTACTGAAAAACTTGAATTTCATATTTTGGGTTTTATGTGCTTAAGAGCTTAAATTTTTTCATGATTGTATGTTATCTTTGTTGGATAGATTGATTCTTGATTGGATATGGTGATTTGAACTTGTGGGGATGATGGGGTAGGTGAATTGAATTCTTGAATGTTGGTGGGTTGGTGCATTAATTGTAGAGAGAGAAAGTACATGAAGCTTATGAATTATTTAATGTGATAATTGTTTGAGTTGGTGAAATTCTTGATTAATTCATGTTGAATGGTAGTAAATTGATTATTGTTGGTTGATTGAATTAAATATTGTTACTCCATTACAAGAAATTACTTGGATTGTGAATTGGAGAAGGAAAGTGAGAGAGATAGCCTAGATAGTGTATTCTTGATTAAAAGCTAAAAGCTAGAGAAGATTTGAAAAGAAATTCATGAACTTGGTGTAGTATGAGTTAATGAATTAAATTGAATTTTGAGATTGGATGATGATGAGAGGAGTCTAGAGTTTCATATTTGACAAGTTCTCACATATATGCTAGCAAATAAAGTGTGGGGTGGATCTTGCACCTTCCACACTTAATTAGTTAGCCATTTGGTTCACAAACTAATTCTGTAAAGTTCTTGATTTTTTTCTTGATGGGTACCATGGAACCAAAAGGAAAGGAGGTTATTGTTCGGTCTGCGTTATATGGGTATATAAATACACGCAAGTGCACGTGGTCGAACAAGTAGTAAAGTGGCTTAAGTAAGCCAAGTATCGATCCCACAGGGACTGGGATGAAGTGCAATCTGCTCAAGTGTACTATATTTCAATTCAAAAAATGCAGACAACAGTGTAACCAAGAGTTTGATATTTTGTTTTATAATTTTTATGCTAAAGCTAAAACAACTATCTAATTTGAGTCTGAACTATGAATGAGAGCATGCTAAGGTTAAACGAACATGTAATGAAATTAATTATCGATGTAATTTGTTTAGTCTTTTCCTCCGGTTGCTAGCCAAGAACAATTGCCAAGAGATTAAAACTCTCGTATTTAACCTCACATAAGAATCATGAACCATCCACCTACATTTCTGTGATTAAATGCAATTCATGTTCTAGCCATACAAACCCAGTTCCTAAATTGACTAATACGACTTTCAGGTATATTTCTATCCTGAAAGTAAATCAATTCCCAATTTTCCCAAACCAAGTAAAGATCATATCCTATTAATTCACAACTTTCCAATTTCTTGCTCTCTCGAGTGAAACCGGACTTTTTAGATATACATTAACGTAGGCCACACATTAAGGCAGTAAGAACAAGAATTAATAGAACAACATGGAAGAAAAGATGAAAAACCACTATGATCAACAATCCATTTCACTACAATTGTTCATAACCTCAGCAAGAAGAGGATTTAGCCACTCATTTGTGGATTAAACATCATGAAATGAGTGTTAAACATACAAGCAATTGAATTAAAGAAGAAGGAAAGAGAGAAAAACCCTGATATTTTCGTCCCCTCAACTGCCTGTAACCCATGTTCTTGCTCCACCCAGTCAGCATATTGAAAAATGAACCTAAGTGTTCTATTTATACTGGTGGGAATTTTTCCCGGAATAACAAGCAACGTGTCACGGAGTGCATCGCGGAGCACTGCCTCCGTGACACGCTACGGACGCGGACCTTCACTGGAACTGGGGGTCCAGGAAATACGGCCCAACGTGGCACGACGTGCAACGCGGAGCCAAGCCACCGTGCCATGGACCTATCGCGAACCCACACTGGATTTGGGCTGAAAATTCCCATCCAGGCAGAAGGCCTCCGCGATGGCAACGTGACACGGCTCCATCGCGGAGCCCCTTTATTTTATGCTGTCCAATGTCTTGTCCCTTGCTCGCATCCAAGTCCATCCCCGATATCCTCCAACATGCATTTTAGCTTCCCGAAATTACATTTTACCTGCAAAACAATGCTAATCATGTTGGTTAGTATAAATTCACATTTTATTACCAATTACATGAGAATGTATACACATTGATAGATAAACAAGGCTAAAATGGTACTTTTGAGTATCACTTGGGCATATAAATTTGCCCAAGATCACTTACCCCACACCTAAATCCTTGTTCGTCCTCGAACAACAATCCTACACTTTAGGCAATTTACATCCCAACCTCGCTACTTTGGTTCGACAATTTAGGCTACGGTCATACCGATTATTCAATACAGCAAATCATCAAGAAAACGCGCGTGGTCCTATCAATGTAATGACCTTCAATACATCAAGACCTCCTAGACTTTAAGAATCAACTCTCGATATTGGCAAACTCATGCAAATTAGCTGCTCAAGATATCCGACATGAAAATTAATCTCTCATCAAGCATGTGCCCTCACAACACAAGAGAATCTTCCCCTTTTTGCTCATATGACTCACAAAATTTTAAGCAGGGGCATGTAAACACAATTTCGCTCTCTCTCCCACAAGAATTCACATGCATCATGTCATGACCCATAAGCTTGCCCTTAGTGTATTACTCCACTAATATAAAGAAGTACGATGTAAGATCACGTAGGACTTTACTGGTTGTAATGGAAGCTACGAAACTAGTAAATATTGGGTTAGCCAATAATAGCCACTAGCATCCTTAAGCGCCTTTTCAACACATCCCATCAACTCATGGACACTGCTTCTTTTTTCATCATCCCATTCTTGATGTTTTTCTTTAGTTTGGCCCATCGTATTAAGCACACTTGACACAACAACAAAGATTATTCATGCACCTTCATTATAGTTTATTTATAGCAAGTGCACCTTCAACCTTTTCTTTTCTTCTATCACTCTGCTTTTCTTTTTCTTTTCACCATTCTCACTCTTTGACACTTCGGGAGAATAATTTTCTCTTCTTAAGCGCTTAAGAGTTTTGTATAGACTTTACGGCTAATGAAAAGAAGGGATTAAGCTCGGTTTACACTTTTTGGACAAAAGAAAAAAACAATAGGCTAAAGGCTCAACGGGTTGACTAGGGTATATAATCAAGGTGGGTACGACAAGGAAAAATAGAAACTCTCGGTTAAAACAAAGAAATGCCTACATCCTTTCCTACAATACACCTCCTTTATTTCGTTTTGCACACACACCAGGCAAGTTCTAGACATCTCACAATAGCATGGAATAACAACACCTCACTTCACACTTTTTGCACATGCTCAATTCAAGATCTATTCACAGACTCTTCAATCTGCTAATTACAGGAATTCAAACATTAAGCCTCAATCACAGTGAATCGAACTCAATGGCCTAGGTATCTCAACATATTTAAAAAGTTGCATGCTTTCATACGAATCACCTTTGCAATTAAATATCATGTACAACACGCAACCAGAATTTCACAACCATACAGTAACTACAGGTTTTGGGATGCAGCCCACCAAAGAAAAAAACTGAAAAATAATTGAAAAAATCTACTCCTAACGACTACATTTCCCTTAAGACGGTCTTCATCCATCCATCATAGGGAACGATCACTACTATAACTTTGGTTCAATGGGACCATTCTCGGTAAAAGAACCGAAAACAAACGCTGAGAAACCCAAGAAGTAAAACAATGTTGGAAATATCGATCATTTCGATAGAAAAAATATATACAAAATATTTTTAAAAATATCGATCATTTCGATAACAAAAATATATACAAAATCAGCTCGCAACATTCAGCAACACACATCAATTTCACATAAATTTACAAATACAGAACAACAACTTAACAATTCATAAATCATAGGGAACAACAAAATTTCACATGCACGACAACAGATTAGAGCATACATACATAACAGCACAGCCCAGCACCTAACTACTGCCACCCCACACTTAGCTCGAACACTATCCCCAGTGTTCATAAAAATTAAAATAGCACAAAATCGGGTGGTGGAACTCCCTGATCAGTCAAAGTACTCCACTTCTTCGTTGGGTGTTGCCGCTTCATCTCCCATGTCTGAATCGCCCCCATCGCCTTCATCGTACTCCACATCAGAGTCCTCCCGACGTGTCTCCTCGTCTGTGGGGACATCATCATCTGTGGGCTCTACAAATGCTGGCCCCACTCGGCATAGAGCCCTGGCATTTTCGCCGAAGGGGTAGTCTAGCTCGAGCTGCCATAGCTCCTCCTCTGTCGCCGGCCTCCCGCCTAACCTCAGCTGGAGCATCTGTATCCCATACATATATACTGATCATCACGAGCGTGTCACTTGCAAAGTGTAAGCACTGGCCCGTGGGTGGTGTCGGGAGCCTTAGTTTTAGTAACATCTAAGGCCCGCCGCTCCATCTTCGGGATATAGTCAAGGGCCTCCTCCTCGACGTCTAGGCCCCTGAGGAAGGTGGTGAGTAGTCCACCAAAGCCATACCTGTGCCCCTGATGCAACCGCGCTCTCTTCATGGCGGAGATAATTACTGCCCCCACGTTGATCTCCAACCCTTTCATCAGGGCGTACACTAGGCATACACGATCCCGGGTTACATCTGTCACATGTATCCCCGGGATTAGGCAGGAATAGACAATCTTCAACCATATTCTGGCCTCCCTGTTCATCTGTGAATAAGGCAAAGTCTGGTGGTAGCCCCTCTCTTTGTGTCTGCTCCATCTAGCTGTCGATCGGGTCCCACACAAGGTGCGTCTGATGTCCGCATACGGTGGGGTAATGTTCAGCTATCGGAATACGTGGGCGTCTGTGTCCTGCACTCCTATGATGGCATTGAGGTGGTGGGGCTCCAAGGTGACTATTTGCCCTCTGATTCTGATGGTGTGACTTTTGATCGTCGGGTTCCAGTTGGCATAGAACTCTCGAACCAGGTGCAGGTTACATTCCTTGGGCTCTTCAAAGATGAAGTTGAGCCCAACTGCCTTGATCCGGTGGACCATCCTAGGGAACTCTTTTGCCAATGGTTCCCGTGCTATGTGCTATTCGGGGAAGTATTTGTTTTCTTTGTGCTTTGCTTACCACTTTTTCCCCACATCCATCACCCATCTTGTTCCGTATTGGCGGCGTTGGCCGCGTGGAACTGCTGGTGCTGCTGGGACTGCTGTGCCCAGTCTAATTCGCTTCCTTCCGGCGCCCGAAGTTGATGCGCCTTTCCCTTTCTCTTGCCTGCTTGCCATTTTACCTGTCAACCCAAGTAGACAAGATCAATGTTGAGCTACTGAATATTAACTTCGACTAAGGTCAGGTTAATCTAGGTTACCCCACACTTAGTCCTTAGCTACAGTTACAGCATACCGGTAAGATTATGTTTATTTACACACAATAACCAACTATACAATCATTCTTAGTGCATATGAAAAATTCGACGGTATATATTCTATGTACTACTCAGACTTCGTACAACTAATTACAATCATTACCATCGATAACCTTTTAACCCATGGCACTTAGCAAGGAAAAACAAAGAAACGAAAACAACAACAAGAATTTATCTACACGAACCTATACAACCAACCCACTTCTTGCAAAATTTCACTATTTCCCTAACTGGAGAATCCGTCGGTCTTTTAACATGATAACAACTAGCACACCGGCTCATCTCACTCAAAATGTACATTCCGACATAAATTTCACAAGTTCACTACATTATTCACTTCAAATTCAAAAACAAGCCCTAGAAATGATATTATCAAGCAAATTCGATTAATTTACACCATTAACGAGTTCAAGCAATCATAACGACATTCCAAACATTCATCAAAATTAATTGAATTCATGATTAATTTCTACTTAGGGCAATTTAGCTCACCTCACATGCTCAATATCAAAGAAAATCGACAAGAAATGAGATGTAATCGAAAAACATACCTTGAAGTTGAAGAATTTATGCAAACTTGATGATTTTCTTGGCCTACTCCGTGTCACATTGAAGGGGGATGGGTTTTTGGGGAGTTTGGTCGCGGAGTGATTGAAAAATAAGGGAAAGGGAGGGTTTTTCGGGGTTATAAAGTAGGAAAATCGCGCGGGTCACCCGGCGACCCGGTGTGACCCGTCGCGATATACACGGCAACGTGTCACGGAGTGCGTCGCGGTGCACTGCCTCCGTGACACGGAGCCATCGCGAGCCTGTTCTGGAAATTTTTAAAAAATTCGGATTATACCTCAACGTGTCACGGAGGGTAACGCGGAGGTCCACCTCCGTGACACGGAGCTATCGCCCCAGCTCACTGTTTTGCCACTTTTTGTTAATTTTCTTACCTCGAATTTTCCTTCGCGATTCCGTGCATATTTTCCTCCGTTTGACCTGAAATTAATCTCACTATACAGTTAGAATTATAGGTTTCACTCTAAATAAAAATAAAACAAAAACTAAAACTAAAATTTTGTAGTAAATCAAGAAAAAGAAAAAAGAAAAATCTATTTACACTTTACAAAAAGAAAGAAAAATTTTTCACGGGTTGCCTCCCGTGCAGCGCCTGGTTTACCGTCGCGGCTCGACGTCGTTAAGCTCAGTTGTCCTCTAGGGTGATGGACGATTTCTCTCGATCACCGTCCTCCCTCCAGTAGTGCTTACACCGATCCGGTGGTTTTCCCATTAACTCTCGTGAATCCTTAATCTGCTCATCATCACCTTGATCAATCACATTGATCACCGAGAGTTCTTCATGCACCATCGGGAGCTTGGGTGCCTTGTACACATCGAACACCTCCACCTTGTCGTGTGCTCGCATTGTTAAATGCCCCGCAGCTACGTCAATTAGTGCTTTCTCGGTTGCCAAGAAAGGACGTCCCAAAATAAATGGGACTTCCGCGTCTGGTTCAAAATCCAGCACGACAAAATCTACCGGGAAAATTAGGGAGCCAACTTGCACCAGAACGTCCTCCACAATGCCATCAGGTCTGGCAAGGGATCGATCCGCCAATTGCAAGATTACTGTTGTGGGTCTAGGACTCCCTAGACCCAACTTTCTGAATACCGATGAAGGCATCAAATTTATGCTCGCTCCCAAATCACACAATCTACGAGCTCGGATGCTCTGCCCAATAGTAATCTGGATAGTAAAGCTCCCAGGGTCTTTGAGCTTTGTGGGCAGTCTATGTTGAATCCGGGAAGTGCACTCCTCCGTTAGAGCCACCGTAGAATACTTAGTCAACCGACTTTTGTTTGCCACAATGTCCGTTATATACTTGGCATATTTCGGCACTCCCTACAAAACATCAACAAGAGGTAAGTTAATATGTACCTGTTTCAGCACCTCCATGAATTTCTTGAAACACGCCTCCTCCTTGTGTTTCTTTAATCGTTGAGGGAACGAGGGTGGTGGTCTTTCTGATTCAGCTTCCTTAGTCTTCCCCCTTTCAGTACTTTGCTCCCTCTCAACTTTTGCTGCTCCCGACTGTTGAGGTGGTCTTTCTGGTTCCACCTCTTTCAGCTGCAAATCACTCCTTGTGGTCACTACATTCACCTGCTTGGGATTGGGATCTGTGTCGCTCGGAAGTCCTCCTCTAGGCCTTGTGTTTTGGGCTCCAGCAAATTGCCCAAATTGATATTCAAGTGCCTTGGTAGCTAACTGGTTGTTTTTCACTTCGGCTGCCAATTTCACATAGTCAGCCTGCAATTGAGCTTGGTTAGCTATCATGGTCTTGAACATCTCCTCAATGCTGGGTGATGGTGGTGGAGGAGGTGCATTGTTGTTTCTAAATTGTGCTTGATAATTCTGCTGCCCTCTTTGGTTCCTTTGCACACCCTGACCCGAACTTTGCCCCTGATGGTTGTTGCTACCCCATGAGAAATTAGGGTGATTCCTCCAATTGGAATTGTAGCTATTACCATACTGTTGGTGGTTCCTTTGCACATTACCCACAAAGTTTACCGAGTCAGGATTGGCTCCACAACACTCAGCTGAGTGCTCACTGCTTGCACACACTTCACACCACATTTGTTGTACTGCATTAACTGGGCCTTGAGGCTGGTTCATTGTCATGTTGCTGAAGTGGGTGTTAAGTTGATTTTGTAATGCAGCTATCTGTGCAGCAATAACTATAAACCCATCCACTTCTAGCACTCCTGCTGCTTTCCTTGTCCCGCCTCTTGAGGAATCAGCATTCCATTCCGGATTGCCCTGTGAAATACAGTTCAACAAGGTATATAACTCCTCATAAGTTTTCTCCAGCGCTTGTCCTCCAGCTGCCGAGTCTAGCAATATTTTTGTGTGGGGTTCCAAACCCTCTATAAAAGTGTGTACCAGCACATCATTGGACTAATGATGATGAGGACAATCCCACAACATGGACTTGAATCTCTCCCAGGCCTGACATAAATTATCTCCCTCTCTCTGTTTGAAACTTAGAATTTGACTTCTAAGTCTTGCTGTTTTACCGGAGGGAAAAAACAGTATCAAGAATTTCCTTGCAAGATCATCCCACGTAGAAATAGAATTTGGTGGCTCAGCTTTCAACCACCTCTTGGCTTCTCCCAATAGTGAGAATGGGAACAATGTAAGCCGGACATAATCTGATGACACTCCAGCGGGGATATAAGTGTCACTTATCTCCAAAAAATTTTGGAGATGCTGCTGTGGATCTTCATGAGGGAGACCGGTAAACAGCCCGCTAGTGTGCAGCAATTGCACCATATTCTGCTTAAGTTCAAACCTCCCTCCTGGCTCAGGTTTGCGGATGCTAGATGTGACATTATTAGCATGTGGGATTGCCACCTCGCGAACCGGTCGAGCTGCTACTTCTTCGAGCACTAACACTGCCCGGACTACCGGTGGATTCTGTTGTTGCTCCATGATCGTCTGTCTGAGCAACTGCAGCTTCCTTTGTAGAGCTTCTCTCTGTTTACTATGAAATATTCTTTCTGGCTCTATATACGATTCCACTAGCTCCTTGTCTCTTGCCAGTGTTCAACAGAAATTAAGTCTGCAAAATATAGGCTAAGACCAAGTTGTCAACACTAAGAAAATAAAAATATAGTAAATTAACACTTAAAACAAATTCACCAATTGCCAAGTCCCTGGAAACGGCGCCAAAAACTTATTCGGTCTGCGTTATATGGGTATATAACTACACGCAAGTGCACGTGGTTGAACAAGTAGTAAAGTGGCTTAAGTAAGCCAAGTATCGATCCCACAAGGACTGGGATGAAGTGCAATCTGTTCAAGTGTACTATATTTCAATTCAAGAAATGCAGACAACAGTGTAACCAAGAGTTTGATATTTTGTTTTATAATTTTTATGCTAAAGCTAAAACAACTATCTAATTTGAGTCTGAACTATGAATGAGAGCATGCTTAGGTTAAACGAACATGTAACGAAATTAATTATCGATGTAATTTGGTTAGTCATTTCCTCCGGTTGCTAGCCAAGAACAATTGCCAAGAGATTAAAACTCTCGTATTTAACCTCACTTAAGAATCATGAACCCTCCACCTACATTTCTGTGATTAAATGCAATTCATGTTCTAGCCATACAAACCCGGTTCCTAAATTGACTAATATGACTTTCAGGTATATTTCTATCCTGAAAGTAAATCAATTCCCAATTTTCCCAAACCAAGTAAAGATCATATCCTATTAATTCACAACTTTCCAATTTCTTGCTCTCTCGAGTGAAACCGAACTTTTTAGATATACATTAACATAGGCCACACATTAATGCTGTAAGAACAAGAATTAATAGAACAACATGGAAGAAAATATGAAAAACCACTATGATCAACAATCCATTTCACTACAATTGTTCATAACCTCAGCAAGAAGAGGATTTAGCCACTCATTTGTGGATTAAACATCGTTAAATGAGTGTTAAACATACAAGCAATTGAATTAAAGAAGAAGGAAAGAGAGAAAAACCCTAATATTTTCATCCCCTCAACTGCCTGTAACCCATGTTCTTGCTGCACCCAGTCAGCATATTGAAAAATGAACCTAAGTGTTCTATTTATACTGGTGGGAATTTTTCCCGGAATAACAAGCAACGTGTCACGGAGTGCATCGCGGAGCACTGCCTCCGTGACACGCTGTGGACGCGGACCTCCACTGGAACTGGGGGTCCAGGAAATACAGCCCAACGTGGCACGACAGGCAACACGGAGCCAAGCCACCGTGCGACGGACCTATCGTGAACCCACACTGGATTTGGGCTGAAAATTCCCATCCAGGCAGAAGGCCTCCGCGATGGCAACGTGACACGGCTCCATCGCGGAGCCCTTTTATTTTATGCTGTCCAATGTCTTGTCCCTTGCTCGCATCCAAGTCCAACCCCGATATCCTCCAACATGCATTTTAGCTTCCCGAAATTACATTTTACCTGCAAAACAATGCTAATCATGTTGGTTAGTATAAATTCATATTTTATTACCAATTACATGAGAATGTATACACATTGATAGATAAACAAGGCTAAAATGGTACTTTTGAGTATCACTTGGGCATATAAATTTGCCTAAGATCAGTTATTGTAGTTGAGAAGAGCTAAAAGAGGGGCAGACCAAGAAAAATGGAAGCTAGTTCCTCGGCTTCCAAAACAGGCCCAGTAAGGAGATTTAGAGTGAAAGAAGTAGAACCTCATGGGATTACTTGGTTTAACACTCAAAAAGAAGGTAAGTATGCACCTGAAAACTAGATAGATGAGGGACTCTTGGCATTTGAGTTCCCGGCTATTTGGGATAAGATACCTGAGTTGGGAGTTGGCTATATCTTCAATGAGCCAGAGAGGTGCAATCTCATTTTGCTGAGGAAATTATATGCAAATTGGGACACCTCATTTGGAGAGAGTACAAAGGTCAAGATCAGAGGACAGTTGGGACGATTCACAGCTAAGGTTCAATGCCTTCTTAGAGACACTTGCAGTGGACCCTTCAGAGTATTTAATCTTGTTGGAGAAGCCGCCATGTAGAGACATCCGCTACACTTTGTGTGGTGTACATTCATCCGCCCGATGGGCGAGAAAACAAAATGGAACCCATTCCACACTTGCGTTTGCCTATTTGAATAGGGAGGAAAAGGTGTGGGTAAAGTTGGTATATGCTGTCTTTCTCCCTGGGAGTTATTTGACAGAGGTAAATCGCGAGCGGATTGTGTTGGTGCACAGGTTGATGAAGGGGATACCGGTTAATTTTAGTGTTGTGATCGTCACAGCATGAGGAGATCACGAGACAATTGCAGATGGAAATGTTGTCATGGTAGTCTCTAAACCATGTACTTGAGGGAGGCAGGTATCGAGGAGGACGATGTAGAACTTATCTTACCTTTAGTAGGACTAGTTGGACAGATGATAGACATCACAAAGGTGAAGGAGATTGCCCCTTCTGTAGGCCCCTCTCTTATTATAGTTGATCAACAAGCTCGAGATGAGAGTTGGCATGGTCGTTCGTTTGGGATGTTGGAATTACAACTGATGATAAGAGGTCGACCAGCCATTGCAGAGGAGATGACGACTTTAGAGGCATGGTACCCGCTCATAGATAGTGCTATGTTTAATTGTCGAGTGGGCCCGACTTTTGAGGAGTTGATTGATCATGATAAGGCTATAGTTCTTACTGATGGTGTTGATGATCTAGATGTGGAGGAGGATGATGCTTCTAAAGTGACATGTAGGATGATGCTTAGGGACCAGGAAGTTTCTTTTCTCTCCCTTTATGATGTGATTGTATGTGCACTGAGGACAGTGGCCCTTTTTAAGTGGGGGTGGAGGAAAGTTAGATTTCTGTTGTTCTTTAATTGCTATATTTGTAGGTCATAGAATTATTATATCATTCCTGGTAGCAGTAGCTTGATGATTCGTAGGTCATGGGTTGTAATAGCTAGTATGGTGATGTTGGCTTGGATGCCTGGGATTTTTGACTTGTTGTTCGTCTTGACTATAGTAAATTTTTAATTTTTGTTTTGTTTTGTTTGAGTCATTGTAGTCTTAGAGTAATAATATCTCCCTATGATAAATGGATGACAACTATCTTAAGGGAAGTTTCGTCGCATTTTTTTAAGGATTGAGTCATAGGTCATCCACTTGTATGCTTGTTGATACTCTGCTTAGCTGCTATGCTAGAGTAAATAGAGTGATCCTCTTGATTGCATGAGTTAGAATCCTTGAGAGACGCACATATTTGTTTAATTTGACTCAACATATCCTTTGGGCTTAATTATGAATTTAAGTTTTCATTCAATATAATTGTGTGAATGTGTAGCTGTAGAAACTGATTAGATTCTTGTTTCCATGAGAGGTGAGCTGAATTACTTTGTATGTATGTATCGTAGTTTCTAGAACTTGCCTTAGTGTATGTAGGATAACTAGTTGGTAGGAAGTTGAGAGATGAATAAGGCACTTCTTTGAAGAAGCCAAATTTTTTTCCTATAGTTATTTTATCTTCCTAGTCATTCTCCCTAGTTAACTCCTTTGAGCCTAAAAGACTTATTCTTTCTTAGCCTCAATAGTAGCTTAATCCCTCTTTTTGTGAGACCTCAGACTTATTGATCCAAAGGAGTCTTAGACACTTTGAGGCTTGAAAGTTAAGGTCCACCGAAGTATAATATTAAGGGAAAAAGAAAAGTTGTGATAAGAAAAGAAAAGTGAGAAAGGGTGCCCATAAAAATTGTGTTGTCTACTTGCTGCTAGGGAATTGAAAAAGAGAGCCTTAATTGCACAATCCTTAGTTATTTTATGGTTAGAAAACTAGTAGTCAAGTAGTGAAAATGGGGCATGAAAAGAAAAGATAAGGGTGAGTAGAGGAAAGGTGAACAATCAAGGAAAGAGGTGGTGGACAAGTAACGCGAAATATGTCTTAAAAGTGTATAGGGTGGTAATCACTATAAAATGAAATATAAATCCTACCGGTCCCTTAACTAACATTTCAACCAAGAAAAGTCCTTGTGATCTTAATCTCTTGAAGCAATTAGGTAGTCTTAACGTACATGAAGGGCAAGCCTATTATATGTTGCATATGTGCATTACATCATTTGTGAGTGTGAGTGTTCCTTACTTATTGTAACACCCTAGAAGTCCTAGAGATCAGACCTAGCGATAGAAGAAGTGCAACAGAAAAACATCAGCAGAAATTTGCTGCAGGACGAGTCAGGGAACGACTCGTTAGGTGACCCCATGAGTCATGGTTTAACTTGTGGGGGATCATTCAAGGGAGGTGAGCCTGGAAGTGGAGACAAACAACCTGATGAGTCATCTTGCCTGGCAACGACTGGTCAAGTCAGTTGTTAGGAGAGAGAATATTTTATTTTAAGGAAATTTTCGGTGAACTTAACGAAAGGGCATAATGAATCGTGGGAGCTGGTGACGAGTCGTTACATTGGTCATGGCCTGAAGGATCGATAATTTCCAGTATACCTGATTAGTGGACCTAACGAGTCGCTGGGTGGGACAACGACTCGTCAGGTGAGTCGTGGCATTAGTTCGAGCAATTTTTCAGATTTTCTCAGGGGTAGGTTGGTAAAATCCCACGCTCCCAGATTTAAAGTGATGTCGTTTTGGGTATGTTTGGGGATGTTTTTAAGGGTTTTCCTAATCCTAAACCCTCACTCTCTCAATCTCTTTCTTCCTCCTCTCTTCTCGAATATCCTAGGGGTTTCACCAAGGTGTTCTTTAAGCTTCAAGGAAGATAATCAAGCGGGATTTTCGTCTACCAGGTATGCGGGACTTCAACAAGGATATTCTTCCATCCTTGTGCCCCAAAATATTTTCAATGAGAACCCAATTTAATTTTTTTTGAATATCATGATCTAGGGTTTGAATAATGGGTAATTTCTTTCTCATTCCTTTCTTAAAAGTTAATAATTACTGCAATGATGGAATTCATTTCAAATGTTGATGTGATGGGTTCTTTGGGATGTGGGTTATATGTTGGGAATGCATGAGGGTGACATGTCGTTCGTAAATTGGCTTGAGCAATGAATGGGTGTATCTTATTTTTTGATTAATTTGCGTATTCATGTATGAAAATGATGAAATTGTAGAAGTATGGGTTGAGTATGTATGGGTGTATTATGTTCATCCTAACTCAAATTAAGTGTTGAAAGAAAGTTGTTCAATTCTCCTTAAACTACTGTAGAAATTCTTGATCATTATGAAAGTGTTGGAATATTGCTAACTAATCCTAATGACTTGATTATGATGTTGATGACCATATCGAATTAATTAAAAGTTGTGGGTTTGAGTAATTGAAGTATATTATGTGCCATCACCATGTTCTAGATTTAATTGATTGGGCATGACAATATTTTATCTCCATTGTTGAACTACGAAGCTTGAGCGGATTCTATATTGTTTTTCCTTACTAGAATTGTTTTCATAAAAATCTCGGAATCTAAAATGCCCGTGGCTAAAGAGTTCACAAAGGAGTGATTGTGACAAGTGTGTGGAATGTTATAGACCTAACTAAGCGAAGTCATATATCTGGATAGAGTATGAGTTATATTTATAAACTATGCATGACCTCATATTACATGTGAATGAGATGAACTTGGAGTTCGGAGCATCATGATAGTACATGCATAATGTGACCCTATAGAATTCTTGTTAGCAAGAGATGCTTGAGATAGCTACAAATTGGATTCCATGATGAGGTGAATAATGATGATAACGCATGAGAATGATACTGCAACTGTTGGGCTTGATGTTATTAGAAAGTAGCCCCCATTTTATTGATAAGAATGTTGTATGATGAAAATCAGTAAATGTCCCTTTGTCTCTAATTAGCTGTTGCAATTTAGATTAGCGTCAGTTAGTCGGGATTTCTCATTAGCAAGAGTATTTCCCTAGTCAGTCGGTATTTCTTGTTAGCAAGAGTATTTCCCTAGTCAGTCGGGATTTATCGTCAGCAAGAGTATTTCCCTAGTCAGTCGGGATTTCTCGTTAGTCAGTCGGGATTTCTCGTTAGCAAGAGTATTTCCCTAGTCAGTCGGGATTTCTCGTTAGCAAGAGTATTTCCCTAGCCAGTCAGGACTAATATCCCTAGCTAGTTAGTGACTTCTTAAATCAAGGTTTTCTCTCCCTTCGACAGTCAGGAATCTTCGCTAGTGAGAATGTTTCCCTTGGACAGTCAGGGTCCCTTCTAATATCAGTCATGACTTTGCATCTCTTTGTCATTAAGATCAATACCTTTGAGACCCATTTGAACTTATAACAATGCATGTCCTTACAATGTGATTATGTTTATATGAATATGTGTATATCGTATAGATTGTTGTATCTCTTTTCGGTTATGTTACTAATCCGGTGATTTACAGTACTCCCTATTTGTATATTGATGCTTATGAGTTATTTAATTACATTCCTGCATACTTAGTACATTCCAAGTACTGACCGCATGCCTCTTGCGCTATATCATTTTATGATATAGATTCAGGTCTCCAGGTCCAGCCGTGTGACTAGATACACTTCTTTCGCTTCTAGCTGCTAGCAGTGAGTCATCATCTTCCAAGGACGTGGTTTATATTCTTATTTTATCATGTTTTCAGTTTCCAGACTTTTGGCGTTATCTAGGGTCTTGACCTAGCAACTCATCAGTTTGTTAGAAGGCTTTCAGACTTATGTAGACAGACTCAACGTTGTATTTAAGCATTGATAAATTGTCCTTATGGATCATATTATACTTCTGTTATTCCTTTCGCTGGTTCATGATGTTAGATGTTTCCTATGTTTAGTGTGTGCGATGATTATGCCATGGGTCGACTTGGTGCTTTTCGGGGTTCCTTGTCCCGTGTCTACGATCCGGGTGTGATATCATTTTGTGACACTTATTGTGTTCCATGTCTTATATTTATGAAGTTAAGAGAGTAACATCACTCAAAGTGAGGGGCAAAAGAGGTCTAATTTGGTGTACTAGTTGTTTCATGTGTCACACTTAATAATGTTGGCCCTTTGTGTTGAAAAGATGAGTCTTTTTAAGAGGTTGTGTATTCTTGGTTGTGAAATCTTTCTATGTGCTTTGTTGAGAATTGTTGTATGATGATAAACCACTTTATGTATTCTCTATGCTAGTGGATTGAGTATGAGTTGATAAAGGCGTCAAGTGTGATGGAGAAACATGATTTTAGGTATGTTTTGAGGATTGTTCGAGGACAAAGAATAATTTAAGTGTAGAGTGGTGATTTTGGGCATATTTTTGTGCCCATTTTCCATGTTTTACCCATATTTGATCATGTTTTGAGTTCATAATCCTTAATTTATGCTTGAATTCATCTGTGTTGTGTTTTATGCGCTAACATACAATTTGAGTTGATTTGAGCAGGAAACTAGGAAAAATGAGCTCAAAATGATGCAAGAAATGAAGATTTGAGGATCTGACGGGTTTGGAGCTATGGCTGGCACCTCGCACGAAGTCCCAAACTTCAAAGAATTAGTCTGGTGCTATTACTGGTGCCTGACACCAGCCCTCAAACTTAGGAGAATATCACTTCAAATTTTGGCGAGATGAGTGCCACCCCATGCCGAAGGTGTTCATACATAGAGAAATTTGACGAACACTTTGTCGAGATGAAGGGGGAGGCACGACAGACCCTATCTGGGGCTTAAATTGCTATAAATTTAACTAAGTCTGTGGCGAGATAGGAGGAGCAATGCGCCAGGGTCATTTCGGGCAAAAAATGTTGATTCTAAAGCCAAGTTTTGGAGGGCAGAAAGGTCATTTTAAGGGTCATCTATAAATATAAGCCTTAGGTCATATGTTACATAGTTTTGACTTCTTGGAGTAGTTTTAGACTTCTTTGAAGCAGTCTTTACTCATTTTTATTTCGTAGTTCATTCATGAAAGCTTGTATGCCATTTGGAAGGAAGACAAGGTTCTACAGCTAGGTTTTCTCGTCTTTACTTCGTATTTTCGCATAATGATGACTAAGTATTTGTTTTTCCACTTGTCTTTAAGTGGCTAAACTCATATTCTAGGATTTTGACCATGGTGAATGGTTGATTGTTTAACAGACTAAATAAACTTAGTTTTGATTCTTCTTTTATGGTTGTTTGTGTTTATTTTTATTAATTTATTATTTATGAGATTGATCACCTTGTAAGTAATCCGTTGCTTTTGATTGAACTTGGGAAAGGGAATCAAAAGGGTTAATAATAAATACAGAATGGGAATTTAAAGACCCTTGAACCCATTGGTGATAGGATAGAAGTTGTTGTTGAGGATATGGATATACCCTTCAACCCCATTTAGTTGAAATACAAGTCGGCATAATTGTCATTTCATTGTTCTCCTACGACCATAGGGATATAGGCGTTAGAGTTCATGAAATAGTTCTTGGATGCTAGGGATAATGAAAGAAATGGGATAATAACTTGCAACTAACAACCGTAGGAAGAATCATGCTAGTTTAATTACGTCTAAAAAACTCAACCTAAAATCAACCAAGTGTCATTTCCCTTGTCTATCATCATTATCGAAATACAATCAAGCTTGCATTCATTTTAGTTAATTTTCACATTTTAAGTTTTAGTAGCTTAATTTTTCAAACCAATCTTCATTTTACGTATTTCGTAGATTAGTGAAATTAAAGTGATAACCTTATAACGATTAAATTGACAAGTCCCTATGGGTATGATATCTATACTTAGCAATTCTATATTACTTGACGACCACATGCGCTTGAACGACATCAATTTAACACCATGTAGGTAGGGGTTCAACAAACCCAGGCATTGAAATTACATATTACCATAGGTATGATAGGGATCCTCACTACAGAGTGTTTTTCCCTGCCTTAATAGGCTAATGAGTGATATCATGTCTCTATAGTTCTTACCCTTGGCAAGGTATGAACAACCTACCAACCATGGTTATAGGTTGGGCTCCTTTTGTGCTCACGGCGAGTATGTTGGTTATGAGAATCTCCCATTGTTCCTCACGTTTTAAGTTTTTCATGTTTAGGATGTACAATATCATGTTTTGTAGTATTTTGACCTATTGATCAGTTCATGAGCTTCTACTTTATGATGAACAACTCATGTTTATGGCTATCTCATGATTATAATTTATAGAATGTTGTCCTTATTCCCATGTTTTTCTTATCCTACATACTCAGTACATTTAAAGTACTGACCACAAACTTTTGCGCTATATCATCTCATTATATAGGTTCAGGTAACTAGTCTTAGCCCCATCTTCCCTAAAAAATGGATCTAATTGCACTTCGCCCTCCAAATTTTTGATGATTTAATTTATCTTTCTTGGGCGAAACGGGGGATATCTCGATCGGGGGAGAGAACGGGGAAATAAAAATTCTCAATTGGAAGGGATGTTCCTAAAGGGCCCAATGAATTCCTAATTTTTCCATTTTCATCCATTAAATAATATTTAAATTTAATCACTTAAAAAGTCTGTTTTAAACTGTCAAGTGGCAAATTCATCGCTAGATTCTATCCTGCTCCAGATTTAGTAGATTTGGTGAGTCCTTGGTCCGAGGAAGTCAATTCTGATGCATGTCCTTTTTATGTCTTTTCAGTTTCAGACTTAGTAGAGCTTGTATGGAAAAGGGATAAGATAAATAATATGCTTGCTTGACTTATTCAAGTTACCAGATGACGAGGAGATGTATAACCTACCTTTCAAATGAACCAAGTTACGAGGGTTGATTTGAGGAAGCAACTACATGGACTATTAGACCTAATAATGGCCCAAATTAAGCTTGAAGTTGGCACAAAATAATGGCACCAAATCTACCTAAAAACATCCCACAAGTTAAGGCCCAAAGGAGGTACAAATTAAGGTCCAAAAGAGGAACAAATTAAGGCACAAAAGAGGTGCTAAAAAGGCTAAGTAGGTGCATCTTCTACTGAACCAATGGTGGCCCAAAATAAACTATAAACCAGCCACCAATATTGACTAAATTCTGTCCCAAAAGTGAAAACAAAGGTAGCCAGAAAGTTGCAGCAATTTGAAGCCCAAGTTGAAGGAAAACTTGACCCAATATTTGACCCAAATACTTAATTCATTTCAGCTCTAAAATGGGTCAAATGAGGTGGTTATTGTGAATCTTTATAAGATCATATTTATCCCAAAAATGTCACACTTTATACTTGACAAAAATCTATAAAAAATTGGAAGCTTTCTCTCCTCTTTCTTAAGCTCCAAATAGCTCGCGTTTTGTCCTAAGAGTTATTGAAAAACTCTAGCTTTCTCCAAGCTTGAGGTAAGTCAAAGTACTCATGATTTTTGTACTAATTTACCACATATAGTTAATAGAACATGCGGTGAGAAGTTGAGGAAGTATGACTACCCCTTTCCCCAAGTTGTATGAAATTTTAAGAACTTTTCTCTTCTCTTTTTGGTGTATATATGAAGAATACTTAGGCTCTTCAATGCTACAATAAAAAGAGTACAAGACCCTCCCTTTAAGTGTGGTAAGTACTCTACCCAAACTCATTTTTTTTCTATGGAAGTTCAGATAGAGAAATCTTGTTATAATATTATTAAGATCTCATAGGACGTGCTAGGAAGCTGTGAGTTCAATATGTTGTGTAGTGTTTCAGGTGTAATGCATTGTGTAGGGGATGTTTTTTCTATTCTCCATGGTTGGAGATAGCATGTTGGGTGAGGATATGTTGTGTTGAAGTAGGAGAGCAGAGTGTGATGATACACCATCAATGTTAAACCAAAATATATAATCTATCTGAAAATTATTTATCTACTATTTTAGTGAAGTTGAGTTATATTCAAAGGATAATGTTAGCTTTATTATTCACCTATATTATACTTTAACTTAATAAAGAAAAGTCTAAGTCGTTCTAGGCGTAATCGTTGAAAGAAACAAGGTATGTTAAAGTTTCTCATTTCTTTGTCGGTATATATCTAGAAGTGGAAGTTTTCTTTCTTGAGTATCCTTTTTTATTCTCATCCCTAATGAAGCTTTAGGAAGTAAAAAAAATTAGAAAGTCAAGTACTTATTTATATCCATGGTTAAGTTGAGTTCCAAAAAATACCTTTTCAATTCAAGTCCAAAGAAGTTACCCAACAAGAGTCTTAATAACTAATGGAACAACCTATAAAACTCAATTTTCTTAATAATACTTTTTATGCGTGTGTTAGTATGTGCCAAGGCGCTATTTCTATATTGAGGCAATATATATGCATTTATTAGTATACACCAAGGCGCAACTGCTATATTGAGGCACTATATTTATATGCTTGAGTTAGTGTGCACCAACGTGCTACTGCCACATTGAGGAACTATATATCTGTGCGTTGCATATGTTAGTGTGTGCCAAGGTGCTACTTCCATATTGAGGCCAGTATATATATATATATATATATACAGAGTGCGCCGAGGAGCAAAGAGTACTCAACATGTGTTATATTGTGATTTAAGGTGTGTGTTGAGTTTTTTAATGAGTAAAGGAGATAAAAACTTAATGAGTCTCACAGACTTCATTTTTCAGGTTTCATATTATATCCTTCTCTCAATTACTACTTGAAACTTACTCAAATAATATCTCTGTCTTACATACTAGTACTTTCTTTCGTATTGACGTTCCATTTCTTAGGGAATACTGCATTTTCTAGCAAGCCCAGATTGAGATCCATATAGACCTCTCCAATATGTGTTGTCGAGTTCAGTGGTTTTGGTAAGATCCAATTCTTATGGAGCTGAAGAGTTAGAGGTACAACTTTATTTTTGAGTATATGTATAGCATATGGGTAGGTTGGGGCTCTATCTCGTCTATATGTTAGTCATTTTACTCTTATAGGTTAGAAGACATTTATTTGAGTTTTCAGTATGTCGTTTATAGCCTTGTCAGCTTATTGTTCAGTCCTTGAGGTACTTGTAGATTGTTAGTCTTGTATATACATATTTTGAGGTTATCACGTTTATTCATACTTATACTATTGGCATGTTATCTGTCGGCCTGGTCGGCCCAATTGCTATTCGAGTTATAAGAGTTTTAGTGGTAAGCTCGATCAGTTGAGGCACGGGGTGTCAGTCAAGCCTCCCCAGGTTTGTAGCATGACAATTTTTTTCTTTGACTTTTAATTGCTCTAATTCAGCTTTCAATTCTATAACGAGTCATGTAGTATGTCACTTCTTTCTCCTTTTTAATCATTCTTTCACTTCATTAATTCACCACAACTTCATAGGATCCTACATTTTTTTCAAGTGCGTTGATTTTCTCAATAACTTTGGAATGATAAATTTGGTTCGTGCATAAACTTTATCATATTTCCATTAAAAAAGATTTACAATCAGCTTCTACTTCCCCACAGGTAAGACATTCTCTAGGTCATACCTTCTGGCCGTTGGTGCTCATACTTTACCTATTGACAATTCAAACACTAAGAAACATAATCAATTATGTCTTTATTTAGCTGACACTACTAATAATGTTTCTTGAAGCCATGATACATCTTGCACATCCTATATGGATAGAATATCTCAAAGTATGAGGTTTCTCCATAATCAACTTATTCAAATCAGCTGTCCGTGGAACACAAATGCAACCCTTAATCCTCAAAACATCTTCATCATCTAGATACACTTTGTTAGTCTTTCATTGCGACACCTTATCCTAGATAGAACACAAATTTTCAACCTCAAACTATCGAGTCTTGATTTAGTCCAACAAAAATAATCATGCTTCCATCCATGTGAGAACTCTGCCAAGTTCTAAAATATCACGTCTCACAAAACTATTGGCCAAAGAATCAATATCCATGCCAATTGGACGTTCCCCCACTTACAACAACACTAGGATACCCATACTCACTTTTTTTCAACTCAAGATATCGACTACCACATTAACTCTACCCCAATGATAAAGAATAGTCATGTCATAGTCCTTTGGAACCTCCAACCATCTCTCTTGCTTTAAATTTATGTCCCTCTAATCGAATATGTACTGAAGGTTGTGATGATCCATGAATATATCACAATGCACCCCAGAGAGATAATACCTCTAAATTTTCAATGCAAATACCAACGAAACCAACTCCAAATCGTGAGTGGTATAATTCTTCTTGTGAAGCTTCAAACGTCTTGAGGCCTAAGCTATGAACTTTCTTCTGTATCGAAAGACAACCAAGGCTAACACTGAAGAATCACAATATACATTAAAACTCTCTCCCTACATGAGTAATGTCACAATCGGAGTTGTAGTCAACATAGTATTTAGCTTTTAAAAATTCTTCTCACACTCATCTGACCACTTGAAAATCACATTCTTCTAAGTTATTGATGTGTCAGGATTTTATGACACATTTGTACTTCTTTCCATAGAGTTTTGCATGCCTTTAAGTACTATTATAAGTCAATACTAATGTTATTTGTTATGTTTCAGGAATCCAGATGATTTGGAGAAAAGGTGTAATAATCTAGAAATTCCGCTAAAAAGTTACAATATATGAGCAATAGATTCATTTTACGATTCGTATAACGGTTTATAGGTCAACTACATGGAGTTTCCAAGAATTGGATAAGTCTAGCTAAAATGCGGTACCAGTCACAGATCGTAGAATCCATCTTCAAACCATAAATAGCTCTAAGAGATTTAAAGAATTTTCAAGTTAGAAGAGCAACCGATGAAACCAGTTACGGACCATGGATTCCATCTGCGGACCGTAAATGGGCACTATAGATTGAGATTCAAAGACCTTGCCATTTGGAGTTTCAACATACGGAGGGAAGACGTAAACCCCAGATTCACTTCCAGCCACTAATAGTGCATAAGAGAAAGACATTTACGAAATAATCTATGGACTGTAAATTAGAAGTATTGTCCGTAAGTTACACCTGGAGCAGTCTGAGAAGAAATTGGGTTGGGGTTTTGGTAGTATAAATAATAGTTTTAGGTATTTTTATAGGAGAGGAGAACATTATTGTCACAATCCAAGCTGGGACCCCGAATCGAGACACGGGACCTAGAACCATGAATGACTCCAAGCTAACCCATGACATATGCATAACAACTCAAGATCATAAATTAAAGAGGAAACTTAAAACTTAAACATGAATACACGGCATTCTAAATAGCATAAAGCAAAAACAAGAGTGATGAATCTAACAACTGAGTCATCCTACACATTCATAGATTGATTGATGGGACAAGCTCCTCAACTAATTCGCTAAAATTTGAAACTGAAATGACCAAACATATCACTAGAAGAATGTCCTCAGTAGATGAGGACTTACCAAGCAGGGACTGAACTGGACTGATATAGGAGCAGGGTTAGCGGCGCATCTAAGTCTAATCGCCCGAATCTTAATTCGCTGATTTCTTGACTTAGCTTGAAACCCAAGAGAATCGAGAAGATGAGAATGAAGAACCCTAGCTTGTCCTTGTGATCTTTGAGGGATTTTGATCTTTAAAAATTAGGGTGTTAAGAGTAGAATGATAGTTCTATGGTGAATATTCCCCTTAAAACACTCTTTCTCAAGCTTAAAACAACATAGTTTAGGACTTACGAGTTTGGAAATTATGAAAATACACTTAATGATTCATTTGGAAAAAGGACACTACCAGTCACCCTGAGTGACTTGATGAGTTGTCTTGACCTCCTGTCACTATTAGACCAAATTCCCACTATTTGATCTTAGCTTGATGCCTCCACCTGGACTCATTATCACACCTAATGGGTCACTTAACGACTCGTCCTGACCCATTTGAATCTCAAGTTTCCCCTCTACTTCATACTAGATGAGTCATCTAACGACACGTTAGGTGACTGGATGACTCATGACCTCAATTGTTAAGACTTTTGGGCTTCAGCATTCCTTAGCTACCTTGCACCTAACGACTTACTTAACGAGTCGTTAAGTGAAATAACGAGTCACTTGATGACTCATTATGTGTTCTGATGCAGTTTGATTTGATTTATCCATTTCAACCCTCAGGTCTGATAAGGCCGGGTCACCAATGCACTTCTTCAATAAAGATACATGAAAAACTAGATGCACCGAAGCTAACTCTACTGGTAGCTCCAACTTATATGCACCTTGCTAACTCGCCTCAGAATCCTATAAGGACCAATGTATCAGGGACTAAGTTCCCCTTCTTTCTGAACCTCATCACTCCCTTCATGGAAGACACCTTCAGACATACCCAATCATCAACCTCAAACTCAAGCTCCCTTCGCCTAATATCTGCATAAGTTTCTAACGACTTTGAGCTGTTTTCAGCCTTTCTCTAATAAGCTGAACTTTCTCTATGGCCTCATGAACCGAATCTGTCCCTATCAATATAGCCTCACCTACCTCAAACCATCCAATAGGTGACCTACACCTTCGCCCATAAAGAGCCTCAGATGGAGCCATATAAATGCTGGAGTGGTAACTGTTATTGTAGGCAAACTCAATGAGAGGAAAGTAATCATCCAATTACCCCTGAAATCAATCACACATGCTCTTAACATGTCCTCAAGAGTTTGAATGATCTGCTTGACCTGGCCATCTGTTTGTGGGTGAAAAGATGTGCTAAGCTTCACTTGAGTACCAAGTCCCTTCTGAAATGATTTCAAAAACTGAGAGGTAAACTGAGTACACCTATCTGAGATGATGGAAAAAAGGATTCTATGCAACTGAACTAACTCCCAAATATAAAATCTAGCGTGACCCTCAGCTGAATCAGTAGTTTTGATCGATAAAAAATGAGCTGATTTGGTCAACCTGTCCACAATCACCCATATAAAGTCATACTTTCGGTGGGTACGAGGCAAGTCTATAATGAAGTCCGTATTGACCTCTTAATAATTTCCTAAAGCATACCTCCCAGGTCTCTAAATCTCAACCTTCACCTATTGGCAATTCAGATACTTAGCCACAAACTTTGCTATGTCCTTCTTCATGCCATTCCACCAATAGACTTTCCATAGATCATGGTACATCTTGGTGGCACCTGGGTGGATAGAGTATCGAGATCCATAAGCCTCTCTCAACACCTGTTCTCTCAAGTCATCCATAGTCGAAACACACAATCGGCCCTGATATCGGAGTACCCCATCTCTTCCTTAGGAGAAAACCTCCTCCTTCTGATTATAGAAAGCTTCCTTTTGCTTTACTATGATAGGATCCTCATCTTGCCTAGACTTGACCTCGGTCACCAATGAAGATTTTGACCCATTCTGAACAATGACATCACCATCCGTCGAGTCAACAATGTGAACCCCTAAATGAGCAAGCCAATGGACATCCTTCACCAAATCTTTCCTCCCATCCTACACATGAGACACACTTTCCATGGCTAGCCTACTAAGAGCATCTGCCACTACATTGGCCTTGATCGGATGGTAAAGGACGGTAATGTCATAGTCCTTGAGAAGCTCTAGCCATGTTCTTTCCTATAAATTCAGGTTCTTCTGAGTGAAACGTATTGAAGGCTCTTGTGGTCTGTGAACACATTCACATACACCCCATACAAGTAGTGCTAGTGGCTCCAAATCTTCAAGGCAAACACCACAATTCCCAACTCTGGGTTAAGCATCGGATAATTCTTCTTGTGAATCTTAAACCATCTAGAGGCATGTGCAATGACCTTACCATGCTGCATCAACACACAACCAAGACCCATCTTGGAGGCATCACAATACACAACAAAACCATCCGTACCCTCCGGTAGGGTCAATATTGGAGTTGAAGTGAGTCGAGTCTTTAACTCTTGAAAACTCTTCTCACAAGCATCCGAACACTGAAATTTGGCCTTCTTTTGGGTCAACTTAGTCAATGGTGCTACAATGGATGAAAATATCTCTGCAAACCTCATGTAATATCCAACTAAACCCAAGAAGCTCTTGATATCTGTAGGACTGGCTGGTCTAGGCCAATTCTTCACCGCTTCAATCTTTTGAGAGTCCACTTGTACACCCTTGCTACACATTACATGGAAAAAAATTGCTACTGCGTTCAGCCAAAACTCACACGTGTTGAATGTAGCAAACAACTGGTGATCCTTAAGAGTCTGTAGCATAATCCTCAAATGAGCCTTATGCTCCTCCTCACTCCGAGAGTATATGGGAATATCATCTATGAAGACAATCAGGAGCATATACAAATACTACTTGAACACCCTATTCATCAAATCCACAAAAGTTGTAGGAGCATTCGCTAGTCCAAAAGACATAATTACAAACTCATAGTGACTATATTGAATCTGACTGTTTTCGGGATATCATTCTCCCTAACTCTGAAATGATGATATCCGGATTTAAGGTCTATCTTTGAGAAGCACATAGCACCCTGAAACTGGTCAAATAGGTCTTCAATCTTGGGGAAGGCATACTTATTCTTAATTTTGACCTTGTTAAATTACCGATAATCAATGCACATTCTAAGGGATCTATCCTTCTTCCGGAAAAAGAGAACGGGAGAAACCCATGGTGATTTACTAGGCCTGATGAAACCCTTGTCTAGGAGATCTTTCAACTGTTCTTTTTACTCCTTTAGCTCGGCTGAAACCATTATGTAAGGAAGAATGGATATAGGCTGCATATCAGGGAGAAGGTCATATACCAAAGTCAATCTCTCACTCGAGAGGGACTACTGGTAGATCATCTGGAAATACCTTCGGATACTCACATACAACAGGGACAAATTGAAGAGTCGGGGTCTCGGATGTAAAATAATTATATCAAACTAGATGATACACACTGACCTTAGAGATCATCTTCCTAGCCTTAAGTTAGGAAATAAAGCGACCTACAGGCACAACTGAACTACCCTTTCACTCAAGGATTTGCACACCTGAAAATCAAAATTTCACTGTACGGGTTCTACAATTGACTAAGTAATAACATGTATGTAACCAATCCATACCAAATATAACATCAAATTCGATCATATCTAACTTTACTAGGTCAGCTGAGGTGACTTTCTGAAGAATCATGACAGGGCAATTTTTGTACACCCGTTGAGCTAAAACTGACTCACCGACTGAAGTAGAAACAGAGAAGGGTTCTGACAGGATTTCGTGACTAACTCCAAAACTAATAGAAATATAAGGAGTTCAAATGATAAAGTAGCCCCTGAATCTAACAATGCATACACATTAAGATGCAATACTCATAACATACCAGTGACCGCATCGGGAGAGGCCTCTTGCTCCTGATGAGAAGATAGTGCATACAACCTATTCTGGGGCTGACCGCTACCCCCACTAGAAGAGGTGCCTTGCATAGCCATGCTGTTGGAGTTGCTGAAGTGTCATATGGGGCATGACCTCTACTGTCACCCTATCTAGCTGAAGGATAATCTTTGAGCATGTATCCAGGCCTCCCGCACCTGGAACAAACATCTGAACCAACCAAGCACTCTCTAGGATGGTTTTTACCACACCTACATACTGGAAAAGTGCGCTCCCCTATCATGCTTTTCTGTCCTTGAGAGCCGGACACTCTACCTCTATGATCATGCCTGGGTCTGGACGGAATACTGGCTAATGATGGGGCTGGGCTGAGGGCAATGTCCACCACCGGACCTCTACTGGAAATGCCCATAGCTCCGTATCCTGGCTCTCTTGGCCTCCCTCTCCTTCTCCTTCATCTGTTCTGCCTCTATCTGCTGGGCGTATATGACCAACCGGGAGAACTCTAGGAAACTATTTAATATGGCGGTCCTACACTCCTTGACTAGTGAATTTGCTACTCCCTTCACAAACTTCCTCATACGATCCCTCTGGTTGGAAACCATCTCCGGTGCATACTTGGATAACCGTAAACTCCTAGGCATACTCCTGAACAGTCCTGTGGTTTTGCTTCAAGTTGATGAACTTCGCCGCCTTTGCTTCTATCATCTCTCTAGGGAAGAACCTATCCAGGAAAGTAGTCACAAACTGATCCCAAGTCAAGGGAACTGCTATGATTCCCCTACTATCCTTCCACTGTTGGAACTATACGTGAGCAACCCTCTTCAACTGATAGGATGCTAAATCTGCACTCTCCTCTCAGGTCACACTCATAATCTGGGTAATCTTCTACACCTCCTCAATAAACTCAGTGTGGGTCCTCATCCACCTTTGACCCTAAAAACTCAAGTAGATTCATCTTAGGAAGGTCTCGCACTCTCTCCGCTGTTGCATTTTCATTTTGAGGAACATGGGCCACATCCTGCTAGTTGAACTGCGCGGTCATGGCCTGCGCCACCATCTGAAATACTGCCCTGAACTCGACATAGGTGACCTTCTCGGGCAAGGGATCAGCTGAAGCTGGTGGGGACGGTTGATGGCCATCACCATTTCCATTGCCATGTCCATTTCTATTGCTATTTCGCCTTCCATTTACTCGATGTAGAGGTATATTTCTGCAAATTTGTATAGCACGAGTTAGAGGAATAGAGAGGTATTTCGTTTCATGACATGGATCACGAAAGAAGGGAAATTTGCTATAACATCCTGTAGCCTCTTCCCCAAAAGTGTGGCGTGGTTTACACCCATGGAAAAGACTCTGCTTAACGCAGATTTCAGAAACCCTAGGACACACCTAAACCTTTTCTCTGATACCAAGTTTGTCATGACTCGAGCTGGGACCCTAGATCGATATACGAGACCTAGAACCACAAATGGCTGCAAACTAACCCATGACTTGTGCATAGAAACTCAAGAGCATAAATTAAAGTAGAAACATAAAACTTAAATATCAATATGCAGAATACTATATGGCATAAAGAAAAAGAAAGAGTGATCAATCTAACAGCTGAGTCAACCAACACGTGTAGAAAAGCCTCTAGTCATAGATGGACTGATGGGACAACTTCTCCAACTAATCCGCTAAATCTAAAATTGAAATGATAAAACATATAAATAGAAGAACGTCTTCAGTAGATTAGGACTCACCACGCAGTGACTGAACTGGACTGATATGGGAGCAAGGCTAATGGCGCGACTGAGTTTGATCGCCCGAACCTTGGTTGACTGGTTTTTGACTTATCTTAAAACCCCAAGAGAATTTGAGAAGATGAGAGTGAAGAACTGTAGCTTGTTCGTGTGAGCCTTGAGGGATTTTGATCTTCAAATTAGGGTGTTAGGAGTAGAATGAGAGTTCTAGGGTGAATATTCCTCTTAAAACACTCTTTTCAAAGCTTAAAACGACGTAGTTTAGGATGTAGGAGTTTAGATATTATGAAAATGCCCTTAATGATTCGTCTAGAAAAAGGACACTGCCAGTCACCATGAGTGATAGGATGATTCATTGGGGGTCTTGATGAGTCATCCTGACCTCCCCTCACCACCGGACCAAATTCCAACTTTCTTATCGTAGCTTGACGCCTCCAGCTGACGACTCATCATCTCACCTAATGAGTCATTAAAATGACTCATCCTAACCCCTCTAAATCTCGAGTTACCCCTCTTCTTCACACTAGACGAGTCACCTAATGATACATTAGTTGTCTGGATGACTCGTCACCTCAATTTGTATGACTTCTTGGCTTCAGCATTCCTTGGATGCCCTACATCCAGTGACTCACTTAACTAGTCATTAAGTGAACTGACAAGTCACTTGATGACTCATTCTGTGTTCTGGTGCAGTTTGGTCTGATTTCTCCATTTCAACCCTCGGGTATGATTCTATGGACTTCTGAGGTGGTACAATTATTGCCTAGAATCAGATTTGGGAGATTACCCATTACCTTGTAAGTTACTTTTGAGGATTAATTTCTAGTGTTTTGGATCAAGGATTCTTCCATCTTTTTGAAAGTAATTCATGTTTAATTCAATGTTATCTTTCTTTTCTCTCATCTCGAGTAGCTAATTTCTTTACTAACACTGTGAACCCAAATGGATTGTGAAGCCTAGAGAACTCTTCTTGATCAATTGATAGTGAATTAAATATATTTAATTGATCCTTGATTTTCAAGTTAGGGTTGGTGTTACAAACATCAACTAATGTCAAATTGCCTTAATTGTACTTGGAAAAGTTGATCAGGGTTTAGTAGGGTTAATCAACAATAACTCAAGGCATAATAACCCTTATTTAATGGATTCACTTAGGAATAAGTTGAATCTACTTGACGGGATATAATTGGTTTTGTATTAAAATTCTTATTGATTCAGAATAATTAATTAAGTTAAACATCGCTTCATTGTTGGGAAACATTACGAAATTTTGTAGGGATTATCCACATATGAAAACCCTCTATCGATGTATTGATTGAGTGATTTAGGTAGATCAACCCCAGATGAGAATTCAACCTTGGTCTTCTCTCATACTAATTTAGAATAATTGCAATTATCTTTCAATTTAATTTTACATCACTTATTTCAATATAAGCATAATAGTATCTTAAGACAACGAATCATTTATTCACTCACTATAGTAACCTTTTCAATCCTATGTCCCTGTAGGATTCGACCCCTATTCATAGTTGGATAAATTATATTGCATACGATTGTTTATAATTTTATATTGCATACGACTGTTTACACTTTTGTATTGCATACTACTGTTTACACTTACTCTTGACTGAAGAGTTAATTTGAATGTTATCAATTTCTTTGGTCAATGGAGATGCAATAGATGAAAATTCCTTCACAAAATGCATGTAGTATTATGTCAAGACTACAAAAGTCCTAATCTCTGTAGGTTAAGTGAGCCTATCCCAATCTTTAATTGCCTTAATCTTCTTACAATCTACCATGATACCATTCCTGGACACCATATATTCCAAAAATGCTAAAGCAAAAGCTTGCACTTCAAGAACTTCACATAAAGTTATTTATCCTTCAAAGTCTAAAGACAATAACAAAATAATTCAAATATGGCCTGAAAGCTCCATTAATCAAGTCCATGTGTCACGCCCTAACCTCAGGAGACGTAAGTGGCACTTGATGCCACACTTTCCCTATGTTGACCAAGATGGACATGTACACTTCTCGCGTACACCAACTATACATAATAATTACAAACAAGTATAACTCAACCTATTAGAAGCCCTAGCCAGCATGGCCACGGTCAGAGAAACCCTATAGCATTAACAACTCAACAAACCCAACAATTCATAACGAAACATCAAAAAATCTCTATAAGGTCCAACAAGACCATCATGATATCTATAATTATAGAATTCTATGTGGAGTGTTCAAGCCATCATGGTTCCTAAGATCACAATCAAATATATGTATATATATATATATATAAAGGCCAATAGGGCCGCCGTGTTGTTAATATAAAAAAACAAGGCCAACATGACCAATAACATACAATGATATAACTGTAACACCCCAAAAGTCTCTAAGACTTGACCCTAAACTAGTGAGTTGAGATATTTAAATACCCCAGACTTTCGGGCTAAGTTTGGAACCATTCTAGGTATATAGATAGGTCTGAGCCCAATGAATTCTATGGATACTAGGTGTTAATATCAATCATCAAGTGTGAGAAGTGTAATTGGTACAAATTAAGTTCATAAGGAACTTCTATCATAAAGTTGAGTTGAGAGCCTTCTTACCGATTGAATTTTCTTATATGTTCTTACAAGGGTCAACTTCAAACGAATATATATAACATCTTACAAAGTGTTCTTGTGTGATTGAATATATCAAATTTAAGCCCTTTGAGTCTTGTTTCCAATGTGTCTGACTACGCGTCAATCAGAGTTCGGAGTAAAATGTTATGAGTAATTTAGTGAAATTGCAGCAGATCACAGAATGATTCATCAGGTGACTCGTTAAGTCACCTAATCTACTCGTTAAGTGACCGTTAGGTGGAAAATATTGTTGGAAAACTTCACTTTTAGAGGGGACTTCACAACTAGTTGAGAGACCCGTTAAGTCACCTAACGACTCGTTAGGTGGCAAATTTTGGTTGAAATTCCAGTAGACTTCATAAATTAGACTCACGACTCGTCCAGTACCTCATGAGTGGTGATATACCTCGTGAGAACTAGCAAGATCCTTTTTCCTGCAAATTTTCAAGAGTGTTTTTATAAAATCCTAAGCTTCTAACTCCTAAGTGACGTCATTTTAGGTACTAGGAGGGACGAATTTAAGGGGAATAACTAGCCTAATCCCTCATTCCATTCAAAAACACTCCCAAAATCCTTCTTCCTCTTCTCTCTCAAGGCTCAAGATCACTTATGGTTTCCTTCAAAGGCTTCAAGATCCGAATTCTAGTAGAATATTTTGTCAAGCCAGGTATGTGGGACTTCAACAAGGATCTCCTTTCATCCTTGTGTCCCTATTTTTATATTAAAACACTAATTATTTGATTTTTTGGAAAAGTATGTCCTAAGATCTCAATCTATGCGTGATCGCTCGCACGTCTTCCATGAATTTCAAGACCCTCATGATAAACAGCAATGTATGTTATGAAATTACTCCCAAATTCATGATTTAGGTATATGATATGATAGTAGAAAGATTTTTAGAATTTTACCATGGATTAGCACTATTTCTAAGTTATGGCCTTATGAAGTATCTATTTGATTTTAGTGTATATGTTTAAAGTATGATTTTAATCTATAAGTTTGAATGAATATAGAACCGATAAATTATATTATGCTCTTGGTTCACGATTCTATGAATTTAGTAAGAAAAGCATGTCTATGATTTCCCTAGACTCCCAGGCCTCTAGTTAGCTAAAAGTTCCTTATTCTTGATCCTTATCATAAATTAGGGTAGAACTTGTATGATTTAGACTGAAACAGAAACATTATGTTGATATCGTAGATGTTACTCAAGTTATGAATGATTAGCATAGACACTTGAATATAAGTTAATATCTTGGTATATTCGATCTCAGAGTCTCAGTCAACACTTAGAACACTTAGAGCTTTGCAAAAATATCAGCTGATCAGTTTGACTATTGTCAGTCTTTAGAAACTTAGTAAACTCAGTAGTACTAGTTTCCAGCATAGTCAGTATTCTTAGAATGTTATGATGCTTTCAGATAAAGCAGCTCTGACAAGTCTTAAAATACCTGTTTCCAGCATTGTTAGTGTTCTTTAGGATGTTACGACGCTTTCAGGAAAGAAACTTTGATAAGTCTTAGAACACCAGTATTTTCAGTTATCAGGTCCTTTAGAATCTCAAAACGCTTCCAGATAAGTAGTTCTGATTTAGTCTTAGGACATCAACTTCGAGCTATCAGTACTATTAAGTATAATTAGGTTTCCAGTTGGGAGTAGGACTTAGCAATGAGCGGACCGGGGTTCCTGCGCACCTAGGTTCCCAGAACTACTTTTCCACGATTGGTTATTAGCCTGAATGGGCCCCTGACAGTGATCTCATTGTCCATCCACTATATGATGGCAAGGAGTAGTGGGATTTCTCCAATGGGGTGTAAACAGTGGACTCCACATCTAGATCACGTGGTTACATGTCAGTTATATCCTCACCCACAAAGAAGTTCAGTCCTATACAGTCATAGTCTCCAGTTTAGTTTAGTCTTTCACATTTCAGGACATGCTTTTGAACTTCAGACAGTTATTAATACTTATAGTATTGTCAGACTTTCAAATTCCTTCAATACTCAAATTTTGGTCATTGCATGTCTTGTCAATGCAGTTTTGTTGATTTTCAGTATTCTTATAAATGTTTTTAGTTTCTTCTCACACTATTCAGTACATTCAAAGTACTGACCACACACCTTTTATGCTATATCGTTTTATGATATAGATCCGGGTTTTCAAACTCAACCGGAGGATAGACAGGTTCTAGACTCTATCAACTGACATTGGTGAGTCCTAATCTTCCGAGAACAAGAGTTATATTTTCTTTATTTCAGTATATTTGTAGTTTTCAGATTCTGGAGTTAGCTGGGGACTTGTCCCAGCAACTCATCAAATTATTAGGAGCTCTCACACAGTGTTGTGTTACTTTCAGCTTATGAATAAATATTGTTATTAGAATTTTTTATCCTTTCCTTTGATAGTTATATTTAAGTTAAGCTTCCGCTCAGATATGTTCTATTAGTTGTTGTCATGTTAGAAATTATTCTATGCCATGGGTTAGCTTGGAGTCACTTGTGTCTCTAAGCACCGTGTCGCATCTAGGATATAGATTCGGATAGTGAAAAATTCAGTATAAGAGCATTAGGTTTAGAGTATCCTAGGGTGTCTAAAAGCCGCATCAAGTAGAGTCTTGTTCATGGGTGTAATGTGCGCCACACCTATGAGGAAGAAGCTACAAGATGTTTTAGGAAAATTCCCTTCTTTCATTATTCTTATCATGCGATAGAGTGTAAACTCTAAAGTTTCTCTTCTAACTCGTGCTTTACGCGTTCACAAACAATGCCTACCACAAGAGATAGTGGAAGAGGAAATAGTAAGGGAATCCACCAGCCTCACCAACTCTAGTAGGCCCCCTTAGTGGGCAAGTGATGGATGTGGAGCTCGGGGCTGCCCTCAGAGTGTTAATACGGTCCATGACCACTTAGCTTAACCAGCAGGCAGTCGTACCTTTGAACCCTACCGAAGAGATGATAGCTACTAGGGTTCGAAACTTCAAAAAGGAGTCCATCTGAGTTTCATGGTCTGCAAGCGTATGGAAAGTTAAAGGGAGAAGAAAGGGGAGCAAGAGAGCAAGAACAAGGGACTCGGGGTATTCCCAACAAAGGATGAGTGGTTGACCTCATTTCCAGTCTCGTCGGAGATCGCCAACCCCATCACCATCAATAGCTAATGCTTCAAACAAACCTAGAGTAAGGAAGATTACATATCCAACTTGCAAGAACTGTAGGAAGAACCATTTGGGAGAATGCATGGCTGGTTCGGGCGGTTTCTTTTGGTGTGGCAAGTCAGGCTATAAACATAGAGATTGCCTAGCAGCCAAACAGGGCGAAGGTAGAGCCCTGACTATCTCTTCTACATCCCTATCATGTCGCCTAGCTTGCGAGAAATCTGGAAGGAGCCACCCCGGAAACTACTTGCTCAGTAAGGAAGGATGTTTTGGATGTGGTCAGTAGGGCCATAGAATAAAGAATTTCCCTATAACAGTACGTAGGAAGACTCAATCCACCATTCTAGCAGCTCTGGCAGCTTGCCCATCTCAGCAGCGCACAACATCTAGTGCAGGTGACAGATAACTCTGGATATAGTCGCAGGTATCTTATGAAATTCTCATGTTGATCCTTGCATGTTGTTAGACCCTAGAACCCCAACATGGAGTAGAAAGTCATATGATGTAGTTGGAAAGAGATTGTTAATACATGGTGTGAATTAGCTATGAGTATGAAGTTTTTTTTGTAAATTTTGAGGTGAAGGAGAAGTCAAAAGTTAGTGGCTTAGCCCAACCTTAAGAAAGATTTAGGAGTCTTAGAATGATGGCTTTAAGCTAAAGGGGAGATGGTAAGCCTATGTGACAAGTCGAATCTTGAGTGCTGATCTTGGGCATAATTGCATACCCAAGTGATACTTTAATACTTCATTTATACTTGTTTATCCACTTTTATGTGTGCATTATCATGTGATTTGTATGTAAATGTGGATTTATACTAACCAACATGATTAGTGTTGTTTTGCAGTCTAGAAGGAATATTTGAAAGCTAATCTACAATTTGCTGAAGTGTAGAAATGGACTTGGAAGCAAGAAGCGGAACTCGACAAAGAAATTGGCTAAGTTTGGTGCTCCGTGATGGAGGCCGTGTCACGCTACCATCGCGGAAGCAATCTACCTAGAAGTAATTTTTATCCCAATTTCCACTGGAGGTGCACGTTACCTCCGTGGCACGGAGCTGATGCTCTGCGATACACTTCGTGCCACGCTGAGGATAATTGTCCGAAACCCCAAGTTCCAATGGAGATGCGTGATGGCCCCGTGGCACGGAGCTGAGGCTCCGCGATACACTTTGTGCCACGTTGAAGACAATTACCTGGAAGCTGAGTTCCAGTGAAGGTCCGCGATAGGGCCGTGGCACGGAGCTGATGCTCCGCGATATACTCCGTGCCATGTTGCCAGTTATTCCGGGAAAAATTTCTCACTTGTATAAATAGAACACTTAGGTTTTATTTTTAAGTATCTGACATTTTGAGAAAGAACGTGGATAGCAGGAAGTTGAGAAGAAGAATTCTTGGGGTTAATTCTCTTCCTTTTTCTCTTTAATTTCAATTGCTTGTATGAATTCTACTTGTTTGAAGATGTTTAATCTGCAAATGAGTGTCTAATTCACCTCTTGATGAGGTTGAGGATAATTGTAGAGGAATGTAATTAATGATTATTTCAGTTTTCATCTTCTCTATAATAGTTGTTCTACCAATTCTTGTTTTTACTATGTTAATGTTTGGCCAATGTTAATGTATATTCTAGAATTCCAATTTTGATTCTTAAAGGGAAATTAGTTGGATAGATGTGAATAGGTGGAATATGATCTTTTCTTGGTTGAGAAAATTAAGAGAAGATTTACATTTAGAATAAAAATATATCTGTAATGTCATATTTGGTCCTTTTTGGAATGTGTTATGTATAGCTAGAACATGGGGTTTTGCATTACATAAATGTGTCGTGTAAGTCTCATGATTCTTTAATTGGTGAGGAGTCGAAATATCCAATCCATGGGTTATTAATTCTTGACTAACAACCGAAGAGAAGATAGACTGATTTTAATTAATAAATTGCATGCCTGCATGTTTGCCTTTACCTCAGCTTGTTCATTGCTATTGTTCAGACTTTAACTTCCAATATTCACTTAGGTTTACATTAACTAGTAATCTTGACTAAAAAGCATTATTTGTTTAATTATCTACCTGTATAACGAAATCGTTCACTAACAATTAGGATAATTACTACCATATTATAGTCCCTGTGGGATCGATACTTGGCTTGAAATAAAGCCACTTTATTACTTGTACGACCACGTGCACTTGTGTGTAGTTGTGTCCGAACAGGTTTTTGGCACCACTGCCGGGGACTGGCATTTATTTAGTTAATTCTTTTAGTGTTAGTTTACAAGTTCGATATAAGTGTTGACGGCTTGATCTTAGACTTTCTCTTGCAGGTACTGAATTTTTTCTGAATGCTGGCAAGAGACAAGGAGTTGGTGGATTCATTTATAGAGCCAGAGAGACAATTTCAATAACAAAGAAGGGAAGCTATAGAGAAGAAGCTACAGTTATTAAGACATGCAATTCTAGAGCAGCAACAAAATCCATCGATTGTAAGGGCAGTTTTAGTGCCCGAAGAGATGGCAGCAAGACCGGTTCGCGAAGTGGCAATCCCACACGCAAATAATGTAGCATCCAACATTCGCAGATCGGAGCCAGGAGGGAGATTCGAACTCAAGAAGAATATGGTGCAGTTATTGCACACCAGCGGGCAATTTACAGGTCTCCCTCATGAAGATCCATAACAACATCTCCAAAACTTTTTGGAGATAAGTGACACCTATATCCCCGCTGGAGTATCATCCGACTATGTGAGGCTTACATTATTCCCGTTCTCACTGTTGGGGAAAGAAAAGAGGTGGTTGAAGGCTGAACCACCAAATTCTATCACTACTTGGGATGATCTCGCAAGGAATTTTTTGATACGATTCTTTCCATCAGGGAAGACAGCTAGACTTAGAAGTCAGATTCTAAGTTACAAATAGAGAGAGGGTGCGAATTTGTATTAGGCTTGGGAGAGGTTCAAGTCAATGCTAAGGGATTGTCCTCATTATCACCAGTCTAATGATGTGTTGGTGCATACGTTCATTGAGGGTTTGGAACCACATACTAAGATTTTGTTAGATTCAGCAGCCGGTGGGCAGACATTAGAGAAGACCTATGAAGAGCTTTACACTTTATTAAACTGTATTTCACAAAGAAATCCAGAATGGAATGCGGATTTTCAACTCGAGGAGGAGCAAAGAAAGCTGCAGGGGTCTTTGAGGTGGTTGGTTTTGCAGCTACCGCTGCACAGATAGCCGCTTTGCAAAATCAACTTAACACCCATTTTAGCAATATGAGCTTGAGCCAGGCACAAGCTCCAGTCAATGCAGTTCATCAGGTATGGTGTGAAGTCTGTGGAAGTAGTGAACACTCAGCTGAGTGTTGTGGTGCCAATCCAGACTCGGTGAATTTTGTTGGAAACATCCAGAGGAATAGTAATCAATAGTATGGCAATAGGTACAACCCAAATTGGAGGAATCATCCGAATTTTTCATGGGGGAGTACTAGTCATCAGGGACAGAGTTCAAATCAGGGTGTGCAGAGAAACCAAGGGGGGCATCAAAATTTTCAGTCATAATATAGAGGAAACAATGCACCTCCTCCATCCAGCAACATTGAGGATATGTTCAAAACCATAATAGCTAACCAAGCACAGATGCAGGCTGATTATGTAAAGTTAGCCACTGACATGAAAAATCAGCAGTTAGCTACAAAGGCATTGGAGTATCAGTTTGGACAGTTAGCTGGAGCCCGAAACACCATACTAAGGGGAGGATTACCAAGCGATATTGACCCAAATCCTAAGCAGGTCAATGCAGTTACTACCAGAAGTGGAACTCAACTCAAGGAGGTCGAACCAAAAAGGCCACCTCAGAAATCTGGAGCGGCAGAAAAGGATGAAGGACATGATGATGTGAGGGGGAAGGAAAAGGCAGCCGAGATAAAAAGACCACCGCCCCTGTTTCCTTAGAGATTAAAAAAGCATAAGGAGGAAGCTTTCTTCAAGAAATTCAAGGAAGTGTTGAAACACGTACATATTAATTTACCTTTAGTTGATGTTTTTCTGGGAGTGCCGAAATATGCCAAGTACATCAAGGACATTGTAGCAAACAAAAGCAAATTGACGGAGTATGCTACAATGGCGCTTACTGAGGAGTGCACATCGATTGACGACAAAGCTCAAGGATCCTGGGAGCTTCACTATTCAGATTACAACTGGGCAGTCTATTCAAGCTCGCGGATTGTGTGATTTGGGAGTGAGCATAAACTTGATGCCAACATCAGTGTTTAAGAAGTTGGGGTTGGGAAACCCTAGACCAACTACTGTGATCTTGCAGCTAGCTGACCGTTCATTGGCCAGACCTGATGATATTGTGGAGGATGTGCTAGTGCAAGTGGGCTCCCTCATTTTCTCGATGGATTTTATAATTCTGGATTTTGAGCCAGATGCAGAAGTCCCATTTATTTTGGGATGTCCCTTCTTGGCAACCGAGCGAGCCTTAATTGATGTGGCTGCTGGGCAGCTAACCATGCGAGCACATGACAAAGTAGAGGTTTTTGATGTGTACAAGGCCATGAAGCTACCAACCATTTATGAGGAGCTATCAGCAATCAATGTTCTAAATCAGGAATCGACCCTTCAGATTATTGAAGCACAGGACCTATTGGAGAGAGCCTTGGTGGGCTATGATCATTTTGGGGACAGTGCTACATATTAGATGGTGCAGACCTTGAATGAGCCAAAATGGTTCTTCAGGAAGCAGGACTTTGAACCGTTGAAGAGGTCCTTGGAACCCTCGCCAAGGCCATTAATTGAGGAGGCACCGAAATTGGAGTTAAAAACATTGCCTCCACATCTGCAGTATGTATTTTTGGGTGAAGATGACACCTTGCCAGTCATCATTTGAACAGAACTGACAGAGGCACAAGTGAAAGATGCATTGGTGGTCCTTAAGAGGCGGAAGAGAGAAATGGGTTGGTAGATGTCGGACATCAAGGGAATTAGTCCAGCTTTCTGCACACACAGGATATTCATGGAAGAAGGATCCTAGCCAACCATGCAACATCAGCGGAGGTTCAACCAGGTGATGAAAGACGTAGTTAGAAAGGAAGTGATCAAGTGGCTTGATGTAGGTGTGGTATATCCTATCTCGGACAGTGAATGGGTTAGCCCAGTTCAGTGCGTTCCATAGAAAGGAGGGATGACTGTGGTCACCAAAGAAAGAATGAGATGATTCCCACACGCACAGTCATTGGCTGGCGAATTTGCATGGATTACAGGAAGCTCAATGAGGCCATGAGGAAAGATCATTATCCTATTCCATTCATTGATCAGATTTTGGACAGGTTGGCAGGTCTGGAATATTATTGTTTTCTGGATAGGTATTTCGGCTATAATCAAATAGCCATAGCACCAGAGGATCAGGAGAAGACCACTTTTACATGTCCTTATGGGACATATGCTTTCAGGAGAATGCCATTTGGTCTATGCAATGCACCAGCCACATTCCAGTGATGCATGATGGCGATCTTCCACAATATGGTGGAAGGTTTTGTCAAGGTATTTATGGATGACTTTTCTGTTTTTAGTAATTCGTTTGCTATGTGTCTGCAGAATCTTGATAGGGTGTTAGCTCGATGTGAAGACTCAAACCTGGTGCTCAACTGGGAGAAGTGCCACTTTTTAGTCAAGGAAGGTATCGTTCTTGGCTATAAGGTGTCATGCAAAGGGTTAGAAGTCGATCGTGCAAAGATTGAGGTGATTGAAAAGCTACCAGCACCAGTGTCAGTGAAGGGTGTTCGCAACTTTCTAGGTCATGCTGGGTTTTACAGACGGTTCATCAAGAACTTCTCAAAAATTTTTAGACCGATATGCTGGTTGCTAGAAAAAGAGGTGAAGTTCGATTTTGACAAGGATTGTGTAGAAGCATTCGAGGAGCTCAAACAGAAGCTGGTGGAAGAACCTATTCTCATTTTTCCTGATTGGAAACATCCTTTTGAGTTGATGTGTGATGCAAGTGACATGGATGTAGGAGATGTATTGGGGCAGCGCAGGAATAAGATTTTTCATTCCATTATTATGCAAGCAAAACACTTGATGCTGCCCAAGTCAGTTATACAGTCACAGAGAAGGAGATGTTGGCTTTAGTGTTTGCATTTGACAAGTTCAGATCCTATCTGGTGGGGTCAAAAGTGGTGGTATATATTGATCATGCAGCAATTCGGTATTTGTTTGGCAAGAAGGATGCAAAGCCCAGGCTAATCAGGTGGATATTATTGCTGTAAGAGTTTGATTTGGAGATCCGAGATAGAAAGAGAAGTGAGAATCAGGTTGCAGATCACATATCACGGTTAGAGAACCATTCGCATGTGAAGGAAGATGAAAGCATCAGAGATGAGTTCCCCGATGAACAACTCTTGAAAATAATGGAAGCTGAAATCCCTTGGTATGCAGACATTGTGAACTTGCTGGTAAGTGGAGTATACCCAACTGAGGCAATGGCTCAACAAAGAAAGAAGCTGAGGCATGATTCCCGGTACTACATGTGGCATGAGCCGTATCTGTTTAAGCAAGGACCGGATTAAGTGATGAGGGGATGCATCCCAGAAAGTCAGATTGCAGAAGTGCTGAGGAGTTGTCATTTCATCACTGTATGGAGGTCATCATGGAGGAGAGAGAACAACTCATAAGGTGCTACAATCAGGTTTCTTTTGGCCCACACTTTTTAGAGACGCTACAACTTATGTCAAAATGTGTGATAGATGTCAAAGAACAGGAACAATCGGCAGGAGACAGGAGATGCCATTGCATCAGATATTAGAAGTTGAGGTTTTCGATGTATGGGGGATAGACTTTATGGGCCCGTTTCCACCGTCATTTGGTAATCATTACATCTTGGTAGCAGTGGACTACGTGTCTAAGTGGGTCGAGGCAGTAGCCTGTCCTAGGAACGACAACAAGGTGGTGATGGCATTGGTAAAGAAGAAGATTTTCACTAGGTTTGGTATGCCCCGAGCTATTATCAGTGATGGAGGGGGACATTTTGTTAATGCAGGTTTTGAAAACTTGCTAGCTAAGTATGGGGTGCAGCAAAAGGTGGTGACAACGTATCATCCCCAAAATAGCGGTCAAGTAGAGGTGTCAAATAGGGAGATTAAGCAAATTCTGCAGAAAATAGTGAATGCACAACGAATTGATTGGGCAAGCAAACTTGATGATGCGTTGTGGGCTTACAGAACTTCATACAAGACACCTATTGGGACTTCTCCGTACAGATTGGTTTATGGAAAGGCATATCATCTACCTGTGGAGCTAGAACATCGAGCTTTTTGGGCCGTAAGAAAGCTAAATATGGATCCTGAGCTAGCAAGAAAGAAGAGGTTGATGCAGCTAAGTGAGTTAGACGAGTTTCGATGGCACGCCTATGAAAGTGCTGAATTTTACAAGGAGAAAACTAAAAGGTGGCATGACAAGCACATGGTGGATCGAATCTTTGAGCCAGGGCAAAAGGTGTTGCTGTTCAACTCGAGGTTGAAACTCTTTCCAGGGAAGTTGCGGTCTAAGTGGTCAGGGCCGTTTGAAGTTGTGAGAATGACCCCACACGGGGCAGTTGAATTGTGGCAAGAGGATAAAAGTGCCACATTTTTGGTGAACAGGCAGAGATGTAAGCACTACTGGGGTGAAGACGTTATTCGAGAGAAGATGTCTATCACTTTAGTAGATGGTAAGGATGAAAAGTGTCAAGCCGCGACAGTAAACCAGGCGTTGCATTGGAGGCAACCCGTGAATGTAATGTAATAGATTAGTTAGGATTATTGAAAAAAGAAAGAAAAGAAAAAAAAGAGAAATGGGTTGGCAATAGTTGAGAGGCAACCTATGATTTCTAACAAATTTTTGTGGTTGAATGATTTTCAGGTGAAATGGAGGGCCAAAATACAAAAGTGCAAAGGAAAAATCAAGGTAAGAAAATAAAGCTTGAGGAAATTTCCAGAGAGCCCTCGCGTTGGCTCCGTGTCACGGAGGAGGACCTCCGCGTTACCCTCCGTGACACGTTGAGTTCATTCTGGAATTTTTAACAAATTCTAGTGAGCCTCCGTGATGGCTCCGTGTCACAGAGCCTGGCCGCCGTGATTGCCTTTGTGACACGTTGAGGATCATTTCGCGTCGGGTCACCTCGGCTCATCGGGTAAACCCGCGCGAAATCTACCCTTTTAACCCCAAATTCTTTAATTTTTCCCCATTTCCTCAAAAGCTCCACGACCAACACCCCAAAAGCCCTTCTCCCTCAACGTGCCACGGACCTAGTGAGCAAATTTCTTCAATTCTTCTTAGAATTCATCAAGTAAAGGTATGTTCTTGAATTTTTTTCTCATTATTGCTGAATATTTTGATTCGTGAACATGATTTCTTTGATGAAATTTTGCCCTAAGTGATTAATAAGTGTGTAATCAATTGAGTTATGGATGAATGAGGTTTATATGATTGTTGTGATTAGATTAACTCAATAATTACATGATTTGTTAAAAATCTTACAATGTTGATAACTAGGGTTGAGAATTTAAATAGGAAGAAGAAGACATGGGTAAAAATAGAGATATTTTGGGTTGTGCATGTTGTTTGAATTGAAACACATTGTGATTGAAGTGGATTATGCTATGGTAGAAGATGGATTTTTGGGGGATGAAAATAGGGAATTATCATAGGTTGTTGCGCGCAAATTGTAAAGTGCTCATGATTATATACATGAATCGATGGAGGAACTTTCATAATGCATTGTATGAAGTCTGAGTAGTACAAAAAAGTTGTTCCATCGACTTGTATGAATGCACTGAACATGTTGGGAATCAAGAACTGAAAAAAAAATGTGAATGTCTTGTCGAATTGTGTTGACTGCGGCTAACGACTAAGTGTGGGGTGATCAAATTAAGCCCAACCTTAGTCATAGCCAACTATGCCTCGAATAACATTTGAACTCTATGTTTTTGAATGCACAGGACAAATGTCTGGAAGGCAGGATAAAGGCAAGGGGGCATCCACATCTGGCGCCAGCAGAAAAAGAGTAAGAACTAGGGCAGCAGTACCAGAAACACTAGCTATTCTTCGAGGGCAACGCAGACAATATGGAACAAGATGGGTGACAGATGAGGGGAAGAAATGGTATTCCAAACACAAGGAAACCAAGTACTTCCCGGAGGAACATATAGCACAGGAACCACTAGCACAGGAATTCCCACAGATCGTACATAGGATTGACACTGCTGGGTTAAACTTCATTTTTGAAGAACCCAAAGAGTGCAATCTCCATCTTATCTAGGAATTCTATGCTAACTAGAACCCAACTTTGTGCAGCCACACCATTAAGATCAGAGGGCAGGTGGTTACCTTTGAACCACACCATCTAAATTAAATCCTGGGGGCGCGGTACATAGACGCACATGTCCTCCGCCAACTGAACATCACTCCACCATATGCGGATATCAGACGCACTTTATGTGAAGCTCGATCGACAACCAGGTGGAGTCGGCACAAGGAAAGGGGCTACCACCAGACATTGCCATATTCACAGATGAACAGAGAAGCTCGGATATGGTTGAAGATAGTTTTCTCTTGTCTGATCTTGGGGGTGCACATGACTGATGTCACCCGGGATAGAGTTTGTCTGGTTTATGCACTGATGAAAGGGTTGGAAATTAATATTGGAGCGGTGATCATCTCCGCTATAAAGAGAGCCATACTGCATCAGGGGCATCAGTATGTTCCTCAAGGGCCACGGTATTGAAGAAGAGGCCCTGGACTACATTCCTCAAATTGACATGCGTGCTTTGGATGTCACTAAAACCAAAGCACCTGATATTACATATGGGCCTGTGCTTACACTAGCCGAGCGACATGCTCGGGATGATCAATACATGGCCCGAATGTATGGGATGCAGATGTTGCAGCTGCGCATTGGTAGAAGGCCTACGACGGAGGATGAATTGTGGCAGCTCGACATGGACTATCCATTCAATGAGCATGCCCGAGATTTATGCCGAGTGGGGCCCTCATTTGTAGAGCCTGTGGATGATGATGTCCCTACTGATGAGGAAACACACCAGGAGGACTCGGACATTGATTCGGAGGAGGACGGGCAGGGGGGGGAGGGGGGGACGATTCTGATCTTGGCGATGAGGCGCTGGAATTTTGATCTATCAGGGAGTTACACCACCCAAAATTTGTTTTTAATTGCAACTATGTGAACACTGGGGACAGTGTTCCTATTAAGTGTGGGGTGGGAGTAGTTAGGTGCTAGCTGTTTGTGTTTGTGTTTTTGTGGTTGTGCTAATTGTTACTCTGTGACTTTGTGCTTCATGGTATGTGTGTAATAAATAGTAAGCTGCTGCTTGTGATGTGTAAATTTTTGATTATATTCATTTTTCTATTGAATTTTTTTTGTTTGGGCTTCTCGATTTTTGTTTTCGGTGCTTTTCCTGAGAATAGTTCCCTTGAACCGATGTCTTAGATAGTGACTGTTCCCTATGATGGATGGATGACGACCGTCTTAAGGGAAATTTAGTCAATAGGTTTAGATTCTTTCCTTTTGTTTGTTTTCCAAACGTGTAGCTAATTAATGGTTTGACATTCTTGTTATGTGCTACACATGATTGTAAGACGCAAGTGTGATGCAAGTCTTAATGTGATGTATGTAATTTCATTGATGAAACCATGCATGCTCTCTTGATAATTTGCTATCTTAAATAATCCTCATAGCCGTAGCTTGAATGGTCTCACCAAATTAGCTATGGTTGGGTTTCAAGTGCATGAGATGTGAAAGGATTGTTCGAGGATGAACAAGGTTTTAAGTGTGGGGCAGGTGATCTTGGGCATAATTGCATGCCCAAGTGATACTTTAATACTTCATTTATACTTGTTTATCCACTTTTACATGTGCATTCTCATGTGATTTGTATGTAAATGTGGATTTATACTAACCAACATGATTAGTGTTGTTTTGCAGTCTAGAAGGAATTTTTGGAAGCTAATCTACAAATTGCTGAAGTGTGGAAATGGACTCGGAAGCAAGAAGAGGAAGTCGACAAAGAAATTGACTAAGTTTGGTGCTCCGCCATGGAGGCCGTGTCACGCTACAATTGCTGAAGCAGTCTGCCTAGAAGTAATTTTTATCCCAATTTCCAGTGGAGGTGCACGTTATCTCCGTGGCACGGAGCTGATGCTCCGCGATACACTCCGTGCCACGCTGAGGATAATTGTCCGAAACCCCAAGTTCCAGTGGAGGTGCGCGATGGCCCTATGGAACGGAGCTAAGGCTCCGCGATACACTCCGTGCCACGTTGAAGACAATTACCTAGAAGCAGAGTTCCAGTGAAGGTCTGTGACAGGGTCGTGGCACGGAGCTGATGCTCCGCGATACACTCCGTGCCACGTTGCCAGTTATTCCGAGAAAAAATTCTCACTTGTATAAATAGCACACTTTGGTTTTATTTTAAGTATCTAACATTTTGAGAAAGAACGTGGATAGCAGGAAGTTGAGAAGAAGAATTCTTAGGGTTAATTCTCTTCATTTTTCTCTTTAATTTCAATTGCTTGTATGAATTCTACGTGTTTGAAGATGTTTAATCCACAAATGAGTGGCTAATTCACCTCTTGCTGATGTTGAGGATAATTGTAGAGGAATGTAATTAATGATTATTTCAGTTTTCATCTTCTCTATAACGGTTGTTCTACCAATTCTTGTTTTTACAACGTTAATGTTTGGCCAATGTTAATGTATATTCTAGAATTCCAATTTTTATTCTGAAAGGTAAATTATTTGGATAGATGTGAATTGGTGGAATATGATCTTTTCTTGGTTGAGAAAATTAAGAGAAGATTTACGTTCAGAATAAAAATATATCTGTAATGTCATATTTGGTCATTTATTGAATGTGTTACGTATAGCTAGAACATGGGGTTTTGCATCACAGAAATGTGTAGTGTAAGTCTCATTCATTCTTTTAAACTAGTGAGTCGAGAAATTTCAATACCCCGGACTTTGGGGCTAAGTTTGGAAACTTTCTAGGTATATGGATAGGTCCGAGCCCAATGAATTCTATGGATACTAGGTGTTGATATCAATCCTTAAGTGTGAGAAGTGCAATGGATACAAATTAAGGTCATAAGGAACTTCTCGCACAAAGTTGAGTTGAGAGCCTTCTGACCGATTGAGTTTTCATAAAAGTTCTTACAAGGGTCACTCTCAAACGAATATATCTCCCCTATTACAAAGTGTTCTCTGGTGATTCAATATATAAAATTGAATCCCTTTGAGTCTTCTTTCCAACGCATGGGACCTTGCATCAATCGGTGTTCGTATTAAATAGTTATGCACAATTTAGTAAACCTGCACCAGATCACAAAATGATTCATTAGGTGACTCGTTAAATCACCTAAGGACCCGTTAAGTGACTCGTTAAGTGGAAAAAATTGCTATAAAACTTTTGTTTCAGAGGGGACTTCACTATTGGTTAGTGACCCGTTAAGTCACCTAACGACTCATTAAGCAGCAAAATTTGGTGGAAATTCTAGTAAACTTCACGGATTAGGCTCATGACTCGTCCAGTAACTCAGGAGTCGTAAATGTCCCTTGTAAGGACTGGAGAGGTCCTTTTTCCTGTGAATTTTTAAGGGTGTTTTTGTAAAATTCTAAGCTTCTAACTTCTAAGTGACGTTTGTTTGGATACTAGGAGCGACGAATTTAAGGGGAATACCTAGCCTAATCCCTTATTTCATCCAAAAACACTCCCAAAATCCTTCTTCCTCTTCTCTCTAAAGACTCAAGATCACCTATGGTTTCCTTCAAGGGATTGAAGATCCAAATTCTAGTGGAATATTTCATCAAGCTAGGTATGTGAGACTTCAACAAGGATCTTCTTTCATCCTTGTGTCTCGATTTTTATGTTAAAACCCTAGTTATTTGATTTCTTAGAAAAGTATGTCCTATGATCTCAATCTATGCATGATGTCTCGCATGTTTTCCATGAATTTCAAGACCCTCATGAAAAGCAACAATGTATGTTATGAAATTACTCCAAAATTCATGATTTAGGTATATGATATGATAGTAGCATGATTTCTAGAATCTTACAATGAATTAGCACTATTTTCAAGTTATGGCCCTTATGAATTATCTACATGATTTTATCATTATTTTATATATATGTTTTGATGTTTTGTAATTTTACGACATTTTCGATGCTTAAAACTAAGAAAATATGCAAATTCTGGGTATTTTTATGTAGATATGATGCATTTGTGTTAAATGTTGCAGAAAAACAGGCCCGAGACGGGAAATAGGTAGAGTAAGGCATAAATGGACTAAACTGAAGGCTGATGCCCAGACCACGAGTCATTGTCTCAATGTACGACTCGTGCCTAGAGTCGTGAGGAGAAGATCAAGTTTTAATGCTGAGAAACAGTGCACTTAACGGGTTGAAGGCACGTCTCATCACATCTTGTAATGAGTCGTTGAGCCAGTTGTGAAGATTGGGAAGATGATTTATGAAAAATACCTAGTGAAGGAAACAAAAGAAGTAATGAGTCGTCGGATGATTGGACGACTCGTCATGAGAACACTGGGCCTACTGCCGAGGACGACTGATTTTCACTGATTACGACTCATTAGGAGACCTAAAGAGTCGTTACTTGGCCCGTTACCCCTGCCAACTTGGAATCCAATTTTAGTTAGGATAAGATTAGTTTGGAACTATAAATACAATATTTGGGTTTATTTTCTGGGTACAGTTATTTTTACCAATTTTCACGTGGATTCTAGTGTTGCTAACGATATTTTTTAGTTCAAGAAACAAAGTTTGTAATTTTGTTCTTGATTTTGGAAATCATACGAAATTGAAGTTTTGTTCATAAGTTTTGGAGTTTTATTCAATACACATGGTTTTCTTCTACGAGTTTTTGTAAGTTACAATTATGATTTATTCTATATTTTGTGATTGTGATTATTCAAGCATCAGTAGATAAACCCATAACTAGGGTTTTGGGAACCATGATGAATTAACACACATAGGTTAAACACTTAGTGATTCTGGAATTGGGTTTAATGCATGTATTCTTTTTCCCTTTATTTTAATTATTTCTTAATGGTTGCAAATGTTTAAAGTTGCCTTATTCTTACTTACCGGATCAAGGGGGTAATGAATGGGAAAAGGGATTAACAATGGAGATTTGACGCTATCAACTCTCATCTAATAGCTTGAACTTTTCCGGGGATATCTAATCCGATATTAAGGGTAAGGGTTAATTAAGCATACACCCGTATACAGACCAAGTTGCGTTGTGATAATCATCTAGATAAGGGACCAACCATTTAAGTGAACCTAACTTACCAATATTGCATACTAAACACCGGAATAGATCACTAGTGTAAAAACCTTGTGGTTATGAAGTCATGGGGAATGCAATCCTAATAACTTGTCGATTGAATACAAATCGAAATTAATTTAAAATTTTACTAGTCTTTACTCTTGTCTATTATTTTATTTTTCAATTCTATCCCCCAGGAATTAAGTCAATCTATAGTAATATCTATTCACATTAACTCAAGTTCTTTCCATATTCCTCGTGGGATCGACCCCAACCTTTGTTGGGTTCTATATGTGACATCGACTGCTTTATATCTCCATTTGTGAGCTGTAATTTGGGCGACATCATGTTTAAAGTATGATTTAAATCTATGAGTTTTCATGAATATAGAACCCATAATTTATATTATTCTCTTGGATCACGATTCTATGAATTTAGTAAGAAAAGCATGCTTATGATTTCCCTAGACTCTTAGGCCTCAGGTTAGCTGAAAGTTCTTTGTCTTGATCCTTATCTTAAATTAGGGTAGAACTTGTATGATTTAGAGTCAAACAAAAATGTTATGTTGATATGGTAGATGTTACTCAAGTTATGAATGATTAGCATAGATATTTGAATTTAAGTTAATGTCTTGGTATATTCGGTCTCAAAGTCTCATTCAACACTCAGAACACTTAGAGCTTTGTAGAAATGTCAGCTGATTAGTATGTCTATTGTCAGTCTTGAGAAACTTAGTAAACTCAGTACTACCAGTTTCCAACATAGTCAGTATTCTTTAGAATGCTACGATGCTTTCAGATAAAGCATCACTGACAAGTCTTAGAATACCAATTTCCAGCATAGTTAGTGTTCTTTAGGCTGTTATGAGACTTTTAGGAAAGAAGCTCTAATAAGTCTCAGGACACCGGTATTTTCAGTTATCAGGTCTTTTAGACTCTCGGGACACTTCGATATAAGTAGTTTTGATCTAGTCTTAGAACATCAGCTTCGAGCTATCAGTACTGTTAAGTATAATTAGGTTTCCAGTTGGGAGTAGGACTTAGCACCGAGAGAGCCAAGGTTAGCACATCCAGTTTCCCAGAACTACATTGCCACCATTGATTATTAGCCTGAATAGGCCCTTGACAGTGATCTCACAGTTCAGCCACTATATGCTGGAAAGGTGTAGTGGGTTTTCTTCGATAGGGTGTATACATCGGACTCCACGTCTAGCTCACGTGGTTACATGTTAGTTATAGCCTCTCCCACAAAGCAGTTCAGTCCAGTACAGTCATAGTCTCCAATTCTTTTAGTCTTTCAGATTTTAGGACATGCTTTTGACCTTCAGGCAGTTATTAACACTTACAGTATTGTCAGACTTTTAGATTCCTTCAGTACTAAGATTTCAGATTTGGTCATTGCATGTCTTGTCAATGCGGTTTTGTTGATTTTAAGTATTCTTATGAATGTTTTAGTTTCTTCTCGCATACTCAGTACATTTAAAGTACTGACTGCATAACTTTTATGCTATATCATTTTATGATATAGATCTAGGTTTCCAGACTCAGCCGGCGGTTAGACACATTCTATACTCTATCAGCTGACATTGGTGAGTCATCATCTTCCGAGAACAAGAGTTATGTTTTCTTTATTTCAGTATATTTCTAGTTTTCAGATTTTAGAGTTAGCTCGGGACTTGTCCCAGCAACTCATCAAATTAATAGGAGCTTTCACACAGTGTTGTGTTGCTTTTAGCTTATGAATCAATGTTGTCATCAGATTTTTTTATCCTTTCCTTTGATAGTTATATTTTAGTTAAGCTTCCCTCAAATATGTTGTAATACCCCGAAAGTTCCTAGGACTAGACTCAGGAATTTGAAATGAGAAGTAGCAGAAAGATCTGAGATTTTAATCAGAACAACTTGTGGTACTAGTTGTTGGAGGGTCTAACGAACTGTGGCAGACACTCGTGGTCAGGTTCTTCAAAAGTAGATTCATAGGTAACATGTCCATGGTATGACCCGTAGGATGAGCTAACGAGTCATAGGTTGAGGTTATTGGTTGTCACCAGGGTTCCAGGCTTTGATGGTATGAGTCGTAGTACGATTGGTTGTGAGAAACAATGAGTTATGATCTATGCCCGTAGGAAGGAGCAGGAAAATCCCCCAGTCGAGGTAATGGATGGAACCCATGACTCGTTCATTGAAGGGACGATTTGTTGTGTGACTAGTGGGAAGTCCATATGTAGGTTCCTTCAGAGGCAGCAACGGGAGGTAGTAGCGGGTTGTTATTTTTAGTAACGACCCATCCTGTCGAGTCATGGTTTAAGGACCTGAGAAGTTAAGAAATGATGGAAGGAGTAACCGACGGATACCATGAGTGGTGATATCAAGGGATGACCTGTAAAAGCTTATTGGTGGAATGGCATAAAGAAGGACAAAGTGGTGTTTGTGGCTAAGTGTTCGAATTGTCAACAGGTGAAGGTTGAAAATCAAAGACCCAGAGGGGTGCTTCAAGATATTAGCGTTCCTACTTGGAAGTGGGAGGAAATAAATATAGACTTCATTATGGAGTTGCCTCGTACTCATCGACAATATGACTTTATTTGGGTTGTTGTAGACAGGTTGACAAAAGCAGCTCATTTTCTACTTGTCAAAATTACCGATTTAGTGGAGGATTATGCTAAATTATATATTCGGGAGTTAGTTTGGTTTCATGGAGTGCCTTTTTCCATCATATCAAATAGAGATACTCAATTTTACCTCCCAATTTTGGAGATCGTTTCAGAAGGGACTTGGTACTTAAGTCAAGCTTAGCACAACATTTCACCCGCAAATAGATGGTCAGGCTGAACGAACCATCCAGACTCTTGAGGAAATATTGAGGGAGTGTGTGATTGATTTCAAGGGTAGATGGGATGATCATTTTCCTCTCACTGAATTTGCATATAACAACAGCTACCATTCCAACATTCACATGTCTCCGTTTGAGGTTCTTTATGGGTGGAGATGTAGATTGCCTATTGGTTGGTTCGAATTCGGTGAAGCTAGTTGATAGGACCAGATACAGTCATGAGGCTATAGAGAAGGTTCATCTTATAAGGGAAAGGTTGAAGACAGCCCAGAGTCATCAAAAGTCCTATGCGGATGTGAGGAGGAGAGAACTGGAGTTAGAAGTTGATGATTGGGTGTTTTTGAAGGTATCTCCCATGAAGGGAGTGATGCGATTAGGAAAGAAAGGGAAACTCAATCCTTGTTATGTTGGCCCGTTGGATTGTGAAACGTGCTGGTAAGGTAGCATATGAATTGGAGTTGCCCTCAAATTTGGCTTCAGCGCATCCTGTGTTTCATGTGTCTCTTTTGAAGAAGTGCATGGGTGATCCGGCTTTGGTTGTTCTAATGGAGAGCATAGGTGTGAAGGATAGCCTCAGCTACGAAGAGGTTTCGGTGGAAATACTAGATTGTTAGGTTCATAAGCTAATAAATAAGGAAATAGCTTAAGTAAAGGTTTTGTGGTGGAACCAGCATGTTGAGGGAGCCATATGGGAAGCCGAAGTAGATATGCTGGCTAAATACCCGCATCTATTCCCTTCCGGCTTAGTTTTAGCTTGAGGTATTAGTTTTCTCCTTAGTTTTCTATTCAGTTTCATGTTCAGTTTATGTGTTCCAGTTTCTTTCATGTCGATGCATGTATGTGTGATTCATGAATTCAGTTCAGTCATGTATTCCAGTCCAAGGGTCAGTCACTCCGTCAGTTTTCAATGATTGATGTTCAGTATCTGAGGTATTAGTTTTATTTTTTCCTAGCTTTTTGTATGTTCATTCACATTCGAGGACGAATGTTCCCAAGGGGGAGATATTGCAATACCCCGAAAGTGCATAAGAATAGACTCGGGAATTTGAAATTAGAAGAAGCAAAAAGATATGAGATTTACTCAGAACGACTTGTGGTACGAGTCGTATGAGGGTCTAACAAACCGTGGGAGACACTCCTGCTCAGGTTCTGCAGAAGTAGACTAAGAGGTAATGGGTCCATTGTACGACCCATAGGATGAGGTAGCGAGTCATGTTATGTGCCCATTGAAAGGAGGAGGAAAATCCCCTAGTTGAGGTAACGATGGAACCCACGACTCGTTGGATGAAGGTAGAGTCGTGGTGTGACTTGTGGGAAGTCTAGATGCAGGTTCCATCAGAGGCAGCAATGGGATGTAGTAACGGATCATTGTTTGTAGTAACTACCCATCCTGTCAAGTCGTGGTATTAGGACCTGAGAAGTAAAGAAATGATGGAGGGAGTAACGGATGGATACCACAAATCGTGGTATCAAGGGATGACCCGTGGTATCGTCATTGTCATTGGCAGTGCAGAAATTCCAAACTTTTTATTAAGGGTATTTTCGTAATTCCTAAGCTCTAAGGTCCTAAATTACGTCATTTTATGCTCAGTTAGCAAGGTTTAAAGAGTGTTAAACCTATTCTAAGCCTTACCATTCCATTCATGCAAATTTATAGGTCTTCCTTGGAGATCAAGCTTGAAAATTCCCCAATTTTTCTCCAATATTCTTTAGGCTTTCAAGAGGGAGTGTAAATCAGATTTATCCAGGTATGTGAGGCTATGAATTAGAGTTCCTTTAACTCTCATACTCAAAATTCTTCTCAATTTCATGGATTTCAATTCTAGATTCCAATTCATGATCAATTCTTGTGAAATTCTCTATGATTTATCTATGGGTCAATTCCTTTCATGTATCACATCATGTTCTATGATCTATGGGCAGATTTTATAGCTATTTTAATTATTAATTTACAGTCTCAAATTTTAATTAAATTATTCCCAATTATGTAAGTTTCATGAAAAGTCAAGTTATGATTCTATTATGATTTGATCTTACAAAGTCTAAATTATGATTTATGGTTCATGTTATGATTTCTGTTCAAGTACTCTTCATGGACTTATGAATATCAAGTATATAGATGTTTTACAAGTATGCATGGTTTTCATGATTTATGGATTTATGACTCTTGGCCAATTCATGAGCCCTTATTCATGGCTAATCATGTATTTCAAGTGGGATCCATCATTTTATTATTTTAATTTGGCCATGAATTTAATGAATGATTTCACGATTACTATATGAGCCCTCACGTGCATGTTTTTAGGAGTAGTGTCTAGCAACATGTAGGCTCGGTGTTCATGTAAACCCCGTGGTATCAGAACTACGTTCCACCATAGGTATATATATATATTTTAATTATTGGATCCTTATGATATCAACATTCATGCATGTCCACTTGCTTGGCAAGCCAGGGGCAGTCCAGACCACTTGGGCGAAATAGTGGGCCATCATGTAAGCTCTATCATGATGGTGTTGATTAAGACGAGTCCTCCCATTGTTCCTCATGTCTTATGCATGGTTATTTTTATGTTACTTTGGCTCAAGTTATATTTTATAAAGTTTTCTCTTATGACTATGATTATGCTTGGTTTACAAGTTGTTTTAAAACCTTGAGCCCTTATGTTTACATTATGATATTTACTTTATGATCATGTTCTCCTACTCTTACGAACTCTTATGCATATTAACGGTCCGGTTTTACTTACCTTGCATACTCAATACATTCCAAGTACTGACCACATACTCTATGGCTTATCATTTCATGATACAGAGTCAGACATTCAGGTTCAGTCCCGCGTTAGCTTGATCCTCAGAGTTTGCATCCCTTAGTCAGAGTTGGTGAGTTCTCATCCTTCGAGGACCCTTTTATCAACTTATGTTTAGTTTTTCAGCTTTAGTCTTTAGTGAGTTAGTTGGGGTCTTGTCCCATCAACTTGTCAGTATGTAGAGGCTTATCAAACATAGTGTGCATTCAGCTTCAGAAATGTGTTATGTATTCAGATGTTCAAATGTTACTCTATTTTCAGACTTTCGCTATTATGTATGTTAGACTTCCACATTATTATTTTGAGTTTTAGATATCATGTTCATCCCGTGGGTCAACTTGGAGTCTCTCGGGGTTCTTTGTCCTGTGTCTCGTTCCGGGCCTATGTTCGGATCTTGACAAACTTAGTATCAGAGCATTAGGTTTTGACGTGTCCCCAGATTTCTAAAAGCCGCGTTAGTAGAGTATTTTTAATTGGTGTGAAGCACGCCACACATATAACAAAAAGGCTACGAAACATTTAGGAAATTTCCCTTCTTTCATGATCTATGTCATGCAATGAAATGTCCCTCTATCCTTCTAACTCGTGCTATACGCATTTGTAGAATCATGCCTCCTCGCCGAGTAGACGGAAGAAGATAAACAAAAATGGAAATGGCCATGAGAATGGCAACGAAGATGGGCACCAATAGGCCCTACTAGCCCCCGAGGATCATATGCCCGAGCAGGTGGCCCATGAAGAGTTTAGGGCTGCCATTTAGATGTTGGCATAGGCATTGACAACCCAGGTCAACATGCAGGCAGTAGACCATGTGTCCCAGAATGGGAATGCGGTAGCAGCGAGAGTAAGAGATTTTCTTAGGATGAACCCTCTGGAGTTTCTTAGACTGAAGGTGGGTGAGGATCTGAATGAGTTTATTGTTGAAATTATGAAGATCACCCAAATCTTGGGGGTGATGGGGGAGGAGTGCGCAGATCCAACCTCATATCAGTTGAAAGGGGTTGCGCATATCTGGTTCAAACAGTGGAAGGATAGTATGGTAGTTGGAGCGAGCCCCATTGGTTGGGATGAGTTCTATTCCGCGTTTTTGGATCGGTTCTTTCTCCCCCAGAGATGAGGGAAATCAAAGCAGCTAAATTTGTGAATTTAAGGTAGAAAAACATGATGGTCCAGGAATATGCTTTGGAGTTCACTTGTTTGTCCAAATATGCACCAGAGCTGGTGGCTGATTAGAGAGCTCGGGTGAGCAGGTTTGTGCACAGAGTAGCAGACTACCTAGTCAAGGATTGTAGGACCTCTATGCTTCATTAGGACATTGACTTTCCTCAATTGGTTTTGTACGCCCAACAGATGGAGGTAGTGCATCTGAGAGAGGGAGGCCAATAGAGCTAGGACAAACAATTATGGGTTCTCCCAACAGAGATCGGGAGGCGGACATCGTCGGTAGTCTCATCATAGTCATTGGCTCCAGTGCCATCATTGACCAGTGCTCTATCTAGACCATGAGGTGATCAGAGGAGCGCAACATTAGGTTTGAGGGGAGAATAGAGCATGCAGGCAGAGCGTACCTTTTTGGTATGCGGAAAGTGTGGCAAGAATCATATAGGGGAGTGCTTGATTGGGTCAGATATCTGTTTTGAGTGTGGTAGACCCGGGCATAGGCTCCAGAAAGAGTGTCCTTTAGCTATACATGGTGATGGTAGAGGTCATGCTCAGGCTACCAGCTCAGCAGCACCACCAGTATGCCCAACTCAATAGGGTGCATCCACCAATGTAGGTGGTGGCTTGTGCCAGAATAGGTTTTATGCCCTTGCATCTCGACAAGAGTAGGAACTTCACCAGATGTAACCATCCGTATGTTACGATTATTCCACCTTGATATATATGCATTGTTAGATCCAGGGGCTATTTTATCTTTTGTGATACCCTATGTTGCTAGTAGTTTCAGAGTCTGTCCCAAAATCCTATCAGAACCCTTCTCAGTCTCTACTCCAATTGGTGATTCAGTTATAGCTCAATGGGTATATAGAAATTGCCCTATCATAGTCTTTCAGAAAGACACATCAGCAGATTTAGTAGAGATAGCCATGACAGATTTTGATGTTATCTTTTGCATGGATTGGCCACATACATGTTATACCTCAGTAAATTGTAGAACCCGTGCGATAGAGTTATGGTTTTCGGGTGAGCCAGTCCTAGAGTGGAAGGGTAGTTCAGCTGTTCCTGTAGGTCACTTAATTTCCTACCTTAAGGCCAGAATGATGATTTCTAAGGGTTGCATGTACCATTTAGATAGGGTTAAGGCTGCTACTCTAAAGCCCCAACTATCCAGTCAGTTTATGTAGTGTGTGAATATCCATAAGTATTTCGAAATGATTTACCGGGAATTCCTCCCAAGTGGGAGATCGATGTTGGTATTGACCTTCTTTTTGATACGCAACACATATCTATTCCTCCTTACAGAGTGGCTCCAACTGAGCTAAAAGAGTTGAAGGAGCAGTTGAAGGATCTTTTGGACAAGGGTTTCGTTAGACCAAAAAAATCCCCATAGGGTGCACCAACTCTCTTTGTTCGGAAGAAAAATGGTTTCCTTTGGATGTGCATTGATTATTGGAAATTGAACAAGGTCACCGTCAAGAACAAGTATCCTCTCCCCAGAATTGATGACTTGTTTGACCAACTTCAGGGTGCTAAATATTTCCCAAAATAGACCTCTGACCCGGATATCATCAGCTCAGGTTTCAGGAGAGTGACATTCCAAAAAAAGCCTTCAAGACTCGGTATGGTCACTATGAGCTTGTAATTATGTCTTTTGGGCTAACGAATGCTCCTACAACTTTTATGGATTTTATGAACAGGGTGTTCGAGCCGTATTTGGATATGTTTGTGATCTTGTTCATATATGACATTCTCATATACTCTTAGAGAAAAGAGGAGCATGTTGCTCATTTGAGGGTGGTACTATAGACTCTTAATTATCACCATCTGTGTGCTAAATTGAGCAAGTGTAAGTTTTGGTTAAACCCAGTAGCATTTTTGGGTCACATGGTGTCAAGTGAGGGTGTACAGGTGGACTCTCAAAAGATAGAAGTTGTGAAGAATTGGCCTAGACTAGTTAGTCCTTCGAATATCAGGAGTTTCTTGGGTTTAGCTGGTTACTACCAGAGGTTTATTGAAGGGTTTTCATTAATTGTGGCACTGTTGACTAAGTTGACCCAGAAGAGAGTGAAGTTGCAATGGTCAAAAGCCTGTGTGAAGAGTTTCTAGAAGTTGAAGACTCGACTCACCTCAGCACCAGTGTTGACCCTAACTAAGGGTACCCATGGGTTTGTGGTATATTATGACGCCTCGAGGATCATCCTCGATTATGTATTAATGCAGCATAGTAAGGTTATAGCTTATGCTTCCAGGCAGCTGAAGGTCCATGAGAAGAACTATGCAACTCACGACCTCGAGTTGGAATTAGTAGTATTTTCCATAAAGATTTGGAGACACTATCTGTATGGTGTCCATGTGGATGTGTTTAAGGACCACAAAAGCCTATAGTACATGTTTACTAAGAAGGATCTAAATCTACATCAAAGAAGATGGTCGGAGCTTCTCAAATATTATGATATAAGTGTCCTTTACCGTTCGGACAAGGCTAATGTGGTGGCAGATGCTCTTAGACGGATTTCTATGGAGAGTGTGACCCATGTAAATGAGGAGAAGAAAGAGTTAGTGAAGGATGTGCATCAGCTTGCACGACTAGGAGTTCCTGTTGTTGACTCGATGAATGGTGGTGTCATTGTTCAGAACATATCAGAATTTTCCTTGGTGATCGAGATCAAAGCTAGATAAGACGAGGATCATATTTTTTTAAAGTTGAATAAAGTCATTCAGAATAAGAAGGTGGACGTTTTCTCCCAGGGGTAGATGGTGTACTATGATATTAGGGTCATTTGTGTGTATCGGGTATTGATGGCTTGAGGAAGCAGATGTTGCATGAGGCTCATGGTTCCAGATATTCTATACATCCAGGTGCCACCAAAATGTACCGCGACCTACGGGAAGTTATATTGGTGGAATGGCATAAAGAAGGATATAACAGAGTTTGTGGCTAAGAGTCTGAATTGTTGATAGGTGAAGGTTGAGCATCAAAGACCCAGAGTTGTGCTTCAAGACATTAGCATTCCTACTCATAAGTGGGAGGAAATCAATATGGACTTCATTATGGGGTTGCCTCGTACTCGTCGATAGTATGAATCTATTTGGGTTGTTATAGACCGGTTGACTAAAGTAGCTCATTTTCTACCTGTCAAAACTACCGATTCAGCAGAGGATTATGCTAAATTGTATATTCGGGAGTTAGTTCGGTTGCATGGAGTGCCCTCGTCCATCATATCAGATGGAGGTACTCAGTTTACCTCCTAGTTTTGGAGATCGTTTCAGAAGGGACTTGGTACTTAGGTCAAGCTTAGCACAACATTTCACCTGCAAACAGATGGTTAGGATGAACGGACCATCCAGACTCTTGAGGAAATGTTGAGGGTGTGTGTGATTGATTTCAAGGTAGTTTAGATGATCATTTGCCTCTCATTGAATTTGCATATAACATTAACTACCATTCCAACATTCGGATGGTTCCGTTTGAGGCTGTTTATGGGCAGAGATGTAGATCACCTATTGATTTGTTCGAAGTCGGTGAAGCTACATTGATAGGATCAGATTCAGTCATGAGGCTACGGAGAAGGTTCAACTTATAAGGGAAAGGTTGAAGACATTCTAGAGTTGTCAAAAGTCATATGCGGATGTGAGGAGGAGAGAACTGGAGTTTGAAGTTGATGATTGGGTGTTTTTGAAGGTATCTCCCATGAAGGGAGTGATGAGATTCGAAAAGAAAGGGAAACTCAATCCCCTATTTGTTGGCCCATACAGGATTGTGAAACGTGTTGGCAAGGTAGCGTATGAGTTGGAGTTGCCCTTAGATTTGGCTTCAGTGCATCTGGTGTTTCATGTGTCGCATTTGAAGAAGTGCATGGGTGATCCGGCTTTGGTTGTTACAGTGGAGAGCATATGTGTGAAGGATAGCCTCAGCTACGAAGAGGTTCTGGTGGAAATACTTGATCGTCAGGTTTGGAAGCTAAGAAATAATGAAGTAGCTTCAGTAAAGGTTTTGTGGCAGAATCAGCATTTTGAGGGAGCCACATGGGAAGTCGAAGAAGATATGATGGCTAAATATCCGCATCTATTCCCTTCTGTCTTAGTTTCAGCTTGAGTTATCAGCTTTCTCCTTAGTATCCTATTCAGTTTCATGTTCAGTTTATGTATTCCAGTTTCTTTCATGTTGATGCATGTATGTGTTATTCATGAATTCAGTTCAGTCATGTATTCCAGTCCGGGGTCAGTCACTCCTTCAATTTTCTGTGATTAATGTTCAGTATCTGAGGTATCAGTTCTATTTTTTCCCAGCTTTCAATATGTTTATTCACATTCGAGGACGAATATTCCCAATGGGGAGATATTGTAATACCCCGAAAGTGCCTAAGACTAGACTCATGAATTTGAAATGAGAAGCATTAGAAAGACCTGAGATTTTACTCAGAACGACTTGTGGTACAAGTCGTTGGAGGGCCTAACGAACCGTGGGAGACACTCATGGTTAGGTTCTGCAGAAGTAGGCTCAGAGGTAACAAGTCCATGGTACGACCTGAGGATGAGGTAACGAGTCATAGGTTGGGTTCATTGGTTATCACCAGGGTACCAGGCTTGGATGGTATGAGTTATACTACGACTGGTTATGAGAAACAATGAGTCGTGTTATCTTCCCATGGGAAGGAGGAAGAAAATCCCCCAGTCGAGGTAACAGATGGAACCCACGACTCATTGGATGAAGGTATGTGTCGTGGTGTGACTCGTGGGATGTCCAGATGCAGGTTCCTTCAGAGGTAGCAAGGGGTGGAAGTAACGGATCGTTGTTTGTAATAACGACCTGTCCTGTCGAGTCTTGGTATTAGGACCTTAAAACTTATGAATGATAGAGGGAGTAATGGGCGGATACCACGAGTCGTGGTATCAAGGAATGACCCGTGATATCAATCGTTGTCACTGGCAGTGCAGAAATTTCAGACTTTTTTTTAAGGATATTGTCATAATTCCTAAGCTCTAAGGTCCTAAACTACGTCGTTTTAAGCTCAGTTAGCAGGGTTTTAAGAGTGTTAAACCTATCCTAAGCCTTACCATTCCATGCATGCAAATTTAGAGTTCTTCCTTGGAGATCAAGTTTGAAGAATTCTCCAATTTCCTTTGGGCTTTCAAGAGGGAGTGTAAATCAGATTTAACCAGGTATGTGAGGCTATGAATGAAAGCTCCTTTAACTCTCATGCTCAAAATTCTTCACAATTCCATGGATTTCAATTCTAGATTCCAATTCATGATCTTATGGATTTATCCCAATTCTTGTGAAATTTTGTATGATCTATCTATATATCAATTCCTTTCATGTATCAAATCATATTCTATGATCTATGGGAAAATTTTATATCTATTTTGATTATTAATTTATAGTCTCAAGTTTTAATTAAATTATGCCCAATTATGTAAGTTTCGTGAAAAGCCAAGTTATGATTCTATTATGATTTAATCTTAATAAGTCTAACTTATGATTTAGGATTCATGTTATGATTTCTCTTCAAGTACTCTTGATGGATTTATGAATATCAAGTATATAAATTTTTTACAAGTACATGGTTTTCATGATTTATGGATTTATGACTCTTGGCCAATTCATGAGTCCTTATTCATGGCTAACCAAGTATTTCAAGTGGGATGCATCATGTTATTATTTTAATTTGGCCATGAATTTCATGAATGATTTCACGGTTACTATATGAGCCCTCACGTGCATGTTTTTAGGAGCAATGTCTAGCACAATGTAGGCTCGGTGTTCAGGTAAACCCCGTGGTCTTAGAACTACGTCCCTCAGCCATAGTTGGTGAGTCCTCATCTTTCGAGGACCCTTTTATCAGCTTATGCTCAGTATTTTCAGCTTCAGTTTTTAGTGAGTTAGTTGGGGTCTTGTCCCATCAACTCATCAGTATGTAGAGGCTTATTAGACATAGTGTGTATTCAGCTCCAAAAATATGTTATGTATTTAGATGTTTAGATGTTACTATATTTTCAGACTTTCGCTATTATGTATATTAGACTTCCGCATTATTACATTGAGTTTAGATATCATGTTTATATCATGGGTAGACTTGGAGCCTCTCCGGGGTTCTTTGTCTCGTGTCTTGATCCGGGCCTATGTTCTGGTTGTGATATATGTTCTATTAGTTGTTGTCATGATAGAAATTATATTATGCCATGGGTTAGCTTATGGTCACTTGTGGCTCTAAGTACCGTGTCGCGTCCAGGGTGTAAACTCGAGTTGTGACAACAACCCCAAGTCTTCAAGCTTTAAAGAGTAATATACTTAGCTGGGATAGGGCCTCATCCTACCTATCAGTTGTACAATAAAAGACTAACCATCTTCTAGATCTAGTAACTCTAGAATAAGTGGAGCTGACTAATCTGTTGAACTTGGATATACTACTAAGAAGGCATGTTTACCTATCTATCATGACTTGCAGGCAAGAATGCACCGCCTTCTGGCTATGAGGCATGACGATGAAATAATGTATTGAGTATGCAAGGTAATAGAATAACTAAGTAGATATCATAGTATAGTGAAAGTAATCAGGTAAGAGAGTCAAGAATCGACTGAACATACTAACATGTTCCAAGTCGAAGCACCACAATTATCAAACAACAACCTATTTGGGCCCCCATATGCCTGGTTGGTACAAACAACAATAAATAACGTACCTGAGCCCTCACAACACTATAGGTACATATAAACCTATTATCCTTACTAATCGCCCTCTAGGTCCCCGTGAATCATTTGTAATCTAAGCATACAAGGGTCCTATATCTGTAATTCGGCCCATAAGGCTCTTGTATTTGTATTTCTAGCACACAAAGCTCTTGTTCCTATATTCTAAGCACACAAGGCTCTTGTATATATGTTTTGAGCACACAAGGATCCTTTAACATTCTATGTATCACAATATCTCTACCCGCTAATAGTTTGATCCAAAAATACCCCTATTGTTACTTAATGGCTCAAAAATGTTCTTTTCCTAATATATATATTCTTTTTCTTTCTAAACACGTTATTTTTTTATGAAAATATTAGTTTTGAAGAATACCATTGTTATTGCTTCTCTTTTAAAACCACATTAACTAATAAATAAGTAGGAAATAATCTTTCTACAGCCCCTTAAGCATTATGTATATAGTTCCTTAAACATTTTGTATATTACAATAGTCCCTCAGGCATTCTGTACATCTTAATAACCCCTTACGCATTTTGTATAGATTTCAATATCCCTATACATAATGTGGATATAGCCTCCGAGGCACAAATCATATTTCTACAGCTAACCACAACAACCCCGAATGAAACAAAATAATCTAATAGCTCAGAGGCGAGCTACGTAATTATAAATGACATATACGAATAATTTATATGCTTTATCTAGATATGATGTTGCTATCAATAGAGTAAAATTCCCTATACCAAACCACAATAGCCCCCTGGGAAGCAACAAAGACAATAGCTCGAAAGTGATCAATTTAGTGATAAGCAACCTATACATTCTTCTATGTCATACCTAATCAAGAGGTAGCTACTAATAGAATATAGGTCTATACAGGGGATGAATATATCAACTCAAGCAGCCAACAATGAGCAACTATGTCTACAAATAAATCGGCAATAATAATCAAGTTGTATCATTTCTACACTTTAAGGAACTTGTTAAAGAAAGGAATAGCCTTAACATACCTACATCCTATTAAATCAAGGTGTAAACTCAATCAATAAAAAAGGAGAAGAAGTTATACGAAAATCTGACAAAGGATACAAATTTATATTATAGAATACTATCTGGGTTCTAAAGGGGCTAGAAACTAATAAAAGGAGGTTCTTACCTCACTGCACAACCTAAATACTACCAAAAACTCAGTACATGGCTGACTACACTACCACAACACCTAAGAAGATACATCACGAAATTTATTGGGAAAACTATACCAAAATGATGGGCTCACGACGTGGAGCAACTTTCGTTAAGCTTTTGTGCTAAGAACTGCATTATCTAAGGAGAATTGGACAACAAATGGCCCAAAACTTATCCAAGAACCATACCAAGTGAACCCACAACTTTCTAATATATATTTAGAATATCTTTTCGACATAGAATATCCTAGAAATTTATGTTAGCGCGGAGTGTTGTGTGTAGCACCCGCACAGTGCACACAACCATTCAATAGTGTTTAGTAAAATACTTGCAACATTTTGTACTAAAGCCGGATTGACTAATGATTTAATGAGGAAAAAACTAGAATCATAGACCTTCATTTTTTTGGTGGATCGGCCCTTACATCCCACTAGATTAAGAGAAAAGCTCTGAGTAATCTTACTCAAATTATAGAGAATTTATGAAAGTAATGTGCAATAACTTTTCCTGATTTTATTTTACAACTTGATTGACTTCAACACTTAACATATGATTATTGTATAATTCAAATACCTTATAACACATCCTTATTATCATATTAAGAAGTATTAGTCTTACCCAAAAACTCCAGGTTAAATTAAATATTCTGAACGGGTGGGGTGTTACATCCTTCGCCCCTTAGGACCATTTGTCCTCAAATGACAATCAGACTAGAAGACCAAGTCTTAGGAGGCTTCAAGAATTTCGGCAGAGTCTCTTATATAATTTGGACTATCTAGGCACTTGAAACACAGGAAAGTCCAATTTAGACATTGCACAAGGTGAAACAATAAGCTAATATAACACATATCGGCAAAAAACTATTTGAACAAATCACAACAACAAAAAGAGAAGTCTGTACTCAGGAAGATAACTCACCTCATCCTCCGCAATCTAGGCTGACATACTAACACCTTAGTACTCGAAAAAGGTAAGGGTACATGGATCTCATATCCCCTGGCTTCCTAGATCATTTCCTTGATGTTCTTATTCCTCCACATGACTTTTATAAATGCCACATTGATGTCTCCCAAACGTACACAAGACAACGCGGTGGTCAAGTAATATAGGACTTGAAGTCCCGATTATCGATCCCTAGAGACTTGTAAGATCAATTGTTATAAGATTATTACTTTATTTTTCTATTCTAACAAAACAGATAAAATGGAGAATGGTTAGGAGAATTAAACTATTAAAAACTTGAAATGTAAAATTAACTAAAGGCTAAGATTGTTATAAACTTGTTTGTACTTTAAATGGTGATGAAAATATAGGGAATTGACACTTTTGTATCAGGTTGAGTTCTCAAGATGTGATTACGCTAGACCGATTCCTCTTAAGGTTGCTAGTTTCAAGTTACTATCCCATTCCTTTCCACTCTCCTGAGCATCCAAGGACTATCTCATGAACCCTAACACCTATATCCCTAAGGTCACAAGAGAAACATGAAATGACAGTTATGCCTACTTGTATATCAACTAAATAGGGTTGAAGGGTATATCCCTATCCTCAACAAAAACTTCTAACCTTCAACTGATGGGCCAAAGGATCTTCGAATTTTGTTCTGTATTTACTTTTAATCTTTCAGTTTCCTTTCCCAAGTTCAACCAAAAGTGAATAGATTTACTCACAAGTTGATCAAGATATTGAATAAGCAATTATAACAAGTAAATACAAACAACCTTTATGAAAGAATCAAAACTAGCAATCAACAGTCTTTCAAACTTCAAGCATCAACTATGGTCGAAACCCTAGAATGGGTGTTTAGCCACTCATAAAAGAGAGGAAAAATAAACCTAACATCATCATTCTCAATAAAACAAGAAAGAAAAGAAGAAACCTAAGTAGAACTTTTCTCTCCTCCCAAAAGCTGCGTTACAACCTTCAAAATGATGAACGATATAACGATCGATATGCTAGAAACACCCTAGCATTTAAATTGCATGAGGTGTAAGATTGTTTTTCGAGGACGAACAAGGATTTAAGTGTGGGGTAAGTGATCTTGGGCAAATTTATATGCCCAAGTGATACTCAAATGTGTTATTTTAGCCTTGTTTATCTATCAATGTTTATACATTCTCATGTGATTAGTAATAAAATGTGAATTTATACTAACCAACATGATTAGCATTGTTTTGCAGGTAAAATGTAATTTTGGGAAGCTAAAATGCATGTTGGAATAGATCGGGGTTGGACTCGGATGTGAGCAAAGGACAAGGCATTGGAAGGCACAAAATAAAGAGGCTCCGCGATGGAGCCGTGTCACGCTGCCATCGCGGAGGCCTTCTGCCTGGATAGGGAATTTTCGGCCTAATTCCAGTAAGGGTTCGCGTTGGGTCTGTGGCACGGTGGCCTAGCTCTGCGTTGCACGTCGTGCCACGTTGGGCCTGATTACCTGGACCCCCAATTTCCAGTGAGGGTCCGCGTTAGTGGTGTGTCACGGAGGCAATGCTCCACGATGCACTCCGTGACATGTTGCTTATTATTCCGGGAAAAATTCCCACTAGTATAAATAGAACACTTAGGTTCATTTTTCAATATTCTGACTTGGTGGAGCAAGAACGTGGGTTACAGGTAGTTGAGGGGATGAAATTATCAGGGTCTTTCTCTCTTTCCTTCTTCTTTAATTCAATTGCTTGTATGTTTAACCCTCATTTAACGATGTTTAATCCACAAATGAGTGGCTAATTCCTCTTCTTGCTGAGGTTAAGAACAGTTGTATTGAAATGTGATTGTTGATTAAATTGGTTTTCCATCTTTCCTTTCATGGTTGTTCTATTGATTCTTGTTCTTACTACATTAATGTGTGGCCTACGTTAATGTACATCTAAAAAGTCCGGTTTCACTCGTGAGAGCAAGAAATTGGAAAGTTGTGAATCAATAGGATATGATCTCTTCTTAGTTTAGGAAAATTGAGAATTGATTTACCTTCAGGATAGAAATATACCTGAAGGTCGTATTAGTCAATTATGGAACCGGTTTTGTATGGCTAGAACATGAATTTCGTTTAATCACAAAAATGTAGGTGGGCGGTTCATGATTCTTAAGTTGGGTTAAATACGAGAGTTTTAATCCATTGGCAATAGTTCTTGACTAGCAACCGGAGGAAAGGTTAACCAATTGATATCGATAATTAATTTCTTTACATGTTCAATTAACCTCAGTATGCTCACATTCATAGTTCAGACTCACATTAGATAGTTGTTTTAGACTTAGCATAAAAATTAGAACCCAAAATATCTAACTCTTGGTTACACTGTTGTCTTCATTGTTAAAATTAAAATATAGAAACACTTGAGTAGTTCATTACCTTATCCCAGTCCCTGTGGGATCGATACTTGGCTTACTTAAGCCACTTTACTACTTGTTCGACCACGTGCACTTGCGTGTAGTTTTATACCCAACAAACTAGCGAACAAGTTTTTGGCGCCGTTGCCGGGGACTGGCAATTGGTGAATTTGTTTTAAGTGTAATTTACTGTAATTTTATTTTCTTAGTGTTGACAACTTGTTCTTAGCCTGTATTTTGCAGATTTAATCTCCGTTGAACACTGGCAAGAGACAAGGAGCTGGTGGACTCGTATTTAGAGCCAGAAAGATTATTTCATCGTCAGCGGAGAGAAGCTCTAGAAAGAAAGCTGCAGTTGCTTAGACAAACACTCATGGAGCAACAACAGAATCCACCAGTAGTACGGGCAATGTTAGTGGCTGAAGAAGTAGCAGCTCGGCCGGTTCGCGAGGTGGCAATCCCACATGCTAATAATTTCACATCTAGCATCCACAAACCAGAGCCAGGAGGGAGGTTCGAGCTCAAACAAAACATGGTGCAATTGCTGCACACTAGCGGGCAGTTTACAGGTCTCCCTCATGAAGATCCACAGCAGCATCTCCAAAATGTTTTGGAGATAAGTGACACTTACATCCCCGCTGGAGTGTCATCAGATTATGTCAGGCTTACATTGTTCCCATTTTCACTATTGGGAGAAGCCAAGAGGTGGTTGAAAGCTGAGCCACCTAATTCTGTTTCTACGTGGGATGATCTTGCAAGGAAATTCTTGATACGATTTTTTCCCTCCGGTAAAACAGCTAGACTTAGAAGTCAAATTCTAAGTTTCAAACAGAGAGAGGGAGAGAATCTATATCAGGTTTGGGAGAGATTCAAGTCCATGTTGCGGGATTGTCCTCATCATCATCAATCCAATGAGGTGCTGGTGCACACTTTTATAGAGGGTTTGGAACCCCATACAAAAATATTGCTAGACTCAGCAGCTGGGGACAAGCGCTGGAGAAAACTTATGAGGAGCTGTATATCTTGTTGAACCGTATTTCGCAGGGCAATCCAGAGTGGAATGCTGATTCATCAAGAGGAGGAACAAGGAAACCAGCAGGAGTTCTAGAGGTGGATGGGTTTACAGCTATTGCTGCACAGATAGCTGCTTTACAGAATCAACTCAACACCCACTTTAGTAACATGACAATGAACCAGCCTCAAGCCCCAGTGAATGCAGTGCAACAGATTTGGTGTGAAGTGTGTGGGAGCAGTGAGCACTCAGCTGAGTGTTGTGGAGCAAATCCTGACTCGGTGAACTTTGTGGGCAATGCACAGAGGAACAACCACCAACAGTATGGCAACAACTACAATTCCAATTGGAGGAATCACCCGAATTTCTCCTGGGGTAGCAACAACCATCAGGGGCAAAGTTCAAGTCAGGGTATGCAAAGGAACCAAGGAGGGCAGCAGAATTATCAAGCACAATTTAGAAACAACATTGCACCTCCTCCACCACCATCACCCAGCATTGAGGAGATGTTCAAGATGATGATAGCTAACCAAGCTCAATTGCAGGCTGACTATGTGAAATTGGCAGCCGAGGTGAAAAACAATCAGTTAGCTACTAAGGCACTTGAATATCAATTTGGGCAATTTGCTGGAGCCCAAAACACCAGGCCTAGAGGAGGACTTCCGAGTGACACAGATCCCAACACCAAGCAGGTGAATGCAGTGACCACAAGGAGTGGTTTGCAGCTGAAAGAGGTGGAACCAGAAAGACCACCTCAACAATCGGGAGAAGTAGAAGTCGAGAGGGAGCAAAGTGATGAGAGAGGGAAGTCAAAGGAAGCTGAATCAGAAAGACCACCACCCCCGTTCCCTCAACGATTAAAGAAACACAAGGAGGAGGCGTGTTTCAAGAAATTCATGGAGGTGCTAAAACAGGTACATATTAACTTACCTCTTGTTGATGTTTTGCAGGGAGTGACGAAGTATGCCAAGTATAGAAAGGACATCGTGGCAAACAAAAGTCGGTTGACTGAGTATGCTACGGTGGCTCTCACGGAGGAGTGCACTTCACGGATACAAAACCGACTGCCCACAAAGCTCAAAGATCCTAGGAGCTTTACTATACTGATTACTATTGGGCAAAGTATCCGTGCTCATGGATTATGTGCTTTGGGAGTGAGCATTAATTTGATGCCGTCATCAGTATTCAAAAAGCTGGGTCTAGGAAGTCCTAGACCCACAACAGTGATTTTGCAATTGGCGGATCGGTCCTTAGCCAGACCTGATGGCATTGTGGAGGACGTTCTGGTGCAAGTTGGCTCCCTGATCTTCCCGGTAGATTTCGTCGTGCTGGATTTTGAACCAGACGCGGAAGTCCTATTTATTTTGGGACGTCCTTTCTTGGCAACCGGGAAAGCGCTGATTGATGTAGCTGCGGGGCAGCTAACCATGCGAGCACACGACAAGATTGAGGTATTTGATATGTTTAAATCCATGAAGCTGCCAGCAATACATGAGGAGCTTTCAGCAATCAGTGTGGTTGAACATGAAGAAATTCGTCAGATTGTTGAATCTCAAGACCCACTGGAAAGAGTGTTGATGTACTCCGATCATTTTGGAGATAGAGACGCCTATGAGGTGGTCCAAATGTTGAATGAGGCACAAAGGCAACCGAGGAAACACGAATTTCAATCATTGATGAGGTCCTTAGAACCGTTGCCGAAACCATCCGTTGAGGAGGCACCAAAGCTGGAACTGAAAGAATTACCTCCCCATTTAAAATATGTCTTTTTGGGGGAAAATGAGACGTTACCAGTCATCATCTCCACAGAATTGACAGAGGCATAGGAGAAAGAAGCATTGGGTGTCCTCAGAAAAAGGAAGAAGGCAATGGGTTGGCAAATGTGAGATATTCAGGGTATCAATCCAGCTTTTTGCACACACAGGATTTTCATGGAGACAGGAGCAAAACCAACTGTTCAGCTGCAACGAAGGCTAAATCTAGCAATGAAGGATGTGGTGAGGAAAGAAATAATCAAGTGGCTTGATGCAGGTGTGGTCTACCCGATTTCAGACAGTGACTGGGTCAGCCCCGTTCAGTGCGTTCCAAAGAAAAGAGGGATGACCGTGGTCACCAATGAGAAAAATGAGTTGATTCCTACACGAACCGTCACAGGCTGGCGGATTTGCATGGACTACAGAAAGCTTAATGAAGACACAAGGAAAGATCATTACCCTATCCCGTTCTTTGATCAAATATTAGATAGGTTGGCTGGACAGGAATATTATTGTTTCCTTGATGGGTACTCTGGTTGTAACCAAATAGCCATAGCTCTGGAAGACCAAGAGAAGACTACTTTTACCTGTCCTTATAGCACATATGCTTTCAGGCGAATTCCATTTGGGTTATGCAATGCACCCGCAACATTCCAAAGATGCATGATGGCTATTTTCCACGACATGGTGGAGGATTTTGTTGAGGTATTTATGGATGATTTTTCTGTTTTCGGTAATTCGTTTGCTACTTATTTGCAGAATCTTGACAGGGTGCTGGCTCGCTGTGAGGAATCCAACCTTGTACTAAACTGGGAGAAATGCCACTTCTTAGTGAAGGAGGGTATTGTCCTTGGCCACAAAGTGTCTCGAAAGGGGTTGGAAGTCGATCGTGCTAAGATCGAGGTTATTGAAAAGTTGCCACCACCTGTGTCAGTGAAAGGTGTTCGCAGTTTTCTTGGGCATGCAGGATTCTACAGACGATTCATCAGAAACATTTCCAAAATTTCTAGACCACTATGCAGATTGCTAGAAAAAGAGGTGAAGTTTGAGTTAAATGATGAGTGTGTGAAAGCATTCGAGGAGTTGAAGCAGAAATTGATAGAAGCACCTATCCTTACTTCTCCGGATTGGGGACAACCGTTTGAGTTGATGTGTGATGCCAGTGATGTGGCTATGGGAGCTGTTTTGGGGCAAAGGAAAAATAAAATCTTTCATTCTATTTATTATGCAAGCAAAACGCTGAATACGACCCAAAGCAATTACACAGTCACAGAGAAATAAATGCTAGCGTTGGTGTTTGCATTTGACAAATTCAGGTCCTATTTGGTGGGTTCAAAAGTAGTGGTGTACACCGATCATGTAGCGATTCGGTACCTATTTAACAAGAAGGATGCTAAGCCCAGACTAATCAGATGGATCCTATTGTTGCAAGAGTTCGATCTTGAGATCAAGGACAGAAAGGGGAGCGAGAATCATTTGGCAGATCACTTATCGCGATTGGAGAGCCGGTCGCATGTGATGGAAAGTGATACCATCAATGAGGAGTTCCCGGATGAGAAGCTCTTGGCAGTAGGGGAAGCTGAAGTTCCTTGGTACGCAGATATAGTCAATTTGCTAGTGAGTGGAGTCTACCCACCTGAGGCAACAGACCAACAGAGAAGGAAATTGAGGCATGATTGTCGGCATTTTGTTTGGGATGAACCATACTTATTTAAAAAGGGACCGGATCAGGTGATGTGAAGATGCATCTTGGAGAGTCAGATTGCAGAGGTGTTGAGGAGCTGTCACTCTTCGTTGTATGGGGGTCACCATGGAGGCGAGCGAACAACACACAAGGTTCTACAGTCAGGATTCTTTTACCCTACACTGTTCAGAGACACTATGGCATACGTCAAAATGTGTGACAGATGTCAGCGTACAGGAACAATTGGTAGAAGACAAGAGATGCCACTGTAGAATATACTAGAAGTAGAGACCTTTGATGTATGGGGCATTGATTTTATGGGCCCGTTCCCACCGTCATTTGGTAATCATTACATCTTGGTGGCTGTAGACTATGTATCAAAATGGGTGGAAGCAATAGCTTGCCCCAGGAATGACAACAAGGTGGTAACAAAATTTGTGAAAAAACATATTCTTACTAGGTTCAGGACACCCCGAGCCATTATCAGTGATGGAGGGGCTCATTTTGTCAACGCAAGTGTCAAGAAACTACTAGCCAAGTATGGGGTGCGCCACAATGTGGCAACAGCATACCACCCCCAAACTAGTGGGCAAGTAGAGGTGTCAAATAGAGAAGTGAAGCAGATTCTCCAGAAAACAGTAAATACACAACGGAACGATTGGTCAAGCAAACTTGATGATGCGTTGTGGGCGTACAGAACTGCTTACAAGACACCGATAGGAACCTCACCATACCGATTGGTCTATGGGAAAGCGTGTCATCTACCGGTGGAGCTAGAGCACCGAGCCTTCTGGGCCGTGAGGAAATTAAATATGGACTTGGAGCTAGCGGGCAGGAAGAGATTAATGCAACTCAGTGAACTTGAAGAGTTCCGCTGGGATGCTTATTGTTCGGTGCGTTTGTTGGGGTTAAAAACCGACACGCAAGTGCACGTGGTCGAACAAGTAGTAAGTGGCTTTAGTAAGCCAAGTATCAATCCACGGAGACTCTGGATAAGTGAAAATTGCTTAAGTATACTATATTATACCTCACTTCTAAATATGCTGACAACAACGTAACCAAAATTTGAATAATTTGTTTTATAAATTTTATACTATAACTACTAACAATTATCTACTTTGAATTTAAACTATGGATATGAGCATGCCGAGGTTAAGAACATGTAATGAAACTGATTATAATCATAAATTGGTTAATCTTTTCTTCCAGTTGCTAGCCAAGAACATTAGCCAAGAGATTAAAACTCTCGTATTTAATCTCACTTAAGAATCATAAACCATCCGTCTACATTTCTGTGATCAAATGCAATTCAGGACCTAGCAATACAATTCCGGTTCCTAAATTGACTAATACGGCTTTCAAGTATATTTCTATCAGGAAAGCACATCAAAACTCAATTTTCCCAAATCAAGTAAAGAACAATATCCTATTAATTCACAACTTTTCAATTTCGTGCTCTCTCGAGTGAAATCGGACTTTTTAGATACACATTAATGTAGGCCACACACCAATGCAGTAAGAACAAGAATTAATAGAACAACATGGAAGAAAAAGATGAAAAACCATATAATTCAATAATCAAAATTCATCACAAGTGTTCATAACCTCAGCAAGGAAGGGAATTAGCCACTCATTTGTGGATTAATCATCCTAAAACAAGTGTTAATCATACAAACAATTGAATTAGAGAAGAGAGAAGGAGAGAAAAAACCCTGAAATTTTCGTCCCTCAACTGCCTGTAACCCACGTCCTTGCTCCACCAAGTCTGAATTATGAAAAAATGAACCTAAGTGTTCTATTTATACTAGTTGGAATTTTTCCCGGAATAACACGCAACGTGTCACGGAGTGCATCGCGGAGCACTGCCTCCGTGACACGGCGTGGACGCGGACCCTCACTGGAAATTGGGGGTCTGGGAATAAAGCATCAACGTGGCACGACGTGCAATGCGGAGGCTTGCCACCGTGCCACGGAGCTGTCGCGAGCCTCCACTGGAATTGATGCATTTTTCACCCTCCAGGAAGAATGCCTCCGCGATGGTAGCGTGACACAGCTCCATCGCGGAGCCCCTTTAATTGGTGCAGTCCAATGCTTTTTCCCTTGCTCGCATCCAACTCCAACTCCGATATCATCCAACATGCATTTTAGCTTTCCGAAATCACATTTTACCTACAAAACAATGCTAATCATGTTGGTTAGTATAAATTCACATTTTATTACCAATTACATGAAAATGTATACACATTGCTAGATAAACAAGGTGAAAATGATACGTTTGAGTATCACTTGGGCATATAAATCTGCCCAAGATCACTTATGAGAGTGCTAAGTACTACAAGGAAAGAACATAAAGGTGGCATGACAAGCATGTGGTGCACCGCATTTTTGAACCAGGGCAGAAGGTATTGCTCTTCAATTCAAGATTGAAGTTGTTTCCGGGAAAGCTGAGGTCTAAATGGTCGGGGCCATTTGAAGTGGTAAGAATGACCCCGCATGGGGCTGTAGAGTTGTGGCAAGAAGATCGGAGTGCCACGTCCTTAGTCAATGGGTAGAGATGTAAGCACTACTGGGGGGAGGATGGTGGTCGAGAGAAAATGTCCATCACCCTAGAGGACAACTGAGCTGGATGACGTCGAGCCGCGACGGTAAACCAGGCGCTGCACGGGAGGCAACCCGTGAAATTTTTCTTTGTAAATTGTGAATAGATTTTTCTTTTTTCTATTTTCTTGATTAACAACAAAATTTTAAGTTTTTTATTTTTGTTTTTACTTTTATTTTGAGTGAAACCTATAATTCTAACAAAATTTTTGTAGTAAGATGAATTTCAGGTCAAACGGAGGGAAAATATGCAAGGAATCGCAAAGGAAAATTCGAGATATGAAAATCAAGAAAAAGTGGCAAAACAGTGAGCTAGGGCGATAGCTCCGTGTCATGGAGGAGGGCCTCCGCCTTACCCTCCGTGACACGTTGAGGTGTAAATCCAGAATTTTAAAAGAATTGCAGTACACCCTCGCGTCAGCTCCGTGTCACGGAGGCAGTGCACCGCGATGCACTCCGTGACACGTTGCTGTGTATATCGCGACGGGTCACACCAGGTCGCCGGGTGACCCGCGCGAATTTCCCACTTTTAAACCCCGAATCCCCCTCAATTTTCCTTATTTCTCACACACTCCGCGACCAATCCCCCCAAAACCCCTCCCCCTTCAACGTGACACGGAATAGGCCAAGGATTTCATCGAGTTTTGTTTAATTCTTCAAATTCAAGGTATGTTCTTCAATTCCATCTCATTTCTCGTCGATTTTCTTCGATATTGAACATGTGATATGAGCTAAACTTGCCCTAAGTAGAAAGTAAGCGTAAATTCAATTAGATTATTGTTGATGGATGTTCGGAGTATCATTGTGACTGCTTGAACTCGTTAATTGCATAATTTAATCGAATTTTTGATACAATCGTAGTTAGGGCTTGCTTTTCCATTTGAAGTGGAAAAATGTAGTGAAATCGTGAAATTCATGCTAGGTTGTATATGTTGAGTGAGATGAGTCGATGTGCTAATTGTTATTATGCTAAAAGACCGACGGATTCTCGGGTTAGGGGAATATTGAAATTTGCAAGAATTGGGTGAGTTGTATAGGTTCATGTAGATAAATTCTTGTTGTTTTCATTTCTTTGTTTCTCCTTGCTAAGTGTGATGGGACAAAATTTTATCGATGGTAATGATTGTGGTTAGCTGTACGAAGTCTGAGTAGTACATAGAATATATACCGTCGAATTCTTCGAATGCACTAAGCATGTTCGTTATATTTGTTTGTTTGTTTGTGTGAATAAGTATGACCTTGCCATAATGTTGTAGTTTTAGCTAAGAACTAAGTGTGGGGTAGCCGAGCTTAACCCAACCTTAGCCGAAACAAATTTTCATTGGCTTAACATTGAACTTGTCTGTTTGGGTTGACAGGAAGAATGGCAAGCAGGCAAGAAAAGGGGAAAGGCGCATCAACATCTGGCGCCGGAAGAAAGAGAATCAGACTGGACACAGCAGTCCCAGCAGCACCAGTAGTTCCACGTGGCCAACGCCGCCAATACGGAACCAGGTGGGTGACAGAAGGGGGGAAGAAGTGGTATGCCAAGCACAAGGAGAGCAAGTACTTCCCCGAGGAACACATAGCACGGGAACCGTTGGCATAGGAGTTCCCTAGGATTGTCCACAGGATCGAGGAAGTTGGGCTCAACTTCATTTTTGAAGAGCCCAAGGAATGCAACTTGCACCTGATTCGGGAATTCTATGCCAATTGGAACCCAACTCTCAGAAGTCACACCATCAAAATCAGAGGGAAAATAGTCACCTTTGAGCCCCACCACCTCAATGCTATCCTAGGGGCGCGGGACACAAACGCCCACGTGCTTTGACAGCTGAACATCACTCCACCATATGCGTACATCAGACGCACTTTGTGTGGAACCCGATCGACAGCTAGATGGAGCAGACACAAGGAGAGGGGCTACCATCAGACTTTGCCCTATTCACAGATGAACAGGGAAGCCAAGATATGGCTTAAGATCGTCTGTTCCTGCCTAATCCCGAGGGTACATATGACAGATATAACCCGGGATCATGTATGCCTAGTGTACGCCCTGATGAAAGGCTTGGAGATTAATGTGGGGGTGGTGATTATCTCCGCCATGAAGAGAGCCCGGTTGCATCAGGGGCACAAATACGAATTTGGTGGACTACTCACTACATTCCTGAGGGGCCTAGATGTTGAGGAAGAGGCCCTTGACTACATCCCGCAGATGGAGCGGCGGGCCTTAGATGTCACTAAAACTAAGGCACTCGACACCACCCACGGGCCTGTTCTTACACTTGCCAAGCGACATGCTCGGGATAATCAGTACATGGATCGCATGTATGGGATGCAGATGCTTCAACTGAGGATAGGCGGGAGGCCGACAACAGAGGAGGAGCTATGGCAGCTCGAGCTAGACTACCCTTTTGGCGAAAATGCCAGGGCTCTATGCCGAGTAGGGCCAGCTTTTGTAGAGTCCACAGATGATGATGTCCCTACGAACGAGGAGACACGTCGGGAGGACTCCGATGTGGAGTCCGATGATGACGATGGGGGTGATTCAGACATGGGAGATGAAGCAGCAGCACCCGATGAAGAAGTGGAGTATTTTGATTGATGAGGGAGTTCCACCACCCAATTTTTGTGCTATTTTAATTTTTGTGAACATTGGGGACAGTGTTCGAGATAAGTGTGGGGTGGGAGTAGTTAGGTGCTGGTTGTGCTGTTATGTATGTTCTAATCTGTTGTTGTGCCTGTGAACAAAATTTTCTGACCCTGTGATTTGTGAGTGTTAAGTTGTTGTCCTGTATTGTAATTATATGTGAAACTGTTGTGTGTTGCTGAATGTTGCTAAGCTGATATTGTACATATTTTTGTTTATCGAAATGATTGATAGTTTTAATTTTTTTTCAATTCTTGGGTTTCTCGGCGTTTGTTTTCGGTTCTTTTACCGAGAATGGTCCCATTGAACCGAAGTCTTAGTTAGTGACCGTTCCCGATGATGGATGGATGACGACCGTCTTAAGGGAAAGGTAGTCATTAGGAGTAGATTCTTTTTCATTTATATTTTTTTAGTTGTTTTTCTTTTGTGGGTTGCATCCCAAAACTTGTAGTTACTTTATGGTTGCGGAATTCTGGGTGCGTGTCGTACATGGTATTTGAAATGCAAATGTGATTCGTATGAAAGCATGCAACTTTGTAAATATGTTGAGATACCTAGGCCATAGAGTCGATTCAGTGTGATTAAGGCTTAATGTTTGAATTCGTGTAATTAGCTGATTGAAGAGTCTGTGAATACGTCTGGAATTGAGCATATGCAATAAGTGTGAAGTGAGGTTTTGTTATTCCATGCTATTGTCAAGTGTCTAGAACTTGCCTGGTGTGTGTACAAAATGAAATGAAGGAGGTGTATTGTAGGAAAGGATGTAGGCATTTCTTTGGTTTAACCGAAAGTTTCTATTTCTCATTATCGTACCCACCTTGATTGTATACCCTAGTCAGCCCGTTGAGCCTTTAGCCTATTATTTTTTCTTTTGTCAAAAAGTGTAAATCGAGCTTAATCCCTTCTTTTCATTAGCCCTAAAGTCGATCCAAAACTCTTAAGCGCTTAAGAAGAGAAAATAATTTTCCCAAAGTGTCGAAGTGTGAGAATGGTGAAAAGAAAAGAAAAGCAGAGTGATAAAGGGAAAGAAAAGGTTGAAGGTGCACTTGTTACAAACAAACTATAATAAAGGTGTATGAATAATATTTGTTGTTGTGTCAAGTGTGCTTAATAAGATGGGTCAAACTAAAGAAAAACTTCAAGAATGGGAGGATGAAGGAAGAAACACTGCCCATGAGTTTGATGGGATGTATTGAAAAGGCTCTCAAGGATGCTAGTGGCTATTATTGGCTAGCCCAATATATACTAGTTCCGTGGCTTACATTACAACCCGTTAAAGTCCTACGTGATCTTACATCACATTTCTTTATATTAGTGGAGTAATACACTAAAGGCAAGCTTATGGGTCGTGACATGATGCATGTGAATTCTTTTGGGAGAGAGAGCGAAATTGTGTTTATATGCCCCTGCTTGAAATTTTGTGAGTTCATATGATCAAAAAGGGGAAAATTCTCTTGTGTTGTGAGGGCACAAGCCCTGAGGAGAGATTAATTTTCATGTTGGATGTCTTGATCAGCTGATTTGCATGAGTTTTCCAATATCGAGAGTCGATTCTTAAGTCTAGGAGGTCTTGATGTATTGAAGGTCATTGCATTGATTGGACCATGCGCATTTTCTTGATGATTTGCTGTATTGAATAATCGATATGACCGTAGCCTAAATTGTCGAACCAATGTAGCGAGGTTTGGGTGTAAATTGCATGAGGTGTAAGATTGTTGTTCGAGGACGAACAAGGATTTAAGTGTGGGGTAAGTGATCTTGGGCAAATTTATATGCCCAAGTGATACTCAAATGTGTCATTTTAGCCTTATTTATCTATCAATGTTTATACATTCTCATTTGATTGGCAATAAAATGTGAATTTATACTAACCAACATGATTAGCATTATTTTTCAGGTAAAATGTAATTTTGGGAAGCTAAAATGCATGTTGGAATAGACCGGGGTTGGACACGGATGTGAGCAAAGGACAAGGCATCAGAAGGCACAAAATAAAGAGGCTCTGCGATGGAGCCGTGTCACGCTGCCATCGCGGAGGCCTTCTGCCTAGATAGGGAATTTTCGGCCTAATTCTAGTAAGGGTTCGCGTTGGGTCCGTGGCACAGTGGCCTCACTCCGCGTTGCATGTCGTGCCACCTTGGGCCTGATTACCTGGACCCCCCAATTTCCAGTGAGGGTCCGCGTCAGTGGCGTGTCACGGAGGCAGTGCTCCGCGATGCAATCCGTGACACGTTGCTTGTTATTCCGGAAAAAATCCCCACTAGTATAAATAGAACACTTAGGTTCATTTTTCAATATTCTGACTTGGTGGAGCAAGAACGTGGGTTACAGGCAGTTGAGGGGACGAAATTATCAGGGTTTTTCTCTCTTTCCTTCTTCTTTAATTCAATTGCTTGTATGTTTAACACTCATTTAACGATGTTTAATCCACAAATGAGTGGCTAATTCCTCTTCTTGCTGAGGTTAAGAACAATTGTATTAAAATGTGATTGTTGATTAAATTGGTTTTTCATCTTTTCTTTCATGGTTGTTCTATTGATTCTTGTTCTTACTGCATTAATGTGTGGCCTACGTTAATGTACATCTAAAAAGTCCAATTTCACTCGAGAGAGCAAGAAATTGGAAAGTTGTGAATCAATAGGATATGATCTCTTCTTAGTTTGGGAAAATTGAGAATTGATTTACCTTCAGGATAGAAATATACCTGAAGGTCGTATTAGTCAATTAAGGAACCGATTTTGTATGGCTAGAACCTGAATTTCGTTTAATCACAAAAATGTAGGTGGGCAGTTCATGATTCTTAAGTTGGGTTAAATACGAGAGTTTTAATCCATTGGCAATAGTTCTTGACTAGCAACCGGAGGAAAGGTTAACCAATTTATAGCGATAATTAATTTCTTTACATCTTCAATTAACCTCAGTATGTTCACATTCATAGTTCAGACTCACATTAGATAGTTGTTTTAGACTTAGCATAAAAATTAGAACCCAAAATATCTAACTCTTGGTTACACTGTTGTCTTCATTGTTAAAATTAAAATATAGAAACACTTGAGTAGTTCGTTACCTTATCCCAGTCCCTGTGGGATCGATACTTGGCTTACTTAAGCCACTTTACTACCTGTTCGACCACGTGCACTTGCGTGTATTTTTATACCCAACAAACTAGCGAACACCCTTCATGTACTTTTACACTACTTAATTATTTCAAGAGATTAAGATCATAAGGGCTTTTCTTGGTTGTAATATCGGCTAAGGGACGGGTAGGAATGGTTTTTTTTATAGTGACTACCAATTATAAGCACTTTTAAGACATTTTTTTAATCTTTCAAGTCCACCACCTTTTCCTTGTTGTTCTATCACGACCCAAGCATAGGCCCGGATCTAGACACGGAACCTAGAACCATAAATGGCTCCAAGTCGACCTATGACATGAACATAGTAACTAAAGTTTAACATAAATATTGCGGAGATCTAACATCTAAAATTGCAGAAGATTGAATATCTAAAAACATCCGAACAACAGAATACATAACACTAAATTGAACCAAAAACATAACAATGTCTAATAAGCCTTTACATACATGATGAGCTAATGGGACAAGGCCCCAACTAGCTTACCAACTGTCTGAAACTGAAAATAGCAACAATATAACTAAATGAAGGTCCTCAAAGGATGAGGACTCACCAACAACTGGCTAACTAAACTCTGATGACCGGCTAACGAAGAGACTAACCCTAAACATCCGAGTCTATATCATAAAACGATAAAACATAGAGTGTATGGTCAATACTTAAAATATACCGAGTATGTAAGAAAAGTAAAAAGGACTAATAAAATACATAAGAATTTATAAGACTAGGACAGTTCAAAATACAAAGTGATAATCATAGTATAAACATAAGAACTCAAGAGTTTCAAACCATTCATAAACTAATCATAATGAAAATCATAAGAGAGACCTTGTAAAACATAACTTGAGACAAAGTATTTTGGCTCGTAAACATGACAATGCATAAATCATGAGGAACAATGGAAGACTTGTCTTAACTGATACCATCATGATAGAGCTTACATGATGTCCCAACTATCTCGCTCAAGTGGGCAGAGCCGTCCAGGGCTTGCCAGGCAAGGGACGTGCATGACGTGATATCACAAAAGGTCCATGAATACATATACCGATGGTGGCACGTAGTTCTGAGACCACGAGATTTACCTAAATGTCGGGCCTACTCGGTGCTAGACATTGCTCCCAAAAACATGCACATGAGAGATCATATAATAATTGTGAAATCATTCATGAAACTCATGGCTAGATAAATTATAACATACTTGATTTTACTTGATATACATGGTTAGCCATGAATTAGGGCTCCTGAGTCGGCCAAAAATCATAAATTCATAAATCATAAAGAACATACATGCCTTGAGAAAATTCACTATACTGAATTCCATAAATCTATGAAGAGTACTTGAAGAAAATCATGTCATAAATCATAAAAATCATAATTTAGAGCTTGGGAAGGTAAAAATCATAATAGAATCATCAACCTAACTTTTCATGAAACTTGCATAATTGGGCATAACTTGATTTAAAATTTAAACTATAAATTGGTAATTAAGATAGACATAAAATCTTCCCATAGATCCTAAAAACATGATTTGAGACATGAAAGGAATTAACCCATAAGATGAGTCATAGAAAATTTCACAGAATTAGGAATAGGCTTCATAAGATCATGAACATGATCTAGAGTTTAAGTTTATGGAATTGAAGAGAGTTTTGGGCATGAGAGTGAAGGAATACTCCCATTCATAACCCTATATATTTAGATAATCTAGTTTACACCCTTCCTTTAAAGCCCAAAGGAATTGGCAAAGAAATTGGAGAGTTCTAGGCTTGATCTTCCTTAGGAATCCTCTAGTCTTTCATGAATGGGGAGGGAATAGGTTAGAATAGATTAAAAACTCTTAAAACCTCCCTAACTGAGCTTAAAATGATGTAGTTTAAGGCTTAGGAACTTAGGAATTATGAAATTCCCCTAATTAAAACGCAGGAGAACTACTCACTGCTAGATGCCACAACTCATCCTGCGGATCGTACCTTGATCCTATAGGTCATAGTTTCCTTCCATCAAATCCACTGCTCACTTCAGAGTTCTAAAGTTCCCATGAGCCATGCTATGGCTCGTACCGCCTACCTACGGATCGTTGAATCCTTCTATTTCCACAACTGGGGAGATCCCCTGCTCCTTCCTACGAGTGGGAGTAATGATCCATGGTTCCCTACCATGGGCCGTACCACAAGTCGTACCTTCCCTCCTAACCATCTAGAACCCAAACAATGGATCTGACCTATGAATCGTACTACAAATGTATGGGTCATTCCGTGACTCATTGTTACCAACTTTTCCACAAAACTGCTGACCACGAGTGAATCTACTGGTCATAAGTCCTTCCTACGACTTGTACCATGAGTCCTCCTAAGTCAAAATTGCAGATTTTTTTGCTGATCGCATTTCAAATCCCGATTCTAGTCTTAGGCACTTCTGGGGTATTACATGTTCATCCTTCACTTTATTCACCTTTTTTTCTTTTCATGCCCCCTTTTTCTTTTTACTACTTGACTGCTAGTCTTTGCTCTAGAATCACTAAGAATTTTCACTCTTTCTTTCATTTTTCGAGCAAGAAGAAAACAACACATTTTTTTGTGCATCCTTACTTCCTATTTTCTTTTCCCACTTTCCACACTATTTCATTTTTTTTCCTTTCCCTATCATTCATGCATTGGTGGACCTTCACTTTCAAGTGTTAAAGTACCTAAAAATACTTTGGATCAACAATTCTGGAGGTCTCACAACATAAAGGAATAAACTAATTTTATGTCTAAGAAAAGAATAAGTCTTATGACTCAAGGGGGTTGACTAGGGAGCATGTTCACGAAGATAAAACAACATGGGAAACATGGCTTTTTCAAAGAAACATCGTAATCATCTCTTAACTCTTTACCAACCAGCTAACCATCCAACATACACTAAGGCAAGTCTAGATGTTACAATATGTACAAAACAAAACAATTAATCTCACTTTACATGGCATTAAGACTCTAGTCAGCTTCCTATAGCTACACATTCATACAATCACATTGAATGACATTTTTTATTATTAAGCCCTAAAAACATATAGAGTTGACTTAATGAACTTTGTGTGTCTCTAATGGAATTCTCACTTAAGATGACCACTTCATTGTCTCTAACTTAGCGTCTAAGTGGGATGTCACAGAGCACACAAGTGACTTATGTCTGACTCCAACAAAATTTAAGAAAACAACATGAATATATTCTCTTAAGATGGTCATCATCCATCTATCATAGGTAAGGGTCACTATTCTATGACGACAATGACTCCTAAAAAAATTTAAAATTTACCCAGTTCAAAAGGTCTCCCCTAGAACCGAGGCCCTAAGAAAAATCGAAGGGTGGGTGAGACATGCAATTTTCAAAAAATTTTCAAATAAAAACTTGATGAGTACTCACCCTTGACTTTGAAAATTTTGAATCTAAGATTAAACTAACAAACTCTAACAATCTCAACTACTAGAGAAAAACGTATTATCCAACATCACAAGGCATCCAAGTCATCAATCATCATCAATACTAACTATTACAAAATAAGACCTAACAAATCATAGAGCTACTACTATAGGAAATGACACTATGCTATGACCGAATACAAATAGAGAAAAGAAAGAGAAAATAGGAATATTTTCTCCATCCCACAGTTAAATGGTGCATTGTCCTCAGTGCACACACAATCAAATCAAATTGGTAGAGAAAAAGGAACTTTCTGGGCCGCTATGCATCATCATTAGGATTTTACTCCTGATCATCATCATCCTCATCATTATCCTCGCCATCAATTTGTATGGCTCTTGTAGAAGCATCCTCCTTCTCATCATCATTGTCCAAATCATCAACTCCATCAATGAATACCATGGCCTCATCATCATCCAGCGGCTCCTCAACGGCAGGTCACACTCTACACATCTGCATGGCACTCTCTGTGAGTGGATATCTATCCTCTAAGGCCTCCATCTTATCATTTGTGGTAGGTCGGCCTCCAATCCTTAACTGCAAATCAAGCATACCGAATATATAGCCTCTCCAACTATCATTATAGGCGTGACGATCAGTTATAGTAATAGATGGAGCCATGGAGGTGTTTGGCTCCTAAACCTTTGTCACATCCATCATCTTGACTTCTAGGGGCCTTAGTCTAGGTAAGTGAAGGTCTGCCTCTTCCTCTTTAATGCCTACCTCTCTAAAAAATTGGGTTAGAAGGCAACCATAACAGTATTTCCATCTGTAATCACCCCTCGATCTTCTCATATTATCTCAGAACACTGCACCAAAGTTGATTGGTATCCCTTTCATTAGCATGTATATAAATACAACTCTCTCTCTAGTGATTTCTATCATGTGAGTCCCAGAGAGTAACACCATACAAACCAACTTCACCCAAACTTTTGTCTCCTTATTCAGGTAGGGGAACAAAAGTATAGAGTGAGTGTCGTTATGGTACCTTGCCCAAAAGTCTAAAGAATGCTCACAACAAAGAGTATGGCGAATGTCTCAGTATGGGGGCCTATCCAGAAGAATAAAGTACTAAACGGGTCTACCACAGGTGTCTCAAGGAAAGCATGGAATCTCTAATAAGTAAATCGGATAATCTGACCCCATATTTTGACTTTAGTTCTCTCCCCAAAAGAAGTGTCCTAGTTTGAATAAAATTCCCTCACCAAAGTAAGGCTGCACTCATCCGGCTTGGCAAAGATGTAGCCTAGTCCCAGCTCACGGACCTTGTCCCAAATAGTGTGGAACTCAACTACGAGACAACCTTCGTCAATCCAATTCTTAGAAGCATATTTGACCTCCTTTTGTGTTTTGAACCATGATAACCAATGAGGCTCCACTGCACTTTCTCTAGACCTCTTAGCAAAGGCTCTCTTAGCTGATGAACTCGACCCTTTTGTGCCTCTTCAGAGCCACTTGAAAACCTTGCCAGCTACAACTATCTTGTTTCCTTTGTTAGTATTTGATTCCATGACACCTATCAAAAAAAATCAAGAACTTCACAAGATTAGTTTGTGAATAAAACGGCTAGCTAATTAGGTATAACAGGTGCAAAATGACCCCACACTTAATTAACTAGCATAGTTGTGAGAATTTGTTAAATAGGGTACTCAAGACTTCCCCCATTATCATCCCAAATCTCAACCTCCATAATATTCACTAACTCCCTGTTACACCCAAGTTCATGAATTTTTCACGTCTCTCCTCTATTAATTTTTTTCAAGGATGACTTATTCAGGCCATTCCTTTCACCTTCCCTCCATTAATTCATCATTCAAGTAACCCATACATGGATGTAGCTACATTTAATTCATACAAAAACCAACAAGCGATTTACTACAATCCATAATGACTTAACACGAATATCTCAACAATTCGAGATTCTTCACATTCAAGACTTTAAGTACAAAGTACTTTCTCTCTCTACAAGCAATGTTCTACCCATCAAAATCATGAATTTCAAATTATAATCCCCTTCATCCCACAATTTCAAATCACTATATTCAACAAAAACTAAGCAACCCATCATGGATAAAAAATTATCATGAAAGAATTTAAGAAATTAAAGCTCATGAAACTCATATTATGAAACTTAAGATTTTCACAATAATGGTGATTTTGGATCTTTAACTTGAGAAAGAGGGATATGAGGGCATGATTTTCATACTATATAACCAATAGAGAAGAGAATTAGTTACATCATTTAAAGAGACAAGCTTTACCAAGCTTCTTGGAGAAGACAACAATGGGGGACAAGGAAGAGGGGAGTTACTACCTTTTATAAGAGAGAGAGAGAGAATTTTATTTTGCTTTTTATTTTGATTTTTGGTGAGAGGGGATGAATCGGAATTTAAAATAAAGCTGTGGGGCATGGGTTTTTGGTAAATTTAAGGTCCTTTGGTCAATTTTGACCCATTGGACCAAAATATTTTGAAAAACAACACCCTAGTGTGGTGCGCCAGTCATTTCGCCACATACTTAGAAAAAGAAATTTCTTCGTGGACAGGGGCTGGTGCCGTGTGCCACCCATATCTCCAACTTGAAATTTTTTCTTTTTCTGTAACTAACACCTGGCGCCCCACACCAAGTATCTCACCTAGACTTAACCTTTTCCAGCTCAGTTTCCTTGATCCTTTTGCCTCTAAAGCCCTATTCATCTCTGCAAAATAAAAAATGTTAAAAAACTATGGGTTGCCTCCCACAGAGCACTTTAGTTATAGTCATACTACGACATTCACGGGTTGACTCTCGTGCAGCGCCTAATATAACATTGCGGCATAATGAAAGTCACTCTCACTCCTTCAATCGACTGAGATAGTTTAGATCACCTGTTGTACTTGCTAAATTCTCATTCAACACATGCTTCTCAACTGCCTGCTCATATCCTCTAGGCTCTACTACTAGCTTCAGTTTGAAGTTCTCATAATGAGGTGGCCACCTTGCCGCTCTAAACATATTAAAGACTGCCTCCTGACCATCCACAGTCATCGATATCTTACCCGACTTCACCTTTATGACTGCATCTGCGGTGGCTAAGTGTTATACCTTAGGAACCTAAGGATCAGACCCGAGAGTCAAAATGAGGAAAAGGCAAAATTTATGTTGCAGGCACAAAATGAGTCGTTAGATGACTCATGAGGACTGCCCACGAGTCGTCAGGTGACTCGTGGGGAGGTCAAGGGAGAGTTGGGAAGTTTAGAGGAAAAGGCTTCCCCACGGGTGTGGCAACAACTAGTGGTTAGACCAAACGAGTCGTTAGGTTAACCGTGGGTTAAGGGAGAAGGAATATGGAAGAGGTCGGACTAGTGTACTTGATGGAGGCTGACCACGACTCGTCGGGTCAAGCAATGAGTCATTGAGTCATTCATTACAGCTAGGAGTCCAAGAAAGCAGTGGACTCGACGAGCAACATAACGAGTTGTTTCCCCTAGTGATGATACGTCAGGTAGTCTGTTAAGACCACCTGGCAGTGTTTTTTTTGAATTCAGTAAGGGTCTTTTTGTAATTTCCAAGTTCCTAAGACCTATACTACGTCGTTTAAGACTCATTTTACATGGTTTAAGAGGGGAAAACCTATTCTAAGATAATTCATTCCATGCATGCAAACTTGAGAGTTTGAAGAGAGGATTTAGAGCAAGTTTTGAAGGTTTCCATTGGGATCTCATCTTGGGAAATTAGAGAAGTGGTGAAATCATCCCTTCAAGGTATGTAGGGTTATGAATGGGTGTTTCCTTCGTCACCTATGCCCAAATCTCTAGCTAAGTATGAGAAATTCATATGATAAAGTTATGGGTTTTACCCAATTGCATGATTCTTTAATTTCTACACAAGCACGACTAGATTATGTTTATACTAAGGAATTGTGAAGCTTGGGCAGATTTTAAATTTTTTCAATAAAAATTGTGTCTTTTCTAAATTTTGAAATTTAAATGCCCATGGATGAGGAGTTCATAAAAGAAGAGAATGATAATGAATGTGTGATGATAATGAGATTTGATGATGAAAAGCATGTTTCTAAAGCTACACATGATTATGATATTGTTTTCAAAATGAATTGAGCAGATCCGAGCATGAAAAGCTTTGGGCAAGGTCCTTATATCAAGTATGATGATGTAGTATCTCTAAAGTAAGCTTACCACATAATTTTGGAGTAGATACTCCTACTTATATTTAAGCTTATGGTATGTCTCAAAGTAAAGCTTCTCATATGCATGAATTATTGATTGAGATGTATGTTATCATTGAGCTTCATTTTCATACGATGTCGGTTTTATGCATGATTCCATTATTGAGCTTTGTCAAATGATAATGTTGAGCTTCGTTTCATACGATATTGAGTTTATGCATGATTTCATTGTTGAGCTTCATCAATAGGCGATGTTGAGCTTCGTATTATATACGATGTAGAGCATTGCATGTTTTCGGAGAAGAGTGTAGCACTGAGCGGGCTAAGGGTCGATCACCCTATGCCCCAGAAGTACGCACCAACGAAGGTTGATACTATTGTGTTATTGGGACCTCCCTTGTGAGCTATCCCCAGCCCTAATGGCCCATGAGCTGGATATCCATATCATGGTAGCGTCCTTAGCCCTGGAAAGGTTTTGGACGACTCTGGTCACTTGAGTGTGATAGTCGGGAGCACGTAAGCTCTATCATGATATGTCGGTTAAGTGATGAGTCTCCCATTGTCTACATGATTCAGATTTGCATATTCATTACTCATGATTATTACTTTAAGCATGCATGTTCTAAAAGTAAGGTTTGACTCATTGTTTAGCTTTTCTATAAATGTCATGTTTCATCTTTGAGTTATCCGAGTCAGTTATGATTTATGAAGCTACGCATGGTCACATTATGAAAAGATTATGATTTCAGAATGAGTACATGTAGTTCTTTCCTCTCAGATTTGAAAGCTTATGATATTTTATGAAATGTTTTAAATGATTTACTTTACTTAAGTGATTTTACTTACCTTGCATATAGGGTACATTCCACGTACTGACCGCATACTTTCTATGTTATATCATTTCATGATATAGGACTCAACTCCCAGGCTCAACCTCGCTCGTAGTCGGTTGTCAGAGTTAGCCCCTACTTGGTTGGTGAATCCTCATCCTTCGAGGGCTAGACTTTCAGTTCCTTATGTATTTTAAGTTTCAGTATTGTTGAGTTAGTTGGGGGTCTTGTCCCATCAAATCATCTAGATTAGAGGCTTTTCAGACTTATGTATGCGTTAGCTTCGGATGCTTATTCTGATGTTATGTTGAGTTAGACTTCCGCTGAGTTATGTTGATGATTTCTTCAGTTTATCGAATGAGTTAGATGTATGCTTATACCATGGGTCGACTTGGGGTCTCTTGGGGTTGCTTGTCCTGTGTCTACGATCCGGGCCTCCGTTTGGGTCGTGACACTAAGAATCCTCTCCCCATAATGAGGGGAATTTCTACATCTACTTCGCAATCTAGGATTATGAAGTCCATTGGTAAGATGAAATGTCCAGCCTTGATCAAGACGTCCTCTCTGATTCTATTAGGATAAGCAAGAGACCTATTGGCAAGCTGGAGAGTCACTGTGGTCGAACGTGGTTCACCTAAACCCAAGGTTCTGAATAAGGATGTAGGAATCAAAATAACTCTTGCACCTAAGTCACACAATGCCGAACCTATTTCCTTTTTTACAATCACCACTAGAAGGGTGAAGCTCTCGGGGTCTTTCAGCTTTTAGGAATTTTGTTTTGAACCTGAGAACTGCACTCTTTTGTGAGAGCCACAGTTTCAAACTCTATTAGTCTCCTCTTACTGGCCACAATGTTCTTCAGATACTTGGCATATGTTGGAACTTCCTGCAAAAGCTCCACCAATGGTAAGTTAACATGTACCTGCTTCAACACCTCAAGAAATTTCTGGCAAGCTGAGTCCTCCTTCTGCTTCTTAAATCTTTGAAGAAATAGAATGAATGTCATGGTTTCTACCAACTTTAGCTTTGAGTTGCTTGACTCACCAACCTCCAGTTTGGACATCATCACCTGCTCCTCATCAATTTTCTTTTCTCCGGGGATCACCTCACATAGCTCTTTACCTCTGCGCAAAGATATTTTGCTCACATTTTCCTTGGGGTTCTTCTCAGTGTTACATGTAAGTGCCCCTTGTGGTCTATTAGTCTGTTGTAGGGCAAATTGCCCCATCTGTCTCTCCAGCTCATGGATGGACTTCTCCATTTCATTTACCACCTTAGTCTACTGAGCCATCCACTACTTCATTGATTCCTCAAGTGAACTGCTATGCTATAGGCCTTGAGGCCTCAGATAATTATTCTAGGGACTTTGGAAGTTCTGGTTCCCTCCCCATGAAGGATTGACTGCATTCCTGTACCCCTGGTTATAGATGAAATCTGAAAAACCTCCACTACAACTGTGTTGTGCCATAAAAAATACAGATTCGAGGTTTAGTGGACAACCTAAGTAGGAGTGACCTTCTCCACACACCTCACTCAGTGGCAGTGGAGTTTAGACCTGATAGACCAAGTGAACCTGACTTTCTTCTGGTATGGTTACAAGCTTGCTAATCATATTCACCAACTGACTGATCTAATTGCTGCCACACCATCTACTTTGAGCTTTCCAGGCACCTTGGCTGCTGTGAATTCTCTACCTGAGTCCTGATAGTCTTGACTCCCCCCCCCCCCCCCCGACAAAAGGTTCAAAAGAGCTTTGATTTCATCATAGCTCTTAGATAAAAATTTCCCTATACAGTAGCGTTAAGCAAGATTTTGGACTCTAGCTTCAGCCTTCTATAAAATTGTGCCCGATAATCTCCTTCAGCTGTATGTGGTGTGGGAAATCTCTCAAGTAGCCCTTGTATCATTCCCAAGACTAAGTTAAGCTTTCACCATCTATCTGTACAAAACCTGAGATGTTCCCTCTCAACTCTTTCGTTCTCCTTTAAGAGAAGAACATGTTGATGAAATTGTTGTAAAGAACCTCCCAAGTAGTGATGGAACCAACTGGCTCATTTTGAAGGCACTCCTTGGCCTCACCAATCAATAAGAACAAAAACAATGTGACCTTTGATACTCATCTGACACATTCTGATAGTGAAAGTTCTCACTCAGGTCCACGAACGTCATCAGATACCTCTGAGAATCCTCGTGCGGATTGCCCTGATATTGGAAAATGTTTTGGACCAACCGCACGGTCCCCTCATTCAACTCAAAGTTCCTAGTTATTGCTGACTTAACAATCACTTTAGAAGTGTTCTCCAAGTTTGTCCTAGCAAAATTCAACACTGGAACCCTCTCCTGGTTGTTGCCCCGTGCCTACTCATTGTTCTCCATGATTAACCTTTGAAAGGTTCCCTCAATTTTAGGATCAAGAGAAGCCAAAAGTGATTCTTAACTTCTTATATTTTGGCATACACTGAGCACAAAACACCTATAACTTCATAAACAAAAAACAAAAGTGTGAAATACAGAATAGTAGAATAACAATCTTAACCTATAAATGATCAATCAATCTTCAAGTCCCTGACAACGACGCCAAACATTTGATGTTGCCCAATCACACGTGGTCCTCAAGTAATATAGTACTGGAAGTCCCAATTATTGATCCCTCGGAGACTTGTCAGATCAACTGTTATAAGGTTATTACTTTATTTTTTTCTAACATGTCACGATCCAAACGGAGGCCTGAATCGTAGACATGGGACAAGGGACCCCGAGAGACCCCAAATCAACCCATGGCATAAATATTCAACTAACTCATTCAATAAACTAAAGAAAACATAAACATAATCTCAGTGGAAGTCTCATACAACATTACATCAGAACAATATCTGAAGCTAGCACATACATAAGTCTGAAAAGCCTCTAGTCTGGACGAGTTGATGGGACAAGACCCCAACTAACTCAACAATACTGAAACTGAAAATACATAAAGGAAAGTGATAGTCAATTCCTCAAAGGATGAGGACTCACCAACCGAGTAGGAGCTAACTCTGACAATCGACTACAAACGGGGCTGAGCCTGGGAGCTGGGTCCTGTATCATGAAACGATACAACATAGAAAGTATGCAGTCAGTACGTGAAATGTACCAAGTATGCGAAGTAAGTAAAACCTCTTAAATAAAATAAATCATTTGAAACATTTCATAACATATCATAAGCTTTCAAGTCTGCGAAGGAGGGCTACATGCATTCATCCTGAAATCGAAATCTTATCATGACATGACCATAAATAGCTTTATAACATCATGACTAACTCGAATGACCCAAAGCTGAAACATAACATTTATGACAAAAGCTGAACAATGAGTCAAACCTTGCTTTTAGAACATGCATGCTTAAAGAAATAATCATGAGTAAAGAATATGCAAATCTGAATCATATAGACAATGGGAGACTCGTCACTTAACCGACATAACATGATAGAGCTTACGTGGTCCCGACTATCTCACTCAAGTAGGCAGAGCCATCCAAAACCTTGTCGGGGCTAAGGACGCTACCATGATATTGATATCAAGCTCATGGCCATTTAGGCCAGGGATGGCTCACAAGGGAGGTACCAATAATATAGTAATATCAACCAATGTTGGCGCATAGTTCTGGGGCATAGGGTGATCGATCCTTAGCCCGCTCAGTGCTAGACTCTTCTCCCAAAAACATGCAGTGCTCTACATCATATATAACGAAGCTCAAAATCGTCCATTAACAAGGCTCAACAATGATATCATGCACAAACTCAACATCGTATGAAGCGAAGCTCAACATTGTCATTTGACAAAGCTCAATAATGGAATCATGCATAGACTCGACATCGTATGAAATGAAGCTCAATGATAACGTACATCTTAATTATGAATTCATGCATATGAGAAGCTCTATTTCAAACATACTACAAGCTCAATTATAAGTGGGAGAATCTACACCAAATCATGCGGTAAGTTATATGTAGGAATATTTAACTCAACATACCACAAGCTAATAATATGAAATTTGGGAGGCTTCGTGTTATACCCCGTAGAATTCCCGGCACCTAAATGACCTATTCGCACGTTGGTTAAGTATATTTGAAGGCCATACGTGCTGGAGAAAGGCCCGGGAAAAGATCAGACGATAAACCTGTCGAACCATCGCGGAAGGAGCCGAGGCAGAGCCCCTCCGCGATGGCAGCGTGTCATGGAGGACAGGCCTCCGTGTAGGCTCCATGACACGTTGGCCTTGTCCAGGCCCAAGTATATAAAGCCCACTTCGGGTTTAAATCATTTAAACACTTAAGAAATTTCCAGGAAACAGAGAGAGAAATCAGAGAAAGGAGAAGAACAAAGGAGGGATTATAATTTTCGACCGATTACGCTGCTAAACGTTGTCCAAAAGCAAATTAACTCCAGATACTGAGGTATTTAGCAGTAGAGAGCATTCCTACAGATTCAGTTTCGTGAAATACGGCCGACGAATCATCGAGCCACCGAGCTAAGGTAAGTGGAATTGTTCTAAATTAGTGTCTATGTGTTCCTAGCTGTGAAGTGAATATTTCTCCCTTCTGGACCTCTGAAAAATAGCGAGTTTTTGGCCGTCTTTTGATAAGCCTAAGTTTAGGCTATAAACTATATCGAAAGTGACGTTGCCTTTTAAAATAAAGTTGTATTTAGTATTAATTGACATATTTATGAATGCAGTTGGGAGAAAATAGTTGAAGTACCGGCCGAGTCTCGTCCGACAGACGAATAATTCAAGGATAAGTTATGTAAAGCTAGTTCCCTCGGCAAGTTAAGTAATATCGGTACAGTATAGTAATTTAAAGGGTAGTGGGATGTTCAGAAGTCAAGTGTTACGTTTATTGTGAATGTTGATACGGTATTAGAAACATCGAGTTGTAACTTGCGTGTAACTTGCCAGCATGATATAGACTCTAGTATAAGTGTTAGGAACTCCACAGTATGCTCAGTATGCGATGTGACACAGAATGTTAGGATATCATTGTATTCAGTTGAAACCCAGTAAAGCGATGTAATATCGGTAAGACATCTCAGAAATAGAATGATAAGTTAAAATGAGGTTAGAAAGCATATTAAAAATGGCAAATCATGTTACTATAGGAACTCAGTATACAACATGGTTTTCAGCAGAAACACTATATCATGTTCAGTATTAGCCCAGAACAGTCTAGCAGGAGACTATATTCATACATATATATATTTACCAGCCTCAGCATGTATTAAATATGTACATATTACTATTACTAGTTCATCATGTAATATATACAATACTTTACCACTATTAGTGCCAGTATGCGAGACATGCAGATAGTATTACTAGTTGAGACCGTTATATTGTTGGGGTTGGACTACCTAGCATCCATGACAGCCCCAGGGTTGATAGCTGTATCGACTCGTCCGCCAGAGGACGAGGATACGTCGCTCTACGGAGTGGCATGCCGTCCCACAGGGGACGAAGATGGGATGCCAGTTTTCCCCATATTATGCCTTGGTCGGCTTTTACACATCCCCGTCGAGCGGATACGCCCGGGTGTTGATTCAGGAGTCCTCTGGACTCAGATGCAGTTATAGACAGGGGCTTAGCGAGCCCAAGTGCATACCCAGGGGACCGGCAGGATGCTTACGGGGTTTATAAGAGATGGGATGACCGGGGTAGGGGTGTAGATTCTGTGCTGGTTGTACCTCCCGGCTTATGGGGGCTGGGTAAGGTTTGTGTGTGCTATACTATGTTATGTTATGTTATGTCATATCACGTTAGATACGAGTAGATGAGCAGTTGAGTGATACGTCTCCAGGTACGACCCCTATTTCCTTTCAGTATAAATGAGAGAAGGTATGACTTACATTATCAGATAGTTAATCTAATTCTTCTTACTGCAGTTTCATCAGTTACATTGTTGTTCTCAGATTTTGCTTTCAGTTATTGCTTTACATACTCAGTACCAGCGGTACTGAAGCCCGGTGGGGCGCTGCATTACTTGCCTGCAGGTACTCATAGACGAGCAGGCGATTCCACGTGATTCCTGTCAGCGATCGAGTATTCAGCTCCTGTTATCCGGAGACTAAATTCCAGAGGTGTATTTCATTTTCTTTTGGTTGTATAGTACGGGTAGGTCAGGGTCCTGTCCCGATCATTTCTATTGCTATTCCTAGAGGCTTGCAGTCTGTATATATTTCCCTGTGGTCAGATGAGCTGGTCGTGTGAGGCCGTGCAGTTGTATAGTTGTTAGTACTCTTTCTTTCTTTTATGTTGGCCGTGTGGGGCCATAGTTAGCCAGTAGTGGTGACCTTGTCGGTCAGGTAGATTTCTAGTACTTGATGATTAAGTTGCAGATAACTAGACAGCATGGTGGCCTTGTCGGCCCGCATAGGTTTCCCTGAATTAATACGTTTCTGGTCAGCTGTTAGTACAGGTACAGGAGGCTATAGGCCAATGGGCCGGGGGCTGTGTTTACAGCCGTTATATAGCCCTTTGTTTCCAGAAATATGAGTTAGAGCCAGCCAGGCACCAGATGTGCCCAGGCTTAGCAGTCCAGCAGTTCAGGTTCCAGTAGGGCACCAGGTGCCAGTCATACCCCCCAAGGCGGGGTGTGACAAACTTTGTATCAGAGCAGGTCGTATCACAGGGAGTGTGCAAGCCGTGCTAAGTAGAGTCCTGCCCATGGATGTGTTGTGCACCACATACTATGGGTAGGAGGCTGCAAGGCATGATAGGATGGTTGTCTTCTATTCTTATTCAGTCGTGCTGTAGAGCGGTACAGTATAGGGTTGAGTCCCTAAAAGCTTACCATATTCTTTGGTTACAGATAATGTCAGACCAGCGCCCTCCTATCACAGGTCGGAGCTTAGATGTTGTAGCAGGGGAAGGCACCAGCAGTATGCCTCACCCTCGTTTAGAAACAGCCCGATGAGAGGGCACTACAGAGGCATCGTCCCAGCCTCCTCAGCAGTCTCCACCACGTCAGGAGCCACTTGGGGCGACATTACCTTCAGTAGTCCCTATACCGACACCTTTCGACCAGGAGGTTAGGAGTGTTGTAGTTATGTTAGCACAGATGATGGCTGCTCAGCATCAGCCAATGCCATCTACAGTTGCGGAGTTATCATGAGGGCCCGGCAGTTCGAGGGTCCGAGAGTTCTTAGCCTTGAATCCCCCATAGTTTATAGGTTCGGACCGTAAAGAGGACCCTCAGGATTTTCTGGATCAAATGCAGAGAATCTTCAGGGTTATGCATGCCACGCCTACCGAATCAGTTGAGTTGGCAGCGTTCTGGTTACGGGATATCGCTGTGTTATGGTATGAAAGCTGGGAAAGGTCCCGAGGGAGAGATGTGTCCCCTCCCACCTGGTCCAGTTTTTCAGGAGCTTTTCTGGATCACTATTTGCCACGGGAGATTCGACAGGCCCGGGTAGACCAGTTCCTACATCCGGAGCAGGGGGCCATGAGTGTCCGGGAATATTCCTTGCGGTTTGATTCTTTGGCCCGGTATGCACCGGCCTTTGTTGATACCATGGCATCCAGAGTACATCTCTTCATCATGGGGTTGAATCCAGAATATGTTGAGACTTGTATTATAGCCACACTGCGAGAGGACATGGACATTGCTCGAGTTCAGGCATTTGCCCAGAATATTGAGGGCATTAGACAGCGACAACGGGAGATCAGAAGGGTCAGTCAGAAACAACATCGCCGGGACAGGCCAGTTAAGTTACAGAGGGAGGCCCAGGGAGGACCCAGGCCACGATTGTTAGATAGGCCGCCCAGGCCCCTGCCTCCGCCACAGTCACAGGGAGGTAGATTCAGCTGCAGGGGGCAGTCAGAGACTGGTAGAGGCTCGCAGATGGCAGATTCACCAGTACAGAGGAGGGCAGAGCAGAGTAGGTATACCCTACCACTTTGCCCTATATGCAGTCGACGCCATCCTGGAGCATGTAGATATGGCTCCACTGCGTGTTATATTTGTGGCCAAGAAGGCCATTTGATGAACGATTGCCCAGCCAGAGGTCGAGAGGACCGGGATAGACAGGATAGGGTATCTGCGGGGTCACGAGCCACAACATCCTCGGCAGGGCGCAGGCCCTCAGGTTCAGCAGGAAGGGGTCGGGGCAGATCAGAGACCTCCAGTATAGGTGCGGGTCCAAGCCGCACATATGCCTTACCAGGGAGGCAAGATTCAGAAGCGTCGCCTGATGTTGTGACAGGTATGTTAACTATCTTCTCGCACCCTGCTTATGTGTTGATTGATCCAGGGTCTACCTTGTCCTACATTACTCCATTTGTGGCACGAAAGTTTAGTATTGCACCAGAATTATTGCAGCATCCCTTTTTAGTATCCACGTCCGTCGGTGACTCTATCACAGCTAGCCGAATCTACCGCGGGTGTATAGTAGAGGTTGCTGACCGTCAGACCACAATAGATCTGGTCGAGTAAGAAATGATAGACTTCAATGCCATAATTTGTATGGATTGGTTAGTACCGTGTTTTTCCAATGTTGAATGTTGGACCAAGACGGTCCGATTCCACTTCCCGGGAGAAGCAGTGCGAGAGTGGAAGAGCAGCACTGCTACGCCAAAAGGTAGGTTTATTTCCTACCTTCAGGCGAGAAAGTTGATATCTAAGGGATGTATTTACCTTCTGGTCAGAGTCCAGGATGTCCAAGCAGAATCTCCGACAATCCAGTCTGTTCCAGTGGTGAATGAATTCCTTGATGTGTTTCCTGATGAGTTACCTGGTATTCCCCCAGGAAGGGAGATAGATTTTTCTATTGACTTGTTACCAGGCACTCAGCCGATATCGATTCCTCCCTATCGTATGGCTCCTGCAGAACTCAGAGAATTAAAGGAGCAATTGAAAGATTTGTTGGATAAAGGTTTCATTAGGCCGAGTACTTCACCCTGGGGTGCGCCAGTTTTATTCGTGAAAAAGAAAGATGGCTCGCTCCGAATGTGTATAGATTACCGGCAACTAAACAAAGTTACAGTAAAGAACAAGTACCCGCTCCCCAGAATTGATGACTTATTTGATCAATTGCAGGGAGCCAGATACTTTTCTAAGATTGACTTGCGGTCCGGATATCACCAGGTCCGAGTACGTGAGAGAGATATTCCTAAGATAGCGTTCAGGACCCGATGTGGGCATTATGAATTTCTAGTCATGTCCTTCAGGTTAATGAATGCCCTGGCAGTCTACATGGACCTAATGAACAGTATTTTAAGACCTTTCCTGGACTTGTTCGTAATAGTATTCATTGATGACATTCTGGTGTATTCTCGCTCTAAAGAAGATCACCGGACTCATTTGCGGACAGCGCTCTAGATTCTCAGGGACCGCCAGCTGTATGCTAAATTTTCTAAGTGTGAATTTTGGCTTAACTCAGTGGCCTTCTTAGGGCATATCATCTCAGACGCTGGTATACAGGTAGACAAGCAGAAAATAGAAGCAGCTAAGTCATGGCCTAGGCCTACCACTCCAACTGAAGTTCGTAGCTTTCTGGGGTTGGCAGGATATTATAGGAGGCTCGTTGAAGGGTTCTCGACCATTGCGGCACCTCTAACCAAATTGACACAGAAAGCAGCAAAGTTTCAATGGACAGAGGCATGTGAGCAGAGCTTCCAGGAACTGAAAGACAGATTAACCTCCGCCGGCACCGAAGGTTATTCAGTCTATTGCGACGCGTCAGGCGTCGGGTTAGGTTGTGTGTTGATGCAGCATGGTAGAGTAATTGCATATGCTTCCAGACAGTTGAGGAAACACAAAAAGAATTACCCTACCCACGACCTGGAATTGGCCGCAGTAATCCACGCCTTAAAGATGTGGAGGAATTACCTGTACGGCGTCCATGTTGATATTTACACGGATCATAAGAGCTTACAGTACATTTTCACTCAGAGGGAGTTGAATCTATGGCAACGCCGCTGGTTGGAGCTGTTAAAAGATTATGATGTGAATATTCTATACCACCCTGGAAAAGCTAATGTTGTAGCAGATGCCCTGACCCGTAAGTCAATGGGAAGTTTGGCGTATTTACGACCTGAGAAGCGGAAGCTATCCAAAGAAATTCATCAGTTAGCTGGTTTAGCCGTTCGAGTAATCGGAACAGAAAATAATAAAGTGGTAATTTAGAATTCTGCTGTGTCATCATTAGTCACAGGGGTAAAGGAACGACAGTACGAGGATCCTGATTTAGTCCAACTCAGAGATAGAATTCAGAGAGGTAAGGAGTCAGATTTTTAGATAACTGAGGATGATGTGCAAAGCTGTAAGGGCCGCCTCTGTGTCCCGAATGTTTCAGGGCTTCGCGGGCGGATATTGCATGAGGTACATTACGCTCGCTATTCCCTCCATCCAGGAGTGACGAAAATGTACCATGACATCAGAGACATCTACTGGTGGCCAGGTATGAAAGCTGAGATAGCTGAATTTGTTTCTAGATGTTCTAACTGTCAGCAGGTGAAAGTGGAGCACCAGAAACAGGGTGGTTTGACGCAAGATATAATGGTGCCTATGTGGAAATGGGAAGCGATAAACATGGATTTTGTAACGGGGTTACCCCGTACTAGACGCAGAAAGGATTCCATTTGGGTAATAGTTGACAGGCATACAAAATCAGCTCATTTCTTGATAGTGAAGGCTACCTTCTCAGGTGAGGATTATGCCGAATTATATATCAGAGAAATAGTTAGATTACACGGAGTGCCAGTATCCATTATTTCAGATAGGGGAGCACAATTCACAGATAGATTCTGGCAGTCATTTCAGAAAGGTTTGGGAACGCAGATTAACTTGAGTACAGCATTCCATCCTCAGACAGATGGGCAGGCTGAACGTACAATTCAGAAGCTCGAAGATATGTTGCGAGCGTGTGTGCTAGATTTTGGGGGTAGCTGGGATAAGCATCTTTTGTTGATTGAATTTTCTTATAATAACAGCTACCATTCAGCTATTCAGATGGCGCCTTTTGAGGCATTATACGGGCGAAAATATAGGTCGCCGGTGTGCTGGTTTGAAGTGGGGGAATCAGCATTGGTTGGCCCAGACATTGTTCGGCAGTCAGAGGAAAAAATAAAGCTTATCCGAGAACGTTTACTGACTGCTCAGAGCCGCCAGAAGTCTTATGTAGATATGCGGCGCAGAAATCTAGAATTTGCGGTAAATGACTAGGTATATCTGAAGGTGTCTCCGATGAATGGGGTAATGAGATTTGGGAAAAAAGGCAAGCTTAGCCCGAGATTCATTGGGCCATATCAGATTCGGCGAAGAATAGGCCGAGTTGCATACGAGCTGAACTTGCCTCTAGAGTTAGCATCTGTTCACCCAATATTCCATGTCTCTATGTTAAGGAAGTTCGTAGGGGACCCTTCTACAGTAGTTCCAGTTCAGGATGTCTAGGTCACAGAGGAGTTAGCATATGAAGAGGTTCCCGTAGCTATCTTAGACAGATAGATTCGCAGGTTGAGGACTAAAGATGTTGCATCTGTCAAAGTATTATGGCGTAACAGGAACCGTGAGGAAATGACGTGGGAAGCTGAAGAAGATATGAAAGCCAGATAACCTCACCTATTTCAGGCCTAGTCAGCCGACAGGTATGTCCGTATTATTACTTATGCAGTACCTTATAGTTGTATGAGTGTGAACGAAAAAGATTGATACTTAGTAATCCAGTGGATCTTAAAATATTACGCGCAGTGCCTGTGTTGGACTTTTCTACATTTCAGGTTTTTCCTATAGTCCATATTACAGGGGAAACTCTGCCGAAATTTTTTTCTAGAAAGTAAGTAAGTAGTCCACTAGATCACAGTGTACATTCGAGGACGAATGTTCTTAAGGGGGGGAGAATGTTATAACCCGTAGAATTCCCGGCACCTAAATGACCTATTCGCACATTGGTTAAGCATATTTGAAGGCCATACGTGCTGGAGAAAGGCCCGGGAAAAGATCGGACGAGAAACCTGTCGAACCATCGCGGAAGGAGCCGAGGCAGAGCCCCTCCGTGATGGCAGCGTGTCACGGAGGACAGGCCTCCGCGTTGGCTCCGTGACACGTTGGCCTTGTCCAGGCCCAAGTATATAAAGCCCACTTCCGGTTTAAATCATTGAAACACTTAAGAAATTTCCAGGAAACAGAGAGAGAAATCAGAGAAAGGAGAAGAACGAAGGAGGGATTATAATTATTGACCGATTACGCTGCTAAACGTTGTCCAAATGCAAATCAACTCCAGATACTGAGGTATTTAGCCGCAGAGAGCATTCCTACGGATTCAGTTTCGTGAAATATGGCCGACGAATTGTCGAGCCACTGAGCTAAGGTAAGTGGAATTGCTCTAAATTAGTGTCTATGTGTTCCTAGCTGTGAAGTGAATATTTCTCCCTTCTGGACCTCTGAAAAATAGCGAGTTTTTGGCTGTCTTTCGATAAGCCTAAGTTTAGGTTATAAACTATATCGAAAGTGACGTTGCCTTTTAAAATAAAGTTGTATTTAGTATTAATTGACATATTTATGAATGCAGTTGGGAGAAAATAGTTGAAGTACTGGCCGAGTCTCGTCCGACAGACGAATAATTCAAGGATAAGGTATGTAAAGCTAGTTCCCTCGGCAAGTTAAGTAATATCGGTACAGTATAGTAATTTAAAGGCCAGTAGGATGTTCAGAAGTCAAGTGTTACGTTTATTGTGAATGTTGATACGGTATTCGAAACATCGAGTTATAACTTGCATGTAACTTGCCAGCATGATATAGACTCTAGTATAAGTGTTAGGAACTCCACAGTATGCTCAGTATGTGATGTGACACAGAATGTTAGGATATCATTGTATTCAGTTGAAACCCAGTAAAGCGATGTAATATCGGTAAGACATCTCAGAAATAGAATAATAAGTTAAAATGAGGTTAGAAAGCATATTAAAAATGGCAAATCATGTTACTATAGGAACTCAGTATACAGCATGGTTTTCAGTAGAAACACTATATCCTGTTCAGTATTAGCCCCAGAACAGTCTGGCAAGAGACTATATTCATACATATATATATTTACCAGCCTCAGCATGTATTAAATACGTACATATTACTATTACTAGTTCAGCATGTAATATATACAATACTTTACCACTATTAGTGCCAGTATGCGAGACATGCAGATAGTATTACTAGTTGAGACCGTTATATTGTTGGGGTTGGACTACCTAGCATCCATGACCGCCCCAGGGTTGATAGCTGTATCGACTCGTCCGCCAGAGGATGAGGATACGTCGCTCTACGGAGTGGCATGCCGTCCCACAGGGGACGAAGATGGGATGCCAATTTTCCCCATATTATGCCTTGGTCGGCTTTTACACACCCCCGTCGAGCGGATACGCCGGGGTGTTGATTCAGGAGTCCTCCGGACTCAGATGCAGTTATAGTCAGGGGCTCAGCGAGCCCAAGCGCATACCCAGGGGACCGGCAGGATGCTTACGGGGTTTATAGGAGATGGGATGACCGGGTTAGGGGTGTAGATTCTGTGCTGGTTGTACCTCTCGGCTTATGGGGGCCGGGTAAGGTTTGTGTGTGCTATACTATGTTATGTTATGTTATGTCATGTCACGTTAGATACGAGTAGATCAGCAGTTGAGTGATACATCTCCAGGTATGACCCCTATTTACTTTCAGTATAAATGAGAGAAGGTATGACTTACATTATCAGACAGTTAATCTAATTCTTCTTACTTCAGTTTCATCAGTTACATTGTTGTTCTCAGATTTTGCTTTCAGTTATTGCTTTACATACTCAGTACCAGCGGTACTGACGCCCGGTGGGGCGCTGCATTACTTGCCTGCAGGTACTCATAGACGAGCAGGCGATACCACGTGATTCCTGTTAGCGATCAAGTATTCAGCTCCTGTTATACGGAGACTGAATTCCAGAGGTGTATTTCATTTTCTTTTGGTTGTATAGTACGGGTAGGTCGGGGCCCTATCCCGATCATTTCTATTGCTATTCCTAGAGGCTTGCAGTCTGTATATATTTCCCTGTGGTCAGATGAGCCGGTCGAGTGAGGCCGTGTAGTTGTATAGCTGTTAGTACTCTTTCTTTCTTTTATGTTGGCCGTATGGGGCCATAGTTTCCCAATAGTGGTGACCTTGCCGGTCACGTAGCTTTCTATTACTTCATGATTAAGTTACAGATAACTAGACAGCATGGTGGCCTTGTCGGCCCGCATAGGTTTCCCTGAATTGATACGTTTCTGGTCAGCTATTAGTACAGGTACAGAAGGCTATAGGCCAATGGGCCGGGGGCTGTGTTTACAGCCGTTATATAGCCCTTTGTTTCCAGAAATATGAGTTAGAGCCATCCAGGCACCAGATGTGCCCAGGCTTAGCAGTCCAGCAGTTCAGGTTCTAGTAGGGCACCAGGTGCCAGTCATACCCCCCAAGGCGGGGTGTGACACTTCGCTCCATACAATATGGTAAGATTATTTCGAGAAAACTCATTATTTTAAAACAACATGTGGGCATTGCCCAAAGCTTTATCATACTTGGATCTACTCAATTCATTTTTAAAATAATATCATATTCATCATCATTCTCTTCCTTCATGAACTTCTCATCTATGGGCATTCAATTTCATAATTTAGAAAACATAATTTGGGTGGAAAACAATTTAAAATCAACCTAAACTTCACAATTCATCATTATAAATACAATCTAATCATACCCATGTATAGAGATTGAAGAATCATCCAATTGGGTAAAAAAACCCATACTTGATCATAGGTAATTTTCATGATTTGATAGAAATTGGGGCATGGATATGGAAGAATACACCCACTCATAACCTTACATACCTGGGAGGGGTGATTTTACCACTTCTCTAATTGCGCAATATGAGATTCCAATGGAAACCTTCAAAACTTTCTCTAAATCCTCTCTTCAAACTCTCAAGTTTGCATGCATGGAATGAACTAGCTTAGAATAGGTTTTCCCCTCTTAAAACCCTGTAAAATGAGCCTTAAATGATGTAGTATAGGTCTTAGGAACTGGGATTTATAGAAATACCCTTACTGTATTTGCAGAAAATAACTATCAAGTGGTCCTAATAGATGATTAACGACTCGTTACTGGCCCAAACGACTCGTCATGTTGCTCGTCTGGTACACTGCTTATCAAAACTCCTGGGCTCGTAATGGATCATGTAACAGCTCGTCAGGGGTGACCATGAGTCATCAAGTACACTTCTAACCTCTTCAATATTTCACACACCCTTACACCACGATAACCTAATGACTTGTGGTGACTGACCACGAGTCGTTCCCTCGCCCGTGGGGAACCCTTACCCTCCAGCTTCCTTCTCTTCACTGGTCTTCTCCACGAGTCACCTGACGACTCGTGGGCTGGTCTCATAAGTCGTCTAATGACTCGTTCTACACCTGCAACACAGATTTTCAGTTTTTTCCCTATTTCAACTCTCGGGTCCGATCTTTGAGTTCCTAGGGTATAACATAACAAAACAGATAAAATGGAGAATGGTTTGGAGAATTAAACTACTAAAAACTTGAAATGTAAAATTAACTAAGACTAAGATTGTTGCAAACTTGTTTGCACTTCAAATGATGATGAAAATCTAGGGAATTGGTACTTTCATATCAGGTTGAGTTTTCAAGACGTCATTACATTAGATTGATTCATCCTAAGGTTGCTAGTTGCAAGTTACTATCCCATTTCTTACCACTCTCCCTAGTATCCAAGAACTATCTCATGAACCCTAATGCCTTATCCCTATGGTCGTAGGAGAAACATGAACTGACGGTTATGCCTACTTGTATATCAACTAAGAAGGGTTGAAGGCTATATCCCTATCCTCAATAAAGACTTCTAACCTTCAACCAATGGGCCAAAGGATCTTTGAATTCCTATTTTATATATACTATAAATCCTCTCGGTTCCCTTTCCCAAGTTGAACGAAAGGCCAACAGATTTACTCACAAGTTGATCAGGCTAGTGAATAAGCAATTATAACAAGTAAATATAAACAACCTTTATGAAAGAATCAAAACTAGAAATCAATAGTCTTTCAAACATCAACCATCAACAATGGCCAAAATACTAGAATGGGGGTTTAGCGAAGAATCATAGACAAATGGAAAAATAATGCTAAAATCATCATTTTCAGTAAAATAAGAAGGAAAAGAAGAAACCTAAGTAGAACTTGTCTCTCCTCCCAAATGTTGTGTTTACAACCTTCAAAATGATGAACGATATAATGATCGATATGCTAGAAATGCCCTAGATGTTATATATATAGGTGAGCCTTCAAATGACACTTTTACCCTCAAGTAATTGACTTAAAAATCAGCAAACCATCCAGCAAGGTTTGGATTGCCACCCCATGTATAGCCCATAGAGTTAGTTAAATTTCCTCTAAAGATTGGCTCCGGGTGCCCCACTCTCACAATAGCACTAATGAGTTAGCCGGAGTTTATGCACTTCTAACACCTTAGGCTCCACACTCTCACCATAGCACTAGAGTGTCAGTCAAATTTGTGAGCTTCAAGACCCTTACAGCACCCACTCTCATTGTAGCACCAGAATGTTAGGAAAATTTCCAATGTCAGGAATGCTTCTAGGGCTCCACGCCATCCATCTCGCCAAGGTGTTAGTCAAATATTCATCTTTGAAACTAGTGTACCTGGCGCCCCATGCCGTCCATAGCACCAGTGTTGATGCATTTTATCTGAAACACAAGTGTTGGGCACACAACGCCAGCCATAGCCCAAGCCAGCTTTTGCAAACTCTTCTTCACACCTTGTGTCATTTTTGGGTCCTTTATCCTTGGTTTCCTATTCAAAAAATCTAGAAACATTCATTAGCTTATAAGACACACGAAAAAATGAATTCATACATTTCATAAGGATTATGAACTCAAAATAAAGAAAAATATTGGTAAAAGCATGGCAAATGGACAAAGATTATGACCAACATCACACATCTTTATTCTTCAATCAACGGACTTGTAAATCTAGTATCTCAACTGGAGTCTCCTTGTAGGAAAACTCCTCTGAGATCTAGATATCCTCAATTGGGACAACCTAAGAGGGGTTTGTAATGCAATTTCCCAGCATTGGTGCATGAAATACTAGATGCACTCCCTTTAGCTCTGATGCAACTCTAGCTTGTAAGCTACCCGGCCTACTCCTGGAGAATGCGGTGTGGTCCAGCAAATCTCATATTAAGATTGAATTTTTTGTTACACCCCTTAAGATTCCTTTGTTTAGCCAATATGTGCGTGGGTTTGTCGAGAGAGTTTAGAGTATGACACATATGGGAGAAGGCTCGAAGGTGGAGCGCACGTGCGTGTTATCGAGTGAGAGAGAGGTCAAAGCCAGAGGCAGGGTTCTATGAATGCCACATCGTGAACCTCTTCCCAGCGCAGGGAGTGGCATGTTGGGCCTCTACCCCAGCGCTATGGGGGGCGCATCGTGGACCCTTGCCACCGCCTCCCTATGTATATGTTTTAAGTTGTGAGATGTTAGTCATTCAAACATTTCCCCTAATTAGCAGCTCGGCCTTGGGAAATCTTTTCACGAGAATTTCATCTAATAAAAGTCAAATTATGCTATAAAATCGCGTACGATTGCAAATTCTTCTTGGGTAGTGAATCCCAGGCCTACAAGGAACATATCTATGGAGTTGAATCTTTGAAATTGGCCTGATTTAATGCAGACTTAGTGGGTAAAAGTCATAGAAATCATCTCTAACTACGGCTGGCACGTCTACAAGTGATAGTATGTATTTCTACCCTTCTAATCTAGAAGAATTCATAAGATTTTGCCGAATTGAACTCGTTTTGATGTATTGTCATTGTGTCTTATGGGCTATGATTGCTAGCCTAATTATTTAATTGTAAAAGTTCTATTAGCCGCAAAATCTAGAATACTAAGGGATTACGAGTTCTTAATTGAAGCAAGATTGATTGAGAAAAATTCGACAATTGAGTTATGTTAAAGCTAACATCTTTCAACAAGTTATTCTCGTTGTATAGTTGTTTCAACTTGTATCTTCGTAGTAGTTCATGATTGTATGTGTTGTGGCTAGCTGCTATGAGATGAATTGAGATTGTAACATAGTATCCCATGTTAGGAAGGATTATATTCAGTTTTGGCTATTGCTAGAAGCGACATAGAGATTTTCTATCCATTTATTTAACGTCTAGAGTGACTAGTAATGTTTTGCTGTCGCACTGAGGACATAGAGGCTTGTGGTTAGCTGTTCAGTGTGCTTGGTTAAATTGTGCAGCTTAGGGCACATCTTAGCGATATAACTTTCTATTTTGATGCCAATATATGTAATAAAGCTTGCTTATAGGCCATTGGCGTACCTTGATGCCTATAGGGATAAAACTCGGTAATATAGTCTTACCGACGAGTCGGTGGCACCAGGGTTGCCTAATGAACTGGATGGTAGCTTGCTAGGTGAACTACCTACTGTCAGTGACGGTATAGCTTCATTCGACTTACAACCTTTTGTATAGGTCGCTAAAAAAATCACCCTAATTGTTAGAAGTCTGATAGACTCTGTGATACCCTAAGTGGGGATCTTATCAGCTGTTGTACATGGGGCTAACGCCTCCAGCTATTCATACAGATGCCTACGTACATGTTGACTAGAAGGGCTAAGTCTAATTATACCTACCTAAAGGGCTACATATTGCTCGCAGGAGCCCAGATAGCTCAAATACGATTACAAGAGCCAGATGAATCAGATACAGTTATAGGAGCCCAGATGACTCAAACACAGTTACAGGAGCCCAAACAGCTCAGATACTGTTACAGGATCCCAGATGAGTCAGATATAGATACAGGATCCCAGATGGCTCAAACACAGTTACAAGAGTACAGACGGCTTAGATAGAGTTACAGGAGCCCAAACGACTCAAATACAGTTACAGGAGCCCAGACGGCTCAGATACAATTTCAGGAGCCCAAATGGCTGAGATATAGTTAAAGGAGACTAGATGGATCAGATAGAGTTGCAGGAACCTAGATGGCTTAAACATAGTCATACGAGCCCAGAAGGCTCGGATATAGTCACAAAGGTTGAGTATGCCATAGTTACAGCTTGCCTACGGGCTACAGTGATACAGATAGGAGTGTATAGATTTGTTACACTTGCCGGGGCTTATGGGGGCCCATGTAGGTTATTATGTATTGTTTGTACCTTCCAGGCTTATGGGGGCTAGGTTAGGTTCTTTTTTATATATTTACCTGCTAGCTGCAGTTCATGCTGTGAGATTATTCAGGTTAACTTCTAGCCTTTACTGCTGATTACTTTAACTTCCTCTATCAACTTCTATTTAGTTTATTATTACTGTCTTACGTATTTGGTACATATTATACTGACACCCACACATGGGGAACTGCATACTTTCCTGCAAGTTCAGACAGACAGGTTTTGAGACCTCCTTAGTGGCCTTTAAGAATAAGTAGATTGGCCAGATCCTTTCCTATGGAGTTACCATACAAGTGGAGGTTTTCCTGTCTTTTGATATACAGTTTTTGGGTACGCCGGGGCCCTATCCCGACTAGTGTTTTACTCTTAGAGGCTTGCAGATCATAGTTCTTTGTTAGATTTATGTTGTTGGCCGTATGGGGCCTAACTATGTTATCTAGTAGCCTTGTTTGCTTATATATATATATCTATGTGTGTGTGTGTATGTGCACCTGCTTACCTTCTGTTATGATTTAGTCAGCATGGTGGTCTTGTCAGCCGGCATAGGATGAAGCTATTGTTGGACTGTTGGGTTAGCTATTTTTGCATAGGTTTATGTTGTGGCCTTGTCAGCCTAAGGCTATGTTTTGAGCTGAGATATAGTTGATTGTTTTCTTGATTATGTGTTTCTGGTTGCACCAGAGGTGTATATGTTCATTCAGATCAACTCAGGGTCCAGTTTGGCATTAGGTGGCAGTTACGCCTCCCAAGGTGGGGCATGACAAAATTGGTATCATAGCAACATCATATTCCAGGGAGTCTGCAAGTCATGTCTAGTAGCGTCTTGCCTATAAATTTGTTGAGCACCGCATTTTACAAGCAGGAAGCTACGAGGCATGATAGTATGGTTATACCCCTCTTTCTTCTTAGATCATTCTATAGAGCCAAGTGTTTTAGAGTTGAGTCCCTAAGCTTATATTGTTATGTCTATCTACAGAGGTGCCTGATACAATACAGACCACAGCCAGCCGAGAGCTGGAACAGCAGCAGGAGAGGGTACTAGCAGGGTGCCACAGTTTGGGACAGCCCAACTTGAGGGCGAAAGGGAGACATCTTCTCGATCTCCCCAGCATTCTCCAGGGAACTAAGAACCTCATAGGATAACAAATATGACGACACCACTTCTAGTTCTTCCTATGCCCTCAGATCAGAATGTTAGGAATGTAGTATGTATGTTGGCTCACATGATGGCTGCTCCGCGTTAGCAGTAGTATCAGTTGTTCGAGTGTTTCTTTTCTTGAGTCCTCCACAGTTTACAAGGACAGACCACAGAGAGGACCCTTAACACTTCATAGATTAGTTACAGAGGATATTCAGGGACATGCATGTTTCATCCAAAGAGTTAGTTGAACTAGCCATGTTTCGACTTTGAGATATAGCAGTTTTGTGGTACGAGATTTGGGAAAGGTCCAAAAACAGAGATGCACCTTCACCTACTTGGCCTAGTTTTTCTAAGGCCTTCATAAACCACTATTTGCATCAAGAGATTTGATAGGCTAGAATAGAACATTTCATACACTTGGAGCAGGACAAGATGAGCGTTAGAGAGTACGCATTGAGGTTTGATTCCTTGGCTAGATATGCGCCAGCATTTGATGATACTATGCCAACCAGGGTACACCGGTTTATGGTAGGGCTTGCACCAGAGTATGTGGAGTCCTATATTATAGCTATGTTGCAAAAGGACATGGATATCTCATGAATTCAAGACTTTTCTCAGAATATAGAGAAGATCAGAAAATGTGAGTGCGGGGCCGAGAGGGCAGATTATCAACAGTGTCAGAGGGATACAACCACTAATTTTCAGACTGATTTTTAGGGTGGGCCAGGCCTTGTTTATCAGGTAGGCCACCTAGGACCTCACCTCAGTAGCGACAAGGAAGAAAATCAAATCATCATGGATACTTAGGTCCCAGCGAGAGTTCATGAACGCTAGGCTCACAGCAGTAGAGAGGCCCAAATTAGATGAGTCCAGTTGTACCATGTTGTAGTACTTGAAGTAGGCAACATTTGGGGGATGCAGATATGGCTCTACTACATATCTTTCTTGTGGGAAGGAGGGTCACATGATGAGAGATTTCCCGATTCCACTTCCCAGGGGAGATAGTGTGGGAATGGAAAGGCAATGTTGCTATGCCAAAAGGTAAGTTCATATCCTATCTTCAGGTAAGAAAGATGATTGCAAAGGGATGTATTTATCATATTGTTAGGGTTCGGGATATCCAGGCAGAATCCTCGACTCTATAGTCTATTTTGGTGGTTAGTGAGTTTCCAGATGTATTTCCAGATGAGCTACCAGGTATTTCCCTAGAACGGGAAATTGACCTTTCCATTGATATGCCACCAAGTACACAACCCATATTTATTCCTCCTTTGCAAAATAGCTTCTGTAGAGCTAAGGGAATTGAAGGATTAGTTGAAAGACTTTTTAGATAAAGGCTTCATTAGGCCTAGCACTTCACCCTGGGGTGCGCCAATCTTTTTCGTGAAAAAGAAAGATGGCTCACTACGGATGTGTATAGATTATCGGCAGTTGAATAAAGTTACTATTAAGAATAGATATCCCCTACCAAGAATAGATGATTTGTTTGATCAATTGTAGGGGGAGAAATACTTCTCAAAGATTGACTTAATGTCAAGGTACAACCAGGTATGAGTTCCAGAGAAAGATATTTCGAAGATGACTTTTAGAACCAGATATGGCCATTTCAAATTCCTAGTTATGTCTTTCGAATTGACGAATGCCTCAGCAATGTTTATAGGTCTGATGAACAGCATATTCAAGCCATTCCTAGATTTGTTTGTGATAGTGTTTATTGATGATATCCTAGTATACTCACGTACAGAAGCTGAACATAAAGATCATCTGCGGACGGTACTCCTAGTCCTTAGAGACCGTAACTTATATGCAAAGTTCTCTAAATGTGATCTATGATTAAATTATGTGGCTTTCTTGGGCCATATTGTGTTAGATACAGGCGTTCAGGTTGACTCGCAGAAGATAAAGGTCGTATAGACATGTCCTAGAACCACGACTCTTACTGAAGTTCATAGCTTTCTGGGGTTAGCTAGGTATTATAGGAGGTTCGTGGAAGGATTCTCTACTCGATCAGCACCATTGACGAAGCTAACTCAAAGAGCAACTAAGTTTCAATTGAGCGAGGCTTGTGAGTAGAGTTTCTAGGGGCTAAGAAACAGATTGACATTTGTACTAGTATTAGCCTTGTCAGAGGGTTTAGAGTGCTACGCTGTATACTGTGATGCTTCAAGCGTTGGGTTAGGATGTACGCTAATGCAACACGACAAGGTGATTGCCTATGCTTCTAGGCAGCTAAGGAAGCACGAGAAGAACTACCCAACCCATGATCTATCATTAGCTGTAGTTTTTCATGCTTTGAAATTTGGTGGAATTATTTATATGGTGTTCATGTAGACACCTTCGCTAATCACAAGAGCCTCTAGTATATTCTTAAATAGAAAGGGTTGAACTTGCGACAACGTCGTTGGCTTGAGTTGCTGAAAGACTATGACATAGACATCTTGTATCACCAAGGGGAAGGCTAACATTGTAGTCGATGCCCTGGGCAGCATATCATATTTAAGGCTAGAAAAGAAAAAATTAACTCAAGTGTTGCACCAGTTGGCCAGTTTAGGAGTCCGTTTGATGGACTCAAATGATAGTGGGGTTGTGATCCAGAATACTGCAGTGTCATCTCTAGTTGTAGAGGTGAAAGAGCGATAGTATGAAGACCCTGGCCTAGTACATCTTAGAGGCAAGACTCAGAGAAGGAGTCATTGGCCTTTAATATAGCAGCAGAAAGAGTCTTGAGATTTAGAGGTTGACTCTACGTTCTAGATGTGACAAGGCTTCGCCAGAAGATTATGGCAAAGGTATATTATTTTTTTTATACTTTTCACTTGGGTCCGACGAAAATGTACCATGATATAAAAGAGATCGATTGGTGGCATGGGATGAAGAAAATATTATTGAGTTTGTAAAAGAGTGTCTCAATTGTCAGTAGGTAAAGGTTGAACATCAAAAATATAATACCCCGAAAGTCCTAAGATCAGACCCAAGGGATCAAATGAAGAAAACAAAAAAGTTTGCACCAGGTCATAGGACGAGTCATCAAGTGACCCGTGAGGAGACTTCACTAGTCGTGAAGTGACTCATGAAGTGAAGAGGGAGTGGGAAATGATTGGTGGTCTGGGGGTTACCACAAAGGGAGTATGAGTTATGGTGTGGGTAACGAGTTGTTATGTTACCGTGGACAAGAGGGGTCAAGGATTCAAGGTTCACTTTCGTGAATATGCCATGAGAGGAAGCCACGAGTCATGAAGTGACCCAGTGACTCATGGAGTTGGTCATGGGCAGGAGTAGAACTTGAAGTTTGAAATTGGGGCAGTGCACTTCACGACAGGTCACCACGAGTCGTGAGGTACACCACGTCATTTTAAGCTCAGTTAGAAGGGATTTAAGGATACTTAACCTATTCTAGACCTCTCCATTCCATGCATGCAAGATCAAGGAGTCTATTGAAGATCAAACTAGAATATTCTCTAGGTTCTTCCTCAATTCACTTGGATTCTCAGGAGAGGTTATGATATTCAAAGTACCCAGGTATATAGGGTTATGAAGTGGAGTATTCCTTCACCCTGATGCCCAAATCCTCTTCTAAATTAATGTAATTCAAGGTTGATGAGTTTATGGGGTTCTAACCCAACTTGTGAAATTCTCTAAGTATCTATCATGGGTACAAATATATTCATGTTTCTAATATTGTTTTAAGATTCATGGGCATATTTTATGATGATTTTAATTAAAAATTCATGATTTCAACATCTCCCAATTATGATGCCCAATTATGAAAGTTCATGAAAGATTGAGATTATGATCTATGTTTTCAAGTATGATGAGATGTCTTTGATAAAAGTATTATTTCGAGTTACCCATGTTTATATTCATGAATTTGACTATCGAATCTATTTCAAAGCATGTATAAGTTTTGGCAAGCCCATATGATGAAGTATGTTTCATGATTTACTTCAATTTCATGTTATTAGCTTACCACATGATTTTGGAGTCTAGACTCCCACTTTTAAGCTTGTGGTATGGTTTGAGCCAAGGCTCCCCATGATATGTGATCTTGGGCAAATTTATATGCCCAAGTGATACTCAAATGTGTCATTTTCCCTTGTTTATCTATAGATGTTTATACATTCTCATGTTATTTGTAATAAAATGTGAATTTATACTAACCAACATGATTAGCGTTGTTTTGCAGGAAAAATATAAAGTTATGGAGCTAAGGTGCATGTCGGGAGAGATCGGGATTGTACTCGGAAGCGAGCAAGGGAGGAAAGCACTTGAAGGCACGATTTAAAGGGGCTCCGTGATGGAGCCATGTCACGCTGCCATCGCGGATGCACTCTTCCTGGAGGGTGAAACTATGCCAATTTCCAGTGGAGGTGCGCGTTGGGGCCGTGGCACATTGGCCTAGCCCCGCGTTGCATGCCGTGCCATGTTGGGCCTAAATACCTGGACGTCCTGATTCCAGTAAGGGTCCACGTTGGTGGCGGGTCACGGAGGCAGTGCTCCGCGATGCACTCTGTGACACGTTGCTTGGTGGAGCAAGAACGTGGTGGAGCGTTGGAGCCGTGACACTTAGGTTCATTTTTAATATTTCTAACTTGGTGGAGCAAGAACGTGGGTTACAGGCAGTTGAGGGGACGAAAATCTCAGGGTTTTTCTCTATCTCCTTCTTATTTAATTCAATTGATTGTATGATTAACACTCATTTTAACGATGTCTAATCCACAAATGATTGGCTAAATCCTCTTCTTGCTGAGGTTAAGAAGAATTGTATTGAAATGTAATTATTGATAAATTGGTTTTTCATCTTTTCTTCCATGGTTGTTCTATTGATTCTTGTTCTTACTGCATTAATGTGTGGCCAACGTTAATGTACATCTTAAAAGTCCGGTTTCACTCGAGAGAGCAAGAAATTGGAAAGTTGTGAATTGATAGGATATGATCTTTTCTTAGCTTGGGAAAATTGAGAATTGATTTACCTTCAGGATAGAAATATACCTGAAAGTTGTATTAGTCAATTAAGGAATCGATTTTGCATGGCTAGAACATGAACTTTGTTTTATCACAGAAATGTAGGTGGAAGGTTCATGATTCTTAACTTGGGTTAAATACGAGAGTTCTAATCCATAGGCAATAATTCTTTACTAGCAACCGGAGGAAAGATTAATCAAATTGTATCGATAATTTATTTCTCTACATGTTCATTTAACCCCAGCATGCTCATACTTATAGTTCAGACTCAATTTGTATATTCGTTTTAGACTTAGTATAAAATTAGGAAACAAACTATCAAATTTCTCCTCACACTGTTGTCTGCATTTTAGAGTTAAAGTTCATTGACACTTGAGTAGATTGTTACTTTAGTCCAGTCCCTGTGGGATCGATACTTGGCTTACTTGAGCCACTTTACTACTTGTTCGACCACGTGCACTTGTGTGTAGCTATATACCCAAACACAGCCCGAACAACATGTTTACAGATTTTGCGTGTATTATTATGATTCAACTTCTTCGCAAGAAAATGGTTCAGCTTTATTGAAAAATGATGGAGAGCATATGCATGTTTCTGGGAGTAGTGCCTAGCACCAAGCAGGCTAAGGGTTCATTCAACCCCGTGCCTCAGAACTACGTGTCAATGTAGGTATGCTCAGATTATTTGGGACCTCCCTTGTCAGCTTTCCCTGCCCCCTAGGGGCCTTCAACTTGATATCAATATCATGATAGCACCCTTACCTCTGGAAAGACTTTGGACGGCTCTTCCCACTTGAGTGTAATAGTTGGGACCACGTAAGATCTGTCGTGGTAATGTCAGTTATATGACTAGTATCCCATTGTTCCTCATGATTTTCAGTTATGCATGTTTATCTATTATGATATTATGTTTTCAGTAGGTTTGACCCAATGTTCAGTTTTACTTATGATTATCAATTTCAGCTTTAGGTCGTTCAAATCAGTTATGATACTCAGTCATGTTTAAATCATGTTTTCAGGTAATAGCATGCAAGCCCTACTCCCAGAATCTTATCTTGAATATGTTTTATGACATGCATGGTTTCATTTTTACTTACTTAGTGGTTTTACTTTTCTTGCGTACTTAGTATATTCCAAGTACTTATCGCATACTCTATGCTGTATCGTTTCATGATACATGATCGGAAGTTCAGGTTCAGTCCCGCTTCTAGCCAAATCCTCAAAGTTCTAGCATACTCAGCCTGTTGGTGAGTCCTAATCCTTCGAGGATGTTTTTACCAGCTCGTATTAGTATTTTCAATTTCAGTTTGGTAGTGAGTTAGTTGGGGTCTTGTCACATCAACTCGTCAGGTTATAGAAGCTTATCAAACATATCATGTATTCAGCTTCGGATCAGTATTATGTTTTTCATTGTTCAGATGTTATTGGATTTTCAAACTTCTACTATTTCAAATGTTAGACTTTCTGCATTTATCTATGTTGAGTTTAGTTATCATGTTAATGCCATGGGTCAACTTGGAGCCTCTCGGGGTTCTTTGTCCCGTGTCCCGATCTGGGCTTATGTTCGGGTCGTGGCAAGAAATTTGGCGGGCTGACTCAGGAGATAGTCGTGCCTATGCAGAAGCGGGAAGCAATTAATATGGATTTTTTTACAGGTTTACCACGTACCAGGCATAAATTTGACTGTATTTGGGTAATTGTTGATAGGCTGACGAAATTGGCCCAGTTCTTGCCAGTCAAGACTACATTCTCAACTGAAGATTATCCTAAGTTGTACATTAAAGAGATAGTCCAACTGCATGGTATCCCAGTGTCCATCATCTTTGACATAGGAGAATAATTTACAACTAGATTCTGGAAGTCATTTCAGAAAGGCTTAGGGACGCAGATTAACTTGAGTACAACTTTTTATCCCCAGACAGATGACCAAGCAGAGAGCGCCATTCAGACACTTGAAGATATGTTACGGGCACGTGTGCTATACTTCAAAGGAAGTTGGGATGATCACCTACCTCTTATTGAGTTTGCATATAATAACAGTTACCATTCTACCATCAAGATGACGCCTTATGAGGCTTTGTATGGGCTGAAATACAGATCCCCCATAGTATGGTTTGAAGCAGGTGAGTCAAGGTTTCTTGGACCTGACATGATACACAAGCTAGAAGAGAAATTTAAGCTCATTAGAGAGCGGTTACTGACAGCCTAGAGTCGTCAAAAGTCCTATTCCAATGTACGACATAGAGACCTAGAGTTTTATGTTGGTGACTGGGTATTCCTGAAAGTCTTGCCTCTAAAGGATGTTATGAGATTTGGCAAAAAGGGAAAGCTTATCCCTAGATTCATTGGGCCATACCAGATACTTCGAAAGATAGGCCAAGTGGCTTATGAGTTAGAATTGCCTTTGGGGCTAGAATCTGTTCACCCAGTCTTTCATGTATCGATGCTTCGCAAGTGCGTAAGATACCCTTCTGGGTCATCCTAGTCGAGGATATTTAGGTCACATAGGAGTTGTCCTACGAGGAGGCTCCAATAGCTATACTAGATCGATAGGTCCGCAGATTGAGGATCAGAGATGTAGCCTCTGTTAAAGTCCTATGGAGGAATAGAAATGTGGAAGAAATGACTTAGGGAAGCTGAGGATGACATGAAATCTAGATACGCTCACTTTTTCAAGACTCTATAACGATAGTATATAGACTCTGATTGTACAGTTGTGATAAAATAAGTTCTCAGATGTTATATTGTTGTTTTATTGTCGTTGTTGTTGGTTGCTCCCTTACTTGTTATAGAGCTATGTATATAGTTGCTTGTAGCATCCTGTGATACACCTATGTTGGACTTCTTCTGCATTTCAGGTTTCCATATAGTCCATATTACAGAGGAGACTCTGCCGAAATTTCTGGCAAAGCCTAAGAACTAATTCTTTTGAGATGAGATTACATTCGAGGACTAATGTCCCAAAGGGGGGAATAATGTTACACCCTGTAAGATTTATTCATTTAGCCAATGTATGTGTGTGCTTGTCAAGAGAGTTTGTAGTACGGCATATGCAGGAGAAGGCTCGATGGTGGAACGCTTGTGCTTGCTATCGAGCGAGCGAGAGGTCGGAGCCAGAGGCGGGGCGCTATGAGCGCCACATCGTGCACCTCTCCCATGCGCAAGGAGCGGCACGTCGCGGACCCCTACCACCGCCTCCCTATCTATATGTTTTAAGTTGTGAGATGTTAGTCATTCAAACATTTCCCCTAATTTGCAGCTCGGCCTTGGGAGATCTTTTAATGAGAATTTCATCTAATAATAGCCAAATTATGCTATCAAATTGCGTCTGATTGAAAATTCTTCTTGAGTTGCGAATCCCAAGCCTACAAGGAACGTATCTACGAAGTTGAATCTTATAAATTGTCCTAGTTTGATGGAGTCCTAGCCGGTAAAAATCGTAGAAATAATCTCAAACTACAACTAGCACGGCTATAAAAGATAGTAAGTATTTCTACCCTTCTAATCTATAAGAATATTTTTCCGAATTGAACTCATTTTGAATTATTATCATTGTGTCTCATGGGCTCTGATTTCTGCCATAATTCTTGAATTATAAAATCCCTATTCCCTTGGCATAAAAGCTAGAATACAAAGGTATTATAAGTTTTAATCGAAGCAGGATTCATTGAGCAGAATTTGGCAATTGAGGTATATTAAGGTTAACCAATTTTGACAAGTTATTCTCCTCGTATAGTTGTGACGACTTGGATATTCGTAGTAGTTTGTGATTTTATGTGTTGTGGTTAGCTTCTACAAGATGAATTGAGGTTGTAACATAATATTCCTTGTCAGGAAGGACTATATCAGTTTTGTCTATCGCTATAAGTGACATAGAGATTTCCTGTCCATTTATTTACCATCTAGAGAGACTAGTAATGTTTTGCTACCGTATTGAGGCCATAGAGGCTTGTGGTTAGCTATTGAGCGTACTTGGTTAAATTGGGAAACATAGGGAGCAGCTTGGCCATGTAACTTTCTTTATTGATGCCTATATATGTAGAAAAGATCGCCTATAGGCTGTTGGCGTACCTTGACGCCTACAGGGCTAGAATCTCAGTAATACAGTCTTACCTATGAGTCAGTGGCACTAGGGTTGCCTAATGAAATAGGTGGTAGCTTGCTAGGTGAACTACCTACTGTCAATGACCATATAGCTTGATTCGAATTACAGCTTGTCATATAGCTCACTTAGGAAATCACCATAACTATTAAAAGTTTGATAGACTATGTGATACCCTAAGTAGGGATCTTATCAGCTGTTATACGTTGGGCTAATGCCTCCGGCTATTCATACTGATGCCGACGTATATGTTGCCTAGAAGGGCTAAGTCTAATTACACCTACCTATGGGGATATAGATTGATCACATGAGCCTGGATGACCCAGATACAGTTACAGGATCCCAGACAACTCAGATACAGTTACAGGAGTCCAGATGGCTCAGACACAGTTATAGGAGCCTAGACGTCTCAGCATAGTGGTCTTGTCAGCTTGCATAGGATGAAGCTATTATTGCACTATTAGGTTAGCTGTTTTTGTGCAGGTTTATGCTGCAGCCTTGTCGGCCTAAAGCTATGTTCTGAGCAAAGACATAGCTAATTGTTTTGTTGATTATGTGTTGTTGATACATGCACCAGAGGTGTATATATCCAGCAATATCAGCTTAGATTCCAGTGTAGTATTAGGTGCCAATTGTGCCTTCCAAGTTGTGGCATGACATTTTTTGCCAAATATCATAACGCCCTTCAGAGGCGAGACTTTCAAGAATACCTTAATCATCAATGCAGAACTCCAAGCCCAATTGTTACATATCATACTATGACTTCTAATGGCACTAGGCTATCAATATCCACTCTAATAAGCTGTACTTGCTCCACTTCCTGACACACTAAGTTAGGCTGAAACAATCCTGATTCATCTACCTCAAGCCATCTAATGGGAGATGTGAATTTTCACATATATAAAGCCTTAAAAGGTTCCATCCTGATACTATATTGGTAGTTGTTATTACACGCGAATTCGGTAAGAGGTAAGTAGTCATCCCAACTTCCCTTAAAGTCTAGCACCTATTCCCAAAAGATATCCTCGAGCATCTAAATTATGTGCTTGGCTTGGTCATCTGTCTAAGGGTGAAAAGTTATTTTGTGATTAACATATATCCCCAAACCTTTTTTGAAGGACCTCTAAAGAAGGGTGTACTTACACACTTCATAAACGTATTTTTGCCACACTTTACTATGTTTTGAGAACAAATTATGTGTGTTTTCATGTGTGTATGCTACATATTTGTGAAAATGGATAACATGCATAATGAGATCTTTTTAGGGCTTAAAATGATGCTTTTGAAGGTATTTAAGGATTATTGATCAAATGTGAAGAAGTGGGATCGAAATATGCAAAAATTGAAGGTTGCACGAGGATGGCACAAGTCGTTTGAGGCAGCCGCACACTGGCGCAATGGCATGCGCGGCGTGGCAGTTGCATGTGTGCACTGCCAGGCGTGAGGTCCCAAGATTTCTCGGCAGGGGCATGCGGGAGGAATCAAGATTTCTCGGCAGGGGAAGGCATGAGGCGCCCCAACATCAACGCACGGACACACGCGACGGGAAAGCAAGTCCTGCACGACAGAAGGCGCGACGTAGCTTCCTTCCAGCGCCATGAGGTGTGTGACACGGGAAATGATAACGCGGCAATGAAAAGGGCGATGCGACAAAGGCTTCCAATGGCCAAAACTTGGGTTTCCCACTTCAACAAGGAAAAGGAACATTAAAGTCCAAGTCAAATTCAACAAGAAACAACGAAAACATGAATCTACTATAAATACCCCATTATTTTCATATAATAGCTATCAAATTGGAAAATAAAGTTTTAGAATTAAGTTTTAAGTTTGAAGGTCTTCAAGTTTGGAAGTTTTAAATCATGCTTTTACAATCAAGCTTTTCATCAAGTTTCAAGTCTTACAATCTAGTTTTGAGAGTTAGTTTAGTTGTTTTTCTTATTTTTGCATTAATCAAGTGAAGGTTCTTCCGATCATTATTGAAAGTATTATTTTAAGCCTTTGTCTATGAATTCTATTAAATTACTTATGAACATGATAGGATAAAACTACCACAACTAGGGTTGTGGGAACGATGGTGAATTAACGAACTAAGGTTAGCACAAAGTGAGTCTAAAACCAATACTAAATACTTATATTGTATTCTCTTCATCTTGAATGATTATTAGTGGTGTGCTACGTTAGGAAGTTCCTGAATTCTTTACTTGCTTTGGTCAAAGAGGTAGAGATTAGGAAAAGAGAATTATAACAGAGCCTTGATCTTGATGATCATTGTATTAACTTGAGCTATGGTCGTAGGATAGTTATATCTAGAACTTAGTGATAACGGTTAGTTTGCAAAGCTCATGAGACTTGGTTGAGTAATTGGGGATAGTCATTCAATAGGGATTGGTCGATCGTTTGAATGCACCCAAGTTATCAGTTCTATAACTAAAGTATTGGAATAGATTACTAGTGTAAAACCCAAAGTAGTTAAGGATCCATGGGGAACACTTACCCTAGTTAATTGCATAAATTTGAAAACAACCACCAACTTCATAACATTGTTAATTATTTTTATAAATCCCCCCTCTTAGGTAATAATCGACTAAAAAAGCTTAAGCACTAGCGTTTTTCTACATCCTTTCATATTTCCTGTGGGATCGACCCCAATCTCTAGTTGGGTTCTTTATTGACAACGTCCACTTCATACTTCAGTTACAAGTTTGGTTTGAGCATTATCAACCTCTGGAAGTTAGCTATAAACTGTTCCCCTTTATCTAAAATAATAAATACTGGGATACCGTGAAGCCTAACTATTTCTCGGATATACAACCCTGCATAGTCCTCGGCCGTAAAAGTAGTCTTGACCGGTGATAAATAGGCTGATTACATTAGCACCAAAATAGAGTCACCCTTACGCTGCAAACGGGGTAATTTATAATGAAATCCATATTAATCGCCTCTCATTTCAACATGAGAAAGACTATTTCTTGAACTAGTACAATGAGCTTCTAATGCTCAACGTTCACCTATTAGTAATTGGGACACTGATCCACAAACTTGGTAATGTCTTCTCCATCCCATGCCACTAATAAATCCCTTTAATGTCATGGTATATCTTCATTAAATATGGGTGAATAGATTAGTGGGAATAATGTGCCTCCTCTATAATCTATTGCCAAAGTCCTACAATATCTAGGACACAAAGTCAACCTCTATATCTCAAGACTCCGTCTCTAGATACCTCAAAGCCAATGACTCCATCTGCTGAGCCATGCCTAAGTTGCACTAAACTAGAATCCTCATACTACCACTCTTTCATCTCCACAATTATAGATGACATTGTTGTATTCGCAAATATGACCTCACTACCGTCTGAGTCTTACAATCGAACTCCCAAACTGGCCAACTAATGTATCTCTCAAGCTAGCTCTCTCTTTTCAACTCCTAAGTATGACAAATGATCCATGGATCTGTGGTAGAGTGCGTCAGCTACTATATTTGCGTTGCTTGGATGATACAAGATATCAATGTCGTAGTCTTTTAACAATTCAAGCAAATGACATAGCTGCAAGTTCAACTCCTGCTTAAAGATGTAATTTAGACTCTTGCGATTTGTAAAGATGTCAATATGCCTTCTATATAAGTAATGCCTCTAGATTTTCAACGCATGCACAACAATAGCCAACTCTAAATTATGGGTTGGATAATTTCTCTCGTGCTTCCTCAACTGCCTTGAAGCATATGCAATCACCTTAATATGTTACATCAAGACATATCATAACCTAACTCCTGAAGCATTATAATATACAACATATCCCAGCTGAGCCTCTAACAAGGATAAATGTGGTGTTGATGTCAACCTATCCTTCAATTCCTAGATGTATTGCTCACCAAGAGTTGGTCCCCTAAAACATAGTTGCTTTTTAATTTAGCTTCGTCAATGGTGCAAAAAATGAAGAAAATCCCTCCATAAGCCTTCTGTAGTACCTAGCTAACCCTAGGAGACTATGAACCTTTGTCAGAGTCATAGGTCTAGCTAAGGCTTCATGACCTCAATTTTCTGCGAGTCAACCTTAATACCTGTACTTGACACAATATGACCCAAGAAAGACACATAATTCAACTAAAACTCACAGTTAGAAAACTTTGTATACATCTCATGATCTTAGAGCACCTAGAGTACTACTCATAAATGATCTCTATGCTCACTCTCTTAATGTGAATACACCAGAATAACATCAATGAATACTATCATGAATAATCTAAGAATGGCCTGAGTATATTATTCATGAGGTCGATGAACACTTCTAGGGAATTCGTCAATTGGAAAGACATTACAAGGAACTCAAAGTTGACAAATTCAACCTATTTCATGTTAGCCAAGACTACTTTTTACAGTCGAGGAGTGTGCAGGGTTGTATATCTGAGAGATAGTTAGGCTTCACGGTGTACCGATATTTATTATTTCAAATAGAGGGGCATATTTTATAGCTAACTTCTGGAGGTCCTTCCAGAAGGGTTTGGAGACGTAGGTTAATCTTAGTACAACTTTTATCATCAGAGAAATGGCCAGGTTGATTGCATGATTAATGCTTGAGGATATGTTACGGGCGTACATACTAGACTTTAAGGGAAGTTGGGATGACCACTTACCTCTTATCAAATTCACATATAATAATAGATACTATTCCACTATCAGGATAGCGCCTTATGAGTCTTTATATAAGCGAAAATGCAGATCCCTTATTAGATGATGTGAGGTAGTTGAGCTGGGAATTGTTTGACCTGACTTCATGCATCAGGCAGTAGAGCAGGTTAAGCTTATTCGAGGATAGTTATTGATAACTCAGAGCCACTAGAAGTTATATTTGGATGTGCGATAATGGTCTAGGAGTTCTTTGCCGACGATTGGGTATTCTTGAAAGTCTCACCTATAAAGGGCGTTATGAGATTTGGTAGGAAAAGCATGCTTATTCCTAGATTCATTGGACTATATCAGATTCTCTAGAGAATAGGTTGCGTATCCTAGGAGGTAGAGTTGTCTTCAAAGCTAGAGGCGGTGCATCCATTCTTTCATGTATCAATTATGTAGAAATGCATAGGAAACCCCTATAAAGTTGGCCAATTAAGGAAGTAGAGATCTCAAAAAGAGTTTTCTTACGAGGAAACTCCAATTGTCATACTAGATCATCAGGTCTGCAAATTGAGGAACAAAATGTGGCTTCTGTAAAAGTCTTGTCAAGGAACAAGAACATTGAGAAATAACTTGGAAAATCAAGAAGGATATGAGATCTAGATACCCTTACTTGTTTCAAGCACCAAAGTGTTAGTATGCCAGCCTAGATTGCGGAGGCTGAGCTAAGTTATTTTCTTGAGTACAAACTTTTCTTTCTGTTGTTGTGATTTGTTTAGATAGTTATTTGCGAGCTGTGCTATATTAGCTTATTGTATCGCTCTATAAGGTATATGGATTGGAATTTCCTATGTTTCAAGTACCTGAATTGTCTAGATTATAGAGGAGACTCGGCTAAAATTCCGACAGACTCTTGGGACTTAGTCTTACGAGTCTGATTGCCATTCAAGAATGAAGTGATCCTAATAGGGGAAGGATGTAACATCTCAACTATATGTAATGTAAGACTAAGAGTGCTTAATATAATAAGATGTATATTGTATGAGGTATTCGAATTACACAATGATTAAATGTTAAGTTTTAATTTCAAGCAAGTTGTAAATTAAAAGTCGACAAAAGTTATCATAAAATTACATTCATATATTCTATTAAATTTGAGTCAGATGTCTCAGAGTTTTTCTCTCAATATACTTGGATTTAGGAGGTGATCCACCCATTAAATCAAAGTTCTATGAGTCTATTTTTTGACACTTTAAATCGTTCATCAATTCAATTATAGTACAAAAAGTTACAAGTATTTTACTAAACACTGCCGAATAGTTATGTGCGCCGCACGAGCACGAGCATAGCATCCAGCGCCAAGGTAAATATCTAAGATGTTCTATGTCAGAAAAACATTCTAAATATATATTAAAAAGGTTTTGGTTAATTTGGTATGATTCTTGGATGATTTTTGGGTCATTTTCGCTCCAATTCTCTATAGATTATAGAGTTCTTAGCTTGGAAGCTTAACAAAAGTCGTTCCACGTAGCGAGCCCATTGTTGTGGTATAGTTTGCCCCATCTATTTCATGGTTTGTTTTTGTGGATGTTTTGGTAGTGGAGGCTTAGCCACGTAGTGAGTTTGTGACAGCATTTCGAGTATATATAGCAAGGTAAGAACCTCTTTTATCGATTTATAGCTGCTTTAGACCTCGGATAGTATTCTGCAGGTGAAATCCGTATCCTTTGTCAAATTGTCGTAGCACTTCTTGCCCTTGTTTGTTGATTCAGTTTCCACCTTGATTTAGTGGTGTGGAGGTGTGTAAGAACAATAAATTCCACAAGTATTTTTCGCGAAAACATATGTTAAGGCTATTCCCTTCTCCGATAAATTTCCTTAGAGGGTAGAAATGATATGGATAAATTTTGTCACTGATTTACTTGTAGCCATAATTGCTTATTATTTGCTACTTAAGTGATATATTTATCCCTTTTCGGCAGTCATATTCTATTAGTAGCGACCCTGTGATAAGATACGTCGTAGAAATCATTCAGATACATCACTTATAGCTAAATTGATTGCCTTTGAGTTATTTGTATGTTGTTGCTGCCTATATGGCTTTTGTGGTTAGTTGCAGGGATTTATACTCTATTGTAGAGAAATCGTATTAAGATAAAGCATATAGATTATCCGTATTGGTCGGTCGCTTATAACTGTGTAGCTTGCCTTTGGGGTATTTTATTATTGTTGTTGCCTATAGGGCTATTAAAAGGTATAAAAAATGCCTAAGGGGTTATTGATACGTACAGAATGTCTAAGTGATTATTATGATATACGGAATGCCTAACGGGATTTCAAAAGATAAACAGAATGCCTAAGGGGCTATTGTGATATACAAAATGTTAAAGAATCCTTTTGTGATCGGAATACAGATACAGGAGAATTGTGTACTCAAAATAAAAATACAGAAGCCTTGTGTGCTTGGAATACACATATAGGAGCCTTGTGTGCTCGGAATACACATTTAGGAACCTTGTGTGTTCTGATTACAGATGATTCATGGGGGCCTGGGGGTGGCTAGTAAGGGTAGATAGGTGGATTTGTACCTGTCATGCTTGTAGGGGCCCAGGTAGGTTGTTGTTTGATTATTGTTGGTATGCTTAGACTCAGGAATATGTTAGTACATTCAATTAGTTCTTGACTCTCTTACCTGATTAGTTTCACTATACTATGATATTTGTTAGTTATTCTATTACCTTGCATACTCAGTATAATGTTTCATACTGATGCCTCGAGCCTAAGGGTGCTACATTGATTTGTGTAAAGACTTGGCAACAGTTGCAAAATAATTTTGTGGTGATCTAGAGAAATTATTTTCCTGCGTGATGGATGTGATTCATTAGGTAAGGCATTGTTTTCTATATTTCTCCTTCTTGTGTGATGACAATCCTAATAGTTTATCTTATCTTTAGAGTTATTTGATTGCCTTTGTTGCTATGGCTAGGTCAGGGAAAAAATTTCTACTCTCTCCACTACTGTTGAGGGCACTACTAATGTTTGGCAGGAGTTATATGACTTTAATTGAAGAATTAGGCCAACATTGAAACATTTCCCTGAGGAATTCCTTGCTTTTGCATTTTAACGACACCTCATCGAGCATTATAAGAGTGTGAGGTTGCCTTGCCTTCCTTACCGAGACTAACCAAGAACTTCAAGCGAAGCATCCCAACAATCAAATTAGTTAGCTTATTCTTCCTCGACCATCAGGGCTCTTTAGGAGAGAGTTTCTCAATTGAAAATTGAATTGATGGTAGTTTGAAAACATCACAATAGGAAGGAAAAGGACTGGATAAGGATAAAAGGGTTATACTAGTTCCTCGATAACACATCAGAGGTGTATATTAATGGGTAGTTGAGTTGGACCGAGATTAGGTTACTCATATGATTCAAGTGTTCATGAGATCTAAAGTAGAGACCTTGACCTTACCCTAGCAATTATCAATGCCGATATTAAAGTTGATGCCTCTGAGTAAGATTTGGGCTAAGCCTTATCTATACATGAAAATAAGAGTACAAAACACTTCACGGTTTCCCCATATACATATTGATTCTCCTAGATCTCGATATTTGCTGTTACCAGATTACCTACTTTTGTTTTGCATAATTTCCTTTATGTTTAAGATGTTTTTAGGGCAAAGGTTCTTAGGCCCTTTGTTATACGGACTGTGTCCACCCCCCATGTTCATTAATCTACAATTGCTTTTTGATTTAGTGATATCACTCCTTGTTTTAGAGGTTCCCACTACATATCCCATGTTTCCTTGTTGGATGTTAATAGTAGTATTGATAGAGAACTAATTAAGGGTCGATATAGGAAATGCTTTTGGTTCCTTCGACCGGTTATCAAATACTTAACCATAACGATTTTTCTGTTTCAATCCAGTTTAATAATTTATGGTCAATTTTCTAAGTGACAGGGAACAAATCACCCAATTCACGTATGAAAACACTTAACCGCAACGATTTAGACACCCCAATCCTTTTTTGCAATTTATGTTCTGTCTTGAGTGATTAAAGGAATATTATTGGTGAAAAAGAATGTTTCAGAACTCTCTTGATGATCATATACCTTGGAGGCCCCTTTATTGGAGTCCAGTTCTCTACACAGGTATACATATTCTAATTTCTTGTTGTGCCTGGGAATACTTAATATTCATTCATGCATGTTATGACCCGGGCAAATCGACCCTGGACAGGACATGGGACCTAGAACCACGAATAGATCCACGATAACCTATGGTACATGCATATCATAACATAGGCATACAATCTAGGTAGAAGCAAATCATTAAATATAAGATAAGCATAAAAAGTCTGAGATATCATAAAATGTAAAATTGAGACAACATAAGTCAATTCACTAAACAACTAAACATGATAGTCTCAAAGCCTCTAAGACATATGACGAGCTGAAGGGACAAGTCCCGAACTAGCTCTACAAAATCTGGAATTGAAATGACTATGAAAAACATAAATCAAAACTCTTATCCTCGAATGATGAGGATTTACCAATCAAGGTTGAATGAGGGACGAGAGCGTGTCTAGTAGCAGGGATGAGACTGAACACTCGAACCTATATCATGAGATGATATAACACAAAATATGCAGTCAATACTGTGAATATACTGAGTATGGAGAATAAGTAAAATGTGGGAGTAAGGATATTATGCTAAAAATCAAGATCGTGATGTAGTTATAAAACATGAATTTTTCATCATAACTGAAGTACAATAACCAAGGTTTTAAAACACAAACATAGTACTAACATGTGTGAAATCTCAAGTTTATAAACTATTCATTGGGAATAAAAATACTATAAGTCAAATACTTAAGAAAACATGAACGTGAAGTAGAGAGAGAGATGTTTATAATCGACATACTCCAAAAGAGCATCATGGAGCCCAACCTATAACCCTGGTTGGGAGGGTGTTCTAACCTTGCCAAGGGTAAAAACTGTGAAGGAGTGAATTATTCATGATACTACTAGGGAAAGGGAGACACTCTACGATGAGGACCCCTTCATACCTATAGTGTCATGTAGTTCTAAGACCTAGGTGCACTGGAACCCCGGCCTACACGGTGTTAAGTACTACTCCCAAAACATACATAGTGCTCATAATCATGCTTGACACATGGTAGATTTTGTATGTCTAGTTTAAAAATCATGTAGATTCATAAGCTCCTTGAAATATATGAACTAGCCATGAAAACTATGTTGAAATTACATCCATGATACATAACCTTGAAATTCATGAGATTCACACAAAATTTAAGTAAAACATGTTAATTTGATTATAGAGAATCGTAGGAGTTTTTCAAAGAAATCTGTCACGCCCCGCCTTGGGGGGTATGACTGGCACCTGGTGCCCTGCTAGGACCTGAACTACTGGACTGCTAAGCCTAGGCACATCTGGTACCTGGCTAGCTCTAATTCACATTTCTGGAAACAAAGGGCTATATAACGGCTGTAAACACAGCCTCCGGCCCATTGGCCTATAGCCTCCTGTACCTGCAATAACAACTGACCAGAACAAGCAACTATAGGGAAGCCTATGCGGGCCGACAAGGCCACCATGCTTTCTAGTTATCTGCATTCAGCGATAAAATACTTAGAAGGCTACGTGACCGGCAAGGTCACCACTACTGTCAAACTTATGGCCCCACATGGCCAACATAAAAGAAGCAAGAGTACTAACAGCTAACAACTGCACGGCCTCACACGACCGGCTCAACTGACCACAGGGAAATATACAGACTGCAAGCCTCTATAAATAGCAATAGAAATGATCGGGACAGGGCCCCGACCTACCCATACTATATAACAACAGAAACTGAAGTACACCTCTGGAATTCAGTCTCCGAATGACAGGAGCTGAATGCTCAACGCTGACAGGAATCACGTGGTGTCACCTGTTCGTCTATGAGTACTTGTAGGCAAGTAATGCAGCGCCCCACCGGGCGTCAGTACCGCTGGTACTGAGTATGTAAAGCAATAACTGAGGACAAAATCTGAAAACAATAATATAACTGATGAAACTGAAGTAGAAGGAATAACTTAACTGTCTGATAATGTAAACCTTACCTTCTCTTAATCTTTATTGGAAGGAGATGAGAGTCATACCTGGAAACGTATCGTGCTACTGCTGATCTACTTGTATCTAATATAACATGGCATAACATGAAATAACATAACATACATAGCATACACAAACCTTACTCGGCCCCCACAAGCCGGAAGGTACAATCAGCACAGAATCTACACCCCTACACCGGTCATCCCATCTCCTATAAAGGCTGTAAGCATCCTTCTGGTCCCCTGGGTATGCACTTGGGCTCGCTGAGCCCCTGACTATAACTGTACCTGAGTCCGAAGGACTCCTGAATCAACACCCCGGGCGTACCCGCTCGACGGGGGTGTATAAGGGCCGACCAAGGCACAATATGGGGAAACTGGCATCCCATCTTCGTCCCCTTGCGGGACGGCATACCACTCCGTAGAGTGACGTATCCTCATCCTCTGGCGGACGAGTCGATACAGCTATTAACCCTGGGGCGGTCAGGGATGTTGGGTAATCCAACCCAAAACAATACAACAGTCTCAACTGGTAATACTGTCTGGGTATCTCACATGCTGAGGCTAATAGGGATAAAGTATCATATATGTTACATGCTGAGCTAATGATAGTAATCTGTACATATTTAATACGTGCTGAGGCAGGTGAAGACGTATAAATACTAATATAGTCTCCTGCCGGGCTGTACTAGGCAAATGCTACATAAGATAATGTTTCTGCTGAAAACTTTGTTGTTTACTAAGTTTCTGTATACACTATATGCTGGACTAGTGATAGAAATATGTACATACTTAATACATGCTGAGGCTGGAAGTACTATATATGTATGTACGAATATAGTCTTTCTGCTGAACCATGCTGTATACTGATTTTCTATAGTAACATGATTTACTATTCCCGACATGCTTTCTAAACTTCATTTTAGTCTGCTATTCTATTTCTAAAGTGCTTTACGGGTATTGCATTGCTATGCGGGGTTTCAACTGAATACACCCACATCCTAACATTTCGTATCAATATTCATAATAACGCAATATTCGACTTCAGAACATTCTACTAGTCTATAAAATGCTATACTGTCTCAATATTACTTAACTTGCCGAGGAAACTAACTTTACATACCTTATCCTTGAACTATTCGTCTGTCGGACGAGGCTCGGCCGGTACTTTAACTGTTTTCTCCCAACTGCATTCATAAACATATCAATCAATACTAAATACAACATTATTTCAAAAGGCAACGTCACTTTTGATATAGTTTATATCCTAAACTTAGGCTTATCGAAAGACGGCCAGAAACTCGCTATTTTTCAGAGATCCAGAAGGGAGAAATATTCACTTCACAGCTAGGGACACATAGACACTAATTTAGAGCAATTCCACTTACCTTGGCTCGGTGGCTCGACGATTCGCCAGCCGTATTTCGTGAAACTGAATCCGTAGGAATGCTCTCTGTCACTAAATACCCCCGTATCTGGAGTTAATTTGAGTTTGGGTAGCGTTTAGCAACGTAATCGAGCGATAATATATATTCCCTCTTCGTCCTCCTCTGTTTTGCTGCGTTCTCTGGAAATTTTATAAAGTTTTTATCATTTAAAACTGAAGTGAGGCTTTATATACTTGGGCCTGGACAAGGCCAACGTGTCACGGAGCCATCGCGGAGGCCTCTCCTCCGTGACACGCTGCCATCGCAGAGGGGCTCTGCCTCGGCTCCTTCCGCGATGGTTCGACGGGCTTCTCGTTCGATCTTTTCCCGGACCTTTCTCCAACACGTATGGCCTTCAAATATGCTTAACCAACGTGGGAATAGGTCATCTGAGTGCCGGGGATTCTACAGGGTGTAACATTCTCCCCCCCTTAAGAACATTCATCCTCGAATGTATATTGTTATCTAGAGGACTGATTACTTTACTTTCTGGAAGAATTTCGGCAGAGTTTCCCCTGTAATATGGACTATCGCAAAAACCTGAAATGCAGAAAAGTCCAACACAGGCACTGCACACAATATTCTAAGATCCACTGGATGACTAGATATCAATTTTTCCTTTATCATTTACAGACATACAACCATAAGATACTGCATAAGTAATAACACGGACATACCTGTCGCCTGACTAGGCCTGAAATAGGGTGAGGATATCTGGTCCTTATATCTTCCTCCGTTTCTCAAGTCATTTCTTCTCGGTTCCTGTTACGTCTCAGTACCTTGATAGACGCAATATCTTTAGTCCTCAATCTGTGAATCTATCTGTTTAAGATAGTTATTGGAGCGTCTTCATAGGCCAGCTTTTTGTAACCTGGATATTCTGGACTGGGACTGCTCTAGACGGGTCTCCTATGCATTTCCTCAGCATAGTTACGTAGAAGACCGGATGAATGGATTCTAATTCTGGAGGCAAATTCGATTAATGGTAAATACTCATTTTGGCTATTACTGAAATCTAGCACACACGCTCGCAACATGTCTTCGAGCGTCTGAATTGTGCGCTCAGCGTGCTCATCTGTCTGAGGATAGAATGCTGCGTTTAAATTAATCTGCGCTCCCCAACTCTTCTGAAATGACTGCCAGAATCTAGCTGTGAAGTGTGCTCCTCTGTCTGAAATAATGGATACTGGTATTTCATGCAATCTGACTATCTTTCTGATATACAACTCAGTATAATCTTCGGCCGAGAAAGTAGTTCTTACTGGCAAGAAATGAGCTGATTTTTGTCAATCTGTCACTTATCACTCGAATAGAATCATTTCCGTGTCTGGTACGGGGTAATCCTGCCACAAAATCCATATTCACTGCTTCTCATTTCCAAAGAGGCACAGCTATGCTCTAAATTAACCTGCCTGGTTTCTGATATTCTGCCTTCAACTGTTGGCAATTAGGACACTGGGCTACCAGTAGTTCTCTTTAATGTCATGGTACTTCTTTGTCGTATCGGGATGAAGAGAATAGCGGGCGTAATGCGCCTCGCTCATAAACTGCTGACGATGCCCCAAAATATCTGGAGCGCAATGCGGTCTTTATATCGCCACACTTCATCCCGAGTTATCTGAAAATATGTCATCTCTCCTTACTGAATCTTATATTTAAATTGAACCTGGCTAGAGTTTCTATACTATCGTTCCTTTACTTCCACCACTAACGACAATGCTGCGGCATTTTGTATTTTCGTTCTGTTATCTTTTATTTCTGCTATGTGACTGGCTAACTAGCTAACTGGTGTAATCCTCAAGTCTATCCTCGTTGTTCAGGCAGTTATGACTAAGGGCATCTGCTACCACATTAACCCTTCCTGGGTGATACAAAATCTTTCCTTTTTAAAGCATAAACTACTGCAGCTAAATCCAGGTCAGGGGGGTAAGGTAATTCTTTTCACGTTTCTTCAATTGCCGGAGAGCATAAACTATTACTTTACAATGCTACACCAATCCTCTGTACCTTCTGGCGATACTAACACTGGAGCTGATGTTAACCTGGCTTTTAATTCTTGGAAGTTCTGCCCACACGCCTCAGTCTACTGGAACTTTGCTGCCTTCTGTGTCAATTTAGTCAAAGGTGCTGCTAAGGTGGAAAATCCTTCCACGGACCCTCTGCAGTACCCGGCTAACCGCAGGGACTGCGTACTTCGATCGGAGTGGTAGGTCCAGGCTAGATCTCCATTACTTTGATTTTTATGTGTATCTATCTGTACACCAGCCTCCGACACCATGTGACCAAAAAGGCTACTGACTCAACCAAAATTCACATTTACAAATTTGGCATATAACTGACGGTCATACTGGTTTATTATACCGGAGAATCTGACAAGTAATCTACCAGTATAGCTAGAGCTTTATCTGGCCTTCTGACCGCATGCTAAGGCTGCTTGTTGCTAAGGTAACCTGAACGACCGTCTGCGCACCTTGTGCCTTTATCTGATCCGAGGATCCTGATATTGATCATGACCTCTAATGATCTGGATGCATAACCTTAAATAACTGAATAGTCGGGTTGAATGACCCGAATGTGGCAGTAGTCTAATCAATACTCTAACTGTTCTACTTGAGTGCTTATAATCGTGCATAACCGCAGAATTGTGGGCATCTAATTGCTCTTTTATTTTACTTAAGCCACTGTAAGGCTGGGATTAATCAAACTTGCTCCCAGGTGATCAATCTCTGGATCTTCACGGGGAATTTACTGATCCCCTGGTCTTAATAAATACTGTGCTAGCAGGGTATTATCAATTTCTTATGCCTTGTGTGTATCCACTTGGATTCATACTGCTATTCTGGGGAATTCTCAATCTTATGAGCTATTCTGTAAATACTGGCCTTCTGCTAGGGCTCTGTATCTAAATATCTTACGAACACCAGCTGAAATACTAGTCTGTCGCTGACTACTTATGTGGACCCTTCCTTGGGGTACCCACAGGTATTCCGACTGGGACGGCCGGCTGACTTATGATGTGTTCTACATAATAACTGCTAGGTTGACCAAGGTCGACTGTCGCCTATAAGGCTGGGAAAACGACATATGACCACTTAACATGCTAGAACAATTCTAATATTACTAATCTCTGAAATTTTCCTACTCGGTCTCTAATCCTGGTTCTGGCACATGCACTACTGTTACCGATCTTCAGGGATGCCTCCCTGCTGATGCAGGCGACAGCTGGTCGGTAGACTGTCTAACTGCGCCCTTATCCTGTAGCCATCTGTCTTAGGTCAATAACTCTGGTAAGCTCCTAGAGCCTAAATCTGACAACAACACATAAGTCTGTTAATCTAATAACTGAAAACTGAGATAGTTTTTATGACTTCATACGTAACTCACACTTAATCCGCCCTTTCTCTTCTTCTTTTCTTTCTTTTTTTTTTTGTCCTACAATGCAATTTGTATATGCTTTCTATTACTAATCAGCATCTGTGATTGTAGCCCTTATAGGCAACCACTCACAACATATCTATGATCTGTATACATATATATCGCTAGCTACGTACAATATGTACTGATTTCTGCGGTAATTCACAATCCCTGACAGGTTCTGCTGAATCTCACATCGTACGTGATACATTTCTTCTATGGCCTAATAATATCTCCTGCCCTGACTTATCGTTTCATTGCATTGTCACCCCATTCTGAAAGTAACAAACATAAACATTCCAGTTATTGTCTGCTGTTTGAAATTCCGCCACTCTTGCGATGTGGGGGTCGACGTTCAAATCCTGTAGCCTTACTAGGCATATATTGAGAGCCCATAACTGTCTGCTGGGCCTTATCTCTAGGCTACACTAGATTAGAATTGTTGTGTCGGTAACTCCTTAACTTTTCCATAGCGGACATGTTGCGATATTCTGAACCGCAATCCTACTGTCGGCCCAAGGCTTAATCCTTAATACGGTATTTTATCAATCTGGGGAAATTCTAATTTCCCCACAGGATCTGACATTCCTGCTTCTTCCCCTTATCTTACTTAAACTGAACTCTGGGGTTCAAGGTACCTACCTTTCGTTGCTAATGAGATTACTGATCAAGCCTCGGCCTATACTTCTTCTGCCGTATATTTAAACGCATCTGATTCACATGACCTATATATCTTTCGATGCCACAACTAGATCATAACTATAATTTTACAGGTATGTCTTTGTCTTACTATCTGTTAATATATGTAACAGACTTGGCCTTTTTCTGACCCGAACTTGACTATTACCCGGCATTTATTACTAACAGGTCTTTTACCCCTGCTTCGGGTAAGCTAACGGTCTTACTTTCTCTACTGGCTTATTGTCATAAGGGTCTGCACAACTTACGTAATCTTAGGGGCTCTTTACACTTTCTAATACTTACTAGGATCAATCGGCCCATCTTTACTTACCGCTAGATGCGGCAACCCCATCTCAAATCTTATGCCCCTTTACTATACTGGCATCAATACCAAGAGGTGGGAATAGCCCTTTTCTTATTGCAACAAATAAAAGCACTTAACTGTACCATATCCAAAAAGATGTATTTGGGATTCCTACATTCTTCTCTCTTTCTTATACTTACCTGGTGGTCTGACCTTATCTGTAATCATAATTAGGTCTTATGTAACTAATAAGTAAATCAACTCATATGTACATTATACTTCTGACTTCCTATTCCGATGTTATCGACGTATACTAGGAATAATGCCAATAAAGGTATCACACTGGGAGGTCTCTGATACCCCCTCCTGCTGCTATAGTTATCACATAACTGACTAAGGTTCTCTTCTGTTGTTATTTCTGATCTTCTGCCTGTGATAGGATAATGCCGATCTGCCTTTGTATCTGTAATCAAAGAATACGGTAAGTTCTCAGGGACTCAACCCTATACTGTACCGCTCTAAAGCACGACTGACTGAGAAAGAAGGGTAACCATCATATCATGCCTCGCAGCCTCCTGCCTATAGTATGTGGTGCACAATACATCCATAGACAAGACTCTACTTAGCACGGCTTGCAGACTCCCTGGGATACGACCTGCTCTGATACCAAGTTTGTCACGCCCTGCCCTGGGGGGTATGACTGGCACCTGGTGCCCTGCTAGGACCTGAACTACTGGACTGCTAAGCCTAGGCACATCTGGTACCTGGCTGGCTCTAATTCACATTTCTGGAAACAAAGGGCTATATAACGGCTGTAAACACAGCCTCTGGCCCATTGGCATATAGCCTCCTGTACCTGCAATAACAACTAACCAGAACAAGAAACTATAGGGAAGCCTATGTGGGCCGACAAGGCCACCATGCTGTCTAGTTATCTGCATTCAGTGATAAAATACTTAGAAGGCTACGTGACCGGCAAGGTCACCACTACTGTCAAACTTATGGCCCCACACGGCCAACATAAAAGAAGCAAGAGTACTAACAGCTAACAACTGCACGGCCTCACACGACTGGCTCAACTGACCACAGGGAAATATACAGACTGCAAGCCTCTAGGAATAGCAATAGAAATGATCGGGACAGGGCCCCGACCTACCCATACTATATAACAACAGAAACTGAAGTACACCTCTGGAATTCAGTCTCCGGATGACAGGAGTTGAAAGCTCAACGCTGACAGGAATCACGTGGTGTCACCTGCTCGTCTATGAGTACCTGCAGGCAAGTAATGCAGCGCCCCACCGGGCGTCAGCACCGCTGGTACTGAGTATGTAAAGCAATAACTGAGGACAAAATCTGAAAACAATAATATAACTGATGAAACTGAAGTAGAAGGAATAACTTAACTGTCTGATAATGTAAACCTTACCTTCTCTCAATCTTTACTGGAAGGAGATGAGAGTCAGACCTGGAAATGTATCGTGCTACTGCTGATGTACTTGTATCTAATATAACATGGCATAACATGAAATAACATAACATACATAGCATACACAAACCTTACCCGGCCACCATAAGCCGGAAGGTACAATCAGCACAGAATCTACACCCCTACCCCGGTCATCCCATCTCCTATAATTGCTGTAAGCATCCTGCCGGTCCCCTGGGTATGCACTTGGGCTCGCTGAGCCCCTGACTATAACTGTACCTGAGTCCGAAGGACTCCTGAATCAACACCCCGGGCATACCCGCTCAACGGGGGTGTATAAGGGCCGACCAAGGCACAATATGGGGAAACTGGCATCCCATCTTCGTCCCCTTGCGGGACGGCATACCACTCAGTAGAGTGACGTATCCTCATCCTCTGGCGGACGAGTCGATACAGCTATTAACCCTGGGGCGGTCAGGGATGCTGGGTAATCCAACCCCAAACAATACAATGGTCTCAACTGGTAATACTGTCTGGGTATCTCACATGCTGAGGCTAATAGGGGTAAAGTATCATATATATTACATGCTGAGCTAATGATAGTAATCTGTACGTATTTAATACGTGCTGAGGCAGGTGAAGACGTATAAATACGAATATAGTCTCCTGCCGGGCTGTACTAGGCAAATGCTACATAAGATAATATTTCTGCTGAAAACTCTGCTGTTTACTAAGTTTCTGTATACACTATATGCTGGACAAGTGATAGAAATATGTACATACTTAATACATGCTGAGGCTGGAAGTACTATATATGTATGTACGAATATAGTCTTTCTGCTGAACCATGCTGTATACTGATTTTCTATAGTAACATGATTTACTATTCCCGACATGCTTTCTAAACTTCATTTTAGTCTGCTATTCTATTTCTGAAGTGCTTTACGGGTATGGCATTGCTATGTGGGGTTTCAACTGAATACACCCACATCCTAACATTTCGTATCAATATTCATAATAACGCAATATTCGACTTCAGAACATTCTACTAGTCTGTAAAATGCTATATTGTCTCAATATTACTTAACTTGCTGAGGAAACTAACTTTACATACCTTATCCTTGAACTATTCGTCTGTCGGACGAGGCTCGGCCGGTACTTTAACTGTTTTCTCCCAACTGCATTCATAAACATATCAATCAATACTAAATACAACATTATTTCAAAAGGCAACGTCACTTTCGATATAGTTTATATCCTAAACTTAGGCTTATCGAAAGACGGCCAGAAACTCGCTATTTTTCAGAGGTTCAGAAGGGAGAAATATTCACTTCACAGCTAGGGACACATAGACACTAATTTAGAGCAATTCCACTTACCTTGGCTCGGTGGCTCGACGATTCGCCGGTCGTATTTCGCGAAACTGAATCCATAGGAATGCTCTCTGTCGCTAAATACCCCCGTATCTGGAGTTAATTTGAGTTTGGGCAGCGTTTACCAGCGTAATCGAGCGATAATATATATTCCCTCTTCGTCCTCCTCTGTTTTGCTGCGTTCTCTGGAAATTTTATAAAGTTTTTATCATTTAAAACCGAAGAGGCTTTATATACTTGGGCCTGGACAAGGCCAACGTGTCACAGAGCCATCGCGGAGGCCTCTCCTCCGTGACACGCTGCCATCGCGGAGGGGCTCTACCTCGGCTCCTTCCGCGATGGTTCGACGGGCTTCTCGTTCGATCTTTTCCCGGACCTTTCTCCAACACGTATGGCCTTCAAATATGCTTAACCAACGTGGGAATAGGTCATCTGAGTGCCGGGGATTCTACGGGGTGTAACAAAATCATCCCAATCATGATCATTAAATACATGTAGAAGCATGAGAGAATCAATCCATAAAAGAATCTAGAGTTTTTGCATAAAAGGGTTCTAACCCTAGAAATCCATAAAATTTGAAATTGGAGACATGGGAGAATGAAAATCATAAGTTTAAGCTTGGGTTTGGGCATAAGGATGAATGGAACCCCTTATTGATAATCCCACATAACTGGGCCTGCTGATTTATTGGCAATAACTTGAGACCCAAGATAATTTGGGAAAGATAAACCTTAGCTTCCTTGAGAACCTTGAGAGTTGTGAGTTTGAATCTACGGTGTTTGGAGAGGGAAATAGGAGTTTACACTAAGTAAAACCCTTTAATTTCCCCCTTGGAAAATCCAAAATGATCTGGTTTAGGATTTAAAAGCATAGAAAGTTACAAAATACCCTTGGAAACTCATACTTAATAACTGTCGCACGGTCATCATGAGTCATACTAGAGTTGTTGGTTCTCACCACGACTCATGGTGACCAATCGTTACTGTTGAAACAATTTGGCCAATTCCCTATACTTCACGTAACAAATGGTCAGAGGTCGTCATTGGGTACCACAAATCGTCCTATGACTCGTGGTCATTGGATCTATTTCTACATATTCTCTGAACTCCATCCAATGAATCGTCAGGATGATTTATTACAAGTCACCACGAGTCGTCACTTGACTCGTGGTTTTGAAGGGAAAATGATAGGTTTCTAGACTTCCTCAAGATGAATCTCTTAATTAATCATCAGTATGCACCTTATCTCGTTACTTGAGTCATGGTCACTGGTGCTTGGAAAGAATGAACACTACTCACCACGATCGACATGATGAGTCATTATACATACCTCAAATGAGTCATTTTGTGATAATTTCTTAGTTTTTTTGCTAGTGTTCTTCTTCAAATCTAGAATCTGATTTTACGAACTTCTAGAGTGTTACAATGCAGAGTGAAGAAAGATAGGAAAAATTCTCGTTTCTCCATAAAGGAGGTCCTTTTATTTAGTAAGGTGCTTATGTAGTGGACATCTAAACCCCATTTTAAGGCACAAGGCTTCAATTGTTAAATCTTTTAGGAGTTGAGTCCAGAGACCGCATTGTGTAATAGTGGCAGAAACACCTTATAATCCTAATTGCAGAGACCATGCTTAAATTATAATATTCATATTTGAAAAATTAGTTATGGATAGGATAATCAAGGAAATTAAACCTAAATAATCTTTAATTGAGAGCAACGTACGGTTTTTCTCTTTGACCATGTCGAGTGGAGTATTTTATATATATAATACAAATTCCTATATAAAAGTTCTTCTGAGGCATTCCTAGTGAGATTTCTCCTTTCTCCTACCTATAGTTCCAAGGTGTGAAGGATGAAGGTGTCAGTAATTGCTTCTTGTCACCTTACATACATCTGTATGATCTTTGTTGGTAATACGTTCTTTTGTTACATTATTAAATACCTTACCAAGAAAACCTGATTGGGATAAAAAGTTTCTTGTCTAAGGATAAAACTGCAATGCTAATTTTCAATCTTTTCTCCAACTTCACTTTAAGTCTCCCCTCTTTGGGCTTCTGTAATGCTCTGTGATTCGAGTAATATTGAACTAGCTAAATGTGTGTGATTTTGATCGGACTATGAGGTAAGAACATTTACCAAATCGAGAATTCTAAAATTTTTTCAAAGTGCCCGAGAAAGGGAGGCATCATGGCATGAGGCTCATCGTATAGAATTACCTCACGATGACCATCACAATGTGACGCCCATCTGTCACAACCCGAACATAAGCCCGGATCGAGATACGGAACCTAGAACCATAAATTTCTCCAAGTCGACCCATGGAATGAAAATGAAAACTAAAGCTTAACATAAATAATTGGGGAAAGCTAACATTTGATACAGTGAAAGCCTGAATATTTAAAACATCTGATACAACAGAATTCACAACACTAATTCGAATGTCTGATAAGCCTCTAACATCCTGACGGGCTAATGGGACAAGACCCCAACTAGCTCACTAATAAACTGAAACTGAAAGATACTAATAATAAACTAACTAAAAGGTCCTTGAAGGATGAGGACTCACCAACAAGCTGGATGTGCTAACTCTGAGAGCTGACTAGCGGTGGGACTAAGCCTGAACATCCGAGCCTGTATCATGAGATGATACAGCATAGTGTACGCGGTCAGTACTTGGAATATACCAAGTATGCAAGGTAAGTAAAACCGCTAAATAAGAAAAATTGAAATCATGCATATCACAAAACATTTCAGCATAAGATGTTGAGAGTAATGCTTGCATGCTATTATCTGAAAACATGATTTAAACATAACTAAATATCATAACTGAATTGAATGACCCAAAGCTGAAACTGATAATAATAAGTAAAATTGAATATTGGGTCAAACCTGCTAAAAACATAATATCATGAATGATGAACTTGCATAACTGAAATCATAAGGAACAATGGTAGACTCGCCATATAACCGACATTACCACGATAGAGCTTACATGGTCCTAACTATTACACTTAAGTGAGTAGATCCATCCAAAGCCTTGTCGGAGCTAAGGGCCTACCATGATATCGATATGAAACTGAAGGCCCCTCGGGGAAGGGAAAGCTCACAAGGGAGGTCCCAAAGAATTTGAACATGCCTACGTGGGCACGTAGTTCTGAGGCACAAGGTTAACTGAACCCTTAGCCTACTCAGTGCTAGACACTACTCCCAAAAATATGCATATTCACTCTATTGTTTTTCAACAAAGTTGAACCATCATCTTTCGATGAAGATGAACCATAATAGTACATGCATTATCTGAAAAAATAACATGAGGATCCTTGGCTCAAACAATACCGTAAACTGAAAAGTGGGAGTCTAGGCTCCAATACCATGTGGAAAGTTATAATTATGAAATTGAAGTAAATCATGAAACATATTTGATCATATGGACTTGCCCAAACATAAACACTCTTTGAAATAGACTCGATAGAAAAAATCATGGATGTAGACATGGGTAATTTGAAATAACATTCTCACCTAGGCATTACATCATACTTGAAAACATAGATCATAATTTCAACTCTTCATGAACTTACATATTTGGGCATCTTATTTTTAAAACTTCGAAATGAAAATTTGTAATTCATTTTATTATAAAACATACCCATAAATCATAAAACATCATTAGAAACATGAATAAAATTTACCCGTGATAAATACTTAGAGAATTTTCACAAATGGGGTTAGAACCCCATGAAATCATCAACCTTGAATCTCACGAATTTAGAAGAGGAATTAGACATGAGAGTGAAGGAATACTCCTATTAATAACCCTACATACCTGGGTACTTTGATTTCACAATTTCCCTTGAAAACCCAAGTGAATTGAAGAAGTACCTAACGAATCCTCTAGCTTGATTTTCAATGAACTCCTTAATCTTGCATGCATGGAATGGGAAGGCTTAGAATATTTTAAGCACTCATAAAATCCTCTTAACTGAGCTTAAAATGACGTATTTTAGGACCTAGGGACTTAGGGATTACGAAAATACCCTTACTAAAATGCAGGAAAATTGCACATTACCAGACACCACGACTCGTGGTGTACCTAACGTCTCGTAGTGATCAAGTCGTGAAGTACACTTCCCAAACTTTAAACTGCCAATCCTGCTCCTGACCACGACTAACTCCACGAGTCATAGAGTCACTTCCCGACTCGTGGTTGCCTCTTATGGCCACCCCAGACCACTAATTGATGCAAATCCTCCCTTCACTGCATGAGTCACTTAACGACTCGTGAAGTCCTCCCATGAGTCACTGGATGACTCGTCTTGTGGCCCAGGCTACATTCTCCTGATTTCTTCACTTGAACCCTCGGGCCTATTCTTAGGGATTTCTGGGGTATAACACCATCACAAACCATTCCATCATGATAGCCTTAGTGATGCAAGGCCCATCACAAGGGAGGTCCTTGCGATGGCCTTCATAGCCTGAGCTCTTGCATTCCCAGTTAACGCTGGTTTGATTCTCTATACATAAGACCTTAGCTCGGGAGTTTTGTCCCTCTATGTTTTGGATGACTTTTTAGGAGAGAGAACACCCTAAGGCTTTTCATAAATACCTAAGGTTATTTTCTACTCAATATATTGATTATAACATTGATTCTATTATGAATTAATACATAAATTCTCATCCTAATCTGTGGATTCTAGGAGTTTGATTCAGGATTGTTGAAGGAGGATTTCTTGGGATTCATCATGAGAGTTATCACTAAATATTATTAAACATGTTAGGGCATATAATGAGGGTAGAGGTATGTTGATTTGCAAATTCTTCTTCTGAAGAATGTCTGCTTTTATGCGTATCTATTTTGAAAACCTACTCTTGTAGTACATTTATTTCCATGTATGTCTCTTTTGAACATACTTTTGACTATAAAGAGATTTTGAATAATACGTTATGTGCGTGCGGGATAAGCTTGTATCGAGTTTTTATATTTTGATTTATATTATGATATATGTATAAAACGTATTTTTCCATATGAAAGGGATCTTTTGAATTGCTATTTATGTAATGACTTTCAACATGCTTTTGCTCTATGAATGAACTATGATTTGAAATATAATTTAACTGTAACATCTCATACATTTAGACCGATTTTGTTGTTAGGTTTCAGATGCAGGAGTCTAAATTTATGACTATGCATTGTATGTTGAGGGAAGGTTGGGGGTCAAGATTATATGTGGAGGATCAGATGACAGACCAAAATCCCAGAGAGCTAGTAAATTGGCCTGCTGTGATGCTAGGCACGTCACGATAAGAAAAACGGGCAGTCTATATATATATATATATATATATATATATATATATATATATATATATATATATATATATATATATATATATATATATATATATATTGATCCTTGCTTGGTTGTAGCATATCAATTCACATTTTATGGATTTTAGGGCAATGTAAATGCTCTCCCCTTTGTTTCCTTGAGTTCTTGATGGTTGTGAGCCTTAGTTGATTATCCAAATTCATTTACGAGCTTAGATCTTTAAAGCTAGTAAGTACCTCATATTTGTATCGTGTTTTCCTTTGGGTTAATGGTTGTTTCTTATATACCAAATAGGAAAGCACTCTTTCCCTCTTGATTTCTATCTTGGTATCATAGTGGTGGATCCATAAGAATCATTACATTCTTGTTTTATAATTTATAATTAAATTCATAAAAATCTTATCGTATACGTATCGTACGTGTTTTTTTAATCAATGTAGCTGTGAATCCATTTGGGGGTGTTATGCTACTGTTTGTGGCAATATATTGGTGTGTTGGGAAGGGAAGGTCGGTTAGAATCTTAGTCATTGAATTTGAGGTATGTTATGATTTTCTCATATCTCTTTTTCAGCATATTTTCGTTGATTATCTCCATATCGTTATTGTCGTGCGAGTGATTGTTTTGTAGCCTTTAAATCTTACTCTTACTCTTATGATTGGGATGTTGTTTATGTTGATCTTTTGAGTTAGGAATATAGCTCTGATTTGGATTTAAGACTCGTATAGATGTGGTATGTCGATAGGAAATTGGAATCGTTATGTCGTGCATGTTGGCTGATTTGTAATCTTAAAATTTTTCCTTTTTTCTGTTGGTTGTGAAGATATTAGGAGGGCAACTATAATTCATATTTGAGATTAGACTCGTCTGCTTATAATACATCAGTTTTATACTCCGTAAGTTTTCATTGTTTAACCAATGCATGCATACGTATATTGAGAGTTTTAGGTTACAACACATGAGGGAGAGGGCTCGGGAGATGGGTGTGCGAGCACATAATCGACCGAGCGAGAGGCCAGAGTTGGGGGAAGGGCACACCAGGTGTCGTGCCACGCAGCCCACCCCTGTGCATAGACTGGTACTTCGCACCAATGGGTTAGCACGATGGGCAGCGGACCGCGCCCCCCCGCCCACCACCTCAATATATATATATGTATATATATATATATATATATATAGGTTAAATGTGTGATGTTAAGTTCATTCTAATATTTCCCAAATCAGAGAGCTCGACTAGGCGACCATTTTTACGAAGTTTTTCTACTTTTATAAGTCAAATTACGCTGCTAAACATCATTTGATTGCAAATTCACCTTGGGAAATGAGTTTTGGGCCTATGAAGAACATATCTACAGAGTTATTTCTTGAAATCTATCTCTGATTATAGGAACCCCATCGAGTAAAAGTTGTGGAAATTGTTCCTAATTGAGTCCTAAACGTCTACAAGTGATAAGAAAGTATTTCTACCTTCTAAACTCTCAGGAATTTGTAAGCTTTCGGCCGAATTGAACGTGTTATGACTACTGGTTGTTGTGTTTGGTAAATGAAGTTGCTATTCGTATTCCCTCAGCGTAAGGGCTACATTTGGAGGAGTTACCGGTCCTTGAATTACAACAGGGTTAATTGACCAGAATTCGGCAATTGAGGTATGTTAAGGCTAACTCATCTCGGCAATTCATTCCTGTTGTTTAGCTAATACAACCAATACCTTGTAGTAGCTTATTCTTATAAATATTGTGGTTAGCTTCTACGAAATGAACAGAGGTTATAACATGGTATCCCTTGTCGGGAAAGTTTGAATTCAGTTTTGACTGTTGCCAGAAGTGACAAAAGGATTCCCTATTCAGTTATTTACCGTTTAAAGAAACTAGTACTGTTTTGCTGCCATACTGAGGCCAAAGAGGCCTGAGGTTAGTTGTTAGCGTACATTGTTAAGTTAGGCAGCATAAGACATAGCTTGGGGACATAAGTTTTGTTTGATGCCTATATATATAGTAAAGCTCACCTACAGGTCATTGGCGTATATTGACACCGACACGACTAGAATCATTACAGAATAGCCCTATCTTCGAGTAAGTGGCACCAAAGTTACCAAATAAACCAGGTGGTAGCTTTCTAGGTGAACTACCTATTGTTAATGACCATATAGCTTCTTTCCACTTACAATCAGTCATATTGCTCGCTCAGGGAACCTCTTAGTAGTCAGAAGCTGGATAGACTATATAATTTCCTAAGGAGGGGAATCCTATTAGCTATTATACATGGGGCTAACGTCTCTGTCTATCCATAAGGTCACCTACATAAATGTCGTACAAGAGCCCAGAGGGCTCAGATAAAGTTACAGGAGCCCAAATGGCTCAGGTACAGTTATAGGAGCCCATATGGCTCAAATATAGTTACAGGAGCCCAAACGACTCAGATACAGTTACAAGAGCCCAAATAGCTCAGGTATATTTACAGGAGCCCAAACGGCTCAGAAACAGTCACAAGAGCCCAGAAGGCTCAGTTACAGTCTTAGAGACTGAGTATATCTTAGTTACAGCTTGCTTACGGGCCTATAATGGTACGGATAGGAAAAGTGTGGATTGCTTACACTTGTCGGGCTTCTGGGGGCCCAAGTAGGTTATTCTGTATTGTTTGTACTATCCAGGCTAATGGGAGCTAGGTGAGGTTCTTATTTGTACATTTACCTATTAGCTATAGTCCTTATTTTGAGGTTATTAAAGTTAATTTTTGGCCCTTATTACTAATTACTTTCAGTTCCTTATCAGCTTTCATTCAGTTATTATTTACTGCCTTACATATTTGATACATATTGTACTGACGCCCACGCATGGGGTCCTACATACTTGCCTGCAGGTCTAAATAGACAAGGTTTGAGACCTTCTCAGTAGCTGTTCAAATCTAGTAGATTGTCGACCTCTTTTCTTCTAGAGTTACCAGACATTATAGGTTTGACTACCTTTTGTTGTATAGGTTTTGGGTAGGGCGGGTTCTTGTCTAGACCAATATTTTACTCCTTAGAGGCTTGCAAACTACAGTTCTTGATTAATTGTGCGTTGTTGTCCATGTGGGGCCTAGTGATACTAGCGGATAGCGGCCTTGTCGGTTGATAGTTATATAAATGTGTGCCTATTTTCCTTCTATTGTGATTTATATAGAATGGTGGTCTTGTCGGCCTACATAGGATGAGATTATTATTGTGACTGCTGGTTTAGCTGATGTTATGCAGGTTTTATGTTTTGGCCTTGTCGACCTAGGATTGTGTTTACAACCGAGATATAACTATTTGTTCCTTGATTATGTGTTGGTGGCAGGTACCAGGGGTATACAAGTCCAGCTAGGTTAGCTTAGAGTACATTTTCGTATTAGGTGCAATTTACGCCTCCCAAGGTGGGGCGTGACAACTTTGTAATAGAGAAACGTCATTCCTAGAGAGTCGTCAAGTCGTGTCTAGTAGAATCTTGCTTATAAATGTGTTGTGGACCACATGCTATATGTAGGAGGCTGCGAGTCATGATAGTATGGTTACCCCTCTTTCTTCTCATATCATATTATAGAGCTAAGTTATATAGGATTGAGTCCCTAAGCTTATATTGTTATGTCTATCTACAGAGATGTCAGATATAAGGCAGACCACAACCAGTCGTGAGCTAGATACCACAGCAAGAGAGGGTACTAGCAGGGTACCACAACTGGGGACAGCCTAGCTTAAGGACAAGAGAGAGACATTCTCTTGGTCTCCCCAGCGTTCCCAGGGCAATAGTAGCACCGATACCCCTTCCAGTTCCTTCTACACCCCCAGATCAGGATGTTAGGAGTGCAATATGTATGTTGGCTTAGATGATGGCTACTCAGTGTTAGCCAGTAGTACCAATCATTGTCGAGCCTACTGAGGGGCCTAGAAGTTTAAGAGTTCGTGAGTTCCTTGCTCTAAGTCCTCCATACTTTACAGGAATAGATCGCAGAGAGGTCCATTAGAACTTTATTAATCAGTTACAGAGGATCTTTAGGGTCATCCATGCTTCATCCACAGAGTCAGTTGAGCTAGCAGTGTTTCGACTATGAGAAATAGCGGTTCTGTGGTATGAGAGTTATGAAAGGTCCAAAGGCAGAGATGCACCACCACCTACATGGCCCAACTTCTCAAACCACTATTTTCCTCGAGAGATCTGGCAGGCCAGAATAAAGCATTTTTTACACTTGGAATAGGGAAGGATGCGCGCCAGAGAGTATTCATTAAGGTTCAATTCTTTGGCTAGATATGCATCAGTATTTATGGATAGCTCGGGTGTATCAATTTATTATGGGACTTTCACTAGATTATGTGGAGTCTTGTATTATAGCTACATTATGAGAGCATATGGATATTTCGCAAATTCTGGCCTTTGCTCAGAATGTAGAAGAAATCAGGCAACATCAGTATGGGACTCAAAGGGTAGGTCAAGCGCAGCATCGGAGGGCTAGACTCGATGATTTTCAGTCAGAGTTTGGTCAGGTAGGCCACGTAGGCCCTCTTCTCAGCAGAAACAAGGCAGCAGATCTAATCATCATGGACAAGTAGGTCCCGGTGAGAGTTCACAAGTGTCAGGCTCACAGCAGTAGAGAGGCCCAGATCAAGGGAGGCCAGCGGTACCATGTTGTAGGACTTCTAATAGGCGATATCTTCAGAGATGCAGATATGGGTCCACTGCCTGTTATTCTTGTGGACAGGAGGGTCACATGATGAGAGATTGTCCAACTAGAAACCAGGGTGATCATGAGCAGTAGATTAGGTCCTCAACAGGTTCACATGCTCCAGCACCTTCTGCAGGGTGCAGGCCCTCAGCTCCAGCAGGCAGAGACAAAGGTAGACCAGGAGCGTCTAGTTCTGGTGGTGGTCCAGGTCATACTTATGCATTAGCAGGGTGACAATATTCTAAGGCAATGTTATGACAGATACACTGAATGTTTGCTCCCACTTAATTTATGCCTTGATAGATCTAGGCTCTACTTTGTCTAATGTTACTCCGCTAGTGGCATAGAAATTTGGTATAGTCCTAGAGTTACTTCAGCAAACATTTTTTGTGTCTACACATGTTGGTGAATCTATCTTCTCCAGGAGAATTTATCGAGGTTGTACAGTGGAGATTGTGGGCCGCCAAACCTCTGCACACTTAGAAGAGCTAGAAATGATTGATTTTGATGAAATTATAGGAATTGATTGGCTAGCGCCATGTTATGTCAATGTTGAATGTTAGACAAAGACTGTATGATTCCACTTTCCAGGAGAGGTAATATAGGAATGGAAAGGAAATGAAGCTACCCCCAAGGGTAAGTTTATATCCTATCTTCAAGCAAGAAAGTTGATTGCAAAGGGCTTTACCTATTATATTGTTAGGGCTTAGGATATATAGGCCAAAGCTCCGACTCTTTAGTCTATTCTGGTGGTTAGTGAGTTTCCAAATGTATTTCCGGATGAGCTTCTGGTATTCCCCAGAGCGTGAAATTGACTTCCCCATTGATACGCTACCGGATACACAGCCAATATCTATTCCTCCGTACATAATGGCCCCTACCGAGTTGAAGGAATTGAAGGATAGATTGAAATACTTGTTAGATAAAGGTTTCATTAGGCCTAGTGCTTCACCTTGGGATGCGCCAGTTTTATTTGTGAAAAATAAAGACGGCTAACTACGAATGTGTATAGATTATCGACAACTGAATAAAGTTACTATCAAGAACAGGTAGCTCCTATCAAAAATTGATGACTTGTTTGATTAGCTGCAGGGGGAGAAATACTTCTCAAAGATTGATTTAAGGTCAGGGTACCACCAGGTACGGGTTCGAGAGAAGGATATTCTGAAAACAGCCTTTTAGAACCAGATATGGCCATTTTGAGTTCCTTGTTATGTCTTTTGGGTTGAAAAATGCCCCAACAATGTTTATGTATTCGATGAACAACACATTTAAGCCATTTTTAGATTTGTTCATGATAGTGTTTATTGACGACATTCTGGTATGTTCACGTTCAGAAGCTGAACATAGAGATCATCTACCAACAGTATTCCAGATCCTCAGAGATCGCAAGTTGTATGCAAAGTTCTCGAAATATGAGTTCTGGTTAAATTTATAGCTTTGATAGGTCATATTGTGTCAAATGCAGGCATTAAGGTGCACTCACAAAAAATTGAGGCTGTAAAAACTTACCCCAGACCCACAACTCCAACCAAGGTTCATAGCTTCCTGGGGTTATCTGGGTATTATAGGAGGTTTATGGAAGGATTATCTGCCCTATCGGCAACGGTAATGAAGCTAACTCAGAAAGCAACTATGTAATACCCCGGAGGTGCCTAAGAATAAGACCTGGGAGTTTAACTCTTAAATCTATAGAAACTGGGGAAAAATAGCACAGGATGAGTGAAGTAACGACTCGTGGTTGCAAACCATGAGCCATTGTTAGCAGTCATGGGTTCAGGTGTTCGGGTGGCAGTGGAAGTAATGATTGATGTAACGGCTCGTTGTAAAAAACAACGAGTCCTCATTCGTTGTCATGGTAAGTGATGGACTTAGCATTTGGAAAACATAACAGGTCATCTAACGACCCATTGTGGCATGCAACAATCTGTTGTTGTGATTCATGATAAGGGAACCTAAATCTCCAGTGGACTTGATGGATGGATACCACGATCTATTGGAGCCAATAACATGTCATGGGGAAGTTCAAAAGGTTTAGGAAGGCAATCAACGACTGACTAAACAACCCGTTAGAACTAAGGATGAGTCATCCTGTCTATCCATGGTCTGATTTTGAGAGAAGGCTTGGGCAGTGTACAACATGGACAGATACCACGGGTCATGGTATCCTCCAATGACTCGTTCGGTCGTCCATTATTTGGTCAAGTGAGCAGTTTTTCTATAATTTTAGTAAGGGTATTTTTGTCATTCCTAAGTTCTAGGGGCCTATACTGTGTCATTTAAGGCTCGTTTCAGTGGGTTTAAGGAGGGGAAAACCTACTCTGAGTTAATTTATTCCATGCATGCAAACTTGAGAGTATTAAAAGAGGATTTAGAGCGAGTTTTGAAGATTTCCACAGGAATCTCATCTTGTATAATTAGAGAAGTGGTAAAATCATCCCTTCAAAGTATGTAGGGTTATGAGTGGGTGTTTCCTTCCTCGCCCATGCGCAAATCTCTAGCTAAGCATGAGGAATTCATATGATCAAGTTATGGGGTTTTTACCCAATTGCATGATTCTTCAATTTCTACATATGGGTACGATTAGATTATGTTTATATTGATGAATTGTGAAACTTGGGCAGATTTTAAATTATTTTTAATTAAAAATATGTTTTCTAAACTATGAAATTTAAATGCCCATGGATGAGAAGTTCATGAAAGAAGAGCATGATGATGAATGTGTGATGATGATGAGATTTGATAATAAAAAGAATGTTTCTAAAGCTACCCATGATTATGATATTATTTTAAAAATGAATTAAGTAGATCCAAGCATGATAAAGTTTTGGGCAAGGCGCTTGTATCAAGTATGATGATGTAGTATCTCTAAAATAAGCTCACCACATGATTTTGGAGTAGATGCTCCCACTTATATTTGATCTTATTGTATGTTTCGAAAGAAAGCTTCTCATATGCATGAATTCATAATTGAGACGTATGTTATCATTGAGCTTCCTTTTCATAGGATGTCGGTTCTATGCATGATTTCATTATTGAGCTTTGTCAAATGACAATGTTCAACTTCGTTTCATATGATGTTGAGTTTATGCATAATTTCATTTTTGAGCTTCGTCAATAGACGATATCGAGCTTCATTATATACGATGTAGAGCATTGCATATTTTGGGAAAAGAGTCTAGCACCGAGAGATCACCCTATTCCCCAAAATTACTCGCCAACATAGGTTGATACTATTATATTATTGGGAACTCTCTTGTGATCTATCCCCAGCCTAAATGGCCCATAATCTTGATATCGATATTATGGTAGCGTCCTTAGCCCTGGAAAGGTTCTGGACGGCTCTGCCCGCTTGAGTATGATAGTCGGGACTAAGTAAGCTCTATCATGGTATGTCGGTTAAGTGATGAGTCTCCCATTGTCTACATGATTTAGATTTGCATATTCATTACTCATGATTATTACTTTAAGCATGCATGTTCTAAAAGTAAGGTTTGACTCATTGTTTAGCTTTTCTATAAATGTCATATTTCAGCTTTGAGTCATTCGAGTCAGTTATGATGTTATGAAGCTATGCATGGTCATATTATGAAAAGATTATGATTTCATAATGAGTGCATGTATTCTTTCCTCTCAAATTTGAAAGCTTATGATATGTTATGAAATGTTTTAAATGATTTACTTTACTTAAGCGATTTTACTTACCTTGCGTAATCGGTACATTCCACGTACTGACCGCATACTTCATATGATGTATCATTTCATGATACAGGACCCGGTTCTCAAGTTTAGCCCCGCTCTTAGTCAGCTTATCGGAGTTAGCATTTGCTTGGTGGTGAGTCCTCATCTTTAGAGGGCTAGACTTTTAGTTTTTTCTTATATATTTCAGTTTCAGTATTGTTGAGTTAGTTAGGTGTCTTATCCCATCAACTCGTCATGTTTAGAGGCTTTTTAGACTTATGTATGTATTCAGCTTCGAATCATGTATTATGGCGTTATGGTTGAGTTAGACTTCCGCTCAGTTTGTTATGTTGATTCTTTTGGTTGTTGATTGAGTTAGATGTATGCTTATGCCATGGGTCGACTTGGGGTCTCTCGAGGTCCCTTGTCCCGTGTCACGATCCGAGCCCCCCTCTGGTCATGACAAACTTGATATCAGAGTCATAGGTTTGAAGTGTCCTAGGGTGTCTGAAAGCCACGTTAAGTAGAGTCTTTTTCATGGGTGTGAAGCGCGCTACACTTATGTTGAAGAGGCTAGAAGATGTTTAGGAAATGTACCCTTCTTTCATGATCTATGTCGTACGATGAAAGGTCTTTCTATACTTCTAATTCGTGCTAATCGCGATTGCAGAATCATGGCTCCCCGAAGAATGAAAGAAGGAGGAACGGAGGTGGTGAGGGCCATAAGAATGGAAATGGTTATGGGCATCAGCTAGCCCCATCAGTTCAGGAGCCTCAGGCACCGGAGCCAGCCGCTCATGCTGAGTTCCGAGCCGCTATTTAGATGCTTGCGCAAGCCTTGACCGCCCAGGTCAATCAGTAAGCCATTGCGCATGTTCCGCAAAATGTCAATGCAGCGGCGAATCGAGTCAGAGACTTCTTGAGGATGAACCCACCGGAGTTCTTGGGGTCCAAGGTAGATGAGGACCCGCATGATTTCATTGATGCGATTTTCAAGATCACGCAGGTTATGAGGGTGAGTAGTGTTAACTGTGCAGAGTTGTCCTCCTACTAGTTGAAGGGGGTGGGACATATCTAGTTTCGCCAATGGAAGGATAGCAGGGTAGTAGGAACGGGTCCATTCACGTGGAACGAGTTTCAGGTTGCATTCCTAGATCGGTTCTTCCCTCGGAAGTTGAGGGAGCTTAAGGCAACTAAGTTGCTAAACCTGAAGCAGGGAAGGATGACAGTGCAAGAGTATTCCGTTGAGTCCACTCGCCTATCGAAATATGCACTGGAGTTAGTGGCTGACTAGAGGGCACGGGTGAGAAGGTTCGTACATGGTATAGTAGGGTATTTGGACAAGGAGTGTTGGATTTCTATGTTTCACCAGGATATGGACTTCCCTCATATAGTGTTGTACGCCCAGCAGATGGAGGCGGCACATTCTAGCGAGAAGGAGGCCAAGAGGGCTAGGATCGAGGATCACAGATTCCCTTAGAAGAAGTTTGGTGGTGGACACCGATAGCAGACTCACCAGAGATCATCAGCCTCGGCATCTTCAGTATTGAGTGTGCCATCCGGGCCTAGACATGATCAGATAGGGAGAGCATCAGGATCGAGGGGTCAGAGCAGCAGACCCGCAGATTCCAGCATCCTATCTTGTCGCAGATGTGGTCGGGGGCACACAAGCCAGTTCTTGGCAAGTTCAGGTGCTTATTTCAGGTGTGGGCAGCCTAGAACATGCTTTGAGATTTTCCAACTACAAGGTAGGATCCGGTTGGGGGTCGAGGCCCAGCTTGTAGTTCAGCAGCCCCTCCCGCACACTTAGCCCATCAGGGGGCATCTACTAGCATAGTTGGCGGTCAGTGCCAGAATAGATTCTATGCTTTAGCTTCCTATTAGGAGCAGGAGGTCTTCCCAGATGTGATTACTGGTATTTTGCGAGTTTTCCATATTGATGTTTATGCTTTGTTAGATCCGGGGGCTACTTTCTCTTTTATGAGACCATATGTGGCTAGTAGCTTTGGAATCAGTCCCGATGTTTTGTTAGAACCCTTCTTAGTCTCCACTCTAGTAGGTGACTCAGTTACAGCTAGACGGGTGTATAGAGGTTTCCCAGTCTCAGTCCTTCATAAGGTCACCTTACCAGAATTGATAGAGTTAGCCATGACGGATTTTGATGTCATTCTCGGCATGGATTGTCTATTTGAATGCTATGCTTCAGTTAATAAGAACTCGGGTAGTAGAGTTCAGATTTTCGGGTAAGCTATCCTTAGAATGGAAGGGTAATTCAGTTGTGCCTGTAGGTCGATTCATTTCCTACCTTAAATCCAGAAAAATAATTTCTAAGGGTTGTATGTACCATCTAGTTAGGGTTAAGTATGTTGAGTCCAAAACCCCAACTATTCAGTCAGTACTAATAGTACGTGAGTATCCAGAGGTCTTTCCTGATGATTTGCCAGGTATCCCTCCCAAGTGGAACATTGATTTCGGTATAGATCTTCTTCCTGACACACAGCCTATATCTATTCTTCCCTACAAAATGGCTCCAACCGAGCTAAAAGAGTCAAAGGATCTGTTAGATAAGGGATTTATTAAGCCGAGTAAGTCTCCATGAGGTACACTAGTGTTATTTATCCAGAAGAAGGATGGTTCGCTTCGGATGTGCATTGACTATCGGTAGTTAAACACGGTCACCATTAAGAATAGATATCCTTTTCCCAAGATCGATGATTTTTTTGATCAGCTTCAGGGTGCTAAGTGTTTCTCCAAGATTGATCTTAGATCCGGGTATCACCAGCTCGGGGTTCGGGAGAGCGACATCCCAAAAACCGCTTTCAAGACTCAGTATAGTCACTAAGAATTTGTTGTTATGTCTTTTGGACTAACCAATATCCCTGCAGTTTTTATGGATCTAATGAATAGGGTGTTCAAGGAATATTTGGACATATTTGGACATATTCGTGATTGTGTTCATTGATGACATCCTTATATACTCTCAGAGCATGGAGGAGCATGTCGCTCACTTGAGAGTAGTGCTCCAAACCCTTAAGGATCGTCAGTTATATGAGAAGTTCAGAAAGTGTGAATTTTGGTTGGACTTCGTGGCATTTTTGGGCAATGTGTTATTGAGTGAGGGCATAAGGGTGTATTCTCAGAAAATCAAGGCGGTGAAGAATTGGCCTAGACCAGTGAACCCATTAGATATCAGGAGCTTTTTAGGCTTCGCGGGTTACTATCGGAGATTCGTTGGGGGCTTTTCATCTATTGCAGCACCTTTGACCAAGTTGACTCAAAAGAAGGTAAAGTTTCAATGGTCGGAGGCTTGTGATAAAAGCTTCCAACAGTTGAAGACTCGTCTAACTTCAGCACCAGTGTTGACCCTACCCGAGGGTACCGATGATTTTGTGGTGTATTGTGACGCTTTGAGAATCGTACATGGGTGTGTGCTGATGCAGCATGAGAAAATAATAGAATACGCTTCAAGATAGTTGAAAGTCCATGAGAAGAATTATCCGACCCATGATCTTGAGTTGGCCGCGGTGGTGTTTGCATTGAAGATATTGCGACATTACATGTATGGGGTCCACGTGGATGTACTCTTGGATCACAAGAGTTTGCAATATGTGTTCACGCAGAAAGATCTCAATCTTCGGCAGAGGAGATGGTTGAAGCTACTAAAGGACTACGACATGAGTGTCCTTTACCACCCAGGTAAAGCCAATGTGGTAGCAGACGCACTTAGTAGGCTCTCTATGAAGAGTGTGTCCCACGTGGATGAATAAAAAAAGGAGTTGGTGAAAGATGTCCATTAACTTGCGAGGTTGGGATTTAGATTTATTGACTCGACCGATGGCAGCGTTATTGTGCAAAATGGATCAGAATCGTCCTTGGTGACTGATGTGAAGGCTAGACAAGATGAAGATCTGATTTTGGTAAAGTTGAAAGAAGTTGTTCCGAGCAAGAAGGTGGAGCTCTTATCCCAACGGGGAGATGGAGTGCTGTGGTACCAGGGCCATCTACGTGTTTCAGATATTGATAATTTGAGGGACTTGATATTGCATGAGGCACATGGATCCAGGTATTCTATCCATCTGGGTGCCACCAAGATGTATCATGATTAAAGGGAAATATATTGGTAAAATGGCATGAAGAAGGATGTTGCAGAATTTATAGCCAAGTGCCTGAACTGTCAGCAGGTGAAAGTCGAGCATCAAAGACTAGGAGGCGTACTTCAGGATATTATCATCCCCACTTGGAAGTGGGAAGAGGTTAATATGGATTTCATTATAAGACTACCCCGTACTCACCAACACTACGATTCTGTTTAGGTGGTGGTAGACAGGTTGACCAAGGTTGCACACTTTCTACAGGTCAAAACCACATATTCAGCGGATGATTATATCAAACTGTATATCCAAGAGTTGGTGCAATTACATGGAGTGCCCTTGTCTATTATCTCAAACTGAGGTACTCAGTTTACCTATCAGTTTTTGCGGTCTTTCCAAAAGGGCTTGGGACTCATGTTAAACTCAACACAATATTTCATCCGCAAACGAATGGTCAAGCGGAGTTAACAATCCAAACTCTCGAGAACATGTTGAGAGCTTGTGTGATGGACTTTAAAGGTAGTTGGGATGACCACTTACCTTTGATTGAGTTTGCTTACAATAACAGCTATCACTCCAGCATCCATATGGCACCGTTTCAGGCTCTTTACGGGCGGAGGTGTAGATCACCCATTGGATGGTTTGAGGTTGGTGAGGCAGCTATGATAGGACCTAATCCGTTTCATGAGTCTATGGTGAAAGTTCAGTTGATAAGGAACAGGCTGAAAACTGCTCAAAGTCACCAAAAATCATATGCTGATGTGAGAAGAAGAGAGTTGGAGTTCAAGGTGGACAATTGGGTATTTCTAAAAGTGACTCCCATGAAGGGATTCATGCGGTTCGGAAAGAAAGGAAAACTTAGTCCCTGCTCTGTCAGTCACTATCGGGTTATGAAAAGAGTTGGTAAGGTAGCGTATAAGTTGGACTTGCCATCAGAGTTATCTTCAGTTTATCCCGTCTTTCATGTATCCCTCTTGAAAAGGTGCTTGGGTAATCCATCTTTAATTGTCCCAGTGGAAAGCGTTGGTGTGGGAGATAGCCTCAGTTATGAGTATATTCTAGTTGCAATCTTTTTTCTTTTTTTTTTTGGGTAAACGACCTTATGGTGGTCAGGGGCTGAGCAACACCCCCAGGCCTTAACATAAATAACTAGCAAAAACTATGTACATGGAAGGGGACATAAACCTTACCTCCGATCCTATGGTGGTTCATAGGTCGGCCATCCTACTAAGGTTAGCCAACCCATCCCCGATACTTGAAATGAAAACCTAGAAACTATGCACCTATGAAGAGAGGACTCCTCTCCAATACATATGATCTAGGAAAGTGATAAATGAGGGAGAGTCTCCCTTTACAAAGTAAGACCTATTCAAAAACGCTATAACTTAGAATAGAAATAGCCTAGATGAATAGAGATAGACAAAAGGTGGTATAGAGACTTCCATACCAAGATTGGATACACACCAAGCAAATCACAACATCTCACGGTGGCTCTTTGATCCTCTTGGTCTTCCTCCTTCTGAAGTTAGGCAAGCCTATTTTTTCCGTCGTATGGTAACCCCTGATGTGTACCGGTAGCTCCTGAAGGCAAGAGAAATGGATAGCGATAGTAGTAGTGTGGCTATGTTTAGATAGTGCATCAGCAATGGTATTGCCTTCTCTGAAGATGTGACGGCATGAGAAGGTGTGGAGCTGTCTGATAGTGTCTTGTAATCTGAGAAAGGTGTGGTGGAAATGCCGGGGGGGCGATAGTGCCCCTAATCCAACCAACTAGAAGCTCCGAATCAACCTCAAGGATGACGCTTGAGTGACCGTTATGAAGACACCATGTGAGACCTATATAGGTTGCTTCCAACTCCGCCTGATTATTTTTCCCTTCTCCAATCGAAGAAGCAAAAGCATGAATAAGGTCCCTATAGCAATCCCTGATGATACCACCTGCCCCAATCCTTCCCGGATTGCCAAGGGCACTCCCACCTGTATTGAGTTTGACAAGTACAGGAGACGGCCTAGACCATTGAACTCTGGTGACTCTAATCTCGAGTGCACATGACTCCACTCTAGCACAAAGATCTCCCCAATTTGGAGGCCAGTGTACGTAAGGGAAAACTATCATCAACAGTTTGTAGACATCACTAATAATACCATACATCACCCTCAGCAGGTTAGATTGTTTGGAGCCATACTTAGCAGCACACCTGTTCTTCCAAAGGTTCCAACAAATGAAGATAGGGAGAGATCTGAGAAGAGTATTGTGAGGGTCACTACCAGGCTTATGAGCCCACCACTGCATGAGAAGGACCCTAAGGGGCATATCATGGTGTCTGAAACCCATAGCTATGGAGAATGGGGTCCAGACTGTAGTAGCAAAATATCGAGAGACCATGACATGTTAAACATCCTCGTAGCCTCTGTCTTGGAAACAAACACAATCTATACCCGCATCAAGATCAAACACCAAGATTCTGGCTGTTGTAGGGAGCTTATTCCTAAGCGCCCTCCATAAGGTAAATGAGGCTTTAAATAATTGAATCTAGGTATTGATAATTTGTGTAACGAAGTGTTGCGGGAGCTGCTGCCGTAGTCGGTTTATCCTCCACTGGCCCTGGTGAAAAAACTCTTAAACTGTAGCCTTGCCCGGTCTTCCTGGAAAGATCCTATGGGTAGCAAGAGGTCCAATACCGAGCCAGTTATCCCACCAAAAACTAGAGTTGCCGGAGTAAACCTTCCACAAAAGATTTTCCTCAGCCTGCAACTTGTTAGTCATGAGTTTCTTTCAGCTTTGAGAATCCCCTGAGTCCCGCTTTTTTGACACCGGGTGAGATCGCTGACAATATTTGGCTAAGAGCAAGTTTCTCCAAAGCGAATCCTTAGTTCTAATATTCCACCACTGTTTGAGTTCAAGGGATTTGCAAACTTCATGAATCTTCCTAAATCCGACACCACCTTCATCATAGGGATAGCATAAGGTGTCCCCAAGAGGCCCAGTGGTACCGCTTTCTATCATTTTTCATACCCCAGAAGAAGTCAGCTGTCAATTTCTCAATCTCGTCAAGAACAGTTTTGAGAGGAGAGATGGAACTGAGAAGATAAATAGGTAGTGACTGGAGAACATATTTGATGAGAGTAGCTTTCCCCCCATAACTGAGCACTTTTTATTGCCACCCTGAAATCCTTCCTATCACTTTAGAAATAATATCTAAGAAATAGACAATCCTCTATCTCCCAATATAGAGCGGACAACCCAGATAGGTGATAGGGAACTCTTTCTGTGAAAATCCTGTAACCGCTTTAACAGTAGCTACAATAGGAGGGTGGGCACTAGTAGGAACCATGAAGTGACTTTTGTTTCTGTTAATAAGCTGTCCCAAACAACCTTCATAGTCAGTAAGAGTTTGCATAATTAACTCTAGAGATCTCCTCCCCGCCGAAGTTAAGATAATAATATCATCTGCAAAGCTTAGGTGATTAACTTGAGGACCTCTTTTTTTCCATATAGAAACCATGGAAGAATTGATTATGGTTCAGGTTGTTCATCATTCTTGATAGAACCTCTACCTAGTTACAATCTTGGATCGTCAGGTTCGGAGGTTAAGGTACAAATAAGTAGCTTCGGTGAAGGTGTTATGGAGAAATTAGCATGTTAAGGGAGCTACATGGGAGGCTGAAGCGGCTATGATGGATAAATACCCTCACCTGTTCCCTACCAGCTCAATTTCAATTGGAGGTATCAGTTTTGCGCTAATTCTTTGATTAGTTTCCATGTTCAGTTCAGGTGCAGAAGTTTGATTTATGATATGATAGATGTATGTGATGTCTAAAATCAGTTCAGCTATGAAGTTCTTTTCGGAGGTAGTCATTCCGCCAGTTTTCGGTTTAAATAAACAATGTTTGATTATGATAACTGCATGTTTCTATTTTATTCTTGTTTCCAACATTTGAGGACGAATGTTCCCAAGGGAGAGATATTGTAATTCCCCGAAGGTGCCTAAGAATAAGATTCGGGAGTCTAAATATGAAATTTGCAGAAACTGGGGAAAAATAGCACAGGAAGAGTGGAGTAACGACTCGTGGTTGCAAACCACGATCCATTGTTAGCAGTCGTGAGTTTAGGTGTTTGGGTGGCAGTGGAAGTAACGATTGATGGAACGGCTCGTTGTAAGAAATAGTGAGTCATCATTCATTGTCGTGGTAAGAGATGGACTTAGAATTTGGGAAATATAACGGGTAATCCAATGACCCATTGTGGCATGCAACGATCCGTTGTTGCGATTCGTGGTAAGTGAACCTAAATCTCCAGTGGACTTCACGGACGAATACCATGATCGATTGGCTCCAACAATGAGTCGTAGTGAGACTTGTCGTGGGGAAGTTCAGAAGGTTCAGGAGGGCAATCAACGACCAACTAAACGACCCGTTAGACCTAAGGACGAGTAATCCTGTCTATCCGTGGCCTAATTCGGAGAGAAGGCTTGGGCAGTGCACAGCACGGACAAATACAATGGGTCGTTGAATCCTCCAACGACCCTTTGGGTCGTCCGTTGTTTGGTCCAGTGAGCAGTTTTTCTACGATTTTAGTAAGGGTATTTCTGTCATTCCTAAGTTCTAGGGGCCTATACTACGTCGTTTAAGGCTCATTTCAGTGGGTTTAAGGAGGGGAAAACCTACTCTGAGTTAATTTATTCCATGCATGCAAACTTCAGAGTATGAAAAGAGGATTTAGAGCGAGTTTTGAAGGTTTCCACTGGAATCTCATCTTGGGTAATTAGAGAAGTGGTAAAAGCATCCCTTCCAAGTATGTAGGGTTATGAGTGGGTGTTTCCTTCCTCGCCCATGCCCAAATCTCTAGCTAAGCATGAGGAATTCATATGATAAAGTTATGGGGTTTTTACCCAATTGCATGATTCTTCAATTTCTACATATGGGTATGATTAGATTATGTTTATATTGATGAATTGTGAAACTTGGGCAGATTATAAATTTTTTTCAATCAAAAATTATGTTTTCTAAACTATGAATTTTAAATGCCCATGGATGAGAAGTTCATGAAAGAAGAGCATGATGATGAATGTGTGATGATGATGAGATTTGATAATGAAAAGCATGTTTCTAAAGCTACCAATGATTATGATATTGTTTTCCAAATGAATTAAGTAGATCCAAGCATGATAAAGTTTTGGGAAAGGCCCTTGTATCAAGTATGATGATGTAGTATCTCTAAAATAATCTTACCACATGATTTAGCAATAGATGCTCCCACTTATATTTGAGCTTGTGGTATGTTTCGAAATAAAGGTTCTCATATGCATGAATTCATAATTGAGACGTATGTTATCATTGAGTTTCGTTTTCATAGGATGTCTGTTCTATGCATGATTCCATTATTGAGCTTTGTCAAATGACATTTTGAGCTTTATTTCATACGATGTTGAGTTTATGCATGATTTCATTGTTGAGCTTCATTAATAGACGATGTTGAGCTTCATTATATACGATGTAGAGCATTGCCTGTTTTGGGAGAATATTCTAGCACCGAGTGGGCTAAGGGTCGATCACCCTATGCCCCAGAACTACACGGCAACGTAGGTTGATACTATTATATTATTGGGACCTGCCTTGTGAGCTATCCGCAGCCCAAATGGCCCATGAGCTTGATACCGATATCATGGTAGCATACTTAGCTCTGACAAGGTTCTGGACGGCTCTGCCCACTTGAGTGTGATAGTTGGGACCACATAAGCTCCATCATGGTATATCGGTTAAGTGGTGAGTCTCCCATTGTCTACATGATTCAGATTTACATATTCATTCCTCATGATTATTACTTTAAGCATTCATGTTCTAAAAGTAAGGTTTGACTCATTATTCAGTTTTTCTATAAATGTTATATTTCAGCTTTGAGCCATTCAAGTCAGTTATGATGTTATGAAGCTATGCATGCTCATATTATGAAAAGATTATGATTTCAGAATAAGTGCAAGTAGTTTTTTCCTCTCATATTTGAAAGCTTATGATATGTTATGAAATATTTTAAATGATTTACTTTACTTAAGCGGTTTTACTTACCTTTCATACTCGGTACATTCCACGTATTGATCACATATTTTCTATGTTGTATCGTTTCTTGATACAAGACCCGACTCTCAGGTTCAGACCCACTCTTAGTCAGCTTATCGGAGTTAGCATTTGCTTGTTGGTTAGTCCTCATATTTCGAGTGCTAGAGTTTCAGTTTTTTCTTATGTATTTTAGTTTCAGTATTGTTGAGTTAGTTGGGGGTCTTGTCCCATCAACTCGTCATGCTTAGAGGCTTTTCAGACTTATGTATATATTCAACTTCGAATGATGTTCTAATGTTATGGTTGAGTTAGACTTCTGCTAAGTTTGTTATGTTGATTCTTCTGGTTTTTGATTGAGTTAGATGTATGCTTATGCCATGGGTCGACTTGGGGTCTCTCGAGGTCCCTTGTCCCGTGTCACGATTCGAGCCCCACTCGGGTCTTGACAAGCTAAGTTCTAGTGGACTGAGTCTTATGAATAGAGCTTTCAGGAGTTGAAAGACGGATTGACATCTGCACCAGTTAAATACCAAAGATATAATTGGCTACATGAGGGGCACAACTCACAGCTAGGGTTTGGAAAGAGAGTCAAAATGGATCTGGATGCAAATTAATTTGATTACAACTTCTCATCCCTAAAAAAATGGCCAAGCAAAGCACACGATTCAGACACTCGAAGATATGCTACGGATGGAAATGTAAGTCCCCTATACGATGGCCAGAAGTCGGTAAGTCAGGGTCAATTGAACCTGGAATAATACATTAGTCAGAAGAAAAGGTTAAACTCATTGGAGAGCATTTAATGACAGCCCAAGGTCGTCAGAAGTCCTATTTCAATGTATGACGTAGGGACTTGGAGGTTGGGGCAATGACTGGGTATTCCTAAAAATTTCGCTAATGAAGGGCGTTATGAAATTCTACAAGAAGGGCAGACTTAGCCTTAAGATTTATTGTGCCATACCGAATCCGTAGAAATATCGGCCAAGTGGCCTATGAGTTAGAGTTATGTTCGAAGGCTAGGACCTATTCATCAATGCTACACAAGCACATAAGAGACCCTTCTCGGGTTGTCACAGTCGAGGATGCTAAGGCTGTAGAAGAGTCGTACCACGTGGAGACGCAAACAGGTATGCCGGATCATCAGGTTTGCAAGGGACATCTTAAGAACCAAAGATATAGCCTAGTAAAGTCGTATGGATTGATAGGAATATAGAAAGGATGAATTGAAAATCTGAGAATGACGCGAAGTCTGGATATCCTCAGTTGTTCCATGCTCTCTGATGATAGTATATAACTCAGACATTTTCAGTTAAGGCAAGATAGTTTCAGATGTTATATAGTTGCATTTGTTGCTATTATTATCAGTTGCTTATGATCTAGGGAAGATTTATATGCCCAAGTGATTCTCAAACGTATCATTTTTACCTTGTTTGTTTTGCAATGTGTATATAATATCATGTAATTGGTAATAAAATGCGAATTTATACTAACCAACATGATTAGCATTTGTTTTGCAGGTAAATGTGATTTTTAGGAGCTAAAATGCGTGTTGGAACTATGTCGGAGTTGGACTTGGATGCGATCGTGGAAAAGACCTTGGAATGCACATTTTATAGGGGCTCCGCGATAGAGCCGTGCCACGCTACCATCGCGGTAGCACACTGCCTGAACAGGAATTAAAATGGCAATTTCCAGTGCGCCTTCACGTCAGCTCCGTGGCACGGAGAGAGGCCTCCGCGATGGACTCCGTGCCACGTTGAGGTTAATTTACCGGACCCTGGAAATTCCAGTGAAGGTCCGCGTCCACGCCGTATCACGGAGGCAGTGCTCCGCGTTGGCCTCCGTGACACGTTGCTTGTTATTCCGGGAAAAATTTTCCACTAGTATAAATAGCACACTTAGGTTTATTTTAATTAGTTTTTAGTTTTTAGCCTGAGTTCAGAAGTGGAGAGCAGGAACGTGGGTTAGTAGCAGTTGAAGAACGAAAAAGCTAAGGGATTTCTTCTCTTCCTTTCTTCTTTCTATCAATTGTACGTATGATTTACACTCATTTTAGGATGATCAATCTAAGAATGAGTGGCTAATTCTCTTCCTTGCGGAGGTTTTGAACATGTGTAATGAATTCTGATTATAATTGATATGGTTTCTTCTTCTTCTTTAATGTTGTTCTATTAATTCTTGTTCTTACTGCATTAGTGATTGGCCAACATTAATGTATATCTAAAAAGTCCAATTTCACTTGAAAGAGCAAGAAATTGGAAAGTTGTGAATTAATAGGGTATTGTTCTTAACTTGATTTGGGAAAATTGGGTTTTGATGTGCTTTCTTGATAGAAATATACTTGAAAGTCATATTAGTCAATTTAGGAACCGAAATTTTAGTGCTAGGTCATAAATTGCATTTGATCACAGAAATGTAGACGGATGGTTTATGATTCTAAAGTGAAATTAAATACGAGAGTTTTAATTTCTAGGCTAATGTTCTTGGCTAGCAACATGAAGAAGATAGTAACCAAATTATCATGATTATCAAGTTCATTACTTGTTCTTAACCTTGGCATGTTCATATCCATTGTCTAAATTCACAAGTAAATAGTTATAGTAATTGTAGTATATATAGTTTAGAAACAAAAACTCAAGTAACTCTTGGTTACGTTGTTGTTAGCATAATTAGAAGTGAAATAGGAATATAGTAAACTAGGCAATTTTACGTATCTTGAGCCTCCTTGGATCGATACTTGGCTACTTAGCCACTTTATTACTTGTTTAACCACGTGCACTTGCGTGTCGGTTTTTAATATAAATTACCAACAAGCAGTACAAGCCGAACAGCTTACATATATATGGTGGAACTATGTTATTCAGTTGCAAGTAGCTTCCCATAAAACGCCTGTATTGGACTTATCTGTGTTGTAAGGTTCTAGATAATCCATATTACAAAGGTGACTCTGCCCAAACTTTTAGATAAAGGTGTAAGGAAAGAACCTCTTAACATTGAATTACATTTGAGGACGAATGTTCTTAAGGGGGGGGGGGGATGATGTTATACCCCGTAAGTTTTTATCATTTAACCAATGTATGCATACGTAGGTGAAGAGTTTTAGAATACAATGCGAGCGGGGGAAGGCTCGGGAGTGTATCGAGTGCATATGTCGTCGAGCTAGTGGGTGGAAGAAGACTGGAGGCAGACCGCATGGGGCACCGCGTCGCCGACCTCCCTCCCTCGAGATGAGCAGCGTGTCGCGTCGCCGACCTCCCTCCCCCGAGATGAGCAGCGTGTCGCGCCCGTAAAGTAGAGCGATGGGGGACACGCCGCGAATCCTACCCAACCACCTCAAGTATATATAAGTTTTAAGTGTGGATTGTCATTTCATTTAAAACATTTCATTAGCAGAGTGCAAGTAAGGTGAAGAATCCACAAGGTTTTTCACTTTTAGAAGCCGAATTATGCTATCAAATCACCTCCAAATGTTAATTCTTCTCAGGTAATGATTCCCAATCCTACGAAGAACATCTCTATAGAGTTAACTCTTGAAATCTCACCCGGATTATCGAAACCCCACTGAGTAAAAATTGTAGAAATCACTTCTAATTGATTCCTAAGCGGCTACAAGTGCTAGGTAAGTGTTTCTACCTTCTAATTTGTAAGCTTTTGGCTGAATTGGACAAAGTTTGAGTTGTAGTCAATGTTCTTGAAAGATATTGTTATTAGTCGTTCCTATTGTTGAAAATAATCTTATTCTTTCAGTGTAAGAGCTGCAATTTGGTGGAATTACTGGCTACTAGTTGGAACTATTTTGGGTGAACAGAGATCGGCATTTGAGGTATGTTAAGGCTAACCTCTTCAACAAGTTATTCTCATTGTATAGTTGTACGACCTATACTTTTGTAAGTAAATTGAACGTATGTATGTTGTAATTAGATGTTTCAAATAGATAAGCATTATATAAATTGTGTTTAGCTCTACGAGACGAATTGAGATTATATCATAGTATTCCCCGTCAGAAAGGAATATACATAGAAACTTCCCTGTTCAATTGTTCGAAGTAGTAGTTGGATTCTAGTTTCTCCCTACCGTACTATGTCCTTAGAAGCTTGTGGATAGCTGTTGGGCTTAACTTGGAAAAGTTGGACAGAATAGGGTGCAACTGGGTGACATAACCTTCTGGTTAATGCCTATATAGACAGTAAAGCTCACCCATAGGCCGTTGGCATACCTTGATGCCTCCAGGGCCAGAATCTTGATAGGATGGTCTTACCTTCGAGTCGATAGCACCAGGGTTGCGTAACGAATTGAGCAATATCCTGCCACAATGATTTGCTACTGTCAGTGACCGTTAGCTTCAGTCGACTTACTGTTGGTTGTACAGGTTGCTCAGGAAAGAACCCTAGTTGTTAGGAATCTGATAGACTAAGTAACATCTTAAGGGGGGAAAACTTGTCAGGATTAGATATGGGGACAGCGCCACGATCTACTCTTGCAGACGCCTACGTACATATTGCCGCGAAGGGCTAGATCCAAATATACATTGCCTACGGGGTTGTGAATTGCTCGAGGGCGCAATATGTTGTCTGGAAAGACCAAGTCAACGTCTAAAGGACTAGAACCATAGTATAGTATTACCTTCAAGCTAAGAATTATAGTAAGCCGCCTGTGAGAAGTTAGGGCTGACTGGTTAGGAGCATGTCTAATTAGTAGCATCCCTACAATCATTCTATGCGAAGGAACTAAATAGTTGGTCACCTGCGACCTTGTTGTTCGCTTATGAGCTATCATTTTGCTAAGATGACCTTCAAAGTATCTCTTAGGTCACCCAAGACCTCGCCCTAGTCTGTCTAAACTGACAAAGGCTGTAAGTACTGCCAAGACCCACTGGTCAGGTATAGGCACATAAGGTGCGCCTATTGGAAGCTATGTAGACTATTTAGGGGCGAGTCGCGATTGTGATAAGCCTAAAGAGCTAGATATGCCTAGTGAGTGACCATATTGAGGCTATAGCATCATACTCCTGTAGGGATTGACCTACCTTAGTTAGTCTCCCATCAAACGACCTCAGGATTGCTAACTGTATCATTGTTTATGGGGCTACAGAGTGCTCAGAGGAGTTATGTGATGTTCGAAAGGACTATATTCAGGACTACAAGGCCATATCAAAGCCTATTCGTGTCTTCCTTTCCTTTATGTTGTAATGGCATTACTAACCCTTAGTGGAGCCTTGCGAGCCTGGATGCAATTACAGAAACTAAGAGGGTTCAGATACAGTTACAGGAGTGCATGGGATCAATTGTAGTCCTAGAGGCCGGAAAGGTTTTCTTATAGTTACTTGTGACACCATAGGGACCTGGTTAGGGGTATATAGATTGTATTGTACTTGTCAGGTCATATGGGGTCCTAGGTAGGTTATCTCTATGATGACTGTACCTTACAGGCTTATGGGGACCAGGTTAGGCTCTTGTTTATATACTTTCTTGCTAGATATAGCTTATGAATATATAATCGTACAGCTTACGCCCTTATTTGTATAGTTGTTTACTAGATGCAGGCTATGGTTATAAAAGCATATAGGTTAACTTTTTCTCCCTTTCACTGATTACTTTTGGTTCCTTCTCCCTCTCACTGATTACTTTTGGTTCTTTATCAGCTTCTAGTAAGTTATTATTATTGCCTTACATACTCAGTATATATTATATTGACACCTACACATTGTGCACTACATACTTGCCTACAGGTATAGACAGATAGGTTTTAGGACCTCTTTAGCAATTATTCAGAGTCAGTAGATCGGTCAGCTCCTCTCATTCGAAGTTTCCAGGTAGTAGAAGTTTGCTTGTCCTTTATCATACAGATTTTGGGTAGGACGGGGCCCTGTCCCGACCAATATATTTCACTCTTAGAGGCTTGCAGACCTCAGTCTTCAGTTCCTAGCTAGTTGTGCATTATTGGCCGTGTGGGGCCTATATATGCTATGATTTGTGTGTTGGCCATGTGGGGACTAGTTTTTCTATTAGTTAGTAGCCTTGTCGGCTATAGTTCATATATGACTACCTGTTTTCCTTCTACTATGAATTAGACACTAAGGTGGTCTTATCGGCCCGCATAAGATTCTTTTATTATTGTGACTGCTGGGTTAGCTATTTCTTTACAGGTTTGCTATGTGGCATTGTTGGCCCGAGGCTATATTTACATCTGAGATATAGCTGTTTGTTTTATTAATTTTGTGTTACTGGTAGGCACCAGTGGTGCTTATGCCCAGCTAGGTCAACCAGGTCCCAGTGTGGCATAAGGTGTCAGTTATGCCTCCCAAGGTGGGGTGTGACATCATGGGTGCTACTTGAATCATTTCTTGGCTTTTGGGGGGCACACTGCTATATTTAATTGCTAGACAAATATTTGTATTATTTATGTTACTCTTTATCTCATCTAATTAATTGTCTAAATTTTTACATGCATAATTGGATTATGTAATAGTGATGGGGTAACTAACTATTATATCTATAAGGTGCTTCTAATACTTATTGCACCGGGATCGGACTTGGAACATGACAATCTTGGTATAAGAGGTCTAAGTTTAGGAGTGTACTAGGATTTGTATATGGAGTTGTGTCTAATGGATTCTTCCTCTAGCATCTTGATCACTTGCATGACTGAAGGACTCCCAGGATATTTATAGATTTTTCTCATTCTTCTTGATTCTAGATTATGTTGTAGAGCTTGAAATCCTCTTTAGCTCAATATTAACAAAAAATGATGTTGACACGTGATGGAGTTTCTAACAATTCAAACATCAGTGCTTCTAATGCAGCATTGAGTGGGCATCTAGTCAGGGATGCTGCTACTATGGCTACGAATATTAAAGTGGAAGCTAGTATTAGAAATCAACTGCCTCCAGCAGCTCTACTGTCCTTGTTGGAATCTCTACCAATATTAGATCTATGCAAAATGTCGTTTAGATGCTTACTACTTTGGTAGCAACCCAGAGCAGATTATTTGATTGACCATCACATCCCTTTTTTTACTCCCTAAAATAAGATAACATGTTTCCTTTGTTTTTGGCTTTTTAAAAGTCACTTTTCGACTAAATAACTTTTTCCTCTACTTTATCTATGCACACACAGCTACACACAATTTCATATCTTTCTCTCAATTCTCTCCCTTATCTTTTCACTTTTATTCATCTCTCTCCTCCCTTATACGCAAGTGTACGTGGTCGTACAAGTAATATAATGGCTCTTTCAAGCCAGAGATCAAACCCACAAGGACTGAAGACCTACTGACTTTTTTATTTTACTACTCACAATTATTTCACACAAGTGTGTAAGTGATCCAAGAGTTTAAAAGTTTTGTAAGTGTAAAATAATAAAAGTAACAGACACCGAATTAAAGGACATAGATGTAATCACTATTAAGAATATTCCAAGGGTAAATCATGGGATGCAATCATATACAACATGTATTTTTCTTCAGCTAAATTCTCAAACTGTTTGATGGTTATTAGGAATTAACACTTGATTATGGTCATTCAAACCTCTAGCCATTTGCCTAAAATGACTTTTGCAACTACAATCATTGAACGGTGATGCAAGAACTCATCTTACGTATTGAAGCATTTATTCACTTTTTAATTGAATGCGGAGTTATAGGTATCCCACACGCGAATCTAATCTTTATTTTATAAAAAAGACAAGGACACATTCCCATATTCTTCATTTTACCCTAGTAATTCTCCTTACAGATTCACATTAAGATTATAAATTTATCTTAATATTTGCCAAACATTAAAATACAAGAAGCAAGAATATACGAACGACTATTCAAGGTAGAAAACTTAAACTGAAAATGAAATCATGTTATACATTCATGCAAATAACCTCAACCTCAGAATGAGGTAATTTAGCCACTCATTCTTTGACTAAACATATCCGAACAAGTTTTAATCATAGGCAAAATTAAAATTAGAAGAAAAGGGAAGAGAAAGATCCTAGAATTTTCCTCAAGCTCAACTCTCACTTCCCACATCCTTGCTAAAAATTAAAATAATGAAATAAGACTAAGTGTTCTATTTATACAAATGAAAAATAACACAGCAAATGACCATTGCCGAGTCGTGAAGGATGTCGTGCAGAACCAGCTCCGTGATGCGGACCTATCACGGGCCTACATTGGAAGTTGAACTATGCTACCATGTTACAGAGCCTATCGCGGAGATCCTACTCCATGACACGTACTTGTCACGGTCCTTCATTGGAAAGCTACTCTAGACTGAAAGCACCTCAGTTGTCACGGAGGCTATTGCTCCAAACCTACTCCGTGGTATGTTGCTATCACGGAGGTCCACTGTTTTGTGCCTTCCAAACTTAATTTTTCTACAGAGACACTGTGGCACATTGTTGAATGCGACCAATCTCCAATGTGTCATGGACTTAACTTCCAATATCACTTTTTCGCTCGCTTAACTTCCCATATTTCAACTTCGAGCATCCATCCACAAAGTCAAGATGAATTTACTGTGATTTCTACCTGCAAATAGTATAATCACATTTATTAGTCCACAAGTATTAATCATTCAAAACATGCATAAATATATAGGTTTTATCCCCAACTAGGCTACAGTATGGGTGAAAACATACCATTTGATCATATAAATACGTCTAAGATCACTACCATCCTTTTACATCCTAGACATGATTTAAACATTACCATCATCAATGGGACCAAATCACTCACACCTAGTTATGTTAAACGCTTGAATCATGGAATACAATTCATTCAATCAAGCATGATATTCACTCACAATATTCATAAGCAGAATCACACACCCTAATGAATAACTTTTCAACTAAAAATTCGGCCAATATGGCTACATTATAGCAGCAAGGTCATAGATTCACCAAAGTCCTACCATCAAATGCCCTCATTTTTATGCAATGTCCCTACCTTTGTGTGACAAATATGCTCACATTTAGGCACATTCTAGAAAATGCTTTGCTTATGCTCCGAAGAATATTTCAAGCATACCTAACATACCATAAGTTTTCTTGTAGTGTGCTATTTAACCAAGCATGACATCAACTTGTAGAACCAAAAGGTCTTTCATGGTTGAAATGTCGGCTAAGAGACGAGTAGGATTATTTGATTCATAGTGACTCTTATTCCTATGCACTTTAAGACACCTACATATTTCCCTTTTTATCACTTCACTTCTTTAGCACTTCGTTACTCCCCCTTTAAGTTTATTTTTCCCCTTACATAACCTCATCCGTGATGCAATGATTGTGTACCCATGGCTTATACTCACAAATATTTATAAAATACCTTTTTCTCCTTCTTTTTTCGAATTTCCAATATTTATATCTTGACCATCAAATTGGGTCCACACACCAATCCTTTTCCCCTTTACTATTCACCTTTTTCTTGGATCTACTGTCTCAATAAAATGCAATAGGGCCTATTTGGATCAAATTAGTATTGAAGCCATTTGAACAAAAAGGATAAGGCAAATTAGTGCAATTGTCAACAGAATAGGCTTAATGGGTCAAACGGTGTTCACTAGGGATAATATCAGGGTAAGGCACAATAAGTGATACAGCAAAATAATTTAGGTTCACAAAGAAGTGCCTTAATTATCTCCGATAAGATTAATGCCAATTTCAGTTTTTCGTATACGTAAGGCTAATTCTAGATGCTAGTTAGTAAGAAATATAACAATTTCTCACCACTCATGCGTAACACCTCAGAAATCCCTGGGACTAGCCCCTAGATATAAAATTTGATCATGTAGAAAACTAGGAAAAAGTCCTCAGTACGAGTCACAGTATGACTCGTGAGGAGGTGGAACGAGTCGTACTAGGACTCGTGCAATGAGGTCTTGAGGGATAGTAGAAATATTTTCAATAGACTACGGATGATTTATACGAGTCATACTAGGGCAGTAAAAGTTGTACCACGAATTATGATAGGCTCCAAAGTGTCTGACAGGAGCTGATAAGGAAACCTTTCTACATGCCACTATTCTTATCATAATGGTATGGATCGTACTAACTGGTCATGAGATGAGTTTCAGAGAAGTGTTCAGGAGATTTTGGGAAACCATGGATCATGTTATGAACCATAGTATGATTGCATGGATCATGGTAGGCTCCGTTGGAAAACTTTAGAGAATGGTGTCAGGCAGGGCCCCTACCCATGTGTGCCAGTATGGATCGTATGATCATGGTATGACTCATAGGATGGGTCGTACCACTAGATGGGCAGATTTTTAAAATAGTTTTCCAAGGGCAGTTTTGTAAAATTTTAAGCTCCTAACTACTAAACTACATTATTTTGCAGTATGGTTAGAGGGGAATTAAGGAAAATAATTGGCGTTCTCCTCTCATTCTCTCCCAAAACTACAAGAATAAATGTAGAAACTCAGACAAGGCTTCTCAGGGAAAGAGTTAGGGTTCTTCTTCTTCTCTAGATTTCCAAGAGTTTCCTTAGAGAAATTCTTCTACAGGTATATGAGGTTTTAGAAAGGGTATTCCTTTCACCCTTGTGCTAAGTATTTTCAGAATCTTTCATCAGTTTCTGCCCTATAGAAATCATGAGCTAGGGTTCGAGATAGATCCTAATTTTTCCTTGTATTTTGTTAGTTCTCCCAATTCCCGTAAGTAATAATATGTGAAATTCATGATTTGACTTCATTTTTACTTATTCATTTCTAGTCCTAATATTAGCATGATTTTGGGTTGAATATCCTATGATTTAAAAGATGATCAAAAAGGTTATATCATCTTGCTATTATCATTTGTGTACAAATTCAAGCATGAGTGCCTTAAAGAAAAGTCAATACTTTCAACTTGTGACTATGCTTAGTAGTTTCAGAAATATCTGTTAACAGTTATCAATATTATCAAACTTTTCAGTATCATTTATTATATCAGGTCCTTTAGACTTTTTGGGCACTTCCAAATAAGTAGTCCTGATTTATTCTTAGGATATTAGTTTCGAGCTATAAGTCTACTACAGTTTCATACACCTATATTATTTATGTGTCTTTAGCTTGGAGTGGTACTTAGCATCGAGTGGATCGAGGTTCAGCACACCCAAGCTCCCAGAACTATGTGGCACTGTAGGATTTCACCTGATTGAGTTCTACAGTCAGTGATGACACAGCCAGTCATTGTACCCTGGGAAGGTACGGTGGGCCCTATCAATGGGGAGTAAACATCAAACTCTACATCTAGCTAACGTGATTACATGTCAGTTAATAGACACTTCCATAGTATAGTACAGTGAGAATCCTTAGTCCAGTCCACTCTATCAGATTTCAGGATATGCTTATGACTTCTAATTTGGTTTATGAATTCATATAGTATTCTCATATATGTCAAATTTATTGTAGTATTCACGATTTTTAATGGAGTTTTGCATGTTATTTCAGTTCAGTTTACGAGTTATTGGTATATATATATTTTATTTATATCTCATATACTCAGTACATTCCAAGTACTAATCACATATTTTCATGTGCTATATAATTTTATGATATAGGCTCAAATACCCAGCCTCAGCAGCGTAATTAGTTTCTCCCAACGATTTCCAGATGGTAAGTCCTTATATTTCGAGGGCCGGAGATTTGATGTCAGCTATTGATTTTATAACTTTTCATACTTTAGAGTTAGTTGGAGGCTTTTCCCACTAATTCATCTTTTAGTAGAGGCTTTCGAACAAATATTCAATTAGTATGTCAGATTGATGTTTTAAATTTCAGATTCCATATGTATTTACTTGACTTGAATTATTTTATTACTCAGAATGTTTCATTAGTTCAGTTATGTTTCCGCTCAGTTTATTTAGAACTCAAATCATAGCAGTGTTATACCATGCCATGGGTTTGCTTAGGGTCACTTGTGATCCTAAGTACCGTATCACGTCTAGGGTGTAAAACTCGGGTCCTGAAAAACTTGATATCAGAGCATTAGGTTTAGAGTGTCTTAGGATGTATGAAAGCCACGTCATGTAAAGTCCTTTTCATAGGTTTGAAATGCGCTACACTTAGAGGGGGAGGCTACGAGGTGTTTCAGCAAAATTCCCTTTCTTCATGACTCTTATTGTGTATAGAGCTTAATCTCTAAAATGTTCTCCTAACTGATGCTCTACCTTTTTTAGTTAACAATGCCTCCTAAATGAGGAAATGAAATAAGGAATGGTAATGCTAACTAGCCAGCCCTACCAGCTCCAACAGCCTCTCAGGACGATCAAGTGTCACATGCGGAGTTCGGGGCTGCTATTCAGATGTTGGCTCAAGCGATGACCAATCAGGTCAACCAACAGGTCATCATACCAATCAATGCTAATCGGTCTACAGTTGCTGCCAGAGTCTGTGATTTTACTCGGATGAATCCCCAACATTTCGTGGGTCTAAGGAAGATAAGGACCCACAATAGTTCATTGACGAGGTTCAGAAGATTGACCAAATCATGTGTGTTATTTTTGTTGGAAGTGCATATTTGGCTGCTTACCAGTTGAAGGGGGTGGCTCAGATATAGTATAAGCAGTGGAAAGAAGGAAGGCGAAATGGTGCAGATTCGGTGGAATGGGATGAATTTGTGACTACATTCTTGGACAGATTTTTTCCTCGGGAGTTATGGGAAGCTCAGGCTGCTGAGTTTGTGAACTTGAAGCAGACTGACATGATAATGCAGGAGTACGCGTTAAAGTTCACTCAACTGTCGAAGTATGCTCCTAAAATAGTTCCAGAGTTGAGGACTAGTATGCTCAAGTTCATGAAGGAGTCTCAAACTTGGTAGTCAAGGAGTTCAGAATTTCCATGCCTATCAACGAGATGGACATCTCTAGGCTCATTATCCACGTACAGCAGATAGAGGCCGAGAAACTGAAGGAGATAGACAGGGAGAGTAAGCAGGAAAGGACAGGTCAATTTGAGTATTCCCAGCAGAGGTCAGGTAGTGCAAATCGCCCCCAGCAGCAACAGAGACCTCTGGCATGCTCATCAGCAAATGCTCCTTCCTCCAGGCACTGTAAAGATCGGAAGGGTGGAGCATCAGGCTCCTAGTCTCAAAGCTACGTCTCCAGCAGTCGCACTTTTCCAGTACGTTCTAACTGTGGTAAAAACAATTTGAGTGAATGTCATCTGGGCAAGGAGGGTTGTTTTGGTTGTGGCCGTCTGGGTCACAGTTTGAGAGATTGCCCATCAGCAAGACGGGGAAAAGCCCAGTCCACTCTATTGGTAGCTTCGCCAAGCCATTCAGCTCAGCAGGGTACTACCTCAGGTACAGGTGATGGTTAGCGCCAGAACCACTTCTATGCCATATCCTCCCATCAGGACCAGAAGAACTCATCCAACATAGTGACTAGTATGTTACGTCTCTTTCAAATAGATGTGTATGCTTTACTAGATCCAGGAGCCACACTTTATCTCATGACTCCTTACATTGCCTATCTAATTTAATATTAGTCCAGAAGTTCTCTTAGAGTCGTTTTCAGTCTCTACCTCAGTTGGCGAGTCAGTTAGAGCCATTCGAGTGTACAGAAATTGTCAGATCACAATGTTACAAAAAGTCACTGCAGTTGATCTAGTAGAGTTAGATATGGTTGATTTTGACCTCATCCTTGGCATGGACTAGTTACATTCTTGCTATGCCTCAATTGACTGCAGCACTAGAGTTGCAAGATTCCAATTTCCTAATAAACCAGTCCTAGAATGGAAGGGTAGTACTTCAGCTCCTAAGGGTCGGTTCACTTCATACCTTAACGCTAGGAAAATGATCCCAAAGGGGTACATCTATCACTTGTTAGGGTCAAAGATTCTAGTTCCGTGACCCTGACACTTCAATCAGTTACAATTGTGAATGAGTTCCCCAATGTGCTTCCCGAAAATCTTCTCAAAGTCCCTCCCGAGCATGAAATAGACTTTAGCATAGACCTTCCTCCAGTTGTTCTCTAAACTTAGAAAGTGTGAATTATGGATGAAATCAGCTGCATTCCTCGAGCATGTGGTCTCCAGTGAGGGTATTCAAGTGGGTCCTCAAAAGATAGCAGCAATCAAGAACTGGCCAAGACCCAGCTCTCGTTAGATATCAGGAGTTTATTGGGCGCAACCGATTATTATAGATGGTTCGTAGAAGGGTTCTCCTTTATTGCTTCTACTTTAACCAGACTAACTCAAAATAAGGTGAAGTTTCAGTGATCTGATGAATGTGAGAAGAGTTTTCAGGAGTTGAAGACTCAACTCAGTACAGCCCCATTTTTTACTCTGCCAGAAGGTCCAGACGGGTTCGTGATCTATTGTGATGCCTCTAGAGTTGGCCTTGGTTGTGGTTTTATGCAGCATGGCAAAGTCATAGCTTATGCTTTCAGACAGCTCAAGGTTCATGAGAAGAACTATTCGACTCTATCTTGAGCTGGCAGCGATAGTATTTTCCTTGAAGATTTGGAGGCACTACCTTTATGGAGTTCATGTGGATGTTTTACTGACCACAAGAGCCTACAGTATGTATTTACTCAGAAGAACTTGAATCTACGTTAGAGAAGGTGGTTGGAGTTGCTAAAAGACTACGATATGAGTGCATTGTATCACCCGGGAGAGGCCAATATAGTGGCTGATGCCCTCAGTAGAATGTCTACGGGGAGTGTTGCTCATATAGAGGAGGATAAAAAGGAGTTGTCAAAGGATATCCATAGACTGGCTCGATTAGGGGTCCAGCTGGTTGATTTAGTAGAAGGTGGAGTTGTAGTCCAGAACGGGTCAGAATCTTCCCTGGTGGTGGAGTTTATTTCAAAGAAGGATGAAGACCCCATTCTACTCAAGTTGAAGGAAGTAGTCCTTAGGAAAGAGGTGGAAACTTTCTCCTAAAGGGAAGATGGTGTTCTCTGTTATTAGGGCATGTTGTGTGTTCCCGATATAGACAATTTGAGGCAATGGATATTAACAGAGGCTCACAACACCAAGTACTCTATCCACTTAGGTACCACCGAGATATATCGCGATCTACGGAAAGTTGACTTGTGGTATAACATGAAAAAGGACATTGCAGAATTTATGGCTAAGTGTCAAAATTGCCAACAGGTCAAGGTTGAACATCAGAGAACTGGGAATATGACCCAGGATATTAACATTCCCACTTGGAAGTGGGAAAAAGTGAACATGGATTTCATTACAGGTCTACCTCGTAAGTGCCGACAGCATGACTCAATTTGGATAGTTATAAACCGGATGACTAAGTCAACATATTTCCTACCAGTTAAGACCATAGGCTCAATAGAGGATTATGTTAGACTATACATCCGAGAGTTAGTCAAACTGCATGGAGTTCCTTTTTCCATCATTTCAGATAGGAGTACTCAGTTCACCTCGCACTTCTGGAAGTCATTTCAGAAAGGACTTGTACTCAGGTCAAGCTTAGCATAGCTTTTTATCCACAGACAGATGGCCAGGCTGAGTGGATCATTCAATCTCTGGAGAATATGTTGAGGTCTTGTGTGATCAATTTCAAGGGCAGTTGGGATGATCACCTACCTCTCATCGAGTTTGCATACAATAGCTACCACTCTAGTATTAAGATGGCCCTGTTCGAGGCATTATATGGTTGGAGGTGTAGATATCCTATAGGGTGGTTTGAGGTTGGTGAACCTACCTTAATAGGACCTAATTCAGTACATTAGGCCATGCAGAAGGTTCATCTTATCAGGGAATGGCTGAAAATAGCTCAAAGTCGATAGAAATCTTATAAATATGTAAGGAGAAGGAAGCTGGAGTTTTCTATAGATGATTGGCTATATATGAAAATTTCACCTATGAAAGGGGTAGTGAGGTTCGGGAAGAAAGGAAAACTCATTCCTAGATATATTGGTCCTTAAAAAATCCTGAGACGCATTAGCAATGTGGCTTATGAGCTGGATTGGCCTGCAGAGTTAACATCGGTGATCCGACCTCAGTAGTGCCTTTAGAGAGAGTTGGTGTAAAGGATAGTCTCTATTTACAAAGAAGTTCTGGTTTATATTCTAGATTGTCAGATTTGTAAGCTGAGGAAACAAGGAAGTCGCTTTAGTAAAAGTTTTATGGAGGAACCAACTAGTTATGGGAGCTACATGGGAAGCCAAAGCATATGTTGGCTAGATACCCTCACCTCTTCCCTCCCAGCTCAGCTTCAGCATCAAGTACTAAATTATTCCTCAATACTCTATCCAGTTCCATACTCATTTGCTCTATTCATGTTTTTATTGTGCATCCTAGTTGCATGAATTCAGTTAATATTTTTGTCTTAGTTTGAGTCGGTCACTCCTTCAGTATTAAGTTTATAGTTCTCAATTTCAGGATTGCAGTCTTTCCCTATCTTTTCAGCCTATTTAGTCTTTATTTGAGGACGAATGTTCCCATGAGGGAGACATTATATTACTCCAAAAATCCCTAGGACTATCCCCTAGATATAAATCTTGATTACGTAGAAAACTAGGAAAACGTCCTCAATACGAGTCACAGTATGACTCAGGAGGAGGTGCTACTAGTCGTGCTAGGACTAATGGGATGAGGTCTTGAGGGACAGGAGAAATTTTATTAGTAAACCACTGGTGATTCATATGACACGTACTAGGGAAGTATGAGTCGTACCATGAATCATGATAGACTCCAGAAAGTCTAACAGGAGGTTACAAGGAAATCACAACTGCATGCCACAATTCGTACCACCATGGTATAGATCGTACTAATCAGTGGTGAGATGTGTTTTAGAGAAGTGTTCAGGAGATTTTGGGAAACCATGGATCATGTTATAACCCATAGTATGATTGCACGGATCGTGGTAGGCTCCCGTGGAAAACTTCAGCAAATGGTGTTTGACAGGGACCCTACCCACGAGTGCCAATATGGATCATATGATCCTAGTATGACTCGTAAGATGGGTCGTACCACCAGAGGGGCAGATTTTTAAAATGGTTTTCTAGGTGCATTTTTGTAAAATTTTAAGCTTCTAACTCCTAAACTATGTCGTTTTGGGATATGGTTAGAGGGGAATTAATAAAAATAATCGACGTTCTCCTCTCATTCTCTCTCAAACCTACAAGAATAGTACATAGAAACTTAGACAAGGCTTCTCAGGCCAAGATTAAAGGTTCTGCTTATTCTCCAGATTTCCAAGAGTTTCCTCAAAGATATTCTTATATAGGTATGTGGGGTTTTATCAAGGGTATTCATTTCACCCTTGTGCCCTAGTATTTTCAGAATCTTTCATCAATTTCTTCCCTATAGAAATCATGAGTTAGGGTTCCAGACAGATCTTATTTTTTTCTTGCATTTTATTAGTTCTCCCAATTCCCCTAAGTAATATAATTTGAAATTCATGATTTGACTTCATTTTTACTTAGTCATTTCTAGACCTAATATTAGCATGATTTTGGGTTAAACACCATATGATTTAAAAGCTAATCAGGAAGGTTATACCATCATGCTATTATCACTTGAGTACAAATTCTAGCATGAGTGCCTTAAATAAAAGTCAATACTTCAACTTTTGAGTATGCTTAATATTTTCAGAAATATCACTTATCAGTTATCAGTACTATCAGACTTTTCAGTATCATTCAGTTTATCAGGTCCTTTAGACTTTCTGGGCACTTCCAGATAAATAGTCTTGATTTACTGTTAGGACATTAGTTTTGGGTTACCAGTCTAGTATACTGTCATACACCTATATTTATTTATGTATCTTCAGTTGGGAGTAGTACTTAGCACCGAGTGGATCGGGGTTCAGCGCACCCAGGCTCCCACAACTACGTGTAACCATAGGATTTGTCCCGAACGGGTTTTATAGTCAGTGATCACACAGCCAGTCATTGTACCCTGGCAAGGTACAGTGGGCCCTATCAATGGGGAGTAAACATCAAACTCCATGTCTAGCTCACGTGGTTACACGTCAGTTAACAAACACTCCCACAGTACAATATAGTCAGAGTCTTTAATCCAGTTCAGTCTATCAAATTTTAGGATATGCTTATAAGTATAATTTTTATTTATCAGTTCATAGAGTATACTCAGATATATCAGGTTATCATAGTATTCATAATTTTTTATAGAGTTTTGCATATTATTTCAGTTCAGTTTACAAGATATTAGTCTATGTATATTTTATCTACATCTTACATACTCAGTACATTCCAAGTACTAATCGTATATTTCCATGTGCTATATAATTTTATGATATAGGCTCAGGTGCCCAGCCTCAGCATTACAGTTACTTTCTCGTGGCGATTTCCAGCATTTGACAGTGGTGAGTCCTCATCTTTTGAGGGTCAGAGATTTGATGTCAGTTATTGATTTTCTAGCTTTCTAGAATTTAGAGTTAGCTGGGAGCTTGTCCCAGCAACTCATCTTTTAGTAGTCTTTTGGATAGATAGTCAGTTAGTATGTCAGATTGATGTTTTAAATTTTAGATTCCATATGTATTTACTTAACTTGGATTATTTTTTCACTCAGAACTAGTTATTTCATTAGTTCAGTTATGTTTCTGCTCAGTTATTTAGAACTCAGATCATAGCAGTGTTATTCCCTGTCATGGATTTTTCTTAGATTCACTTGTGATCCTAAGTACCGTGTCACGTTTAGGGTATAAACTCAAGTTGTGACATCCTGGAACCATGGTTCAAACTTGGTTAGCCTAGACCTCTTTTACTTTTACTTCCACATTGAGTGACAAGCACAATTAAGCCTATAATTTTACAGTTTAGAGTTAAACACCAAGGCCTTATGTAATCCTACCATTATTCTCATTGTTATTGCTTTTTCGTATGAATGTCTCATGAAGTCTAGCATTTAACCAAGTGGAGTACTCTAGCTCGCTAGCGATGATTTTATTTCCTAAGCATGACTAAGTTTCCTTAAGGCGGTCATCATCCATCCATCATAGGGAAAACTCTCTAACTATGACTACAAAAAATATCTACTCAGTTTAAAGAGACTATTCTCGGAAAAAGTAGCAAAAACAAAAGCCGAAAAACCAAAAATGAAAAATAATTATAAGCAATAAGAATGAAACAACGATTACTAGCTATTACATACTAGGTCTTGTTCATTGCTACAAATTACATGCCACACATTGTTTCACAACATCACAATAGTTCCATAGCCATAACCAAATAATTATCACACATCACAAGTAGTAACAAAATGATAGACATACCACCCCACACTTGAAATGAGCACTATCCCCAGTGCTTGAAACAAAATAATGTAAATTAGAGATAGAGTGGTAAAAACTCCCTGATCAAACAACAATATCATCCTCCTCATTTGGCGTTAAGGCTTCCTTGCTCAGGTCAGAGTCATCTACCTCATCATCATCTGACTCGATGTCTTAGTCTTCTCGGCGTCTTTCCTCGTTCGTCGGCACATCATCGTCCAGAGATTCTACAATTGTTGGCCCAATTATGCACATGGCTTTGGCATGAGTATTTAGTGGATATTCAATGTCCACCCACCTCAGCTCTTCCTCTATCACCGGCCTAGCCCCATTATGAAGTTGCAACATCTACAACCCAAATATTCTAGCAGCATAAGAGTTATCCTATGCATGTCACTCGGCCAAGGTGAGCACAGGGCCATATGTCATGTCCGGCGCCTTTGATTGGGTCACATCAACTACTCACTGATCTACTATGGGCCGATAGTCCAAGGCCTCCTCCTTAATGTCATGGCTCCTGAGAAAGATGGTGAGTATGCCACCAAAGCCATACTTGTGCCCCTAATGCAGCCTAGCCTTTTTCATGGCTGATTTGATCACTGCACCTATATTTATCTCAATGTCACGCATTAGTACGTATACCAAGCAGACCCTGCCTCTAGTAAGATCAGTCATGTGTGCCCCTAGAATGAGGCAGCTACAAAAAATCTTCAGCCAAACACGTGCCTCTTTGTTCATCTGTGCATAGGTCGAGGTCTGGTGATAACCCCTCTCCTTGTGGCGAGTCCATCTGGTTATCAATCGCCTCCGATGTAGTGTATGCCTAATTTCAGCACATGGGGGTATGATGTTAAACTAGTGGAGTTGATGCAGATCTGTGTCAGTGTGCCTAAGATTGCATTCAGGTGGTGTGCTTCAAAGGGTATTACTTATCCTTGGATTTTGACTGAGTGGTTGTAGAGAGTATGGTCCCAATTTGCGTAGAATTGCCTGACCATATGCAAATTACACTTCCTAGGCTCATTGAAAATGAAGCCCATGCCCAGGGTATGTGATCTTTGCACTATATGGGGGAACTTTTGTGTCAGACTCTCCCGATTGATTTACTCCTCAAGGAAGTACTTGGACTCCTTATGCTTGGCGTACAATTTCTTGCCTTCATCACCACCCATCGAGTGTCAAACCTTCTCTTTTGGCCCTTAGGAACTGGTGGGGCTGCTGGTACAGCTACTCCAGTGCGGACCCTTTTTCATTCTCCGCTGAAGGATGAATCACCTTTCCCTTTGTCTTGTCGAGAAGACATTGTGCCTGTTCACAAAATACATATAAACCAAATCAGCAGTCAGTTAATATGGCTAGCCAACACTATGTTCAGGGCTTTAGTGGTCACCCACACTTAGTTGCTAGCATGGGTTCACTAATTATAATTTTTGGGTAATCAGACTTCCCTTTTTCAAACCACAGTGACTAGTTTTTCCCACAATAAAGCACATTCAACAATTTGACAAATTCAAACAACCACACTTACATATCACATTTATACTTAAGACACGTGCACTATATTTGCTCAGTTTGCAATGTGGTATTCAAAATGAAGTTCATATTGCTTTACTCAGACTTCAAACAATTATGAAACTTGTACTCAAGAAATTTTCATTCTCCCTTTCTATTTCCCTACTCTTCCAGCCAACAACCTTGCTCAATAATCTAGTCACACCCACATTTACAAGAACAATTTTGGCATAATGGAGAATAGGTACATGGTAGTATGCAATATCATTTCATGTCCTTACACTCTACATGTAATTGACATTTCACAATTCACATGTCATAGCCTAAAAAACAACGATATTCCAAATACCATATTCGGCCATTTGTGGTCACCCCCACACTTCACAATTTGCATTTCTACAACAAAACCCATTTTCATCATGTATACAAGTCAAAGAATTTATAGTCATATCACTTGTAAAAGAAAACAATATGTTCCACGAAATCATGATTATTCCACTATATGCAGATTTCCTTTATCACGACCCGAACATTTCCACAAAATCATGATTATCCACCATATGCAGATTTTCTTTGTCACAACCCGAACATTGGTCTAGATCGAGACACGGAACCTAGAATCATAAATGGATCCAAGTCGATCCATAGAATGAACATGATAACTAACTCAATGTAATCAAGGCGGAAAATCTGAATACTGAAATAGTGAAAGTCTGAATCATTAAAACATTTATCCAATGGAAATATCACAACATTGAATCTGAACCTGAAAATACAAACTATGTCTAAGAAGCCTCCATATACTGACGAGCTGATGAGACCCCAACTAGCTCACTATAAGTCTGAAACTAAAAATAGCAACAACACAACTAATTGAAGGTCCTCGAAGGATGAGGACTCACCAACAGCTGCCTGAACTGAACTCTGATGACCGGCTAGCAGAGAGACTGACCCTGAACGTCTGAGCCTGTATCATGAAATCATACAGCATAGAGTATGCGGTCAATACATAGACTGTACTGAGTATGTAAGGTAAGTAAAAATTGATTAAATAGTAAAACTAAAAACATCCATAACATAAATCATATCATCAAAAGATTTTGAGAGTAAGGACTGCATGCTGATATCTTGAAAACATGAATAAGCATAACTGATCTTTATAATTGAAATGAATGACCCAAAGCTAAAACTGATGATCATAAGTAAAATTGATAAACTGAACATTGTGTCAGACCTGTTGAAAACATAATATCATAACTAACGAACATGTAAAACTAAAATCATGAGGAGCAATGCAAGGACTCGTCTTAACCGACACCATCATATAAAGCTTACATGATGCCCCAACTATCTCGTTCACACGGGCAAAGCCGTCCCAAGCTTGCCCGGCCAAAGACATACGTGGCATGATATCACTAATAGGGACCCACCTAGAGTCTATGAATATATAACCTACGTTGGCGCATAGTTCTGAGGCCATGGAGTTTAGCTGAATGTTTGGCCTACTCGGTGCTAAATACGGCTCCCAAAAACATGCACATGAAGGCTCATATAGTAATCGTGATGTCATACATGAAATTCATGGCTAGATAAATCATAACATACTTGATCATACTTGAAATACATAATTAGCCATGAAATAGGGCCTGTGAGTTAGTCAAAATCATAATCTAATAAATCATGAAGAACATACATTCTTGAGAAAAATCACTATACTTGAAATTGATAAATTCATGAAGAGTACTTGTAGGGAATCATATCATAAATCATAAATCATAACTTTAGGTCTTAGGAGGGTCAAAATCATAATAGAATCATAAACTTTACTTTTCATGAAACTTGCATAATTGGGCATAAATTGGCTAAAATTTGAAACCATGAATTAATAATTAAAATAGATATAAAATCTACCCGTAGATCTTAAAACATGATTTGAAACATGAAGGGAATTGATCAATACATAAATCATAATTTCCAAAAAATTAGGAATAAGCCCCATAAGATCATGAACTTGATCTAAAACTTAAATTCATGTAATTGAGAAGAACTTTGGGCACGAGAGTAAAAAAACTCTCATTTGTAGCCCTACACACCTGGAAAATCTGATTCTATACTCTTCCTTGAAAGCCCAAGAGAATTGGAGGAGAATTTGAAGAGTTCTAGGCTTGATCTCCTTAGGAATTCTATAGTCTTGCAGGCATGGGGAGGGAATAGGTTAGAATAGACTAAACCCTCTTAAAATCCTCCTAATTGAGCTTAAGATGATGTAGCTTAGGGCTTAGGAGCTTAAAAATTACAGAAATATACTTAATGAAATCGTAGGAAAAACTGAACTGCCAGTTGCTACGACCTGTATCATGAGTAGTACAATCGACCTACGACTCGTTGTATCCTTTCGTACTGAACAAGTCCAAAAACATTACTCCTCTAAAAAATTTCATAAATCCTACTACAACCCGTAACTTCAACCTATGAGTCGTACCCACCACTCGTACCTGAAAAGTTATAAGTCTTTGTTAAGATCCGTACACGAGTCGTACCCACACACCACAACTCATAATGGGGACTCATCGTTTTGAAGGCCAACTGCTGAACCCTTACTATAGGTCGTCCTACGAGTCATACCATCCTCATACGAATTGTACCATCGATCGTACAGAGACAAAAATGCAGGTTCTTCTAGATGAACACTTCTAAAATCCTGAACTTAGTCTTAGGAACTTTTGGGGTATTACACCCTTAACTCCCTTCTAATCTTGATTCATTCACTAAATTGTAAGCATAATAATGGTAAAAACAATAGTACCCAACACAGTCATGATTTTCACAATTGCAATTCTTAGTCTAGCATGTGTTATGTGTTACCCACTTCAAAACAAGAGGTAGAGAATAGAACTATGGATAAACTAAGAATGAAACAAGAATTTTTACCTGTGAATCATGTTCCTAAGAAGAGAAGAGGAGATGGCAGATTTTAAGGCGTGTCATGTTCGAAGGGAAGGGGATTTTTGGGGTGTTGTCACTAGTAGAGGGAAAATTAGGATAAAAATGCTAAAATAAGAAATAAAAAGGGAAGGGATGGGGCGAGTTGACCCGAGTTTTTAATGAACTCGGCAATAATTTTGCCTCAATGTGTCACAGAGGCTATCACAGAGGACAAGCTCTGTGACATGGCCTTATCGCATACCTTCACTATTTAGCAGTGTTGGAATTTTTACACAGCTCCGTGACACAGAACCTAACATGGACTTTGGCCTCCTTGAGATGGGGCCAATGCATTGGTTCACTGTTGAGGGTCCCTTTTTGACTTGTACTTACCTTGCGCCTTCAGGATGGCCTTTCAACTCCTGCAATACCTCCTCCAACAACAACTAGGTTAGAAAATAGTAGGTTGCCTCCTACCACGCGTCATAGTTTCAGTTGTGGCATGACCCTTTTTTTAAAATTAATCTTAACTATTAAATTACATTCACAGATTGCTTCCCATGTAGCATCTGATTTACCATCACGACACGACTCCAATTCACACTCATTCATCAGATAAGGTAATAGATGTCTTCTCTCGATTAACGCCCTCACCCCAGTAGTTCTTGCACCTTTGACCATTTACTAAAAATGTGGCGATCTTATCTTCTTGCAATAATTCTACTACCCGATATAGGGTCGTCCTAGAAACCTCAAATGGTCCAGACAACTTGGAGGGAAACCTCCTTAGGAATAACTTCAATCGGGAGTTGAATAGTAACACCATCTGCCCTGGTTCAAAGACTCCAGGCACTATGCGCTTGTCCTGTCATCTCTTGGCTTTCTGCTTGTATAGCTTCACATTTTCATAGTGTGCCACCGAAACTATTCAAGTGCATGCAACTGCAATATTCACTTTTTCCCATTTAACTCTGCATCCATGTTTAACTTTCTCACAACCCAGTATGCTTGATGTTCAAGCTCCAGTGATAAGTGAAAGGCCTTCCCATAAACCGAAAAATACGGTAAAGTCCCATTGGCATTTTATAGGTAGTCCTATATGCCCACAAAGCATTATCTAAGTTTCTTTCCTGATCATTGCATTGAGCATTCACTAATTTTTATAGAATCTGCTTGATAGCCCTGTTCGAAACTTCAACCTATCCGCTAGTCTGACGGTGGTATATTGTGGTAACCTTATGTCGGACCCCATACTTGGAAAATAGGTTTTGAAACTACTTGTTTACAAAGTGAAAACCTCTATCGCTGATAATAGCTCGTGGGGTTCAAAACCTGGAAAAGATTTGCTTTTCCATTAGCCACTACATTGGCATCATTAGTGGGGAAAGTCGTGGCCTCAACCCATTTGGAGATGTATTCCACCATTACTAGAATATACTTGGTGGAAATGGCCCCATGAAATCTATCTCCCACATATCAAATATCTCGACTTCCAAGATGTTGTTCAATGGAATCTCATGTTTCCTACTGATTGTGCTCATCCTCTGGAATTGATCACACGCCTTGACATATGCCACTGCATCTTTGAACAAGGTTGGCCAAAGAAAGCCTGACTGGAGCACCTTATGAGTGGTACCCTCTCCTCCATGATGACCGCCATATGGTAAAGAGTGACAACTTTCTAATACTTGTGTCACCTGACATTCTAGAATCACCATCTCTCTCTTGATCTTGTTCCTGCTTGAATAAATAAGGTTCATCCCACATGTATAACCAGGAATCATATTTCAGTTTCTTTCTTTGTTGAACAGTTGCCTCCAGTGGGTACACTCCACTTACAATCAGGTTTACTATGTCGGTGTACCAAGGGAGTTCAGCAACACTTAGTGCTAAGAGCTGCTCATTAGGGAAATCTTCTTGGATATTCCCATCCTCACTCATATATGACTTGTCCTCCAACCGCGATAAGTGGTCTGCTACCTGATTTTCGATGCCTTTCTTGTATTGGATTTTCAAGTCAAACTCTTGGAGCAATAGTATCCACCTGATCAATCTAGTCTTTGTGTCCTTCTTATTGAATAAATATCGTATCGCAACATGATTCCTATGCACTACCACTTTTGTCTCCACAAGATAAGACCTAAATTCGTCAAATGCAAACACCAGTGCCTGCATCTCTTTCTCTATGACTGCATAGTTCTCTTGAGCAGCATCCAAAGTTTTGCTTGTATTGTATATGGGTTGAAATATTTTCTATCATTTTCCCCTATACTGCACCCATTGCCACATCACTGGCATCGCACATCAGCTCAAACGGGAGTTCCCAATCAGGAGAAATCAAAATAGGAGCTTCCACTAGCTTCTTCTTCAGCTCCTCAAAAGCACGAATACATTCTACTCCAAACTCAAACTTTATGTCCTTTTCCAGCAATCTGCACATCAGTCTGGAAATCATTGAAAAATCTCGAAAGAACCGCCTATAGAACCCACCAAGAAACTATGAACACCCTTTACAGACACTGGTGGTGGCAACTTCTCAATTACCTCCACTTTGGCACGATCAACCTCCAAGCCTCTTTGTGACACTTTATGGACAAGGATAATACCTTCCTTGACTAAAAAGTGGCACTTCTCCCAATTCAATACCAGGTTTGTATCTTCACACTTACCTTATCCAAATTCTACAAACACATAGTAAACGAGTTACCAAAATAGAGAAATCATCCATAAATACCTCCACGTAGTCCTCCATCATGTCATGAAATATTGCCATTATGCATCATTGGAAGGTAGCCAGTGCATTGCAAAGCCCAAATGGCATACACCTGAAGGCATATGTCCCATATGGACAGGTAAATGTGGTCTTCTCCTGATTTTTTGTGGCTATGGCTATTTGATTATAGCCAAAATAACCTTCCATGAAGAAATAGTACTCCTATCCTACAAGTCTATCCAACATAAAGTCAATAAATAGTATGAGATAGTGGTCTTTCCTTGTGGCTTCATTCAATTTCCTATAGTCCATACAAATCCTCCATCTTGTGACTGTGCAGGTTGGAATCAACTCATTTTTCTCATTCCTGATAACTTTCATGCTCCCTTTCATTGGGACACAATGAATAGGGTTGACCCACTCGCTATTGAAAATGGAATAGAACACCCCTGCTTCTAACCACTTAATGAAATCTTTTCGAAAAACATCCTTCATCATTAGGTTCAGCCTCTTTTGATGTTGTACAATTGGTTTAGATCCCTCCTTCATAAATATTTTATGCATGAAAAAGGTAGGATTGATTCCTCGAATGTCTGACATCTGCCATCCTATGGCCCGCTTTATCTTTTTTAGTACCGCCAATACTTCTTGAACCTGTGCTTCCATTAGCCCTGCAGAGATAATAACCGTCAATATATCAGTTTCCCCCTAAAAATGCATACTTGAAATGTGGAGGCAGTGCCTTCAGCTCCAGTTTGGGGGCCTCTTCAACAGATGGCTTAGGTGGAGGCTCCAAAGGTCTTTGTAAAGATTCAAATTCTTGTTTTTAGAAGAACATGTTGGTAGCATTCAAGGCTTGAACCATTTCATGAGTTGCAACGTCCCTAAATTGATCATGCCCTACCAACGCTATTTCCAAGGGATCCTTTTCATTCACAAGCGGAAGTGCTGACTCTTGGTCAATAATATTAATGGCTGACATCTCCACATAAGTAGCAGGCAGCTTCATCGCTTTGTATACATCAAACACTTCCACCTTGTCATGGGCTCTCATTGTTAGCTGCCCCGCAGCTACATTTATCAAGGCTCATCCAGTTTCCAAGAAAAGATGTCCCAAAATAAGTGAGGCTTTTAGATCTAGCTTAAAATCAAGGACTATGACATCCACCGTAAAGATAAGGGAGCCTACTTGCACTAACATATCTTCCACAATTTCATTTGGTGTAGCCAATGAGCGATCTGCCAATTGCAAAATTACGGTTGTGGGTATTGGACTACCCAACCCAAACTTCTTAGACATTGAGGTGGGCATCAAATTGATGCTCGCCCTAAGATCACATAGGCTACGGGCTCTAATGGACTGTCCAATGATAATATGGATAGTAAAACTTCTTGGATCTTTCAGCTTTGTAGGTAGCCTAGATACATGTAACGTGCATTCCTCAGTGAGTGAAATTGTGGCATATTTTGTCAATCTACTTTTGCTTGCCACAATGTCCATTATGTATTTTGCATACTTCAGAATACCCTGCAAAACATCCACCAATGAAAGATTAATATGTACCTGCTTTACCACATTAATAAATTTTTTGAAGCATGCTTCTTACTTATGCTTCCTCAATTTCTAACGGAAAGGGTGTGGTGGTTTCATAATTCCTAAATATTTTCCACTCTTCACTTCTTTATCAACTTCCTCGACCTCATCCTCCATAGTTACAGCTTTTTGCGTTGGCTTTTCTAGCACCAACACCTTCAATTGTTTACCACTCCTGGTGATGACGGTATTTACTTGCTTCGGATTGGTGTCTGTATCACTCGGCAACCCACCTCGGGGTCTAGTATTCTAGGCTCCAGCTAGTTGTCCAAACTGAATTTCCAGTGCCTTTGTAGCCAACTGCTAATTTTTCATGTTGGCGGTCAATTTTACTTGGTCAACCGTCATCTGCACTTGGTTAGCTATGATTGTTTTCAGCATATCCTCAATGTTGCTAACTGAGTAGGAGCACTATTCCCTCTGAACTGGGGCTGAAAATTCTGATTTGCCCCCTGATTTCTATGCGGACGAACCCTAATTTGAACTTTAGCCTTGGTTATTATTACCACCCCATGAAAACTTTGAGTGATTCCTCTAGTTGAGGTTGTAATTGTTTCCATAATGTTGATTATTGTTCCATTGTGCATTGCATACAAAATAAACTATGTTTAGGTTAGCACCACATGTCTCTGTTGAATATTCATTGCTACCACAAACTTCACACCGCACTTGTTGGACTACATTGACCGAGCTTGCTTCTTCCCCAAGTTTATGTTACTGAAGTGAGTGTTTATCTAGTTTTGGAGTGCGTCTATCTGTGCAGCAATGGCTATTAAACTGTCCACCTCTGGGACACCTACAACTCTCTTCGCTATAGTCAACATTCCATTCTGGATTGCCTTACGAAATGTGATTCAACAATGCATATAATTCCTCGTAAGTCTTTTCTAAGGTTTGCCCACCAGCTACAGAGACTAAGAGGATTTTGGTGTAGGGCTCCAACCCTTCTATAAAAGTATGCACTAGCACATCATTTGAATGGTGATAGTGAGGACAATCTCTCAACATAGACTTGAACCTCTCCCAATCTTAGTACAGGTTCTCATTATCTCTCTGTTTGAAGTTTAAAATCTGACTTCTAAGCTTTACTGTCTTTCCAGAAGAAAGGAACCTAATCAAAAATTTCTTTGCCAAATAATCCCATGTGGTTATAGATTTATGTGGTTCAGCTTTTATCCACCTCTTAGCTTCCTTCAGCAAGGAAAACGGGAATAATGTAAGCCTCACATAGCCTGATGATACCCCTGTGGGTATATATGTGTCACTTATCTCCAGAAAATTTTGTATGTGTTGCTGCAGGTTTTTTTAGGGAAGACCTGTAAGTTGTCCTTTGGTATGCAGGACCTACACCAATTCTGTTTCAGCTCAAATATACCTCCTGGTTCCGGTCTGCGGATGCTATAGGTAACATTGATCACATGTGGAATTGCTACTTCGCGCACTGGTCTAGCTGCCATCTTTTCTAGAAAATCTTCTTCCTGCTTAGCTGGTGGATTTTCTGCTAGTGGAGCCTGTGGAACTAGCAGAATAGGATTTTGGAGAGATTCCCTCCTCAGTAGATGTAACTGTCGCTCAGGCTCCAAATATGGATTCACCAATTCTCTATCACGTGCCAGCTTTTAGAAATCGACTTGTACCTGCAAGTGTAGCAGCTAAGTTCAAGTTGTCAACACTTGTACAATAAAAGCAACACTAAAATCCAAAAAATCACTAATTTTTCAAGTCCTTAACAATGGAGCCAAAAACTTGTTGCGCCCAACCGCACACGCAAGTGCACATGATCGTATAAGTAATATAGTGATTCTCTCAAGCTGGATATCGAACCTATAGGGACTAAAGACCTAGTGACGTTTCTATTTTAGTATTCATAATTATTTCACACAAATATGTAAGTAACCCAAGAGTTTAAAAGTTTTGTAAAAGTAAAAATAATAAAATTAACAGATACTGAATTAAAGGATGTAGATTTAATCACTCTTCAAGAATATTCCAAGGTTAAGGCATGGGATGCAATCATGTATAACATGTATTTTTCTTCAGCTAAATTCTCAATCTGCTTATTAGGAATCAAGGCCTGACTATGGCCATTTGAACCTCTTTGCCTAAAATGACTTTTGCAACTACAATTATTGCACGATGACGCAAGAATTCATCTTAGGTATTAAAGCATTTGTTCACTTTTTAACCGAATACGGTGTTGTAGGTATATTTATATGCCACACATAAATCATATCTTTATTTTATAACAAAGACAATAATACATTCCCATATTCTTCATTCTACCCTAGTAATTCTCTTTTCAGATTCACACTAAGATTATAAATTTAACTTAATGTTGGCTAAATATTAAAATACAAGAAGCAAGAATATAAGAACAACAATTCATGATAGAATATTTAAACTGAAAATGAAATCATGTTATACATTCACGCAAGTAGCCTCAACCATAGAATGAGGTAATTTAACACTCATTCTTTGATTAAACATCTCTGAACAAATTTTAATCATAGGCAAAATTGAAATTAGAAGAAACGGAAAGAAAAAGAACCCTAGAATTTTCTTCAACTCAACTTCCACTTTCCCACACCCTTGCTAAATATTCAGATAATGAAATAAAACTAAGTCTTCTATTTGTACAAATGAAAAAAACACAGCGGAAGACTATTGATGTGTCACAGAGGCTGTTGTGGAGAACCAGCTCTGTGACATGAACCTATCACAGGCTTACACTAGAAGTTGAACCATGCTACCATTTCATGGATCCCATCACGGATATCCTGCTCCGTGACATGGAGCTATCGTGGTCCTTCACTAGAAAGTTACTCCATACTGAAAACACCTCATCGTGTCACAGAGGTCATCGCGCCAAACCTCCTCCGTGGCACATTGCTATTGTGGAGGTCCACTGTTTTGTGCCTTCTACACTTAATTTTTCTACTAGGGCACTGTGGCACATTGTTGAATGCGACCAATCTCCAACATGGCACGTACTTGACTTCCAACATTACTTTTTAGCTAGCTTAACTTCCCATACTTCAATTTCAAGCATCTATCCACAAAGTCAAGCTGAATATAATATATTTTCCACCTTCAAATAGTCTAATCACATATATTAGTCCACAGGAATTACTCATTCAAAACATGCATGAATATATAGGTATTATCCCTACTAGGCTACAGTATGGGTGAAAACATGGCGTTTGGTCGTATAAATACGCCCAAGATTAAATACTCTTTATGTGTTCTACTTATTTCATAGCACATATTTTGTACCTACATAAATAATTTTTTCCTCTCCATCAACTGATTAAATTAGTCCAATCAGGAACCACAATTTGTGAATTTTGAAAGATCCTGAATCCCTTCTCTATAAATAATTCAAATCCTTGCCCAAAATCTCAATTGGTTTCACAAACATTCTTTTAGTCAAAAATGTTATATAGGTACCATAGTATACCTTGATTTACTAAGTGGTGACTCTATACAAAATCAATCATTTTAGACTAATGTATTGTGTTTTTTTTAACCTTGGTAAAAATAAGGTGTAACACCTACTCCCCATAGATGGCGCCAAATTGTTTGCCAAATAAAATAGTGTCGGTGCAAACTAAGTTAGATTTATAAAAATAGGGTTAAAGGCAAGTGAATTAGGTTTGATCGATTCTTTATTTTTCATCTAGAATCAAGTAATTCAAATCAGAAAAATAGGAAAGAACTAAAATTAGAGCTATTCAACAATACAAGAAGCTAAAATGGAAGACGAGAAAGATTGTATATTCAACATTTAAACAAAGAATGTGTATTACAAGTGAGAAAGATGAGATGTCTTCTACTCTCATATAGGAGCTTATTTATAGGACAAAGTATGTTGAATAATCAAATAAAAAGTCTAGTTTAGACACTAAAAAAGTCTACTCTAGATTACACTTGAGTATTATCACCTGACTCAGATTTGGCTCAGCATTCTAGATTGATTTGTATTAGACATAGCGACCGTTGAAAACTACCTTTTGATAGGAAGATAAATTCTTCTTTGTTATGTAGGATGTATAGGGACCTATCTAACTATAAGATAGTCATATACCTAGTGATTGTGTTTCCAAGCTAGCACTTTCATTGATTCAAGTGACACGGTCATCACTGATGTTCCCACCGAAAAGCTTACCAATATCTCTGGTGTAGAGAAAAACTTTCCACATGTTTCATTCTAGATAAGGCAGTTGTTAAATTGGATTTTACCCATACACTTATAATGCCCATAATGAGTACTAGATGTCGTTTAGGGATATCCTCCACCTAATCTTTAGTTAATGATAACTGGATCTCAAATCAATTTATTACAAGACCGAAGCTCTTTGATGTTGGCCAAACAAATCATCTATGCAGAGTATAGGATACTTATTCTTGATTTCACCTTGTTCTGCTGTCGGTAGTCAATGCACATATGTATAGAATCATCCTTCTTCTTCACAAAAAGCACAGGAGCACCCAGAGGGGAGACACTCCCTATGATGAACCTTTTTACTCAAAAAATCCTATTATTGCTGCTTCAACTCATTCAAATCTATTGTACCATCTAGTATGGCAGAATAGAAATAGATTGAGTGTCTGATAGTAAATCAATATCTCAATCGGGTGGAATGCTTGGAAGATCTATTGGGAAACCTCTCACCACTAGTATCGACTACTAGTATCAACTCAAGTATGGGAGTCTCAATGCTCATATCTCAAATGTAAGACAAATATATCTAAAGTTTAAGTCAAATTAGCCAAACACCCCTTCTCCACCATCCACTAGGCCATTAGAAATGATATCACCTTCTTCGTGTAATAACTAATTATGCTCTTCTACTTCAACCTAGGAATATCTAGCATGGCTAAAAGAATTATCTTGGCATGACAATCCAAGATCACATGATAATGAAATAACTAATTCATGCCTAGAATAATATCAAAATCTACCATATCAAGAATCAAAAAATCTAACCAAGTGTCATAGCCCAATGAAGTAACCATGCACAATTGGAAGACTAGATAACCATCGAATCCCCAATAGGTTTAGAAACACAAATAGTTGAAGCAAGTGAATCACATAACATATCCAATAACAAAGCAAAATATGCAAATATATAATAATAAGTAGAGCCTATTCAAATAACATTGTAGTTGCTCAGTGTCAAACTAAAATAATACAATAACATTGTAGTTGGTTAGTGTCAAACTAAAATAATACTTGTAATGACTGCATCTGAAGCTTCTGCCTCTAGTCAAAAAGCATAACACTAGCCAAGACCACCCTCAGTTTGACTACCCGTATAGCTACCACCTAATCCAGTCTGAGTCTGAGTGCCACCTCTACCTATCTGTGCACCACCCCTAGCTAGTTGTGTTGTTGTCTTAGGTGTAAATACATGAGAACCCTAAGGTGTCCCATATGGACTAAGTTTGAAGTTGGCCCTCTTGTAATTCCCTAGATCACCGCACTCAGAACATACCCTATAGGCTATGGTCTGTGGGAAAGAACCAGAGTAGTTTGAGTACCCTCTATGACTTTAGGGTCTATGGCAAGAACCATGGGGAGCCTATCCCTAAACTTATATACCATGCCGATAGTGACCACTCTTAGATGTCTGCAAGGTCGATCGAACTGGTCTATTAGGCTGGTGGTAACGAACTTCTTGCCTGCACTCCCCTCATAGTTCTAACACCTTATAAGCTAAACATCCTTGGCGGCATCCACCACCCTCAAACAAGACTCTCCTGTAAAATCCACCTAAGCTACAACTAGATGAATAGGGTAAATTAGACCATTTGTGAATCTCGTCACCCTCTTAGTCTCATCAGGAAGCATCATCATCACATGACATGATAAGGCATTTAATCTCATATCATAATCAATCACTGACATGTCATCCTATTGCATCCCCTTAAAGTAATCTCTTGTTTTCCTGCACACTACAGGGAACAAAGTTCTCCAGAAATACTTAATAAAATTGAGTCCAAGATAAAGGAGGTGACCTGACTGGTATACTCTCAACATACACCCTCCATCACTATTGGGCTAGACCGATCATCTAAAAGACTTAAAAGACTATGAAATTGAATCTATTAGGGTCAACCAATTTCAAATTATTCAATCTCTCATTGCAACTGGCATAGAACTCATAAGCATTAGCACTAGGATACCTATTTAATTACGGAGAATAATCCCCTTGAATCGACTAAATGTATTCTATTTATTTATTATCATAGATGATCATGTTTTCACCATTAGTGAGAGAGTGAAACAAAGAAATTTAAAACCTCAACTAAATCAATTAAGCATGATAAGAAATGAAAGAATGAGATTTTACTAAGTGCCTCATAACTTCTCGAAGATAAGTACATATGTCTTTGTACTGATCTGTTAGACCTCATACTTTTGTGCTAACGTTTGAACCATTAAATATAGATAATGACCCAAACCATAAGAATACAATCACATTTATTGGTTAATGGCATGCCCGACTCGCGCGTCCGCAAGTGTACGGGTCATGCAAGTAATATAGTGGCTCTTTTTAAGAACCAGAATGTTGAACCCACATGAACTGGACCCATTCCTCTAACTATCCATTTCAAGTGTGATCTTAACTTTATCAAGTGTTGGTTATAGAAGTTTTTGAGGGAGATTTAATTAAGTTTGTTTTGGTCAACGAAATATCCTGAATTTAATCTAGGAGCAACATAGTGTTAAAACCAGAGAATCATGCGATACTATGAATCGCAATGGGTTAAGCATGACACTATCGATTGTTGTTTCATATAATTAGAATTGCATGTTCATGGTCTTTCGAGCCTCTAAACACGGCAAACTAGCCCACTGCATCATTGTGAGTGAGGATGCTAATTTCTAGTTCGCGGGCAATCAATTATGTTGTGGTTTACAGGGAAACGATTAGGGACTTTCGTGCGTCTAACCATTTAACTCAACTTAGTCTCACAACTACTTCTTCGAGTGGTGATGTGATAATCCTAAGTTGGTCTTTAATAACCCCTGTTTTGTCAACCAAGCAAGGTGTTAGGAATATTTTTATCCTAACATGAAATTATATCGTGAGATAAAAACATGCTCCTTACATTCTCATGTCCTGACCTAGGTAATTCTTTCTCAAGCAATTGCCCAAGATAACGTATATGTTTTCATGGTGATCAATCATAAAAACAACCAACAATCCGGAATGCAAGACGAAAACAACAATCAATAACTTAAATCCAAAACAATTTCATAAAATCACAATCATAATTCATGGCTTCAACTCTAGAGGAAGGGTTCTTGCCATTCATGTTCATAAAACTACAACTAACTACTACTAAACTAACATACTTACATGAATTTGGTAGATGAGAAGGGAATTTGCCAAACCCTAGATGAGTTCTCCCACTTCTCCCTTCACTCCTAGGTAGTTTTCCAGAATAAAATCGTGACAAAGTGGAATTAGGAGCTAAGGGACCTATTTATAATAAATGAGAAACGTGCCCAATTTAGCTTGTCATGGAACGGCTCCGTGTCACGGAGTGTATCGCGGAGCACTGCCTCCGTGACACGGAGGTAACGCGAAGGCTTTCTGAAAATCACCCAAAATCGACCCTAGGCAGCCTTCTTGCCGCGTTGGCAGTGTGTCACACTGCTTGGGCAGCGCGATGGCATGCTGCTGGTGCGGGACTAGCCTGTCGTGGCACGTTGCTTCCACATTTGCTCGTTTGCCATGCCTACTCCTTGCCGACTTCCGCCGATTGCTTCCGACTCCATTCCTTTCCTTCACCAATTTATAAATTAGTTCCTCCAAATCATTGAAACCTACAAAACAAGGACTAATCATGTTGGTTAGCACATATATTCACATTTATATCAAATTACATGAAAATGTATAAAATAATTTAGATAAACAAGACTACATTAAGGTATAAAGCATCACTCGGGCATGCTATTTTAGCCCCCGATCACCTACCCCACACTTAAAGTCTTGTTCGTCCTCGAACAACCTATTACATCTCATGCATATGGAGACTCACCCATAACTCATTTAGCAAGAATATTCAAGCTACGGCTACAATGATTACGTAAGATAACAAGCTACAAATAGAGCATGCATGATTTCATCATCGAAATGAAGTACAACTATGTTAAAACTTCTTAACCTCAAGAATCGACTCTCAATCTTAGCAAACTCATGCAAATCAACTGATTAAGAAATCCGACATGAATTATATCCTTCATTCAACATGTGCCCTCACGGAAAGAGAGTTACCCAATTTCACACGCAAACACAATTTTTAAATCACAACATGTGTGGGTACATGAATAGAATTATGCTCACTCTCACAAAGAATTCACATGCATCATGTAATTACCCATAAGCTTGCCCTTAGTGTTTTATTCCACTAATTTAAGGATGTATGAATGTAAGATCAAGTAGGACTTAATGGGTTGTAATGTAAGCTAAGGGACAGGTAGGTACTATTCTGGCCAATAATAGTGACTAACTTTCCCAAGCGCTTTTAATACATCACGCCTTCATTACGAACTTCCCTTCCCTTACTTCACCTTTTTCTCCTTTCAGTTTTCTTTTTCCTCTTTTGTTCCCCCATTTCTTTATGCACTTTTAGCTTATTAGTAAGGAGTTCTATAAGTAACTTTTCATTTATTTATTTTCTTACTCCCTACTAATGCTCACCCATATTCAAACAAGTGCACCCTCGACCTTTCTCAACTTTTACAATTGCTACTTTCCCTTCTTTTTCATTCTTCCCACTCCTTTACTCTTTCGTATTTTTCCTTTAAGTGCTTAGGAGTTTTGGATCAAGTTCAAGGATAATGAAAGAAAAAGGATTAAGCTTATGTTGCATCTGTCAAAGAATAGGCTCAAGGCTCAATGGGGCTAACTAGGATTAATTCTTCAAGGTAGGTAAAATGAGGGATAAAAATTTGGTTCATTCAAAGAAATGCCTAAATCATCTCCTACAATTCACATCCACCATTTCATTTTATAAACACACCAGGCAACTTCTAGACAATCCACAATAGCACAGAATACTCAAAAACCTTACACTCATGGCACATGCTCAAATCAAGACACATTCAGTAGACTCTTACTCAGCTAATCACAAGAATTCAGAGTTAAGCTTCAATCATATTGAGTCAAATTCAAGAGCCTAAGTATCTCACACAAAGTTATACACCAGCATGCTTCACACTGAACATACTTGCCTCTTACAATCACGTATAGCACATAACAAGAACATCAAGCACCAATTAGTTATGGTTTCAAAAAACCAAACCCTATCGACTAATTTTTTCTCAAGATGGTCGTCATCCATCCATCGTTGGAAACAGTCCCTAACTATGACTAAAACATTATATACAGACAAAGGAAAGAAAAAGAAAAATTTTATTCTTCGGTTCAAATACCCCCCGTCGGAAAAGAACCAAAAAGAAAAATCAACGGGTGATGAAGTCATGCTTGACTCATAAAACAATTTTCAAAATTCTTCTCACAAGCATTACATTCACCAAAAATCGTTAAGCACAAAAAACTTTGAAATTTTCTTGAAATTTCACTCACCCCACACTTAAATCATGTTATGTCCTCATAGCATCAAATTAACATTTAATGAGAAATACTCCCTGAGCCTCTATGCCAAGCTAAAAGCATGCTTTCCTTTCAAGTTTTCAGAGGTGGGTGTTTGACCCCACACTTCTTCTCTTCCATGGTCTTTAGCTTCCACCGTCTCGGTACTCAGACTTCCTGCCATCTGTGCTTAACTTTCCACCAAAAACACAAACAAAATGAAATAACAAAAGCAACACAAAAATCAAAATTACGAATTGTACCTGAGGTACCCGTGGGTTGCCTCCCAAGCAGCGCCTTATTTTATGTCGTGGCACGACGTGGACTGTCCTTTTCAAGACATCCTCATACCTGGGTTCTCTTTCGAGAACCATCTCCTTTTCTTTTGCTGTTTAGAGGAAACAGCCTCCACTCTGTTCCTCTCTTTCTCCAACTTCTTCTCAATTTGAAGTCCTCTATCAGACTCGGGGTGAACACTTGTCATTGCCTTTGGCCCTGCGCCTGTGGAATCCTCCACCCCACACTCATCCTCTGCCAACACATTAACCTGACAAAGGTTAGTGTAGTGTGCGGATGGGTTCATTTCTTGGTAAACGCGGAAGAGTTCTTCTTCATCTTCGACCCTTATTTCCAGGGTCCCTGCTCTCAGATCAATCACCGCTCCACCGGTGGCCAAGAATGACCATCCCAAGATTAAGGGTACCTGGTCATCAACCTGAAAATCTAGAACAATAAAATCAGCAGGTATAATAAACTTACCGACTTTAATGAGGAGGTCCTCTATTATTCCATCAAGTGTCACTCGCGACTTGTCAGCCAGCTGCAGCATCAACCTTATCGGCCTCGATTCTCCTAACCCCAGGGTATTGAATAAGGATAGGGGCATTAGATTAACTGTTGCCCCTAAGTCACGCAAAGCTCATAGCACCTCAGCTTTACCAATTTGTATGGGGAGGGTAAAACTCCCTGGGTCTTTGAGCTTCTTTGGCATTTTGCTCAATACCCTGTGACTGCACTCCTCAGTCAGTGCTACCGTCTGGACATCCACCAATCTAACTTTGTTCGCCATCATGTCCTTCAAGTATTTAGCATACTTGGGCATTCCCTGCAAGACATCAATAAGAGGCAAATTTATGTGAAGTTCTTTGAAGCTCTCAAAGAACTTTTTGAAGCATTCCTCCTCCTTGCTCTTTTTGAATTTCTGAGGGAATGGTGGTGGTGGTTTTTGTGCTGGCTGCAATGAAAGTTGCACATTTTATTGTCTAGCACTCTGATTATCTCCCATGTTAATGGATGGTCCTGGTCTAACCAATTCCGGCTGCACCCCCTTTCTCAGCTCTTTTGGCACTGCATCAGCTAATTGCTTACCGCTTCTCAGACTGATGGCATTGATCTGCCAGGGGTTAGGATCTGTGTCGCTTGGTAATCCCCCTTGTGATCTCATATTTTGACCAGATGCTATCTGACCCACTTGTTTTTCAAGATTGCGGGTGGCTACTTGCTGATTCATTAAGTTTGTTGCCATCCTCGCCTGATTTTCCGCTAACTGATTCTGGGTCTCCAAAATTTTCTACAGTGTTTCCTAATGCTGCTACTCAATTTCCCCTCATTCTGCCTATTCTGCTGATACTGCTGTTGTTGAGGTTGCATATAATTCTGCTTTTGGTTTCCACCCCGAGAAAAATTCGAGTGGCCCTGCCAATTTCTATTGGAGTTGTTCCCAAAATTCTAATTCCTATGCACATTACCAACAAAATTAACTGATTCCGGATTGGCTCCACAAGATTCTGCATTGTGCCCAGTATTACCACAAATTTCGCACCAACTCGGAGCTTGCTGAACTGTGTTAACCTCGCCCTTGTGTTGGTTCATACTCAGTTTATTGAACTGAGTCATCATCTGATGCTGGAACGCAGCTAACTGTGCAGCCAAGGCATTCAAACCATCTACTTCTATCAACCCCGATCTGTTTCCTGCCCCCCTCGATGACTCATTGTGCCACTCTGGATTTCCTTGTGCAATTCTGTTCAACAAAGTGTACAACTCATCATATGTTTTATCCAAGGCTTGCCCACCCGATGCAGAGTCTAGTAATATTTTTGTGTATGGGTCTAGACTTTCTACAAAGGTATGAGCCAGCACTTCATTTGATTGCTGGTGATGGGGGCAGTCTCGCAACAATGACTTGAATCTTTCCCACGCCATATACAAGTTCTCATCAGGCCTTTGCTTGAAACTGAGTATTTCACTTCTCAACTTTGCAGTCTTGCTTGAAGGAATGAATCTGATAAGGAACTTCTTGGCCAAGTCATTCCATGAAGTTATGGAGTTCGGTGGCTCAGTCTTCAGCCACTTTTTCGCCTCTCCCAACAGTGAAAATGGGAAGAGGGTCAATCGGACATAATCTGTGGACACGCCGGAGGGGACAAACGTGTCACTAATCTCTAAAAAGCTCTGTAGGTGCTGCTGCGGGTCCTCATGTGCCATCCCAGTGAATTGACCACGAGAATGTAACAGCTACACCATGTTTTGTTTAAGCTCAAAGTGCCCTCCAGACTTCGGTTTACGGATGCTAGAGGTCACATTCGTCGCTAGTGGGATTGCCACTTCACAAACTGGTCTTGCTGCCATTGCTTCTGATGAAAATTGTGTTTGTTCCGCGGGTGGTTGTTGTTGTACCCTTTCTTGAAGTCTCTTCAGCTTTTGCTCTAGAGCTACTCTCCTTAGCAAATGGATTTGACGTTCAGGTTCAAGCAACGGTTCCACAAGCTCTCTATTTCTAGCCAGCTCGGCAGGACAACCTGTCACCTGCAAATAAACATACTAAGTCCAAGTTTTTCAACACTTAAAGAAATTTCAAAAATCACACAAAAATAGATAAATTATCAAAACTTCACCGAGTCCCCAGCAACGGCGCCAAAAACTTGGTGTGCCCGATTCGCGCGTCCGCAAGTGTACGGGTCGTGCAAGTAATATAGTGGCTCTTTTTAAGAACCGGAATGTCGAACCCACAGGGACCGGACCCATTCCTCTAACTATCCATTTCAAGTGTGATCTTAAATTTCTCAAGTGTTGGTTATAGAAGTTTTCGAGGGAGATTTAATTAAGTTTGTTTTGGTCAACGAAATATCCTGAATTTACTCTAGAAGCAACATAGAGTTAAAACCAGAGAATCATGCGATACTACGAATCACAATGGGTTAAGCATGACACTATCGATTGTTGTTTCACATAATTAGAATTGCATGTTCATGGTCTTTCGAGCCTCTAAACAAGGCAAACTAGCCCCACTGCATCATTGTGAGTGAGGATGCTAATTTCTAGTTCGCGGGCAATCAATTATGTTGTGGTTTACAGGGAAACAATTAGGGACTTTCGTGCGTCTAAACATTTAACTCAACTTAGCCTCACAACTACTTCTTCAAGTGATGATGTGATAATCCTAAGTTGGTCTTTAATAACCCCCATTTTGTCAACCAAGCAAGGTGTTAGGTATATTTCTATCCTAACACGAAATTATATCGTGAGATACAAACATGCTCCTTACATTCTCATGTCCTAACCTAGGAAATTCTTTCTCAAGCAATTTCCCAAGCTAACATATATGTTTTCATGGTGATCAATCATAAAAACAACCAACAATCTGGAATGCAAGACGAAAACAACAATCAATAACTTAAATCCAAAACAATTTCATAAAATCACAATCATAATTCATGGCTTCAACCCTAGAGGAAGGGTTCTTGCCATTCATGATCATAAAACTACAACTAACTACTACTAAACTAACATACTTACATGAATTTGGTAGATGACAAGGGAATTTGCCAAACCCTAGATGAGTTCTCCCACTTCTCCCTTCACTCCTAGGTAGTTTTCCAGAATAAAATCGTGACAAAGTGGAATTAGGAGCTAAGGGACCTATTTATAATAAATGAGAAACGTGCCCAATTTAGCTTGTCATGGAACGGCTCCGTGTCACGGAGTGTATCGCGGAGCACTGCCTCCGTGACACGGAGGTAACGCGAAGGCTTTCTGGAAATCACCCAAAATCGACCCTAGGCAGCCTTCTTGCCGCGTTGGCAGCGTGTCACGCTGCTTGGGCAGCGCGATGGCATGCTGCTGGCGCGGGGATGGCCTGTCGTGGCACGTTGCTGCCGCATCTGCTTGCTTGCCATGCCTACTCCTTGCCGACTTCCGTCGATTTCTTCCGACTCCATTCCTTTCCTTCACCAACTTATAAATTAGTTCCTCCAAATCATTGAAACCTACAAAACAAGGACTAATCATGTTGGTTAGCACATATATTCACATTTATATCAAATTACATGAAAATGTATAAAATAATTTAGATAAACAAGACTATATTAAGGTATAAAGCATCACTCGGGCATGCTATTTTAGCCCCCGATCAGTTAAGACCCAAGTATATATTAAAATTTATTTCTAAGAATGTACATTGTACTAAAAAGAGTTGGTGTACAAAATAATTGATGAAGGCTCGAGAGATAGAATTGTAGGCTTATATGCAGTCGTAGAACGGGAATGCAGACCACATATCGCTTATAAATCAGGACCAAGAGGAATAAAATAAAAACCTGCAAAACTCCTTAAGCACAATCAAATTTTACAATGGAACTGCGGACTGTGAAGAAGGAATGTGGATAACAAAATGAAAATGTAGACCATTGAACTCACCACAAAATGAGTCCAAGTTAAACTAAAAATTTCATCGAGGATCCAAGTAGACTATCCATTTCTGTGATGAGAATTCATAATGTAGTAAGAATATGTGCATCATAGATTGATTATGTGGACTGCAAATTGGGACAATAGAATTGTATATATACGTGCCTTCTCTAGAAATTTCATTCCATTTTCATTATCACAAGAACTAAGTCAATTTTCTCTCCTCTCCTCAATCTCTCGTACCAAGGTAAGATTATTCTATGGATTTCTAAGCATTACTCACTATTACTTGTGGTTTCTAAGAAAGATTCTACATAAATATTTTAGGGTTTTCAAGAGAACCCTTCTCAAGGTTCAAGGACAGACTTTTGGAGTTCTTCAAAATTAGAGTTTTCCTTCAAGTATTTTGGAGCGATTAAGGTATGTCAAACTACTCTTTATGCAGGAGCATTATTGTTTTTTCCCACATTATGTTCTTCAAAACCCATGAATTCTCCTTTTAAATAATGAGTTAGGATCAAGTATGAAAACGCTAAATATAGGTTATGATTATTCCTTATGAACCTCATGAATTCCCTATGAAATTTGTATTTTATGATTCTCATTGCTCTCACCATAAAAATATTGCAAAAGATGATAGCTTTGTTTTTCTTCAACAACATAATTACTATGAGTTTCTTCAAGGCATGAACCTTATGAAATTATGACACGATTAGTATGATGATGAACCATGATTTATGAACTGTGATTTATGATTCTTGAGTTGAACCTTATCATCTGATGAATTGGGAGTACTATTGATAACTTAGAAGGAATGAGTCTTCTAAAAATTTCTCGAAATAGGATAAGGATCATTTTGAACTTTTTGGCGATATCTCTATGTTATCCAATAGTGGATATGATATGGATCTAATATTATCTTATGATATGTATATTTCATTCCCTGGAAAGGTATAAGATGGCTTAGCCAATTGGGCTAAGATCAGACTCCATGTGCTTACACGGTGGATTAAGTCGGTTATACCAAGAAACTCTCATAATGAACTAACTAATGCTCAAAGATGAAAAAAGTTAAATTCAACTAATGATTGAATCCTTTGATTCCTTTCCACGTCTTATTTATATTCTTTGATTGCCCTTTTCGTTTATATATTATTCTCATGTTTCATTCCATGTCATTTTACCTATGAGTACTATTCCACATGTACTTACTTTCTTTTGTTGGAAGCACTACATTTTACAATACAGGTTTTAGAAACACAACATGATATGGCTACTTGATATGATTTCAATACATTATTTGCTTGTTGGTGAGCCCCACTTGTTTTTGGGGTGTAATCTTATTTCATTCAGCTTTATGAATTTATGGGTATCCAAGAGCCCTATACCAGTAAATGTTGCTACTCATGTTATGTTATATACCTCATAAATAGATGAGTCTAGACATCCAATTATGCAAACATTATTAGTTTTTTTTTCTATCATAGGATTTTCTTAGATGTTTTTGAACTTAAAGATAATGTTTTATGAATGAAAATTCTTTTCTTTTAAAAAACTCTATGGTGTGAATATAGTTCATCTTATTCCACATAAATGTCATGTTAGTTGGCTTGCTCAATCAAGGTACGGCATCGAGTGTTGGTCTCTCCTAAGCTTAGGGTTGGGGCATGACAAACTTGGTATTAGATCATTGGTTCAAGTGTCCTTGGGATTCTAAGAAGATGTGCCTAGTAGATTTTCACTTATGGGTGTATAGCATGCTACATTTATAATTGGTAGGCTGTAGGAAATTCAGAATATACTACCCTTCTTTCATATTTTAGATCATGCAATAGAGATATGCCTTAAGAATCTGTTCTAACTCGTGTATTATTATGTTTTATTTTGAAAAATACCTTCTCAGAGAAAATCAACCACAAGAGAAAGGGATAATTCTTCTCAAGAGATGAAACCTAATGAGTTGCCTAAGACTCAAGGTGTTCAGACCAAATCTAGGGGATGTCCATCTAACTAGGTCACTCGTGCCTCTTCTCCACCTATAACTGAGAGGCCTATGGGATATCTTGTGTCCTTTACACTACAATAGAATGCTTCAGGAAAAAACATTAGGGGAGATATTCAATTTCTCACCCAGCTAGTAGCAACTTAATCTCAATGTCAATGTCAAGGACCAGCACTTCCAAGTATTAGTTCTCAAGAAGGGTCAACAAGCTCGAGAATCAGAGAGTTTCTTCGCATGAACCCTTTAGTTTTCATGAGATGTACCCCATAGAGGATCCCTAGAACTTCATCAATGAGATACACAAAATCCTCAGGTTATGCATGCCAGTGAGACAGAGGCAGTTAAATTTTCCTCCTTTAAGATAAATGTTGTTATTGTCATGTGGTATGAGGAGTACGAAGATGCTCAAGGGGCAGACGGACTTGAGACAATTTGGGAGGATTTACAATAGCTTTCACTGATCACTTCATGCATCTAGAGTTCAGATAAGGCAAAGAAGATTTGCTTGCAACACTTTAACAGGTATCATGAGCATGAGAGAGTATAACCTCAAATTCACTCAGTTAGCTTGATTTGCTCTAGAGTCAGTTTATACCATCAGAGCCAGAATACATCAGTTTGTGCATGGATTAAGGACCCTATGGTTGGTGAGTGTTCTACTATACTATTGAACAAATACATGGATATTTCCAGACTTATAGATTTTTCACAACAAATGGAACAACATAAGTTAGATCTAACTAAGATAGGGACTCAAATAAGAGGGTCGGGTTAGCTGGCAATTATGGAGGTTAACAGGGAGGTAATGGGTGATCATTCTCTAAAAAGAGGTTTTATGGACCTTCACCTTCTCCATTCATTGCATCATCTCTGTCATCAAGACCCATGTATGATTAGAGAAATGAGGCTATCTAGGGGCAAAATATTCCGAGTACAAGAGCAGGCTAGTGTAGCTTAAAGGACTTCCCGGCGTCCTCCTTGTAGTAATATGGTAAGGGAAGTGCTTAGAATACAATATACGTATGAACATATGCTATGAATGTGTCCTTCCAGACCACTTTCAAAATGATTGTTCATCAGTAACATAAGATACTAGCCTGGTAACATAGTTCATTCTAGTAATACAATAGTTGATGTTTTTACATTTCCTCCACATGATTCTCAAACCCCAATGGGGCAAGGTAAGACTATAGATAGAGGAAAAGATTGCCTATATGCTCTAGCTTGTCCTTAGAATTTAGAGGTGTCACTAGATATCGTCACATGTATACTGACAATCTTCACATTTAATGTTTATGCCCTTATGGATCCAGGATCCATTTTATCTTATTTGACTCCTTTTACTACTAAAATTTCTGGGTAAAGCATGAATAGTTACGTGAATCATTCCCAGTGTCTACTCGAGTTGGAGAAGAAATGATTGACTTTGATGTCATTATTTTCTAAAGTAAATGTCTGATCCAAATCAAAAACTCAGGTGTGAAAAATATAATCCCTCTGCTACCAAAAGAGGCTTACTAAAGGAGGAACAAAGTAATCTAATATTCCCTCCTAAAATCAAATAAGGATTCCTAAAATAAAGGAAGCAAAAAAATCCTTTTAAAACCTCAATCATCAAAAAAAGTATAGTCACTCAAGAGCAAGATCACCTCACAAGCTCTTATGACACACAGGTATATATCCCTTTTAAAATTGCATGTTGCTTAAAATTTTTCTTGTAATTATCTCACTGTATATTTCAAGGAAACTAGTGCCTTGAAATCAAACCCTACAAGTAAAATATAATTTCATAAAAGAAAAAAAGGGGGGGAGATTGCACAAAATGTCATTAAGAATTCTTTTTAACAAGGGTCAGTCTCCCACTTATTCTCCTCCTTCTCATTATTCTTAAAAATCAAAATAGGCATAAGAAACTTTCTATAAAACCTAGTCATAGATTCCTCAATAATGTCGAAGTCAATAAACATCACTTATAATACTCAAACCCCTGAAGTCTTACCAAGCATGCACTAAAATCTTGAAATCTAGAAAGTTCAAAACCCTCTGAAATCCCGAAGGAATCAGAACAACCTTTTAGAAAAGAAGATATGGTTTGAATGGAACAATTTGAGAAAGAAAAAAAGAAATAGTAGTATAGGAGAGGGGGAATAAGCTAGTAAGTACAGAAACCAAATTCCAGAAAGTTCAGCTGACCTAGGTAAAGACACGAGGGTTTATAGAGAAGAAAGTGACAAAAGAGACACAGAATCCTCTTCTATGAAAAAATTGGAAAAAATTTCATGAAAGATGCACCTAAATATGATAAAATGGACAAAAACAAGAAGGCTGGCTATCTGGAAGTTAATGGTGAAGGAAAAAAAGAAGTGCAGAGAAAACTGAGTATAGGTGGATCGATTCTTGATAAATTTGTTGAAATAGTGGAAAGTGAGATTGAAAGAACTAAAACCTCAGAAAGGAAACTTACTCTTGTTGAGATAAAGATAATCAAGATGCAAATTATTACCGGGACATCCTATAAGAAGAACAATCAGAGACTCACATCTAAGAAGATTAAGCATAAAAATTCTGTCTCTAATGAAAAAACAATTAAAACACATGAAAGGGAGAATATGACTAAGTACAGATTAGTTTATAAACCAAAAAATTCATAAGAAAATGATGAAAAGGGAGATCAAGATAAAATCCGCAAGGATATGATCAATAGAGCCACAATGGCAGAGTGTAATTTTCTTCCCAGAGGTACATGTTCCAAAAGTAGCAGCGTGGTCTCAAATTTGCTAGAAGAGCTCACTAAATAAACAAAAATAAATAAGAAGGCAAAAGCTAAGAATGAAACCCAAAAAATTGAAAATGTCATGCTGACAGCTGTACTTCTTTCTTAGAAAAAGCTTCACTTGAGAGGATTGAACAATTCATGAGCTATTTCTCATCCCCATATTATATCATAAGAATTTTTTTCTCCTAGTCCTAGATCCTTTCGACGTCTTAACCAAATATGATTGTTGGTATTGTTTGTCCTAAGAAAATCTAGAGTTTAGCAGTTACTGGCAGATTTAGGTAACTGTATATTTTGAAACGGTCTTTTGACTGTGGTGATGCATAAACAAAGAGTTATGTTTGGTGTTATTTATTCCTGATATGATAATTCCTCTTTCTTATATTGATGATTACATTTTTATATTCACTCCCCCTTCTTGTGATGTCAAAAGGGGGAAGATTTATATGACACATTTAAAACAGATGGCTAAAAAGAAAAAAACTGGTCCTTCGTTCCACAAGTGCTAAGTTAGGAACATATTGTAAGGAAAAACATTCCTACATATAAAGGGATCTGATTTTCATTAGAGCACTTTCATACCTAGTTTCTAAATAAATAAGATACACTATAAAAAAATTCTTACTTATAAAACGAATCAGTCATAATCTAGAAGCATTGGAGATAGGGGAAGTTGCAAGATGATTGCTGAATTGATTAAAATACCATGTTCTACACGAAAATTGAAGAATGTGATTGAAGGGAGACATATGAGAGAATGTTTCCTTAAGAATACATATGGTTATGATTAGGTTTTAAAACCTAGCCATTTATAGGGTTTCAATGAGTGAAAGATCAGTCTCTATGACTGATTTTGTGAGCACACTACTCTTACCTAGTCAAGCAAATAGCCATCTAAGGAGTTGCAATGAATGAAAGGTTAGCCTCTATAGTTAGTTAAGTAATCTTATAAATCTTGCTTAGTCATGCAAATGATCTACTTTTACAAGTTAGAGGAGGCTAAAAGTTGCTAAAGCCTACCAATTCAGAAAACCTATAAATCTTTCTAAAATCCAAAGGTGAACTGCGCGAGCTTACAGACCTTGTGTAGGGAGCTAGCTGTATCGACATGATGTTGTGGGTGTTGAACAACAAATGAGTTGTCTCTTATGGGGGAGATTGTCAACATAGGATCCATGATTAAAGGGGGGTGCATATATAGAGCTCGTGAAGAATGAAGATGCTACAAAGGTGCAGAAAAAGATTTATTAAGTTACACTAGGTTTGTCATCAGTAAAGGGGGAAAATTTGTTAAAGCACAATGATCTCTATATACACTCAATATCATGTGCAGTTTTAATGATTGACAAACTATGTACAAGTGGCAATCCATATGTTATAGGATAAAATAAGAAGTATCAAGAACCAGATCCTCGCATATCTCCAAAAAAAGTGAATATACAAGCAACACTATTAGAGAAACTCATTTAAGAACGTGTTCCTCTGAGCAGAGAAGGAAACTATCAATCTAGAAGCAGAACGAAGTTATTCACATGGGCACCAGAATTCCTTAGAGAAATGCAATACAGGAGAATTCAATTAGACAAGGAACTAAAAAGCTATACAAGGAAAGTTACATAAAGATGCATATGAAAATGGTTTCAAATAAGGAGACCAAGAAGCCTGTACGCATCAGCAAGAAGAAGACCAAGTCAAATTAGGATTGGATTCTTGAAAAGCAAGGCAACCAATTCTTGTTTGGAATGGAGAGTTGAAAGGTGGATACTTACTCCTATATATACAGCATGACATCCAACTTTTGGAGTTTGATCACACCCAAATATAGAGGCCTTAAAGTGTTTCCAGTTCTACACGGAGATCTAGAAGAAGAAGTTGCTGCTACAACAAAGAACATGTTCTTATCAAGATTTATCAATACAGTTCTTAGTTTGTAGCCAATTTTCTTGGAGTGATTCCAAGACAGGATCTTTATTACATTCATAAATTGTAGAAGATGTTGTCTTTTTGATAGTAAGGGACTTCATTGACTAGGTAGAGTCACTGAAGAGAAGAGATAAAAGGGTAGAGATATAATTATTAGGAATAACCCCTTAGGTGTTACAAGAGTGGTTGTGAACCTGTTTGGAGTTTGGGCTCAAGTTTAGTGAAAGAGTTTAGAGAAAAGTCCTATAGAGGTAGGCCATGATTTTTGACTCTCTTGAGCATGGAATTTTCCGCATAAAAGTATTCGCATTGATTTACATTCTGCAAATTTAGCTTCTTACACAATTGCTCAAAAAATCTTATTCTTTGAGTGTTTAAGTCAAAGCCAAACTAACACCTTGTATATTAAGTTGTTAAAAATTAAAATATTTTACAAACATGTTGTGCCTTAATCAATTTGATCATTGTGGATTTAGAATTGTCAAAATAGGCCAGCTCAGCCCAACCCAGCTCAAGCCACGCGGGCCAAAAAATTTGATGGATTAAGATAGGCCGGCCCTTTGTTTTAAAGGGCTTTAAAATAGTCAGCCCAACCCAGTCCAAGAGGGTGGCGAGTTGGGGCAAGTTAACCATTCATTTTTTTCAATCTTTTTTTCTATAAGAAATTTTTTTGCTATATATATTTAAACTTGAAGGTATGACAATTTGTTGACAATTGTAACATATTATTATATGAAAGTACATAATTCTACGATAACTTATAACATATTTTACACCCACACATCTTCAAGCATATTTGAATTCACTGATAAAATTGTCTTAATTAACATCTTTATTTTCGTCTACATTGCAAATTTAATTAATTAAATATTATCAAAATTAATAAATTTAAATTCACTTCAAGACATCACCACTTTAAATTTGGTTAAAGTCGTGCAACCAATTTCGAGTTGTAATAAGTGTTTGAACATTTTCATGATGGATGCATTTTTTATACTTGGTGAATAGAAATTTAATACTAGGAATTTAACTCTAAATGAATAAAGTATTCTACAATGTATTAAGACTTATTTAGTAATCACTATTCTTAGTTTTTACTTCTTTTTTCACAATTTTTTTTAAAATTTAAATTAAATTAAATAGTTTTTTGGCCCACGAGCCTACCTTGGCCCAGCTTCGGTCAAGCCTCAAGAGCCAACGGGCTGACTTGGGCTAAACTTATAAGCCTCAATTTAAATGGGATTAAAAAATCTTAACCCGACCTTACCCTAATTAGTAGGCTGAATTGGACTAACATCAAAGGTCAAGCCCATTTTGACTACTCTGTGTGAATTCTTGAAGATTGATTGTATCTCAATCCATTCATAATTTTGAAAATATGATTATATATATATATATATATATATATATATATATATATATATATATATGACTTTAGTACTAGCTTCTCTTGTATAGCTTAATATAGTGGTTCCTCTTGAAATTTTACATATCATGCTTGTTGCGGTGATTCTTTCCTTCCAAGTTAAAATTCTTGATAGCCGGTTAGCATTAAAGAATAGTACTTCACCTTTTCCATGCATTGTCAGTTTTTACTAGGGTATCGAATTTAGTTCAAATCCATTTGGCTCACTAATTCATTTAAATTTTAATGGATTGGACATAGACTATATTATAAATGTGTTATATTTAGACACAATTTATCTTAATTCACGATAAAAAATAGCTCAAAATTAACTCATAAAATTCCAAACTCAACCTATCACTTTTCAAATGTCAACCTCAATAACTAGAGCTCAACTCAAAACTAGGGGTGTTCATGGATGGTTTGGATCCACTTTTAAATAAAATTACAATTAAATTAATTTAGTTGATTTTTAAATTATTAAGATCAAATCAATTTAGTCGACTTTTATTCATAAGGGTGTTAACAGTTTGGTTAAAAATCAATTCACATTGAAAATTAAAATCAAATCGATTAAATAAATTAATAACTGGTTGGGTTGGGTTTGGTTGGGTTTGGTTTGGTTTGATTTTACATTTTAAAAAATCAATAATATTTTATTTGATTTATTTTTACAAAAAATATATCAAAAAAAAACTGAACCAAACCGATAGATTATATACACAATTTTTTATAATTATATATATACTATATGATCTTTACAAATAATTTTAAATATTTTAATTACTTTTTCATCAAAATTTTCTGTATCTCTAACAGGATAATGAACTTTACACCTTATATTCATTTCTTAAAAGAAATTCAATATGAATTCAAACTCATTTATTTAAAAAAAAAACAAGTATGAGATTTACCTTTTGAAAATTGTATTTCTTATCAACTTTATTCACTTGATTAAAACTTGTAAACCTTAAGTCATTATCTCGACTATCTAAGAAAATTATAGATCCCATAATAGAAGGGTAAAAACGAATTATAACTTTGAAAAGGGTGAAAGAATCTTTCCTAATCATAGGAAAAAAAATAAAAACGAGAAATATCATTAGGTTTCTTAAAAACCAAAAAATCGAACCAAACTGAAGTAAACTGACGACAACCAACTGATGAATATGTATGATATTTGGTTTGATTTGATTTTAATAGTTAAAAAATCGACTAAATTGGTTTAGTTTTAGTTTTATCTAAAAACTGACTTAAACCAACCCATAACCATTTATTCTTCATTAACCATCGATTGTTAGGCTCTTTATGACCATTATTTTTCTTTATTGTCATTTATTCTGCATATTACCTTTGGAGCCTTTAATCTGCTCACAATCTCACTCTTGTAAGATGGTTTTCTTATACCTATTTAAATGGAAGTTCTTCATTTGCTGGAGCAGAAATATTAAGAGAATTTCTTCTCTCTTTTTTTAATATTCTTTTGTGTTGGATTTTTTTTTTCTATTTAATTTTTTTTAGATTTTGGTTCCTAATTTTATATTAGAAGAGTTTGTTGAATCATAGGGGATGCATCTATACGAGATGAAATATCCTTAAGGACGTTGACACTGACACGTCTCAAACTATAAAAAATTCTCTACAGATTCCGTAAATAAATATTTTTTGTAAGATTTTCAATATCAAATACATAAAATACACGGCTCATATGCAATTATCATACTTATAATTGGAGTCACGGTTATAAATAGTGTACAATCTGAAATTATTAAAATATAAATAAAATACTTTAAATAATTGAAGCCCACTTTTTCAATATAGAAATCTTCGATCGCGTCTTTTCTTAAATGGCCTAGGATAGAGGTTAAGAAGGGTATGAAAGTAGCTCTCACCTCTACACTCTTTATTAATGGAATAGAAGTTATAATGCCTACTGAAAAAGTAGAAACTATTTCTTTAGAGAGTGGAAATGACAGAAAGATGAAAGGTAAGACAAAAGAAAGAAATGAAACTAGAATATATATGGCCATGTAAACAAAATTGGTCTATTAATTGTAAAATAGAAACTTTTCTAATACAGAAGTCCAATAATTCAAGGTCTTTCCTGCTCTGGTGAAGTTTCCGAGCTTGTTTAAAGATTCCATTTCATATCTTAGGCCACCTAACTAACTTCTTTCGTTTTTTTTTTTTTTTTTATTTTTTTTGACAGCGCAAATGTGTTAACTTAGAAGATGTTTGAACAATATTAAGTTGAAGTTATAAAAGTATTTAACAGATGAAATTGAAAAGAAATATTTGAAATTTGTTTGAACATGAATTTCACTATAACAAAAAAAGATTAAAATTTTACAAGTGAAAATATTATTTTATTTGAAATATTTATCAAAAAAGTATTTTCGATATTCACCACTTTCTCCATTTCAAAATAAGTGGCACATTTAGCTTAGGTACAACCCTAAAGAAAATTACTCATTCCTAGAAAGTAAATATATTTTTAATAATTTATTCTTTATAAGTACCTTGAAAAAGATGTAACTCTTTAGAAATTTTTTAGTTATGTAAAATTCTTTTCTCTAAATAAAAATAACATTGAAAGAATATCATTACTTGAACTGAATCATAGTTCTATGTGATGAACTCTTGTGAATGTACTGATCAAGATATTATGAACAAGAAATAAAAGAAAGAAGACAGAGAGCATGAAAGTTGTAGCAGAGAAAGGAGAGACTTCAATATAGAAGAGAATATATTTCACAGAATCAATATTCACTCTACTTCACTTCATATTCAATGAAAGTGATAGGTATTTATAGTTGTAATCTAGCTTCTAGAGTATTTAAGAACCATTAGATTCTCATTACAATGAGATCTGTTAGTTTGCTATATGACTGCTTAGTTAACAACTTTACTAACTAACTTTAACAACCACTAACTAACTAATGGAAACCTAACTGCTTCTAACTAACTTTCCACTCTTTCAACTTCCTTCTTTAATACTCTCCCTCAAGGTAGGTGCCATGAAGATGGTTAGAGTACCTAGCTTGGAAGTAAGATAGTTGTGCTAAACCTTGGTTAGGCCTTTGGTTATTAGATCAGTTGGCTGATCTCTTGTTGAGATGTATTGAGTCTAGATTAGCCCTTTTTTGTATTTTTTCTCTAACGAAGTGATAGTCAATTTCAATATACTTTGTTCTATCATGGAATACTGGATTGGCAACTATTTGTATAGCTGATTTGCTGTCACTGTATAGATTAACTGGTTGGATGAATTTGACACCTAATTCACTTAGTAAACTGAGTAGCCATGTGGGTTCTGAGACAGTTGATGCCATGCTTCTATATTCTGCTTTGCAGAACTCCTTAAAATGGTTGTCTGTTTCTTAGATTTTCAGAAAAAAAATGAGTCTCCTAACTTAATTAGGAATCCAGACACTGACCTTCTTGTGTGAGGACTGCCCAATCAGCATCACAAAAGTAGGCACTTTGTCAATCACTACAAGAATAGTGGCTTTTAATGACCACTTTTTAACGATGGGATATGAATCCGATTGTTATATGCATATTTACAGCGACCAAATTTTTTCTATTGTTATAGTTCATTTTTTATTCATAATTAACGAGAAAATAAAATTTAGTTGTTAAAAAATATAATATCCGATCGTTGAAATTAATTAATTAATTAACTTACCCAAAAAAAGGGCGCTAAATTTTCCCACATTTTTTTCTCAACCCACACGTAGGTATTCAGCATATCACTAAGCCCACTAGATGTCCATCTAATTAAAATTAAAAGTAAAAGAAAAACCTTCTCTCAATCTTCATCGGAGAACACCGCTAGAACACCGTCTTCATCAAAGAATACCACCATAACCCATCTTCATTGAAGAACACCATCTTCATCAGAGAACACTGCATTTCGGTGTCAATCTTCATCGGAGAACACTGCAGTTGGGCTGAATCTTTAATGAAGAAATTATTTACATAGAGAATCAAGCTCTGATTTTTTGTTGCCGTGAAGTGCATACAAAACTTGATTGGAATATTTTCCAGTACAACGGGGTGTTCTGTTTCCTTATTTTCTCTCATCAAGGTACCAAGGTAAATTTCACGAATTTCAAATCCTCTTCGTGTATTAGTGTTGTTCTCCTCTAGTTCTCTTTCTGTCAATTTTTGTATGCGCAAAAGAATTTAGGTTTTATGACAAAAACATATGCAACCCAGTACAAAACCAAAAAAGATAGTGATAACATGAGTAATTAGGACAAAAATGTGGCATTGATTTCAGATCCTTTATTTATAGCAACTGTAATTGTTGCATTAGCGATTATTCTTGTTTCGATTCATGTTCTTTCTAATATAGTAGTTGTAGTAATGTATCACAGAAGAATTAAATGTGATTGAGCTTTGCTACTATTTGACTTGGCATTTGTTTCGGATCTTTCATCTATAGCAACTATAACATCCTGAACTGGTAATAACATCTTGAATATCCAGTTTATTCTAAAATAGAAGGATCCAACTAGCAATGACATAGATCCATAAGGTTTCACAACATTTTTGTATCTTTAAGTAAGAAAAAGAAAAAGAAATAACAAGAAAGTCTGAGTGCACGAATTCAGCAGTGCAGTTATAAAAAGAAATAAATAGATTGGTGAATACAATCTATTGATAGAGTTGGATTTGAGCTACCATGAGGATTGTTATGTACTCCAACTCTTACAAGAAAGTCTGAGTGCACGAATTCAGGAGTGCAGTTATAACCCTGTAAAACCATAATATTTTATTCCTCACTGCTCTCTTTTCTAAGAAGATTTTGCAACAGTTCATCATTTTATGTTATAGCAATATATACTAGAAAGAAATGTAACTCAATTCTCTTGCCTTCAAATAATTGACCACAGAGATAAAAACTAACTGCTCAAGTATATAAAATCTCTCTACAAATATACTAATACATATAAAAAAGAATTCTTTAATTAATACAATTGATGTCAATTTGGCTAGAATAAAATCTTAATAAGGGCATACACAAAATCACCTTCTCTCTGTGACATTTCTTCAAACAGTTTCTAGGCTTTATAATCTCACGTTTTAGTTTTTATAATTTATTAAAAATATTTGTATTAATAACTAAACATATGCAGAAAGAAAAAAGCAGAGCAATTACCTATGATCTAATAGTAAAAACTGAAACTGCAACTTTCTTTATAACAATTTAAATAATTTTAACATTAAATGTGAACTGCAACTATTTTTATAACAATTCGAACATTGTTCACAAATCACATTAATGATTCTTTGAAGTTTTAAGGGTAAAACTATTTAAGCTTTGCTCAAATTGAAAGAACTCCCAAATGGGTCATCCGAACCATTGAAAATGTCATATGCTAATTTTTCATGTGCCCAAGATAAATAACGATCAAGCAGGATCAGAAAAATGTCTATTTGGATTTTACTATTTTTTTGTGTGTCTAGTGCAGAAAGATGGACGAAAAATTAAAAATTCTGCAGAAAATCATGAATGTTGTATATTTTCTTCAAATGTTTATATGTAAATAACTATTTCAAAATATATTACTCCCTCTGCCTTGGTCTAAGGTTCCCGACTAGTTTCTATACTTCAAACTCAAGGTATGATTATTTCTTCTTTCTTCTTCTTTTTCTCTTTTGCTCCTCCTCCTCCTCTTCTTATTTTCTCCTCTGATATTGCTGCAGCAGCAATTTTTTCTTTTTCTTCTTCAATTCTCTGATATCGCTGTTGCTACAATATTTTTTCTCTATTCTTCTCTTCTCTGATACTGCTACTATTGCAAAAAAAAATCTTTCTGTTCTCTATACCTTATCATTTATCTTCTCTAATCTGATCCGGTATGGTTGCTGCTACAGTTTTTCTCTGTTGTTCTTTTCTTTTTCAGTATCGTTGAGCTCCTTACACTCTTAAAAATCATAAAGACATACTCTTTTTTGGGCAATTAAAGTTTTTTCTTAATTACTAAGAATCAACAATACAAAACAGAGGGCGACATTGTACCAGGCTCAACCTTAGTCAGTTTCAACCACTAGGAACCTACAACAACATAAAAAATAGCATACCTCATATATTATATATAAAATCAAACAACCTTTGATTACTCCTAACATGAAAGTAACTTTCAGTCTTGAGATGATGTAGTAATACATCCATGGTCCTGACTTTAATATGAAATACTCGTGTGTTCTGCTCAATTGAAATATAGTATATCATAACAGCAAATCCAACTTTTAGTACAATGCGTTTTAGACTCGTGCCCCTTGTCTGTTAGATCACGCATATCCATTCGCCACACCAACTATCAATATTCCTTTTCTAGTGCAACCAATCCAAGAAACGTACCCATAGTGATTTAGTGCATATGCATTCAAAGAATAGATGAGAGATACTTTCTGATTCTTTCTGGCAGAAGACACAGCCTCCATTAATCTTCATTTCCTATCTCAATAATCTATATTTTGTTCTCAACTTCTCATGCTAATCCATACTCTTTGCTCACACCAGTAAGGAGGCATAATTTACTTGGTAGATTTCATTCACAAAATTGAAAGTCTCATATATGCATAGCTTCTTATATAATTAAATTAAATAATGCAGCTATTTGAATATCTATAGATTCTTAATGAATCTTCTTAGTAAATATTGGTCATACCACTTACTTCTTTCTTCTTTTTCATTTCTTACTAATATATTTTTATCTTATATACCTATTATGGATGTAATAGATTATGGCACCTGATAAGCAATAGATACAACTTGTTCATGATCGACTTAGTGATCCTTACAAAATTGGGGTGGGGAACTTTTTGAATTATGCTTTTACAAGTCTGGGAAACACAGGAAATACGTTGCCCATGCATCAAATGTTGTAGTGTATCTTCAGGAACATGTGAGTTGGTGAAAACACATTTAATAGTATATGGAATAATCCAAAATTATACTTTGTGGTATCACCATGGCGAGAGGCTAGGAGAGCCACAATCAGATTTTGAATCTATAAATGATATTGACATAGAAGAGGATGATGGTGAGGATGAAATACAAGATATTTTAAGAGATTTATATTCCACTTTTAATGTAGACAATATAGAAATCGGTGGTAATAATGATCCTAGTGAAGAGGAACCAAATGCTGAAGAAAAAAGATTCTATAGGCTCTTAAAGGATTTTGAACAACCACTGTACAAAGGTTCAAAAATTTCTAAACTTTCTACTGTGGTTAAATTGCTTCACATTAAAATTATTGGCCGATGGAGTAATAAGTTATTTACAATGTTGTTAAAGATTTTAAAGGAAAATTTATTGCTTGTTGAATCAACTTTGCCGGATTCGTATTATAAAGCAAAGAAGATAATTCGAGATCTTAGGCTTTCTTACAAGAAGATTGATGCATGTAAGAATGATTGCGTGTTATATTGGAAGGATGATGAACTTCTTGAATCTTACAAAGTTTGTGACGTATCTAGATGGAAGGAGGATAAATGTAGTGGGAAAATCAAATTTAAAAGTGGAAAAAAATACCGCATAGAAGTTTACGCTATTTTCCTCTAAAGCCAAGACTTCAAAGATTATTTGTGTCCTCAAAGACATCTTTATTGATGACATGGAATCACAATGAAAGAGTTGATGATGGAATAATGAGGCTTCCAGCTGATTCAATGGCATGGGAAACATTTGATAAACTTCACCAAACTTTTGTTGTTGAGTCTCGTAATGTTCGTCTTGGACTTTCTACTGATGGTTTTCAACCATTTGCAAATTCCAGAACTCTGTATAGCATTTGGCCTGTGGTACTTGTTCCATATAATTTACCACCTTCGCTATGCATGAAGCAAGAGAATTTTATTATGTTGATGCTTATTCCTTGTCCTGAGAGTCCTGGATATGTAATTGATGTTTATCTCCAACCTTTGATAGAGGAATTAAAAGAATTATGGGAAACTGGAGCGGAGTCCTTTGATGCATCAACTAGAAAGAACTTTATGTTACATACTGCTTTGTTATGTACCATTAATGACTTTCCTGCATATGCAAATTTATCTGGATGGAGTAAAAAAGGAAAATTGACTTTTCCTTGTTGCAATAAAGAAACCTATTCTATTAGGATAAAAAATGATAAAAAGTAGTGTTATATGGGTCATACACGTTTTCTTCCTCCTAATCATAAATGGAGGAATGATAAAGAGTCATTGATGGCACTAAGGAGCGGGGATTACCACCAAAAATGTTGTCTAGTGATGATATACTTGGTTAAGTGGATGATTTGCATGGGTTATCACTAACAAAGGATCCAAAAAAGAAGATTAAAATATCACATGAAAGTAGGGGTGATAATTGTAATTAGAAGAGTATTTTCTTTGATCTTTCATATTGGAAAACTCTATTGCTGCGACATAATTTAGATGTGATGCATATTGAGAAAAATATATGTAATAATATTTTGGGAACAATCCTAAATGTCAAAGGAAAAATCAAAGACATCCTAAAATCTCGGCTAGATTTGCAAGAGATGAACATAAGGAAGGAGTTGCATCAAATAAAGAATGGAGATGAATATGACTTACCAATAACATGTTATACATTATTCCCGAAGAGAAGCACAAGTTTTGCAAATTGTTAAAGAATTTAAAGGTCCTAGATGGATTCTCGTCAAATATTTCTCAGTGTGTTAACCATAAAGATCACAAAATTTCAGGCTTAAAAAGTCATGATGTCATGTTATTCTACAACATTTGCTCCCACTTTCCATACGTGGAATGCTCTGCAAATCTGTGACTGAACCACTGTTGAGTTGTCTTTATTTTTCAATATGCTTGGAAAAAAATGTTTAAGAATGGAAGAATTAGATCAAATAGATAGCCAAATTTCTGAAACCGAGTGCAAGTTGGAAAAGGTCTTCCCTCCTACATTTTTCGATATCATGGAGCACTTGCCCATTCATTTAGCTAATGAAGCTAAGGTTGCTAGACCTATTCAATATCAATGGATGTATCCAATGGAGCGATATATACCCTTCATGAAACCTTTTATTCGCAATATGGCTTTCCCAGGAGGTTCTATTGTAGAAGGTTATTTAGCAAGTGAATGTATGACCTTATGTTCAAGGTATTTGCATACAATAGAAATAAAATTTAATCGCCTTGAATGAAATTACGATGATGGTGTTATAGAGTATGATGGAGGTTTACCAAGTTTTTGTCAACCTGGAAAAACTATAAGAGGTGGTAAATCAAGTGATCTAGATTCAAATGAATTTGAGCAAGCACATATTTATATTCTGAAGAATTGTGATGAAGTCCAGCCATTTCTTGAGTAAGTAATGACTTCTTCCAGTAATTTATTTATATCTTCTCTAGATATATTTTTCATTTAAATGACATTTTGCTTCAATTCTTTATAGAGAGTTTTCACAAATTCCAGCCGATAAATATCAAGAAAATTTAGATAGACAATTCATTGGTTGGTTAAAATAAAAGGTGAGTACTAGTAAAATATTATTAATTTTTAAACCAAATATGTATATAGTATTTTCTAAACTATGTACTTGATCTATATAGGTTGCAGGTTTGCACAAAACTGATGATAATAAGAAAATGATAGATTTGATCTCACTATCAGGTGGTCCTACTCCATATGTGACAAGTTTTCATGGCTACATTGTGAATGGATATAGATTTCACATGAAAGACTATGATAAAGGTTTGAGAACGCAGAATTTTGGGGTGGTTGTAATTGGTGAGACAGATGAGGAGAACAAAACTGTTGATTACCTATGGAGAACTAATTGAAATTCTTGAATTGTAATTTGTTGGGGAAGAAGAGTGGTTTTATTTCTATGTATGTGGTATGATGTATATGATCAATAAAAGGAAATTAAAATAGATGAATATGAATTCATAAGTATTAATCGCCAGTGATTTTTGAAAACAAACGAACCTTTTGTATTGGCCAACCAAGCATCACAAGTATATTATGTTGATGATCATTCCAATAAAGGATGGCATATTGTACGGAAGGTTCAACCTCGTGATTCTTTTGATATTATACAAGAAGTGGATGATGATTTAGAGCAGTTAGATAATTCTATACGAACGAAAAGAAAAAGAACCAATGAAGGTTTGGAACTCACATTTTGTTTTCTATTGCATGCCAATTTCCTAGCTTCTTTTATAGACCTTAACATAGAGTTGATCTATGGTTGTTGAGTTTAACTTCTGAAAAACACCCTATTTTGCTTATATGTTTGCCAGATTCAAAAACTTTTCATGTGTTATACTTCATCCCATATATACTTTGTTGTCTTAATATATTATTTAGCCTTGACTTAATAATGCTTTGTTTGTTTATTATATTAGGTTGACATGAATCAGTCAAAATTTCAAAAGTCTGAAATGGAATTTACTTTGAAGACTGCTAACCATACATTTATTTCACCAAGCGCCTTAGCAAAGGGGTGAGGAAAAAGCTTTAGAGTTGTGGGTTCTGTAAGAGTAAATGTTGAACAAAGACCTTCAATTGGCAAAAGTAAAACATGTAATACAACTACTTATCTGAATGATCTATCTCAGAATGAGAGTCTTGTTGCACCTCCTGGTTTTGATCAACTAGAAGATGATGTTTCCCTCCCTCAAGTAGTTGAAGTGATGCAAGACACTCAGAGAAATGAAATAAGTATTTTATTGTTCACTTTGTATTCTACTTTTATTATTGAACTGGAACTTTTTCTAATATTTAATTTAAAATGATATCGTAGGTCCATGTGAATCTGAGAAGGCAAAAAAGTGGGAGGGCCGAACAAGTGTAAAAATGTTGCAGCACTCAAAGCTGGAGAAAAGTTAAGCATAACTTTTTATCACAATCGAGTTGTTGGAAAGCATCATGGCTCATTTTAAAGAAACTTAGGTATATTAGTTTGTGATCGTAATATGTGTCCATTACGCGTACATTCATGGCGTACAGCGGAGAATATAAGTTGGATCACATGTGGACAGCTGTTATGGTAAGAATTTAAAACATTTTCTTTTTGCCTTCTTTACTTTTTTCACAAATGAAAATGAAATACTTGTGAGTTTATATCATTGTTGTTACACCCCATAAATTCTTGACATGTAGATGGCCTATTCACATGTTGGTTAAAAGTTTTTGAATGTCATACATGCTAGGAAAAGGCCCGAGAAAAGACCGGATAAGCGACACGTCGAACCATCGCAAGAGGAGGCTGGCAGACCTCCTCCGCGATGGCCAGAGTGTCATGGAGGCTCACCTCCGCGATACACAGCGTGTCATGGAGGCTCACCTCTGCGATGGCTAGTGTGCCACGGAGGTGAGGTGCAGCCCCAAGTATAAAATCCTCAAAACTTCGGTTTTTATTTCATTTAACTTAAAATTTTCAGAAAATAACAAAGAGCATAGTTAAGAATAGAGGGCACGAAGGATTCTTTGAAATTTCCTTCTGATTACTCCATTATACGCGGTCCAAACTCGAAATAAACGTGGGTAGTGAGGTATTAAGCAGCAAGGAGCATTCCTACGGGTTTAGTTTCGCGAAATTCGGCCGGCGAATCATCGTGCTACCGAGCTAAGGTAAGTGGAATTGCTCCAAATTAGTGTCAATATACTTTTAGCCCTAAAGTGAGTATTTATCCCTTCTGGACTTCTGAGAAATAGCTAGTTTTCGGCCGTTTTCCGATAAGTCAAAGTTTTGGCTATATATACATTAAAAGTGTTATCTTCTTCCAGAATATTCATGTATTTAGTCCTAATTGATATATATATATGAATACAGTTGGAAGAAATAGCTGAATATTGGTCTAGTTACACTAGTTAGCCGGAAGCCGACAACGGAGGTAAGTAAAGCTAGTTCTTCGGCAAGTTAGTAGTTCGGTATAGTAAAATAGTCCAAGTGCTAGTAGAATGTTTCAGAAACCGCATATTATGTTTAGTATGCATTTTAGTATGATGTTAGAAACATCATGTCATGTGTAGCGTGAAACTTACTAGCACGATGCAAGTTCTAGTATAAAGTGACCAAAATAGTACAGCATGCCCAGTATGTGATTTAGTAAAGTATGTTAGGATATTATCATGTTCATTTGAAACTCACTAAAGCAATATAAGTTCCTGTAAGGTATTTCAGAAATAAAATGGTAGCCAAAAATGAAGTTTAGAAAGCATGTTAGAAATAGTAAATCATGTTACTATTAAACTCAGTTATACAACATGATTCCCAGCAGAAAAACTATATCTTGTTCAGCATTAGACTTAGCACAGTATGTCAGAAGATTGTATATATACCATTATCAGTTTCAGCATGTATTAAGTACATACATATCACTATCATTAGTTCTAGCATGTAGTATATACATACACATTATTTTCACTAGTTTCAACATGTGGTATACGCAGTTAGTGTTACTAGTTGAGACCACTGTATCATTTTGGGGTTGGATTACCTAGCATTCATGACCGACCCAGGGTTAATAGTTGTATCGACTAGTCTGCCAGAGGGCGAGGATACGTCGCTCTATGAAGTGGCATGCCATCCCCCAGGGGACGAAGAGGGGATGCCGGTTTCCCCAAATTTTGCCTTGGTCGGCTTTATACACCCCCGTCGAGCGGGTACGCCCGAGGTGTTGATTCAGGAGTCCTCCGGACTCAGGTACAGTTATAGTCAGGGGCTCAGCGAGCCCAAGTGCATAACCAGGGGATCGGCAGGATGCTTATAGTCATTATAGGAGATGGGATGACCTGGGTAGGGGTATAGATTGCGTGTTGATTGTACCTCCCAGCTTATGGGGGTTGGGTAAGGTTTGTGTGTGCTATGCTATGTTATGTTATGTTATGTTATGCCATGTTATGCTAGATATGAGTAGATCGACAGTAGAGCGATACATTTCCAGGTATGACTCTTACTCCTTCTAGCAAAATTGAGAGTAGTATTAGATTCATATTTTCAGTTAGTTTCAGTCTATTTCTTGCTATTTCGGTTCCATCAGTTGTATTGTTATTTTCGGATATTTTTAAGTTTTTGCTTTACATACTCAATACCAGCGGTACTGACGCTCGTTTGGGATGCTACATTACTTGTCTGCAGGTACTCATAGACGAGAAGCCGATAACTCGTGATTCTAGCCAGCTCACAAAGTCATCAGCTTCAGTCATCCGTAGCTAGATAGCTAGAGGTTTATCCCTTTTCTTTTGTTGTAGAGTATGGGTAGGGTGGGGCCCTATCCCGACCATATTATCAGTATTCTTAGAGGCTTGCAGATTGTGTATACCCTGTGGTTTGTTATACCAATCGTGTGAGGCCACGTGTACGTTTTAGCTTGTTATGATGGCTGCGTGGGGCCTTATTCATTTGGTAGTGGTGACCTTGTGGATCACGTAGCGGTTTAGCACCTGTTTTCTTGATTTAGAGATAACTAGACAACATGGTGGCCTTGTCGGCCCGCATAGGTTCCCCTATATGAATGTGATTCTGGTTAGCTGATGTTATAGTACAGGTGGCTATAGGCCTAGTCGGTCGGAGGCTGTATTTATAGCCGTTATATAGCCCGTCATTTTCTTGAATCCTAAATTAGAGTCAGCCAGGCACCAAAAGTGCTTAGGCTCAGCAGTTTAGCAGTTCAGGTCCCAGTAGGGCACCAGGTGCCAGTCTTACACCCCAAGGCGGAGCGTGACAAACTTGGTATCAGAGTAGGTCGTATCTCAGGGAGTCTGCAAGCCGTGCTAAGTAGAGTCTTACCTATGGATGTGTTGTGCACCACATACTATGGGTAGGAGGCTGCAAGGCATGATAGGATGGTTACCTTTTTATTCTTATTCAATCGTGTTGTAGAGCGGTACAGTATAGGGTTGAGTCCCTAGAGCTTACTATATTCTTTGGTTACAGATAATGTCAGACCAGCGACATCCTATCACAGGCCAAAGCTTGGATATTGCAGTAGGGGAAGGCACCAGCAGGATGCCTCATCCTCATTTAAAAACAGCCTGATCAGAGGGCAATACAGAGGCATTGTCCCAACCTTTTCAGCAGTCTCAACCACATCAGGATCCACTTGGGGCCACACCACCTCCAACAGTCCCTATACCGATACCTTCTAACTAGGAGGTCAGTAGTGCGGTAGTCACTTTGGCACCGATAATGGCTGCTCAGCGTCAGCCGATGCCGTCTACAATTGCGGAGTCATTAGGAGGGCCCAGTAGTTTGAGGGTCCGAGAGTTCTTGGCTCTGAATCCCCCGCAGTTAACAGGTACGGACCGAAAAGAGGACCCTCAAGATTTTCTAGATCAGATGCAGAGAATTTTCAGGGTTATGCATACCACGCCTACAGAATCGGTTGAGTTGGCAGCATTTCGGTTATGGGACATCGCCGTGTTATGGTATGAAAGCTGGGAAAGGTCCCGAGGGAGAGATGTTTCCCCTCTGACCTGGTCTAGCTTCTCAGGAGTTTTTCTGGATCATTATTTGCCATGGGAGATTTGACAGGCCCGGGTGGACCAATTTTTACATCTAGAGCAGAGGGCCATGAGTGTTTAAGAATACGCCTAGCGATTTGATTCTTTGGCCCGATATGCACCGGCCTTTGTTGATACCATGGCATCTAGAGTACACCGCTTCATCATGAGGTTTAATCCAGAATATGTTGAGACTTGTATTACGGCTACACTGCGAGAGGACATGGATATTGCCCAAGTTCAGGCATTCGCCCAGAATATTGAGGGCATCAAGCAGCGGCAACGGGAGATCAGGAGGACCAGTCAGGAACAGCGTCATAGGGATAGGCCAGTTGAGTTACAGAGGGAGGCTCGGGGAGGACCTAGGCTACGATTGTTAGATAGGCCGCCCAGACCCCCACCTCCACCACAGCCGCAGAGGGGCAGATTTAGCCGCAGGGGGCAGTCAGAGACCGGCAGAGGCTCGCAGATTGTAGATTCACCATTACAGAGGAGGGAGGAGCAGAGTAGGTATACCCTACCCACTTTGCCCTATATGCAGTCGACGCCATTTTGGAGCATGCAGGTATGGCTCCACCAGATGTTATATTTGTATCCAAGAGGGCCATCTGATGAGAGATTGTCCAGCCATAGGATAGGAGGACCAGGATAGACAGGACAGGGCATTCAGGGTCACAAGCTTCAGCATCCTCGGTAGGGCGCAGGCCCTTAGTTTCAACAGGAAGGGACCGAGGTAGATCAGGGGCCTCCATTGTAGGTGCGGGTCCAAGCCGCACATATGCCTTACCAGGGAGGCAGGATTCAAAAGCGTCACCTGATGTTGTGTCAGGTATGATGTGTATCTGCTCATACCCTATTTATGTATTGATTGATCTAGGATCTACTTTGTCCTACATTACTCCATTTGTGGCTCGAAAGTTTAGTGTTGCACCAGAGTTGCTTCAGTGACCCTTTTCAGTATCCACCCCCGTTGGTGACTCCATTATAGCTAGAAGGGTCTATCGCGGGTGTATAGTATAGGTTGCTGATTGTCAGACCACTATAGACCTGGTAGAATTAGAAATGGTCGATTTCGACGCCATTATGGGTATGGATTGGTTGGCTCCATGCTATGCAAATGTAGAATGCTAGACCAAGACAGTCCGATTCCACTTTCTAGGGGAGGCAGTACGAGAGTGGAAAGGCAGTACAATTACGCCAAAAGGTAGGTTTATTTCCTATCTTCAGGGAAGGAAGTTTATAGCTAAGGGGTGCATTGACCACCTTGTCAGAGTTCAGGATGTTCGGGTAGAGTCTCCGACTCTCTAGTGTATTCCAGTGGTGAATGAATTCCCTGACGTATTTCTAGATGAGCAACCTGGTATTCCCCCAGAAAGAGAAATAGATTTTGCAATTGATTTACTACAAGGAACTCAGCCCATATCAATTCCTCCGTATCGTATGGCTCCTGCTGAACTCAGAGAGTTAAAGGAGCAGCTGAAAGATCTGTTAGATAAGGATTTTATTAGGCCGAGTACTTCACCTTGGGGTGCGCCATTTCTATTTGTGAGAAAGAAGGATGGCTCGCTCCGCATGTCTATAGATTACCAACAGTTGAATAAAGTTACAGTTACGAATAAGTAGCCGCTTCCCAGAATATATGATTTGTTTGACTAGTTACAGGGAGCCAGATATTTCTCCAAGATTGACTTACTGGTGCTTACTGTGGTGCACTGCTGCAACGCTGCCTCGTTGACTTGCTACAATGCACTGTGGCTATGGCCTGTGTTGGAGGCATTGCCAACCATTCACCAGGTGCGTACCTAGTTTGTAAAATTGAAAATAAAAAATAAATAAGTCGAATCAAAATTGTAAAGATCGAATCAAAGCGAAATTATTTCAGTTCAGTTTTGATTATTAATTTTATAAATTAAAAATTAAAAAAAGCAATCCGAATTGACGCCACCCCTAATATCACTATTATTGAACTTTATTTTCTGAGAGTTCTTAGCTCCTAAGTTTACTGCATGAGAACTGCATCCAGGTAGACTGAGTAGGTATAGACCATCTTCTTCTCTACCAATATCTATCACCTTCCTACTTGAGAGAGCCTGAAAAATGCAAAAGCCAAAATAGAATGCAGCAGCACAGTTTAATTCCTTAGTAGCTTTGGACATTGACATCAAGTTAAACTTAAACTGAGGTACGTACAAAGAACACATGTTAAAGAGCGTTCCTATCAGAAATTGTACTTGTACCAGTGTGAGTAACTAAAGAGATTTCTCCATTGGGAAGATACACTTTCTTTGGATTTTTATTTTAAGTTATTGAAGATTTATCCAACATATTGTGTTAGACACCATATGATTAGTTGCCCCAGTGTCTATGATACCATTCCCAACACATACATGGCCTACTCGCGTGTTGGTTAAGAATATTTGAAAGCCATACATTCTAGAAAAAGGCTTGGGAAAAGACCGGACGAGAAACCTATCGAACCATCGCGGAAGGAGCCGGGGCAGAGCCCCTCCGCGATGGCAACGTGTCACGGAGGTGGAGCCTCCGCGTTGGCTCCGTGACACATTGTCCTGTCCAGGCCCAAGTATATAAACCCCACACTTCGGTTTATTTCATAAAATTCTTATAATTTCCAGAAGAAAGGTAGGGGAATAAGGGAGAACGAAGATTCCTTACCAATATTCGCCCGATTACGCCGTCAAACACGGTCCAAACTCAAATTAACTCCAGATATCGAGGTGTTAAGTAGTAAGGAGCATTCCTACGGATTTAGTTTCGTGAAATTTGGCCGGCGAATCATCGTGCTACCGAACTAAGGTAAGTGGAATTTCTCCAAGCTAGTGTCAATATACTCCTATCCCTAAAGTGAGTATTTCTCCCTTCTGGACTTTCGAGAAATAGCGAGTTTTTGATCGTCTTTCGATAAGTCAAAGTTTAGGCTATAAATATATCGAAAGTGACGTTTTCTTTTAGAATATTGGTGTATTTAGTTCTAATTGACATGTATATGAATGTAGTTGGGAGAAATAGCAGAAGTACCAACGGAAATCACATCGGTCAGTCGGGTACTCAGAAACCAGGTATGTAAAGCTATTCTTTCGGCAAGCCAGAAAGTACAGTCTAGAAAATAAATAGAATAAAGGCTATTAACAGATACCCAGCGTACAGGAGCGATTTCAGTACAATTTCCAGCAAGCATGCTAGTATATCATTACGTATCATGTGATAATCAGAATAACGGATAGTCAGATGAATTCAGATAGTAATGTGGTATCCGCTAGTAGCTCAGCATATTCTTACGTAATAACCAGAATGGAAGTTGTAAAAGCAGTATAATGAATTAGCAAGATTACAGATAGTGTGTATTACATTTGTTGAGACTGTATCCTGTAATAGATGGCACATTTTATATTATTGAACTATATCCAGTTATAGATGACATTTTCTATGTTATTGAGTTACATCCAGATATAATCAGATCAGTAATCAGATATAGAAATAGCTCCAGACACCGATATAGCTCCAGATACAGATATAGCTCCAGAAACAGATATGGCTCTAGAAACTGATATAGCTTCAGATCACGGATAACAATAATCAGATAAACAGATAAAGGCCAGGTAGCAGTTAGCCCAGCAATGAAAAATAGTGTTAAACAGAATATAGCATCAGTTGTTTAATACGGAGTGGCCTTGAAATAAAAGAAGAGAATATGATTAGTATTTTTCATTTGAGCATGCTTGTTGTGTATGTGTTTTGCATGTTGAGACTTGTTATGGCATGTGGGCATCCTTTAGCATCTCCGCCGCCCCTGGGTTATAGCTGTGTCGATACCAGATTCAGATACCGCCCCCAGCCGAGCAATGCCATCCGCCTAGAGGACGATGATGGCTGACCACCATAATAATATGGTCCAGATTACTCTGCTTGCAGGGGTAGTTCAGTTCACTCTGCGCAGAGCTAGATTACCCTATTTACAGGGGCAGACTACTCTGTGTGTGCTTGTGGCCGGGGGCAGTTTCAGATGCATATTTTTTATAAAATTACCCTGTAGTGTGTTTGCACCCAGGGGCAGTTTCAGTCACAGATACAGCAGCAGATTACCCCTTTGAGCGCTTGTGCCCAGAGGCAGGAGTCTTCGGACTCAGACACAGTTCATTGTTAGAGGCCAAGGCCTGAGATATGTACCCAAAGGGGGCGATAGGAGGAGCTCACAATTATCAGATGAGTGGAGTGACTTATTTTTGGTTGGTTTAGACCCGGGTAGGGGTAAATAGATTGTTCTGTTGGTTGGCACCTTCCGGCTTATGGAGGTCGGTCAGTTATTGTGTGTATTTATATGTATATCTATATGTGCTATTAGATATTGATAGACAGTAGGACGACACGTCGTCAGGTATGCCCAGTTTAGTTACAGAATAGGTAAACTCTCCCCAGTTATCCTCAGCCAGATAGACTTAGCTACTTCCTGCTTATATGTCATGTTATTGTTGTTACCCCTTTCTGTTGTATATTTCAATTTGCTTTACATGCTCAGTACATGTGGTAATGATGCCTGTGGGGGCACCGCATTGCTTGCCTGCAGGTACACATAGACGAGGAGTTGATCCCTCGTGATCCAGTCAGCAAAGTTATCAGCTCCTATCCTCCGGAGCTAGACAGTCGGTACGTTGTTCCAATTTCCTCTTGATTACAGTTTGGGTAGGCCGGGGCCCTATCCCGGCCATTTCATCAGTACTCATAGAGGCTTGCAGATTGTGTAAATTCGTATCCCTGTGGTTAGTTGTGCCGGTCGTGTGAATCCATGCATTTTATTTTGCTGTTTAGTATTATTGATTATGTTGGTCATGTGGGGCCATAGTCTGATAGTAGTGGTGACCTTGTCGGTCACGTAGTTATTCAGTATTCTATTGTTGAGTTACAGATAACTAGACAGCATGGTGGCCTTATCGGCCCACATAGGTTTTCCCTTTTGTAAGTATGTTTCTGGTTAGCTGAAGTTTTATATAGGTGGCTATAGGCCCAGTCGGCCGGAGGCTGTGTTTATAGCCGTTATATAGCCCATCATTTCCAGAAATCTGAGTTAGAGCTAGCCAGGCACCAGATGTGCTTAGGCTCACCAGTTAGCAGTCTAGGTCCTACTAGGGCACCAAGTGCCAGTCATACCCCCAAGCGGGGCATGACAAACTTGGTATCAGAGCAGTTCGTGTCCCAGGGAGTCTACAAGTCGTGCTAAGTAGAGTCTTGTCTATGGATGTATTGTGCACCACATACTATAGGCAGGAGGCTGCGAGGCATAATAGGATAGTTACCCTTCCTTCATACTCAGTCGTGCCATAGTATAGTACAGTATAGGGTTGGTTCTTTTGAAACTTACCACCCTCTTTGTCTACAGATACTATGGCAGATCAGTGGCACCCTGCTACAGGCAGGAGATTGGATACAGCGGCGGGCGAAGGCACCAGCAGGATGCCTCACTTACAGCCAGGTTCAGCCTGGTCTGAGGGCGATACGGAGGTGTCATCTCGACCCTCCCAGCAGTTTCCGCCTCGCCAGACACCATTTGAGGCAGCACCGCATCCCACAGCTCCTGCACCTACTTCATCTAATCAGGAGCTACGTAGTGCGGTGGTTATGTTAACCCAGATGCTAGCTACTCAGCATCAGCCGGTACCACCTGCAACAGCAGAATCTCTAGGTGGGCCAGGTAGTTCCAGGGTTAGAGAATTCTTGGCATTGGGAGCCCCTCAGTTTACAGGGTCAGATTCAGCGGAGGACCCTCAGGACTTTCTGGACCAGATGCAGAGAATCTTTAGAGTCATGCACGTAACCCCAGCAGAATTAGTGGAATTAGCAGTGTTCCGGTTTAGGGATATTGCTGTTTTGTGGTACGAAAGTTGGGAGAGATCTCGAGGAAGAGATGCAGCCCCTCCTACTTGGTCCAGCTTCTTAGAGGCCTTCCTGGACCACTACTTACCCCGGGAGGTCAGACAGGCCCGGATGGACCAATTCTTACACTTAGAGCAGGGAGCCAGGAGCGTCCGTGAGTATTCTTTACAGTTCGACTCCTTAGCCCGCTATGCTCCAGCATTTGTGGACACCATGTCGTCCAGAGTCCATCGCTTTATTATGGGCCTGAATTCAGATTACATAGAGATGTGCATGACGGCTACTTTGAGAGAGTACATGGACATAGCCAGGGTACAGGCCTTCGCACAGACAATTGAGGGCCTGAGACAGCGGCAGTGGGGCGACAGGCAGGCGACTTCGGAGTAGCGTCGTAGAAACAGACCCGCTGAGGTTCAGGGGGAAATCCCTAGGGGGCCGAGACCACGGTTTTCAGATAGGCCATCTAGATCTTTACCTCTGATACAGCAGCAGAGAGGCAGATTTGTTCGCCGGAGTCACTCAGAGTCCGGTAGCAGTTTATGGACAGTAGCATCACCTCAGCAGCGGAGGGCAGAACAGAGTAGATTTGCATCTACCCCTTGTCCTATATGCCACCGACCCCATTCTGGAGCCTGCAGGCAAGGCTTCTCAGGGTGCTATTACTGCGGACAGGAAGGGCATTTAATGAGAGATTGTCTGGCCAGAGGACAGGGTAGCCGGGATAGTCTGGATAGAGCATAAGCAGGGCCACGAGCTCCAGCAGCCCCAGCAGGGCGCAGACCCTCAGGTTCAGCAAATAGGGGCCGAGGTAGATCAGGAGCCTCTGGCTCAGGTGCAGGCCCCAGCCATACCTATGCATTACCAGGGAGGCAAGATTCAAAGGCATCTCCCGACGTGGTCACAGGTACATTGATTATCTGCTCATCCCCTATTTATGTATTGTTGATCCAGGGTCTACCTTGTCATATATTACACCATTTGTGGCCCGGAAGTTGGGTATCGAACCAGAATTACTTCAGCAACCCTTTTCAGTGCTTACACCGGTCGGTGACTCGACTACAGCTAGAAAAGTTTACCGAGGGTGTACGGTAGAGGTTGCTGATCGCCAGACCACAGTAGACTTAACAGAACTTGAGATGGTCGACTTCGATGCCATTATAGGTATGGACTGGTTAGTGCCATGCTATGCCAATTTAGAATGCATGACCAAGACGGTTCGATTTCACTTTCTGGGGGAAGCAGTGCGAGAGTGGAAAGGAAGCACAGCTACGCCAAAAGGCAGGTTTATTTCCTACCTTCAGGTGAGAAAATTAATAGAAAAGGGATGTATTTACCACCTAGTTAGAGTCCAGGACGTTCAGGTGGAACCTCCGACTCTTCAGTCTGTTCCAGTGGTCAATGAATTCCCTGACGTATTTCCAGATGAGTTGCCTGGTATCCCTCCCGAAAAGGAGATAGATTTTGCAATTGACTTGTTGCCAGGGACTCAACCTATATCAAATTCCCCTGTATCGCATGGCACCAGCAGAGCTTAGAGAGTTGAAAGAGCAGTTAGAAGATTTGCTCGACAAAGGCTTCATCAGGCCTAGCACTTCCCCGTGGGGTGCGCCAGTTCTATTTATGAGAAAGAAAGATGGCTCGCTCCGCATGTGTATAGATTACCTGCAACTGAACAAAGTTACAGTAAAGAATAAGTATCCGCTTCCTAGAATAGATGGTTTGTTTGACCAGTTGCAGGGGGCCAGATGTTTCTCTAAGTTAGATTTGAGGTTCGGATACCACCAGTTCCGAGTTCGTGAGAGGGACATTCCAAAGACTTCTTTCAGGACCAGATATGGTCAGTTTGAATTTCTAGTCATGTCTTTTGGGCTGACGAATGCTCCCGCTGTGTTTATGGACCTGATGAACAGCATATTCAGACCGTATTTGGATCTGTTTGTGATAGTATTTATCGATGATATTCTGGTATATTCTCGTACAGAGATAGATCACCAGAACCATTTACGAACAATACTCCAGATCCTTAGAGGCCATCAGCTGTACGCCATGTTTTCCAAGTGTGAGTTCTGGCTGAACTCAGTTGCCTTTTTGGGGCATATCGTGTCGGATGCTGGTATACAGGTGGACACATAGAAAATAGAGGCGGTCAAGACATGGCCCAAAACTACCACTCCGATCAAGGTCCGCAGTTTCCTGGGTTTAGCAGGGTATTACCAGAGATTTGTTGAAGGATTCTCCACTATAGCAGCACCTCTGACAAAGTTGAAACAGAAAGCAGCGAAATTTTAGTGGACGGAGGCATGTGAGTAGAGTTTTCAAGAGTTGAAAGACAGATTGACCTCCGCCCTAGTACTAGCATTGCTAGAGGGAACAGATGGGTATGTGGTGTATTGCGACGCTTCAAGCATTGGACTGGGTTGTGTGCTGATGCAGCATGGAAAGGTAATTGCTTATGCTTCCAGACAGTTGAGGAAGCACAAAAAGAACTATCCGACCCATGACCTGGAACTGGCCGCAGTGATCCATGCTCTGAAAATCTGGAGGCATTATCTGTATGGCATTCATGTAGACATTTTTACAGATCATAAAAGCGTGCAGTACATTTTCACACAGAGGGAGTTAAATCTGCGGCAGCGTCACTGGTTAGAATTGCTGAATGATTATGACGTAAATATTCTCTACCACCTAGGGAGAGCTAATGTAGTAGCAGATGCCCTCAACCGTAAGTCAATGGGGAGTTTAGCGTATTTGCGACCCGAGAAGCGGGAGTTAGCCAAGGAAATTCATCAGCTAGCTCGTTTAGCCGTTCGAGTGGTAGAAACAGAAAATAACAGAGCGGTGATTTAGAACTCTGCTGTGTCATCGTTAGTTACAGAGGTAAAAGAACGGCAGTACCAGGACCCTGACTTAGTCCAACTCAGAGATAGAGTTCAGAAAGGTAAGGAGCCAGATTTCCAAGTGATTGAGGATGAAGTGCTGCATTGTAAGGGCCTCCTATGTGTCCCGAATGTTTCAGGGCTTCGCCAGCAGATCATGCATGAGGTACATTACGCTCGCTATTCCCTCCATCCAGGAGAAACGAAAATGTACTATTATATCAAGGAGAATTATTGGTGGCCAGGAATGAAAAGAGAAATTGCCGAATTTGTAGCCTAGTGTCCTAACTGCCAACAGTTAAAAGCTAAACATCGGAAACCAGGTGGGTTAACTCAGGACATAGCTGTGCCTCTCTGGAAATGGGAAGCAGTGAATATGGATTTTGTAGCCGGATTACCCCATACCAGACATAGACACGATTCCATTTGGGTAATAGTTGACAGGCTGACTAAATCAGCTCATTTCCTACCAGTGAAAGCTATTTTCTCTGCCGACGATTATGCCGAATTGTATATCAGAGAAATAGTTAGATTACATAGTGTTCCAGTATCTATTATCTCTGATAGAGGAACAATTTACAGCTAGATTTTGGCAGTCGTTTCAGAGAGGTCTGGGAACGCAGATTAATTTGAGCACAGCATTCCACCCTCAGACAGATGGACAGGCTAAGCGCACTATTCAGATGCTCGAGGACATGCTACGGGCGTGTGTGCTAGATTTTGGAGGTAGCTGGGACGAGCATTTGTCGTTAATTGAATTTGCTTATAATAATAGCTATCACTCAGCCATTCAGATGGCGCCCTTTGAAGCATTATATGGGCGAAAATGCATATCACCGATTGGCTGGTTTGAAGTGGGAGAATCAGCGTTGATTGGGCCAGACATCATTCAATAGTCAGAGGAGAAGGTAAAGCTTATCAAGAACGCCTACTGACTGCACAGAGCCGCCAGAAATCATATGCTGATGTGCGGCTCAGAGACCTAGAATTTGATGTGAATGACTGGGTATTTCTGAAAGTATCTCCAAGGACCATGATTGGGAATTGTTCGATAATGAAAGGGGTGATGAGATTCAGCAAGAAAGGTAAGCTCAGTCTGATATTTGTTGGGCCTTATCAGATTCATCGAAGAATAGACCGAGTAGCATATGAGTTGAACTTGCCTCTAGAATTGGAATCCGTTCATCTGGTCTTTCATGTATCTATGCTGAGGAAATGCATAGGAGACCCATCCAGAGCAGTCCCAGTCCAGGATATCCAGCTTACGGAAGAGCTGGCCCATGAAGAGGTTCCAGTAGCTATCTTAGACAGAAAAATTCGTAGATTGAGAACTAAAGATATTGCGTCTGTCAAGGTATTGTGGCGTAACAGGAACCGAGAGGAGATGACTTGGGAGGCGGTGGAAGATATGAAGACCAGATACCCTCATTTATTTCAAGCCTAGTCAAGCGACAGGTATGTTAATATTATTATCTTATGTAGTGCCTTATAGTATACATATAAATGAGAAGGTCTATTTTAAACTGCCATTTAAATACTATAGTATAGTGTGCAGAACCTGTATGGGACTTTTCTGCATTTCAGGTTTTTGGGATAGTCCATATTACAGGGGAAACTCTGCCAAAATTTTTCTAGAAACAAGTTGAGTTAGTTGAGAAGTCCTCTAGATAGAAGATTACATTCGAGGAAGAATGTTCTTAAGGGGGGGAGAATGTTACACCCCGTAAAATTCCCAACACATAGATTTCCTACTCGTGTGTTGGTTAAGAGTATTTGAAAGCCATACATTCTAGAAAAAGGCTCGGGAAAAGACCGGACGAGAAACCTGTCGAACCATCGCGGAAGGAGCCGGGGCAGAGCCCCTCCGCGATGGCAACGTGTCACAGAGGTGGAGCCTCCGCGTTGGCTCTGTGACACGTTGGCCCTGTCCAGGCCCAAGTATATAAACCCCTCACTTCGATTTATTTCATAAAATTCTTATAATTTCCAGAAGAAAGCACAGGGGAATATGGGAGAATGAAGATTCCTTACCAATATTCGCCCGATTACTCCGTCAAACGCGGTCCAAACTCAAATTAACTCCAGATATCGAGGTGTTAAGTAGTAAGGAGCATTCCTACGGATTTAGTTTCATGAAATTTGGCCGGCGAATCGTCGTGCTACCAAACTAAGGTAAGTGGAATTGCTCCAACTAGTGTCAATATACTCCTATCCCTAAAGTGAGTATTTCTCCCTTCTGGACTTTCGAGAAATAGCGAGTTTTTGACCGTCTTTCGATAAGTCAAAGTTTAGGCTATAAATATATCGAAAAAGACGTTTTCTTTTAGAATATTGGTGTATTTAGTTCTAATTGACATGTATATGAATGTAGTTGGGAGAAACAGCAGAAGTACCGACGGAAATCACATCGGTCAGTCAGGTACTCAGAAACCAGGTATGTAAAGCTATTCTTTCGGCAAGCCAAAAAGTACAGTGTAGAAAATAAATAGAATAAAGGCTATTAACAGATACCCGGCGTATAGGAGCGATTTCAGTACAATTTCCAACAAGCATGCTAGTATATCATTACGTATCATGCGATAATCAGAATAACGGATAGTCAAATGAATTCAGATAGTAATGTGGTATCCGCTAGTAGCTCAGCATGTTCTTAAGTAATACCCAGAATGGAAGTTGTAAAAGCAGTATAATGAATTAGCAAGATTGCAGATAGTGTGTATTACATTTGTTGAGACTGTATCCGGTAATAGATGGCACATTTTATAATATTGAGCTATATCCAGTTATAGATGGCATGTTCTATGTTATTGAGTTACATCCAGATATAATCAGATCAGTAATCAAATATAGAAATAGCTCCAGACACCGATATAGCTCCAAATACAGATATAGCTCCAGAAACAGATATGGCTCTAGAAACTGATATAGCTTCAGATCACGGATAACAATAATCAGATAAACAGATAAAGGCCAGGTAGCAGTTAGCCCAGCAATCAGAAACAGTGTAAAACAGAATATAGCATCAGTTGCTTAATACGAGCTGGCCTTGAAATAAAAGAAGAGAATATGATTAGTATTTTTCATTTGAGCATGCTTGTTGTGTATGCGTTTTGCATGTTGAGACTTGTTATGGCATGTGGGCATCCTTTAGCATCTCCGTCGCCCCTGGGTTATAGCTGTGTTGATACCAGATTCAGATACCGCCCCCAGTCGAGCAATGCCATCCGCCTAGAGGACGATGATGGCTGACCACCATAATAATATGGTCCAGATTACTCTGCTTGCAGGGGCAGTTCAGTTCACCCTGCGCAGAGCCAGATTACCTTGTTTACAGGGGCAGACTACTCTGTGTGTGCTTGTGGCCGGGGGCAGTTTCAGATGTAGTTTTTTTATAAAATTACCCTGTAGTGTGTTTGCACCCAGGGGCAGTTTCAGTCACAGATACAGCAGCAGATTACCATGTTGAGCGCTTGCGCCCAGAGGCAGGAGTCTTTGGACTCAGACACAGTTCATTGTCAGAGGCCAAGGCTTGAGCTATATACCCAAGGGGGCCGGTAGGAGGAGCTCACAGTTATCAGATGAGTGGAGTGACTTATTTTTGGTTGGTTTAGACCCGGGTAGGGGTAAATAGATTGTTCTGTTGGTTGGAACCTTCCGGCTTATGGGGGTCGGTCAAGTATTGTGTGTATTTATATGTATATCTATATGTGCTATTAGATATTGATAGACAGTAGGACGACACATCGTCAGGTACGCCCAGTTTAGTTACAGAATAGGTAAACTCTCCCTAGTTATCCTCAGCCAGATAGACTCAGCTACTTCCTGCTTATATGTCATGTTATTATTGTTACCCCTTTCAGTTGTATATTTCAGTTTGCTTTACATGCTCAGTACCTGTGGTACTGACGCCCGTGGGGGCGCCGCATTGCTTGCCTGCAGGTACACACAGACGAGGAGTCGATCCCTCGTGATCCAATCAGCAGAGTTATCAGCTCCTATCCTCCGGAGCTAGACAGTCGGAGGTTGTTCCAATTTCCTCTTGATTACAGTTTGGGTAGGCCAGGGCCCTATCCCGGCCATTTCATCAGTACTCATAGAGGCTTGCAGATTGTGTATATTCGTATCCTTGTGGTTAGTTGTGCAGGTCATGTGAGGCCGTGCGTTTTGTTTAGTTGTTTAGTATTGTTGATTATGTTGGTCGTGTGGGTCCATAGTTTGATAGTAGTGGTGACCTTGCTGGTCACGTAGTTATTCGGTATTCTATTGTTGAGTTACAGATAACTAGACAGCATGGTGGCCTTGTCGGCCCGCATAGGTTTTCCCCTTTGTAAGTATGTTTCTGGTTAGCTGAAGTTTTATACAGGTGGCTATAGGCCCAGTCGGGTGGAGGCTGTGTTTACAGCCATTATATAGCCCATCGTTTCCAGAAATCTGAGTTAGAGCTAGCCAGGCACCAGATGTGCTTAGGCTCACCAGTTAGCAGTCTAGGTCCTACTAGGACACCAGGTGCCAGTCATACCCCCAAGGCGGGGCGTGACACTGAGCCTCTGCGATACCCTCTGTGACATGTTGCTAGTTTATTCCGGGAAATTTCTCACTTATATAAATAGCACACTTAGGTTTTATTTTAAGATATCTGACATTTTAAAGCTAGAACGTGGGTATAAAGCAATTGAGCTGAAGTGTTCTAGGGTTAATTCTCTTCCTTTTTCTCTTAAATTTCAATTGCTTGTATGATTTCTACTTGTTTGATGATGTTTAATCATCAAATGAGTGGCTAATTCACCTTTGGTTGAGGTTGAGAATTATTGCAATAGTATATAATTGATTTATTTCAGTTTTTATCTTCTCTACAACGGTTGTTCTACTAATTCTTGTTTTCACTACATTACTGTTTCGCCATTATTAATGTATATCCTAGAATTCCAGTTTTATTTCCAAAAGAAAGATTAATTGGATAGATGTGAATTGGTAGGATATGTTCTTGTCTTGGTTGAGAAATTAAGAGAAGATTAACATTCAGAATAGAAATATATCTGTAATGTCATATTTGGTCATCTATGGAATTTGTTGTGTATTGCTAGAATATGAGGTTTTTGCATCACAGAAATGTGTAATATAAGTATCATGATTCTTTAATTGGAGAGGAGTTTGAAAGACCCAATCCATTGGTTAATAATTCCTGACTAACAACCGAAGAGAAGTGTTGACTGCAATTTAATCAATAATTACATATCTGCAAGTTTTGCCTTAACCTCAGCTTGTTCGTGTTATTGTTCAGATTATAATTGACAATCTTTTTACTTAATGTTACAGTAACTATTATTCTTGAAAAATCACCATTTGTCTTGGTTGTCTGCTTGTATAAAGAAGTGCATATACTAAACACTTAAAGAAAAATTACTTCCACATTACAGTCCCTGTAGGTTCGATACCTGGCTTGAAATAAAGCCACATTATTACTTGTACGACCACGTGCACTTGCGTGTAATTGGGAGTGATAAAGTTTTTGGCGTCGTTGCCGGGGACTGGCAATTGGTGACTTAAATTTTCTTAGTGTTAGTACAAGTTCGATACAAGTGTTGACAACTTGATCTTAGCATTTCTCTTGCAGGTACTAAGTTGTTTCTGAACGCTGGCAAGAGATAAAGAGTTGGTGGATTCGTTTTTAGAAGCCGGAGAGACAATTTCATCTACAGAAGAGGGAAGCACTAGAAAAGAAGTTGCAGTTATTAAGGAGGGATATTTTGGAGCAACAACAACAACCACCAATTGTAAGGGCAGTTTTAGTGCCTGAAGAGATGGCAGCAAGGCCGGTCCGTGAGGTGGCAATCCCATATACGAACAATGTAACATCTAGCATTCGCTGGCCAGAACCAGGAGGGAGATTTGAACTTAAGCAGAATATGGTGCAGTTATTGCACACCAGCGGGCAATTTATAGGTCTCTCTCACGAAGATCCACAATAGCATCTCCAAAACTTCTTGGAGATAAGTGACACATATATACCCGCTGGAGTATCATCTGATTATGTGAGGCTTACACTATTCCCGTTTTCACAGCTGGGGGAAGCCAAGAGGTGGTTAAAGGCTGAATTGCCAAATTCTATTACTACTTGGGATGACCTAGCGAGGAAGTTTTTGATACGATTCTTTCCATCAGGGAAAGACAGCCAGGCTTAGAAGTCAGATTCTAAGTTTCAAATAGAGAGATGGTGAGAATTTGTATCAAGCTTAGGAGAGGTTCAAGTAAATGCTAAGAGATTTCCTCACCATCACCAGTCTAATGATGTGTTGGTGCATACATTCATTGAGAGCTTGGAACTGCATACAAAGATTTTGTTGGATTCAGCAGCCGAGGGGCAGGCATCGGAAAAGACCTACGAAGAGCTTTACACCTCGTTGAACCATATTTCACAAGGTAATTCGGAATGGAATGCGGATACAACTCGAGGGGGAGCAAAGAAAGTCGCAGGGTTCTTTGAGGTGGATGGATTCACAGCTATCTCTGTACAGATAGCTGCTTTGCAAAATCAACTTACCACTCATTTCAGCAGTATGAGCTTGATCCAGGCACAAGCCCCAATCAATGAAGTTCATCAGGTGTGGTGTGAAGTCTGTGGAAGTAGTGAACACTCAGCTGAGTGTTGTGGTGCCAATCCAGATTCAGTAAATTTTGTTGGAAACGCCCAGAGGAGCAGTAATCAGTAGTATGGCAACAATTACAACCCAAATTGGAGGAATCATCCGAATTTTTCATGAGGGAGTAATAGTCATCAGGGACAAAGTTCAAATCAGGGCGTGCACAGAAATCGAGGGGGTCATCAAAATTTTAAGCCGCAGTTCAGAGGAAATAATGCACCTCCTCAGTCCAACAACATCGAGGATATGCTCAAAACCATAATAACTAACCAGCCGCAGATGCAGGCTGATCAGGTAAAATTGACAACTGATATGAAAAATCAGCAGTTAGCTACAAATGCATTGGAGTATCAGTTGGGACAGTTAGCTAGAGCCCAAAATACTAGACTGAGGGGAGGATTACCAAGTTATACAGACCCAAATCCTAAGCAGGTGAATATAGTTTCTACTCGGAGTGGAAAGCAACTCGGGGAGGTGGAACCCAAAAGGCCACCTCAGAAATCTGGAGCAACAAAAAAGGATGAAGGAAACAATGATGTGAGGGGGAATGAAAAGGTAGCAGAGATGGAAAGACCACCGTCCCCATTTCCTCAAAGATTGAAAAAGCACAAGGAGGAGGCATGCTTCAAAAAGTTCATGGAAGTGCTGAAGCAGGTACATATTAATCTTCCTTTAGTTGATGTGTTGCAGAGAGTGCCAAGATATGCTAAGTACTTCAAAGACATTGTAGCAAACAAGAGCAGACTGATAGAGTATACTATAGTTGCACTTACTGAGGAATGCACCTCCCGTATTCATAATCGATTGCCGACAAAGCTCAAGGATCCTGGGAGCTTCACTATTCATATTACAATTGGGCATTCTATTCGAGCTCGTGGTTTGTGTGATTTGGGAGCAAGTATAAATTTGATGCCAACATCAGTATTCAAGTAGCTGGGGCTGGGAAGTCCTAGACCCACTACTGTGATCTTGTAGCTAGCTGACTGTTCATTTTCCAGACCTGATGGAATTGTGGAGGATGTGCTAGTGGGCTCCCTCATTTTCTCGGTGGATTTTATAATTCTTGATTTTGAGCCAGACGTGGAAGTCCCATTTATTTTCGGACGTCCCTTTTTGGCAACTAGGCGAGCCTTAATTGATGTAGCTGCTGGGCAGCTAACCATGAGAGCTCATGATAAGGTAGAGGTCTTTGATGTCTACAAGGTCATGAAGCTACCGACCATTTATGAAGAGTTATCAGCAATTAATGTGTTAAATCAGGAGTCGACCCTTCTGATTACTGACTAACAGGATCCCTTAGAGAGAGCCTTGGTGGGACGTGATCATTTTGGGGACAGTTCGACATATGAGATGGTGCAGACTTTGAATGAGCCAAAATGGTTTTTCAGGAAGCAAGATTTTGAACCATTGCAAAGGTCCTTGGAACCATCCTCAAAGCCATCAATAGAGGAGGCACCTAAATTGGAGTTAAAGATATTGCCTCCATATCTGTAGTATGTATTCTTGGGTGAAAATGACACCTTACCAATCATCATTTCAGTAGAACTGACAGATGCACAAGTGAAAGATGCATTGGTGGTCCTTAAGAGACGAAAGAGAGCAATGGGATGGCAGATGTCAACATTAAGGGGATTAGTCCAGCTTTCTGCATGCACAGAATATTTATGGAAGAGGGATCCAAGCCAACCGTGCAACATCAGCGGAGATTGAATCTGATGATGAAGGATGTAGTCAGAAAGGAAGTGATCAAGTGGCTGGATGCAGGAGTGGCATATCCAATCTCAGACAGTGAATGGGTTAGCCCAGTGCAATGTGTTCCCAAGAAAGGGGGAATGACAGTGGTCACAAATGAGAAGAATGAGCTGATTCCCACACGCACAGTCACGGGCTGGCGAATTTGCATGGATTATAGGAATCTCAATAAGGCCACTCGGAAAGATCATTATCCTATTCCATTCATTGATCAGATGTTGGACAGGCTTGCAGGGCAGGAATATTATTGCTTTTTGGATGGATACTCTGGCTATAATCAAATAGCCATAGCACCAGAAGATCAGGAGAAGACCACGTGTACATGTCCTTATGGGACATATGCTTTCAGGCGGATGCCCTTTGGTCTATGCAATGCACCAGCCACATTCCAGCGATGCATGATGGCGATATTCCACGATATGGTGGAAGACTATGTCGAGGTATTTATGGATGACTTGTCTGTTTTTGGTAACTCGTTTGCTATGTGTTTGCATAATCTTGATAGGGTGTTAGCTAAATGTGAAGACTCAAACCTGGTGCTCAACTAGGAAAAGTGTCACTTTTTAGTCAAGGAGGGTATTGTTCTTGGCCATAAGGTGTCATGTAGAGGGTTGGAAGTCGATCGTGCAAAGATAGAGGTGATTGAAAAGCTACCACCACCAGTATCAGTCAAGGGTGTCCGTAGCTTTCTAGGACATGCTGGGTTTTACAAACGGTTTATTCAAGACTTCTCTAAAATTTATAGACCGTTATGCCGGTTGCTAGAAAAAGAGGTGAAGTTTGAATTTGACAAGGAATGTGTAGAAAGCATTTAAGGAGCTGAAAAAGAAGTTGGTGAAAGCTCTTATTCTCATTGATCCTGATTGGGAATATCCTTTTGAGTTAATGTGTGATGCAAGTGATGTGGCTGTAGGAGCGGTATTGGGGCAGCGAAGGAATAAATTTTTCATTCCATCTACTATGCAAGCAAAACACTTGATGCTGCACAAGTAAATTATACAGTCACTGAGAAGGAGATGCTGGCTCTAGTTTTTGCATTTGACAAGTTTAGATCCTATCTGGTGGGGTCGAAAGTGGTGGTACACACTGATCATTTGGCAATTCGGTACTTATTTGGCAAGAAAGATGCGAAACCCAGGACAATCAGGTGGATATTATTGCTGCAAGAGTTTGATCTGGAGATCCGAGACAGGAAGCGAAGTGAAAATCAGGTTGCAGATCACCTATCGTGGCTAGAGAACCGTTCACATGTGAAGGAAGGTGAGAGCATCAGAGAAAAGTTCCCCGATGAACAACTCTTGGCAATGAAGGAAGCTGAACTCCCTTGGTATGCAGATATTGTGAACTTGTTAGTAAGTGCAGTATACCCACCTGAGGCAATGGCTCAACAAAGGAAGAAGCTGAGGCATGAGTCCCGATACTACATGTAGGATGAGCCGTATCTATTCAAGCAAGGACCAGATCAAGTGATGAGGCGATGCATTCCAGAAAGTCAGACGGTAGAGGTACTGAGGAGTTGTCATTCATCTTTGTATGGAGGTCATCATGGAGGAGAGCGTACTGCTCACAAAGTGCTGCAATCTGGGTTCTTTTGGCCCACACTTTTCAAAGATGCTGCAGCTTATGTTAAAGTATGTGATAGATGTCAAAGAACAGGAATAATCAGCAGAAGACAGGAAATGCCATTGCATCACATATTGGAAGTTGAGGTGTTTGATGTGTGGGGGATAGATTTTATAGGCCCGTTTCCACCATTGTTTGGCAATCGATACATCTTGGTGGCGGTGGACTACGTGTCTAAGTGGGTTGAGGCAGTAGCTTGTCCCAGGAATGACAACAAGGTGGTGACTAGATTTGTGAAGAAGCAGATTTTTACCAGGTTTGGTACGCCACGAGCAATTATCAGTGATGGGGGGGAACATTTTGTGAATGCAGGATTCAGGAATTTGCTAGCGAAATATGTGGTTCGGCATAAAGTAGCTACAGCATATCATCCCCAAACTAGCGGGCAAGTAGAGGTGTCAAACAGGGAAATTAAACAGATTTTGCAGAAAACGGTGAACGCATAACGCTTGGATTGGGCAAGCAAATTGGATGATGCGTTGTGGGCATATCGAACTGCATATAAGACACCCATTGGGACTTCACCGTACAGATTGGTTTACGGAAAGGCATGTCATCTACCTGTGAGCTGGAACATCGAGCTTTTTGGGTTGTGCGGAAGCTGAACATGGATCTTGAGCTTGCAAGAAAGAGGATATTGATGCAGCTGAGTGAGTTGGACGAGTTTCGATGGCACGCATATGAAAGTGAAAAATGCTACAAAGAAAAAACGAAAAGATGGAACGACAGGCACATGGTGCATCGAATCTTTGAGTCGGGCCAAAAGGTGTTGCTATTCAACTCTAGGTTGAAACTCTTCCCAGGGAAATTGCACTCCAAGTGGTCAGGGTCATTTGAAGTAGTAATGATGACCCCACACGGGGCGGTTGAATTGTGGCAAGAGGATAAAAGTACCACTTTTTTTGTGAATGGACAAAGGTGTAAGCATTACTGGGGTGAAGACGTTAATCGAGAGAAGACGTCTATCACCTTAGTAGATGAATGAGGATGTCAAGCGTCAAGCCGCAACGGTAAACCAGGCACTGCACGGGACACAACCCGTGAATGTAATGTACTAGACTAGTTAGGTAAAATTAAAGAAAAAAAAAGGCTGGCACTAGGTGGGAGGCAACCCACGATTTTCTAACAAGTTGTTGTTGCTTGATGATTTTCAGGAAATATGAAGGGCAAAAATACAAAATCGCAAGTGGAAAAATAAAGGTAAAAAGTGAAAATTAGGGCAAGACACAGTGAGCCTATGCGTTGGCTCCGTGTCATGGAGGCTGACCTCCGTGTTACCCTCCGTGACACATTGAGGCTGATCCAGGTATGCTAAGGTTTCCAGTAAGCTGCCGCGTTGGCTCCGTGTCACGGAGCTTACCCTCCGTGTTGGCCTCTGTGACACGTTGAAGCCAATTTTGCGTTGGGTCAGTTCGGGGCAGCGGGTGACCCGCGCGAAATCACTCTTTTTAACTCCCGAAAACACAATTTTTCCCCATTTTGCTAAAACCCTCCGCAACAAAACTCCCATTTCCCCTTCTCCCTCAACGTGCCACGGCCCTAGCTAGGAAAATTTCTTCAATTCTTCTTAAAACTCTTCAAGTAAAGGTATGTTCTCGAACTTTTTCTCATTCTTGATGCATAGGTTGAGTCTTGAACATGTTTTCTGAGGAAACTCTGCCCTAAGGTATTAATGAGATGTGTAATTGCTTGGGTTAGTGATGGATGTTGATTTTGTACTAGTTTTGTGTTTTGAACTCAATATTTACATGAATTGTGTTGAAAATCTTCTATTGTTGATAATTAGGGTTGAGAAAGTGAGTTTTGAAGAAGAAGAAGAAAGGGTAGAAATAGAGAAATTTTGGGCAGTGTGTGTTGTTGGAGTTAAAAAAAATTCTTTTGTGCTTAAACTTTGAATGTGTTATGGTTGAAGATTGATTTTTGGGGATGAAAGTAGGAAAAATCCAATAGGTTTGTGTGCACAAACTTGAGAACTGCTCATGATTTTGTAAAGGGATAGATGGATGAACTTTAAAAAATGCATTGTATGAAGTCTGAGTAGTACAATGAAACTGTTCCATTGACTTTTATGAATGCACTGAACCTTTTGGGAAATAAAAGCTGAAATTATGTGGTTGTTCTTGTCGAATTGTATTGATTACGGCTAACGACTAAGTGTGGGGTGATCAATTTAAGCCCAGCCTTAGTAGTAGCCAACTATACCATGAATGACATTTGAAATATATGCTTTTGATGGACAGGACAAATGTCTGAAAGGCAAGACAAAGGGAAAGACGCATCCACATCTGGCGCCAGCAGAAAAAGACTAAGAATTGGGGCAGCAGTGCCAGCAGCACCACCTGTTCCAGGGGGAAACGTAGACAATATGGAACATGATGGGTTACAGATGAGGGAAAGAAATGGTACTCCAAACATAAGGAAACCAAGTATTTCCCAAAGGAACAAATAGCACGGGAACCACTAGCTCAAGAATTCCCGAGAATCCTACACAGGATAAACACTGTTGGTTAAACTTCATCTTTGAAGAACCCAAAGTGTGCAATCTCGACCTCATAAGGGAATTCTACGCTAACTGGAACCCCACCTTGCACAGCCACATAGTCAAGATCAGAGGACAGGTAGTTACTTTTGAACCACAGCATCTTAATGCAATCTTGAGGACGCGGGACACAGACGCGCATGTCCTCCGCCAGCTAAATATCACTCCACCATATGCAAATATCAGACGCACTTTATGTCGAGCACAATCAACAGCTAGGTGGAGTCGTCACAAGGAAATAGGATATCACCAGACATTGCCGTACTCCCAAATGAACAGAGAAGCGAGGATCTGGTTGAAGATAGTGTGTACTTGCCTAATCCCGGGGGTGCACATGACTGATGTCACCCGGGATAGAGTTTGGTTGGTATATGCATTGATGAAAGGACTGGAGATAAATGTTGGAGCGGTGATTATTTCCGCCATGAAGAAAGCCAGACTTCATCGAGGGCATCGGTATGGTTTCGGTGGTCTTCTAACATCTTTCCTCAGGGGCCATGGTATTGAAGATGAGGCCCTGGACTACATTCCTCAACTTGACCGGCGTGCTTTGGATGTCACTAAGGCCAAAACATCTGATACCACATTTGGGCCTGTGCTTACACTCGCCGAGTGACATGCGCGGGACGACCAATTCATGGCCCGAATGTATGGGATGCAGATGCTGCAATTGCGGATTGGTGGAAGGCCTACTACAGAGGATGAATTGTGGCAGCTCGAGATGGATTATCCATTTAATGAGCATGCCCGAGCATTATGCGGTGTTGGGTCCGCATTTGTAGAACTAGTTGATGACGACGTCCCTACTGATGAGGAAACGCACCGGGATGACTCAAACATTGAGTCAGAGGAGGACGGCGAAGAAGATTCTGATCTTGGAGATGAGGCACTAGCACCTGATGAAGAGATTAAACATTTTGATTGATCAGGGAGTTACACCACCCAAACTTTGTTTTTAATTGCAGATATACGAACATTGGGGACAGTGTTCCAACTAAGTGTGGGGTGGGAGTAGTAGGTGTTGGTGTAGTAAGGTTGTGCTGTGCCTTTGCTTCTGTGGTTGTTTAATGTGTGACATTGTGTTTCGTGTTATGTTGTTGATTATTTTGGGTGTTGGTGTTGGTGATGTAATAAATTAATTGTTAAGGAGTTATTTGTGTAATTATTTGTGAAAGTGATTTACTATTTTTATTTTTTATTTTTTATTTTTTATTTTATTTTTTCTATTTTTTGATTTGGGTTTCTCGGTTTTTGTTTTCGGTGCTTTTTCCGAGAATAGTCCCTTTGAACTGAAGTCTTAGATAGAGATTGTTCCCTATGATGGATGGATGACGACCGTCTTAGGGGAAATTTAGTCAGTAGGTTTAGATTTCTTTGAACACATAGCTAATTAATGGTTCGACATTCTTGTTATGTGTTATATTGTAAGATGCAAGTGTGATTAGGATGGAAGCATGCAAGTGTTTTAAACATGTTGAGACACCTAGGCTCTAGAATTCGACTCGATGTGATTAAAGATTAATTTTGAATTTTTGTAATTAACTGAGTTAAGAGTCTGTGAATATGTCTTGAATTGAGCATGTGCAATGAGTGCGAGTTTTTCTAATATTCCATGCTACTGTGAAGTGTCTAGAACTTGCCTGGTGTGTATATAAAACGAAATGAAGGATGTGGATTGTAGGAGAGGATGTAGGCATTTCTTTGAATGAACCTAAATTTTATCCCTTATCTTACCTACCTTGAATGTTAAATCCTAGTTAGCCCCATTGAGCCTTAAGCCTATTCTTTGATAGTTACAACATAAGCTTAATCCTTTTCTTTCATTAGCCGTGAATTTGATCCAAAACTCCTAAGCGCTTAAGTGAAAAATTCCAAAGAGTGAAGGAGTGAGAAGTGTGAAACAGAAGGAAAAGTGGAAGTGTGAAAGTTAAGAAAAGGACAAAGGTGCACTTATTTGAAAATGATTGATTATTAGTAGAGAGTACGAAAGTAAATGAAAAATTTACTTAAATACGCTTTACTAGTAAGATGAGTGTGCTTAAAGAAATGGAAAAAAAAAGAGAAAATTCAAGAGTGAGAAGAATAAGGAAGAAGTATAGAGGAGATGTCTTTAATGAATGTGGATGTATTAAAAGCGCTTGGGGGAAGATAGTCACTATTACTGGCCAGAATAGTATCTACCCGTCCCTTAGCTTACATTACAACCCATTAAGTCCTACTTGATCTTACGTTCATACATCCTTAAATTAGTGGAGTAAACACTAAGGGCAAGATTATGGTTCACTACATGATGCATGTGAATTCTTTGAGAGAGTGACCGTAATTTTATTCATATACCCATACCTTTTGTGATTTGAAATTCTTTTGAAGTAAAAATAGGGTAACTCTCTTGTGTTGTGAGGGCACATGTTTAATGAGAGATAACATTCATGTGGATTTCTTGATCGGTTGATTTGCACGAGTTTGCTAAGATTGCGAGTCGATTCTTGAGGTTAGGAAGTCTTAACATAGTTGTATTTTATTTCATTTCAATGATTAAATCATGCATGCCCTATTTTTAACTTGCGATCTTAAATAATCATTATAGCCATATCTTGAATGTCTTGCCAAATTAGCTATGCGTGAGTCTTCAGTTACATGAGATGTGAAAGGGTTGTTCGAGGACGAACAAGGCTTTAAGTGTGGGGTAGGTGATCTTGTTCATAATTGCATGTCCAAGTGATACTTTATTACCTAATTTGGACTTGTTTATCTACTTTTATGTGTACATTCTCATGTGGTTTTTATGTAAATGTGGATTTATACTAACCAACATGATTAGTTATTATTTTTGCAGTTAGAATGAATTTTGGAAACTAATCTACAAGTTGGTGAAGTGGAGGAATGGACTCGGAAGCAAAACCCGGAAGTTGGCAAGAAAATGCTGAAAACTTGATGCTCCGCGATAGAGGCCGTGTCACGCCACCATCGTGGAGGCATTCTGCCTAGAGTGGAATTTGAGTTGAATTCCAGTGAAGGTGCGCGATGGCATCATGTCACGGAGCCTATGCTCCGCATTAACTTCCGTGACACGGTGGAAAGACTTAGCTGCACACCCGAATTCCAGTGAAGGTGCGCGACACGTCTGTGGCACGGAGCTGAGGCTTCGCGATACCCTCCGTGCCACTCTGAGGATAATAATCCGCCATTCAAGTTCCAGTGAAGCTCCGCGACAGGGCCGTGGCACATAGCTGAGGCTCCGCGATATCCTCCGTGCCACGTTGCCAGTTTATTCTGGGAAATTTCTCACTTGTATAAATAGCACACTTAGGTTTTATTTTAAGATATCTGACATTTTCAAGCTAGAACGTGGGTATCAAGCAGTTGAGCTGAAGAAGTTCTAGGGTTAATTCTCTTCCTTTTTCTCTTAAATTTCAATTGCTTGTATGATTTCTACTTGTTTGAAGATGTTTAATCATCAAATGAGTGGCTAATTCACCTTTGGTTGAGGTTGAGGATGATTGCAGTAGTATGTAATTGATGTTATTTCTGTTTTTATCTTCTCTACAACGGTTGTTCTACTAATTCTTGTTTTCACTACATTAATGCTTCGCCATTGTTAATGTGTATCCTAGAATTCCAGTTTTATTTTCGAAAGGAAGATTAATTGGATAGGTGTGAATTGGTAGGATATGTTCTTGTCTTTGTTGAGAAATTAAGAGAAGATTAATGTTCAGAATAGAAATATATCTGTAATGTCATATTTGGTCATCTATGGAATTTGTTGTGTATTGCTAGAATATGAGGTTTTTGCATCACAGAAATGTGTAATGTAAGTCTCATGATTCTTTAATTAGAGAGGAGTTCGAAAGACCCAATCCATTGGTTAATAATTCCTGACTAACAACCGAAGAGAAGTGTTGACTGCAATTTAATCAATAAATTACATATCTGCATGTTTTGCCTTAACCTCAGCTTGTTCGTGCTATTGTTCAGATTATAATTTACAATCTTTTTACTTAAAGTTACAATAACTATTATTCTTGAAAAATCACCATTTATTTTGGTTGTCTGCTTGTATAAAGAAGTGTGTATACTAAACACTTAAAGAAAAATTACTGCCACATTACAGTCCCTGTGGGGTCGATACCTGGCTTGAAATAAAGCCACATTATTACTTGTACGACCACGTGCACATGCGTGTAATTAGGAGTGAACACAGACTAAAGGTTCTTGAGCAATTGGCTTCATCAAACCTCTCTTTCAACTCTTCCCAAACAGCAGATGTACAAGAGGCATGATCCCACAGCTCCTCCCCAAACTTCTCTTTTTTGTACTTACCATTAACAATTCTGAACTTACTCCTACCCAACAGAGCTACACGCATGGACCTACTCCACACAGCATAGTTCTCAGGATCAGTCCACTGAATAGAGATTAGGGAGATGTCACTTACATCAGAGGCATGTAGGAGGAGAGGGTGACTGCCATCAATGACTGTGTTGATACTCCGCTGTCCACCTTGGCCATTTTCAGCAGTTTGATTTACATAGTTTGCCATTGAGACACTCAGAAATGTTGAAGTAAAGAAGCAGAGAGAAAAAGATATTCAACTGTCTTAGAAATCTTGGTAAGAGGTTTTGTACCATAGAGTTTTCAACTTGAAGAACTCAATGGCTCTGATACAACGACCTAAATCTTTATGTGATGAACTCTTGAGAGAGTACTGATCAAGATATTATGAACAAGAAAGAAAAAAAAGAAGAAGCCAGAAAGCATGAAAGTTATAGCAGAGAAAGGAGTGAATTCAATATAGAATAGAGTATATTTCATAGAATCAATATTCACTCTACTTCACTTCATATACAATGAAAGTGATAGATATTTATAGTTGTAATCTAGCTTTTAGAGTATTTGTGAACCGTTATATTCTCATCATAATGAGATCTAAGTTTGTTGTATGACTGCTTAGTTAATAACTTTGTTAACTAACTTTAACGGCCACTAACTAACTGAAACCTAATTGCTTCTAACTAACTTTCCAATCCTTCAACTTCTTTCTTTAATATTAATTATTTATTTTAAAATAAAATAAAAAAATAAAAACATAACTTATTTTGAAATTGACAAAGTAATCTTCCTGACCAACTCATTATTTGCAAATTGGCAATACTCCTCGCGGTCCGTCATATTAAATCTGTGGGACAATTAATGTGGTTAAACTATGTGACGCCTTAAAAAAGAAACATTTATTACCGTTTCAAGTTTCATTGTTAGTAGCACCGGTCTTTTTTTTACTTGATAAATTTTAATTAAGTGAAACATTTTAAAATATACAAAAGATAATTTAGTCATATAAATAACGAATAATGTAGTCATGCATATTAATAACTAAAGTTATTAAATTTTTTTTAAAAAAATATTATGAACATGAGAGTATAGCATAGTCGATTTCTTTTTTCTAAAAGAAAAAGCCCTTCAAAAATTTGCGTTCGTAACTTTATGCCAAGCGAATACAATAATTTACTTTTTTTAAAAAAATATTTTTAATTTGGACATATTCTTATAAGAAAATTATTTATTTTTAAAGTTAGAATATATTTTTATTAATTTAATTTTTATAAATATCTTTAAAAAATATAATTATTTAGTAGTCTCTGATTATGTAATTTTTTTTATTTAAATAAAATAAAATATAAAAATTATCATTAGTATCGTTCTAATTATATAAAATATTATTTACTTTAAAATAAAATTTAAAAATATAAGTATCATTGATTTTAATATGAAGAGAGTATTCTCTTGTAAAAAGTGAAAGAATAAAATTCGCTTTGTGCTCGTTGTGCGACTGAGTAAGACCGGGGATCAATTCCAAAGAAAAAGACACTTTTTTTTGGTCAAAGAAAAGGACTTTTTAGTCTGTGCAGACCGCCGTGCGAGTGACACAGGGAGATACACGCGTCGGTATCTTCCGGTAATCGTCTGGGGAGGATCGGCGATATTAGTCATTTAGCGGAAAAGTTGAAATGTGGTTGGCACATCATTAGACACTGTAGTATTAGACTTCACCTCACTGGCTGGGCTTTCCTGTTCAGTTTACTTTTCTCTCTCTCTCTGTTCTTTCCCTTTTCATGGGACATGATTATTGTTTTATTTCATTTTTATATTTTTATGTGCAGTTAATTTCTTGAATACTTTTAGGGGTCGTGCATGTACTCCCTGATTAGAGTTACGTGTATATATATATATATATATATATATTAGTTAACTATGCTAGAAATTTTATCCAAGATTTAGGAAAGGTAGCAGGACCGTTGTATGCAAAGACCGGAAGTAAAAGACAAAAACACTTTAATACTGAAGATATAAAGCTAGTACAACAGATTAAAGAAAAAATAAAAAATATACCTGATCTAAATATACCTTTAGAATCAGATTACTTAATTATAGAAATAGACGGGAGTAATTTAGGTTGGGGAGCTGTATTAAAAGCAAGACCTAACAAATATAGTAATAAAACAGAAGAAAAAAATATGTGGATATGCTAGCGGAAAATATAAAGAAAAAGGTAACATGAGTAGTATAGACGCAGAAGTATTAGCTATAATATACGGTTTAAATAGCTTTAAACTATATATTCTAAACAAACCAGAAATAAAGGTAAGAACAGACTGCGAAGCCATAGTAAAATTTCATCAAAAGATAGAACAAAAGAATAGCAGTAAAAGAAGATGGCTAAATTTCATAGATACTATATCAATTTATCCTAGAATAATATTTGAATATATAAAAGGCAAAGATAATAATTTAGCAGACCAGTTAAGTAGATTAAATTTACAAATGATTTAATCAGTTATTTTCTTTCAGAATGAGACCGGCTGGAGACATTCACCAACTTAGACCACAAATGACGCCTGAGACATCAGACAAAGGCAAGGGTCAAAACTCTGCCACAGAATATATATATATATATATATATATATGAATTAGTTAGGAAGAAATTTATGTATTATTTTAGGTAATAATTAGTTATATAGGGTTTAGTTATTTATATATAACTTATTTCACCCTCTTTCAGAATAAAATAATATATAGATTCTCTAATAATTTTAGTTATGTAGATTTCTAAATTGCAAATCAAATACTTTATTAATTTATACATGAAGAACTTATCTTCTTACTAGTTATTAAATATAGTATTATTTATATAAAATTTAATATCTATATAACTTACATCCAAATCAGCTGCCAAATTACCTTTTTAAGGGATTTTAAAATGATAAAAAAAAGTTATGAAAGTGACAAGTAACTGTTAAACCTATTCTTTTCTTTTATACAGCGTACTGTCCAAATTTTCATAAATTTTAGATGAGTTAGGCGCACATATCCTCATAATAAATTTGTTAATTTGAATGTGTTCTAAGCACTCAAAGAGCCAAAATTTTTTGAGCAACTACGTAAAAAGACAGATTGCAGAATGTAAATCAATACAATTGTTTAACACGGGAAACTCCATTCCCTAAGAAGTCAAAAATCACAATCCAACTCTCCACTATAAGTTTAGGTTTATAACTGCGTAATTAACACCTAAGGAATTGTTTCTAACAGTTTCATCTTCTCTACCCTCTTTATCTTTTATAACTCAAGGCAATACCTACTACAATCTAAAAGAATGTAATCAAGCTTCTACCTATAACAATCCTCATGGTCGTTTTGAGTTTTCTGCTTTTTCTTTCTATTTTGACTCTTCCTTTATTTTGAGTATGTGATTTGTAATTTACAGGATGAATGACATGATTTTCGAGGTGATTAGATGAATTTCAGAGAAATTTTTCGATTTTGAAAGTTTTATTTTCGAAAAATTTGGTCAAAGTCAATATTTTGGGGCAACGAAGTCGGATTCGAGTTCTGACAGTTTATTTAGTCTAGAGGGTGATTTCAGACTTAGTTAGGTGATTTGCATGAATCCCAGGGGTTCGATATTGATTTAGACTATTGAGTTGGTTTCTAATTTTCTTAAAGATTAGAGTTGATCATTATCAATATTTGATCAAAATGACCTTAAATTAGTGATTTAATTATTCTAACAGGTCCAGAATATTCTCTATGATCAATATGCATATTTAGTTTCTCTCCGGAAGATTTTAAATGATTTTCGAAGGTCCATTCGGCGTTATGATTGAAGTTGGATTCGCTGGTTCTGGTGCCAGTGAATTCCTTCTTCGCTCCCTTCCCTCTGTTGGAATTATATTTGACCCTACTCACCAGTGTTCACTTGTATTTTTGTGATTCATCCAACTATTATTGATTATAGTTGATGAAAATTAATAATGGAAATTTATTCAAATTAGATTTCTCAATTATTGTGAGCAGAGGGGAGAGTTCAGGTCGGTCAAATTGATATTTTATTTTTGCTCAAAACAAATAGTAATTGGCTAACGAGTGACTAACAGTGGAAAAATGTTGATATTTCAGAAACCCTTGTTTGATTTCTTGGACATTCACATATGGTTTATGTACATTAAAAAGCAAACTGAGTAGTCAATGTAGAAGATAGAATTTGTAGAGAAAAAGGAAAAACAATTTTGGCTGTATTATCACTAGGGTGTCATCATGACTATATATGACAGGTATATTCACTTCACAACATTAAAAATAAAACCAAGCAAAGAAGAATTTTGAAAAGAAACTCTTATCCATTAATAATTGGGCATCACAATATTTTTCAAAGCACCAATTGACATCCAGACACTCTCTTCATACCAAGTCTACTTACGTAATTTTTGTTACAAAGGCAGATTTTATTGAAAAATAAAACATACTAATAATTATGGTAAATTTAGTCTAGCTCTAGCTCTAGCAAGTTTGAGGACTTGCTGAAAATGATGGGCCGTATCTGGTGGATGGGCCTCAATTACGGGCCTCTCCGGCAACACCCACTGCCCCTCGGCAGTTCTCTCCATGCCTTTGTTCTCATCTTGCCACCAAAATGGCGGCACGCCATAGTCCTCCTTCAAGAAACTCGAATCCTTGTTGACGAGAGCGACATCCCTCCCAGTGGCGGAGCGAAACGCGCGGGCCTTGCCGTGGTAGCCATCGACGAGGTGTAAATGGGCCTCAAGATTGTGTGCACAGCCCAAATCACTATTGGGCTTGAGAAAAGGAGAGCGATAATGGTCCAATGCTAACTCCACCCCTACATGAGCATAACTCCAAGGAAATGAGAATTTCTCTTCCAACTGCTTTTGGAATTGAAATTTCTCATTAGTAATAATCCCAGGCACTGTTGGCACCTTATCATGCACATTTATCACTCTCAAAGCTCTAATCCCAAGCTCATCACACCTTTCTTTAAAATTAAGATTTCCAACCCTAGGGCCAGCAAATGAGAAAACAGTGATAGGAATTCTTTTAGTGATGGAATTACCACTACGTAAAATGTTCAATTTCATCTCAGCTATATCATAAGCACTTAACAAAGCTAATGCTGCACCAAGACTATGCCCTGTGATAGTAATACTTAGCTCTTCGCCTTCGTACTTCTCGATTAACCGATTAATCTCGGCTAAAATTTGTTCACGAGCCGAAAATGAAGAATAGTGACAATGCTTTTCTTTCATAGTGTACAAATCGAAGAACCCCTTCTCGATCTTGATGTTAGGATCATCGCGAAAATGAGCCGGGTGCAAAATGTCTTTGAGGTCATGGATCCATTCTAGGTACGTCACCGTGCCACGCCATGCAACGACAATGTCACGACGCCCTAGCCGTTTAATTTCTTCGGGATCTGTTGACACAGCTACATAGCCCATCCAATTCGCGTGTTGGCTCCAAATGTTACTCATTTTCGACTTGTGGAAGAAATTAGGCAGGTTGATATTTGAAGTTGCATACAAATATCTTCTCATTTCATACCCTTTTTTCACCATGTTGACCTTCTCAAAGAAGTGTGATGGTTGATACTTGCAAGTCCCACAATATTTAGAATGAGGATCATAGTCAAACGAGTCATAACAAGATTGGGCAAATTCACCATAACGAATAATTTCTTTTCTTAAATGAGAGTCCATAGGGTCAAGTAAGCCTTCCCAATTGTTGCATCCTTGGATTTCTCTCCACATCTCATGAAGGGGTTTTTTCTCTTCTTCATATCCTCGGGTTTCAATGTCCTCTATATCTGAAAGGCATGAAGATTTCAAAGATAGTTTTGGTGAAAGTCTTTTGCTTGGGAAAGAGAGGTTCTTAGCTCTGACTGTGTTCCATAATGGAAAAACTTCTCGGAAAATATGGTTTCTCTTTTGTTTGGGATTGGTGAGAGATAATTGAAAGGAAGCCATCATGAATATTGATGGGAAACTTCTTTTCTTAGGTTTGTTATCATATATTCCAAGTGATAAGTTTGGGGGTAAGAGATGAAGTACAAGAGGGCTTTAATTTCTTTTGAGTGTGATGGTATGGAAAAAATGCTTTATTACAAAATATGTCTTACTTATTTTCAAGAGAATTAGTTTTGTAGTACTTTGTGAACGTGCTTTTATTTTTTATTTTTTTAAAAGAGACCTTTATAACATATGAGACATATTTATTTTTAAATATATGAAATTTGAAAATGGTTAATTTTTTTTAAAAAAATTAATTTGTAAATAGTCATAAAAATTATTTTTCTTATTTTTTAATGTTATTTTGGTGGTAATAATTAAATAAAAAATTAATTTCTCAAAACTATTTACATATATCTGAGAAAACACAATAAGTAGTGTAGAGTTGGTTGATGCTGGTCAGGGTGGGTTGGGGTCGACGGAGGACACAGGGGAAGTAGGGGTTTGGCGATTGGGGTTGGATTGGATATTGGGGGTAGCTGTAACATATCACTTATGCTCTATTTTTATTTTTATAAGAAAATTATATTTTTTATTTAAGACACTTAATTTTTTACAGAAAATATTTGAATCAATTAAGAATATCAAAAATGTTTTCCACCCTATCAAATACACCGTGTTTCCAAATATGTTCGTATAGCAATGGAGTATATTTGAACAACATTGCTAAATAAAGCGTTATGAAATAGACATCCAACAACCAGCACCAATAATACATGTTACAATGAAGGTCGATATCTTAATTAAATTGCACTCGCTTCATTTTTAAATAAATAATATTTTTAATTTAAATATATTTTTTAAATAAATATTTATTTTTAAAAAGTAATGTATTGTATTAATTTACTTTTATAATTTTATAATAATTTTTTGATTATTTAAAAAATTTTAATTAAAATAAAATTTAAAAAATATTATTAATATTTTTTAATTAGATAAAAAATAATTTAATTTAAAATAAATAAAAATAACATTTCTTTTGAAATGAAGAAAATAGAAAACTACTTGAGAATTTACGACCAAAGGAAAAGAGTTGTGCAAATGGGGAAATTAAAGGAAAACGACAAAAACGTGTGGCCGGGGTATGAAAGAGATGTTGCTAACATGGTGTAGATTTTATTAGTATTGACAACTGTCCACTCCATTGACTGCGAAAGATAGCAATAATCATTAAAAAGGGAAAAAGCAAGGCATTATTATACTACTTTAATAGAGAAATAGTGTTTACACGTGGATATAGGTCGGGATGGAGTTGGAAATTTTAATATAGTGAGTTTTAGCTACAATTTGTTTTATTATTGAGTTTTAAATAGATTTTTATATATATTAAATAAATTTTAATATAAATATTAAATTTAAATTTAAATTATCAACTTCTATTGAATTTTTTATTCTGATCATAATCCTGTAGTTGACGATTTGTTGATCGAATTTGCATATTACCCACAAATCTCAATATCTTAATACGTAGATTATCCAAAAATCTTAAAATTTGGTGATGAATGGAGCCGGATCAGTCATGTAAAGGAAAACTGTGCTACTAAATTAAAAATAAACCAACATGCAATAAAAAAGAATAGAGCATGTAATACATAGGTGATTAATGCTCGTAATTTTTTACCTTGGCAGACGGACAGTATAATTTAACTTGTTAAGTATATACTAAGAAGCAAATGAGATCTCATGCATTTTAATAATTTTTTTTAAAATGATCTTTAAAAAAATTTTATATATAAAAATAATAATTTATTATAAAAATGCTATAAAATTAAAAAAAAAATTATCAAAAACTATCTCCCCAATAACAACTACCTGCTCTTTCTTCTTATAGTCCCACGGGGAGAGGGGGGGGGGGGTATCATTAGTACAGTGGCAGCAGTGTACTTGTTTTTTCATTCGGTACAGGCTTCCACTTGGGATCGTTTGGTAAAAAAAAGTTAGATAGAAAGTAGTAAAGTAGAAATTAATTATGGAGAAATTGTAATATAGAAATTATTAATGTAGAAATTATTATGTAGTAGTGATTATTTCTTGTTAGATATTTGGTATGTTGTATGTATTTTGTATATATTTTGACGTGAATTTTCTGATAAAATAATTTTTATCTTTCTTTTTTATATAATCTTCAACATTGTTATGATTTATGATGACTAAAAATAAAGTTAAACATGATTTAAAAAAAGATTCTGATTTTTAATTTTAACGATGTAACAATAAAAGTATTAAAAATATGACTGAAATGTTTTTTACACACTTAATCTCAAACAGTTTTTTATTTTAGCCATAAAACTTTAATTCATTATCAGCAATTAAGTTGCTTGATTTAAACTACCTTGAGCTATTTTTTAACCTTCCTTTACCATTGACTCTAATATCACATTTTGGTTCAAAATAACAGGTTCTCATGCTAAAGTTACACAACTTAAAATTGTGATTTTTGGACAGCAATAGTAGTCGGAATGTAGTCGGCAAATACGAATTTCCAACACCCTTTCAACTGTTGTTGTGAAGTCGAAAAATGGCTTATCAAGGATTGTTTCCGACTACAGTATTCGTATCTATTCTGTTACACCCCGTAAGTTCCTATCGTTTAACTGACGAGTGCATACGTATGTTGAGGGTTTTGGAGTATGATGCATGCGAGGGAGAGCTCGGGAGTAAAAACGCGGGAACGGTGTCGAGCGAGCAGGAGGTCGAAGCCATAGGCAAGGCGCAAGGAGCGGTGCATCGCGCCCATGGGTCGGCGCGATGGGTGGCGCGTCGCGCCTCCCCCTCCACCGCCTCCTATATATTTATATATATATACACACATATACATATATATGTTTCAAGTATAACTTCATTTTATTTGAATTAAATTCCAAATCAGACCCACGACCCTACAACACTTCCCTCTCAACTTTTCATCGGTCTTTCACCGGATTACGCCGTTAAACTCCGTTCAAACGCAAATTCGTCTTGGATATCGAGTTTTAGGCCTATGAAGAGCATTTCTGTGAAGTTATTTGGAAATTCGCTCGAAGTATTCGAACCCCACCAAGAAAAAGTTGTAGAAATCACTTCTAATTGAGTCCTAAGCAGCTGTAAGTGATAGGTAAGCATTTATACCTTCGAAACTCTCGGAAATTTGTGAATATTTGGCTGAATTGAACGAAGTTGAGTTATAGTTTATATTATTGAAAGATATCGTTATTTACTGTGTCTTAGTACTGAAATAACCTTATTCTCTCAACATAAGGTTGCAATTGAGTTGAATTATCAACTACAGGTTGGAACCTCTTGGATAAACGAGAATCGGCATGCGGGGTATGTTAAGGCTAACCTCTTCGGCAAGTTATTCCTATCATATAGTGATACGACCTATGCCTTTGAAAGTAGATAATGATCATATATGTTGTGATTAGCTGCTGTACGTAGATGATGATATTATATGTTATGAATAGCTGCTACGAGACGTATTAAGGTTATATCATAGTATCCCTCATGGGGAAAGAGTAGGTTAAGTGTGACTTACGCTAGGAGCGTCATAGAGACTCCCCTATTCTTTTGTACATGGTATTTTTGGGATTCTGATGTCTGGTTGTCATGCCAAGGCCTTAGAAATTTATAGTTAGCTGATTGGGCCTGACTTGGTAGGGTTGAACAGCATAGGGCGTTTCCGGGTGATATAACTTTCAGTTTGACGCCTATATTTTTAGTAAAGCTCACCTAGAGGCTGTTGGCGTACCTTGACACCTCCAGGGCCAGAATTTGGATAGGGTGGTCTTACCTTCGAGTTGATGGCAACAGGGTTACCTAGTGAACTGAGCGACAACTTGCCATATGTTTGGCTACTATCAGTGACCGTTAGTTCCAACTGACTTAATGCTTGTCATACAGGTCACTTAGGAAACCACTTCAGTTGTTACAAGTCTGATAGACTAGTTAGCACCCTCCTTAGTAGTCAGATATGGAGCCAACGCCCCAGGCGACTCTTATAGATGCTCATGTACATGTGGCCGCATAGGGCTAGGTCCAGATATATCTGTCTGTGAGGCTATGAACTGCCCAGAGGAGCTATCCGAGATCTGGACAGACCAAGGTAGTGTCTAGGGGACTAGAACCTTAGTATCACAACCTCAGCTTCAGGTTAGGAGTTATAATAAGCTGCCTGTGGGAAGTTAGGGCTGACTGCTTAGGAGCATGTCCAATTAATAGAAGCCCTACAATTGTTCTAAGTGAATGAACTAAATAGTTGGTCGCCTACGACTTTGTTGTTCGCTTATGAACTATCAATGTCCCATCATGACCTTCATACTATTGCTTAGGTCACCCGGACCTCGTCCTCTCCCGTCTAAGTCGACGGAGGTTGTAATCACTACGAAGACACTCTGGTCAGGTGTAGGTACATGGGGTGTGCCTGTTGGCAGCTATATAGACTATTCTAGGGATGAGTAGTGGTCGCGTTAAGCCTGAGGTGAGTAACTAGATTTATCGATTGTAACATAGTGTCCCTAGTTGGGGTAGATCGTATTTTGTACTTCCTGTAACCATGAATAGCTAAGAGGCTGCTATTTGTACGAACTACTTATGGAGCTATAAATTTCTTATGGAGCTATGATGTTGCAAATGCTTATGGAGCGATGGATTGCTTATGGAGTTATTGAATCACTTACGGAGCCATTTATTATCTGTAAGGACTAAAGTAGAGCCTACGAGGCCATATTGAAGTCTATTCACTTATGGACTTCTTCTACGCCGTAGTGGCATTACAGACCCTTCGCAGAGCCTCGTGTGCTCGGGGTGCAGTCACAGGGGCGAAAAGGCTCGGACTCAGTTACAGGAGCCCAACAAGCTTTGATATAGTCTCAAGAGACCAGGTATGTTCATTTACAGTTACTTGCAAGGCCGTAGGGGTACCAATAGAGATATATAGACTGATTGGCGCCTGCCAGGGCTTATGGGTGCCCAGGTGGATTATCTCTGTGTTGATTGTACCTTCCAGGCTTATGGGGGTCATGTTAGGGTCTTATTTGCATACTTGCTTGCTAGATATAGCTTATGATCGTATAAATGCATAGCTTAAGCTCTTATTTGTATAGTTGTCTGATGCAGGCTATGGTTATGAATGCATACATGTTAACTTTACATGTTAATTTTTGTGCTTCTCGGTGATTACTTTCAATTCTTTATCAGTTTCTATTCATCTTTTTATTACTTCTTTACATATTCGGTACATATTGTACTGACGCCCACGCATGAGGCGCTGCATACTTGCCTACAGGTTTAGACAGATAGGTTTCGGGACCTCCTAGTAGCTATTCAGAGTCAGCAGATTGGCCAGCTCCTCATTCGGAGTTGCCAGGTTGTAGAGGTTTACCTAGCTTCTATTTGTATAGCATTAGGGTGGGTCGGGGGCCTGTCCCGACTAATATTTTCACTATTAGAAGCTTGCATACTACAGTCTTCAGTTAGTTGTTCGTGTTGGCCGTGTGGGGCCTATATTTGTTGTATTTTGTATGTGCGCCCTGGGGCCTAGTGTAGCTTACAATTAGCAGTCTTGTCATCTGTAGTTGGTGTATGACTGCCTGTCTTTCTATCTGTTATGACTAGACAACATGGGGGTCTTGTCGGCCCGCATAAGATCCCTTTATTATTATGTTACTCGGTTAGCTATTTTCCTTTACAGGTTTGCTATGTGGCCTTTATTGGCCGATGTTGTATTTACAGCCGAGATATAACTGTTTGTTAGCACCAGAGATGCATATGTCCAGCCAGGTCCCAATGTGGCACTAGGTACCATTCAAGCCTCCCAAGGTGGGGCGTGACATATTCGGACTATTGTAGTCGAATTATGTTAAATAAGAAATGGCCAAAGAAATTTAAGTATTCCACCTACAATGGTCTGAATAAAATAAAATAATTATTTAATAAATATAAATATTTTGACTACTGTTTTCGGCATACTTAAATTATCAAATTATTATTTTATCAATTACTCGCCTACAGTAGTTGGGATTATTCAAATTATTAGTTATTTTTAATTTAGTATTCAGACAACTATAGTAAAAAAATTTAATTTCTGGAAGTTTTTTTATGTAGGTTTCGATTACGGTAGTTAGAATTTTAAATATTTTGAAAAATATATATGTTATTTCGACTACTGTAGTTGGAAATTTCACAAAATTTTTGATAGAAACTGTTGTTTTATTAGCTTCTCCTACTGTCGATTTACAAATAGAAAATCAAAACCTAAGAAACCAACCAAACAACTAAAGCAACCAATCAAATAATTAAACTTAAACTTAATATTAAACTTCTCAAACAATCAATCAAATAACTAAATTTAAACTAAACATCTCAAACAACCAATTAAACATAAAGATAGTCTAAACACTTAAGCACTTAAAACATCCCAAACAAACATCAATTCAAAATGGTTAAACATCCAAACCAACAATCAAGAGAAACTTCGAGTTTAAATGTCACAATCCAAAACAATAAGCAACAACAACTACAATCTAATCCTTATTGGATTCAGTCTCTTCCTCTTCATCAGATACTTGAGGCGTGTGCTTCTTCATAAACTTCTCAAATTTAGAAAACCTAGTTGATGTGTCGGGAGTTTGCGACATATCTGTACTTCTTTTCATGAAGTTTTACATGCTCTTAAGTATTAATTTAATTCAAAATAACTCTAGTTTGCTAAATTTCAGGAAACCAACAAGTTGACAAAAGGAGGCCTGGAAAATTGTTGAAGTTTGTCAAAAATGGAGCAAGATATGAACCGTCTTTTCAATAGACGGTCCGTACCTTCAAACGCTTTGTGAAATCCTTGTGATCCAGAGACCACACCCAAGTGGTATGCACTCGATGGCTCAAGATGCGGTACATCTTCTTAAAAGACGGTCCACCAACCAAAAGATGAATTGACGTCAGGGAAAATGTTGAAGCAGTTAGCAGAGCAAAGTGCGGACTGTCTTTTTAAAAGGCAGTCCATCAATCAAAAGATGGACAAGGCCGAATAGAACCCTACAATAAAAGTGATGGTTCAATAAGCAGACCTCTTTTCAAAAGACGGTCCATCTCTGCACAACTGAAATCCTCGATTTTAAATTAAATTGGGATTTTAGAGACTTAATATAAATAGTTCTTTTGGTTCTTTTTTGTAAAGGAGATCAGAATAATATTAGAGTAGATTCTTAGAGATAGTTTGCCATTTTTCTTACATAGATATAGCTTTGTAATTGAAGTTGAAGATCAAGTTGTTCAATTCAAGTTTTCTTCTCTCATCATTGGTTTTTGTGTAAGAATATCTAGTTACTTGCTTTCTTCTTCTTCATTTTCTATAGGTAACTAAGCTCAGATCTAGGACTGTGAATCCAATGGGTTTGTGAACCCTAATTATCTCAATTGGGTGAAATTGATTATAGGCTTGAGAATATTTAATTGATCTAAGGTTTGTAAAGTGTGATTGGTGATAAAAGTCATTCAATTTATTATACTTGAAAGAGCCATGTTAGGCTTGGGTAGTATCAATCAACAATAACCAAAGGTCTAATCCTTGTTTAATGTATTCACCTAGACATAGGAGGAATTCAATTGGCAAAATGCAATCGGGTCGAATGGAGTTCTCTTCAATTTAAAAAAATTAATGTAGATTGACACCACTTGAATTATTGAAAGACACCTATTGGTTGCCTAAGCTGATTGCTTGCATATTCACCAGAAGGCCATTTTCAATTTTCCTTTTTGAGTGATTTAGGGGGATCAACCCTATTTTGGGGATACTTTTCTAGTTTTTTATTATATTGATTTACAACTTGAAGTATTTACATTCTTAATTATATTCTCTCTTTTCCCTAACTGATAACGCCCAAAATATATTTCTCATGCAAAAAGTATAAACAGTTACTATATCAAAATAAATATCCCGACGGATGTCGGAGTCGAATCCCACAGGGACTAGTGAATGAAAGTTACGAGTGTCGGTTGAGAAGTTGAATTTAGCTTGCACCACTTAGGATAACATAGAAATAAACAGGTTGGGGGAGATTAAAATTTGCAATAGAATATAATTTCTAATTTGGCTGACTACAATAGCAAAATTACTAAGGTTGTTGACAAGAATGTGAAAGACTAGAGGTATGGTGTTGATGATATGCTAACTAAATAGGGTCATGCTAGGTCATCTCATAAGTTCAATTGGTATGAATAATCTCGGGAAAATGGTATTTAATGTTTTTCAGCCTTATAAATACCTCTTGCTAGAGTTCTTTCAAACCTTTAGACACCATTAACTCAACCCGATCAGATTTGGATTAATAGCTACACTAGTTTTTAGATATTAGCTATTAATTAGGAGTGAGAATGTAATTTTGGCTATTTCTAGCCCAATTTCACAATCTATCATCCATACCCACCATTAAATTCTCTCTCAATACTTAATTCCTCTTTTACAAGCAATAATCAAGTAAGAAAAATTAGACCCACATCAATATTAATGGATCTTCAATTATAGATTGGAGAGAATCTAACAGATTTACACTTAGTCAAACAATATTGAGATGACTCTAGCAATACCCACTCTAATTAAGCATTCATCATCACACACCTCTAGTTAATGATTTAGCTACTCATAATTAAGAAATTCAAAAGAACATTCAACAATAAACTCATTGAATTCAATAATAAGAGTAGCAAAATCAAGTTCAACAAGTAGTCTTCAACAATGGCAGTACCTTTCTATCAAGAAGGAGAAGAAGAAAAGGATAATAGTTCTTTTCAAATTTCACCAATCAAATTCTCCCTTTCTTCTCTTCCAAGAGAATATTCTAAAAGCTAGAAGTTGAAAGCTAATGAGCACACAATACTTTTTCTAGAATATATCCAAAAAATGGGGTATCTTCTCTCTCTTTTCCCGTGCTGGACATTTTTGCTCCTGATCAGCATTCTGGCACCGGTGGAAGTACCGGCGGTTCGCCGGTTGCAATCCGCGAGCTACTGGCTACACTATTTGCGCCTTCAATGAATTTCAGTAACCATCAATGGTTCCTTCGGCGTTTTGCCGATCTCCATCCGTGCACCGCCGATTCTTTGCTCTTCAATCCAGCAAGTTCAGGTGTCATTCGGTAACTGGACAGGTGAGTCATCGATGAAAACTCGCGTTCGCCGGTGGCTTTGTTTCCCAGAGGCAGTGGTTATCATCTTTTGATCGGCGTTTCACTAGTCTTCTTTGGTGGAGCGCTGAATTTCATTCTACTTTCTTCTTTTTGCTCCATTTCCTGCTCTTTTCTTCACATTAGACTTCTACACACAACAAAGAGAAAAAAGGGCATAAAATCCACATACAAAACTCAAAAACTAAGCAAAAACTCAAGCTTATTACCCTAATGAGTTGGTCAATTACCAACTCATCACTAACTTGAATAGAACTTCAAATCATAAATCATATTTGAAATAGCTTGATAGTTTTGGCCTAATAAAATCTCTACGAATATGATTACTAATCTAAAAATAGATAATTATACTATATCGATTGCATACACACTCACTAGTTGAGGTGGATCAAGGGAGATATTGTTACTAGTGTCACGCCCCAAATCTGGGAAGGTGCAACTGGCACTTGGTGCCTACTTGATCGAGCAAATAAACTATAACTCAGTTGTCATCATGACATTTGGACCATTAAGACCACAATCATAACCTACTGGATAATAAGAAAATATGTGGAACAACAAGGTCACAACAACAGAATAATAAGAATAGGGCCGACAAGGCCACAACTCAACAACATCAAGGAAAAAGCAACCTAACAAAGCTGCAATACAACTATATGAATGCAAAAGGACGACAAGGCCATAAATTGTATTTACAACCCATAACCAGTCCATAAAGCCTTTACAGAGTACAATACTGATGTTCGAGATAGAGCCCCGACCTAGCCACCATTTGTACACAAAACTTAATGAAATGCAAAACTAGTGTCTAGAAAAGTTTTCTAGAAAGAAAGAAGCATACCAAATCAATATTTGAACTCAATAAGCTCCAACTATAGAGGGAGATCAGGGCCTTTATCTGTACCTGCAACATGAATTCAGTGTCCTCGGGTGAAGGGACGTTAGAATAAATGATATATCTTAGTATTTAAGGTATAAAAAAGATAATCATAAGCCAATAACAATAGAATAACTGAATCAAGTCAAATAAGATAGAGTAAGAAAGAGACAACCTGTAACACTGTAACATGTAACTCTATAGGCATGCATGAATGCGTAAAAAGGTACATAATGCCCGTATGTAGGAGTGCTCCGATACTGTGATCGGAAATAGTAACGTATATACATTATCATCATCACCTGTGTATATATATATATATATATATATATATATATATATATATATATATATATCCAATAGGGTCCTTCCCTCCATTTATAGCTCAGAGGTCAATGCATGTGCCATGACATAAAAAATGCATCAACTTTGAAGATATACTATACTTGTGACTCTTTCGTAACTCGTGAAATAATCATAATTATAAATATATGATGTGAACATGAGTATGAGACTTTTGATAGAATAAGGACCATATGAGAGTAAGAGAATAACATAAGAATGGTTCTATAGTGTTTTAGAGTTATACTATACGTTAAGAATGAATACACTTTGGATGTTAATGTAACTAGATTATGGATGTGGGGTTCTCTTATAGATTAAAATTTCCATGCTAATGTTGATCTAACTTAGTTTTTTAGCAGTTAATAACCAATGAGCTCTTTGTAGGGTCTTCTTAACAAATTATTAACATCATACCTTCTAATTTATACAATTCATTTCAGCAATAATTCAACAATTTTTGAGTACAAGGTAAAAAGTAAGACAAGTATGATATAGGAAGAAGTAAGAAGAGTTCGAAGGAGCAATAGGATTTACAGCATTTATGTGAGATATAAAACAAATAACCATTAATGCCCTTCTCAAGGGTTTTTTTAATTTCCATACTTAAACCAACCAAGCCTTTCAACTTATAATTCCCTTTCCGATAACACAATTCAATATGCATATTCTCAAGAACAATAGCATATCAACTTTGATAGCATAAACAACTTATAACAACAGTACTTCAATCTTAAGAAAGATCTAAAAATAATTTTATATACAACTAGGAATAAGATTTATTCAATGATAGATACTGAACATGGAATTCGTGCGTATTTAAGAAAAAGGTAGTGCCTTACATACCTCGTTATCGAGTCAATTCAGCATAATCAACTACAATTCTTGATATGGCATGATAAATCTTCAATCTCCAACCAATACAACTCTCACACCCTTCCAAAACAACCTTAATCAACCACATCGAAGGAAACAAGTCTCGACAAATTCAACTTCCCAATAAGGTATAAGAATCGTGAATTAGATGCTAAAGTGATGGTAAGGTTCTTGTGTTCAACAATGGAAATAGTAACTTTTCATATTTTTCCACTTCACCACCATGCCTAATCCACGTCAAAATCAACAAAATAAGTCCACCACGAAGATCTCCATGATCTTATCAACCTAATTCTAACTTTAATTAATGTTTGGTGGATGTTTTGATATTGTTTTCTCCTTCAATAACAGACAAGAACCCTAAGTAAAATTAAGATAATGAGCTGGCAATAGCACGGAATTATAGTGTTGAAAAGATGAATCTTTGGGCTGGGTTTTGCCTTATAAAGGCGCCGAACCTGCCCTAATAACCCGTGACCTGTTTCTTTTTGGACAGTCTGCGATAAAATAATCATTACCTTTTACTATGATGTCGGATTGATAAATGATTTGATATTCTAAAAAGTAGACTCAGTGACCTTTGATTTGAAGGTAGTAGACCCCCCTACCTCCTTATATATTTAGAGATATGCTCATCTCAAATTACACCACATACGAGATTATTTGAAATATTTTTCTATAATAAAACCATGAATTAGAACTTTGTTACCAAGCTTCATTTTGAATAAAAATTTAGTTTAATTCTTTAACCACCTTCATATATATATTTTAAGATATGAGCACCCATTTAAAATTTTATCCTCCTGATATCTCATCATCGGACAACATAAATCAAAAAAGATTCGACTCGTGTGTCTTCAACCTAGAGGATTAGTCATTTTAAAATATATGGCGTGTTACATCTTTTCCCCCTACCCCCACCCCAGGATCATTTGTCCTTGAATGATGGTAGTGCTTATAAAATTGATCCCTTCGGATTTTCTTAAAATTTCAGCAGAGTGCCCTCTACAAATTAGATTATCAAAAAATCTAAAAATCATCAAAAACCAACCTATACGCCTCACAGGGTGATACAAACTTAATATCCGGATAATTTAATCAAACTAAAATAGTATAACCCATCATTTATGAAAACAAAATACATAATTTAAAGTAAGAACCCTCTTCAATTCTATTACTTTTGAACTATTTTGCTTTCATCTGAATTGAACTACTGATATAATCTGAAATGGTCAAGACGACCCTGCCTAATGGTCATGGACATGCCCAAAAAGTGAAACACTAAATCTGAGATATTGGACTGAACTGAGCTACTTATTCTGATACTGGACTGAACTGATTAGTGGGAGAGTCTATAACTGACATATAACCAGTGGAGTCCGATGTATACACCCCACCGGTAAGACCCAATATACCTTGCCAGGGTATAAAGGCATAAACTGGGTGATCACAAAATATATCTGGGGCCAATCAGGTCAAGTAATACTGTAACCTATGCTGGAAACATAGTTCTAGCAACCTGGATGCGCTGGAACCCCTGCGCTCTCAGTGCTAAGTCATACTCCCACTGGAAAAAAACTAAACTAAACTACTAAGCAGATAGCTCATAATTGGGGCCCAAGACTAGTTAGGGAGAATGACTGCATGTACCCTAAGAGCCTTATCGGACCAGATTCTTAAACTGGGTTCTAAGACTGGTCAGAACTGCTTATCTAGAAGTGTCGTAACCGTCTATAGAACAACTAATAACTAAACTGGGGTCCTAGGGCCGGTCAGAGCTATAACTGAATGTCATGACCTCCTAATGGACCAAATAACTGAAATCTGAATCTGAGTCTGAAAACTGGGAGGCACCACTGACACCTAAAAAATAACTGGAATCAAACTGATCAATTGACAATTTTCTGAAAGATTCTGAAGAGATTCTACATTCTAATTGGTTTGAGCTACTAGCAGCTAATAGAGAACTCAACTTATCCTAACAATATGGGGATTTCATAATATAGAGCAATTTCAAGAATTCTAGGAATTTCATTCAACAGGGCTAACGTCATTCTCATTAATGGAGTATCTATTCCACATATATAAATATATAGAAAATTCTAGAAAAATTCAGCCCATAGCATTCTTCATTCACTAGAGAAAATTTAATAAGAAAAATTCATAACTCAAAAGTTAGGGCTTAGATTCACTTATGTATAAACGCTGACAATTTGATAGGAATTTATGAGGATCATATCAACAATATACATGAACATCGTTCTAAGTGAAATCAACGAAAGATAAACATAAATGCTTCTCATACTCGAAAGCTCAGGGCTTAAGATTGATAGAAGAAATTGAAGGGGATCTTGGGGGCACAAAGGAAGAACAATCCCCTTGCTAATACCCCATATACCTGATGAAGAACCCACGAAAATCTTGAGAAATTGAGGAGGAGAAAGATGCCCTAGTTCTTGGTCTGAGAGTTCTTGAGAGAACCTACGGTGTATTTTCTGAGTGCTTGAGTGGGGAATGAGGAAAAGGACCCATTACCCCCACTAAAACGTCTAAAAGTGAAGTCAAAATGATGTGGTTTAATGGTTGGGAGAATAGAAAATTACTAAATAGCCCTTAAAGATTTGCTGGGAAAAACTATCAGGTGTCCCTAACGGGTGACTTAACGACTCGTTACCAGGTCCAACGAGTTGTTGGGTCCTACCATCAAGTTCACTGGAGAATTTCTACTGACTCCTGACGAGCACATGATGAGTCGTCATGACTGGGAACGACTTGTCGTGTCGTCCGTCAGGTACACTGGTAGGAACGTTAGAAAGGACTGGAGACGAAGGTCCTGACAAGTCATTAATGCTGATGACGACTCGTGGTGACCTCTCATTGAATACACTATAATTTTCTCAAATTTTTGAACTCCAGCTTAGCAACGGATGACTTAACGAGTTGTGGGGCCTGATAACGACTCGTGGGGTCATCCGTTAGGAACATTAAAACATATTCTTGGCATCCTTCTCATGGTTGACCTGACGAGTCATTGGGTCCCTTAACGATCCGTCAGGTTGGTCGTTCTTTAACATTTCTGCAGTTTTTCAGACTTTCCGAATTAAGTCCCGGATATTGGTTTCTGAATTAAGACCGAGTCTGGCCCTATCAATGTAGCTTCACCGACTTCAAACCATCCTATAGGAGATCTATCACCTCCTACCATACAATGCCTCAAATAGAGCCATCTGAATACTGGAATGGTAGCTGTTGTTGTACGCAAATTCGATAAGAGGTAGATGGTCATCCCAATTAACCTTAAAATCGATCGCGCACTCTCTTAGCATATCCTCTAGAGTCTGAATAGCCCGCTCAACTTGTCCATCTGTCTGCGGGTGAAAAGTTGTATTGAGCTTGACCTGAGTGCCAAGTCCCTTCTGAAAAGACTTCCAAAAATGGGAGGTGAACTGGGTACCCCTGTCTGAAATAATAGCTAATGGCACCCCATGAAGCGTAACCAGCTCCCAAATATAAAGTTTAGCATAATCCTCATACGAATCTGTGGTTTTGACTGGGAGGAAATATGCTGACTTAGTCATCCGATCTACTACCACCTAAATAGAGTCATGTTGCCGACGAGTCGGAGGTAGACCCGTAATAAAGTCCATATTTACCTCTTCCCACTTCCATGTGGGTATACTAATATCCTGAGTTATACCTCCCGGTCTCTGGTGTTCTACCTTTACTTGTTGGTAGTTCAGGCACTTAGATAAAAATTCAGCAATATATCTTTTCATGTCATTCTACAAGTAAATATCCCGCAAATCGTGATACATCTTGGTAGCACCGGGGTGAATGGTGTATCTTGAGCTGTGTGCCTTGGCCAAAATCTGCTGTTTCAATTAACCAACATCTGGCACACACAATCTTCCTTGAGTGCCAGAAGCCCACCCCTCCGATCCTGGCGGGACCGAGAGGTTGGTGCGCAGACTAAGCTAGGTGTTAGGGCCCTTTGCTATTGCTGTTGTTGTTGCTGTTGTGGGAGACTACCACCACCATATTTCTAGTGGACAAAAATATGTATGACCAGTTCTTGCCCGCTTGTTCTTATGTTCCATATCTTTCAGCTTCTCTGCCTCAATATTCTGGGCATACACAATTAAGCTAGAAAGGTCCATGTACTTTATTAGAATTGTCGTCCTGCACTCTTTGAGGACTAGATTAGATACTCCATTTACGAACTTCAGCATACGAGCCCTTGGCTCGGCCACCATCTCTGGAGCATACTTTGATAGTCTAGTAAACTCCATAGCATACTCCTCCACAGCCCGGTTACCCTGCCGTAGGTTCATAAACTCTGTCATTTTAGCCTCCCCTAACTCCTGAGGAAAGAACCTATCCATGAAAGTTGTTTGAAACTCCTCCCACTCAACCGGTCCTGCTTCTACTGACCGCCCCTCCTTCCACTACTCGTACCAAACCTGGGCTACCCCTTTTAGCTGGTAGGAAGCCAGATCAACACTCTCGGAGGAGCTGACACCCATGATTCAGGTGATCTTTCTGATCTCATCTATAAAGCCTTGTGGGTCCTCTCCCACCTTTGTTCCGCAAAAGTCTAGAGGGTTCATCCGGGTAAAATCCCATATCCAGGCAGCAGCTGCAGACCCACTTGTGGCTACTGGAACCACCTGCTGGTTCAATTGATTAGTGACTGTTTGAGCTAGCAACTGAGTGGCCGCCCTGAATTCGGCGGTGGATAAGGATTCATCCTGAGGATCTACTGGAGCCAGTGGAGTGGGTCTGTTGGCATTTCCGTCTCTTCATCCATTTCCCTATCGAGGAGGCATTATTTGACTCTGAAAGGAAAAAGGACACAATTTAGAAAAACATCTTTGGAATTGGACTTTAACACACTATAAAGAACATGAACAAAAGGGGAATTTTCCTAATAACATATCGTATCCTCCTCGTCATAAGTGTGGCACGCTTCACACCCATGAAAAAGACTCTATTCGATGCGGCTTTCAGAGTTGCCAAGAATACTCTAAACCAAGTGTTCTGATACCAAGTTTGTCATGCCCCAAGCCTACACCCTGGACGTAACACAGTACTTGAAGCCACAAACATGGTTAACATGACCCTGTCTGATGGTCACTTATGGCTTTAAAATTTCTACCGGACAGGTGGTATGACTCAACTTACGAGTCATACCAGGATCCTACGTCCTATACCTTTACTCATAGCCAGGGACCCTACTCCATACCATTTCTCTGAAGTTTTCCACGGAAGTCTCCTACGATCCATACAAGCATCCTATGAGTTATACCTCGGCCCGTGATTTCCTTTTGAACACTCCTTTGATTCAACTCACAACTCAGTGTACGGTCCATACCAATATACCACGAGTTGTACCATGACTCGTGATTACCCATGATTTCCCTAATCATTTCTCTGAAGTTATCCATGACTAGTCAGTATGATCCTTACCATCTTGGTAAGAGTTGTAACATTCACTCGTGATTCCTCCAATCACACTTACTATTTTCCTCCAACCCATATGTTACGAATCCAGTTATGGCTCGTAGCATGATTGTACTAGTGGTACTGTAACTCGTACTGAGGTCTTTTTCCCAGTTTATTGCATGGTCAATTTTTAAATCTAAAGGCTAGTCTCAGGAATTTTTGGGGTGTTACATGTCTTGAAGACAAGTGTAAGCTTGAGAAGATCAGTAATATTAGTTGAAACTAAGAGAAGAAAATTCACTATAGGAGTTTTGGGTTTCTATGTTGGGTCGGTAAACTCATAAACCTAGAGGAAAAGGGGATTCTTTAGTTAATGTATTTTGGCAAGGGTACTTGTATGATATTAAATGAAAACATTGTAGAAGCGTGTATCTAATAGTTAAGGATTTTCCCTATAGACTTTGGACAAATGCACTGTGATTAGGGATATTACATACTTTATTAAAGTAAACAGGGTTCTCAAGTTTCTTTACTTGGGGCAAAGTCCTCCTCTATAGTTGTCCTATGTATTGTTTCAGTATGCTCTAGATCTACTAAGGTTCTATTCGATCCTGGTTTCACTTTCTCTTATATTTCTATATACTTTGTTGTTGTTCTAAATATAGTGTGTGATTTGATTGATATCCCTGTCCATGTTTCCACTCATGTTGGTGATTCTGTGATTGTAGATAGAGTCTACTGTTCATGTATGGTAATATTCATGAGGCATAAAACCTGAGTAGATTTGGTGATATTAGACATGGTTGACTTTGATGTTATTTTAGAGAAGAGTTGTTTTTTTTGTATCATTCAATCTTACAATGTCATGCTAAGATGGTTACTATAGCTATGCTAGGTATGTCTAGGCTTGAGTGAAAGGGTGACTGTAGTCTTGCTCCTAAGAAGTTAATTTCCTTCATTCGTGCCAAAAGTTTAATAGAGAGGGGTGTTTGGCATATTTGGCGCATGTATAGGATACTAGTACGGATGTTCCACCTATCGAGTCAGTTTTGGTGGTATGCGGATTCTTTTAGGTGCTTCCGCGGATCTGCCTCGTATGCCACCAGACCGTGATATTGACTTAGAGCTAGGGGCTCATCTTATTTCAATTTTGTCATATTAGATGGCACCAGCTGAGTTGAGGGAGTTGAAAAGTGTAGTTATAGGATCTGCTTAGTAAGAGATTTATTCGTCCGAGTGTCTCCCTGTGGAGTGATTCTGTATTGTTTAAAAAGAAGAAGGACGGGAGTATGCAAGCCAAACAAAGTCTCCATCTGGAATAAGTATCCTCTTTCCTGAATAAATGACTTGTTTGATTCTCTGTAAGGTACTTTAGTCTTCTCTAAAATTGATTTGAGGTCAGGGTATCGTCAGCTGAAGATTTATGAGTTTTTGGTTATTTCTTTTATGCTTACTAATGCTCTAACTATTTTCATGATGAATGGTATATTTAATCCATATTTGGTTTCATTCGTAATATTTTTTATTGATTACATACTAGCATATTTGAAGATAAAGAGGAGCATGAGAATCATTTGAGGATTGTCTTGGGATTGTTGAAAGAAAGGCAAGTGTATGTGAAATTCTCTAAATGTAAGTTTTGGTTGGCATCGGTATCCTTTTCGCGACATGTGGTCCCAAAGGAAAGGATTATGGTTGATCCACGGAAGGTGGAGGTGATTAAGAATTGGGCTAGGCCTACTTCGGTGAAAGAAATCCATAGTTTTTTGGGGCTGGCTAGCTACTATTGTTGGTTTGTGAAGGGTTTCGCTGCTATTGCTTCTTAGTTTACTCGGTTGACTCAGAAGAATGTGCCATTTCAATGTTTTGATAAATGTGAGTAGAGCTTCCAAAAGCTCAAGACTTTATTGACTACAGCCCCATTCTAGCATTACTTGCGGAGGGTAAGGATTTTGTAGTTTATTGTGATGCCTCATATTTTGGTTTGGGTGTTGTTTTGATGCAGGATAAGAAGGTCATTGTGTATGATTCTAAACAACTAAAAGTGCATGAAAAGAATTAGCCTACGCATGACTTAGAGTTGGCAGTAGTGGTGTTTACTCTAAAGATTTGGAGGCAATATCTCTATGGTATTCGTTGTGAAGTGTTTGCTGACTATCATAGTTTGTAGCATATGTTTACTTAAAGAGATCTTAACTTGAGGTAACAAAGATGGATGGAGTTTCTCAAATATTATGATGTCACTGTTTTATATCATTCGGGTAAGGCAAAAATGGTGGTTGATGCTCTGAGTAGGAAGGCTGAGAGTATAGGTAGTCTGGATTGTTTGGAATATGAAGCTTCCACTGGCAAGAGAGGTTCAAACTCTAGCTAACAGTTTTATGAGACTTGCGGTGCTGAAATTGAGTGGTGAGTTGGCTTGTGCAGAGGTAGGATCTTCATTTCAAGATTAGATTAAGGCCAGACAGTTCGAGGATGCCAAGTTGAGCAAGATTCATGATAAAGTGTTAGAGGAAGAGGCCAAGGAGGTCCTAATTGATAATAAGGGTGTCTTAAAGATCAAGGGTGTGTATGTGTTCCCCATGTGGATGATCTAGTTAAGACTATCCCATTAGAGGCTCATAATTTGAGATATTTTATACATCCCCGTGCTACCAAGATGTATCATGATCTGAGGCAGCAACATTGGTAGAGTAGGATGACGCATGATATTGTAGAATTCGTTGTCAGTGCTTGAATTGTCAACAGGTGAAGTATGAGCATCAGAGACTTGAGGGAGTGCTTTAGAGGATGGCTATTCCTGAATAGAAGTAGGAAAGAATAACAATGGACTTCATGGTTGGTCTTCCAAAGATCTTCAGCAAATTTGACCCCATCTGGGTTTCGTTCATAAATTGACTAAGTATGCCCATTTTGTATTAGTTCAGGTGACTAATATACAGAGAAATTAACCAAATTGTACATCTGGAGGTTATTCGATTTCATGGAGTACCAATTTCTATTATCGTATATAGAGGTACTTTGTTTACATCTAACTTTTAGAGAACCTTGCAAGCTAAATTAGGTACTAAACTGGATTTTAGCATAGCTTTTCACCTCAGACCAATGGGCAATTCGAGCGGATGATTCAGGTGTAGGAGGAAATGTTTTGAGCTTGTATGATATACTTTGGTGGTTATTAGGACAAGTTTTTACCATTGACTTAGTTTTCTTAAAATAATAGCTATCACTCGAGCATTAATATGGCTCCCTTTTGAGGCTTTATATAAAAAGAGATGCAGATCTCCTATTGGTTGGTTTGATGCCTTTGAGGTAAGGCCATTGGGTACTGATCTTTTAAAAGAGTCCTTAGAAAAGGTGAAGGTGATTCACAAGAAGCTCTTGACAGCCTAAAGTAGGTAGAAGAAATATGCGGATCGAAAGGTTCGAGACATAGAGTTCATGGTAGGAGAGCAAGTTTTACTCAAAGTTTCACTCACGAAGGATGTGATGAGGTTTGGAAAGAGGGGTAAGCTTATTCCAAGATACATTGATCTATTTGAGGTCCTTAGATATGGTGGGGAGGTGTCCTATGAATTGGCTTTGCCTCTAAGTTTGTTCAAAGTTCACCCAATGTTTCATGTTTCAATGCTGAAGAGGTATCATGGTTATGAAGCTTATATTATTCGCCAAGATTTGGTCTTGTTTGATGAAAATCTATCATATGAAGAAGAGCCTAGGACTATCTTAAATAAGGAGGTTCTCAAACTGAGATCGAAGGAGATCGCGTTTATAAAGGTTGAGTGGAAGAACCATCCTTTAGAGGAGGCCACTTAGGAGACCAAATCAGACCTGTGTAGCAAGTATGCCCAGCTTCTTTCTGAGGCAGGTATTTCTTCCCCTGTTTCCCTTTTTGTACATTCTGTGAAGAATGGTGGTGTAATTGGTATCTGATGTAACTATCCCATCCAGTTTTTACGAGATAGTTAGGGACATAGTACCCTTGTTAGATTCGGAAAGTGAGCTAATAAAACTCAAAGGTGGGGAGGTTTAAAAACTGAAACATGTGTATAATCTTGATAATTGATTTTATGTTGTGTTCTGTTAGGGGATTACCTAGTGAACTAGACCTCCTTAGAGAATTCTAATACTAAGAGTGAATCCATAATATGCAATTGAAATATGTTGTGATATCTTGATATAATACTTGTGTTGTGTTTTAAAATGGAAAATGTTTTGTTTTTCCAAGCTACTAGTTAATGAGGCACCACTGTAAGGTTGGAAATTCCGCTACAGCGAGACCACCATAGTGGTTGTTGCCAAGATACCAAGTCTTACCATAATGAGTCCTTAGTCGCCATAGCGGGTCTGCAGAGCAAATGTGGTGACCACTGTAGCGAACGACACAAGGCAAAATACATGTATAAGTTAGTTATTTTAAGGTTTTCACCTTATAATTCTAAGGCACGAACTTTGAGAGATAAGAGGATGGAAAGGCTCCCTGAAGTAGCTTTCTTATTCTAGTTCTTCAGTAGAGGTAGATTGTGATTTATTTGGAGTTAGACTTTGATTAATCCCTCATATGTATTATGAATTGATAAATCATGCTTGATTGGTCTTCGGACATAGATTATGATTGAGATTTATTACTTGAAAATGTTATGTGAATTTGCTGCAAAACTATTTAAGTTTTTTGAATATAACTAGTGATTATGGTGTGTACTTGTGATTATTGTCTTGTGTGATGACTGTATAAAGAGCATACTAATACATGTTGATGATGAATGAATAATACACCATCATTTTGATATGAGTGGCTCGAGTCCGATGTGAGCTTACGAACAAGCGGTTATGTGATTGGTTGGATATTACATCAGAAAGGATGTGAGTATCTCGAGTTTGATGTGAGCGTCTCGAGTTTGATGCGAGCTTCCAAATGAGTGGTTATATGATTGATGAGTGGCTCGTAACCGTTGTGAGCCAACAAATTAGAGGTAATATGATTGATGAGTGGAAATGAGTACCATGCCAATACCATATATGAATTTTTAGAGTTCTCTACATGTCATGAGTGGATAGGCAAACATAAGATCCTGTGGCATGTATGTACAGTTATGTGATAGATGAGTGACAGATTTGTGTATATATATGTGACAGTTTAGTATAGATGTGTTTAGATATAATACAGAGTGAGACTTATGAGATACAGAGGCTATACATCTGTGATTCAGTATAGATGTAATTCCATAATTGTATTATGATTGCATTATGTTTGCACATTCTCATGATGTCTTCTTATGTTTGTTTGAGACTTATATGTCTTGTATTGATTGGCATTGTTGAGCCTGAGATTGATGTATTTACTTGAGTTTCGTTAGTTACTTGATTACCTGAATTGTTGGCTACATATTGTGATACTTGTTTATTTCTTTCATCGATTTGTAATGTATACTTGTTACTAATATGAGTTGGTCTATGATACCTACTAGTAGATAGTGTTTGTACTGATGCTACTCCTGCACTTTCTTGACGGTGTTCCAAAGCCTTTCTCATGACTTAGCATTTAGGATTGATAGTTGACTGATATGTGGGTGAGCTAATCCTATCCAGGCTGCCATAGATCTTCCTTTTGATAGATGTCTACTTCATTCAGACATTAATTTTGTTTTCTTTTATTTTGCTACTCATAAACATTGTTAGTTATAGTCCTTATACGATGACTTTCGGGTTTTGAAAATTGTAATAGATGGACTTTTGCTATTATTTATATTTAAAATTAAAACTTTTATTGTATATCTTTTGAGTGCTTTATTATTGTTAAATCAATCTTTAATAGTTGGGTTAGTTAGCAGGATATGGTTCTCCCATCGAGGGGTTATTGTGGGTGTCAATCACGACTGTTGGTTATGACAAATTTATTGAAGTACTCAAACCTTGCTGGAAAGTCTTTTAGAACTTTGTTGTAAGTTGGGGGTATCTGTATCCGAGTAACGGAAACACTTGTTTTCTTTTATTTTGCTACTCATAAACATTGTTAGTTATAGTCCTTATATGATGATTTTTGGGTTATGAAAATTGTAATAGATGGACTTTTGCTATTATTTATATTTAAAATTAAAACTTTTATTGTATATCTTTTGAGTGCTTTATTATTGTTAAATCAATCTTTAATAGTTGGGTTAGTTAGCAGGATATGGTTCTCCCATCGAGGGGTTATTGTGGGTGCCAATCATGACTGTTGGTTATGACAGATTTATTGAATTACTCAAACTTTGCTGGAAAGTCTTTTAGAACTTTGTTGTAAGTTGGGGGTATCTGTATCCGAGTAACGGATGCTGGTGTTTCTTGTAAACTAGTTCTAATTTCTTTATGTGTGTGTGTGTGTGTGATGTTTATCTGCATACGTAGTTCGTAAGCCTATCAACAACTTCTTTCGTAAAATCACATCTTCAAGATATGGGGGAAAACCCATAGTGTAATCTATAATACTTACTTTCCATTCCTTTATTACAACTACGATATTCTGGCTTTAATCCTTTGGGATCCTGATGCCCTGTCTTTGCTTATCGTAATTTGAACATTGAGTCACAATCTCTGTGACATTTCTTTTTAGTTTATTTTTCCACTGGGCTTTCGCGAGATCATGGTATACTTCTGTCGTTCGTGCATAGGTTAAATGTTGTAAATGTTGAATTCTTATTAGTATTCCTTTATGATATCTCCTTAGTTTTGATTTACGTGATTAGGCTTGATATCCGAACACTTTATCTCTTCTATGCCTCAAACTAGGTTTATTCCATTACATAACTTCTTCCTTGAATTTTCTAGTTTGAATTGTCATATTGGCGCTCTTTTTTTTATCACATAATATCTCTATATTAATTTGGAGAACAATCTCTTCAACATTTAAGGTAATTACCAAATCCTCATGCTAGTTAGCTATCATAATTCCTTCAATTATATTGATTTTTTGTATCTTGCATATGATTCAACCATTCCATGGTTTTATAACAAAAGGAGCCTACTATGATCCTTAGCTTTACCGTGATAGGATATGATTCAATTCTCCACCACCCGAACACAAGTTAAAGATTTATGATTCCATAAATACGTAAGCTTGATTCCTATGAGACTGCTAACACCATATCCTTAAAGCAATTGCTATAATTGCAGACTCAAAATCTTGAATCAAGTGGCCCTGCTTATAGTTCCTTAGTGCTCTAGGGACTTGTACTATAATCTTGTTGGATCGCATCAATATTTTGTATTTCTTGAAACTTTATTCATGTTCTGTTGCACTTTTGGGACTAAAATGCTACATAAATCAACGTTGTTAGTGATGTGAAAGTAGGGAAAAAAATTTTCATTCACTTCTGATAATAGCCTACTGTGGTAACTATGAACATTTGGAGAATTTATCCACCTTAATTAATTCAGATTCCTTTATAACTTTATCCTTCTGACTATCAACTTGATTCATTAGTTTAAGACTGCATGGCAAGAAAATGCCACTAAAATCAACTTAACTTATATCTAGAAAATCTTATCCAATTTTCAATCTTGGAGTACCTAAAACTCAATTCATTAAGCTTATAAAAATTTTTAGATCATAGATAAGTCCGAATAATATTACTAGAATTCAATAATGATTGTATTTTGTTCTTAAAGTATTTTTGAAATATCTCTCCTTTGACTTGTGATTGGTAATACCCTATTCTTGTCTAAATCTTTGAAACACACATTAATATTGCACAATTGATTCACCTGGATTGTCGAATTTCTAAAATGGACATTCACTTCCAAGCACAACCTTTTCAGTTAGCTATCAGCTGTTTAATACACATTTGGGTTCAATCACCCTTCTATTAAATGGATAGTACTAGTACGTCCCATATGAAAACTTTGGTCATAATAATATCTCTTTATAATATTTCATTCAACAGTCCTTGACAGGAGCCCTTCTGTAAAAAGTAGATGTTAATTGCCTTTCTGTTAAAACCCATTTGTACTAACACCAACCTTCTTCTTGATGAAAAATTTGAAACTTATTTGAAAATCCTTTAGCTATTTAGACTAGCTATAAGATCACTAATTCCTTTTCAATGTTTCCTCCTTAAGTTAAACAATAGATATACCCTTTGGAAATTATCTCTCATATTAAAAATAAAACTAGATTCACACTTGAGCATTACGAGATTGCTCCTCCATATTAGTGTTGACCTTTCCAAAAACTGAATTTATTCATGCTCACCTTAATGTCCAAATTATCCATATTTAACCTTACTAGATCAATGAAAGTATGTTGACCGGTAACCATTGCTATATCCTTTAGTAGATCCATTTGGATATAGTTTGTTCATCAACCGGCATGGATATTGCAATTTAGCTTAGGTAGTATCTCTGGTTCTGCTTCCACCTAACTGAATGTTCTACCTTCTCTATCCTTGCCTCGACCTGTAGGGGTCTATAATGTTTTCCTCTAGGGGGAGTAGAGGTTAATATCAATTTTTGTTAGATTTACCATATTGTCTCTATCTTTTCTCAAATAGTGTCTTCTTATATGACTAGAGAGTTTATACTGTTAATATGCTTCCATAGCTTGGTGACATAGTCTAGGATGTACCATACATTAAGACCTCATATTTCTTGAACTTCGTGTTTCAGAATTTTAGGTTGGCTTGGGCTAAACGCAGGGGTCAAAATTAAACTTTTGTAGCCTAAGCAAAACATTATTAGTTAGAGTAATCTAATCGTCTGGGTAAACTGTAGATTAACGTCATTATGAAATATCTCTTATACTCATATAAACTTGAGTTCCTTGTTCTATTGTTTTTCTTTTGTTTTGGTTATGCTGAAGTGTCACGCCCCATAACTGGGGGGAGGGTGCGACTGGCTCCCCATACCTGACTGACTGGGAAGCCGACTATATGACATCTGTAACTGTAACACTTAGGCCGTCCAGGCCACCTGTTACAATCAACTGGATAAAAAACTAGACCCATAATGTCTCAACAATACAGAGTAAAGAACTGAAATGAAAACAAGGCTATGAGTATGCTAAACTAAACAACAAAAAGCCGATAAGGCCACAAACTGAATTCCATTGTACACACTAAGTCAACAAAGCCTCTAAAGAGTAAACTGACTGATGGTCAGAACAGGGCTCCGACCTACCCATAACTGCATCTCAAAACTCTAACTGAAACAAAACCATTCTTAGCTCCAGAAATAAAGGAGCATACTAACACATCCACTAATCTCACGAACTGCTACTGCAACTGTCAATCCCGACCTCTACCTGCACCTGCGGCACGAACGCCGGTCCCCATGAGAAGGGACGTCAGTACGAATGATATGTAAGGCAGAAAACTGTAAACATGTAAGATAGCAATGATAACTGAGCCAGAAATAAGGAGTAGTAATAGCCTGGAATCCTGGAAATTGAAATCTGAAATTAAGTCAATACTGAAGTGCAAATGCAACCAAGTAATGCACAAGAAATACTATAATTGTAATGCCAGCAACCAGCCAACCATAAATCCATATATAGATTCGTCCAACCGGTGTACCATACCAGGGAAAAATAAAAATATGTTCAGCCGATGTATCACACTAGGGTAAAATAAAAGTATCTCCAGCTGATGTTCCACACTGGGGTAAAATAAAAATATCTCCAGCCGATGTACCACACCGGGGTAAAATAAAAATATTTCCAGTCGATGTACCACACCGGGGTAAAATAAAAATATCTCCAGCCGATGTACCACACTGGGGTAAAATAAAAATAATTCTTAATTATAATGATAAATAGGGCCGATATGGCTTCTATTGAGTCAATTTAACACGTATGTCATATAAATGACTAGTGTTAAATCTGTGGCCGGAATAAGTCTCTTTCATAACCCATAAATGCAAGTGAGCACCCATATCACATAAAGCTAGAAAATATGTATATATATCACGTAAAGCTTTCAAATTATACGTGAACATGTCGACTCAGTTACATGAAGGGCCTTCAAGAGGTTTAGACAACATAAGAACTTTTATAGGCTTACAAATAATGTCCTACAAATAATCCTACCAATTTAACATATTACTTGGATAGAAACACATAGAGCTCATTTCTACACAATTCTTTAACATCTGGGAACTGCAAATATATACTGCCTACCAGGTGGTTCCTTTACCTGTATCGAAAAATATACAATGGAATTTCATTGCCAAATTTATCATGTAGATAAGCACATATAGTTCTTAATTCATTTGACTTATTTGCAGGAAAACATGAAAATTATAACTAGAAACTTGGAGTTATTTGTCATATACATAGAGCTGAGAACCGAACTACAGACATAAAACGTATGAGACTTCTATATAATATATAACTCGTATTTAGTTAACTGGGTGACCTCCAGGAGACTTCTTGGTATTCAAAGTTTTGAGCTTAACTGATCATTATCATAGTATACACTTATACTTACTTAGACATTAGGAACATTGGTACATGGGAAAATCTCTCCTCTGAATTTAGGAAATTCAACTGATAACTCAACAAGAGCTAAACATAAAGATGCATGACTTGAATATAACTGAAAGAATTCAACTGTATGTTATAACATGAAAATCATATACATTAAGACTTCTTACTGGAAATACATATAAAGACTTGAGTTCTTAGACTTGTATACAACATCAGATACTTGACCAAGACATTAGCATAATTCTCGAAATATGATCTCTCGAAAACTTCTTAGATCAACTAGCACGTTTCAACATAAATTAGGGACGTAAAGACATAACTTAAGGATATGAGAGTTGGAGCTCTATAACTTGGGAACTCGTGATTAACTCTCTAAGTGATGCCTTATAGACAAATAAAGATATATAGCCGTAATTTGAGTGATGCTGGATTGACTTACATAACTTTGCAATTATATGCAGAGCTTAAGAAAGCTTACATAATCATAAGTGACTTAGAAGATCCTAGGATTACCCTTTTCATACATGGTAGAAAATTTCAACACTTAGAATAGATAACTTAACATAATTGTTTAGGGGTATAGCAGAGAGCTTCTCAACTTAAGTTACTATTTTGAAGACGTTCAACTCTAAGTATTTCATAGAAGGTTAACACTTTAGGGGTTATTCATCAACGTAACACATATTGAACATAAACAACTTAATTTATAGCTCTTTTGCTAAACGTCTTTAGAACAGGGTTAATCTTCCTAGCTGTTGCCTACCCTGTTCACAATCTTAACCCGTATCGTTTAATTTAACAATATTCGTCTCTATTTTCCTTATTCATCTTAACTTCTTTGCCAAAAATTATTCACTCTACAGTCAAGTCTTTACCCTTGTGTTCACTATTCCATCAATTCTTATGCGCACTTACCTCTTTGCCTAATTGAAAACTTAGCCACGCTTTCTCCGTTAATATGTATCGACTTAGCTTATTCGCTTCGTGCCGCTTGCTTAGCTTTAAAGAGGAAAAACATAAAATCTACTTTTTACCTTAAGCACTTTAAAACATAAACAAGTAGGAGGTATTAACAATATTATTAAAACATCATTTCAATAAGCTCGTTTACCCTCAATCGGATTACCGTCACCTTCTTAGCTTAAGTTCAATTACATGTCGTCGTCTTAGCATTTCCTACCAATTTCACTTAGTGACCAGATCTTAACATATATTTAACATCACATATACAGTATACTGCAAAGGACCAGATCACGGTGCTCACGTTAAGGGAACTTCAGACTCGATTTAGAACTACAGCAACAATCGTATAAAAATTACGCCTTTTGCTTCACATTTGTTCACTTCAACCATTCTTAACGATTCAAGATTTATGCCAAGTATTTCCAACCCTTTGGAAAGGATCATACATGCCTTAATATGATTTTAAAAATATAGAAATATTGATCCTTTCAATAACTTAGTTTCGTGCTTGAAAAACAAGGAAAGGGACGCCTTTGCATACCTTGGCACGCCGACTCTAATTTCGCCGAAAATCTTCCTTTCAAGCTTACTCCTTAAGGCTCCTTCCGAGTCCAATTTACAAACACAACAAGCAGAAACTTCACTTCACCAAAGTTCTGGAAAAATTGGGCAGCAACATGCCACAAAAACAAACAAAGAAACAACAACACAATACTACAACATTCTCTAAGTTATAACCTCATAAACTTAAAGAAATCAAAAAGGGAATTACTTACCCTTTCTTGGAGATGTTATTAGCTAAAGTAGGAGTAAACTCCTACTCTTTCCTCTGCCTAGAATCATCTAAGAACGCAGAAATACCACAATGAACCACAAGAAGACAACAAGCCACGACTTTCTTTCGAGGTTCTCTTTTCAAAGCCCAAAAGAGACAAGAGTGAAGTTTCCTACCTGAGATATATTTTCACCATGTGATAGGGCTTTGAGTTCTCTGAATTCTGAAAAGAAACAACTAAAATGGAGTTGAAATAAGCTTTCTAGCTCAATTTTACTTCATATAGGAGGGTTGGCCAAGGTCTGGGCGGCGCCCATGCGACATGCCCTTGCGCATGCGAGCGCGCCTGCTGCCTGCCTGTCTCGGCGCTCGTGCGCCTGGGCGCTTTTCCAGCCGACAGAGCTGTCTTCAAACGAGCATAACTTTTTACTCCAACTCCAATTGACGAGCGGTTTTTTCACTGTAAACTAGACTCAAATACCTTTCATTTGATAGGTTATGGGACTTACTGGATCATTATATATTTGGAGATATGACCATTTAAAATTGACCCTTCTTTACAAACTTCACATACTCTTCACTTTTCTCTTTGCACATGTTTCCCTCCTCACCTACGGACAACATACAACCCATAATTCCCTTAATATGACATATAACCATCAAATAATCATCAAAAAAAATTTCGGGGTGTAACATGAAGTATACTATAGAGCCTTAGTTATGGCTATTGTAGTACTATATCCTGAAGCCATTCCTATTATCATGATCCAATAAATAGGAATGGGCATAAATACTGAAAAACTAAAAAATCAGACCAAACCAAACTAATTCAGTTTTTAGGTTTCGAATTTTCAGTTTTTTGGTTCTATTTCGTTTTTAAATTTTGGTAATCGGTGCGATTTTTGATTGTAGGACTTCGGTTTTTCGATTTTTCTGTTTAACCAAAATTTTATATATATTTTTTAGAAAATAAATAAATAAAATTATAATTTAGTTTTAAAAAATAAAAATACTATACCCAACCCAATATCAAACCCCATTTAAAGAATTATTTATATAATTGGCGTAATTGCTTAAGTTTTCAAAAACAACAAGTTTTATAATAGTTTTAGAATGTTAAGAAAATTCTTACGATTACTAATATGCTTTGAAAGAAGATGAAATATATAATATTTATTTAACAAGAAATTAGGAACTATAGATTATTGAAATCATTAAAGACTCTTAATTTTTTGTTGGGTCAGTTATAAAGATATTAAACAGATGAGAAAATTTATTATGAAATGTTATATACATGCTATTAAATGTAAATCAATCAACTATGCAAAGAATCTGTAAATAAAAATTTAAAATATTGCCTAGTTATATTTTTTAAACTTAAAATTAAGTTTAGCTTAAATTAAACTTTAGAACTCAAAACTTAAAAAAATTTATTTTGAAATAAAAAAATAAATCATTTTTAATTAAAAAAAGTAACTCATTTTGTAAGCAAAAAAATAGCCCATTAATTAGACCCATAACCGAAATAATCACATTAGAAAAATTGAATTGAGTCGAAACGAATTTGAGAAAAATCAAACCTAACCGAGTTAGTTTGATTCAGTGTTCATTATTGTCACGCCCCACCTTGGGAGGCATGACTGGCACCTGGTGCCCTACTAAGGCCTGGACTGCTGGACTACTGAGCCTAAGCACTTCTGGTGTCAGGCTGGCTCTAACTCTAGATTCATGGAACCAACGGGCTATATAACTGCTGTAAATACACTTCCAACCGACTAGGCCTATAACCTCCTATAAGAAAACAACAGCTGACCAGAACCACAGTAGTATAAAGAAACCTATGTGGGCCGACAAGGCCGCCATGCTGACTAGTTTCAATGAAATGAGGAATCGAATGCTAAACTACTCTGTGATCGGCAAGGTCACCAACTATCAACTGAATAAGGACCCACACGGCCTCATACGACCAGTACAACTAACCACAGGAAATATACAATCTGCAAGCCTCTAAGAATACTAATAAGATGGTCGGGATAGGGCCCCGACCTACCCGTACTGTACAACAAAAGAAAAGGAATAAACCTCTATCTGTCAAGCTCCGGGATGACAGGAGCTGATAACCTGTATGCTGGCTAGAATTACAAGGGATCAGCTCCTTGTCTATGAGTACCTTCAGGAAAGTAATGCAGCGCCCCTGAACGGGCGTCAGTACTATTGGTACCGAGTATGCAAAGCAATAACTAAACATAACTGAAAATAGACAGTAATACTGATAGTTACTGAATAACAGAAGATGGCTAAGACTGTCTGGGATGGCAGAATATAAACTAAGCTTAACTGTACTGGAGAGAAGGTGAGAAGCATACCTGTCAATGCGGCGTCCTGCTATCTATCAATTTAATAAATAACACATATAGCATACAGGAACCTGTACCAGCTCCCATAAGCTGGAAGGTACCAATCAACACACAATCTATATACCCCTACCCGGGTCGCCATCCAAAAATAACAATTCACTCCACTCATCTAGTAATTATGAGCATCCCGCCGGCCCCCTGGGTATGCAACTTGGGCTCTCTGGGCCCCTGACTATAGTTGTATCTGAGTTCGGAGGACTCCTATAAACTGTAATCTGAGATCTGTGATTTGTAATATGTAATTTGTGCCCTGGGCGCAAGCACTCGACAGGGGTATGCTATAATGCTGATCAGCCTGCTATGGGGAATGCTGCCTCCCATCTTCGTCCTCTGGAGGAAGGCATGCCACTCCTTGGAGTGACGTATCCTCCCCCTCTGGCGAGCGAGTTGACATACCTATTAACCCTGGGGCGGCAAGGAAGCTCTAAGGGTGCCCAACATAGAACAATCAAGTCTCTACAAACAACAATAATCACATATAACATATATATTAAATCTGATAATAATGTCCATGTTCTGATATTTTATTCTGAATCCCTTGCTGAATTATACTGAATCTGATATTGAGTTATACTGAGTCTGGAATAATATCTCGTTGTCTGATACTAATTTACTAACTTTTATTCTGAATATGACATAATAATTATTCAAGCATGCTTACTGAATTCACACTGGGCATAATACTCGGCTTTGAAACGTTCTTCTGTAATTTATTCTATTTGACTATACTGGAATTACTATCTTGCCGAAGAAACTGACTTTACATACCTCAGTCGCCGACTTCTTGACTAAGTGGAGTAACTCGGCCAATATCCAGGTATTTCTTCCAACTGCATTCATATTCATAGCAAATAAAACTAAATTCATCAATATTCTGGAAGAAAACACTACTTTGAATATATATACTGCCCAAACTTTGACTTATCGAGAAACAGCCGAAAACTTGTTATTTCTTGGAAGTCTAGAAGGGAGAAATACTCACTTTTGGGCTAGGAGTATATTGACACTAATTTGGAGCTATTCCACTTACCTTAGCTCAGTAGGATGGCGATTCGCCGGCCGAATTTCATGAAACTAACTCCGTAGGAATTCCCCCTGCAGCTTTATATTTCGCTACCCAAAGTTAATTTGAGTTTGGACTGCGTTTGACGGCGTAATCGAATGAATATTTGTATGGAATCCTCGTCTTCCTCTGTTTTTGGTCGCTTACTGGAAATTAAAAGATGGGAAATGATTTAAAACAAGGTGGGAAGGCTTTACATACTTGGGGCCTTTAAGTTGCATTTGTCGAATGCGATTTATAAGTCGCATTTGTCGAATGCGATTTATAAGTTGCATTTGTCTTGCGACACTCCAACTTGGCGCTTGTCCGGTCTCTCCCCTAGCCCTTTTTCTAGCACGTATGACATTCTAAGACTCTTAACCAACATGCGAATAGGTCATCTAAATGTCAAGAATTTATGGGGTGTAACGTCCTCCCCCCCTTAAGGACATTCGTCCTCGAATGTAAACTCCTGCTCACAGGAATCTCAACTTACTCGAATTATTCTCGAAAAATTTTGGTAGAGTTTCCCCTGTAATATGGACTACCTCAAAAATCCAATTGCATAAAAGTCCAATACCGGTACTCCACACAATACTATAACATTCATCACGCAGTAGACTAGAGTCAACTATCTCATTTATACACATAACATAAGGCAATTCATAAAACAACAATACTAACGTACCTCTGGATGATTAAGTTTGAAATAACTGAGGATAACTGACTTTCATATCTTCCTCTGCTTCCCAAGTCATTTCCTCTCGGTTCGTGTTACGCCATAATACCTTGACAGAAGCAACATCTTTAGTTCTTAATCTGCGAAACTGCCGGTCTAGTATGGCTACTGGAACCTCTTGATAAGCTAGCTCCTCTGTAACCTGGACATCCTGAACTGGGACAACTCTGGAGGGGTCTCCTATATACTTCCTCAGCATGGACACATGGAAAACTGGATGAACAGACTCTAACTCTGGAGGTAAGTTCAACTCGTATGCCACTTGGCCTATTCTTTGGCGAATTTGATAAGGACCAACAAATCATACAATGCCTCATAAGGCACCATCTGGATAGCTGAATGGTAACTGTTATTATAGGCAAACTCAATAAGTGGTAAGTACTTTTCCCAGCCACCTCCAAAGTCTAACACACACGCTTGCATCATATCCTCGAGCGTCTGAATAGTGCATTCTGCCTGCCCATCTGTCTGAGGGTGAAAAGCTGTACTTAGGTATCTGTGTCCCCAGGCCTCTCTGAAATGATTGCCAAAATTTAGTTGTGAACTTCGCCCCTCTGTCAGAGATAATGGACACTAGAACACCATGCAGTCTGACTATTTCTCTGATATATAACTCAGCATAATCTTTGGCAGAGAAAGTAGCCCTTACTGGCAGAAAATTGGCTAATTTTGTCACTCTATCAACAATTACCCAAATCGAGTCATTTCTATGCCTGGTGCGGGGTAATCTTGCTACAAAATCTATATTTACTGCTTCCCACTTCCAAAGAGGCACAACTATATCTTGAGTCAATCCGCCTGGTTTCTGGTGTTCAGCTTTAACTTGCTGGTAGTTAGGACACTGGGCTACGAATTCTGCTATCTACCTCTTCATACTTGGCCACCAGTAGATTTCTTTGATATCGTGGTACATTTTCATCGCGCCTGGATGGAGAGAATAGCGAGCGTAATGTACCTCGCCCATAATCTGCTAGCGAAGCCCTGCAACGTCTGGAACACAAAGGTGGCCTTTACATCGCAATACTTCATCCTCAGTTACTTGAAAATCCGACACCTTTCCTTGCTGAACTCTGTCTTTAAGCTGAACTAGGTCAGGATCTTCATACTATCATTCCTTTACCTCCACAACTAATGACAACACTGCGGTGTTCTGAATTACCGCTCTGTTGTCCTCTGTTTCTGCTATACGAATGGCTAAACTGGCTAACTGGTGTATTTCTCGGGCCAATTCCCGCTGCTCGGGCTGAAAGTACACCAAACTCCCCATAGACTTACGGCTAAGGGCATTTGCTACTGCGTTGGCTCTTCCTAGGTGATACAGAATATTTATATCATAATCTTTCAACAACTCCAACCAGCGACGCTGCCGCAAATTCAACTCTCTCTGGGTGAAGATATACTGTAGGCTTTTATGATCAGTGAAAATATCCACATGGACGCCATACAAGTAATGTATCCATATCTTTAGGGCGTGGATTACTGCGGCTAGTTCCAGGTCATGGGTAGGATAATTCTTTTCGTGTTTCCTCAGCTGTCTGGAAGCATAAAAAATTACTTTAACATGCGGCATCAACACATATCCTAACCTAATACCCGAAGCGTCACAATAAACTGCATAACCCTCTGTACCTTCTGGCAATGCTAACACTGGGGCGGAGGTCAACCTGTCTTTCAATTCCTTGAAACTCTGCTCACATGCCTCCGTCCACTGAAACTTTACTGCTTTTTGCGTCAACTTAGTCAGAGATGCCACTATGGTGGAGAATCTCTCAATAAATCTTCTGTAGTACCTTGCTAATCCCAGGGTAGGTCTAGGCCATGTTTTTACTGCTTCTATTTTCTGTATGTCTACTTGTATACTAGCATCTGACACGATATGCCCCAAGAAGTCTACTGAGTTCAGCCAAAATTCACATTTAGAGAACTTGGCATACAACTGACGGTCCTTGAGAATCTGGAGCACTGTCCGCAAATGTTCCTGGTGGTCTACCTCTGAGTGAGAATACACAAGAATATCGTCAATAAACACTATCACGAACAGGTCCAGGTATGGTCTGAAGATGCTGTTCATCAGGTCCATGAATACTGCGGGAGCATTCGTCAGCCCAAAGGACACGACTAGGAATTCAAAATGGCCGTATCTAGTCCTGAAGGTAGTCTTCGGAATGTCCCTTTCACGAACTCAAACCTGATGATATCCGGACTGTAAGTCAATCTTGGAGAAATATTTGGCCCCCTGTAACTAATTAAACAAATCATCTATTCTGGAAAGCAGATACTTATTCTTGACTGTAACCTTGTTCAACTGCCGGTAGTCTATACACATGTGGAGGGAGTCGTCCTTCTTTCTCACAAACAGAACTGGCACACCCCAAGGTGAAGTACTCAGCCTAATAAATCCCTTATCTAACAGATCCTTCAACTGCTCCTTTAGTTCTCTGAGTTCAGCAGGAGCCATACGATACGTAGGGATCGATATGGGCTGAGTTCCTGGTAGAAAATCAATTGCAAAATCTATTTCTCTTTCTGGGGGAATACCAGGTAGCTCATCTGGGAATACGTCGGGGAATTCATTAACCATTGGAACAGACTGGAGAGTCGGAGGCTCTACCCGCACATCTTGGACTCTGACTATGTGGCAAATGCATCCCTTAGCTATCAACTTCCTTGCCTGAAGGTAGGAAATAAACCTACCTTTTGGCGTAGCTGTACTGCCCTTCCACTCTCGTACTACCTCCCTTGGAAAGTGGAATTGGACCATCTTGGTCCAGCATTCTACATTGGCATAGCACGACACTAACCAATCCATACCCATAATGACATCGAAATCAATCATCTCTAATTCTACCAGATCTACTGTGGTCTGACGATCAGCAACCTCTACTGTACACCCTCGATAAACCCTTCTGGCTATGATGGAGTCACCGGCGGGTGTAGATACTGAAAAGGGTTGCTGAAGCAACTCTAATACAACACTGAACTTTCGAGCCACAATTGGGGTAACGTAGGACAAGGTAGATTCTGGATCAATCAATACATAAGCAGGGTGAGAGCAAATAGTCATCATACCTGTTACCACATCTGGAGACACCTCTGAGTCCTGCCTCTCTGGTAATGCATAGGTACGACTTGGGCCTGTATCTAAACTCGAGGCCCCTGATCTACCTCGGCCCCTGCTTACTGGGATTGAGGGCCTACGCTTTGCTGAGGCTGTTGGAGCTCGCGGCCCTGCTGACTCCCTGTCCTGTCTATCTTGATTACCCTGACCCATGGTTGGATAGTCTCTCATCACATGACCCTCCTGCCGGCATATATAACACCCTGTGGAGCCATATCTGCAAGCTCCAGTGTGGGGTCAGCTTCAAATATGGAAAGGTGGGGGTGTATACCTGCTCTGCTCTATCCTCCTCTGCTGGGGTAAATCTACCGTTCTAGAACTCCCTCCGGACTCTATCTGTCCCCGACGACCAAATCTACCCCTCTGCTACTGTGATGGAGGCTGGGGTCTAGGTGGCCTATCTGATAATCGTGGCCTAGGCCCTCTCCAAATCTCCCCCTGTATCTCATCTGATCTGTCCCTGCGACGCTGTTCCTGATTTAGTCGTCTGGTATCCTGTTGCCGCTGTCTAAGGCCCTCAATAGTCTGGGCAAAGACCTGCACCCGAGCAATATCCATATCTTCCCGCAGCGTAGCTGTCATGCATGCCTCAATATACTCTGGGTTCAGACCCATAATAAACCGGTGGACTCTAGATGGCATGGTGTCCACAAAGGCTGGAGCATAGCGGGCCAAGGAATCGAACTGCAGGGCGTATTCCCGTACACTCCTCACCCCCTGCTCCAAGTGCAAAAACTGGTCCATTCGGGCCTGTCGGATTTCTCGTGGCAGATAATGGTCTAGGAAAGCCTCTAAAAAGCTGGACCAGGTCGGAGGGGCAACATCTCTCCCTCGAGACCTATCCAACTCTCATACCACAACACAGTAATATCCCGCAGCCGGAATACGACTAACTCAACTGACTCTATAGATGTCACATGCATGACTCGGAAGATTCTCTGCATCTGATCCAGGAAGTCCTGGGGGTCCTCTGCCTGATCCAACCATGTGAACTGCGGGGGACCTAGTGCCAAAAATTCTCGAACCCTCGAACTGCCAGGCCCACCTGATGATTCTGCTGTTACGGGTGGCACTGACTGGCACTGAGTAGCCATCATTCATGCCAACATAACTACTGCACTTCGAATTTCCTGGTTGGATGGTGTGGGTACAGGAACTATCAGAGGCGGTGTCATCCCGAGTGGCTCCTGGTGGGGTGGGGACTACTGAGAAGGTTGAGATGATGCCTCTATATCGCCCTAAGATCGGGCTGATTTTAAATGAGGCTGAGGCATCCTACTGGTGCCTTCTCTTGCTGCGGTATCCAATCTTCTACCTATGACAGGATGTTGTTTGTCTGCATTTTATCTTTAAACAAAGAGTATGATAAGCTTTAGGGACTCAACCCTATACTGTACTGCTCTATAGCATGACTGAATATGAAGAAAAAGTAACCATCCTATCATGCCTTGCAGCCTCCTATCTATGGTATGTGGTGCACAACACATCCATAGACAAGACTCTACTTAGCACGACTTGCAGACTCCCTGAGATACAACCTGCTCTGATACCAAGTTTGTCACGCCCCGCTTTGGGAGGCATGACTAGCACCTGGTGCCTACTAAGACCTGGACCGTTGGACTACTGAGCCTAAGCACTTCTGGTGCCAGGCTGGCTCTAACTCTGAATTCATGGAACCAACGGGCTATATAACAGCTGTAAATACAGCCTCCGGCCGACTAGGCCTATAGCCTCCGATAAGAAAACAACAGTTGACCAGAACCACAATAGCATAAAGGAACCTATGTTGGCCGACAAGGCCGCCATGCTGACTAGTTTCACTGAAACGCTGAATCGAATGCTAAACTACTCTGTGACCGGCAAGGTCACCAACAATTAAATGAATAAGGCCCCACACAGCCATCATAAACAAACTAAAACATAGACACGACCTCACACGACCGGTACAACTAACCACAGGGAATATACAATCTGCAAGCCTCTAAGAATACTAATAAGATGGTCGGGACAAGGCCCCCACCTACCCATACTGTACAACAAAAGAAAAGGAATAAACCTCTATCTGTCAAGCTCCGGATGACAGGAGCTGATGACCCTGTGTGCTGGCTGGAATTATGAGGGATCGGCTCCTTGTCTATGAGTACCTGCAAGCAAGTAATGTAGTGCCCCCAAACGGGCGTCAGTACCACTGGTACCAAGTATGCAAAGCAATAACTAAACATAACTAAAAATAGATAGTAATAGTGATAGTTATTGAATAACAGAAGATGGCTAAGACTGTCTGGGATGGCAGAATCTAAACTAAGCTTAACTGTACTGGAGAGAAGGTGAGAAGCATACCTGTCAATGCAGCGTCCTGCTATCTATCAATTTAATAAATAACACATATAGCATATAAGAGCCTATACCATCCCCCATAAGCCGAAAGGTACCAATCAACACACAATCTATATACCCCTACCCGGGTCGCCATCCAAAATTAACAATTCACTCCACTCATCTAGTAACTATGAGCATCCCGCCGCCCCCCTGGGTATGCAACTTTGGCTCTCTGGGCCCCTGACTATAGTTGTATCTGAGTCCAGAGGACTCCTGTAAACTGTAATCTGAGATCTGTAATCTGTAATCTGTGCCCTGGGCGCAAGCACTCGACAGGGGTATGCTATAATGCTTATCAGCCTGCTATGGGGGCGCAAGCGCTCGACAGGGGTATGCTATAATGTTGATCAGCCTGCTATGGGGAATGCTGCCTCCCATCTTCGTCCTCTTATGGATGGCATGCCACTCCTTGGAGTGACGTATCCTCATCCTCTGGCGAGCGAGTCGACACACCTATTAACCCTGGGGCGGCAAGGAAGCTCTAAGGGTGCCCAACATAGAACAATCAAGTCTCTACAAACAACAATAATCACATATAACATATATATTAAATCTGATAATACTGTCCATGTTTTGATATTCTATTCTGAATCCCTTACTGAATTATACTAAATGTGATACTGAGTTATACTGAGTCAGGAATAATATCTCGCTATCTGATACTAATTTACTGACTTTTATTCTGAATATGACATAATAATTATTCAAGCATGCTTACTGAATTCACACTGGGCATAATGCTCGGCTTTGAAACGTTCTTCTGGAATTTATTCTATTTTACTATACTAGAATTACTATCTTGCCGAAGAAACTGGCTTTACATACCTCAGTTGCTGACTTCTTAACTAACTGGCGTAACTCGGCCAATATCTAGGTAATTCTTCCAACTGCATTCATATTCATAGCAAATAAAACTAAATTCATCAATATTCTGGAAGAAAACACTACTTTGAATATATATACTGCCCAAACTTTGACTTATCGAAAAACAGCTGAAAACTCGCTATTTCTCGAAAGTCTAGAAGGGAGAAATACTCACTTTAGGGCTAGGAGTATATTGACACTAATTTGGAGCAATTTCACTTACCTTATCTCGGTAGGACGACAATTCGCCGCCGGAATTTCATGAAACTAACTCTGTAGGAATTCCCCCTGCAGCTTTATACTTCGCTACCCGAAGTTAATTTGAGTTTGGACTGCGTTTGACAATGTAATCGGACCAATGTTTGTATGGAATCCTCGTCTTCCTCTGTTTTTGGTTGCTTACTAGAAATTAAAAGATGGGAAATGATTTAAAACAAATTGGGAAGGCTTTACATACTTGGGGCCTTTATGTCGCATTTGTCGAATGCGATTTATAAGTCGCATTTGTCGAATGCGATTTATAAGTCGCATTTGCCTTGCGACTCTCCGACTTGGCACTTGTCTGGTCTCTCCCCTAGCCCTTTTTATAGCACGTATGGCATTCTAAAACTCTTAACCAACATGTGAATAGGTCATCTAAATGTCAAGAATTTACGAGGTATAACAAGTATACACAAATAAAAAATCAAAAACCAAAAAATCGAATCGAATAACTGAATGCTTACCCCTACCAATAAGGCTCAAGTTGAACCTGGGGTACCGGGTTCTATGCTCACTATTTCCTTAAGATTATTAATATTTAAGGAACAGAAATTTCTGGACTTCTTTGGTTACTTGCCTAAACAAGCCAAGATACATAATTAACTCATTTAAGACTTCAGGCCCAATTTCCTTATGGGGTAGAGTCCAACTAGTAGCATTCAATCTGTACAATTTTCTTTCCCTCTTGTATTTGCACTAGCTTGCCTTAGCAATATTTAATCAGCTTTCAGACTCTACAGTAGATATCTATGAAGCACGAGTGGGACCAAAATTTCTATTACTCAACTCAACTTGCATGATCTGTAGATGAAGGAAGTGTAACCATCCCTAGATACCCTGTAACCTCCTAATTGTAAGTATGGTGCACAACATACCCCTAAGTAAAACTCTAATAGATATAGCTTATGGACTTCCTGGGACTCGACGTTGCTTTAATACTAAGTCTATCATTCCCCATATCTAGGAAAATACGACTGGCATCCGGTGCTTACCTGACTAATAAAGCGAACTATAGCTCAGTTGTAATCATAACTTCGGGCTATTAAGACAACAATCATAATCTGTTAGACAATAAGGAAAAACATGAACCGGCAAGGTCACAACAATAGAATAATAACAAGAATAGGGCTAACAAAGCCATAACTCAACAACATCAATGAAAAAGCAAGCCGACAGGGCTATAACACAACTATATGATGCAAAATGTCGCAAGGCCATAACATGTACTTTACAACCCATAACCAGTCCATAAATCCTCTATAAAGTACAATATTGATAGTCAGGACAAGGTCTCGGCCTACCTGTCATCTGTAAACAAAACTCAATGACATGCGAAACTAGAGTCTAGATAAATTCTCCAGAAAGAAAGGAGCATATCAACTCGATAAGTTCCTACTGTATAGGGCGATCAGGACCGCTATCTGTACCTGCAACTTGAATGCAACGTCCCTAAGCAAAGGAATATTAGTACGAATATTATGTACTGGTATGTAAGGCTAAAATGAAATAATCATAAGATCATAACAATAGAGTAATTGAATCAAGTCAATAAGATAGAGTAAGAAAGAGATAACCAATAACTCTATATGCATGCACAAATGCGTGAAAGATATGTAATGCTCGTATGTACGATCCTTCCGATACTGTGATCGGGAATAATAACATATATACGTCATCATCATCGTCTATAGACCTTCCGATCAAGGAATACATCATCACCAATAATATATATATATATATATATATATATATATATAGCCAATAGGGCTCTTCCACTTATGATAGCTCAAAGGCAATGCATATGCCATGACATGAAATATGCATCAACTCTGAAGATAAGTTGTATCGTGAATACATGATGTGAGAATGATCATGAGGTTTTTGATAGCATAAGGACCATATGAACATAAAAGAATGACATCAGAATGATTCAATAGAGTTTTATAGTTATACCATACGTTAAAAATGAATAGACTTTGGATGTTAACGTAATTGGCTTGTGGATGTCAGGTTCTCTTATAGATAAAAATTTTCATTATATTGTTGATCTAACTTAGTTGTCTAGCAGCTAATTCCCTCTTCATAGGGTCTTCCTAACAAAACATCAACATCATATCTTCCAACTTATACAATTCATTTCAGCGATAATTCAACAATTCTTTTAGAACAAGGTAAAGAGTAGGATACGTATAATATAGCAAGAAGTTTAAAAAGTTTGAAGGAGCAATCGTATTCACAATATTTATGAGTAATATTAAAGCAGCTAACTATCAATGCGCTTCTCATTAGTCTTCTAATTTCCACAATTAAACCACTCAAGCCTCTCAACTTATAATTCACTTCTCGATAACACAATCCAATACTCACATCCTTAAGAACATTAGCATATTGACTTTCATAGCACAACTAAATTATAACACCAGTATTTCAAGCTTAAGAAAGTGTAAGAACGATTTCATATACAACTAGGAATAAAAGTTATTCAACGGTAGATATTCGACATGAAATTTGTGTGTATTCAAGAATAAAGATAGCGCCTTACATACCGTCGATTCTATGTAATCGACTACGAGTCTTTGTTATGTAGTGATAAAATCTTTAATATCCAACCAATACAACTCTCACACCCTTTCAAAATAGTCCCTAATCAATCATATTGAAGGCAGTAAGTTCTGACAAATTCAACTTCCCAATAAGGTCTACGAATCATGAATTAGATGCTAAAAAGACGGACGGATTCTTACCTAACTCCCTTGAAGGTATTCATCAATGTAAGTAGTAAATATCTAGATTTTTCCACTTTACCACCACGCCTACTCCACACCAAAATCAATGAACTCACTCCACCGAAAATCTCCACGATCCTAGCAACTTATTCTAACTCTAATCGAAGTTTGGTGGAAGTTTTGATATTGTATTCTTCTATAATAAAAACCAAAGAACCCTAAGAAAAATGAAGAGAATGATCTGGGAGTAGCAAGTACTTATAGTGTGAAAAACATAGATCATTGGGCTGGGTTTTGCCTTATAAAGGTACCCAACTAGACCCAATAACCTGTGACCCATTTTTTGGGCTGTCCATGATAAAAAAAAATGATCATAATCTTTTACTCTAATGTAAAATTAATAAATGGATTGATGTTCTGGAAATTAGACTCAAAGATCTTTAATTTAATAGGTCGTAGGCCTGCTAACTCTTTATATATCGGGGGATATACTCATCCCAAGTCAGACCACCTATGAGATTATTTGAAATACTTTTTTCGTAATAAAATCATGAATTAGAATTTTGTTACCATGATCGTTTTGACCTAAAAATTTTGTTTAATTCTTTAACCATCTTCATATATCCGTTTTATGATATGATCACCCATTTAAAACTTCATTCTCCTGACATTTTATTACCGAATTACATAAAGTGAAAAAGATTCAACTCGTATATCTTCAACTTAGTGGGTTACTCATTTTAAAATATGTCAGGTGTTATACCTAGCATCAAAAGCTTCACACTTTTGCATAAACTTTATAATTTGGCTTCACATCACTTTTATTTCTTCCGTATTTTACAGAGTAAAAGCATTGGACAACAATGGTGGCTCCTCAAAATCACTTTGATTCTTCATAAATGCACTAGTATTCCTCCTAACTCATGTTACTTTGGTATGAACCGACGGTGAATGTCGAACCACGAGTTCTTACCTCCATGTCTTAAAGTGAATCTTTTGGTGTCTTTCGTACAACAAGGTCAAGCTAACTTGTCAGTAGTCGACCATCCGGATACATTTCATAAGTAGAAAAAATCATGTATAGTCCATATCAAAGTTGCACACAGTCTAAAGTTTTTTATTGGTTGATACATTATATGTTTCTACACCTTCACACCACAATAACTTCAACTTATCAATCAACGATGACATACATACATCGATCAAAATTTTCGGATTGCAAGGACATGAAACAATGCAAGTTAGAAAAAAATACGGTCTTGTCATACACAACTCAGGAAGAAAATTATAAGGCATAACAAACACTGGTCAACATGAATATGGTGTTGCAAAGACAACAAAGAAGGTGAATCCGTCAGTAGATAACCCAACCTAATGTTTCTCGGTTCACTAGCAAAGTCTGAAAATACCCTATAAAAATATCTTCTTGCTTCTCCATCTGACGGATGACATAGAAAATCAAGTGATATTCTATGTTCATGCTTTCATATCTCATATGAGGAGTGGAGCTCATTAATGCATATAACATCTTTAACCATTGTATAAGGGGTAACTAATGCATCATCTTTACTGGAACCCTCTTTCTTTTGGCAGTTGTGATTTCCTTGTGACAATACTAGTTACAAAATTTACAATATTCTAAAGTTGCATTATCCTTACAGAATAACATGCCACCATTCTCACAACAATCAATCCTCTCTAAAAAAAATTCAAACTTGAAACCAACTTTTTTGTTGTGTAGAAATATTTGGGTAAGTAGAGTTTATTTGGATTAAGTTCATTCATAAGCTCAAAGATAGAATCCATGCCAACATGAAAAATAGAATAATCTGATTTAATTCTTAGTAATCTAACCTCAACAGATAGCTTGGAATGCATTAACCCTTCATACAATGATGACTAGCTATTTATAGAAGTACTTAGCCTCATCATTTGATTTATTTCGAGCCTATGAGTACGTCCCAGAAGCATCTCTAATCATATCACTATATCGAGAATTTTCAATATTATTCTTTGTTACAGGACTAACCTCATCATCGAACGAATTCTGAAAAGAAAAATCATCAACACTAGCATTATTCTCTCCATGGACAGTCCATATAGAATAATGTGTCGTAAACCTATTCTTATAAAGATGAAATTTAACAACCTCTGATCCCAATAATTTGACGCGCTCACATTTCTCACAAGCGCACCTAATTATCCATTCAATAAGAAAATCATCAAGCATCATTGTCTTAGCAATAAATCTAGCTACCCCTTCTTTCAATTTCTCTCTCAACCCGACACGATTAGGATGAGTCTTATTATACATCCAACTATGTTCTGCATCTATCTACGTAAGGATAAGAAAATATAAATAAGTTATTTCAATTAATACATTTTATTCAAATTAAAATGGTTATAAGTCTGCTTATACAACTCCTTTCTATTACCTCCGGTAAAAAAATCTATTTACCAAATGAAGGAAAGGTAACTTCGACGATATTAAACCGTGAAATGAAAGTTCTTGCTCCAAATCAACTCATCTATATATATATACACACACACACACATATATATATATATACACACTTAAAAAAAAGAAAGTTTAGCCTAGAATTAAGCCATGTGGCATAAGTAAAACTTGACACATGTCAAATTTTAGGAAAAATTTAAATTATTTAGGAGAAAATTCAAATTATGACAAGTGGAAAAAATTTGGATCAATACAAATTTTTAACATAAAATTAGGGAAGTAGTTCTCTTCTAACATGGTAGTTATCTCCAAATATACAACTCCACATATGAATCTCATAACTTTTTGAATTCTGTCATTAAATTTTAAAATTAAAATTTTGAATTAAAAGTGGTTAAGTTAATTGGTTATTTGAATATCCAAAACTGAATAAAACTAATTTAGCATGTCCATTACCTCCATTTTCCCATTAACTCACAAACACACACATGCACGGTTTAAACTTTTAAACATGCAATTTGATAGTTTATATGTGTCCACCACACAAAACGTAGGACCAGGTCCCTTACCTAGTTTCTTAACAGAAAATCAAAACTAAATAACACAAAAAGTTTTACGTGGAAACCTCTTTTTCCAAGAGAGTAAAACCACGACCTACCCTAGTAGGATTTTACAAACTCCACTGAAAACCACGCAATTTTCAAATTACAACCTATTGAAATCTAGAAATTAAACTCTTAATCTCTTCCCCCTTATAATAACTCTATTGTAAACCCTTGCAATAGCTCTATTACAAAGAAAGCAAAAGGCTAACTCTAGCCTACTAACATTGAGATTACAAATACTAAAAACGTCTACCTGCAACAGCTTCTCTTGTGAGGAGTAGGTTTACAATGTTAAGAACAAAAGACAAATATTCAACAACCTAAGACCGGACAAATATAATGGATTTGAACTGATTCTTGCTTTGCTGGTAAAGCTTTGTCTTTGGGTGACCTTTTACAAGAGAGGAAGTGTCCTTCTTGTGAATTTGCAAAAAGTTAAAACCAATTTGTCTTGTATCAAGCCTATAACAAGAATGAAAGAAAGAGAGAGAGTGTGTCTGTGTTTATCCAATTGATAAAGGCTTGTAGCAAGAGTAGCTGATTTGCCACTGTGCTACGACAGCAATGCAGCAGTGGCAGTCTGCACAATACCTTTTTTTAGTTGTACTATGTTGACCTTTACCAGCAGTAGTTCGATCATCGACCTGGTTCCCCAATAGGTTTGTCATATCATAAAAATTAATACAAAGTACTTTATCAATTTTCCCCTTTTGATGATGACAAACCCCTACAGTTCCTCCTTTCACTTGTTCCCCCTTAAGTTCCCCTTTTTCACCTATTCCCCTTCAACTCAAGTTCTCCCTTGTACCTGTTCCCCCTTACACGTAACTCTTTCCCCTTTTGGCATCATTAAAAAGAGAAACGGTAACATAATGAAGATAGGCAAAGACAGTGTCCACTTATGGCAGCTGAAGCAACACAACATGAATGATAAAATGTAAGAAGTAATGAGATAAATAGATAGACTTTCATTCAAATCAAAAAGAAACAGAGCTCAAGAGACAAGCATAAACAGTAGCACTCACAGACATACAAAAAGCTTAAAGTTAACCACACAAACATGCCACACAAAAGGAAGAGTCGGGGGCAGACAAAAGAAGGAAGAGGGAAAGGCTGGAACATAGGAGGATCATAATTTTGAAAGGATTTTGTCAATTCTTTCATTGGCAGCACACTTGTCACAAAGCATCTACTGAGTTAGGTCCTCCAACTGTTTCTTTAGAGCAGCATTGTCACTCTTCAATGAAGTATTTTTCTTTTACAGGTCCAGCGGTTCACCAGGTTCCCCACCTGACTTAGCAACCTTTAGAATAGCCATTTCTGTGTCCCTCTAAGTGAGCAACACTATTAGTCGTTCAATCTCCTCAGTCCCACGGCATTTAGCTTCAATTAAACTAGAAATCTTGGACTGTATGCCAATGTCGCCCCTTCTAGCCACACATTCACACTCTTCGCGTGTGCTCAAAGTGAACATCAACTTCCATGTAGCTACTGTTCCATGCCCCAGAGGAACTCCAAAGTGTATGAACACCTTAGTAAGAAGATATCCATAAGCCAGCCAAAGGCGTCCGTCTTTCGATCCAACTATCTTGATCATGTGCTCTATCATGAGAGTAGGCAGATTCAACGGTTGAAATGAGCTCAATGCCTCCATGATGAATAAGTTTGCCAAGGCAGCAATAGAACAATGCTCAGCCCTAGGTAATACAACCTTGTTTACAAACTCAAACATCAACTGGTACTCAGGTTTCATTTGCTTCTTAAGCATACGGTCATTAGTCAGGTTCCCCTCCAGTTTTCCAATTAGGTTTTGAAAGTCCCGAGAAGTTTGCTTGTCTTTGACTATGAACTCCCCAGCAGTGTGCACATTTAGTATCTTTCAAAGAGAGATTGAGTCAAACATGATCTCAACTCCTCCCGCCTTGGCATACATAATTTCTTCCTTATTAATGAATGCTAAGGATGAATACAATGCAAAAACTTCACTCTCATACATAGTAGGCATAGGGAGTTCAAACAGATGCTCCCAACCATGATAATTCACCATCTCAAAGCAGTTCTTGCATATCCTGCATACCAGCTATGTCCGAATCAAAAATTCAACCTCCCAACACCTTTTGTTTCCTAATATTCGCGACTCTCTCTTACACTGCAACCTCCGACTCCTCATTCATAATTTTTTTCCCTTTGAAGACTTTGCAATGATGTTTTTATTTTTGGAATTCTTCATGGTGGCACCTGGTACTTCTTAAGGTTCCTCAATCATAGATAATTCTTTCCCTTTGGTTGAAACCTTGGCATTCTGGTGAGACTTCTTTCTGATCTCAGGTTTTTTTTCCATGTCCTGAGGCGGAGTCTCAGTATCATCAACAATCGGAGAAGAAGGGTCTTCCTTATCAATCACCATTGCCTTGGTTACTAGATACCTTTTAAAGGTATTTTGACAACTTTCCTCCAAGACAAGGTCTATTGACGTCTTGACAGTACCTATGATAGCAGGTCCTTTTTTTGTTCTCATCTGCTCCTTTGAATTTCATTCAGATATAATGCTGGACTTTCTTTGATAGAACAAATGGATGGGAACCTCATCATTGTCAGGCGTAGGAGAAGAACACTCAGTAGGTGCAAGTGAAGTTGGAGAATCATTTATTGCCACCTCCGGTGGAGTGGGAGTCCCGTACCAATTAGGAGAGACAATTACAGTATGTGCCTATTGGGAGGATTGCTCTCCACCTTCTTGAACAAATGGACCTTCTTCGTTGCTGGTGTCAGACCTTCCTCCTTCGGTAGATGGACTCTTCTCTCCAATTTCTTCTGCTCTAGTGGCTAAGGCGGTCATAAACCCTTTAATAATTTTTGCCTCATTTTGAAGGATGTTAGAAGTTCCCTTCTTGGATTCTATTAGACTTCCTGCAAATAGGGTTTCATTGGACAAGTACGACCCTTTCTTTGCATGACCTTCAACAGCCTCCTTTGTCGTGATGGGACCACCATCGACCACCCTTGTTTCTTGCTCTACTGTATCAGCGGGCCTTCTTGTCTTGTCAGCCACTTGAGTATTTGGAGTGGAGACTTCACTTGGATTGACTGGTGCACAACTGACAGTCAGCATCTTAGAGCCTAGGAAATTTCTAAAGTCAGTGTCGCTAGGAGAGGAGGAGGGATTGGATGAAACAGACGTATCTAGGATAAGATTTTTTCAGTTCTGGTTTCTCTCTGTGGATGGGGTAGAAGAAGATTCTTGAGCTATATCTAGCAATAAGGGTAGAAAGAGAAAGAAGGGAGAAGGATAGTGAGTTTGGTTGAAGAAGCTGGGAAGAGGAACTATGGAAGAGTGGAGAAGATATTGGAGGAGAGATGAGGAAGGTGGACAAAAATGATTTTGGAAAGAGATGGGAACTTGCACCAATAAATGGAGGAACTGATGCGGTACATCTAATGGATATGACATTTTGGGAGAGTTGTATCGATTTTAGAGGTGGAAAAAATAAAGATGACATGGCATAATCCCAAATGTTTAAATAAAAGCTTAAAGTTTGACTGAGAGTGCAGATCTGTTTGAGAGACCTGGTCTCTCATGATTCCCTTGAGCAAAGATCTTTGACGAGTGCAGGATCTATTCATATCCTTACTCCCTAATCCATCACTATGCATGCATACCCTGTGACAGTAATAAAGCTACGTTAGACAAGTCAAACTGCCATTCTTCACCATATACCTATACTCTAGATCTAGCCAAATTAGAGGAATGATTCAAAACGTAGGACTAGATGCTAGATTAATTAGACCCAACTTTAAACGGTTTCTTTCAAAATGCTCCCTTCCTGGTGTCGTCATAGAGATATCAGCTACCTGGTCCTCTGTAGTGCAAAACTTCATGCTAATCAAACCTTTCTCTACATTGTCCCTCAGAAAATAGTGCCTGACATCAATGTATTTGGGTGCGTTCTGAGGTGTGAATTGGGAGAGAAGGGATGTCACAATTGGGGTTTTGAATAAAGTGGCCTGGTTCTCTTGTGTTGCACTGGATTCTCTGCCATATTAAGAGCACTGGTATTATCATACAGTAGTTGTTCGTGGTTTACATGTATTCCATAATCTTCAAGTTGTTGCTTAATCCATAGCAATTGTGCGCCAACATGAGGCAGCAACAACGTACTTAGCTTCTGCAGTTGATGGTGCAACAAAGTTTTATTTTCTGGTCCCCCATGAGATCAGAGAGGACCAAAAAAAGTGAGCCATCCCTGATGTACTTTTTCAATTCACCAAAGAGCCTGCATAGTCAGCATTAGCGTATCCAACAAAATTAAAATTCTCACCAGAGGGATAAAAGAGAACAAGATCAGAAGTACCCTTAAGATATCTCAAGATTCATTTGCTAGCCTTCAAATGGGATTTATTTTGGTTGGATAGGAATCGATCACAAAACCCCACACTAAACACAATATCATGTCTGCTGGCCGTTAAGTAAAGTAGAGATCCAATAATGCCCCTATACATGGTTTCATTAACAGAGGAACCTGGTTCATCATTGTCCAGCCGAGCAACAGTTGCAAGAGGAGTGCCAATGGGCTTAGAACTCTCCATGTCAAACTTCTTGAGTAGTTCAAAAATGTATATTTGTTGACTTATCATGATGTCATTTGGCATTTGCTTGACTTGTAATCCCAATAAAAAATTTAATTCACCCATCATACTCATCTCAAACTCATTTTCCATAAGCTTCCCGAATTCTTCACATAGTGAGTTAGAGGTCGATCCAAAGATGATATCATCGACAAATCTGTACAATCAACAGGTTCCTACCTCTCTCTTTCAGGAACAATGTTTTGTCAATCTTCTCCCTTTTGAAGCCATTGCTAAAGAGAAATCTTGACAATCTTTCGTACCAAGCTCCATGAGCCTTCTGCAACCTATAAAGATTCTTGTCCAGCTTGTAAACATGGTTGGGGTACTTATGATCCTCAAACCCAAGTGGCTGCCTGACATATACTTCTTCCTTCCGATACCTATTCAGAAAGACACTTTTCACGTCTATTTGAAATAATTTGAACTCCATGTATGATGCAAAGGCAATGAGAATTCTAATGGCCTCAATTCTAGCAACCGGAGTAAAGGTTTCTTCGTAATCTATTCTTTCTTCTTGATTATACCCTTGAAATACCATTCTTGTCTTGTTTTTAGTTGTATTTCCCTTTTCATCCAGCTTGTTTTTGTACACCAACCTGGTTCCTACGATGGTTCTATCAGCTGGTTGAGGAACTAGGTGCCATACTTGATTTCTCTTGAACTGTTCCAACTCTTCTTGCATGGCTGTGATCCAATCCACATCTTTCAAGGTTTCCTTGACATTTTTAGGTTTTATTTGAGATAGATAGGCTGAATGAGCAAACATATTGTGAACCTAAGAACGCATTGTAATCCTCTAGTCCAAGGAGGATATTATGTTGTCCAAGGGATGTGATGTTCTGTGCTTCCAGTTTGAAACTCAAGGTGCAGAGGAATCCTGTCTTTGTTGACTGATTGGAGTTGCTGGTTCAGGCGTCTCTTCATTATTTGAACCTTCCTTCTGAGAGCGATTTGTGATATTGGTTGCTAAATCCCACTGCAAGTCATTCCTTGGAGTGTCTAATTAAGTATCTGGTTCCTGTCCACTTGACTTCAGTTCAACGCCTCTATCTTGACCAACTTGATCAGATGTCTTAGATTGCTCACCTGGTCCCCCACTAGGAGTTGGGTGCAACTTTAATGGTTCTCCAGCTTCAAGATCATCATTTTGAGTAACAGCTTCACTGGTCACACTTAATTCATTAAAGATTACATGTATGCTTTCCTCCAGACATTGAGTTCTTTTATTGAAGACTCGATAGGTTTTTTTTGTGATAAATATCCTATGAAGATACCTTCACCACTCTTTGTATCAAACTCTACAAGGGCCTCCTTCCCATTGTTTAAAATGAAACGTCTACATCCAAAGGCCTTCAAATAAGACAGCTTTGGCTTCTTCCCATTCAGCAGTTCGTATGGTGTCTTTTCTAGCAGGTACCCGATCAAACATCTGTTTATCAGATAGTAGGCAGTATTTACAGCCTCCGCTCAGAAGGACTTTGAAATTCCACTAGCTATCAACATTGCTCTTGCCACATCCTCAAGGGTTCTATTCTTCATTTCCACTACACCATTTTGCTGAGGAGTCCTGGGTGCAGAGAAATTGTGGATAATGCCATGTTCCGCGCAAAACTCATCAAATCGAGCATTCTCAAAATCATTTCCATGATCATATTTGATGCTTACAATTTTATTTCCATGATTGAGTTGGATTTGTTTGTCAAAGATGAAAAAAACATTAAATATTTCATCCTTGGACTTGAGAAACAGTGTCTAAGAGAAATGGGAGTAGTCGTCCACAATCACAAAAATGTATCTCTTCCCTCCTCTGCTGGCAGATCTCATTGGTCTACATAGGTCCATGTGAAGTAACTCAATAGATCTTGAAGTGCTTACATCCTTCTCTGGATTAAATGATGACCGAACCTACTTTCCTTTAACACATGCATCCTGCAGCTTGTGATCAGTAAACTTCAGCTTGGGCAGTCTATGGACCAGGTCCTTCGAGACTAACTTATTCATCAATGAGGGACTCACATGCCCAAATCATCTATGCCACAGTCCACCATCATCTTCCAGTATTCTTAAACAAGTCATATCATGATCTCTGATCGAGCTCATTTTTGCCACATAAAATTTTTTCCATCGTTTAGAAACTAGAATAACTTCCCTAGAGTCAATGTTGGTCACAACGCATGAAGCCGACACAAACCTTACCTTGTTACCTTTGTCACAAATCTGAGAAACACTTAACAGGTTGTACTTCAGTCCTTCCACATAGAAGACATCTTCGATGGCATGAGCTATACTTTTTCCAACTTTTCCCATGCCTAAAATGTATCCTTTCTTTCCATCACCAAAGGACTCACTACAACCCTGAAGGGCTTTGAGAGAGAGGAATTCTTCAATTTTTCCGATCACGTGCCTTGAGCATCCACTGTCCATAAACTATTTTTATCCACTATCTTCTCTCTCGCCCTACAATGAGCATTAGAAATTAGTTTTAAGAACCCATATCAGCTTGGGTCCCCTCAGGTTCTGAAAGGGATGAATAAGGTTTCTTCTAGTCCATGCAGGTAAGTCTACTTTCCTTCTTAGAGAACTAGGTTCCCTAGAACATGCATTCTCACTTACAAACTTCACGTTATTTTTAACAACAATTATTCTATCTTCACATGCATCTTTGCAATGGCCATTATCACCACTATGTGTGCACAACCAGTTATCTGGATTAGACACATATTTATTGTGAGGATCATAGGGAATTTTTGCTTTACGAAATCCAAGACTTCTCTTGACCGCCCAGATCTAGTATTTGTAGAAACAATAGCTTTAGAGGACTAGGTCCATTTGAGGGACTTGTCAAGTTCATCTTTCACTCTCATTAGCTCCTTCTTAAGAACTTCATTTCTCTCAAGCTGAGCTGAAAGGTTTAGTTTGGTGTTTTCAAGCTCCTCCTCCAACTTACTTTGAATTCGAGCGAGAGATTTTTTCTCTTTAGTTTCACTCTCCATGCATTTCATGAGTTTTTACTCTAGAGACATATTTTCTTTAGCCATCTCATTAAGTTATTTATTTAGTATATTCTCCTTAGTTACAGATCTTCTAACCCCTTCGTATTGATCTAGCTCAGCAACTAAAGTGTCTTTTTCACTAGTTATACAATAGTATGCATTAATTAACACATTAGCAAGAGCTCTCAACTCCTTTAGTGAAAGAGTTTTGAGATTCTTCTATAAGAAGTCAAGAAAGCTTGCCTCTTCATTGTCTTCAACATCAGACTCCGCCATGAGTGTGCATATTGAGTCTAAATTTAAAGGTCCATCTTCCTGGGCGTACATAGAGGTGTCTGCTTTATTTTCACCTACTTGGTTTGACTCGCTTGAAGTGTCCCCCTAGGTTGTCATTACTTGTTTCACTACCATGTCAGCAACTTCTCTTCTTTTGTAGTGGTCTTGTACCTGGTTCTCTTCTGCATCTTTTTAGTATTGCCTCTGTACTGGTCTTGTTTATGCACGGGACAATCTTTAATAAATTGTCCAGGCTTTCCATATTTATGGCATAAGTCATTGGCTTTAGGATACTTGCTGGAGTTTCCCTTTTTGCAAAGTTTCCACCTTTTCTTACCATCCTTTGAAATCATCGGGTTAGATAGCCCATGTCAGGTTCCTCTTTACTGGAATCACTTTTTGTTGCCTTGAGAGCAAGACTCTTTTTCTTCTTATGTTCTCTTTTTTCGATGTCCTACTATTTCTTGAGCTCATTTGTCTTGAGATTTCCAATCAATTCATCTATAGTAAGCCTTTCCAGATCTTTGTCTTCAGTGATGACATTTACTTTGCTCTCCCAGGAACCTGGTAACACACTGAGAATCTTCCTAACGAATTTGTTCATTTTGATGACTTCCCCCAGGCAGTGTAGTTCATTGATGATGGAAGTGAACCTAATATGCATTTCTTGAATAGAATCTCCTTCCTTCATTTGAAAATATCACGCCCTACCTTGGGAGGCATGACTGGCACCTGGTGCCCTACTAGGATCTGAACTGATTTAACTAGGCCTGTGCACTCCTGGTGCAGACCTACTCCCCAAATCAAGAAAACAATGGGCTATATCTCAGCTGTAAATACAACCTCCAGCCGACAAGGCCTTGTAGCCACTTGTAAAGGAAAACAGTTAGCCAAAAACGGGTAATAACAAGGAATCCTATGCTGGCCCACAAGACCACCATGATATCTAGTTATGACTGTAAAGTAAATCCATAGCTACCTTAAACTATGGCCGACAAGGCTGCTAATCTGTCTACTAAACAAGGTCTCATACGGCCAACATGTAAACTAAAATGCATATGGGCCCCACACGGCCAATAACAGCTAACCACAGGGAAATAAAAACAATCTGCAAGCCTCTAGGAGTTATACAATGGTGGGACAGGGCCTCGACCTACCCATAAATTGTACAATCAAAAAGAGTAAACCTTTTGTCTATAAGCTCTGGAAGAAAGGAGTCGACTCTTCTGCTAATCCTGAATGGAGGCTAAGAGGGACCTGCTCCTCGTCTATCTGTACCTGCAGGCAAGTAATGCAGCGCCCCAGAAAGGGCTTCAGTATAATATGTACTGAATATACAAGGCGATAACTGTAAATGACTGAAATAAAGAGATAGAACTGAGAATAACTTAAATGAAGGAGTAGAGATCATACATGATTAATACAACTTCTTACTGTCTAATTTATTAATAACCAAAGCAAACAAAAACCTTACCTGGCCCCCATAAGCCGAAAGGTACAACCAACACAGAATAACCCACTCGGGGCTCCCATAAACCCTGGTGAGTACACTCTAGTCTATATACCCCTATCAAGGTCGCATTGGATCAACTAATAGCTATAGCCGTCCTACCGGCCCCCTAGGTCTGCGACTGAGCCCGCTCAGCTCCTGACTGTAGTTGTATTTGACTCTAGTGGACTCCTGATATCTGCAACCCGGGCACCAGGCTCGACAGGGGTGTATAGAGCCAACCATGACATATGAGGACCTGGGACCCCATCTTTGTCCCTAGCGGACGGCATATTGCTCCGTAGAGCGACATCATCTCACCCCTGGCGGGCGTTGACATAGCTAGTGACCCTGGGGTCGATCATGAAAGCTATACAGGCATAATCCATCCCAAACTAAACATGGAATACGAGTTTCAGTTAATAACAACAACTAATCACAATAAACATGCTTCCGGTACTCTTGCTGGGATTCAAACTGAGTTATCATACTAAGGAAACTAACTTGTCGAAGGAAAATGCCTTTTAACATACCTCTTCTCCGATTACAGATTAACTGGTGAGTTTCAGTTCGTTTCAACTGCTCTTCTCAACTGAAATCGTATTGCTGGGGGAATATGACTAGTTTTAGTATTAAATTCGGTAAAAACAATAACTTTATATATAAATATTAACTATATTTCAACTTAACCGAATATAGTCGAAAACTCGTGATTTCTTGAAAGTCCAGAAGGGAGAAATGCTTACTTTAAGCCTGTGATTGTATTGACACTAGTTTGAAGCAATTCCAACAACTTTAGCTTGGCGGGGCTACGATTCGCCAGGAAAATTTTATGAAAAATAACTCCGTAGCAATGTTAAACTTCAATACCCAAAGTTAATTTGAGTTCGGGCAGCGTTTCCTAGCGTAAACAGAGGAAATTTACTTGTTTTCTTCGTGGTTTCTCTCTTCTACCCGTATATACTTTGGAAAATAACTTAAAATCAAAGGGAGGGGTTTATATATACTTGAGGCGGTCTTTCACGCCAATCTAGGGCCGTGTCACGAAGCCCATCACAGAGGAGCATGGTCCGTGCCACGCTGCCCTTTGGGAAGCTGGCCCGACCTTCTCCCACACGGTCCCGACTTCATGCTCGTTCGACCTTTCTCCGGGTTCCTTTCTCGCATGTATTGCACTCTAAAACTCTTAACCAACGTACGAATAGGCCGAATAAACATTAAAAACTTACGGGGGTGTAACATAAAAGCTCATATTTGAGTTGCGAGCATGTCTATTTTCGACTGTTTCACTTGACTGGTACCCTCGTGAGCTGTCAACAAGGCCTCCCAAATTTCTTTTGCAGTCTCACAAGCTGAGATGTGATTGTATTCATCTGGGCTGATTCCACACACCAGAATTTTCTTGGCCTTGAAGTTCTTCTCAACAGCCCTCCTGTCAATATCACTATACTCTTTTCTTGTTTTGGGAACTTTCGTGCCATCTTAAAGAGTCTTCGTTGGCATGAACGGTCCATCACAGATGACATCCCAGAGCTTTGAGTCCTCATCCATTATAAAGTCATGCATTCTTGTTGTCCACCATCCTTAGTACTGTCCATTGAACATGGGGGAGCTTGGTAGTGGACTGTCCTTTTTCTAAGTTAGGTGGAGTAGCCATTAAAGTCGATACTTTCTAGGTGTTAACCGTTTAGAAAGAACCGACTCTGATACCAATTGATAGTTTATATGCGTCCATCAAACACAACGTAGGATCAAGTCCCTTACCTGGTTTCTTAACAGAAAATCGAAACTAAGTAACACAAGAAGTTTTATGTGGAAACCTCTTTGCCGAAGAGAGTAAAACCACGACCTACCCTAGTAGGATTTTTCAAACTCCACTAAACAACCAGGCAATGTTCAGATTACAATCTATTGCAACCTAGGAATTAAACTCTTAATATATCCCTTCTCCCTTACAATAAATCTATTGTAAACCCTTGTAGTAACTCTATTACAAAGAAAGTAAGAGGCTAATTCTAGCCTACCAACACTGAGATTATAAACACTAAAAATGATTACCTAAAACAGCTTCTGTTGTGAGGAGTAGGTTTATAATGTTAAGAACAAAAGACAAGTATTCAACAACCTAAGACCGAACAAATATAATGAATCTGAACTAATTCTTGCTTTGCTGTTGAAACTTTGTCTTCGGGTGACCTTTGCAAGAGAGGAAGTGTCCTTGTGAATTTGCAAAAAGTGAAAACCAATTTGTCTTGTTTCAAGCCTATAACAAGAATAAGAGAGAGAGAGAGAGAGAGAGAGAGAGAGAGAGAGAGAGAGAGAGAGAGAGAGAGAGAGAGAGAGAGTAAAACCACAACCTATCCTAGTAGGATTTTCCAAACTCCACTAAACAACCAGGCAATGTTCAGATTACAACCTATTGCAACCTAGGAATTAAACTCTTAATATATCCCTTCCCACTTACAATAACTCTATTGTAAACCCTTGTAGTAACTCTATTACAAAGAAAGTAAGAGGCTAACTCTAGCCTACCAACACTGAGATTATAAACACTAAAAATGATTACCTAGAACTACTTCTGTTGTGAGGAGTAGGTTTATAATGTTAAGAACAAAAGAAAAGTATTCAACAACCTAAAACCGAAAAAAATACAACGAATCTGAACTAATTCTTGCTTTGTTGTTGAAACTTTGTCTTCGGGTGACCTTTGCAAGAGAGGAAGTGTCCTTGTGAATTTGCATAAAGTGAAAACCAATTTGTCCTGTATCAAGCCTATAACAAGAATGAGAGAGAGAGAGAGAGAGAGAGAGGCAGAGTGTGTCTATGTTTATCCAATGGATAAAATCTTGTAGCAAGAGTAGCAGATCTGCCACTATGCTATGGCAACAATGCAGCAGTGGCAGTCTGCATATCACCTTTCGTCACCTGTACTATGTTGACCTTTACCAGCAGTAGTTCGATCATCGACCTGGTTCCCCAATAGGTTTGTCATATCATCAAAATTAATATAAAGTACTTTATCATAATTAAATCATGTTTTTTTGGTTCTTTTATAGAAAATTTTATTTTTCAAAAAATATAAACGATAAAAAGAAATGAAATAGCCTCCTTTGGAAAGTAATTTCGGGCATAAATCCTGATCCACTTTGTTCCTAAAATATTAACAATTAGCATCGTCTTCAAAAACTAATAAAATATTCACTTTGATTAAATTTTTTTTTTTATTTTTTTAAAAAATAATAATATTTGGAAAAAAATAAGGAGAGCGAATTTTAATAGTTATGCTAATTCATGATGTGTATTTGGCCGTAATTTTTTTATTTTGTATCTTTGTATTTTTATTATTTATTTTAAAAGGAAATTGAATTTTTTTTTTTCAAAAAAAGAGAGAGACAGAGAGAGGGAGCGAGTAAAAAACCTAACAAAACTATCCAGTTTTCCCCAACAACTCCGCTTCATGCACCTAAAAAAAACAAAAAAAAACATATCTCTTTGCCTCTACTGTTAAAGACATATCACTTTCAAATATACAAGCACGTAAGCAAAATGCACCCAATGTTTACGGTGTGATTATCACTCAGTTAAAGTGAGTGCATTTTCTGTTACTTTGATCTTCAAATAAATATTTTATCACGATATTTGTATACGAATCAGAAATAAGCATTTCAAAAATCTTTGTGCAATTATCAGATTAATTGTTTGTCTTTGCGTTAGTATTGTTCCTTCACTATTAAAATTTAAATATTAATATTACAAAAATCAAGTTTAGATTTATATTGATAAATTCCTGCAATATCGCCAATTATATCTTTTGTTATTTGGATTATTTTGTTAAAAAGTGTTTTAGTTGCTTATTGTGGGATTCTGTTTCTTTTTTTAACAGAAAATCTTTTATCCTTCTTTTCAATTTTTTTCTCATCGTCTATTCTTGATATATAATATATAATACATAATTTAATTTAATCCAAATATTATTTTCAATATAATTTGTACATTTTTTATTAAAATAAAATATAAACTATAAGCAGAATAGAATGATAAAAGTAACTTGAATTTGAACTAATCCAAACAATATTTCCGAGTATCTAATATAATCTACTCAACTTTTTAGTTGCATTATATAAGAATAAATATGATATTGGAATCCTATTTTTTAAAATATACATTGCTTTTCGTTTTAGCAATAAAAAATGAAATTGTTCTAACAAATTGATATAAATTTTTTAATATAGTAGGATTACAAGAACTTTGAGTTGTAATGAAATACCAACTTCTTATCCTCTTATATCTACTCCTATGGTGACACATTAAATCAAAGCTACATAACTTCTACTCATGCAAATTTCTTGCCAATTTTTGGCTTTGATTTGTTTTGTGAATCCAGGCACGATGTTAACTTATTAAATCATGTGCATGAGCTATTTGAACATACTAACGACGACGAAAGACAATAATAGATAGATCTCAAATGCTTATACTTTAATGATTATTCTTTAGCTGTTTAAAATTTATTTTTATATTTTTTTAATTCTGATTTATCTATTAACATTAATGTGATTCTAAGAGCTTTATATATTTTATGCTTATTTTTTTTTTCTTTAGCTAATAGAACCATACATTGAAACGACAAATTAAAAATGTCTCTTTTTTAATTGAATTTCGCAAGTATTCTATTAAATACAAGGTTGTATGACAAAATGTAACTTTTTCTATTTTTTAAAAATTTGCCAAGAACATTAATTTGTGTTTCTTCTATAGTGATTTTTAATTGATGATAAACATTAAAGAAATTATTACAGAAAAAGTATTTATTTATACTATAAGAACACAAAGTCTACTATTTTCAAAATTTATTATTAGTTTATTAAAAGAATTTAATTTTTATTCGTTTAAGAAAAATAGCCACTTTGAGCATCTCATGTTTCAAGTGGCATAAAATATTATAAGTAATGGCTTTAGTATGAGCCATCAATACAGACCAAAATAGAGTTTTTACTACATTTTTTTTTTAATTTTATGATTCATTATGGACTTAAAATTATTCAGGAACTTTAAATTGTTATTTTAATCCGCATCTTTTATCAATTCTTATCATATTAACATCACGATGATGAATATGACACCATTTTACGTTAAAATAATGAAAAATCACATCGCAATTTATAATATAAGAATACTCTAAAAATGGATATATATATATATATATATATATATATATATATATATGTATGTATGTATATAAAAGTAGAAAAAATAAAAAATACTAAGACTTCAGTATAAGAAGTCTAAAGATATGATATATTTGAATTTGAAATGTGCAATTTTTTTAAACTATGAAGAGAAAATTCAAATTATAGATAAGATCACGAATATACAGTTTAAATATATAAATCTCAAAAGAAATAATGAATCATTATTTGGATTATATGTCATTTTAATTAATATTAAATTTAAGAATACCATGTTGTCGTAATTCATTTTCAAAATATTTTCAACAAAAAAATTGTTTAAAAAATTTACATAACAGATAATTTGGAAAGATTTATTTTAAACAAATAGTGAAAATAGTTTTAAAAGTAAAGTTCTACCCATTTATACAAAATTTAACTATTTTAAATATTTTATTTCATAATATACCAATTGATTAATTAAATTTCGCGTATGTTTTACCATATTACAATATATGGAATATATTTCTTACAAACAATGTTGATATATATATAATTTATCATACAACATATATTATATGATGTCTTATGGATTTTTTTGTTGCAATAATTCATTTAGTTTTTTTTTTAGGATTATTATCGGTTGTAATTAATGTCTTAGTATCATTTATTTAGTGGGTATTTTAACTCTGATATTTAGCATGATTCTATCTGAAACTTGCATGATTTAGGACCCAGATATAAATATTGATTTATTGGATAATTTCATTTGAATTATGAATGTTAATAAAAGTAATCTTTTGATATATTCAGTCTTAGAGTTTCAGTTAATACTCAATATATTTAATATTTTTCTGAAATGTCAATTGATCAGTTTGACTACTATCAGTCTTTTGAGAAACTCAATAAATTCAGTAAAATCAGTTTATCAATTTGTTAGTTATTCTTTAAACCGTTACGATGTTTTCAGATAAAGCAGCTCTGACGAGTTTTAGAAAGAACATAACTCATATATGATATATCAATAGGACAGTGTCATATTCATAATGTAATTTAATAAATCATATTACTTAAATAATAGTGTAATCAATCAATAAAATTAAATCTCATACATTAAATTATTATGAAAGAATTTCATAATTAATTTAAGAAACAAATTGTTTGTTAGATTTTTATAAAACAAATATAATTTAATATGCTCAAATAAACTAAATCACATTTTCTCATGATAAGTTGTTTTATAAGCAATTTGCTTATCGAGCAGATAAGTATACTAACTTTATTAAAACTAAAACTTTCAACACAGAACCAACACATGATAAATGTTAACTCAAACTAGTAGGATGTTAGATATGAATAATACGTACTATCCATATAATGTTAGTTTCTTACGATCATTTATCTATTAGACCCATCTAGGCTGAAAAGACACGTCTAGACACACTTTTGACTCTTAGTTGTATCTATTACTTTGTTTATTATTATCTAATATTGTTAGCCATTTAGAATTCAGAACCAAAACGAGTCATAATAAGTTAAGCAAATATAAAAATAATTTTTTTATTAATTTGATACAAAAATAAGCTTTACGGACTAAATTAATCTGTTATGCACTTAATTTTTTAATAAGAAAAGAATATCGTCTAAGCATGTATAATGAACTAATTTAATCCGATGTATATATTGAATTAATGTAGTCTACTATATATGTCATTTTCCCACCCGTCCAGATCTATATATCCCACCTCCATTTTTCTATTCTCTCAAACTCTCAACCACAGATCTACCCCACCCACCCAACCCTATCCCACAAAAATCTTCACGATTCTCCCACCCAAACACATCGGTAAGGTCTTCATCAACTGCTCCCCCTCCCTCATTTTTTTTAATCGGTAAAAAACGAGCAATTAATCCACCCCCTCTATCCGTGCTTTTGAACTTCTTTTCATCAGCCTCACCTTCGTATTAACAAATTTTTTGGTAAATTTGTGGAAGAATTCAATATTGAATGTCAAGGAGCAAGTGTAAGTTTGAAAGTTTCAAAAATTCAACACTTGAGGTATTTATTTCTTAAACTATTTTATTAATTGATTGTAATATAATTTACTTTTTATTTAGACCTAGTATTAATTGTTTAGTATAATTTAAAATATGAAATTTCAATTGTTGTGTTTAATTTGCAAAATTTAAATTGTGAGGTTTATTGAAATTTAAATTATTAATTGTGATAATGATTTCTAAAAATCTCAAGATCATGCAATAAAAGAATTAAATATGTAGTATTAGAAGTATGATTTCCATAGAATAGAAATAACTTTATTTAGGCTAATATACTAAATTAAACAATTAGGCCTAAAGAAATTATATATACACTAAGGCAAATTTGGTTTTAGAATGCCGTGAAGGAATTAAGTACAAACATTTTTTAGAGAAACATTTTGAAGAAGTTTTAGGAAAAAACATGTTTCAAAATAATTATCTATACGGAAAATCTTTTAGGATGTGTCTAAAGGTGTGTTGTAACTTGTAAAATAAGTGAGTTATTTTTTTTTACGCATGTTCCTCGTATTAATAAAAATAAAATTTTAAAAATAGCATAAATATTATTTAAAAGATGTGTTTGTATATAATATAAGAATTTAGAAAGAAAATTATAAATTTAAAGTTAATAAATGATTATGTTTAAGAGTTTGATCTAATCCAATAGCTCTTTCCTCAGTTTGTTCTAATACTCGTTTCAATTAATAGAACGTCATAGAAATAGCGTTTGATTGAAATGTGAAATATCTTTTATTTTTTCGTGAGTACTTAAATGCATGCATTATATGTATATTTCATGTTAATTATTATAAAAAAATGGTATTACTACACTATCAACATTTAATATAAATATTAGCATTACGAACACTACAAAAGAAAACAGTGTTTAGCGACGGATTATAGCTTTAAACAATGATCCATCACTAGTTAACGACAGATTAGCTACGAAATATTGATTTGATTACTAAAATATTGAGGAAAATTTTAGTATCTAAAATAGCGATGTATTAGCAACAAAAAATTAAATTCGTCACCAAATTTTGACGCTAAAAGTTGGCACCTTTTCCCCCTACGAATTTAGCGACAATAATAGGCGACAAAATCATTTAAGAGGGGACAACGGATTTAATGACTTCAATTTATCGGTAGAATTATTTTAATTTTTAATATACATATTAAAACAAAAAAATATCATCGTTATAGCAACGGATTATTTTGTTTCGCCGCTACATTCATCACCCACGTCAATTAAAACTCTCACTAGAGCACGAACCATTTAATAACCTCTTTCTTATAACTGCAGCACAACACACAGTGAGAAACGACGACATAGTCCCTCAGAAGTACGGCGGCTTAGTTCTTGCAACAATCAAAAAGAACGACGACTAAGTTCTAGTATGTAGCTTCATCTTCTTCATCTATAGTCATTTTTGGTTCCATGAATGGCGACATAAAACTGGATGAAAATTGGTTCCATGAACGACGATATCTGTAGCTTCATCTGTTGTGATTCTCTACTTTGGTTGTATAGAAAAGTAGTATGGGGGGAAATATTTCATTTATTCGTCGTTTAACTAAGAAAGGTGCTTGTTACTTATGTCTGTAGTAATTAGCAAAAAGGTATGATGTAATTGAAATACTTGGTCATATGCTACTGAAAATTGCAGGCAATTGACACAGATTTTGTTCTAAGTAGAGTGCATTTGGGTTTTTTTTAATTGATTTTCTGTGTTTAGCCAAGTATCTGAACTCTAGTTTGATGTTTTTCCTTTGGTTTATTCTGGTCTGCTTGGCTTCACCTTGAGCAGGTTGAGTTGTCCCTCTCCATCTTCTACCTGAATTACCTACCATTGCAGTGCTCAAATAGTTATAATTTTACCTGATTGTTCCTCATATCAACACAGGTATTGGATTACTTTGCTCATTATGCTTGAGAAGTTAAATTTTATAGTATTTTTTGCCCATTTTTACTTTAAAAAATATACATTTGGGATTGCAGAAATTAGAAAAGTGAATGTGAGAATTGAATTCACACTTAATAACTTAATGAAGAAGGAGAAGGCAGTAATGTATAACTGATTGAATTTGAACTTACAATTGCAATGCATAGTGAAATTGCAAATCTTTGACCATTTCTTTTTCTCTCTCAAAGAAGTTTGTTTGTTTTTGCTAAACATTTTCCTTGGATTATTTATTTTTTGTGACAACATTAAATATTTAAGTATTTTCTTCGTCCATTTTTACTTGATTTATATTGACATGACACGTCTTTAAAGAAATAATAAACAGAATGATAATTTTATTATATTACTCTTTAAATATAATAAATTTAATATTTTGAAAATATACTGAGAGATAATTATATCTAATAATAAAGATATATTAAAAATTAAATGATAAATTATTTCTTAATTTTTTAAACTTGATAAGTAAAAATGGACAGAGAGCATGAACAAAACTAATTAACCCACCACTCCATCTTCTTCAACTATAAATTTCGTGCCTCCAGCCAAACCTCCACACCAACATTCTACTCTTTACCTTCTCTCTTTCTCTCTCTGTCCGTTTCACACTAAAGAAATGCACATCAGAAATCTTCTTCCTTCCTGCATTTTACTTGTTCTTTTATTCTCACTACCATCTTTCAAAACATTTTTTTAACCCTCATGCTCATCTATTTCAGTGTCTTGAAGTAGGTTCATTATTATACAATCTCCTTCCTCATATTAATATACCTGCATAATTTGAACATATTTTTATGTTTTACTTTAAATGACAGCAAGTTCATTAATTGTCCAAAGACATACTTAACAAGACCTGGGATTAACATATGCGGTGAGAATTTCAACCATGTATTGATTTTTCTGTACAATAATACTTCACATATCATAAATCTAATTTTTTTATATATATTGATATTTAATAGGAGTATGAATAATTCAAATCATAGTTGGATGTACGAGAGGTTGGCTGATCGAGGGGGTATTAATTCTAGTTTTATAACCGGTGTGAATAACTTTGTCAACTTTGCATGTTCTCAGAGAAATCGAATGAGTGGTGATGATGTTAGATATCCATGTAAAAAATGTCACAACATTACATGGACATTAAAACTGTTAAACTGCACCTTTATCGGTTTGGATTTATGGAGAACTATTTTGTTTGGATGTATCAAGGGGAAAAGAAAGTGATTGGTGAGATGTCTAGTGATTCACATCATCATACTCAACCTGGATTAGGATATGATAATCCATATCACCAAATGGTTTTGGATGCAGCTGGACCAAACTTGGCCCAGGGTTTGAGTTGGCAATCTTGTAGTAATACTATTGAACCTGAGCTGTTTCATAATCCTAATCCTTCAATGGAGGAGGATCCTAATCTTTCAATGGAGGAGGAACCTAATCCTGAGTCCCAGAGGTTCTATGATTTACTACAAGCAGCTGATATAGAATTGTATAATGGTTCTTCCTTCTCTCAACTTGCTGTAGTTTCTCGGATATTAAATATAAAAAAGGAGAACACTTTGTCACAGAGGGGTTATAACAAAGTGATGCAACTATTTGAAAGAGGCTTTACCTGAAGATAATAAAGTGTTTGATAGTTATTATCAGACCAAGAAGCTAGTGTGTAGCTTAGGTTTGCCCGTTGAAAAGATTAATTGTTGTAATTCAGGATGTATATTGTATTAGGGTGACGATAAGGACCTAACATCTTGCATGTTTTGTGGCTACGAGAGGTATAAATGTCGTGTTAGTTCTCGTAAGAGGAAATTTGTCCCTTACAAGAAAATGTATTATTATCCTCTTATTCCTAGATTGCAGAGATTATATGAGTCCAATGCTACAGTTGCCGACATGAGATGGCAACATGAGCATATACAAGAAGAGGGGGTAGTGCGTCATCCATCAGACTCTGAGGCTTGGAAGCACTTCAATGAAACTCATTGCTTTTTTGCTGCTGAAGTAAGGGATGTGAGGTTGGGGTTGTGTACTGATGGTTTCTAGCCATTTGCTCATTAGGGGAGAATGTACTCTTCATGGCCAGTGATTGTCACTCCATATAATTTGCCTCTAGGGATGTGTATGAAGGAGGCGTATATGCTCTTAACTATAATTTCTCCAGGGCCACACAATCCTAAACATAAAACTGATGTTTATGTACAACCTTTAATAAAAGAATTGACCTTATTGTGGGAGACAAATGTAGAAGCTTTTGACATCTCAAAAAAGCAAAACTTCAATTAAGGGAAGATCCGATGTGGACAATCAATGACTTTCCAGCATATTCTATGTTATCGAGATGGAGTATCGGTGGCAACTTAGAATGCCCTTATTATATGGAGGAGGCACAATCCTTTAGATTGTAGCATGGTGGGAAAAAACTTGGTTTGATAGTCATTGAATATCTCTTGAACAAAATCATCCATTTAGAAGAGATCGTAAAAAGAACTTTCTTAAAGGTCGTATTGTCAAAAGGCCACCACCACCAGTTAGAATGGGAGAAGAAATTTTGAATCAAATTTGTGAGTTGGGGATAAGGAAAGTGACTGAGTTAGATGCAGAAGAAGTTAATAGGAGATTATATATGTATTGTGGATGGAAAAAACGAAGCATCTTTTGGGATTTACCTTATTGGAGTTCTAACATGATACGACATAATCTTGACGTCATGCATATTGAGAAGAATGTCTTTGATAATGTATTTATGTCACGACCCGAATGTACACCCGGATCATAAACACGGGACAAGGAGCCCCGAGAGACCCCAAGTCGATCCATGTCCTGAGCATACATCTAATTCATTCACATAAGCAGAAGACTTAACATAACAAAAATGAAATCATGACATAATAACGAAGTAAAGGCAATACGAGATTCATTCATGATGGCTGAATACAACGTATAGTCTGAAAAGCGTCGAATCATGATAGACGGGTTGATGGGACAGTACCCCAACTAACCCTACAACACTGAAACTGAAAGAGAAATTGTAATGCCCCAAAAACTCAAACTCTAGACCCGGGGCTTAAATTAGAGAATTTGAAAAATCTACAGAAATGCTATAAGACGACTCACCTAACGACTCGTTAAGTGACCTAATGACTCGTTAGGTCAGCCGTGAGAAGGAGGTTTGTGAATTTGTAAAAGGGAGACAGTGTTCCCAATGGGCGACTTCACGAGCGGTGGTCACCCACAACGACTCATTATGTCCCCCGTTACCAGTCCTTGTGAGCTGTTAGGCAGTGTACCTAACGAGTGCCCCCATGAGTCGTCATCAGTGGCAACGACTCATTAAGTGACTCATTACCAAGTATTGTATAGGATCTTAAGAAAGGAGGCAGTGTGATCCACGACTGGTGACCACGAGTCGTGGTCAGTGACCACGACTCATTAGGTCCCTCGTGGTGACCTACAGGAGAAACCTGGCCAGTGTACCCAACGGGTGTGAGCACGAGTCGTGGTCAGTCAGCATGACCCATTAGGTACCCATTAGGGTTACCTGACAAGTTTTCCCAGGGATTTTCCAAGGGCTATTTAGTAATTTTCTATTCTCCCAAACTCTAAACTACGTCGTTTTGGGATTATTTTGAAGGGATTTAGAAGGGTTAAACGATTTTTCCCTCATTCCGACTAAGATTTTCAGAAAGATTTGCGTAAGTTTTCTCCCAAGAGCTCTCAAGCAAGGTTTAGGGTTCTTCACCAGTTGCAGCCTTTCAAGTTTCTTTCTCCGGAGAAAATTTAGCCAGGTATGTGGGAATTCAACAAGGGAATTGTCCTTCCCTTTTGTCCCCCAAAATCCTCCCATAATTGCCTTATCAGTTTTTGTCACGCCCCCCCTTGGGGATATGACTGGCACCTGGTGCCCTAGTAGGATCTAGACTGCTAGCTAGTGAGTCTAAGCACATCTGGTGCCTGGCTGGCTCTAACTCAGATTAATGAAATCAACAGGCTATATGACGGCTGTAAATACAGCCTCCGGCCGGCTAGGCCTATAGCCACCTGTATGAAACTCCAGCTAACTAGAAACATACTTACAAGGGGAAAACCAATGCGGGCCGACAAGGCCACCATGCTGTCTAGTTATCTGTAACCCAACAATAAAATGCTGAATAACTACGTGACCGGCAAGGTCACCACTATTGTCAAACTAAGGCCTCACACGGCCAACATAAACTGAAATGCTAAACAGCCATAACAAACTGCACGACCTCACACGACCGGCTCAACTGACCATAGGAAAATATATACAGACTGCAAGCCTCTAGGAATACTGATAAGATGGTCAGGACAGGGCCCCGACCTACCCGTACTGTACAACAAAAGAGAAATGATATAAACCTCTGAAATATCAAGCTCCGGATGACAGGATCTGATGACTCTGCGCTGGCTAGGATCACGAGGGATCGCCTCCTCGTCTATGAGTACCTGCAGGCAAGTAATGTAGCGCCCCACTGGGCGTCAGTACCACTGGTACCGAGTATGCAAAGCAACTGAAATAATACAACTAAATACAGATAACATAACTAACAAGTCTGTGAGTAGAAGATAACTGAATCTGAAGAGCTGACAGGAACTAGATCAAACCTTTCTACACTGATAGGCAGGAGCGTGTCTTTAGTCACGGCGGCCTGCTGTCTATTAACTAATATATATAAAGCACATAAATACATATACATTTAGCAAGCAAGAGCCAATACCAACCCCCATAAGCCGGATGGCGCCAAGAAAGCAAACAATCTATATACCCCTAACCGGGTCAACACCAACCAAAAATAAGTCACTCCACTCATCTGCTCATTAGGAGCTCTTCTACCGGCCCCCTGGGTCTCCGGCTTGGGCCTTGGCCTCCGATATAAGTAACCGTGTCTGAGTCCGGGGGACTCCTGTACTGCATCTGTAACAGATAGGGTCTGTTTCCCTGGACAAAACTCAACAGGGCTATCTGAAACAGGAACTGTATCTACTTCCTGGACACAACTCAACAGGGAATATCTGTACTGGACAGTACCCTGGACACTGCTCAACAGGGCTATCTGTACTATAGTGCTGATCAGATTGATATGGGGAAAGCTTCATCCAATCTTCATCCAAACTGGGGACGACATGCCACTCCTTGGAGTGACGTAAACCCACCCGCTCAGTGGGCAACACGATTACCAACCCAGGGGCAGCAAGGATGCTCAATAAGGTGCCCTCACACCACATCAAGTCTCAACAAACAAATAGCACATATAAATAGAAAGCATGTATAACTGAAAAAGGCTATCTGAAATCTAATTTCCTTATTCTGATCTCTTTCTGTATTATACTGATTCTGAAATCTTTATTTAAATGTTGGGCTAATCTGTAGCCGGGATACTATCTGTCTGAATGGCTAATCTGTAGCCATAAAACTGTCTGTCTATCTGATTTTACTTTATTAGCCTTTATTCTAAAAATCTGTATCTTTTTATTCTACAACATGCTTGCTAATCATACAATAAGCTATACTGAATCTGGAATGCTAACTCGCCCTTTGGCGCATGCTTTACTAACTTCCGGACTGAATACGATACGGCAACACAACTCAGAATCTATTGGACTCACTTAATTCTTAATATTCAACTCTGAGAGTTTCAAATACGGAGTTTACTATGACTTACCAAGCTAAGCCTCACTAACTTGCCGAAGAACAACTTCACATACCTTAACCTCAAGTTATGCGACTGTCGGACGAGGCTCGGTCAGTACTCCAGCTATTTCTCCCAACTGCATTCATATATACGTCAATTAGTACTAAGTACAACACTATTCTGAAAGAAAACATGAATTTCGATATAATTATAGCCTAAACTTAGGCTTATTGAAAGACGGTCGAACACTTGCTAGTTTTCAAAAGTCCAGAAGGGAGAAGTATTCACTTTACGGCTAGGAGCACATAGACACTAGTTTGGAGCAATTCCACTAACCTTAGCCCGGTAGCATGACGATTTGTCGGCCGAATTTTGTGAAACTAAATCCGTAGGAATGCTCCCTGCTGCTAAATACTTCGATATCTAGAGTTAATTTAGATTTGGACTACGTTTGGCAGCGTAATCGGGTGATAATATATTAACCCTCTTTGTCTCTCTCTGTTTGCTGCGTTTTCTCTGGAAATTATAAGGGATGAACTGATTTAAAACCAAAGTGGGGCTTTATATACTTGGGCCTGGACAGGCCCAACGTGTCACGGAGCCAACGTGGAGGCTCCACCTCCGTGACATGTTGCCATCGCGGAGGGGCTCTGCCCCCGCTCCTTCCGTGATGGTTCGACAGGTTTCTTGTCTGGTCTTTTCTCGGGCCTTTCTCTAGCACGTATGGCTTTCAAATATGCTTAACCAAAGTGCAAATAGGCCATCTAGGTGCCGGGAATCTTACGGGATATAACATTCTCCCCCCCTTAGGAACATTTGTCCTCGAATGTAAACTTCTATCTAGAGGACTTCTCAACTTACTCAACTTGTTTTTAAGAAAATTTCGACAGAGTTTCCCCTGTAATATGGACTATCCCGAAAACCTGAAATGCAGGAAAGTCCAATACAGGTACTGCACACAATACTTTAAGATTCACTGGATAGCTAAACATCAATATTTCTCATTTATACATGCACAACCACAAGGTACTGCATAAGTAATAATACGGACATACCTGTCGCCTGACTAGGCCTGGAATAAGTGAGGATATCTAATCTTCATATCTTCCTCAGCCTCCCATGTCATCTCCTCTCGGTTCTTGTTATGCCACAATACCTTGACAGACGCAATATCCTTAGTTCTCAATCTGCGAATCTGTCTGTCTAAGATGGCTACTAGAACCTCTTCATAGGTCAGCTCCTCCGTAACCTGGATATCCTGGACTGGGACTACTCTGGATGGGTCTCCTATGCATTTCCTCAGCATAGACACATGAAATACCGGATGAACGGATTCCAATTCTAGAGGCAAGTTCAACTCATATGCTACTCGGCCTATCCTTCGACGAATCTGATAAGGCCCGACAAACATTGGGCTGAGCTTACCTTTCTTGCCGAATCTCATCACCCCTTTCATTGGGGATACTTTCAAAAATACCCATCCATTCACATCAAACTCCAGGTCTCTGCGCTGCACATCTGCATATGATTTCTGGTGGCTCTGTGCAGTTAGTAAGCGTTCTCGGATAAGCTTTACCTTTTCCTCTGACTGCTGAACAATGTATGGCCCAACCAACACTAATTCTCCTATTTCAAACCAGCCAATCGGCAATCTGCAATTTCGCTCATATAATGCCTCAAAAGCGCCATCTGGATGGCTGAGTGATAGCTATTATTATAAGAAAATTCGATTAACGGCAAATGCTCGTCCCAGCTACCTCCAAAATCTAGCACACACGCTCGTAGCATGTCCTCGAGCATCTGAATAGTGTGCTCAGCCTGTCCATCTGTCTGAGGGTGGAATGTTGTGCTCAAATTAATCTGCGTTCCCAGACCTCTCTAAAACGACTACCAAAATCTAGCCATAAATTGTGCTCCTCTGTCTGAAATAATGGATACTGGTACTCCATGCAATCTGACTATTTCACGGATATACAATTCCGCATAATCTTCGGCCGAGAAGGTAGCTCTCACTGGTAGGAAATGAGCTGATTTTGTCAATCTATCAACTATCACCCATATAGAGTCATGTCTGTGTCTGGTACGGGGTAATCCTGCTACAAAATCCATATTCACTGCTTCCCATTTCCAGATAGGCACAACTATGTCCTGAGTCAAACTGTCGGGTTTCTGGTGTTCTGCTTTTACCTATTGGCAGTTAGGACACTGGGCTACAAATTCGGCAATTTCTCTTTTCATACCTGACCACCAGTAGTTTTCCTTGATATCATGGTACATTTTCGTCGCACCGGGGTGAAGAGAATAACGGGCGTAATGTACCTCATTTATAATCTGCTGGCGGAGCCCTAAAACATCTGGAACACAGAGGCGGCCTTTACATAACAACACTTCTTCCTCAGTTATCTAAAAATCTGGCGCTTTACCCTGCTGGATTCTGTCTTTGAGCTGGATCAGGTCAGGATCCTCATATTGCCATTCTTTCACTTCCACAACTAATGATGACACAGCGGTGTTCTGAATTACCGCTCTACCGTCCTCTGTTTCTGCTACACGAACGACTAGGCTAGCTAACTGATGTATCTCCCTGACCAATTCCTGCTGCTCGGGCTGCAAATACGCCAAAATCCCCATGGAATTTCGACTGAGAGCATCTGCTACAACATTGGCTCTTCTCGGGTGGTACAGAATATTCACGTCATAATCCTTTAACAGCTCCAACCAGTGACGTTGTCGCAGATTCAACTCCCTCTGAGTGAAGATATACTGTAGGCTCTTGTGATCTGTGAAAATATCCACATGGACGCCATACAAGTAATGTCTCCATATCTTTAAGGCGTGGATCACTGCGGCTAATTCCAGGTCGTGGGTAGGGTAATTCTTTTCGTGTTTCCTCAGCTGTCTGGAAGCATACACAATCACTTGACCATGCTGCATCAACACACAACCCAACCCAACGCCTGATGCGTCGCAATACACTGAATAACCTTCTGTACCTTTCGGTAATGCTAACACTGGGGCGGAGGTTAATCTGTCTTTTAACTCCTGGAAGCTCTGCTCGCATGCCTCTGTCCACTGAAACTTCGCTGCTTTCTGTGTTAGTTTGGTCAGAGGTGGCGCTATAGTAGAGAATCCCTCGACAAATCTCCTGTAATATCCTGCTAATCCCAGAAAGCTACGGACTTCAGTCGGAGTGGTAGGCCTAGGCCATGATTTAACTGCTTCTATTTTCTTCTTGTCAACCTGTATACCAGCATCCGACACAATATGCCCTAGGAAGGCTACTGAGTTAAGCCAAAATTCACACTTGGAAAACTTAGCATATAATTGGTGGTCCCTGAGGATCTGGAGTACTGTCCGTAAATGATCCCGGTGATCTGCTTCAGAGCGAGAATACACTAGAATATCATCAATAAACACTATCACGAACAGGTCCAGGTATGGTCTGAAAATACTATTCATCAGGTCCATGATTACTGCTGGGGCATTCGTCAACCCGAAGGACATAACTAGAAATTCAAAGTGTCCATATCGGGTCCTGAATGCCGTCTTAGGAATATATCTTTCACGTACCCGAACCTGATGATATCCGGACCGCAAGTCAATTTTAGAGAAGTATCTGGCTCCCTGTAACTGATCAAATAAATCATCTATTCTGGGGAGAGGGTACTTGTTCTTCACTGTAACTTTATTCAACTGCCGATAATCTATACACATACAGAGTGAGCCATCTTTCTTTTTCACAAATAACACTGGCGCACCCCATGGTGAAGTACTCAGCCTGATGAAACCCTTATCTAACAAATCTTTCAACTGCTCCTTCAACTCTCTGAGTTCTGCAGGAGCCATACGATAAGGAGGAATTGATATAGGCTGAGTTCTTGGTAATAAATCAATAGCGAAATCTATTTCTCTTTCTGGGGGAATACTAGGTAACTTATCCGAAAACACATCAGGGAACTCGTTCACCATCGGAACAGACTGGACTGTCGAAGATTTTGCTCGGACATCTTGAACCCCGACTAGGTGGTAGATACATCCCTTAGTTATCAATTTCCTTGCCTGAAGGTAGGAAATAAACCTACCTTTTGGGGTAGCTGTGCTACCTTTCCACTCTCGCACTGCCTCTCTTGGAAAATGGAATCAGACCGTCTTGGTCCAACATTCTACATTGGCGTAGCACGACACTAGGCAATCCATACCCATTATGGCATCGAAGTCTATCATTTCTAGCTCTACCAGATCTACTGTAGTCTAGCGGTTAGCAACCTCCACTGTACACCCTCGGTAAATTCTGCTAGCTATAATAGAGTCACCGACGGGCGTGGATACTGAAAAGGGCTGCTGCAATAATTCTGGTGCAATATTGAACTTTCGTGCCACAAATGGGGTAATATATGACAGAGTGGATCCTGGATCAATCAGTACATAAGCAGGGCATGAATAGATAGTCATCATACCTGTCACTACATCTGGAGACACCTCTGAATCATGTCTCCCTGGTAATGCATAAGTACGGCTTGAGCCTGTACCTGAACTGGAAGCTCCTGATCTACCTCGGCCTTTGCCTACTGAACCTGAAGGCCCACGCCCCGCTGAGGCTGCTGGGGCTCGTGGCCCTGCGGATCCCCTGTCCTGACTGTCTCTACTCCCCTGACCTCTAGTCGGACAATCTCTCATCCGATGCCCCTCCTTTCCGCAAATATAACACCCAGTGGAGCCATATCTACAAGCTCCGGTGTGAGGTCGGCCGCAATTAGGGCAGGGTGGGGGTGTAAATCCGCTCTGCTCTCCCCTTCTCTGCTACGGGAACTCTACTGTTCTGGAACTGCCACTAGGCTCTGACTGCCCTCGTCGCACATATCTACCTTGCTGCTACTGCTGCTGTGGTGGAGGTGGGGGTCTAGGGGGTCTATCTGATAGTCGAGGCCTGGGTCCTCTCTGAACCTCTCTTTGCATCTCGTCTGATCTGTCTCTGCGGCGCTGTTCCGGACTGGTCTGTCTACTACTCTGTTACCGTTGTCTAAGACCCTCAATGGTCTGAACAAAGGCCTGTACTCGAGCGATATCCATATCCTCTCGTAACGTAGCCGTCATACATGCCTCAGTATATTCCGGGTTCAAACCCATAATAAATATGTGAACTCTAGATAGCATAGTATCAACAAATGCTGGAGCATAATGGGCTAAGGAGTCAAACTGTAAAGCATACTCGCGTACACTCCTCGCCCCCTGCTCCAGATGCAAAAACTGATCCATCCGGGCCTGCCGGATCTCTCGTGGCAAGTAACGGTCCAGGAAGGCCTCCGAGAAGCTGGTCCAGGTCGGAAGGGTAACATCTCTCCCTCGGGACCTTTCCCAACTCTCGTACCATAGTACTGCTATGTCCCGCAACCGAAACACTGCCAACTCAACAGACTCTGAAGGGGTCACATGTATAACCCAAAAAATTCTCTGCATCTGATCTAGAAAGTCCTGAGGGTCCTCTGCCTGATCTGACCCAGTGAACTGTGGAGGACCTAGTGCCAAAATTCCCTGACCCTGGAACTACCTGACCCACCTGAAGGCTCTACTGCTACATGTGGCACTGATTGGCGCTGTGTGGCCATCATTTGTGCCAACATAACTATAGCTCTACGAACCTCCTGATCTGATGGGGAAGGCACAAGAGCTATCGGGGGCGGTGTAGTGCCCAACGGCTCCTGATGTGAGGGGGACTGCTGAGAGGGCTGTCATGAAGCCTCTATATCGCCCTCAGATCGGGCTGACCCTGACTAAAGCTGAGGTATCCTGCTGGTGCCTTCTCCTGCTGCTGTGTCTAATCTCCTGCCTGTGGCAAGGTGTCGCTGATCTGCCATTCTTATCTATAGACGAAGGATATGATAAGTTTTAGGGACCCAACCCTATAATTTACCGCTCTATAGCACGACTGAATGAGAAGAAAGAGTAACCATCCTATCATGCCTCGCAGCCTCCTGCCTATAGTATGTGGTGCACAACACATCCATAGACAAGACTCTACTTAGCACGGCTTGCAAACTCCCTGGGACACGACCTGCTCTGATACCAAGTTTGTCACGCCCCGCCTTGAGGGTATGATTGGCACCTGGTGCCCTAGTAGGATCTAGACTGCTAGCTAGTGAGCCTAAACACATCTGGTGCCTGGCTAGCTCTAACTCAGATTCATGAAATCAACGGGCTATATGACGGTTGTAAATACAGCCTCCGGCCGGCTAGGCCTATAGCCACTTGTATGAAACTCCAGCTAACTAGAAACATACTTACAAGGGGAAAACCTATGCGGGCCAACAAGGCCACCATGCTGTCTAGTTATCTGTAACCCAACAATAAAATGCTGAATAACTACGTGACCGGCAAGGTCACCACTATTGTCAAACTAAGGCCTCACACGGCCAACATAAACTGAAATGCTAAACAACTATAACAAACTGCACGGCCTCACACGACCGGCTCAACTGACCACAGGGAAATATATATAGACTGCAAGCCTCTAGGAATACTGATAAGAAGGTCGGGACAGAGCCCCGACCTACCCGTACTGTACAATAAAAGAGAAATGATATAAACCTCTGAAATATCAAGCTCCGGATGACAGGATCTGATGACTCTGCGCTGGCTAGGATCACGAGGGATCGCCTCCTCGTTTATGAGTACCTACAGGCAAGTAATGCAGCGCCCCACTGGGCGTTAGTACCACTGGTACCGAGTATGCAAAGCAACTAAAATAATACAACTGAATATAGATAACATAACTAACAAGTCTGTGAGTAGAAGATAACTGAATCTGAAGAGCTGATAGGAACTAGATCAAACCTTTCTACACTGATAGGCAGGAGCGTGTCTGTAGTCACGACGACCTGCTGTCTATTAACTAATATATATAAAGCACATAAATACATATACATTTAGCAAGCAAGAGCCAATACCAACCCCCATAAGCCGGATGGCGCCAAGAAAGCAAACAATCTATATACCCCTAACCGGGTCAAAACCAACCAAAAATAAGTCACTCCACTCATCTGCTCACTAGGAGCTCCTCTACCGGCCCCCTGGGTCTCCGTCTTGGGCCTTGGCCTCCGATATAAGTAACCGTGTCTGAGTCCAGGGGACACCTGTACTGCATCTATAACAGATAGGATCTGTTTCCCTGGACAAAACTCAACAGGGCTATCTGAAATAGGAACTGTATCTACTTCCTGGACACAACTCAACAGGGAATATCTGTACTGGACAGTACCCTGGACACTGCTCAACAGGGCTGTCTGTACTATAGTGCTGATCAGACTGATATGGGGAAAGCTTCATCCAATCTTCATCCAAACTGGGGACGACATGCCACTCCTTGGAGTGACGTAAACCCACCCGCTCAGTGGGAAACACGATTACCAACCCAGGGGCAGCAAGGATGCTCAATAAGGTGCCCTCACGCCACATCAAGTCTCAACAAACAAATAGCACATATAAATAGAAAGCATGTATAACTGAAAAAGGCTATCTGAAATCTGATTTCCTTATTCTGATCTCTTTCTGTATTATACTGATTCTGAAATCTTTATTTAACTGTTGGGCTAATCTGTAGCCGGGATACTATCTGTCTGAATGGCTAATCTGTAGCCATAAAACTGTCTGTCTATCTGATTTTACTTTATTAGCCTTTATTCTGAAAATCTGTATCTTTTTATTCTACAACATGCTTGCTAATCATACAATAAGCTATACTGAATCTGGAATGCTAACTCGCCCTTTGGCGCATGCTTTACTAACTTCCGGACTGAATACGATACGGCAACACAACTCAGAATCTATTGGACTCACTTAATTCTCAATATTCAACTTCGAGAGTTTCAAATACGGAGTTTACTATGACTTACCAAGCAAAGGCTCACTAACTTGCTGAAGAACAACTTCACATACCTTAACCTCAAGTTATGCGACTGTCGGACGAGGCTCGGTTAGTACTCCAGCTAATTCTCCCAACTGGATTCATATATACGTCAATTAGTACTATGTACAACACTATTCTGAAAGAAAACATCACTTTCAATATAAATATAGCCTAAACTTAGGCTTATCGAAAGACGGTCGAACACTTACTATTTTTCAAAAGTCCAGAAGGGAGAAGTATTCACTTTACGGCTAGGAGCACATAGACACTAGTTTGGAGCAATTCCACTTACCTTAGCCCGGTAGCACGACGATTTGTCGGCTGAATTTCGCGAAACTAAATCCGTAGGAATGCTCCCTGCTGCTAAATACTTCGGTATCTGGAGTTAATTTAGATTTGGACTACGTTTGGCAGCATAATCGGGTGATAATATATTAACCCTCTTCGTCTCTCTCTGTTTGCTGCGTTTTCTCTAAAAATTATAAGGGATGAACTGATTTAAAATTGAAATGGGGCTTTATATACTTGGGCCTAGACATGCCCAACGTGTCATGGAGCCAACGCGGAGGCTCCACCTCCGTGACACGTTGCCATCGCGGAGGGGCTCTGCCCCGGCTCCTTCCGTGATGGTTCGACAGGTTTCTTGTCCGGTCTTTTCTCGGGCCTTTCTCTAGCACGTATGGCTTTCAAATAGGCTTAACCAACACGCAAATAGGCCATCTAGGTGCCGAAAATCTTACGGGGTATAATAGTTTTAGCCTTGAGCTTTCGAATATAAAATGAATTTCATGTTATTTTTCTCGTTAATTTTGCCTGGAATAATATCCATGTTGATTTTTCATATTATCTTCATCAGTTCCTAATTAAATTGCCAATGTTCGTACAAAAGTGAATTGAAGCCCTAAATTCTCGCATGAAGGTTGTTTGCTTGTTAATTCCCTATTTAGTGAATGAAGTTTGTTTTGGGCTGAAATTTCTTGTAATTCTTATTATATATATATGATGAGAAAATATTTCAGCGATAAGAATAATGTTCGCTTTGTCAGATGAGATTTCTTTAATTCTTGAGATTTGCCATATTAGGAATTTCCGTGTTGTTGGAATAAGTTCAGTTCTCTATTAGCTGCTTGGTCGTTCAGTTCAGTTAGAATGTAAAACCTCTTCGTAACTATTCAAAAAATTATCAACTGATCGATTTGACTTCAGTCTTTTCCCGAGGAGACAGTGGTGCCTCCCAGTTATCAGAATCAGACTCAGAATCCAGTTTATTGGTCCATTAGGTGGTAATGACATTTTAGACATATAGCTCTGACTAGCCCCAGGACCGCAGTTCAGTTTATAGATTGTTCTTAGACGGTTATGACGCTTTCAGATAAGCAGCTCTGACCAGTGAACCTAGTTTTTGAATCTGGTCCGATAAGACTCTCAGCGTACTTTCAGTTATATGTTTCTGACTAGTCTTAGACCCCAGTTTTGAGCTATCAGCCTAGTAGTTCAGTTTAGGTTTTCCAGTGGGAGTAGAACTTAGCATCGAGCGGGCCGGGGTTCCAGCGCACCCAGGTTTCCAGAACTACGTTGTCAGTGTACGTTATGGTATTACTTGGCCTGACTGGCCCTAGATTGTTGTGATCACCCAATTTATGCTTTTATACTTTGGCCAGGTATATTGGGTCCTATCGATCGGGTGTATACATCGGACTCCATGTCTAGCTCATGTGGTTATATGTCAGTTATAGACTCTCCCACTAGTCAGTCCAGTCCAGTTTCAGAATAAGTAGCTCAGTTAAGTACAGTATTTCAGACTCAGAACTCCCAGACGTTTTTCCTGAGGATCTCCCCGGAGTTACCCCTGAACGGGAAATAGACTTCGGAATAGATCATCTCCCAGATACTCAGCCTATCTCCACCCCTCCTTACAGAATGGCTCCAGTTGAGCTTAAGGAGTTGAAGGAGCATCTAAATGATATTCTTAAAAAGGGTTTTATTAGACCTAGTATCTCTCCCTGGGGTGCTCCAGTGCAATTCGTGTGTAAGAAAGACGGCACCCTCAAAATGTGCGTAGATTACCGTCAACTGAACTAGGTCACAGTTAAGAACAAGTACCCGCTATCCAGAATTGATGATCTGTTTGATGAACTTCAGGGAGCCAGTTGTTTCTCCAAGATTGATCTCAGGTCAGGGTACCATCAGCTAAGGTTCAGATACTGTGACATATCAAAACAACATTCAGAACTCGGTATGGTCACTGCGAGTGTGTGGTGATGTCTTTTGGTCTAACAAATTCCCCAGCAGCCTTCATGGACTTAATGAATAGAGTATTCAAGCAGTATTTGTACATGTTCGTCATTGTATTTATTGACGACATTCTAGTATATTCTAGAAATGAGGAAGAGCATGCAAATCACATGAGATTAGCATTATAGACACTCAGGGACCGCCAGTTGTTCGCCAAGTTTAGCAAGTGCGAATTCTGGTTAAAGTCTGTAACCTTCTTAGGTCATGTGGTCTCAGGTGAAGGAATACAAGTAGACCCTCTCAAGATAGCATCTGTGAAAGATTGGCCCAAACCTACCTCTCCTGCGAAAATCAGGAGTTTCCTGGGTTTGGCGGGTTATTACAGACGATTTATGGAAGGTTTCTCCTCTATAGCATCTCCTATAACTAAGTTGACTCAGAAGAAGCTAAAATTTCAGTGGTCGGATGAGTGTTAGAAGAGTTTGCAGGAGTTGAATATTGACTCACTATTGCTCCAGTTCTTACCTTGCCAGAAGGAACAGATGGATTGGTTGTTTATTGTGATGCTTCTAGAGTTGGACCCGGATGCGTCCTGATGCAGCGGGACAAAGTGTTTGCCTACGCCTCCAAACATCTCAAATTTCATGAGAAGATCTATCCAACTCATGACTTGAAATTGGCAGTGGTGGTTTTTGCGCTAAAGATATGCAGACATTACTTATATGGAGCTCACGTATATGTGTTACAGATCATAAGAGTCTTCAATACGTGTTGAGTGAGAAGAATCTAAATCTGCATCAGAGAAGGTGGTTGGAGTAGCTAAAGGACTATGACATGAGTGTGCTGTATCACACGGGTAAAGCCAATGTGGTGGCTGACGCCCTAAGTAGACGGTCTATGGGGAGCTTGGCTCACATTGAGGAAGGCAAGAAGGAGTTAGCGAAGGATGTTCACAGACTAGCCCGGTTAGGGGTGCAGTTGGTGGATTCAGCCGAAGTTGGTGTGGTAATGCAAAGTGGGTCGGATTCATCCTTGGTAGTTGAAGTTAAGTCTAGAAAGGATGAAGATCCAATCCTACATAAACTTAAAGAAGCGGTTCTCAGGAAGGAGGTTGAGCCTCTCTCCAAAGGGGGAGATGATGTGCTCTGTTACCAGCGAAGGTTGTGTATACTGGATGTTGGTGAGTTGAGACAACAGATACTGGCTGAGGCACACAGCTCGAGATACTCCATTCACCCTGGTGATACTAAAATGTACCGCTATCTGCGAGATATTTACTAGAGGAATGACATGAAGAGAAACATTGCTGAATTCGTAGCCAAGTGTTCAAACTGCTAACAAGTCAAGGTGGAGCATCAAAGACCAGGAGGCATGACTCAAGATATCAGTATACCCACATGGAAGTGGGAAGAATTAAATATGGACTTCATTATGGGTCTACATCGGACTCGTCAGCAGCATGACTCAATCTGGGTAGTAGTGGACCGGATGACTAAGTCAGCTCATTTCCTCCTAGTCAAAACCACAGACTCAGCTGAGGACTATGCCAGACTTTACATTCGTGAGTTAGTCAGACTCCATGGGGTGCCTTTATCTATCATTTATGACAGAGGAACTCAGTTCACCTCGCACTTTAGGAAGTCCTTTCAAAATGGACTAGGCAGTTAGGTCAAACTCAGCACAACTTTTCACCCACAGACCGATGGGCAAGCTGAGTGGACTATTAAGACCCTAGGAGATATGCTAAAAGCGTACGCGTTCGATTTTAAGGGTAATTGGGATGACTATTTGCCTCTTATCTAGTTTGCATATAACAACAACTACCACTCTAGCATTCAGATGACCCCATTTGAAGCATTATATGGGAGAAGATGCAGATCTCCTATAGGGTGGTTTGAGGTTGGTGAAGCTACCTTAATAGGGCCAGACTCAGTTCATGAGGCAATGCAAAAAGTCCAGCTCATCCGATAAAGGTTGAAAATAGCTCAGAGCCGCAAGAAATCTTATGCCGATGTACGGAAAAGAGAGTTGGAGTTTGTAGTTGATGACTAGGTTTACGTAAAAAAATTTCCTACGAAAGGGGTGATGAGATTTGGAAAGAAGGGAAAACTCAGTCCAAGATATGTGGGACTTTATAAAATTTTGACACGTATTGGCAATGTAGCCTATGAGCTAGAATTACCTTCGAAATTTGCACCCGGTGTTCCATGTGTCACTTTTGAAGAAGTGCATCGGAGATCCAACCTCGGTTGTGCCATTGGACAGTGTGGGGATAATGGATAGTCTCTCATATAAGGAGGTGCCAGTCCAGATCCTTGACCGGTAGGTTCGTAAGCTAAGAATAAGGAAATAGCTTTAGTCAAGGTCTTATGGAGAAATCAGTAGGTTGAAGGAGCTATGTGGGAGGCCAAAGCAGATATGATGGACTAATACCCGCATTTGTTCTCTACCAGCTCTATCATAGCTTAAGATATTAGTTTTGACCTTAGAACTCAATTTAGCTTTCATGATTCAGTTCAGGTGTTCAAGTCTCTTTTATGTTTTTGAATGTACGTATGAGAGGTAAATTCAGTTCAGTCATATATTTTGAAATGGAGGTAATCATTCTGACAGTTTTGGAGTTAAATGAGCGGTATCTAGAAATTTTGATTGTTATTCTTTTCTTTCCTGTGTGTTTTCTAACATTTGGGCATGAATATTTCAAAGGGGGAGATATTGTAATGCCTCAGAAAGTCAAACTCTAGACCCAAGACTTAAATCAGAGAATCTGGACTACAGAAATGCTATAGGACGACTCACCTAACGACTCGTTAGGTCAGCCATTAGAAGGAGGTTTGAGAATTTGTAAAAGGGAGACACTGTTCCCAACGGAAGACTTCACGAGTCATGGTCAGTTGCAACGACTCTTTATGTCCCCCATTACCAGTGCTTGTGAGTTGTTAGTCAGTGTACCTAACGAGTTCCCCCACTAGTCGTCATCAGTGGCCACGACTCGTTAAGTGAATCACTACCAAGTATGGTACAGGATCTTCAGAAAGGAGGTAGTGTGGTCCATGACTGGTGACCACGAGTCGTGATCAGTGACCATAACTCGTTACGTCCCTCGTGGTGACCTACAGGAGAAACCTAGGCAGTGTACCCAACGGGTATGATCACGAGTCGGGGTCAGTCACCACGACCCGTTGGGTCACCCGTTAAGGTTACCCGGCAGTTTTTTCCAGCGATTTTCCAAGGGTTATTTAGTGATTTTCTATTCTCATAGACTCTAAACTACATCGTTTTGGAATTATTTTGAAGGGATTTAGAGGGGTTAAAAGGTTTTCCCCTCATTCCCACGCAGATTTTCAGAAAGATTTGCATAAGTTCTCTTAAGAGCTCTCAAGCAAGGTCTAGGGTTCGTCACCAGTTGTAGCCTTTCAAGTTTCTTTCGCCGGAGAAAATTTAGCCAGGTATGGAAATTCAACAAGGGAATTGTCCTTCCCTTGTGTCTCCCAAAATCCTTCCATAATTTCCTTATCAGTTTTAGCCCTGAGCTTTCGAATGCAAATGTATTTCATGTTATTTTTATCATTAATTTCTCTTGGAATAATATCCATGTTGATTGTTCATATTATCTTCATCAGTTCCTAATTAAATTGCCAATGTTCGTACAAAAGTGAATTGAAGCCCTAAATTCTCGCATGAAGGTTGTTTTCTTGTTAATTCCCCATTTAGTGAATGAAGTATGTTTTGGGCTAAAATTCCTTGTAATTCTTATTATATATTATGAGCAAATATTTCAATGACAAGAATGATTTTAGCTTTTTCACATGAGATTTCTTTAATTCTTTATATTTTGCCATATTATGGAATTCCCGTGTTGTTGGAATAAGTTGAGTCTCTATTAGCTGCTTAGTAGTTCAGTTCAGTTAGAATGTAAAACCTCTTAGGATCTATTTAGAAAATTGTCAACTGATCTGTTTGACTTGAGTCTTTTCCCGTGGTGTCAGTGGTGCCTCCCAGTTATGAGAATCAGACTCAGAATCCAGTTTATTGGTCCATTAGGCGGTCATGACATTTTAGACATATAGCTCTGACCAGCCCCAGGACCCTAGTTCAGTTTACAGATTGTTCTTAGATGATTACGATGCTTTCAGAGAAGCAGCTCTGACCAGTCTAGAACTCAATTTTAGAATCTGGTCCGATAAGACTCTCAGCGTACTTTCAGTTATATGTTCCTGACTAGTCTGGGACCCTAGTTTCGAGCTATCATCGTAGTAGTTCAGTTTACATTTTCCAGTGGGAGTGGAACTTAGCACCGAGCGGGCCAAGATTCCAAGGCACCCAGGTTTCCAGAACAACGTTATCAGTGTACGTTACAGTATTACTTGTCCTGATTGGCCCCAGACTGTTGTGATCACCCAGTTCATGCCTTTATACTATGGCAAGGTATATTGGGTCCTACCGGTTAGGTGTATACATTGGACTCCACGTCTAGCTCATGTGGTTATATCTCAGTTACAGACTCTCACACTAGTCAGTCCAGTCCAATTTCACAATAAGTAGCTCAGTTCAATACAATATTTCGGACTCAGAACTCCCAGACTTAGGGCATGTCTTTGACCATTAGGCAGGGTCATCTTGACCATTTCAGTTTACATCAGTAGTTCAGTTCAGCTTATCTGCTGGTCATTGGGTGTCATTTCAATTCAGACCTTATATTAAGTTATGTTTCTCCCACTTACTCAGTACATTAAAAGTACTAACGTATACTTTTATGCTGTATCATTTCATGATACAGTCGCAGGTTCCCAGACTCAGCACCGTTAGCCATTGTAATATAGATCCTCCTCCGCTGTAGCCGAAGTATGAGTCCTCATCATTCAAGGGCCTTGTTTTACTTTCTTTCAGTTGATTTATTAATTTTAGTTAGACTTAGAGTTAGCTGGGAGCTTGTCTCAGCAACTCATCAGTTAGAAGGCTTTCAGATATAGAGTTAATTTCAGACTTCAAATGATATAAATTTTATGTTTTCTTTTAGTTTTATTTTCTTAAATGATCTTATGTTGTTATTTCAAAGCTTCCGCTATGCATGTCTTTTTTAGATTACCAGTGTATGATAGAACAGGGGTTGACTTGGGGTCACTTGTGATTTCAAGTACTGTGTTACGCTTAGGGTGTAGGCTCGGGGCTTGACAAACTTGGTATCAGAGCACTAGGTTTAGAGTATCCTCGAAATGTCTGAAAGTCGCATCGAGTAGAGTCCTTTTCATGGGTGTGAAGCGCACCACACTTATGATGAGGAGGCTATGAGATGTTATTAGGAAAACTCTCTTTTGTTCATACTCTTTATCATGCATTAAAGTTCAATTCCAGAAACGTCCTTCTAACTCGCGCTCTGTTTCATTTCAGTGAACCATGCCTCCTAGATGCGGTAATGGAAGAAGGGCCGGTAATGCCAACAGACCTGGCCCACCAGCCCCGACAGCCTCTCAAGATGATTCGGTATCTACCGCCAAATTTAGGGAGACGATTCAACTGCTAGCCGAAATAGTCACCAACAAGGTGTACCAATAGGTGGTGCCGATGAACACCAATGGGTCTACAACAGCTGCGAGGGTGCGGGACTTAACCCGTATGAACCCTCCGTCTTATCAGGGATCCAAAGTAGGGGAGGATCCCCAGTAGTTCATGGATAAGATCAGGAAGATCACCCACATTATGGGTTTCAGCTCCTCGGAGAGTGCTGATCTGGCTGCCTACCAGCTCAAAGGGGTAGCTCAGGTCTGGCATGAATAGTGGAAAGAGGGGCGGCCAGCGGGAGCCAGGCCAGTAGAGTGGGAGGAGTTCCACACAGCTTTCCTAGATAGATTTTTCCCTCAGGAGCTGAGGGAGGCAAAGATGGAGAAGTTTATGAACTTGAGACAGGGCAACAGAACAGTGGAGAAGTATGCTCTGGAGTTTACCAGGCTATCCAAGTACGCTCCAGAGATGGTAGCCGAGCCAAGGGCTCGCATGTTGAAATTTGTTAACGGGGTGTTGAACCTAGTCCTCAAGGAGTGCAGGATAACGATGCTGATTAAGGATATGGTCCTCTCCATCTCGATTGTCTATGCCTAGTATATGGAGGCCGAAAAGCTGAAGGATATGGAGCAGAGAACAAACGGCAAGGACTGGCCAGTCAGATTATGGCCATTAGAGGTCTAGCGGTAGTAGCCGCCCAAAAGAGTAGCAGCAGCAGTAGAGAGCCCTAAATCACAGTTAAGCCAGCGCCCCAACCTTTCGGTTCTGCTAGGATCGGAGGGGTGGGTCATTTGGCACTCAGTCTCAGACCCACAGTACCGGGAACAGGTATCCAGCTTCCCCCAGATGTGGCAAGAACCACCTGGGAGAGTGCCTTCTCGGTCGAAAGGGTTGTTTAGGTTGTGGACAGCTCAGGACATCATCTTAGGGAGTGCCCATCAGTCAAGTGAGTTAGATCAAAATCCACCACATCATCAGCTCCAGCATGTCGACCAGCCTAGCAAGCTAACACATCAGGTACATATGGTGGTCAGCACTAAAATCATTTCTATGCTTTGTCTTCTTGTTAGGATCAGGAAAGCTCACCTGACGTAGTTACGGGTATGATACGTCTCTTTCACCTAGACGTGTATGCCCTCCTAGATCCAGGAGCCACTCTTTCATTCGTGACTCCCTATATAGCAGTTTAGTTCAACATCAATCGATAGGTCCTCTCAGAACCATTCTTAGTCTCCACCCCAGTTGGCGAGTCAGTTAGAGCCAGCCGAGTGTATAGAAACTGCCCAGTTTCAGTCCTGAATAAATTCATTCCAACTGATCTCGTAGAGTTAGACATGGTCAACTTTGACCTTATTCTCGGCATGGATTGTTTACACTCCTGCTATGCCTTCAGTCGATTGCAGAAAACTAGAGTTTTCAAGTTCCATTTTCCAAATTAACCAGTGTTAGAATGGACGGGCAGCTGTTCAGTGCCTAAGGGTAGGTTTATTTCCTAGCTTAAGGCCCAGAAACTCATCTCCAAGGGATGTATATATCATATAATTCAGGTCAAGGATTCCAACTTTGAGACCCCGATGATCCAGTCAGTCCCTGTGGTCAGAGAGTTCCCAGACGTTTTTCCTGAGGATCTTCCCGAAGTTCCCCCTGAACAGGAAATAGACTTCGGAATAGATCTTCTCCCAGATACTCAGCCCATCTCCATCCCTCCTTACAAAATGGCTCCCGTTGAGCTTAAGGAGTTTAAGGAGCATCTAAATGATATTCTTAAAAAGGGTTTTATCAGACCCAGTATCTCTCCCTGGGGTGCTCCAGTGCTATTCGTGCGTAAGAAAGACGGTACCCTTAAAATATGCATAGATTACCGTCAACTAAACTAGGTCACAGTTAAGAATAAGTACCCCTATCCAGAATTGATGATCTGTTTGACCAATTTCAGGGAGCTAGTTGTTTCTCCAAGATTGATCTCAGGTCTGGGTACCATCAGCTAGGGTTCAGATACTGTGACATATCGAAAGCAACATTCAAAACATGGTATGGTCACTATGAGTTTGTGGTGATGTCTTTTGGGCTATCAAATGCCCAACAGCCTTTAGGGACTTAATGAATAGAGTATTCAAGAAGTATTTGGACATGTTCGTCATTGCATTTATTGACGACATTCTAGTATACTCTAGAAATGAGGAATAGTATCCAAATCACATGAGATTAGCATTGTAGACACTCAGGGACCGCCAGTTGTTCGCCAAGTTTAGCAAGTACGAATTCTAGTTAAATTCTATAACCTTCTTAGGTCATGTGGTCTCAAGTGAAGGAATACAAGTAGACCCTCTCATGATAGCAGCTGTGAAAGATTGGCCCAGACCTACCTCTCCTATGAAAATTAGGAGTTTCCTGGGTTTGGAGGGTTATTACAGACGATTTGTGCAAGGTTTCTCCTCTATAGCATCTCTTATAACTAAGTTGACTCAGAAGAAGGTGAATTTCAGTGGTCGGATGAGTGCGAGAAGAGTTTGCAGGAGTTGAATACTCGACTCACTATTGCTCCAGTTTTGACTTTGCCAGAACAAACATATCGGTTGGTTGTTTATTGTGATGCTTCCAGAGTTGGACTCAGATGCGTCCTGATGCTGTGGGGCAAAGTAATAGCCTACGCCTCCAAAAATCTCAAAGCTCATGAGAAGATCTATCCAACTCATGACTTGAAACTAGCAGTGGTGGTTTTTGCGCAAAAGATTTGGAGGCATTACTTATATGGAGCTCACGTATATGCATTTACAGATCATAACAGTCTTCAATACGTGCTGAGTCAGAAGGATCTAAATCTTCGTTAGAGAAGGTGGTTGGAGTTGCTAAAGGACTATGACATGAGTGTGCTGTATAACACGGGTAAAGCCAATGTGGTGGCTGACGCCCTAAGTAGATGGTCTATGGGGAGCTTGGCTCACATTGAGGAGGGCAAGAAGGAGTTAGCGAAGGATGTTCACAAACTACCCCAGTTAGGGGTGCAGTTGGTGGATTCAGCCGAAGGTGGTATGGTAATGCAAAGTGGGTCGGATTCATCCTTGGTAGTTGAAGTTAAGTCTAGAAAGGATGAAGATCCAGTCCTACTTAAACTTAAAGAAGTGGTTCTCAGGAAGGAGGTTGAGGCTTTCTCCGAAGGGGGAGATGGTGTGCTCTGTTACCAGCGAAGGTTGTGTATACCGGATGTTGGTGAGTTGAGACAGTAGATACTGGCTGAGGCACATAGCTTGAGATACTCCATTCACCCTGGTGCTACTAAAATGTACCGTGATTTGCGGGATATTTACTAGTGGAATGACATGAAGAGAGACATTGTTGAATTCGTATCCAAGTGTCCAAACACTAGCAAGTCAAGGTGGAGCATCAAAGACCAGGAGGCATGACTCAAGATATCAGTATACCCACATGGAAGTGGGAAGAATTAAATATGGACTTCATTACGGGTCTACATCGGACTCGTCGGCAGCATGACTCAATCTGGGTAGTAGTAGACCGGATGACTAAGTCAGCTCATTTCCTCCTAGTTAAAACCACAGACTCAGTTGAGGACTATGCCAGACTTTACATCCAAGAGTTAGTCAGACTCCATGGGGTGCCTTTATCTATCATTTATGACAGAGGAACTCAGTTCACTTCGCACTTTAGGAAGTCCTTTCAGAAGGGACTAGGTAGTTAGGCCACGCTCAGCACAGCTTTTCACCCGCAGACCGATGAGCAAGATGAGTGGACTATTAAGACCCTTGAAGATATGCTAAGAGCGTGCACATTCGATTTTAAGGATAATTGGGATGACAATTTGCCTCTTATCAAGTTTGCGTTTAACAACAACTACAGCTCTAGCATTCAGATGACCCCATTTGAAGCATTATATGGGAGAAGATGCAGATCTCCTATGGGGTGGTTTGAGGTTGGTGAAGCTACCTTGATAGGGCCAGACTCAGTTCATGTGGCAATGCAGAAAGTCCAGCTCATTCGATAAAGGTTGAAAATAGCTCAGAGCCACCAAAAATCATATGCCGATGTACGGAAAAGAGAGTTGGAGTTTGTAGTTAATGACTGGGTTTACCTAAAAATTTTGCCTATGAAAGGGGTGATGAGTTTTGGAAAGAAGGGAAAACTCAGTCCAAGATATGTGGGACCTTATAAAATTCTGAGGCATATCGAAAATGTAGCCCATGAGCTACAATTACCTTCAAAATTAGCACCCGATGTTCCATGTGTCACTTTTGAAGAAGTGCATCGGAGATCCAACCTCAGTTGTGCCATTGGATAGTGTGGGGATAAAGGATAGTCTCTCATATAAGAAGGTGGTAGTCCAGATCCCTGTCCGGTAGGTTCGTAAGCTAAGGAATAAGGAAATAGCTTCAGTCAAGGTCTTATGGAGAAATCAGCAGGTTGAAGGAGCTACGTGGGAGGCCGAAGCAGATATGATGGAAAAATACCCCCATTTGTTCTCTACCGGCACTATCATAGCTTAAGATATTAGTTTTGACCTTAGAACTCAATTTAGCTTTCATGATTCAGTTCAGGTGTTCAAGTCTCTTTTATGTTTTTGAATATATGTATGAAAGGTAAATTCAATTCAGTTATGTATTTTGAAATGGAGGTAGTCATTCTGACAGTTTTGGAGTTAAATGAGCGGTATCAAGAAATTTTGATTGTTATTCTCTACTTTCCTGTGTGTTTTCTAACTCGAAGATGAATGTTTCAAAGGGGGAGATATTGTAATGCCCCAGAAACTCAAACTCTAGACCCAAGACTTAAATTAGAGAATCTGGACTACAGAAATTCTATAGGACGACTCACCTAACGACTCGTTAGGTTAGCCGTGAGAAGGAGGTTTGAGAATTTGTAAAAGGGAGACAGTGTTCCCAACGGGCGACCTCACAAGTCATGGTCAGTTGCAACAACTCTTTATGTCTCCCGTTACCAGTACTTGTGAGTTGTTAGGCAGTGTACCTAACGAGTTCCCCCACGAGTCATCATTAGTGGCAACGACTAGTTAAGTGACTCACTACCAAGTATGGTATCGGATCTTTAGAAAGGAGGTAGTGTGGTCCATGACTGGTGACCATGAGTCATGGTCAGTGACCACAACTCGTTACGTCCCTCGTGGTGACCTACAGGAGAAACCTGGGCAGTGTACCCAGCGGGTGTGATCACAAGTCGTGGTCAGTCACCACCTGTTAGGTCACCCGTTAGGGTTAGCCGGAAGTTTTTTCCAGCAATTTTTTAAGGGCTATTTAGTAATTTTCTATTCTCTTAGACTCTAAACTACGTCGTTTTAGGATTATTTTGAAGGGATTTAGAGGGGTAAAAGGTTTTCCCCTCATTCCCACTCAAATTTCCAGAAAGATTTGCATAAGTTCTCTTAAGAGCTCTCAAGCAAGGTCTAGGGTTCTTCACCAGTTGTAGCCTTTCAAGTTTCTTTCGCTGGAGAAAATTTAGCCAGGTATGTCGGAATTCAACAAGGGAATTGTCCTTCCCTTGTGTCCCCCAAAATCCTCCCATAATTTCCTTATCAGTTTTAGCCCTGAACTTCCGAATATGAATGAATTTCATGTTACTTTTCTCATTAATTTCTCTTGGAATAATATCCATATTGATTTTTCACATTATCTTCATCACTTACTAATTAAATTTCCAATATTCGTACAAAAGTGAATTGAAGCCCTAAATTCTCGCATGAAGGTTGTTTGCTTGTTAATTCCCTATTTAGTGAATGAAGTATGTTTTGGGTTGAAATTCCTTGTAATTCTTATTATACATATGATGAGCAAATATTTCAGTGATTAGAATGATTTTATCTTTGTCAGATGAGATTTCTTTAATTCTTTTGATTTTGCCATATTATGGAATTCCTGTGTTGTTGGAATAAGTTGAGTCTCTATTAGCTGCTTAGTAGTTCAGTTTAGTTAGAATGTAAAACCTCTTAGGATCTATTCAAAAAATTGTCAACTGATCAATTTGACTTCAGTTTTTTCCCGGGATGTCAGTGGTGCCTCCCAGTTATCAAAATCAGACTCGGAATCCAGTTTATTGGTCCATTAGGCGGTCATGACATTTTAGACATATAACTCTGACCAGCCCCAGGACCCTAGTTCTGTTTACAGATTGTTCTTAGATGGTTACGACGCTTTCAGATAAGCAACTCTGACTAGTTTAGAACCCAGTTTTAGAATCTGGTCCGAAAATACTCTCAAAGTACTTTCAGTTATATGTCCCTAACTAGTCTTGGATGCCAGTTTCGAGCTATCAGCCTAGTAGTTTAGTTTAGGTTTTTTAGTGGGAGTAGAACTTAGCACCGAGCGTGCCGGGGTTCCAACGTACCCAGGTTTCCAGAACAACGTTGTTAGCGTACGTTACAGTATTACTTGGCCTGATTGGCCCCAGATTGTTGGATCACCCAGTTCATGCCTTTATACTATTGTAAGGAATATTGGGTCCTACCGGTCGGGTGTATATATCGGACTCTACGTCTAGCTCATGTGGTTATATGTCGGTTACAGACTCTCCCACTAGTCAGTCCAGTCCAATTTCACAATAAGTAGCTCAGTTCAGTACAGTATTTCAAACTCAAAACTCCCAGAATTAGGGCATGTCTTTGAGCATCAGGCAGGGTCATCTTGACCATTTCAGTTTACATCAGTAGTTCAGTTCAGCTTATCTGCTGGTCATTGCGTTTCATTTCAGTTTAGACTTTATATTCAGTTATGTTTCTCCCACTTACTCAATACATTCAAAGTGTTGACGTATACTTTAATGTTGTATCGTTTTATGATATAGCTGCAAGTTCCCAGACTCAACATTGTTAGCTGTTGCAATTCATATACTCCTCCCCTGTAGTCGAAGTATGAGTCCTCATCATTCGAGGGCCTTGTTTTACTTTCTTTAAGTTGATTTATTAGTTTTAGTTAGACTTAGAGTTAGCTAGGGGATTGTCCCAACAACTCATCAGTTAGAAGGCTTTCAGACACAAAGTTAATTTCAGACTTTAGATGATATAAATTTTATGTTTTCTTCTAGATTTATTTTCTTAAATGCTCTTATGCTATTATTTCAAAGCTTCCGCTATGCATTTTTTGCTTAGAATTCCAATGTATGATAGACCAGGGTTTGACTTGGGGTCACTTGTGACTTCAAGTACCGTGTTACGCCTAGGGTGTAGGCTTGGGGCGTGACAGCAATAGAGTCTGAACACATGACCCTCGGTACATGAGGACTCACCAAATAAGCTGATAGCGAACTCTGAAGTGCTACTGAGGAGGGTGAGTCTGAGAGTTGGGTCTTGTATCATGAAATGATACAGCATAGAAAGTATGTGGTCAGTATGTGGAATGTACTGAGTATGCAAGGTAAGTAAAACGGACATTTAAAACTTATAAAACTCATAAATGAACATAAGAGTAGGACATAATGCTCATATCGTAAACATCGTAACATAACATAACGCTCAATGTTTTCAAAACATACGTAATACAAACGTAATCATAATCATAGGAAAAAAGCATTACTTAACATGACTTGAGTCAAAATACATAATCATAAACATTCATAAATCATGAGGAACAGTGGAAGATTCTCTTAACCGACATACCCCATATGAGCACACATGAAGTATGACTTGTAAACCTAGTCGGGAGGCCATTTGTGCCTTGCCAAGGGTAGAACCATGAAGGACGTGATATCACCATGAAAAAGGCCATTTGGGCCAGGGACAATCACAAAGGAGGTCCCAACATACCTACGATGGCGCGAAGTTGATGAGATCTGAGGGCTTAACCTGAGCCCCGAACCTACTCGGTATTCGATACTACTCCCAAAACATATATAGTGCTTGTAGTATAACATGCATGTTCTCGTGGGCTAGTTAAATCATGATAATCATAAACATACTTGTACATACGTGAACTATCCAGGAAACAAGGCCCGTGAGTCGATCAAAACATAATTCATGAATCATAAAGTTCATACATACTTGTAGATCATGCATATAGCTTGAAATTCATGAAATCATGATGGGTAATTGATTTAATCCATAATTTAAATCATAATTCATGCTGGGCTTGTAAATATCATTAATGGAAAAGTAGATCGTAAATCGATTCATCGTGAGTCATGCATAATTAGGCTTAATTCCATAAAATCAAAATCGATAGCATTATAAATAAATTTAAATCATAAAAGATAGTAAAAACCCATTGACTATGATAAGATTCAAAAATCACAAAACTCATTAACAAATTATTAGACTTTTATAAAATTCTATTTCAAAACCCAATAAACTTTTGATGGAATTTTCATAAAATCGTAGAGAATGGGCATGAGTGTGAAAGGAAACACCCATTGATAGCTTTACATACCTAAAAACAACTGATTCTTAATCTCCCTTGAATTCCCAGGAAGGAATTGGAAGAATTTGAAGAGAGAAGTCTTAAATCACACTTTGATCACCTCTCTATACTCTTGCATGCATGAATGAAGAATTAGAATAAATGTTTCCCCTAAAACCCACCTTCCATAGGCTAAAACGACGTAGTTTAGACTTTAGGACATTTAGAAATTACAAAAAGACCCTCACTAATTCGCAGAAAATAACTGTCAAGTGGTCTTGACAAACATCCTAACGATTCATCGCTGAAGAAGACGACTCGTTGTGCTGCTGTCAAGTACACTGTTTCAAAGAACGTCGGGGGCTGGTCATGGGAGACCTCACGACTCATTGTGGGTGACCATGAGTCGTGGTCTCCATTCGTGAAGTACACTGCCGCAACTCCCCAATATTCTCCTTCTTCCTGGCAACGACCCATCCTATGACTTGTGGTGGATGACCACGAATCATGGTCTTAACCATGAGACACTTTATTCTGAAACCTCAAGCCTCACACCTAACCTCCCCCATGAGTCACATAATGACTCGTGGGTAGTCCTAACGGGCCTCTCAACAATTCGTTCTATGTATGGTGTTAGGTTTCCCAATTTCCTGCAAATTACTATTTTCAAGTCTCGGGTCCAATATTAGGAACTTTCGGGGTATTACAATATCTCCCCCTTGGGAACATTCGTCATCAAATGTAAGAAACAAGAAGGAATAGAAACATGTAATTATCACACTCAAATACTGATCATTTAAACCGACAACTGATGGAATGACTACCTCCGAAAAGAACTACCTAGCTGAACCGAATTTAGACATCACATACATCTATCATAACATAAATCAAACTTGCAAACATGACTGAACATGGAAACTGATTAGAGAATTAGGGCAAAAACTGATACCTCAAACTAAAACTGAGCCAGTACGGAACATGTGAGGGTATTTAGCCATCATATCCGCTTCGGCTTCCCATGTAGCTCCCTCGACATGCTGATTTCTCCATAAGACTTTAACTGAAGATACTTCTTTGTTCCTTAGCCTCCAAACTTGATGGTCCAATATTTCCACAAGAACTTCTTCATAGCTGAGTGTCATGCCTAGAGTCTACACACTGGGCGTTACATGGTACTTGAGGTTACAAGTGACCCCAAGTCAACCCCTGGTCTATCATAAACTAGTATTCTAGAAAAATATGAATAGCGAAATCTTTGAAATAACAACACAAGAACATTTTAAGAAAACAGAACTAAGAGAAAACATAAAATTTTAAGCATCTGAAGTCTGAAATTAACTCTATGTCTGAAAGCCTTCTAACTGATGAGTTGCTGGGACAAGCCCCAAGCTAACTCTAAATCTAACTAAAAATAATAAATCAACTGAAAGGAAATAGAATAAGGCCCTCTAATGATGAGGACTCACACTTCAACTACGGTAGAGGAGGATCTGGATCGCAACAACTGACAATGCTGAGGCTAGGAACCTGCAACTGTATTATGAAACGATACAACATAAAAGTATGCATCAATACTTTGAATGTACTGAGTAAGTGGGAGAAAACATAACTGAATATAATGTCTGAACTGATATGACATGTAATGACCAATAAGTAAACTAAACTTAACTACTGAAGTATACTAAGGTGGTCAAAATGACCCTGTCTGATAGTCAAGGCATGTCCTAAGTCTGAAAGTACTAAGTATGAGATATTTAACTGAACTGAGCTAAACTGATAGAACTAGAATTGAGCTGATCTGCTTATTCTGAAACTGGACTGGACTGACTAGTGGGAGAGTCTATAACCGACATATAACCACGTGAGCTAGACATGGAGACCGATGTATACACCCCATCAGTAGGACCCAATATACCTTGCTAGGGTATAAAGGCATGAACAGGGTGATCACAAGAGTCTAGTGCGAATCAAGCCAAGTAATACTGTAACCTATGCTGGAAACATAGTTCTGGGAACTTGGGTGCACTGGAACCCCGGCTTGCTTGGTGCTAAGTCCTACTCCCACTGGAAAACCTATACTGAAATACTAGGCTGATAGCTCGAAAATGGGGTCCAAGACTAGTCAGAGACATATAACTGAAAGTACCCTAAGAGTCTTTGTCAGACCATATTTTGAAACTAGGTTCTAGACTGGTCAGAGTTGCTTATCTAGAAGTGTCGTAACCGTCTAAGAGCAAACTATAATCTAAATTGGGGTCCTGAGGCTAGTCAGAGCTATATATGTAAAATTTCATGACTGTCTAGATGGACCGATAACTGAATTCTAAGTCTGATTCTGATAACTGGGAGGCTCCACTGACACCTTAGGAAAAGACTGAAGTCAAACTGATCAGTTGACAAGTTCTGAATAGTTCTGAAGAGTTTCTATGTTCTAACTGAACTGAACTACTAAGCAGTTAACAGAGAACCCAACTCATTTTAACAACACAGGAATACCATTATATGGCAGAATTTCAAGAATTAAAGAAATCTCATTCAACAAGGTTATTTTCTCATTATTTTGAACCTCATGTTATGTTACGTCATCTAAATATGACCCGTAACAATGATGGTGGTGTTATGGGAAGATATAGAAGGAAATTTATCAATATTCACTCATCTAGGCAGGCTATCCGGAGAAGCAAAAAAGAGGAATTTATCCCTTCAAGAAATCAAGACTGCCCAAACTTATATTCTACTAAATTGTAAAGAGGTTGAACCATTTGTGAGGTATAATTTTAAAGTTATACTTGATTAATATGACAAATATATCATTATGAGTTTCTATTTAACTTATTTTATTGCAATGAAGCATGTATGTGGAACGTTTGCAAGAAGAGTTCCCGAATCTATCTCAAGATCAAATAGATGAGAGTCTCAATACATATTTTTCTATATGGCTAAAGGAATATGTAAGACTCCAATAATAATTATCTTTTAAACTATGTTTGTTTAAATTGACTTGTGAAATTAGACTAAGTCTTATAATCTTTTTTTAAATAGGTTCGATCCAACCATATCGAGAATGAATACTTGCGTAGTGTTGCTCATAGATCATTAACAAGCGTGTATGCTTATCCGGTGTACTTTGTTAATGGATATAAATTTCACACAGTACAACATGGTAGTGCAAGGTCAACACTGAACAGTGGAGTTTGTATCTCAGATCCAATATTGGCGATTACTATGAAAGGATACAAGAGATTATACAAGTGGAATATCGTAAAGCCACTTTGAAGAAAACTGTATTATTCAAGTGTGACTGGTTTGATCCAACAATGAATGTTGGTGCTAAGGAGCATAATCAATACAAATTGGTTGATATTAACCACCGTCGTCGATTTAAAAAATATGAACCTTTCATTCTTGCAATGCAAGCAACTCAAGTGTGTTATGTGCCATATCCTAGCACAAAATAAGACAAGGATGACTGGTTACCAGTATTGAAAGTAAAACCTCGGGATGTCATTGAATTACTTGATAAGGGAATGATCACACCACCAGAATCGGATCTTCCATACCAAGTTGAAGAAGTTGAAGTTCATGAGATAGATATGAATATTGTTGTTGATGAAATTATACTCTTGCATGATCCAAATAGGGAGACAATTGAAATGAATGATCCAATTGATGATGGATTATTGCCAGAGCATCATGAATTAGAAGAAGAAGAAAAGTATAAAACTGAGAATGATACTGAAGAGGATGATGATGAGGAATTCGAAGAAGAAATAGATACTGACTGGTATGTTAATATAAATGTGCTACTTTATCTTCATCGACTTTTGTTTGTAGTAATATGTTATAGATATTACAAGTTACATGATATATCTACATTTGTTGGCTGTCTTTTGATGTCTAAGATTCTTATTCATTTTCATAATGTATGCACAATTCAAAGACTTTTATCTTAATATTATTCATTACTTAGTTACTATATATTCTTATAGCTGATTGTTTTTAAAAATTTTGATTGTGAACTTGCTGGCAGATTGCGAACTTGCTGGCAGATTGTGAACTTGCTAGTAGATTGTCTTTGTCTGCGAAAAGTACAAAGAGGAGCTTTTTGATTCAGGTAAGCATGCAGTTCTTTGAATAAGGATAATTTAAAACATTGCCACTCTGTGGTGTATATATAAAAATAGGATAATTTGAGAGATTCTAACATTTGACTTCTAAATCACATTTGCTGGTAACTTGCATTAGTGAAATAGAAATAGTTTCTTTTGAATATGGATCACTATGCTGGTAACTTCCTCCAAAAACTTGCTAACTTCTATTTTGCTTGGTAGTGCATTCTAAAATTAAAAATGCAAGAGAGATGGTTAAGTTGGCTGAGTCTTATAAGAGCTTCTGCTATGAGCTTTCCTTTCCTTTGCATAACTAGTTCTTTCAGCTATGTTTTAATCTTTTTATAGAGAATTCTTGGATGCTCTATAAAAAAAATTTAGCTTGTTGCATTTCGGTGAAGTATGTTACATTTTAATTGTAAACATTCAATCAAATTGGATTATCTAAACATCTGTTGTGGTTCCTGTATATAATTCTCTTGAAATAGTAACAAATAGTTTGGATGTCAAGATTCTTTTTGTTCCTATTTGTCAAAGGAAACATACTACCAACATTGAGAGAAGCATTTTTAAAAGATGCTGGTCTGGACTTGCATAAATTAGATGTTTGATATCCTTGCATCTATGGATCTATAGTTTATTAATGTTTAGTTACTTAGACTAATCTAATTTTAACTTTATCTAGTAATTCATTATTAGTTTCTATTCAAAATATCGGCATAGATTGATATCGTTTTGTCCAATATTTAAATAAAATAATTATTGACACCCAATTTTGACCTCCCTATGCCTTAATATGCTGCTTATATATATATATTTATTTATTTATCTTACGCAAATATTTGACTTACTTTTATATTTATAAAATAATTTATTATCATAATGTTGTGAAAATTATTTCAAGTTATATATATATAACTCATATTAATTTTTAAATGTTGATATTAGATAATCATGTCGTATATAATATACTTCGTATTAATATGCGCCCTTATTTTTAATTATATCCTTTACTTAATAAATTATTTACCTAATTTTACTAAATTTTACAGATTTATTTGACTGATACTATTACTCGAATTTATAAATTATTTACGTTAATAATATGATTTTTATAATATTCGATAACTTAATTTTATTTTCTAGTCATTGAATTATTTATAAATATAATAATTTAATTATATGATATTTACATAAGTATACTAAGGTTTACAATTTTATTTATTAATAATAATATTTAAATAATTTTCTATAATTTAAACTATTTTTACTATTTATCTACAAATTTAGTATATTTATTAATTTAATAGCAGCTAAATTCAATTTCATTCAATTTATTTAAATTATAGTCATTTTTTATTCAATTTCATTTCAATTTATTTCAAATCTGGCAACTTTCTATTCAATTTATGTCGATCTTAGCCACTTTTAATCAATTTGGCTATTATTTAAATTCAATTCCTAATTAAATCTATCCACTAACTTATCCGGATGACCCGTTTGACCCATAAACCGACCCATCTTCTTTAAAATTAATCTCAGTCGTCTATTTTTGATCCTATGGCAGGTGATTAACCCTACTATTACCATATTTAAACTCATTCCCCAAAACCTAAAAGATTTTTCATCCATTTCCCTTCTCCCTCTATAGCTGCCGCCGACCTCCCTCTCTCCCTATCTCCATTTCCTTTCATCTTCCCCTCACACCGGCCACCAACCTCCATTAACGCCGGCAACCTTCCTTCCCCTCTCACCACTTTTTTCGGCCGCTGTGGCCGGCGAACAACAACAACAGCAAACCCAGCCGACCCTTCCCTTTCCCTCTTCCCCTCGCTCCTCACCGCTTTACCCTCACCCCATTGCCAAACTGGTGCACCCTCTTCTCACTCTGGCGAAAAACAACAGCCACATTGCACACAGCCGAAAAACACCACTACGCCGGCATAAAAATCACCACAACAACCAGACCTCCTTCTCTCTGTCTTTCCTTTCACCTGAACACCGGCGCAACACCGCTAAATCTTCCATAATCACCACCGACGGAAGCCACCCGAAATTCCCCATTCATCTCCCTCTCTCCTCTCTCCCCGACGCCCAGCAATCCCAGGCCCGACACCCAGCAGCCGCCACACCTCCGTTATTCCCGGCAACTACCGGAACTTTCTCCAAATCCCTGTCGTCCCTTGCTCCTCTCTTTCTTCACATCTTCCCTCATGTTTTCCCTCTCTTCCTTTGCCGCTCTTCGCCGGAAACAACCAGCAGCGGCGCCGCCCTCTTCCACACCTCTTCCTCTCTCTTTCCTTCTGACTGAAACCACTGCCAAACAGAAACGCCACTAGTAACCCACCAGTGAAACCGGAAAGCCCCACGTCCTCTCCGGTGAACAAGAACACAACCTCACCACCAAACTAGAAACCGCCGTATCTCCCGACCCCTAACTCGCTTCTGATCCACTCCCCTTCTCAAATGCTTTCTCTATGATCTCCTTATGGTCTTGTTTCTGCCTTGTATTCAGTTCGGTTCATCATCGTGTTGCAAATGACAAGTTAATTAACTTTTCTTTGTTTTTTTTTTTCGTTTCCTAGTTGCATCAATCTATTAGTGTGGTTATTTCTCTTTCCCAATATCAAAATTGTTACTTACATATTTTCACTGCTCATCAACAAGTCTTAACTGCCACTTTTTATATATATTCATGTATTGTTTTTTAGTTTAATTCTTCATCTTTTGTGTTCTTTTTAAAGAATTAGGATTCCATTATTGGCTAAAGCTTATAAATTAAGATATGACCTTATTCTTCTTACTGGTTCTTACTGAAAAGTTTTAAGATGAAGGGTTATTGGAATTTTAGAAGTTGTAGTTCCTTTGAGTCATGTGAAATCTCTTAGCAGCAACACCAACTTATGTAAATTGTGGCAACTTGAGACGACTTCTATTCATCTTTCACTTGCTTAATTGCAGAAATTTTAGATCTTACGGGACAATCTTATTTGTTGGTTGATTGTTTTCTTTTCCGAGAAATTGATTCCTCAAAATTTATTATTTTTAAATATGATAACCAAGATAGTTTACTCGACTCAATATATGACAACTTTGGTATTTTAATATTTTAGTAAATTTTTATGATTTTCTCTGTGTTGATTCTACTCAACGTATGTTGCGTATGCTTCGTATTTTCTTCCCATTATCTCTCTTATTAATTATGGGACAAATTTATTGTTTAAACTTTATACACGTCAATTATGGTAATCTTATATTGTTATATGACTGATTTCAATCAAGTAATTTGTTCAGCTAAAAAAGGAAAAACTCTACAAATTGGTTTCTTCTTTTATTAATTGATTTAGTATTTATTTAATTATAGAAAAGTTGGATTATATTGATCTGATTTTGTTAATTATGGAATTTTGTCTCTTAATTGATTTCAGTGATCCCTTCCTTCTTCCCTTAATTAATCATTTTATCTTTAGTATATAAACATCATCTTCTTCTCTCTTAAAGGAGGCCAACACTACTAAGCCCCTATGGGAAGATCTTACTCTCTCTAGTTTTAGTAATTGTCTTCTTCTCTCCTCATACTTGGTAAAAACTAAAAAAAAAACACCTCTCTTGCTTGGCAAAACTGATCATCTGTTATTTAAATACCAAAGTTTTTAACCGGTATTATTTTATTCCGGGATCTATCGAAGAGTCGTGTGGGATAAAGAAAAGACCATAAATTCGTTCAAAATTGTTTTCCTTTCACATGTTGTATTTGTTTATTTACTTATTTTTATCAGCTTGTAGTAATTGTAATAACGCTATAATAATAGTAAAAAAAAGGATTTATGGGGGGCGGGGTTTGTATGTTGTTTATTATTTTTTCTTCTTGATACCTAATTAGGCAATCTCAAATAGAAAGCATGCCTATAGGACTGATACATACATAAGTATTAGAAATCATGCCTATAGGAATAATATGAATTTAATTATTTCTATTAGAAATCATGCCTATAGGATTAACATTTCTCAAATTATTCCTACTAGACATTATTCTTATAGGAACCAAAAACAATACGTTTCTAGGTCTTATGTTATCTATAAATTCGCCACTAAGTTACCCCCTATTAAGTCTCGCTTTATTTTTCTTAAATCAGTTTGATAATTTAAATAAAATGATATGTATAAGTGTTAAATGTTTTGTTCATATAAGATGCTTCTAATTGCAATCTAGATACCACGCGTATTGGATAAATTATATTTTTCGTCCAAAATATTTATTATGTGTCGAATATTTAAATTTGATCATTTTTGCATTAGAAATCATGTTCATAGGACTTATTTACACATGTTTAGAAATCATGCTCACACGACTTGAGGTTATATGAAGCCCTTGTGTATTTATCATTTTTTGTGTTGATTATTTGACGTTAATCACCCTTTAAATAAAGCCCCCCTAGAATTTTAGAATCCCAAATCTAAAATAGTTGTCCAATGACTTTTGGACTTTAAGATCGGAACGGGTAGGCATTTATTAGGACACTAGTCTATCACATAGAACGTTTTAGGTTAATAATTAACTAGGTGGGTAGATGAGAAATGATAGTCCGTGCTCGCTGAATAATACGAGCAATTCAAAGAATTGCGAAATATTATTTAAGTTGCACGGTGTGATCCCAATAGGTCAATCAATCTCTTTTGGGTAGAACTACATTTGACCTGATTCCCTTAAAGGATACGTAGGCGCCTCTATGAGGTTCGGCCCCATAATTAAAACAAATATTTATTTGTTTGTTTGTTATGTAGATTCTAATTAATTGTTCTGTTTTATTATTTATGTTTTTTACTTACTTTATTTGCCACAATTCTTTTTGATAAACTATTTTTAGATTTTAGCTTGCCCAAATTTCTTTCATACTTTCTTTTCCAAACTTAATTATCTATTTAATTATTTATTCTTTTATCAATTTAGTTTAAGTAAATAAGCTAAAATCAGCTTTATTTGCTCACTTAGCTAATTCCCCCATTAATGAATCCGGCCGGGAACCACATTTGTAGACCTCGAAAGGTGCCTAACACCTTCCTTTCGAGGTAATTTAAGCCCTTGCCCGACTCTGGTGACTTAGGAAATAAAACTTAGTTTTGAACGGTGCCCTAACGCACCTTAACCCGTTAGGTGGCGACTCTTCTATTTTAACCCTAAAAGAGTTGTCGCATGTTGTATCCCGCTTTTCCGTGAGGAAAAATGGGGCGCGACAGCATGACGACTCTGCTGGGGATATTAGGCTTTAACCACTATGTATTCATTAAATGGGGTTTTCTTTATATTTGTTAATTGTTGGGATTATATTTTTTGCCTTCACTTATTTTTATCAATATTTTCTTTATATTATTCTGCCACGAAGTTACTAGTCATTTTTCTTTTTTGTCTCCCTGTTATTAATTATTATTTATTTTCTATTTTGTAATATTCGATAATTATTTGGAAAATGTGTTGTATTTTTAAAACCGCATGCCGTTCATACTTTCCCCCACTTGGGGATTTTACACTATCACACACGACAACGGTTGCGTGGTTTCACGACCGTTCACCATTTTAAAACACCTCAAGGATTGTCTTGTGATTTGATCGATCAACGGTGCGTCGATAGTCATAAGCTTCCTCACTCTCGAGTTGTCCGCTCGAGGGAACCATGTCATACCCACTTTTATTCCTAGAACTTGACCGTGTATGCCCTTACTAAGGTATACACATCGTTTCAAACCTAGAAAAATGCGACGTCCAAGGCACGTCAAAGATTTAGTGATCCCACCTCATGTCACGAAGTTTTTGTACAACCCTGAAAAGAATGCCTTTTTGGTTTATGTGAATTTTGATTGCATATGTATAATTAGATTTGTTATTCTTTTAAGATAATTTGTTTCTTTCTATGTAAGTCCTTTTTCATTAATTTCTCTGTTTGCTTCCTTGTTTGAATTATTCCTTCTATTTATTTCCTTATTTAGATTATTTAATTTTTCTCGCATAAGAATTTTTCAATCCACCTGCCCAACTTTTAAAAAAAATTGTTAAGTCATGCATGCATTATTCCCTAGGAAGTTTCGATACCCTTGGTGTATTGAGACCATTAGTTTAACTTTGCCCAAAGTTCAAAGAGATTTATGATCTCGAAGAGGACGTTACCATATCTATTTGCATTTTTTATTTGAGATATCAATATGTCTAAAATGTTGACTATTTGCTCCTTAGGTGGGAAAGATAAACTAACTTTTCATTTTGCAGGTTGATAAATACCGATCCGCGTCATATAAGCAAAGAAGTGACCGGAAGAGCATTTCCATTTAGATTATAGATTTATTTTTGTAATCTTCATTTTCTCATAATATCTTATTATGTAAATGAAGAAATTTATTTATTTATTTTATGTATTTGGGACATTAATGGAGCAAATGGGATGACACATTATGACATATTTGATTTTTCAAAATGCGCTAGGCCTACCTCTGGCACAAAAGAGGCCCCCAAATTAGGAAGACATATTAATGTGTTTAATCTTTTATTTTCAATATGAAGCGTGTTAATGTATTTATTTCATCCACAACCATGTCATGCTTGAATTTTCTTACTAATTTTATTTTTTCTTTTTATTGTTTATCTTGATTATTCCCCTTCCTAAAGGTTGATTTGTGCATAATCGTCCGCTATACCTTTCTCGCTGTCGATTCACTGAAGCAAGAGGGAAATGAACGACAGTAATAGTTCAATAGTTAGAATTGACACGGCTGCTCCAAAGGATTCCACAGATAGTTCGGAAAGAAGATATCCACCTGAACGTAATGACCTAATTATAAGGATGGAGCAAAAGATTTTAGAGCTCCAAGGAGAATTATCTCGAGCTCGTAATACAACCAATCTAGCGGTCCCTCCGGAAACTTCGTTAGAACAACAGGCCGAGATTCATGCTGCTACCAAGCCTCACGTCACTTTCACATGTCTTCCTCCAGTACCCCATCAAACCTCATATCCTCAAAACAATCTTAGTCATGCCTACTCTCTTCCTCAAAATCAACACTCACATAATGCCTATGCAACTCCTTCAAATCAAGCCAAACCACAGAGACCGCCCACCATGTTTCATTATTTACCTCCTACAGTTGCATCCAGCACATCTTACGCTCCAAGAGATCATACCCTAAACCCCATTTATATCGAGACTGCTCCGGTCACCCATCACTTAGGAGAATCTGGACTCTCCGAGAAAGACAACTTGATACAGTCTATGGCCGAGGAACTCAAAAAGATGAAGAACCGATTACAAAATATTGAAGGGGCCAACAGGATAGAAGGCCTAAGTTATGAAGATCTATGCGTACATCCCGACGTCGAGCTACCGGTGGGATACAAACCACCGAAATTTGAAATGTTCAACGGCACCGGTGATCCGAAAGCCCACTTAAGGTTGTATTGTGACAAGTTGATTGGAGTAGGAAGAGATGAAAAAATTCGAATAAAGTTATTCATGAGAAGTTTGTTTGGAGATTCCCTCAATTGGTACGTAGAGCAAAATCCAAGGAAATGGATTAATCGGATTGATATGGCTGCAGCTTTCGTACAGCGGTTCAGTTTCAATATGGAGAATGCACCGAATTTGCACTACATTCAAAACCTGAAAAGAAAGCCCACAAAGACATTTAGGGAGTATGCAACCCGTTGGAGGTCCGAGGCCGCCAGAGTGCGACCTCCAATGGAGGAGTTTCAAATGAAGGATATTCTTATATGGAGTCTGGACCCGCAAGTGCATGATAGATTGATGTTGGTTAGTGAGAAGAGCTTCGCCGAGCTCATCAAGTTAGGCGAAAAGATTGAGGATGGTATCAAGAATGGTACCATTATCGATTGGGGAGCATTACAAGCAGCCAACAAAACTTTGCAATCTGGTAGGGCCACTGAGAACAAGAATGAGAACGAGGTGAATGTCTTAGCACCTATAGAAGGACCGAAAACTCCGTTGGGATACCAAGCACCTCTATTTCAATACCTATGGCCTCTGTACCATCAGTCGATTCCGCTCTATAACCCTGCTACCTATCATACACAACCCACTTATTTTCAGCCTTCTCCACCTACACTCCAAAGGCCACCAATTTTTCAAAATCCACCGATTCAACAATCTCGCAAGCTTGCGAGATCCCGAGCAAGTTCATCTAAGAAATATACTCCTTTGGGTGAGCCTATAATCCAATTGTATGAGTGATTAAAGGTTTCCGGCTATATCGCTCCAATTCCCGCAATAGTGATGGATACACATGCGAAATGGCTCGATCATACTAAGGTTTGCGACTATCATTCAGGCATGAGAGGACAAACCGCAGAAGAGTGTCGAGCTTTGAAATACAAGATTCAAGCACTGATTGATGCCAAGGTGATACACCCGAGGTGAAAGTTGATGCCCATTTAAGATGAGTCAAAAGCTATCCTCAACTTGATTTATTTCTTTATTCGAAAACCTTTCATTTCTTGTACTCTGAACTACGTTGGACCTGATTCCCGTTTAAGAGGGATACGTAGGTGCCCTTATGGGTTTCGGTCTATATCTTAATAAATTTTTTTTTCTCTTTTCCTTTACCAAGTAGGACAGAATTTTTGAGAGGACCTCAAAAATTCACAACTTTACGTCATTTGCAACAGAAGTCTACACTGGGGCAGAATTTTTGAGAGGACCTCAAAAGTTCAATAGATCGAGTGTTTCTACGTAACTGGGGAAAAAATTTTGAGAAGGATCTCAAAATTTCATCAAGGCTTAGTCAAGCCAAGGAGTTGATTCCCAAAAAGGACGTGACATCTAGTCTGATCATGAGATCGGGATAACAACGGACAAATAAATGCACAAATCAGCCTTCCCCATTTTAATCTTATGATTTTTTCTTTGAGCACGGGATGCCACAGGTACCAAATTTGCAATCACGTTGTACATCATCTAGATTCATTATCAACTGCAGCGTTAAGCTCTTTGAAGATTGTCCACGAACGGGGTTAAGCACCACCCTCTTAGTAAGTTAGTCAAAGTTGAACGCTCTTTATTTGAAACTAAGTATTAATACTTTGATTCCTAAGGGTTAAACACTACCCTAAATTTTTCTTTCAAGGGCTAAGCATTGTCCTAGGGTTAAGCACTACCCTATAGTTCCTTCAAGGGCCAAGCATTGTCCTACGGGTTAAGCACTACCCTAAAATTTTCTTTCAAGGGCTAAGCATTGTCCTAGGGTTAAGCACTACCCTAAAGTTCCTTCAAGGGATAAGCACTGTCCTAGGGTTAAGCACTACCCTAAAGCTCCTTCAAGGGCTAAGCATTGTCCTACGGGTTAAGCACTACCCTAAATTTTCTTCCAAGGGCTAAGCATTGTCCTATGGGTTAGGCATTACCCTAAATTTTCTTTCAAGGGCTAAGCATTGTCCTACGGATTAAACATTACCCTAAATTTTTCTTTCAAGGGCTAAGCATTGTCCTAGGGTTAAGCACTACCCTAAAGTTCCTTCAAGGGCTAAGCACTTTCCCAGGGTTAAGCACTACCCTAAAGTTCCTTCAAGGGCTAAGCATTGTCCTAAGGGTTAAGCACTACCCTAAATTTTCTTTCAAGGGCTAAGCATTGTCCGACGGGTTAAGCACTACCCTAAAATTTTCTTTCAAGGGCTAAACATTGTCCTACAGATTAAGCACTACCCTAAATTTTTCCTTTATGGACTAAGCATTGTCCTACGGGTTAAGCACTACCCTAAATCTTCTTTCAAGGGTTAAGAGATGTCCTAGGGTTAAGCACTACCCTAAACTTTCTTTTAAGGACTAATCATTGTCCTACGGGTGAAAGCACTACCCTCTGATTTTAAAGGCTAAATTTTGATCTGATTAAGCGCTTTCATTTCAAATTTTTAGAGCTAATCGTTAGTTACTTCATGCTTATTGACTAATCATTTTATCTAGTTTTTTTGAAGCTTGTAGGCTACCATTGCATTGTTCTCATGCTATTTAATCAAGTTACTATCATGTCACTTTCAAGCTCCCACGCTCTTTGTTGTTCTTATGCTACTCTCTGCTACTTTTAATCTTTTTATCATCGTGCTACTCTCATTCTTGTGATTTTGGATGTGTCAAGCTTTACCCTCCAAGTTTTTAAGGGCTAAGCATGGCCCTATCGTTTTATGTCGTTTGGGTAAAGCACTACCCTACCAAAATTATCCGAGCTACGATTTGTTCCCGAAAACTTATACGTTATGTTAGTTATCTTTGCCCATCACCATTTACCTATTTAATTCTCCACTTTCAAGCCCCTATTTTCATTTAAGCTCGAATCTTCATATGAGCCCGTGATATGCATACATATGAGCTCGTGATATTCATACATTCGAGCCCAAATTTGCATATTGAGCTCGTGGTATATATGCATTTGAGCCCGGATATACATTCTACATATGCATTTGAGCACTTGATATACATTTATATACGTATTTGAGCCCGGATATACATTCTACATATGCATTTGAGCCCTTGATACACATTTATATATACATTCGAGCCCGTGGTATATATGCATTTTGAGCCCGTTAATGAATTTGAGCCCGTTATTCGCATTTGAATCCGTGATATACATTTATAAATGCATTTTGAGCCCATGGTATACATGATAGATGCATTCAAGCCCGTTATTTTCATTTTAAGCTCGCTTATGCATTTGAGCCCGTTATTCGTATTTGATCCCGTTAAGCCCGTTTACGCATTTTGAGCCCGCTATTTGAATCTTAAGCCGTTTATGCATTTCGAGCCCGTCGTTGCATTCTAAGCTCTGTGACTTATTTGCATTTGAGTCCGAATAAACCAGAGCTTTCGATTGAATTATTGAGGCTCTCAAATAATTTACTTTCTTTAAATTAGTATTTCTTCCACTCATCCGTAGACGTCATAGTCTAAAGGCATCGTTTCATGGTCTGTGGACATCATGTCATAGCCTGAGGACATCATGTCATAGCCTGAGGATTCATTTTCCAGTTCATCATGCTCCTAAGGTGTCATAGTCTAAAGGCGTCATTTTCATGGCCCGCGGACATCATTTCATGGCCTACAGGAAATTTATTCTTCAGTTATCATGCCCCTAAGGCGTCATAGTCTAAAGGCATCATTTTCATGGCCTGCAGACATCATTTCATGGCTTAGGGAATTTATTTTCTGCTTATCTCCTCTGAAGGCATCATAGTCTAAAGGCGTCATCTTTCATGGCCTGCAGACATCATTTCATGGCCTAAGAAATTTATTTTGCGTATCATGGCCCAAGACATCATGGTTTAGAGACATCATTCATTACTTCTAAACAAACTTTCATTGTCTAAAGGGACTTGCATCATATTTAAATTCTTTGCATCCGTTTATTTTACAAAATATTTGATGCACATGCTTTAGTATTTGCGCAAACATCGAAGAAACTGCAAGCTACGAATGATAGTGCCTTCCTACTATTTTCTTTCAAACCGTACTCCCACCTGTTTATTTTGCAATCCATTCTAAATTGTGTCGGTTCATGCTACCCCATCCTTATTCAAGCCTCATGTAGTAAATTTTTAGGGATCTCGTTCATCCCTAAATCTAGAACTACACGCGACATGATTCTCGTGAGACCCGAGATATGTAGGCAACTTGATACCAAAGTCTCAGCCACAAAATCTCCACAACCCCATCTCGTTTCATCTGGCTCTACCGAAAATTTTCCTTCGGTCGGACAAAATTGGCCACTAGGTCAATGTTCTTTGCTCAACAATTCATTCTTCATTCCCGAGCAAAGAAGGGGCAGTTGTTGACACCCAATTTTGACCTCCCTACGCCTTAATATGCTGCTTATTTATTTATTTATTTATCTTACGCAAATATTTGACTTACTTTTATATTTATAAAATAATTTATTATCATAATGTTGTGAAAATTATTTCAAGTTACATATATATATGACTCATATTAATTTTTAAATGTTGATATTAGATAATCATGTCGTATATAATATATTTCGTATTAATATGCGCCCTTATTTTTTAATATATCCTTTACTTAATAAATTATTTACCTAATTTTACTAAATTTTACAGTTTATTTGACTGATACTATTACTCGAATTTATAAATTATTTACGTTAATAATATGATTTTTATAATATTCGATAACTTAATTTTATTTTCTAGTCATTGAATTATATATAAATATAATAATTTAATTATATGATATTTACATAAGTATACTAAGATTTACAATTTTATTTATTAATAATAATATTTAAATGTTTTCTATAATTTAAACTATTTTTACTATTTATCTACAAATTTAGTATACTTATTAATTTAATAGCAGCTAAATTCAATTTCAATCAATTTATTTAAATTATAGCCATTTTCTATTCAATTTCATTTCAATTTATTTCAAATCTGGCCACTTTCTATTCAATTTATGTCGATCTTTGCCACTTTAATCAATTTGGCTATTATTTAAATTTAATTCCTAATTAAATCTATCCACTAACTTATTCGGATGACCCGTTTGACCCATAAACCGACCCATCTTCCTTAAAATTAATCTCAGCCTTCTATTTTTGATCCTATGGCAGGTGATTAACCCTACTATTACCATATTTAAACTCATTCCACAAAACCTAAAAGATTTTTCATCCATTTCCCTTCTCCCTCTATAGTTGCCGCCGACCTCCCTCTCTCCCTATCTCCATTTCTTTTCTTCTTCCCCTCACGCCGGCCACCAACCTCCATTAACGCCGGCAACCTTCCTTCCCCTCTCACCACTTTTTCTAGCCGTTGTGGCCGGCGAACAACAACAACAGCAAACCCAGCCGACCCTTCCCTTTCCCTCTTCCCCTCGCTCCTCGCCGCTTCACCCTCACCCCATTGCCAAACTGGTGCACCCTCTTCTCACTCCGGCGAAAAACAACAGCCACATCGCACACCGCCGGAAAACACCACTACGCCGGCACAAAAATCACCACAACAACCGGACCTCCTTCTCTCTGTCTTTCCTTTCACCTGAACACCGATGCAACACCGCTAAATCCTTCATAATCACCACCGTCGGAAGCCACCCGAAATTCCCCATTCATCTCCCTCTCTCCTCTCTCCCCGACGCCCAGCAATCCCAGGCCCGACACCCAGTAGCCGCCACACCTCCGTTATTCCCGGCAACTGCCGGAACTTCCTTCAAATCCCTGTCGTCCCTTGCTCCTCTCTTTCTTCTCATCTTCCGTCATGTTTTCCCTCTCTTCCTTTGCCTCTCTTTGCCGGAAACAACCAGCAGCGGCGCCGCCCTCTTCCACAACTCTTCCTCTCTCTTTCCTTCTGGCCGAAACCACTACCAAACAGAAACGCCACTGGTAACCCACCAGTGAAAACGGAAAGCCCCACATCCTCTCCGGTGAACAAGAACACAACCTCACCACCGAACTAGAAACCGCCGTATCTCCCGACCCCTAACTCGCTTCTGATCCACTCCCCTTCTCAAATGCTTTCTCTATGATCTCCTTATTGTCTTGTTTGTGCCTTGTATTCAGTTCGGTTCATCATCGTATTGCAAATAACAAGTTAATTAACTTTTCTTTGTTTTTTTTTTTTTCGTTTCCTAGTTGCATCAATCTATTAGTGTGGTTATTTCTCTTTCCCAATATCAAAATTGTTACTTACATATTTTCACTGCTCATCAACAAGTCTTAACTGCCACTTTTTCTATATATTCATGTATTGATTTTTAGTTTAATTCTTCATCTTTTGTGTTCTTTTTAAAGAATTAGGATTCCATTATTGGCTAAAGCTTATAAATTAAGATATGACCTTATTCTTCTTACTGGTTCTTACTGAAAAGTTTTAAGATGAAGGGTTATTGGAATTTTAGAAGTTGTAGTTCCTTTGAGTCATGTGAAATCTCTTAGCAGCAACACCAACTTATGTAAATTGTGGCAACTTGAGACGACTTCTATTCATCTTTCACTTGCTTAATTGCGGAAATTTTAGATCTTACGGGACAATCTTATTTGTTGGTTGATTGTTTTCTTTTCCGAGAAATTGATTCCTCAAAATTTATTATGTTTAAATATGATAACCAAGATAGTTTACTCGACTCAATATATGACAGCTTTGGTATTTTAATATTTTGGTAAATTTTTATGATTTTCTCTGTGTTGATTCTACTCAACGTATGTTGCGTATGCTTCGTATTTTCTTCCCATTATCTCTCTTATTAATTATGGGACAGATTTATTGTTTAAACTTTATACACATCAATTATGGTAATCTTATATTGTTATTATGACTGATTTCAATCAAGTAATTTGTTCAGCTAAAAAAGGAAAAACTCTACAAATTGGTTTCTTCTTTTATTGATTGATTTAGTATTTATTTAATTATAGAAAAGTTGGATTATATTGATCTGATTTTGTTAATTATAGAATTTAGTCTCTTAATTGATTTCAGTGATCCCTTCCTTCTTCCCTTAATTAATCATTTTATCTTTAGTATATAAACATCATCTTCTGCTCTCTTAAAGGAGGCCAACACTACTAAGCCCCTATGGGAAGATCTTACTCTCTCTGGTTTTAGTAATTGTCTTCTTCTCTCCTCATACTTGGTAAAAACTAAAAAAAAACCAACTCTCTTGCTTGGCAAAACTGATCATCTGTTATTTAAATACCAAAGTTTTTAACCGGTATTATTTTATTCCGGAATCCCTCGAAGAGTCGTTTGGGATAAAGAAAAGACCATAAATTCGTTCAAAATTGTTTTCCTTTCACATGTTGTATTTGTTTATTTACTTATTTTTATCAACTTGTAGTAATTGTAATAACGCTATAATAATAGTAAAAAAAAGGATTTATGGGGGGCGGGGTTTGTATGTTCTTTATTATTTTTTCTTCTTGATACCTAATTAGGCAATCTCAAATAGAAAGCATGCCTATAGGACTGATACATACATAAGTATTAGAAATCATGCCTATAGGAATAATATGAATTTAATTATTTCTATTAGAAATCATGCTTATAGGATTAACATTTCTCAAATTATTCCTACTAGATTCTTATAGGAACCAAAAACAATACGTTTCTAGGTCTTATGTTATCTATAAATTCGCCACTAAGTTACCCCCTATTAAGTCTCGCTTTATTTTTCTTAAATCAGTTTGATAATTTAAATAAAATGATATGTAAGTGTTAAATGTTTTGTTCATATAAGATGCTTCTAATTGCAATCTAGATACCACGCGTATTGGATAAATTATATTTTTCGTCCAAAATATTTATTATGTGTCGAATATTTAAATTTGATCATTTTTGCATTAGAAATCATGTTCATAGGACTTATTTACATATGTTTAGAAATCATGCTCACAGGACTTGAGGCTATATGAAGCCCTTGTGTATTTATCATTTTTTGTGTTGATTATTTGGCGTTAATCACCCTTTAAATAAAGCCCCCCTAGAATTTTAGAATCCCAAATCTAAAATAGTTGTCCATTGCCTTTTGGACTTTAAGATCGGGATGGGTAGGCAAATATTAGGACACTAGTCTATCACATAGAACGTTTTAGGTTAATAATTAACTAGGTGGGTAGATGGGAAATGATAGTCCGTGCTCGCTGAATAATACGAGCAATTCAAAGAATTGCGAAATATTATTTAAGTTACAGGGGGTGATCCCAATAGGTCAATCAATCTCTTTTGGCTAGAACTACGTTTGGCCTGATTCTCTTTAATGATACGTAGGCGCCTCTATGAGGTTCGGCCCCATAATTAAAACAAATATTTATTTGTTTGTTTGTTATGTAGATTCTAATAAATTGTTCTGTTTTGTTATTTATGTTTTTTAATTACTTTATTTTCCACAATTTCTTTTGATAAACTATTTTTAGATTTTAGCTTGCCCAAATTTCTTTCATACTTGCTTTTCCAAACTTAATTATCTATTTAATTATTTATTATTTTATCAATTTAGTTTAAGTAAATAATCTAAAATCAGCTTTATTTGCTCACTTAGCTAATTCCCCCATTAATGAATCCGGCGGGGAACCACATTTGTAGACCTCGAAAGGTGCCTAACACCTTCCTTTCGAGGTAATTTAAGCCCTTGCCCGACTCTGGTGACTTAGAAAATAAAACTTAGCTTTGAACGGTGCCCTAACGCACCTTAACCCGTTAGGTGGTGACTCTTCTATTTTTAACCCTAAAATAGTTGTCGCATGTTGTATCCCGCTTTTCCGCGAGGAAAATGGGGCGCGACAATAATGCATCTTCAGAACGACGTTATTTGAGACTCTTATCATTAATAAAGAACAACAAGAATACTTGTTTGCAGTTAGACTTGAGTGAAGGACCTCTTTCCTACTCTGATATCATGTTGAGTTGTGTGATCACACGTCTAGAACTTAGGTTATTAGTGAGGTACCTTTTAACATTTTTACTTTAGGTCTGCGACAATGTACAGGATTACATGGTGTATGCTGAGTATTGTTCTATGATCTTTTGATTTCTGAACTTGTTCCATGTTTTGATTGTTTGTCTCTCTTATCTTGTGGTTCTTGAGATTGTACATTTGCTACGCGCCTATTAGAGTTGTGTTGTACACTTTTAGTTTTTGTTCTTAATCTTTTGTAGTAAAGAACACCCTGTATTTTTGTATTATTTTCCATGCAGCTTTAGAAACATCTGAGCTCTAAAGATCATCCATACCACAAATTTGGCACAGGTTTGTTATTTGATGTATGTTGTCTTTCATTTGATTTGACTACATGTCTTGTAATCTAATTTTGTCTTACCTTAAATCCCTGTTTAGTTAACTTGTCCAGGGTCTAATGCTGCACTTTTAGCTGATTTGTCCTTTTCAGAACACCAATGCCGTAAAAATATATGTAAATGCATTATCTTTGGGTTCTGGATAAGTCTGGGTGTCTCGGACTAATTTTACTTGAACACTTCCTTTCTATAAATAATTTTCTTGATAAAAACGGGTCTTGCTTTTTGAACACTAGACCCTCTACCTCTTATTTCCCTGCTTTACTATACTATAAGATACAACATTATGGGGATTTTTCCTTTCATAGGGATGAGTACTGGTCCTTTTCCATAAAACTGAACTATTAGAAGGCTAATACTTGACTATGAAGCACCAAAAGATGAAGAGTCTCATAAGTATTATTTGTAATAATAAATTCTGCTAACGTTACTGGTATAATCTGATCTTTGCACATTATGAAATTAATGAATTTATAGGGAAAAGCTGAAGCCATTTTGAAGATGAAGCTCAATTGTTTACTTTTGCTTTCTTTTTGGTTTAGAATGGGATTTGTAAATTAGGATGAATCATTGTTAGATTTCATTAGTTCCCCACATAACTGGAAGGAACTATACTTTTGGCTTAGGTTGTACAGTAGGTTTCTCTATATATTTTTTAAATATTTGTATACCCTAATATGACTTTAATTTGTTTCTCAATTATACTCTTATACTTGGTGGGTGATGCACCTAAGTGTAGGTTTATTTTGCAGTTACTATTACCAACGTTTTTTTTCTTGTAGCTATGAATCGAGGCAGAGGCAGAGGCAGAGGTCGAGGTAGCATAGATCGTGTAAGCAAGATGTCAGTTAGAGGTCGAGGTAGCACAAGTCTAGTTAACATGCCTACTATTCCCATTCCAACAATTAGTTCTCAGCATGACGGGCGTACCAGTTCCTCTCTTAGGCCAGCTCATATCAACCAAGTTCAAACATTAGCTCCTACTAGTTCTCTATCAGTTCAAACATCAGGTCATGCTAGTACCTCGTCTGTCCGTTCTGAACCAGCTCCTGTACCACCTAATCAGAGCAATGCAATAGGCGAGGGTGCATCTAGTCAAGACAACCCAATAGGTGAAGGGGAGAACAATAGTAGTCGTGGGCGGCGAACACTTATTTTTCTTTCTCCTTTCGGGTTAATTCGTGCTTGCATTATTATTATTTATATATTGTAATTGCTTTATGATAGACTTCATATACTGAGAAAATTTTCATCTAGGTTGGAACCTTCGAGCATTTTCTCTAACATTAAATATGAGTCTTTCAATAACAAACTTGATCCTAAGGGAGTTAATTGGAGAAGTGTTCTCACAAGAACTAAAAGATTTTTATTATGATGAATTCGAGGTATAATATTTCACCATTTTAATTAAGAAAATTTGATCACTTTTATAGGTTAGATATTAATATTGTTGCTTTATAAAATTATGTAGAAGGCATGCTATTGGGATCCTTCGATTGATAGTCAAGTCAAGATCCAATGGATTAGGAAGTTAGCGAGAAGATACAGTGATTTCCAGTCCGGCTTAAAAACCAATGCAGTTCAAGAAAATTTTATTCTAGAAGAAATATGAGATAGTTGGATGGAAATTTGGAAAGATCCTAAGATTATTGATAAATTAAAAATAAATTCAAAGAATCATCATGGCGGTAATGAGAATGCAGTTACCACTGCGACTCACACAGGAGGCTCTATTTCCATCAGTGAACATCGCAAGAAACTTGTAAGTTTACTTTTTGGTAATATGGTGCTTTCACTCATCACTGTTTGTTGTTATAGTTTTTCTTATCTTGAATGGAGGATAGACTTTAATATGAAAATTTTCACTTGTTTCTGAGGATTTTAAAGGTAAGAGCCTAGTAAGAACTGATTTGGACAGTTCTCCCATAGTCCTGTAAACCATACTTAAATCCCCCAACAAAAAAAGAATCTTCAAGATATTCTTATGAGTTAATTAGTTGCAATTGTTGACAATTTTTGAAAGATGGAATTGTGTTGTTAATTGTTGTGCAAAAGATGACAACATGGCATTTAACTATTGTATAGTTGTTACTTTGTATGTCTTCCCCAATAACATCAAATAAGTTAATCGTAGTCGTCAAATGATATTGCTTGAAGTAGTCTAATATTACTTCGATTCGAAATTCTCTACTTCTTATTAGAGTCTTTTTAATTCTCTACTTATTTAGGGTCGAACATATTCGCTCTCCATCAATAGTATCTATAGTTGTTAACACGAAGACAAACCGGAACATTTTCGTTATCCTTGAAACCTTTAGCAAGCCACAATGCAAGTACTTATGCGTTTTACTACTAAAATCTTTTGTAGGATAATGTAGGAAGGGTCGAGATCCAACATCAGGTGAACTACATTTGCTCGTTCATACACATGGTCATGATGGAAAATCTTTTATTGGTGAGCGAGCCCGAGTCGTGCATGTAAGTCCAATACTATATAATCCTGTTTACTTTATATATTAAACTCATGTCATACATGTATTCTATTTCCATTCTCTTGTTGTTTCTTTTTGTCTCTTGTACCCTTCCTATTTTTGTTATTCATAATTTTAGATTCCATAGAAGTTTCTCCCATCATCTGCATTTTGCTAACTCTCTATTCCAAATATTCTTAAGAATCACAATTTACAGCTGCATTTTATTATCTCTCTGCTCCAAATCTTCTTGAGGATCACAATTTATCTCAACAAATAAATTGATAACTTCAACATTCTTAATTTCTTATGGTAGACTTGGAGATATCACTAACTAGAGTTTGATCTATCTGACATCCGGACTCTTATTCTCTTGCATATTTGAGATGACCTTTTTGTTATGTTTTTCTCATTCTATTTGTTCTTGTTCAAAGTTCTCAATAGTTTTTTTATGATAAATACAACTCTTGTACAAGAAAAATATGAAGAAATATTACAGAATCAAATAGAGACTCGATCTGTTGTTGATCAATTTGGAGCATATTATCAAGCTTCAGGTGGGAATAAGAAAAGAAAAATATATGGTCTTGGATCTCAAGAAAAATTATTTTACCGGTCGAACTTCTGTGCCTCTTCTGAATCTGATGCTTCATCCACGATACCACAATAAAATGCTCAACCAGGATCGTCGAAAAATTTAGATGAGTTAGTGAGGCGATTGATTCCTTAACTAACTGAACAAATAGTTCCTATAATTGTTGAGTGTGTAAGTGGATTGATTTCTTCATCCTCATCTCAGTCAGACAATCCTACCAATTATCCATCAACTATGGCACCACTAGTAGTTCCTACTCCAGCTACTGCTAACATTGATGAGGTTCATGCATTAGTTTCTGATGATAACCGTGGTTCTCGAAACTCTCATTAAATAGTTTTTTTGTTAAGACATTACTATTGTTGCAATTAATTTCAGATTTTTTGTTTGTATATATCAAGTGGATGCTTTAAACTTGATTATACAACTTGCTTTTTGCTACATATTTTGTACTTTTGAATATTAATTTCTATGAATTATATTTATTATGTTAAAATATGTTTGTACAGGTGTATTTATAATATTTAATATAAAACAAGGAAAAATTGCGAATGGTTTAGCAACAGAATTAGGGACAGAAATATTGGTCGTCTCTAGTCCTGACAACAGATAAGATCAATAGTTATTCTGTCGCTAAGTCAGCAACGGAATTAGCTACAGAAATTGGTCTTCAAATAGATTCAAATGATAAAATAACTTATAGCAATAACGACGAAAATGACTAAAATTATGTTGATTCTTATTTGTCGCTAGTAATGGCAACGGATAAGATCCGTAGCTATTCTGTCACTAAGCCGACGACGAAATTAGGGATAAAAATATTGGTCGTCAATTAGATTCAAATGACGAAATAACTTTTTGAAATAGCAACTAAAATGACTAACATAACGACGATTTATATTTGTCGCTGTTATTGGCAACAGATAGATAATCATCGCTATTCTTTCACTAAGTCTGCGACAGATTAATTTTTGTGTCGCTAAACAGTTAACTACGAGCATTTTACCGAGAGACATTATTCTGTCTCCATTCCAATTTAGCGACAGATTACTGTTATATAGCAACGAATTTAGGCCATCGCTAAACACAGTTTTTTTTGTAGTGGAAGACGCATTGTAATACAAAGTTGTATAGTACAATAGAACATATAGTATAAGTTATTCACTTAGATAATTGGCACTTGCGAAATTGTATCATGAGTTATTATTGACTTGCTTTGGCACTAATAACTGATATCATATCACAAATGCATTTAATTTTTGTAATTGATCGTCCAAATTAAGATAGACTCATCAAAATTAGTAGAAACAAAACTCTACTTTTAAAAGGGTAAAAAAGTGAATAATAGTTTGCTATGAGGCTTCATACTTTAAATATTTAGTTATAACAGAATTTTAAATTTTTTATTTTATGCTTTATGATATGATTTCAGCTTAATTTTTTCTCCTGGTCTTAATCTATGTGTCTAATCTAACACCTTCACATAAATTAAAATGAAAATATAGTGTAGATTTAACTAAAACTTATAAATAACAAGAGTACTTGATTAATTGAAACAACTTAAAGTATGTCGTGCTTCTATATATTTTTTCTTTTTTTCAATTGTACAATTTTTTTTAAAAAAAAAAAGAAAAAGAAAAAGAAGGAATTCAACGTATTAATGCATGATAAAATTACGCTCTTTAATACTTTTTTTCTTATCATGAGTTGAAAAATTGTGATGGATAATTAATTAGTTTAATAAATAAAGGATTAATATAAGTTAACAAAATTATTATTAGTTTTAAAGTTTTAAATATTAGGATTTTTAATTTAGTTCAAATAAGGAAAGATTTAAGAAGAAAAACTTTAGTCAAATTTAAAATACTAAATATCAGGAGTTCTTACATTTTTCAAATAAGTAAAGATTTAATACCTATAACTTTGATTAATTTCAAACTCCTAAATATTAGGATAATAATTTAAATGATAATTATTTAATAAAAAAATAAATGACAATTTTATCTATAGCAATGTCTTTTAATGAAGAGCAAAACATTCAATCAACATTATTAAGGGCCTTCATACTTAAAGATCTTAGAACTCACAAAGATGCCAAGTATATCTACAAAGAATACTTTTTTAAGTAAATAGGAGTAAAATATTATGCATGTATTGAATATTCGATTAGTTGATGAAATCTAAAGAAATTATCAAAGATTATTCCATTGGAAGATTGTATTGATCTTCAAATGAAACAAAATTGTTTGAAAAAGTAACAGTAGAAAAGTGACTCAATCTCCTTATTTACCGATACAAAACTAGGATTAACACTATTAATGTGTTAGTTTATGATATAACTGATCTTATTTTGTTGCAAATATTTTTTTCACTTTTTAATATAATTATTGAAAAGTATAGTATGAACTTTTGTGCCCTGCAAAAAATTAAACTTTAATGGTCAAAAAAAAATATAAAAAATACAAAAAATATAAAAAATAATAAAAATAGATAAGAACTCAAATATATATATATATATATAGATAAAAGAAGAATGTTAGTTACAAAACATAAATTTTAAATCACATAATATCAATATAAGACCCAACTAAAGGAGATAACATAATATCAATGTTAGACTCAACTAAAAGAGACAATCTAAGTTCTGGTATAACAATTATTATTGTCTTTTTCAAATTCACAATATGAAAAAAAGATAGATTAATACAAAAACATATAAGGTTGGAAATTGAATCAAAAGTGTTGATGTAGAAGAGTTGATGAATTAAATTATGTAATTACAAATTTTATTTTATAAACATAGAAGAATTTATAAATTAGGACATTACTATCAAAAAGGAAAAAAAATATTTCCTTTACTATGAAAAAGGAAAAAACAATATCAGAAAAGAAAAAAAATAAAAAAGAGGAACAAAAACTTTTTCAAATCAAAAAATTTTTGTTGAAGGAACTATTTAATTTTTAATTTTTATTTTTTGTTATTAATTTTTTAAAGGTTTATATTATAAATAGAGTTATATCATAAGTAGAAAACTCAATATAATAAAATATGGTAGAAAAAAATTTCTTGACTATATATATATAAAAAAAAAGATTCAGTGAAATTTTCTTATTTTTTTCAGGTTTACATCATAAATAGAGTTATGCCAAAAATAGAAGGTGATGGAATAATTAAAAATAATAATTGTGTAAAAATAGTAAATGACAATTTTGTCTATTGTGAAATCTTTTAATGAAAGGCAAAAAGTTCAATCAACATTTCTAAGGGTATTCACACTTTTAATATAGTACGTATATGTGTGTGTGTGTGTGTGTGTGTAATCTAGCAAAATATTAATTGAGTTATTAGTTAGATTATCGATTTGATCACTTTTTTTCTAAACAAGTGAACTAATAACCCCATAGTAATTTATTATATTACAATTTTAGCCTTCATTACATAAAATAATCTAGCAAAAAAATGAATCGGGTGTTGATGAAAAGTGAAGGAGATGTTGTTCGAGTTTAAATTAAATTATTAATTGATTGTAATATATTTACTTTTTATTTATGCCTATTATTAATTGTTTAGTATAGTTCGAAATAAAAAAATTGAATTATGTGTTTAATTTGGAAAATTTGAATTGTGGGGTTTATTGAAATTTGAATTATTAATTGATTGTAATATAATTTTTTTTATGCCTAGTATTAATTGTTTAATATATTTTGAAATATGAAATTTGAATTGTGTGTTTAATTGGCAAAATTTGAATTGTGTATTTTATATTGTAATATAATTTACTTTTTTATTTGGAAATATTAATTGAAAAATAATAATTGATGTTTAATCATTTATAATATATGAAATTTATATTTTAATACACAATATATGCCCCTGAATATTGGAAGAGACTCTTATTAGACAATATAACACTAAAGTCTCACTTCCATCACCCTATCATCATACTATATTCCCAAATCAAAAACTTAAAAGAATAAAATATTATTTCAAATATAATTATTTACAAAAATATAAAAATACATTCTAATAAAAATAATAAAAAAATATTAAATTTAAATAAAGATAACAACTTTATAAAATTGAGAGACAATAATACTCTTAACATATATTACTTCAAATATAATTGTGCACAAAAATATAGAAATACATAATGTATGCCCTTAAATATTGAAAGAGACAATATGACACAACAGTCTCACTATCATCACCCTATCATCATATTATATTCCCAAATTAAAAACTTAAAAAAATAAAATATTACTTCAAATATAATTGTGTACAAAAATATAAACATACATTCTAATAAAAATAATAGAAAAGAAAATATTAAATTTAAATAAAGATAACAACTTTATAAAATTGAGTGACAATAGTACTCTTCAACATAATATTACCTCAAATATAATTATGCACAAAATTATAAAAATACATAATGTATGCTCCTAATTATTGGAAGAGACAATATAACACTAAAGTATCACTTCCGTCATCCTATCTTCATACTATATTCCCAAATCAAAAACTTAAAAGAATAAAATATTACTTCAAATATAATTGCGTATAAAAATAAACACACATTCGAATAAAAATAATAGAAAAGAAAACATTAAATTTAAATAAGGATAACAACTTTGTAAAATTTAGTGACAATAATAATCTTCAAGATAATATTACTTCAAATATAATTGCTTATAAAAATATAAAAATACACAATGTATACCCCTAAATATTGGAAGAGACCCTTGAAATAAAGATAACATCACACTATTTTTATTTTCTATTTATTTGATTGTCAAAGATCTATTAAGTATATATTTACATTTTGTGCATTATTGTTACTGTTGTCGTTATTATTATTGTTGTTGTTATTTTTATTATTATTAGTAGTATTATTATTGTTATTATTATCTTCGTCGTCATCATCATCGTCGTTGTCATCGTCATCATCGTCGCCGTCGCATCATCATCATCATCATCATATAATATCACATTATTTTTATTAATCTATTTATTTGATTGTCAAAGATCTATTAAGTATATATTGACATTTTGTGTATTATTGTTATTGCTATTGTTATTATTATTATTATTGTTGTTGTTACTGTTATTATTATTAGTATTATTATTATTGTTATCATTGTCGTCGTCATCGTCGTCATCATCATCATCATCGTCATCATCGTTATTGTCATCGTCATCACTGTCGTTGTTGTCGTCGTCGCATCATCATTATCATCATCATCATCACTGTTGAACATATTCATTGGGTTAAATTCATATCATAATACTGTAAATATTGGTACTCTTCTTGGTTTTACAGGGCTCTCATAGGTTTGAGTGTCTATGGCGTGGTACCATACCTTTTGGTGCTTGTATGAGGCTTGTACGTTTAGATGATGCTTGAAATTTGCTTCGTTCATACCCCCTCAAGAGCGCGTGTGGAGTACCTATCTACAGCCAGATTATATCAGATCGTTCAAGTTGCTGGGATACAATATGATCGCTCTCTTGTGACAACCATGATTGAGTGATGGAGGCCTGAGACTCATTGCTTCCACCTACTATTCGACGAGGTTACCATTACGCTGCAAGATGTGCAGGTTTTCTTTGGTTTGCACATCGATGGCCGTGCAATGTACGTGCAGGATTCTGCTCAACGATCATTGCCTTGATGTTGTTTTCTGCATAGATTGATGGTCTCCTACCAGGAGTTGAGTATATAGTTGTTAGTAGTCATATTAATATTCATGCCATCAACGAGTACAGCCGGAGAGAGAGCCCATAGGAGATGGTACTCCAGTTGAGAGGTTTGAGAAGATAGCCCGACTATATATGCTTCTTATATTGGGGGGGGGAGGAATCTTATCCCTAAACACGTCGAGGAACCTCCTGAGCTTACGGTTCCTACCATTTTTAAATCTCATCCAGGATGTAGGGACCTACAGCTGGGGTATCGCAGTCGTGGCATTCTTATATAGGTCACTGTGTCGGTTAGCTATGGGAAGAATGAATGACGTCTGTGGATTTCTTCCGCTCCTACAGGTAACATAATATTTTGATACATTCAATTATGTAAAACATACTAATTTTAAGATGAATTAAATTATTATTTTTTCACGTTAAGGTATGATGTCGGGAGAGGATCATGCCTCTGAAGCTTGTACCTATTGGGAAAATAGAGGATAACAAGGCATACTTAGCATACACTAGCTATTGAGTGCAAGGGGTTGATCGGGATGATGAGTCACATCACGCTGTCATCCCGATCGGAGATCAGCTCGACCGCATGACAGAGGATCAGGTAAACTTTATATTTAATTTTATGTACACTCAAATATTTAATATTTTGTTTGAAATATTAGAATTTATTTATTTTATTCTTAAACAGTTTGTGTGGAAATCATACACTGTGGTCATGCATGCACTGCCCCCATATTGCATGGTTGACCAGCTATTATGGACTGCACGGGTGCCCATGATTTACTTATAGATCTTTGAGCACCACGTGCCTGATCGAGTGATGAGGCAGTTTGGTCGGCCACAACACATACCACTGTTCTCCACTTGGGCACCTACTCACTACGAACGTCATGAGCGTAGAAGGCTTGCCTAGTCTTTTCTTGAGATGTTGGATGCTTGCTTCGATGATTGGGGCAACCGGGAGGATAGAAGGCTTGAGGAGGTTGATGGCATTTCCGGTGCTATGTATAGTGAGTGGTTCTAGCGTAATGGACGGTTGTTGATAGGAAACCCTGTATTACATGTTATTAGAGCCCCAGGATTCATTCATTTGGTGGATGCACATGAGGCAATGTCGAGAGAACTTTATAGGCTGCACTAGATTGGATATGAATGGCAGTAGCACGATGCCTCTGCATCATCTGGCTAGATGTTAGTCCAAGTTGTTATGGCGATATAGCATGAGGCTCGAGACAGGGACGAGTGGAGAAGCTAGTATTTCAATGAGACGCCTTATATGAGCATCCCCCTGCTGTCCATAGAGGACGAGGATGTGGCCATGCACGTGGTGATGCCGTAAGAAAGGGACATGGGGATGCCCGAGGACGTGGACATGGCGAGCATAGAGGAGGATGAGGACATTATCAGGATGTAGGTAGAAGAGAAAGAGGACATCAAGATCTCGTGGGTATGCATATTCCTCCCCCTACAGAGGTAAAGGTAGAGGCAGAGGCCGCATACATCCTGACCCAGTGCCAGCTTCTCTGCCAATATTTTCGTCGATTGCTAATCCATCACCGTCCACTCTAGCATGTCTATCTTAGTCGTCTGTCGATTCATACCTTGCTCATCTTGAGAATATGTATTAGAATTTTATTCGCAATGAGATAAATGATGAACCTATTTGATATTTGAACAGAGGTAGACGTTTGACTTACAACGATGCGATATGTGTTGGAGATTATATAGCAGATATGCCAGTTAGTACTTTGATTTGATTCATAAATTATTTACTATTTTTTATTAAATGAACTCGCTAACTTTTATTTTATTGTTTAGATTCATACTTCGGGGCCTCCATCCATCGTGGATCCTACCTGCCAGACCACGACGGAGGATCCCACTCAGTCATTGGATAAGGTTAGTGTCATGCCCTGCCTTGGGGGGTATGACTGACATCTGGTGCCCTACTAGGGTCTGGACTGATTCGACTAGACTTATATACTTCTGGTGCAAACTTACTTCCCAAATCAAGAAAACAATTGGCTATATCGCGATTGTAAACACAACCCCCAGCCGGTGAGGCTGCATAGCCACCTGTAAAATAAAACAACTACCTAGAAATAGATAATGATAGGGAGTCTTACACGGGCTGACGAGGCCACCATGCTGTCTAGTTATAACTGAATATGAAAATCAGGCGACTTACACATGCTATAGCCGACAAGGCCATTACTCAATAGCTAAACAAGGCCCCACACGGTTGTCATCACAAAATGAAACATACATATGGGCCCCACACAACCAACAACAGATTAACCACAAGGTACTGTACATCTACAAGCCTCTAGGAGTAGAATAGTGGTCGAGACAGGGCCTCGACCTACCCATAAAATGAACAATCAAACAAAAAAAGGCAGACCTTCTAACTATTAGCTTTCGGAGAAAGGGAGCTAACTGTGCTGCTAGCCCTAGATGGAAGCTACGAAGGTCCTGGTCTATGCCTATCCGCACCTGCAGGCAAGTAATGCAGTGCCCACGGGGGCGTCAGTACAATATGTACTAAATATGTAAGGCAATAAAGTAATAACTGAATGAGAGATGAAGAACTGAGATAATCATACAGAAAGGAAAGAGTTTAACCTGAACAGTCTCGCTATCTGTAGTACTTAATTAAAAAGGTACACATATATACAAACAAGAACCTAACCGGGCCCCCATAAGCCTGGAAAGTACAACCCATACAAGAATAACCTACCTGGGGCCCCATAAGCCTCGGCAGGTACAAGAAATATATGTTCTACTATCTGGTTGCTAATCATTTTAGTACGGTAACTCAAAACGGCCCTCACAACCTCGATTTAATAGAATCCACTATGGCCCTCACAGCCTCAATCTGGTGAGACTCACTATGCCCTTGCGGCCTCAGTAGTATAGGAATCGATATGGCCCTCGCGGCCTCTGTACGATGGAACTCAGTATGTCCCTCGCGGCCTCAGTGTCACAGAACTCAATATGGCCCTTGCGACCCCAATATAATAGAACTTAATATGGCCCTCGCGGCCTCAACATAACAGAACTCAATATGGCCCTCGCGGCCTCAACATAACAGAACTTAGCTAATCACACTGGATATGCCTTTAACTCTTTTACTAGGACTCAAACTGTATTACAACACTAAAGAAGCTAACTTGCTGAAGGAGTTTGCCTTAACATACCTTGAGTGTTGTTTCCTCAGTAACTAGCGAGTTTTAATTGGTATTCAATAGCCCTTCCTAGCTGGAATCATATTATTGAGAATGAGACTAGTTTCAGTACTAAATTCGGCAGAAACAATAACTTATAATACTAATATTGACTATAATTCAACTTAATGAAACACGGCCGAAGACATATAATTTCCCGAGAATTCAGAAGGAAAGAATACTTACTTGAAGCTTATGATCGTATAGAAACTAGTTTGGAGTCATTCCGAACACTTTGACTTGGCGGGGTTACGATTTGCCTGGCAAATTTTATGAAAATAACTCTGTAGTAATGCTCCCTATGGCCGTAAACTTCGATAACCGAAGTTAATTTTAATTCGGGCAGCATTTTATAGTGTAAATGGACAAAAAACCACTACTTCCTTCGTACTCTCTCTTTATGGCCGAGAATGAACTTGGAAAATGATTTCACAACTAAAGGGACCTTATATATATACTTGGACGGTGGACAATGGGGTCGCACCAAAACACGGGCATGCCACGGAGCCCAACGCACCATGGAGGGGTCCATGACACGTTGCCCCTTTGGGCAGCTGGTCTGGCCCTCTCCCTTGCAGGCTTGACTCCGCGCTCATTCGACCTCTTTCTCGAGCCCTTTCTCGTATACGTTATAATCTAAATCTCTTGACTAACGTATGGATAAGCCAAGTAAACATTAGGAACTTAGGGGTGTAACATCCTCCCCCTCTTAGGAACATTCATCCTCGAATGTCACTTACAGGAGCTTAACTCTTTCAACTATTATTCTGGAAAAATTATGGTAGAGTCTCCCCTGTAACATGGACTATCTAAAAACCCTGAAACACAGAAAAGTTCAACACAAATATCGCACAGAACACTATCATAACTCTTCCACAATAAAGAAATAGCGAATCAGACAGTATTGATAACATAATTAATAAAATAATAACTAAGTAATAATATCATCTTAACTGTACAATCTGTGTCAATCCTGGAACAAATGAGGATATCTAGACCTCATGTCATCCTTAACTTCCCAGGTCATCTCTTCTTTATTTCTGTTCCTCCACAATACTTTAACGGAGGCCACATCTTTAGTTCTCAGTTTGCGAACCTACCGATCTAATATTGCAATTGGAACCTCTTCGTAAGCTAGCTCTTCAACGACCTGAATATCTTCAACTGGTACCACTCGGGATAGGTCACCTATACACTTTCACAACATAGACACATGTAATACTGGATGGACAGATTCTAACTCTAGAGGCAACTCTAATTCATATGCCACTCGGCCTATTCTTCGAATGATCCGGTATGACCCAATGAATCTCGGGCTAAGCTTGCCCTTCTTACCAAATCTCATCATGCCCTTCATCGGCGACACTTTAAGGAATACCCAATCATTCACATTGAATTCTAAGTCTCTGCGTCGTACATCAGAGTAGGATTTATGAAGACTCTGAGCTATTAGTAACCGTTCTATGATAAGTTTCACTTTATCTTATGACTGGTGGATCAGGTCTGGCCCGACTAACCCTGCTTCTCCTACTTCGAACCACCCAACTGGGGACCTGCATTTCTTCCCATATAATGCCTTGTAAGGTGCCATATGTATGACAGAATGGTAACTGTTATTATATGCAAACTCAATAAGGGGCAAATGCTCATCCCAGCACCCCCCAAAGTCTAGAACACACACTCGTAACATATGCTCGAGTGTTTCAATGGTGCGCTTTGCCTGGCCATTTGTCTGGGGATGAAAGGCCGTACTCAGATTAACCTGTGTCCACAAACCTTTCTGAATCGACTGCCAGAATCTAGTTGTAAACTGTGCTCCTCTATCAGAAATAATAAATACTAGAACACCGTGCAATCGGACTATCTCTTTAATATATAACTCTGCATAGTCTTCAGCTGAAAATATAGTCCGAACTGGTAGGAAGTGAGTTGATTTCGTTAGTCTGTCAACGATAACCCAAATAGAGTCAAACTTACATCTAGTACGGGGTAACCCTGTCACAAAGTCCATATTAACTGCTTCCCACTTATACATTGGTATAGTCATCTCCTGAGTTAATCCGCCAAGTCTCTGGTGCTCAGCTTTCACCTGCAGATAATTAGGGCACTGGGCTACGCATGCGGCTACATCTTTCTTCATTTCAGGCCACCAGTATATCCCTTTATGTCTTGGTACATCTTCGTCGAGCCAGGATGTAGAGAGTATCGAGAGTAGTGTACCTCTGCCATATTTTTTTGGCAGAGCCCTGCTGCACAGAGGCGATCTCTGTACCTCAATATCCTATCTTCAGCTACCTCAAAAGACACTAGTTCACCCTGTCGAATTTTATCTCTGAGCTGCGCTAAATGAAAGTCCTCATACTGCCGTTCTTTTACCTCTACCACCAGGGATGATACTGCTGTATTCTAAATTATGGCCCCATCGTCCCCTGAATCTATTATCCAAATTGCTAAACTGGCTAATCGATGCAACTCTCGGGCCATCTCCCGCTTTTCTGGCCTCAGATATGCTAAACTCCCCATATATCTACGACTGAGGGCATCTGTTACAATATTAGCTTTCCCTGGATGATACAAGATGTTCACGTCGTAATCTTTTAGCAACTCTAACCAATGCCGCTGTCGCAAATTCAACTCTTTCTGCGTGAAAATATACTGAAGACTCTTATGATCCGTGAAAATATCCACATATACACCATACAAGTAATGCCTCCATATTTTTAAGGCATAAATCACTGTAGTTAATTCTAGATCATGGGTTGGATAGTTCTTTTTGTGCTTTCTAAGCTGTCTGGAGGCATAAGCGATTACCTTCCCGTGTTGCATCAGAACACACCCCAACCCGACACCTGCTGCAATACATGGCATAACCCTCTGAGCCTTTTGGCAATGCTAACACCGGTTCCGATGTTAGCATGTTTTTCAATTCTTGAAAACACTGCTCACAGGCCTCGGTGCACTAAAATTTGGCTGCTTTCTGAGTCAATTCAGTCAAGGGCGCCGATAGGGTAGAAAAGCCCTCCATGAACCTCCTGTAATACCTTGGTAGACCTAAAAAACTGTGAACTTCTATGGGAGTGGTAGGACTGGGCCAAGTCTTTACTGCCTCCATTTTCTGTGAGTCAACTTGATTACTAGCCTCTGATACAATGTGGCCCAAGAAAACTACAAAACTCAACCAAAACTCACATTTAGAGAATTTTGCATATAATTGACGGTCTCTGAGGGTCTGAAGTACTGTCCGCAAATGACCCCTGTGTTATGCTTCTGAGCGGGAGTATACCAAAATATCATCAATAAACACGATCACAAACAAGTCTAAGTATGGATGGAAGACACTGGTCATTAAGTCCATGAATAATGCTGGGCCAGTGGTCAACCCAAAGGACATAACTAGGAACTCAAAGTGACTATATCTGGTCTTGAAATCCGTATTCGGCATATCCTTCTCCCGCACTCAATATGGCCCTCGCGACCTCAACATAACAGAACTCAGCTAATCACAATAGATATGCCTTTAACTCTTTTACTAGGACTAAAACTATATTACAATACTAAAGAAGCTAAGTTGTTGAAGGAGTTTTCCTTAACATACCTCAAGTGTCGTTTCCTCAGTAACTAGCGAGTTTCAATTGGTATTCAATAGCCCTTCCTAGATGGAATCGTATTACTGAGAGAATGAGACTAGTTTCAGTACTAAGTTCGGCAAAAACAATAACTTATAATACTAGTATTGACTATACTTCAACTTAACGAAACACGAACGAAGACGTATAATTTCTCGAGAGTTCAGAAGGGAAGAATACTTACTTGAAGCCTATGATCGTATAAAAACTAGTTTGGAGTCATTCCGACAACTTTGACTCGGCGGGTTACGATTTTCCGGGCGAATTTTATGAAACTAACTCTGTAGTAATGCTCCCGACGGCCTTAAACTTCGATACCCAAAGTTAATTTGAAATCGGGCAGCGTTTTATAGTGTAAACGGACAAAAAACCACTACTTCCTTCGTACTCTCTCTTCTCTGGCCGAGAATGAACCTGGAAAATGATTTCACAACTAAAGGGACCTTATATATATACTTGGGCGGTGGACGAGGGGCCATCGCGCCAAAACATGGGCGTGCCATGAAGCCCAACGCGTCAGGGAGGGGTCCATGACACGTTGCCCCTTTGGGCAGCTGGTCCGACCCTCTCCCTTGTAGGCTTGACTCCGCACTTGTTCGACCTCTTTCCCAAGCCCTTTCTCGTATGGGTCGTAATCTAAAACTCTTGACTAACGTACGGATAGGCCAACTAAACTTTAGGAACTTACAGGGTGTAACAGTTAGGATTATTTTTGCTAATTCATATATTATTTTTACTATTTTTTAGTAAATCAACTCATAACTTTTATTTTATCTTTTAGATTCACACTTCGGGGCCTCCATCCACCATGCACCCTACCTGTTAGACTATGATGGAGGATCCCATGCAGCCATTGGATGAGGTTAGAATTATTTTGACTAATTCATAAATTATTTTTACTATATTTTTATTAAATTAACTAACTCACTTTTATTTTATTTTTTAGATTCATACTTCGGAGTGTAATAACCCTAAAGTGCCTAAGACTAGATTCGGGATTTGAAATGAAAAGTAGCAAAAATATGAGATTTCTTTCTCAGAACAAGTCATGGTACGGGCCGTTGGTGGAACTAATGACCCGTTGGATGTGCCATGGTGAGAATCTACAGAGTAGGCTGGGAAGTAATGGGTCTCAGGATGTCACGACCCGAATGTAGACCCGGATCGTAACACGGGACAAGGAGCCCCGAGAGACTCCAAGCCGACTCATGGCATGAACATTCATCTAATGTCATATTATTTAAGGTGGAATACTTAACGTATGATATAGCGAAAACATAAACATAACATAGCATAGCATGATAAGCAGTACGTACTAAATACATAACAGCGGAGTACTACATATAGTCTAAAAGCCTCTAACATAACAGATGGGTTGATGGGACAACATCCCCAATTAACCCGACAAACTGAAAATTAAAAGAACATCAATGTCTGAATCCAATGGTCCTCGAAGAATGAGGACCACCAACAAGCTGGATGCTAAACTCTGAGACAAGTTAATGACGATGCTGGATCTGAAGATCAGAGCCTGTATCATAACACGATACAACATAGATTATGCAGTTAGTACAGGGAATGTACCGAGTATGTAGGGTAAGTAAAATGGACATTTAAAAATACATAACAACTCATAAATGATCATAAGATGGGACAACATGCTCGTAACATAAATATCATAAGATAACATAAGGCTCAAGGTTTTCAAATCATTCCTAAAACATTCATTATAATAGTCATAACAGAAACTTCATTAAATCATCACTTAAGCCAAATAAAATAAACATAACAATGCATAAAACATGCGGAAAAATGGGAGGACTCATCATAACCGACACCATCATGGTAGAGCCTTACATGATACCCCAAATATCTCACTAAAGTGGGCAAAGTCGCCCCTGGCTTGCTAGGAGAGGGACGTACATTATGTGATATGACGAAAGAGGGGATCATTAACATTGTAATGTATCATTATAAACCTACGGTGGCATGTAGTTATGAGACACCGACGTAGTCCTTTGAATGCCGGGCTGCTCGGTGCAGACATTACTCCCAAAAACATGCCCATTAGGCTCATATGTAAATAAATAACATCATTCATTGAGATTCATGACCAAATAAACATTATCATCATTGATCCCCATTAAATACCTGATTATCCAAGAATCAAAGGCCCTTTAGTCGGCCAACATCATAAATAGATAATTCATGAGATCCATTTCATAAATCGCAAATCATTCTTGAATATTTGGGTATTGCCCAATACTTTAACATGATTGACAATACTCAATTCACTAGAAAGCATGATTATAAACATGGGTAACTTAAAAACATGCTTTTCATCATAAAAAAATCATAATACTTGAATATTCATCATAAACTTTGACTTTCATAAACCTTTCATAAATGGGAAATTTTATTTTGTAAAAGTTGCAACATGATTTTTAATGAAAAACAATATAAAACTTGCCCATAATTCATAATTCAATAATAGTAACTCAATTAGATCAAGCCCATGTAGAGAAATCAAATTTTCATGCATTGGGTAAGATTTAGATTGGAATTTCATGAGTTGAAAGATATTGGGCATGGGTGTGAAAGGATTCACCCATTCATAACCCTACATACCTAGGGAAAATCAAATCTCACCACTCCTTGAAATCCCAAAGAAATATTTTGAAGAAAACCTTGAAGAACAAGCTTGATCACCTTCTCAATTCTCTAACTTTGCATGCATGGGTTGTGAATAGGTTAGAAGGACTTAACCTATCTTAATACACTCAGAAAATAACTTAAAACGATGTAGTTTAGGACCTTAGGGCGTAGGAATAACGAAAATGCCCTTAACAAAAACCCTGAAAAATCTACACTGGATGAACTAACGGACGGTCCCATGATCGTCACCTGGTACCACGAATCGTGGTATTGAGCCGTTGGATCCAGTGCCCTTTTCATACTTTCATTTCCCTTCCTACGACTCGACAGGATGAGTCATTCTTCCAAACGACGGGTCGTTGTAACGTTCGTGGTTTCCCTCTTCAGGTTTTGTACTAATCCTTTCCATGACCCTCACCACGACTCGATACTTCCTCCAAAGATTCGTGGTTAGCTTCCGTTATATATACTGTAAAAATATTGATATTCAATCCCACGACTGGTGACCACGCCATTACTCCTCACGACGGGTCGTGGGATGACTCATCACTTTCCCTTAAGATGACGACCAGTTCCCACCACGGTTCCATATGACGACTCGTTGTAACAAACAATGAGTCATTACTTTGCTTGTTACTTCCCACTGTCACCAGGTCAACCTTCCCATGATTGCTTCCCACGGGTCGTTGGTTGGACCAACAGTCCGTTGGGTCATCCGTGCTGTGGATGTTTTTCCCAATTTTAGCCAACTTCCACTTTTAAATCCTAGTTGTAATCTTAGGAACTTCCAAGATATTACACAGGATGACCCGTTGGTTGAAGTAACGAGTCGTGGGTTAAAGTCGTTATTTGGTTTTGGATTGGCAGGAGGGGAGGTATGACTCATGGGATGACCCGTGGTGAGGAACTATAAATCATGTTAAGGACCCGTTGGTTGGGGGCTAGGTTGGCAGAGCTGGATGGTATGGGTCAAGGTACGACCGGTGGTGAGTGACGACGGGTCGTTACTCCACCCGCAGGAAGGAGCAGGGTTTTTTTTTTCCATTCATATTAACGAAAGGATACGAAAGTCCGTCAGAAGATGGTATGAGTCGTGATGTGGTACGTGGGAACTCCAGAACTCAAACGTGAGCAATGGTTTCGACGAGATGAAACCGCGACCCGTAGGATCAAGGTACGATCCATTGGGTCGGTCGTGGTCACTCGCAATGCAGAATTTTTCAGGTTTTTCATTAAGGGTATTTTCATTATTTCTAAGCCCTAGGATCCTAAACTACATCATTTTAATCTCAGTTAACAGTTTTTAAGTATCCCTACTCCATGCATGCAACCTAGAGCCTTCCTTGAAGATCAAGTTTGAGGAAATTCATCAAATTCTCTCCAAATTCTCTTTCGAATTTCAAGTAAAAGTGTTAATTTGATTTACCCAGATATGTGAGGCTATGAATGAGACTTCCTTTCACTCTCATTCTCTAAAATCATCCCAATTCCATGAATTCCAATTCTAAATTCATGTTTCACGATCTAAAGGGTTTATCCCAATTCTTGTGAATTTCTCTATGATCTATCTATGAGTCGATTCCCTTCATGTGTCAAATCACGTTTTATAATTTATGGGAGGATTTTATAACTATTTCAATTATAAATTTATAGGTTTGAATTTCCATTTAATTATGCCCAACTATGTATTTCATGAAAAGTCAAGTTATGATTTCATTATAATCTTGATTTTTTTAAGCCCATTATGATTTATGAGTTATGATATGAATTATCTCAAATGGTCATTATGAATTTATGAATTGAAAGTATATAAATGTTTTACAAGTATGCATGGATTTCATGATTTATGGATTTATGACTCTTGGCCAACTTATCGGCCCTTATTCATGGCCAATCATGTATTTCAAGTACGATCAAGTATGTTATGTTATAATTGGCCATGTACTTTATGAATGATTTATGATTATGATATGATCCATGTGCATGTTTTTGGGAGCAGTGTCTAGCACCGAGTAGCCCGGCATTCAAAGGACTATGCTGGTGTCTCAAAACTGCGTGCCATCGTAGATTTATACATATATACAAATATTAATGTTAATGGATCCCCTTTTTGTGAGATCACATACTGCATGTCCCTTACCTGGCAAGCCTGGAACGGCTCTGCCTACTTGAGCTAGATAGTTGAGGCATCATGTAAGCTCTATCATGATGGGGTCGGTTATGACGAGTTCTCCCATTGTTCCTTATGATTTATGCATAGTTAGGTTTATGTTACTTTGGCAAGTCATGTTTAAATGAAGCTTTTCATCTATGATTATGATTATGACTAATTTGTGAATGTTTTGAAAACCTTGAGCTCTTATGTTTACATTATGATATTTATGTTATGATCATGTCGTCCTACTCATATGAACTCTTATGTATTTTAACTATCTGTGTTTTACTTACCTTGCATACTCAGTACATTTCAAGTCCTGACCGCATACTCTATGTTGTATCATTTCATGATACAGGTCTGAGGGATCAGTCTCAGCCACATCATTAGCCTTGCTTCCCTCTCTGACCTGTCCAACCGGTGTTGGTGAGTCCTCATCCTCCGAGGACGTTCAGTCATTTATAGTTTGTTATGTTTCTTTCAGTTTCAAACTTTGTCGAGCTAGTTGTGGGTGTTGTCCCATCAGTTCATCAGTTATGTTAGAGTCTTTTCAGACGTTATGCAGAAATCAGCTTGTCGTTGTTGATTTAGTTTCAGCTTGATACATATATATGAAGACTTCCACTATGTTAATTATCTTGATCTTCTGCTTTATGATGTTGTGTTTAGACGTTATGTTCATGCCATAAATCGACTTGGAGACTCTCAAGGTTTCTTGTCTTGTGTCTCGATCGGGGTCTATGTTTGGGTCATGACAAACTTGGTATCAGAGCATTAGGTTTTGAAGTGTCCTAGGGTATCTAAAAGCCACATTAAGTAGAGATTTTTTCATGGTGAGAAGCGCACAACACTTATGAAGAAGAGGTTGCAAGACAATTAGGAAATGTTCTGTTCTTTCATGATCTATGTCGTGCGATGAAATGTCTCTCTGTCCTTCTAACTCGTGTTATACGCGTTTGCAGAATCATGCCTTCTTGCCGAGTTAACGAAATAAGAAAGGGGAGCGGAGATGGCCTCGAGAATGGCAATGGAGATGGGCACCAAAAGGCCCCACCAGCCCATGAGGAGCATGTACCTAAGTCGGTTGCCCACGCTGAGTTCAGGGCAGCCATACAGATGCTAGCTCAGGCCTTGGCCGCCTAGGTCAATCAGCAGGTGGTAGCGCATGTCCCTCAGAACAGGAATGCGGCGGCAGCAAGAGTCAAAGATTTTTTGAGGATGAACCCTATAGAGTTCCTTGGGTCAAAGGTTGACAAGGATCCACACGAGTTCATTGATAAGGTTTTGAAGATCACCCAGATCATGGGGGTGACCGGAGAGGAGTGCGCCGATCTATCCTCGTATCAGTTGAAAGGGGTTGCACACATCTGGTTTAAGCAATGGAAGGATATCAGGGCAGTTGGAGCTAGCCCTATTAGTTGGGAAGAGTTTCATACCGCATTTCTAGATTGGTTCTTCCTTTATGAGATGAGGGAGATTAAAGTAGCGGAGTTTGTGAACCTAAAGCAGGGTAACATGACAGTTCAGGACTATGCTTTGGAGTTCACTCATTTGTCCAAGTGTGCACCAGAGCAAGTGGCTGATCAGAGAGCTCGAGTGAGCAGGTTTGTACATGGAGTGGCGGACTACCTGGAAAAGAATTTTAGGGTTGCCATGCTTCATCAGGATATTGATTTTCCCCGAATGGTTTTTCACACCTAGCAGATGAAGGCGGTGCATCTGAGAGACAGAGACTAAGAGGGCTAGGGCAGACAATTATGGATTCTCTCAGCATAGATCGAGAGGCAGGCATTGCCAGTAGTTTTATCATAGGTCATTAGCTCCAGCGCCATCATCAGCCAGTGCCTCATCCAAACTGCAAGGTGATCATAGGAGTAGGGCCTCAGGTTCGAGGGACCAGAGGAGCATGCAGATAGAGCGCACCTTTTTGTCCTGCGAAAAGTGTGGAAAGAGTCATACAGGAGAGTGCTTGATGGGATCAGATATCTGCTTTAGGTGTGGTAGATCCGGCCACATGCGCCGGGAGTGTCCCTTAGCCAGACAGGGTGATGCTAGAGGTCGTGCTCAGGCTACCAGATCAGCAGCAGCACCAACACGCCCAACCCAACAGAGCGTATCCACCAGTGCAGGTGGCGGCCAGCGTATAATAGGTTTTATGCCCGTACATCCTGCTGGGAGAAGTAGACTTCACCAGATGTGGTTACCGGTATGTTACGAGTATTCCACCTTGATGTGTATGCACTGTTAGATCTAGGGGCTACTTTATCTTTTGTGACGCCCTAATGTTGCTAGTACTTTTGGAGTTAGTCCCAAGATTTTATCAGAACTCTTCTCAGTCTCTACTCCAGTCGGTGATTCAGTTATAGCTAGACGAGTATATAGAAATTGCCCTGTCATAGACCTTCATAGAGTCACCGCAGCAGATCTAGTAGAGCTAGCCATGACCGATTTGATGTTATCTTCGACATGGATTGGTTACATGCATGTTGTGCCTTTGGATTGACGAATGCTCCTACAACTTTTATGGATTTGATGAACAGGGTGTTCAAGCCATACTTGGATATGTTCATTATTGTGTTCATAGATGGTCATAGGCTTGTGCAAAGAGCTTCCAAGAGTTGAAGACTGGACTCACATCAGCACCAGTGTTGACCCTACCTGAGGGTATCGAGGGGTTTGTGATATATTGTGACGCCTCGAGAATCGGCCTTGGTTGTGTATAGATGCAGCACGGAAAGGTTATATCCTATGCTTTCAGGCAGCAAAAGGTCCATGAAAAGAACTATCTGAATCATGATCTTGAATTGGTGGCGGTAGTATTTTCCTTGAAGATTTGGAGGCACTATATGTATAGGGTCCATGTGGATGTATTTATGGATCACAAAATCCTACAGTACGTGTTCACCCAGAAGGATCTAAATCTACGTCAGAGGACATGGTTGGAGCTTCTTAAAGATTATGATATGAATATCCTTAATCATCCAGGCAAGGCTAATATGGTGGCAGATGCTCTTAGCAGGCTTTCTATGGAGTGTGTCCTATGCAGACGAGGAAAGGAGGGAATTAGTGAAGGATGTCCATCGGCTTGCACGGCTAGGAATCCATCTTCTTGACTCAACAGATGGTGGTGTCATTGTTCAAAATGGATTAGAATCATCTTTAGTGACTGATGTTAAGGCTAGGCAAGACGAGGATCTTATTTTGGTGAAGTTGAAGGAAGCGGTTCAAAATCATAAGGTCGAGGTTTTCTCCCAAGGGGGAGATGGTGTACTCCGATATCAAGGTCGTTTATGTGTACCAGATGCTAGAGACTTGAGGGAGAGGATGTTGCATGAAGCTCATTGTTCCAGTTATTATATCCATCCAGGTGCCACCAAGATGTACCATGACCTACGGGAAATCTATTGGTGGAATGGCATGAAGAGAGACATAGCAGAGTTTGTGGCTAAGTGTCTGAATTGTCAACAAGTAAAGGTTAAGCATCAGAAACTAGGTGGTGTGCTTCAAGACATTAGTATACTACTTGGATGTGGGAGGAGATCAATATGGACTTCATTACAGGGTTGCCTCATACTCGTCGATAGTATGACTCTATTTGGGTGGTTATGGACAGGTTGACTAAAGCAGCTCATTTCCTACCGATCAAAACTGCCGATTCAATGGAGGATTATGTTAAGCTATAAATTCGAGAGTTAGTTCGGTTGTATGGAGTTCCATTGTAACATCATATCAAATAGAGGTACTCAATTTATCTCCCAGTTTTGGAGATCATTTCAAAAGGGACTCGGTACTCAGGTCAAGCATAGCACCACATTTCACCCACAAATAGATGGACAGGTGGAGCGAACTATACAAACCCTCGAGGATATGTTGAGAGCGTGTGTGATAGATTTCAACGGTAGTTGGGATGACCATTGATATGTTATGAGTTTACAACACTTTCGGCGCTCAAAACTAAGAAAATTGCATGAACTTAGGTGTGTTTATATGGATATAAGGCACTTTTTCTTTTATAACAGGACAAATAAGTGTTGGAGCAAGAATGTGCAAAAGAAACCTGAAAGTGCAAAAAATGAGCTAAAGTCACAGTCTCAGTACGAGCCGTATGACGATGGTACGAGCTGTATTGAGAACCGTGAAAAGTTTCAGAAGGTTGGATTGTGAAGAATGCAACCATGACTCTCAGTACGAGCCATACAACACTGATACGAACTGTAACTTGGAGTCGTGCAAATATTCAGAAGAATTGCACAAAGACAGATAAGACGGAATTATGAATCGTGGAAAGAAGGTACGAATCATATTGGGAGTAGTGATGAGCTTCAGAGGATTTTGAATGCTAAAAAAAGCTTCAGACAGTACGAGTCGTGGCTGAAGGTACCAGTCGTACCACAACATTTGTGAATAAATTCAAAAAAAGTCCAAGTTCTTAGAGCCAGACCACGACAACAACTCATGACTCATAGGATGCACATATGAGTCGTACTAAGGCCCAACATTTAGCCAAATTTCAGCAAGCCAAGGACTAATAGATAACAGGTACGACCCTTACAATCCTGCTATGGATCGTAGGATCAGTCGTGGCTTAGGCAGCGCTAGTTATGGAAAATCACCCTGTTAGCTTAGGAAAAGAATTCTTATGTTTGTATAAATACCTTTTATGTTTTATTTCAGTAAATAACGATAGGGAATATTGGATAGAAGTGAGATAGTCGTGAAAGCAATATATATTCGAGGGAAAAACATATAATTGAGTTGATTGACTTATGATCAACCTTTTCTTGGATTCTTTCTTGATCTTTATCAATTGTTCTTGAGGTTTTTCTGATATAAACAAAGAAGCTTTTCTCTCAACTACCATTGTATGTATTGAATTATGTGTTTAATTATGAATGCATATCACAACCTTGCAACTATGAGAGGCTAAAACCTCCATAGCTAGGGTTGTGGGAACAATGGTGGATTAATGAGTTAGGGATACATAAAAGTGATTCAAAATCAATGAAAAGTTCTTGTATTGTATTCTCATCATGCTTAAACATTTCTTAAAGGTGTACAACGTTAGGACTTAACCGGATTCTTTACTTGCTTGAGCCTAGAGAGGTAGAGATTAGAAAAAGAGAATTACAACAACGCCTTGATCTTGATGATCATTGTATTAACTTGAGCTGTGGTTGTAGGATAGTTAAATTTGGAACATATTGATAATGGATAGTTTGAAACTTCTCATGACACCTAACCCGGTGATTGAGTGTAGCCATCCAATAGGGATGAACCAGTTATTTGGATGAACCCTAGTTATTAATTCTATAAGTAAGCACTGGTATTGATCACGTGTGTATACCCGAAGTAGTTATGGACCCATGGGTAACACAAATCCTAGTTAATATTCAATCATGATTTACATCATAATTTCAATCGTTGTTTTAATTACTATTTTCTTAAAACCCCCAAATTGGAGTTATTAACCAACAAGTTCACTTACCGACATTAGTCTAGGTCTTGCATATTCCTTGTGGGTTTGACCCCAACCTCTTTGTTGGTTTGTTTATTGAAAATGTTTGCTTCATACTTCAACAAGAGGTGTGAGTTTGAGCATTATCAAAAAGTGGTGTCGTTGTCAGGGAATACGTCTAAGACTAGATTAATTGCTTATATTTGACTTTTGGTAGTTATTTCCTTAATTACATTTTCTTTTTTTTTGTGATACCCACAGGTTGTTTCCCGGTGAATACCAAGCACTCGGAGTAGTGGAAATCCCCTAATTCTGTTGAACCTTGAAATTGGACGAACACTGCGCAGAATGGAAAACCAGGAGTAGAGAGATGCCTATATAACTGAAGAAGCTAGGCAAGCCGAGATAGCTCGACAAGTTACACTTCAGGATGTGGAGGATGCTAGAGACAAGTTTGTTAACGCAGGTCAACATGGGCAGGGAAACAGAGGTCATAGAGTTTCCCCTTAGGTCTTCGATGATGAGGACCCAGACATTGATGAAGTTGGATCAACTGAAGCAATTGTACCACTACCACTGCCTGTTGGGGCCAAATTTGACATCGCAGCACCATCATTCAACTGTTAAACATGAAAGGGGTGTTCAGTGGTCATGTAGCGGATGACGCCAACCTATACCTGATGAATTTTGTTGGAATATGCAAGGTGTATAGGTTTCCCTGAGATAGCCAAGATGCCATCAGACTCAGACTTCTTTCCTTTTCTCTATCAGGGAAGCCACTTTATGGTTATCAGAGTTGCCCAACAACTCTATAACCAACTGGAGGGAACTCAAGCAAGCTTTCTTAGAGAGATTCTTTCCCCCTCCAGAATGTTGCAGCTCAAGGATGAGATTTACAATTTCCAACAACTTAAAACTGAGGCACTACATGAAACCTGACTAAGGTTCAAGAAGAAGTTGACAAAGTGCCCAAACCATAAAATTCCAGATGACAGTTTGTTGGAAATTTTCTACAGGTCTTTGAACAATAACACAACAGACATAATGGCAGGAGGAGCATTGATGAGTCACACCTAAGAGCAAGTTGCTACTATTCTTGACAGGGTGACTAAAACAAACAGGGCATGGCATACCCGGGAGGCAGATGCAGCCGCCATTACATATGTTGTTGGTTTGACTGCAGACCAATGTAGGAAAGAAGAAGAACGGGACCAGGAGTTGGCTCATATGCGCACATTGTTGGATTTGCTTACAAAGCAAATTATGGGAGCTGGAGCCAAAAAGGTGAACATAGTGGGGACACAAGGATTGGAGTCGGGGGCAGACCACTCTGGCTCTAAGGAGGAGGCAAATTTCCTTGACATCCAGGTGACGAGTTTTCGAGCCAATGGCCAAGTATCTGGACAAGAAAATTGGCGCCAAGGTTCTGGAAACCAAGGTCGGAACCAATACAAAGATAACTATAACTAGAATGGGTACAGAAATAGAAGCCAAGGTCGTGAGCGCGAAGGAGATTGGAGAAGGAATGACGGCTACCGCAATGATCGAGCTGGAGTATATGTGCCTCCCAATGCATGAGAGGGAGAGGCTAGACAGTCAAAGCTAGAGAGCATGATGGATGAGATACTGAAAAAGGTGAGGTCTACTGATGATCAGTTAAAGGAAATCCGTGGTGATATATCGAACATGGGTCAGAGAGTGGAGTCTAGGCAATAGCTATCAAGAAAATCGAACAGCAGCTGGGGCAACTGTCAGCTTCACTGAACCCTAGACAAGAGGGGTACACTACCTAGCAACACAGTCTAGAACCCAAAGAATGATGGCCACTACATGGTTGTGGTGACTAGGAGTGGTCAGACCATAATTGATCCCCCTCTACTGGTTGTAGTTAAACAGAAGAAAGAGAGTGTAGTTGAAGATGATGCAAATGGTGCTGAGAATGTTGAGTTTCTTGAGGCCCCAACTGGTGAAAAAGGGTCTGAAGTTGAACAAGGTGCAACACAAATTTACAAGACTATCCCGAGACCACCATCACTGTTCCCCTAAAGAATGAAGAAGAAGGTGGAGAATGGTAAGTTTCAGAAATTCCTGTCAATGCTCAAACAATTATCTGTGAACATACAATTAGTTGAGGGAAGATTCTATAGTGCCATAGCTACACGAGTCTTGGCCCATAAGAGGGAAGATTCGGGTGCTTTCACTATACCTTGCACCATTGGCAATGTCGAGTTCGCAAGGGCACTTTATGATCTAGGAGCAAGAATCAATCTGATGCCAATGGTTGTGTTCAAGCAGTTGGGCTTGGGAGCCCCCACACCGACTACAATGTGGCTACTGATGGCGATAGAAATGTGAAGAAGCCAGTAGGGATCCTGTTTGATGTGCTTGTAAAAGTTGACAGATTCATATTCCCAGCAGACTTTGTGATCCTAGATTGTGAGGTTTATTATGAGGTCCCCATCATTTTGGGGCGACCATTCCTTGCTACTGGGAGGGCCTTAGTGGATGTGGAGGCTAGCCAACTGAAGTTTAGATTGAATAAAGAAGAGTTCATTTTCAACATTTGTCGGTCAACCGAAGGAGTACAGTGTAATCTCTGTAATAGAAGATGAATCTGAGTTCCTTAATAAAGTATGAGTAGTCAAGAGACTTGCATCGTGCCGCGACATTAAATCAGGAGCTTCTTTGGAGGCAACCCAAGTGGTGGCTTGGTGAATTCTGAGTAACCTGGCCACCTGCATCCTTCCGTGACATTAAATCAAGCGCTTCCTTAGAGGCAACCCAAGTGATTTAACTAATATGAGTTTAGTTTGCAGGAAAAACAAAAACAGGTGGCAACAAAATACTGAAAAGTAGGTGCTATGATTCTCAGCACGACTCTGAAAGGGCTGTATGAGTCGTAGCATGAGTTGTGGTGAAGATCATAGATGTGCTTCAGTGCAAGAGTTCAGGGTGCGCTTGGTCCTATGACTCGTAACTCAAGTGTACGGGTCGTAGTACTCACTATGCCTGTGAACTATGCAAGCTATGCAAGGAAAAGACTTACGAGTCATAGTACGGACCATACCCACATGGTATGAGTCATAAGATGCACTTGTAGGTCCCCAGGTAATTTTTCAACTCTATGCAGTACAGGTCCAAGAGACGAGTTGTAGGGCCTTCCTACAACTCGTGGTATGAATCGTGATGGGTCAAATTTTTTTGAAACTACCCGAATCGACCCAGATTTTTAAAACCTACCTTTTAAGTATTTAAACTCAAAACCCATAGGACCCTTCTCCCACGCACTCAAAAACCCATCTCATGACCAACTCCAACGACTATCTCACAACCGTAACTCGATAATCAAAGTGAAAATCGATCAAATTTTTGTTCAAAAGATCTTTTTCCAGCCCTAAAATGATTCCTAATTGATGTAACAATCATCAAGTAAGTATATTGCCTTAAAATTGATTGAACTTGCGTGCTTAAAGTAATAGTGCAAAACCCCCTGCGAGTCAGTGTTCTTGTTCAAAAAATTCAAAATAGACAATGACCAGGGGTGTGATTAAATTATGAATGACTAGAAATAAGTTGAAAATTGACGAGCTTGTACATTGCACTAGTAAGAAAGAGAGTTATGGGTAGTGAGGTAGAAGGGGAGGAATGGGTATATTTTAAAACGGGCTAAACACATTCCTAGACCTGGGAAGTCTGAGTACCCAAAAGCGAAACCCCTATAACTGAATAAAAATCAAGGTAGGGACAGGCTTCACAAACCTTCCTACAACTCATGGTTCAGTACTACGACTCATAGGATGGTTCGTTGGGACTGCCCAAGCTAAACTGGAAAAGACCTGAGGTATGAACTATGGTACGATTCATGGTTTGCCACTACAAGTCGTACCAATGATTCATACCAAAGATCTGGAAAGGGTCAAGTACATATGAGACAGTACGATCCTTCTCACGACTCATGGAATCGACCTACGGGTCATACCATGAGTCATGGAAAAATACAGAGAAACTATTATTAAAGGGGCAGCCTCAGAAGACTCAAGGTACGGATCATACGTTCATGGTATGAGTCATACCTGGGAGTCATTGTCACGCCCCGCCTTGGGGGGTATGACTGGCACCTGGTGCCCTACTAGGACCTGAACTACTAGACTACTGAGCCTGAGCATATCTGGTGCCTGGCTAGCTCTAACTCAGATTTCTGGAAACAAAGGGCTATATAACGGCTATAAACACAGCCTCCGGCCCACTGGGCCTATAGCCACCTGTACCTGTAATAACAGCTAACCAGAAACATACTCGTAACAAGGAACCTATGCGGGCCAACAAGGCCACCATGCTGCCTAGTTATCTGTAACTTAACAATAGAATGTTGAATGACTACGTGACCGACAAGGTCACAACTACTATCAAACTAAGGCCTCACACGACCAACATAAACTAAAATGCTAAACAACTATAACAAACTGCATGACCTCACACGACCGGCTCAACTGACCACAGGAAAAAATATACAGACTGCAAGCCTCTAGGAATACTGATAAGATGGTCGGGACAGGGCCCCGACCTACCCGTACTGTACAACAAAAGGGAAATAATATAAACCTCTGAAATATCAAGCTCCGGATGACAGGAGCTGATGACTCTGCGCTGGCTAGGATCACGAGGGATCGCCTCCTCGTCTATGAGTACCTGCAGGCAAGTAATGCAGCGCCCCACTGCGCGTCAGTACCACTGGTACTGAGTATGCAAAGCAACTGAAATCATACAACTGAATACAGATAATATAACTAACAAGTCTGTGAGCAGAAGATAACTGAATCTGAAGGGCTGATAGGAACTAGATCAAACCTTTCTGCACTGATAGGCAGGAGCGTGTCTGTAGTCACGGCGGCCTGGTGTCTATTAGCTAATATATATAAAGCACATAAATACATAAACATTTAGCAAGAAAGAGCCAGTACCAACCCCCATAAGCCGGATGGCGCCAAATAAGAAAACAATCTATATACCCCTACCCGGGTCAAAACCAGCCAAAAATAAGTCACTCCACTCATCTGCTCACTTCGGAGCTCCTCTACCGGCCCCCTGGGTCTCCGGCTCGGGCCATGGCCTCCGATATAAGCAACCGTGTCTGGGTCCGGAGGACTCCTGTGTAGACAGTAACAGATAGGGTCTGGATCCCCAGACACAACTCAACGGGGCAATCTGAAACCCGAGCTACACTTATAGTAACTGAATGTACAGACAGTAACAGATAGGGTCTGGTTCCCAGGACACAAAACTCAACAGGGCTATCTGAAACCGGAGCTGCACCTGTAATGCTGATCGGACTGCTATGGGGGAAGCTTCATCCCATTTTCGTCCAAGATGGAGATGGCATGCCACTCCTTAGAGTGACGTAAAACCCACCCGCTCAGTGGGCGACATGATTACCAACCCAGGGGCGGCGAGGACGCTCAATAAGGGCCCTCACGCCACATCAAGTCTCAACAAACAAATAGCACATATAGATAGCAAGCATGTATAACTGAAAAAGACTATCTGGAATCTGATTTCTTATTTTGATCTGTTTCTATACTGAACTGATTCTTTACTGATTATACTGATTCTGAAATCTTTATTTAACTGCTTGGCTAATTTGTAGCCAGGATACTATCTGTTTGAATGGATAATCTGTAGCCATAAAACTGTCTGTCTATCTGATTTTACTTTACTAACTTTTATTCTGAAAATTTGTCTCTTTTTATTCTACAACATGCTTGCTAATCACACAATAAGCTATACTGAATCTGGAATGCTAACTCGCCCATTGGCGCATGCTTTACTATCTTTCAGACTGGATACGATACGGCAACATAACTCAAAATCTATTAGACTTACCTAATTCTCAACATTCAACTCCGAGAGCTTCAAATACGGAGTTTACTATGATTTACCAAGCTAAGACTTACTAACTTGCTGAAGAACAACTTTACATACCTTAACCTCGAGTTATTCGACTATTGGACGAGGCTCGGTTAGTATTCGAGCTAAATCTCCCCAACTGCATTCATAAACACGTCAATTAGTACTAAATACAACATGATTCTGAAGGACGGCATCACTTTCGATATAATTATAGCCTAAACTTAGGCTTATCAAAAGACGGTTGAAAACTTGCTATTTTCCAGAAGTCCAGAAGGGAGAAGTATTCACTTCACAGCTGGGAACACATAGACACTAGTTTGGAGCAATTCCACTTACCTTAGCCCGATAGCACGACGATTCGTCGGCCGTATTTTGCGAAACAAAATCCGTAGGAATCCTCCCTGCTACTAAATACCTTAGTACCTGAGGTTAATTTGAGTTTAGACTACGTTTGGCAGCGTAATCGAATGATAATATATTATCCCTCTTCGTCTCTCTAGGTTTCTCTGCGTTTTCTGGAAATTAAATAAGGAATATAACCTCACAAACCGAAGTGGGGGCTTTATATATTTGGGCCTGAATAGGCAGTCAACGCAGAGGCTCCACCTCCGTGACACGTTGCCATCGCGGAGGGGCTCTGCCCCGGCTCCTTCCGCAATGGTTCGACCGGTTTTTTGTCCGGTCTTTTTCCGAGCCTTTCTCTAGCACGTATGGCTTTCAAATATACTTAACCAACACGCGAATAGGCCATCTAGGTGCCGGGAATCTTACGGGGTATAACATTCTCCCCCCCCCTTAAGAACATTCATCCTCGAATGGAAACTGCTATCTAGAGGACTTCTCAACTTACTACTTAGAAAAATTTTGGCAGAGTTTCCCCTATAATATGGACTATACCAAAAACCTGAAACACAGAAAAGTCCAATACAGGTACTGCACACAATACTTTAAGATTCACTGGATAGCTAAACATCAATCTTTCTCATTTTATTCATACACAACTATAAGGTACTGCATAAGTAATAATACGAACATACATGTTGCCTGACTAGGCCTGGAATAAGTGAGGATATCTAGCTTTCATATCTTCCTCAGCCTCCCACGTCATCTCTTCTCGGTTCCTGTTACACCACAATACCTTGACAGACGCAATATCTTTAGTTCTCAATCTACGAATCTGTCTGTCTAAGATGGCTACTGGAACCTCTTCATAGGCCAGCTCTTCCGTAACCTGAATATCCTGGACTGGGACTGCTCTGGACGGGTCTCCTAAGCATTTCCTTAGCATGGATACATGAAAGACTGGATGAACAGATTCTAATTCTGGCGGCAAGTTCAACTCATACGCCACTTGGCCTATTCTTCTACGAATCTGATATGGCCCGAAAAATCTTGGGCTGAGCTTACCTTTCTTGCCGAATCTCATCACCTCTTTCATCGGAGATACTTTCAAAAATACCTAGTCATTCACATCAAACTCCAGGTCTCTGTGCCGCACATCTGCATATGATTTATGGCGGCTCTGTATAGTCAGTAAGCGTTCTCGGATAAGCTTTACCTTTTCCTCTGACTGCTGAACAATATCTGGCCCAACCAACGCTGATTCTCCTATTTCAAACCAACCAATAGGCGATCTGCATTTTCGCCCGTATAATGCCTCGAAAGGCCCCACCTGGATGGCTGAGTGATAGCTGTTATTATAAGAAAATTCAATTAACGGCAAATGCTCGTCCCAGCTACCACCAAAATCTAACACACATGCTCGCAACATATCTTTGAGCGTCTGAATTGTGTGTTCAGCCTGTCCATCTGTCTGAGGGTGGAATGCTGTACTCAAATTAATCTGCGTTCCCAGACCTCTCTGAAACGATTGCCAAAATCCAGCCGTAAACTGTGCTCCCCTGTCCGAAATAATGGATACTAGCACTCCATACAATCTAACTATTTCTCGGATATACAATTCGGCATAATCTTCAGCCGAGAAAGTAGTTCTCACTGGCAGGAAATGAGCTGATTTTGTCAATCTATCAACTATCACCCATATAGAGTCATGTCTGTGTTTAGTACGGGGTAATCCTGCTACAAAATCCATATTCACTACTTCCCATTTCCAGAGAGGCACAACTATGTCTTGAGTTAACCCACCTGGTTTTTGATGTTCTGCTTTCACCTGTTGACAGTTAGGGCACTGGGCTACAAATTCAGCAATTTCTTTTTTCATACCTAGCCACCAGTAGTTTTCCTTGATATCGTGGTACATTTTCATCGCACCGGGGTGAAGAGAATAACGGGCATAATGTACCTCATTCATAATCTGCTGGCGGAGTCCTGAAACATCTGGAAACAGAGGCGGTCTTTACAGCGTAGCACCCCATCCTCAGGTACCTGAAAATCTGGCGCTTTACCCTGCTGGATTCTGTCTTTGAGCTGGATCAAGTCAGGATCCTCATATTGCCGTTCTTTCACTTCCACAACTAGTGATGACACGGCGGTGTTCTGAATTACCGCTCTACTGTCCTCTGTTTCTGCTACACGAACGGCTAGGCTAGCTAATTGATGTATCTCCCTGACTAATTCCCGCTGCTTAGGGTGCAAATACGCGAAACTCCCCATGGACTTACGACTGAGAGCATCTGCTACAACATTGGCTTTTCCCGGGTGGTATAGAATATTCACGTCATAATCCTTTAACAGCTCCAACCAGCGACGTTGCCACAGATTCAACTCCCTCTGAGTGAAGATATACTGTAGGCTCTTATGATCTGTGAAAATATCAACATGAACTCCATACAGGTAATGCCTCCACATTTTCAAGGCGTGGATTACTGCGGCTAACTCCTGGTCATGGGTGGGGTAATTCTTTTCGTGTTTCTTCAGCTGCCTGGAAGCATACGCAATCACCTTACCATGCTGCATCAACACACAACCCAACCCAACGCCTGATGCATCGCGATACAGTGAATAACCCTCTGTACCTTCAGGTAATGCTAACACTGGGGCGGAGGTTAATTTATCTTTTAACTCCTGGAAGCTCTGCTCGCATGCCTCTGTCCACTGAAACTTCGCTGCTTTCTGTGACAATTTGGTCAGAGGTTCCGCTATAGTAGAGAATCCCTCGACAAATCTCCTGTAATATCCCGCTAACTCGATCCAAGCCCTCAGTCTCAAAAACTTCAGCATGGATGGATAGATGCCATACGGCCGTTAGCTATTAAGTATTTCGTATATAGCAGGACTGTGACCCTCCTCTCAACCCAATCCCTTACTTGACCCTCAAAACTCACTATCGAGTTGTAACCGAAGTAGATCAAGAGAAGGGATGATGCCCAGACGACAGATTTGACCCAATGTCATACGGACTTCAGTCGGAGTGGTAGGCCTAGGCCATGATTTGACTGCTTCTATTTTCTGCTTGTCAACCTGTATACCAGCATCCGACACAATATGCCCTAGGAAGGCTACTGAGTTAAGCCAGAATTCGCACTTGGAGAATTTAGCATATAACTAGCGGTCCCTAAGGATCTGGAGCAGTGTCCGCAAATGAGTTCGGTGATCTACTTCAGAGAGAGAATACACAAAAATATCATCAATAAATACTATTACGAACAAGTCCAGGTATGGTCTGAAAATACTATTCATCAGGTCCATGAATACTGTTGGGGCATTCGTCAACCCGAAGGACATCACAAGAAATTCAAAGTGTCCATATCGGGTCCTGAACGCCGTTTTGGGAATATTTCTTTCACGAACTCGAACCTGGTGATATCCGGAACGCAAGTCAATCTTAGAAAAGTATCTGGCCCCTTGTAGCTGATCAAACAAATCATCTATTCTAGGAAGCGGATACTTATTCTTTACTGTAACTTTGTTCAATTACCGATAATCTATGCACATACGGAGTGAGCCATCTTTCTTTCTCACAAATAGAACTGGTGCACCCCATGGTGAAGTACTCGGCCTAATGAAACCTTTATCTAGAAAATCTTTCAACTGCTCCTTCAACTCTCTGAGTTCTGCAGGAGCCATACGATAGGGAGGAATTGATATAGGCTGAGTGCCTGGTAACAAATTGATAGAAAAATCTATTTCCCTTTCTGGGGGAAGACCAGGTAACTCATCTAGAAACACATCAGGGAACTCGTTTACCACCAGAACAGACTGGAGTGTCGGAGATTCTGCCCGAACATCCTAAACTCTGACTAGGTGGTAAATACATCCCTTAGTTATCAATTTCCTTGCTTGAAGGTAGGAAATAAACCTACCTTTTGGAGTAGCTGTGCTGCCTTTCCACTCTCGCACTGCCTCTCCTGGAAAGTGGAATCGGACCATCTTGGTCTAACATTCTACATTGGCATAGCACGGCACTAGCCAATCCATACCCATTATGGCATCGAAGTCTATCATTTCCAGCTCTATCAGATCTACTGTAGTCTGGTGGTCAGCAACCTCCACTGTACACCCTCGGTAAATTCTGCAAGCTATAATAGAGTCACCGACGGGCGTGGATACTGAGAAGGGCTTCTTTAATAATTCTGGTGCAATATTGAACTTTCGTGCCACAAATGGGGTAATATATGACAAGGTGGATCCTGGATCAATCAATACATAAGCAGGACATGAACAGATAGTCAGCATACCTGTCACTATATTTGGAGACGCCTCTGAATCATGCCTCCCTGGTAGTGCATAAGTACGGCTTGAACCCGTACCTAGACTGGAAGCTCCTGATCTACCTCGGCCTCTGCCTACTAAACCTGAAGGCCCACGCCCTGCTGAGGCTGCCGGGGCTCGTGGCCCTGCGGATCCCCTGTCCTAGCTGTCTCTACTCCCCTGACCTCTGGTCGGACAATCTCTCATCCGATGCCCCTCCTGTCCACAAATATAACACCCAGTGGAGCCATATCTACAAGCTCCGGTGTGAGGTCGGCCGCAATTAGGGCAGGGTGGGGGTGCAAATATGCTCTGCTCCCCTTCTCTGTTGCGGAAACTCTACTGTTCTGGAACTGCCACTAGGCTCTGACTGCCCTCGTCGCACATATCTACCTCGCTGCTGCTGTTGCTGTGGAGGAGGTGGGGGTTTAGGGGGTCTATCTTGTAACAGCCCAGGTCGCCGCTTGTAGATATTGTCCGCTTTGGGCAGCTACTCCTTCACGGCTTTAAAACGCGTCTACAATGTAGAGGTATCCAAGCACTTATAAAGCACTCTTCGTTCCCCTCCACCACCGATGTGGGATTTGCCTAAGTAAACCAGGCGTTACGTATCGCCGTCCCTGGGACCAGGGACGGCGATACGTAACGCCAGGTTTACTTAGGCAAATCCCACATCGGTTGGGGAGGAGAACGAAGAATACTTTATAAGTGCTTGGATACCTCTCTCTTGTAGACGCGTTTTAAAGCCGTGAGGGACTAGCTGCCCAAAGCGGACAATATCTACAAGCGGCGACCTGGGTTGTTACAGTGGTATCAAAGCCGGTACCGGCCGGTGGTGGGGCAAACCTCAGCGAGGACGCTGAGTCCCTACAGGGGGTAACCAGGGACGGCGATACGTAACGCCTGGTTTACTTAGGCAAATCCCACATCGGTGGTGGAGGGGAACGAAGAGTGCTTTATAAGTGCTTGGATACCTATACATTGTAGACGCGTTTTAAAGCCGTGAGGGACTAGCTGCCCAAAGCGGACAATATCTACAAGCGGCGACCTGGGCTGTTACATATCTGATAGTCGAGGCCTGGGTCCTCTCTGAACTTCTCTTTGCATCTCGTCCGGTCTATCTCTACGGCGCTGTTCCTGACTGGTCTGTCTACTACTCTGTTGCCGCTGTCTAAGACCCTCAATGGTCTGAGCAAAGGCCTGTACTCGGGCGATATCCATATCCTCTCGTAACGTAGCCGTCATACACGCCTCAATATACTCCAGATTTAGACCCATGATAAATCTGTGAACTCTTGCTGGCATGGTATCAACAAATGCTGGAGCATAATGGGCTAAGGAGTCAAATTGTAAAGCATACTCACGTACACTCCTCGCCCCCTGCTCTAGATGCAGAAACAGATCCATACGGGCCTGCCGGATCTCTCGTGGCAAGTAACGGTCCAGGAAGGCCCCCGAGAAGCTGGTCCAGGTCGGAGGGGTAACATCTCTTCCTCAGGACCTTTCCCAACTCTCGTACCATAGTACTGCTATGTCCCGTAACCGAAACACTGCCAGCTCAACAGACTCTGAAGGAGTCACATGCATAACTCATAAAATTCTCTGCATCTGATCTAGAAAGTCCTGAGGGTCCTCTACTTGATCTGACCCAGTGAACTAAGGAGGACCTAGTGCCAAAAATTCCCTGACCCTGGAACTACCTGACCCACCTGAAGGATTTGCTGCTACAGGTGGCACTGGCTGGCGTTGGGTGGTCATCATCTGTGCCAACATAACCACAGCACTACGAACCTCCTGATCTGATGGCGAAGGCACAAGAGCTATCGGGGGCGGTGTAGTGCCCAACGGCTCCTGATGCGAGGGGGACTGCTGGGAGGGCTGTGATGAAGCCTCTATATCACCCTCAGATCGGGATGACTCTAACTGAAGCTGAGGCATCCTGCTGGTGCCTTCTCCTGCTGCTGTGTCTAATCTCCTGCCTGTCGCAGGGTGTCGCTGATCTGCCATTCTTATCTGTAGACAAAGGATACGATAAGTTTTAGGAACTCGACCCTATACTGTACTGTGCTATGGCACGACTGAGTATGAAAGAAGAGTAACCATCCTATCATGCCTCGCAGCCTCCTGCCTATGGTATGTGGTGCACAACACATCCATAGACAAGACTCTACTTAGCACGGCTTGCAGACTCCCTGGGACACGACTTGCTTTGATACCAAGTTTGTCACGCCCCGCCTTGGGGAGTATGACTGGCACCTGGTGCCCTACTAGGACCTGAACTACTAGACTACTGAGCCTGAGCACATCTAATGCCTGGCTGGCTCTAACTCAGATTTCTGGAAACAAAGGGCTATATAACGGCTATAAACACAGCCTCCGGCCCACTGGGCCTATATCCACCTGTACCTGTAATAACAGCTAACCAGAAACATACTCGTAACAAGAAACCTATGCGGGTCGACAAGGCCACCATGCTGTCTAGTTATCTGTAACTTAACAATAGAATGCTGAATGACTACGTGACCGGAAAGGTCACCACTACTATCAAACTAAGGCATCACACGGCCAACATAAACTAAAATGCTAAACAGCTATAACAAACTGCATGGCCTCACACGACTGGCTCAACTGACCATAGGGAAATATATACAGACTGTAAGCCTCTAGGAATACTGATAAGATGGTCGGGATAGGGCCCCGACCTACCCGTACTGTACAACAAAAGGGAAATGATATAAACCTCTGAAATATCAAGCTCCGGATGACAGGAGCTGATGACTCTGCGCTGGCTAGGATCACGAGGGATCGCCTCCTCGTCTATGAGTACCTGCAGGCAAGTAATGCAGCGCCCCACTGCGCGTCAGTACCACTGGTACTGAGTATGCAAAGCAACTGAAATAATACAACTGAATACAGATAATATAACTAACAAGTCTGTGAGCAGAAGATAACTGAATCTGAAGGGCTGAAGGAACTAGATCAAACCTTTCTGCACTGATAGGCAGGAGCGTGTCTGTAGTCACGGCGGCCTGCTGTCTATTAGCTAATATATATAAAGCACATAAATACATAAACATTTAGCAAGCAAGAGCCAATACCAACCCCCATAAGCCGAATGGCGCCAAACAAGCAAACAATCTATATACCCCTACCCGGGTCAAAACCAGCCAAAAATAAGTCACTCCACTCATCTGCTCACTTCGGAGCTCCTCTACCGGCCCCCTGGGTCTCCGGCTTGGGCCATGGCCTCCGATATAAGAAACCGTGTCTAGGTCCGGAGGACTCCTGTGTAGACAGTAACAGATAGGGTCTGGATCCCCAGACACAACTCAACGGGGCTACCTGAAACCGGAGCTACACCTATAGTAACTGAATGTACAGATAGTAACAGATAGGGTCTGGTTCCCTAGACACAAAACTCAACAGGGCTATCTGAAACCGGAGCTGCACCTGTAATGCTAATCAGACTGCTATGGGGAAAGCTTCATCCCATCTTCGTCCAAGCTGGGGACGGCATGCCACTCCTTGGAGTGACGTAAAACCCACCCGCTCAGTGGGCGACACGATTACCAAACCCAGGGGCGGTGAGGACGCTCAATAGGGGCCCTCACGCCACATCAAGTCTCAACAAACAAATAGCACATATAGATAGCAAGCATGTATAACTGAAAAAGACTATCTGGAATCTGATTTCTTATTCTGAGTTGTTTCTATACTGAACTGATTCTTTACTGATTATACTGATTCTGAAATCTTCATTTAACTGCTTGGCTAATCTGTAGTCGGGATACTATCTATCTGAATGGCTAATCTGTAGCCATAAAACTGTCTGTCTATCTGATTTTACTTTACTAACTTTTATTCTGAAAACCTGTCTCTTTTTATTCTACAACATGCTTGCTAATCACACAATAAGCTATACTGAATCTGGAATGCTAACTCGCCCTTTGGCGCATGCTTTACTAACTTTCAGACTGGATACGATACGGCAACATAACTCAGAATCTAGTAGACTTACCTAATTCTTGACATTCAACTCCGAGAGCTTCAAATACAGAGTTTACTATGATTTACCAAGCTAAGACTTACTAACTTGCCGAAGAACAACTTTACATACCTTAACCTCGAGTTATTCGACTGTCGGACGAGGCTCGGTCAGTATTCCAGCTAAATCTCCCCAACTGCATTCATAAACACGTCAATTAGTACTAAATACAACATGATTCTGAAGGACGGCGTCACTTTCGATAAAATTATAGCCTAAACTTAGGCTTATCGAAAGTCGGTCTTGCTATTTTCCAGAAGTCCAGAAGGGAGAAGTATTCACTTCACAGCTAGGAACACATAGACACTAGTTTGGAGCAATTCCACTTAACTTAGCCCGGTAGTACAATGATTCGTCGGCCATATTTCCCGAAACAAAATCTGTAGGAATCCTCCCTGCTGCTAAATACCTCAGTACCTGAGGTTAATTTGAGTTTAGACTACGTTTGGCAGCGTAATCGAATGATAATATATTACCCCTCTTCGTCTCTCTCGGTTTCTCTGCGTTTTCTGGAAATTAAATAAGGAATATAACCTCACAAACCGAAGTGGGGGATTTATATACTTGGGCCTGAACAAGCCCAACGTGTCACGGAGCCAACGCGGAGGCTCCACCTCCGTGACACGTTGGCATCGCGGAGGGGCTCTGCCCCGGCTCCTTCCGTGATGGTTCGACCGGTTTCTTGTCCGGTCTTTTTTCGGGCCTTTCTCGAGCACGTATGGCTTTCAAATATACTTTACCAACGCGCAAATAGGCCATCTAGGTGCCGGGAATCTTACGGGGTATAACAGTCATAATGTGCATCAGAGATATCATGGGTCTCCATATGAGTCGTACCTCCAAGGTATGACCTGTACTATTGACTCGTGGCTATTTACGGAGGAATTTACTTCCTGATTTTCTTTCTCGGATACGGAATTCTAACTCTCTTTTTCTACGAGTACAATGACGGTCAAGCGTAAAGCATCTAAAGACACTGTCGGGAGGACACTACATGATGAAACATCTAAGTCTAAGCGAGAAGGCATTTCCCCTAGTGGTTCGACTGAAGAGTACAAGGTTGATACATCAGACACTAATGGGATCTGAACCACTAGGGAAAAAGCCAAGGCCCAAGCTGTTGCAGCTACTGCCATATCCATCGACGCTCCCTAGTCTGAGGAGGGAGCTAAGGAAGGTAATTAGGAGTCTGGAAGCAACTCAAATGCAAAAGAAGGGTCTGGGGAGACCCAATTTGGAGAGGCAAGTGGTAGTGCTGAGTCAGAGGAGGAGGGTCCTCATGCTGAGCAGCAGCAGATCCTGCCTAGGGAGAGTTGTACCATCCGGTGGAGAGTGCCAAGAGCAAAGGAAATCTATGAACAGGGCATTGATCTCATGGCTAAAAACAAATCCAAGCGGATCATCCAAGAAGAACCGTGGATCCTCATAAACTCATTAAATGAAGTAGAGCAGATGAAGCGGATATTCAACTTTTATGGCCTAGAAAAAATGGATAGGACTCCAGACCAGTACACTTCAGAGATAGTTTGTGAGTTCTACGCCAACTACTTGGTGACCATGGAGGAGAAGGCAAAAAAAGGGAAAAAAGTGAAAGACCAGCCCAAACTGGAGAGTGTCATGGTCAGAGGTCGAGAGGTCAACATCTCCGAGCGCACTATCTGTCGAATCTATACGGGCCGCAATTCATACCTCCACATGCCACACCAGAATATGAGTACCAAGTGGAGGCATTGAAACAAATTAGGAAGCTATGATTTAAGGAAAGACAGAGGCATCTACAGTGGTTGGCGAGTGTTATAGCTGGGAAAAAGAGGAAGCAAAATGGGTCATAGGTTACCAAAAATTCACTCAACTTCATAGCAAAAGCCTGTTGGACATTAGTATGCCACCGATTAGCACCAACAGTCAATGACAACACTCTGAGTGCAGAAAGAGTAGCTCTACTGGCATGTCTCATGTCCAAATACCCTATCAATATCCTGGGGATCATCGCAGAGGACATATGAGATCGAGCTATGGGATTGAGCACTACCATCCCATTCCCGAGCCTCGTTTTCAAATTATGCAAAGAGGCAGGAGTTCTGGTGCGACTGGGTGATGATCACTATATTAGAGGACAAAGGATAACATACATTGTCTTGATCCGCGATGAAATGAACTCTGTGACTCGAGCCCGACTTTCCACAGCAGTTCCACTGACCCAGCCAGCAGGGGCACACAGGTGAATGCCCCTACCTCACAGGAGAAGAGTGAGACACCGTCTACATATGTCGGTAATTCAAAGGGAGCTCCCATCACTTCTGCTACACCAGTACCCGGCCATTCAAGCCAGAAACCAACAGGGTACGTTCTAGTGCTCAAGACTTTGTCTAGAAATTAGCCAAGAGATTGACAATGGCCGAAAGACAAATCCAGGCAAAGATGGAAAATGTGAAGCCCTAGGTGAAAGCAGAGATAGACAAAGTTGCACAGGCCCTGCGTTCTAGGCTCGATGGATTTGATAGACGATTTAATGGACGCATGGCGGAGCAGACAGACACAAGCAGCTTGGGGGAGGAGTTGGGAGCTCTTCAGAGTGAAATGACCGAGCTGGCATCACGACAGTCGACAGTGATAGCAGCTCCCACTCTTCCAGACTTAGATGAAAAGCCAGATAAGGAGATTGACTTGGCGGCTTATTGGGAGTCCATGTAGAAAAGGAGAAAAGAAGAGAGTCTCTGAGGATGTTGGAGAAGAGAGATTGAGGAAGAGGAGAAACAAAGAAAGAAGAGAACCCAAGCGGGCATGAGCAGAGAGCCTGCAGACTCATGACTCACACATGTCAGAGCTGCAGGAGCAAGCTAGAGGAGCAGGCAGCTCTACCATGGCTCATCTCGAGATTTCTAGTGGCAGGGACCCTTCGAGTGAGCCACATTCAGCCCAGATCACCACAGAGGCTGTAGAGACAGCCAAGCCTACTGAGAGGGTAACCACTCCCCCTGTTGACACATTAGTGAGTGTGCTGGACACCACAATACTAGGATTGCAGCGGAGGTACCTCCTTTGTAGGATGACAGGAGCGCCTAGAGCGCCACAAGTATGTTCCCTTCTCTCTGTTCTTGTAGTTCATGCTTCGAGGACGAAGCACAATTTTCAAAAAAAGGGAAGGGTTGTACTTGTATTTCTTGGGTTTTTGGATTTGTCTGAGGGTTTGTTTTTGTCGTGTTTCTTTTCCCTCGCGCATGCTATCTAGTAGAATCGGCATGTTTAGGATTTCTTTTTAATTTTATGATTTTTGTTTAATTAGAAAGTAGCTTAGGAGTACTCAGCTAATGAAAGTGCACTTGTTTTGAATTTCTTGAAAAAATTGACCTTGTTTAAAAATTTTTTGATGCATTAGTTGTGTACTTGTGACTGCATGCATTATTTCTGTGGATCTTTTGATGTCGTTTAGTATATTAGCATGAGTAATCTTGTTAATCCATGTATAAACCATACAAGTACTCTGAATATAAGTCATGTGCCATGAGTGAGTGAGGATTGATACTTAGTTCAGTACTGTATTGAAGATCTAGAACTTGTCTGGTTGGTCTTTGCCTAGGTTAAGGTTGGTTGATAAGGATATGACCATAGGCCATTTTTGTTGAGCTCACTTTTAGCCTAAATGACCCTACCAAAATCATATAATTCCCTTGATCCCAATTTTGAGCCTTTAATCATTTTTCTTTAATTAACCAATGAACCGTATCCATTTTTTATAATGAACCTACTTTGACCCTGGTACTTCCTTGAAAATTGTGAACCTCAACAAAGGCAAAATAAGTTGAGAGTAGCTAGAGTAGAGGTGCATAAAAAGTGGGAACGAGGAAAAGTAAAAGAAAAGAGAAAAGGTGACAAATGAGGTGTGGTGTGACAAAATGGGAAAAAAGAGGTGAAAAAGCTGAAAACTTTGAAGAAAAAATTTCAAAAAGAAAAATAATTCTTGAAATGGTTGAAAACACACCACACTCATACGAATGCATACAAAAGAGGTGAAAAGAGAGGAAAAGGAAGGAAAAGTAAAAAAAAAGGGTAAAATAGGTGAATGATGAAGCCAATGTATGTAGTGCCAAGGAAGGGTTAGTCACTTAAAAAGATCCCATATTTATCATAAGCCCTAAAGACTACATTACAAGCCGCATCAAGTCTTATAGTGATCCTAATCTGACCATCTGACAGACTGAAGCAAAGAAAATAAAGGCAAGCCTATGGCATCTGATACACAGTACTTGGAACTTCTTACTGAGAGTGAGAGTCTCACTTCTTCAGTCCAATGCCATAGTTGTTACTATATTTATGAGTGGGGACTTCATTTGATGTGAGGATACATGGTTTATGTTTAATTCTACCAATGGTATGTGTGAAAAGCATTAGTGATGATTTGATTGCATGTTAATAGCTAGATGACATGTCTTGATCCCTGCTTATCATATTCTCTAGTTGCTTGTAGTACATTAGCTGATATTGGTTCCCGAAAGAAGGGTCAAAAGTCGTTGAATTTATAGTGCAAATTTTTTTGGTATTGGCTGTAGTATCCTAGGTTTAGTTTCTAATTGAGCATCGTGTTTAGTTTTTTCTTTTCTTTGCCTGAGGACATGCAAAAGTCTTAAGTTGAGGGTGTTGATGTGCTGTGAGCTTATACCACTTTCGACACTCAAAACTAAGAAAATAGCATGAATTAGGTGTGTTTATATGTACATAAGGTACTTTTTCTTTGATAACAGGACAAATAAGTGTTGGAGAAAGAATGTGCAAAAGAAGCCTGAAAGTGCAGAAAATAAGCTAAATTCACATATCAGTACGAGCAGCATGTCGATGGTATGAGCAGTACTGGGAACCTTGAAAAGCTTCAGATGGCTGGATTGTGAAGAATGCAACCCACGACTCTCAGTACGATCCGTACAACACTGGTACGAACCATAACTTGGAGTTGTAGAAATATTCAAAAGAATTTCACAAAGGAAGACTCCTGATAAGGATGGAACTACGAACCATGGAAAGAAGGTGCGAATCGTATCAGGAGCAGTGGTGAGCTTCAGAGGATTTTCAAATGCTAAGAAGAACTTCAGATAGTACGAGTTGTACCACAACACTCATGAATAAATTTAGAAAAAGTCAGAGTTCTCTAGCCAGACCATGGAAGCAACTCACGACTCGTAGGATGCATGTAAGAGTCATACCAAGGCCCAACACTTATCCAAATTTCAGCAAGCCAAGGACTTACCTACAGCAGGTACGAACCGTACAATCCTGCTACGGGTCGTAGGATCAGTCGTGGCTCAGGCGGCGCCAGTTATGGAAAATCACCCTGTTAGCTTAGGAAAAGGATTCTTATGTCTGTATAAATACCTTTTATGTTTTACTTCAATAGATAACGATATGGAACAATGGAGAGAAGTGAGATAAGCGTGAAAATAATAGAGATTCGAGGGAAAAACATAGAATTGAGTTGATTGACTTATGATCAAAGTTTTCTTGGATTCTTTCTTGATCTTTATCAATTGTTCTTGAGGTTTTTCTTATATAATCAAAGAAGCTTTTCTCTCAACTACCATTGTAAGTATTGAATTATGTATTTAATTATGAATACATATCACAACCTTGCACCTTGTAGAGGCTAAAACCTCCATAGATAAGGTTGTGAGAACCATGATGGATTAACGAGCTAGGGATTCAAAAATGAAATGCAAAACCAATGAAAAACACTTTTATCGTATTCTCTTCATGCTTAAATGTTTCTTAACGGTGTACAACATTAGGACTTGCCCGAATTCTTTACTTGTTTGAGCCTAAAGAGATCGAGATTAGGAAAAGAGAATTCCAACAAAGACTTGATCTTGATTCATTGTATTAACTTGAGCTGTGGTCACAGGATAGTTAAATTTGGAACATATTGATAACGGATAGTTTGAAACCACTCATGAGACCTGACCCGGTGATTGAGTATTGTCATCCAATAGGGACGAACCTATCATTTGGATGAACCCTAGTTATCACTTCTATAAGTAAGCACTGGTATTGATCATGTGTATATACCCAAAGCAGTTATGAATCCATGGTGAACAAAAACCCTAGTTAATCTTCAATCTTGATTTACATCATAATTTCAATCGTTGTTTTAATTACTATTTTCTTGAAACCCTCAAATTGGAGTAGCTAACCAACAAGTTCACTTACCTGCATTAGTCTAGATCTTCCATATTCCTTGTGGGTTCGACTCCAACCTCTTTGTTGGGTTCTTTATTGACAAGGTCCACTTTATACTTCAGCAGGAGGTGTGAGTTTGAGCATTATCAACAATTTGCCTCTCGTTGAATTTGCATAGAACAACAGCTACCATTCCAACATTCAGATGGCTCGGTTTGAGGCTCTCTATAGATGGATATATAGATCACCTATTGGCTGGTTTAAATTCGGTGAAGCTGCAATGATAGGACCGGATTCAGTCCATGAGGCTATGGAGAAAGTACAACTTATAAGGGACAGGTTGAAAACAGCTCAGAGTCACCAAAAGTCCTATGTGGATGTGAGAAGGAGGGAGCTTGAGTTTGAAATCGATGATTGGGTGTTTCTAAAGGTGTCTCCCATGAAGGGAGTGATAAGATTCAGAAAGAAAGGGAAACTCAGTCTTCATTATGTTGGTCCGTATCGGATTGTGAAACGGGTTGGCAAGGTAGCATATGAGTTGGAGTTTCCCTCAGAATTAGCTTCAGTTCATCCAGTTTTCCATGTATCACTCTTGAAGAAGTGTTTGGGTGATCCAGCTCTGCTTGTTCTGGTGGACAGTGTCGATGTGAAAGATAGCCTTAGTTGTGAGAAGGTTCCGGTAGAAATATTTGATTGTTAGGTTCATAAGCTAAGAAACAAGGAAGTAGCCTCAGTTAAGATTTTGTGGAGGAATCATCATCTTGAGGGGGGCTATGTGGGAAGCTAAAGCAGGTATGATGACTAAATACCCGCATCTTTTCCCTTCCGACTCAATTAGAACTTGAGGTATTAGTTTCCTCCTAAGTATCCTACTCAGTTTCATTTCAGTTCATGTATCCCCAGTTTCCTTCATGACAAAATGTATGTGTGATTTATGAATTCAGTTCAGGCATGTATTCTAGTCTGAAGTCAGTTACTTTGTCAGTTTTCAATGTAAATGTTCAGTGTTTGGCATGGTAGTTGCACTTTTTCCAACTTTTCAGTATGTTTACCCACACTCGAGGACGAATGTTCCCAAGGGGGATATATTATAATACTCCGGAAGTGCCTAAAATTAGATTCGGGATTTAAAATAAAAAGTAGAAGTAATTTGAGATTCTATCTCGGAAGGAGTCATGGTATGGTTTGTTGGTGGGGCTAATGACCCGTTGGAGTGCCGTGGTGAGAATATACAGAGTAGGCTGGGAAGTAACGGGTCTCAGGATGACCCGTTGGTTGAAGTAATGAGTCGTGGGTTAGAGTCATTATTTAGTTTTGGATTGGTAGAAGGGGAAGTATGACTCATGGGATGACCCGTGGTGAGGAAATACGAATCGTGGTAAGGACACGTTGGTTGGGGGCTAGGTTGGCAGAGCTGGATGGTACAGGTCAAGGTACGACCCATGGTGAGTGATGACTAGTCGTTACTTCCACCTGTAGGAAGGAACGGGGATTTTTTTCCATTCGTAGTAATGGAAGGATATAATGGTCTGTTGGAAGATGGTACGAGTTGTGGTGTTGTACATGGGAACTTCAGAACTTAAACATGAGAAGTGGCTCCGAAGAGAGGAAATCACGACCTATAGGATCAAGGTACGATCCGTTGGGTCGGTCATGGTCACTGGCAGTGCAGAATTTTTTAGGTTTTTCATTAAGGGTATTTTATTCTTTCTAAGCCCTAAGGACCTAAATTACGTCGTTTTAAGCTCAGTTAGCAAGGTTTTAAGGGAGATAAAGCTATTCTAAGTATCCCCACTCCATGCATGCAACCTAGAGCCTTCCTTGAAGATCAAGTTTGAGGAAATTCATCAAATTCTTTTCAATTCCCTTGGGTTTTCAAGTAGGAGTGTGAATTCGATTTACCCAGGTATGGAGTCTATGAATGATAGTTCCTTTCACTCTCGTGCTCTAAAATCATCTCAGTTCTATGGATTTCAGTTCTAAATTCAAGTTTCATGATCTAAGAGGTTTATCCCAATTCTTGTGAATTTCTATATGATCTATCTATGGGTCAATTCCCTTCATGTATAAAATCATGATTTATGATTTATGGGCAGATTTTATGAGTATTTCAATTATAAATTTATAGATTTGAATTTTCATTTAATTATGCTCAACTATGTATACTTCATGAAAAGTGAAGTTATGATTTCATTATGATCTTAATTTTCTTTTAGCCCATTATGATTTATGAGTTATGATATGAATTCTCTCATGCTCATCATGAATTTATGAATATCAATTATATAAATGTTTTACAAGTATGCATGAATTTTATGATTTTTGGATTTATGACTCTTGGCCAACTTAGAGGCCCTTATTCATGGACAATCATGTATTTCAAGTATGATCAAGTATGTTATGTTATAATTGGCCTTCTACTTTATGAATGATTTATGATTATGATATGAGCCATGTGCATGTTTTTGGGAGCAATGTCTAGCACCGAGTAGCCCGGCATTCAAAGGACTACACCGGTGTCTCAGAACTACGTGTCACTGTAAGTTTATACATATATACAAATGTTAATGTTAATGGATCCCCTTTTCATGATATCACATACTGTACGTCCGTTTCCTCAAGCCTAGGACGACTCTTTCCACTTGAGCGAGATAGTTGATGCATCATGTAAGCTTTATCATGATAGTGTCGGTTATGACGAGTCCTCCCATTATTCCTCATTATTTATGCATAGTTAGGCTTATGTTACTTTGGCAAGTCATGTTTAAATGAAACTTTTCACCTATGATTATGATTATGACTGATTTATGAATGTTTTGAAAACCTTGAGCCCTTATGTTTACATTATGATATTTATGTTTTGATCATGTCGTCCTACTCCGATGAACTCTTATGTATTTTAACTGTCCGTTTTTACTTACCTTGCATACTCAGTACATTCCAAGTACTGAACGCATATTCTACGATGTATCATTTCATGATACAGGTCCGAGGGATCAGTCTCAGTTGCTTCATTAGCCCCTGCTTCCCTCTCTGACCTGTCCAGCCGCTGTTGGTGATTCCTCATCCTTTGGGGTCGCTCAATCATTTATAGTTTTTTATGTTCCTTTCAGTTTCAGACTTTGTAGAGCTAGTTGGAGGTGTTGTCCCATCATCTCATCAATTATGTTAGAGGCTTTTCAGACGTTATATAGAAATCAGCTTGTTGTTGTTTATTCAATTTTAGCTTGATACATATATATGCAGACTTCCGCTATGTTAATTATGTTGATCTTCGGCTTTATGATGTTGAGTATAGACGTTATGTTTATTCCATGGCTCGACTTGGAGCCTCTCGGGGTTTTTTGTCTCCTGTCTCGATCTGGATCTACATTCGGGTTGTGACACGGGGCCTCCAGTCACCATGGACCCTAACTGCCAGACTACAATGGAGAATCCCATGCAGCTATTGGATGAGGTTAGGATTATTTTTACCAATTCATAAATTATGTAAACTTTTGAAAAATAATAATCATTTTATTTTTAAGTTCTCACTGAATCATCTTCAGTATCATCTCCATATGAGTAGTTCATTATGTTAGAGGATAACATGCCTCTAACATATGGGAAGAAGAAGGTTGTTAGGAGAGTTAGACGTAGGAAGAAAACTTATCATGGTGTGGAGCCTCCTCTAGTTAAGAGAAGGAGGGACGGGGATAACGAATAGGGTGGGAATGGGCATCACATGGGTCTTAGGCCGATAGGTGTTCTACAGCTGCCTTAGGGTTTTGGAACTCATTAGTATTGTTTAGACTTTTTATGTTGTTATTTTTGTTGTTTTTTTCCTTTTGTATTACTTATTTGTATCTTAACATATTATTTTCCACAATGCGTAGAGTAATTATTTTTAAAGTTAAAAAATAGCATCCATTATAATAAAAATTTAACATTACATTAGTGCAAACAACATACATTCAAGGGTTAATAGTGAATACAATGAAAATCAGCTCCTATAAGTACTACCACAATGGAATGTATTTCAAACTCGAGATGAACTGGTGTTGCAATCTCGCAAGGGATAATTGCATTTATCATGACCTCTTTGTTTGCATATAGAGCACTTGAGAGAGAGTATACTTATTGAAACATCCATTTCATTTGGTATGCGGGTTTTGAAATTGACGCGTACTTTTCATAAAAAATCTTTTATTTCCTATCATAGAAAAAGGGACTTGTAGGCCAATACACCTCATCATCAAGTAGAGTTAACTGTCCGGAGTATGCTTTTTTTATAGTTACGCACACTATATTCTTGTGCAATATAATCCCAAACTCGGTACCCAATGTTCGCAAAGCTCCTGATGGCATGAGAATAAGGAATGTGATATGGTTGTCATTTACCATATTGACATTTTCCTTGGATGCGTTTATAATGTGTATGTTACCACCACGACCATGGTGCATGTTGGTCTTCACATAAAAGATGTTGTCTCTTTGCTGATGATAATTGATGAGGGTGTGATGCTCTGCCTTTAAACAGTTAGCCTCAAAGCACTTGAATGGATTTGGCATCCATGTTTTATTTTTTGCTAATAGCGCCTGGCATAAGTCGATCTTGTCAGAAATCGCTCCACAACCTGTTTGTAAGTCAGTCGCACCATTGCAGTAACTGGTAGGCCCCTTGCTGACTTCAATAGGACATTGAATGATTTGGAGTTATTCGTTGTCATCATGCCTCATCTCTTACCACCATCCTTGTATAATATCCATTTATCAAGATCTATCTTCATTAACCAATCATAGGCTTCCTCGCTAGTCTCTTTGATAACTCCATTTTTAAGAAACTTCTTCTCCTGGTATTGTTTTGCAGCTACACATAGAAGACTTTTCAAAAGAACATTTTTGAAAGCTCTCTTATAGTTAGATTTCAGAATCCTTAAATAATAAAGGTGGTAGGCAAATGAGGCCTGCTAATTTGGCTTACGATACACACTCTCAAGTATACTATGATGCTTGTCCGATATGAGTGTTATTCCTGTACGACCCTTGAAAACATGTAGGTACAAATGATTCAAAAATATAACCCATGTCTCTATGCTCTCATTTGCAGCAATTGCAAATGCCAATGGATATATTGACCCATTACAGTCCATTGCGATTTCAATCAACATCTTTATATCATATTTTCCATATACATGTGTTTCTTCTATTGATATCACAGGACGGCAATAAGGAAAACCATCAACACATGCCTTGAAAGTCCAGAACACATAGTCGAAAATATTTTCAAAGACATCATCATGTCGCTCGAACTTCTATTCAACTATTGTGCCTGTATTGAAGTATTGCAGAGCAGCCATGTACCTTGGCAACTGGTTGAATGATGCCTCTCAATTTTCATAGACATTTTCAAAGGCACGCTTGCCTCCAAGATAGACCTTTCTCTTACTTATTAATTTGTCATACACTTTATGGAGGACTGTTTGAAAGTTTTTGATAGGAAACCTGCCAATATAAAACCATAAATATTTGCAAACCAACTCACATATTGATTAATAAATTAAAGTGATCCATGAATAAAATAGTACCTTGGTGTTTTTTTGATATCAGTAATGAGAACAAAAGAAATCATGTTGAGGTCCAAGTTGAAATGTTCTTCACGACAGTTACCCATATCACACGTATGTGTTTCAATATATTTTCCTATTTCCCACATGTTATCACGTGTAGACTTAAAATCGGTGAGCTTATATCCACAACCTTGGTTTGCACGTCTACAAATATCTTGCCATGAAGTCCTTGTCAACTTAATAACTAAGAATTCTCTCGCCTCCTTGAAATGTATAAGCTTAACTACCCTATGCAACTATTTCTTGAAGGTAAACAACATGCCTTTTGAAAGATACATAGAACCATTTATAAGATCTTGTGGCTCACACCATGTACCTTGTCAATTATATTCATCGTCATGAATATCAACGAACACATCTAGAAGATGGTCAAGAAACGGAATTACATGAGAATGATATAATGGCATCTGCATTGTTTTGTCATTGGTAATGACTGTTGAGTTGATTGTGGAAAAGCTTCTTTGCCATGAAATGGGCTCATGGGCATGGTCTTTATGATGGAGTGGACATAATGGAATCATCATCGCTAGATGATGCTTCAAATGAGACTTCATCTCCCAAAATCTTTGTATTAGGCACTTCATCACTATCACTCTCTGTAGTTGTGCATGATTCGGATGGTCAACATCATTAATATTTAAGGAACAACGGGCTCATCTCTGGTGACATTATCCCTATATGTCCAAAAATATCAAAACAATTTAATACATATAGTAAAAGTACTCAAATTAATATTCAAATAATGGTCATACTGATAATAGTCAGTCGCACCAAAACTAGATGAGAGATGGACATTTGAGGATGTTCCAGCATTTTTCATCCATTCAAAGTGTGAAGATTGACCCAAACTTAGAGAATTATTCATCTCATGCCGGGGTAAACCTCTACACAAATATATAATAATTATAAATCATATAAATCAACATACAATACTGAAAATAGTATTATTAATATTTATTAATAGAATAACACAAATATATAGACATTACCAGTCATTTTCATTAATAGTTTGGTTCAAATCAAAATCATGTCTTAATGATTTCATTAACATGTTGTCGGAAAGAATATTTTGGTAATCAGTCATGTGAGAAAAATCACTAGACTGAGTTACAAGGACTCCATCAATACTAGTACGATTTTCTACATGAGAATACATATTACCCTGTGAAGAAGAACACTGACGACTAGTCCTAGGCTTCTTCCTAACATATAGTTGAAGCACATTTAGTTTGATTTGATATATATACTCAATTGGAGCCCTCAGAAATCGAACAATGATGCGTCATCATGGATATTCCACTCGCCATAATTTACTTCTCCATGTGATAAAAATGAGGTTGGATATTGTCCGATTAAAATCAATTTATAATCAACACTTTTCACATCCATCTTTTTATAGATTGAAGAACGAAATATTCATAGCCAACATTAATTGGATACTTAACATTGCATTTGGGCGGAAGCTTGTAATGTATGAAATTTCTGTCATGAATAATTTTACCATCCCAATAAATTAAAACTCTAACTTTATCTTCAGAAGACATATTTCGCGAGATGAATGAAGATAAGGGAAATTAATGAAGAGATGAATGAAGAAGGTGAGAGATGAATTTAGCTACGAACGAAAATATAGTGAAGGTGGCATGTTTGATCATTAAATAGAGATTGAAGGAGCTAAGAGGGTAGGACAAAGATTAGATGGAACAAAAGTACATAGCGAACTAAATTAGTCCGCTATAATGATATGTCACATCAACTACAAAAACTAGTAAAAAATATAATAATATCTGCAAAAGAAAAGTACAAATTAGCAGGCTTAGACGGTGTCAGATTTAGTGTTAACAAAAAAGTGCATAAAGAAATCATTTAGTCCGTTAAGCCTATTTTTATATCAAATTAAAAAAAAAAACTTATTTCTATATTTGTTAATTTATTATGGTTTATTTTGATTCCGAATTTTTCATTTTAAGGTACCAATCTTCGTGCATATATTCCCACCAATCAATCACTTTTTTTTTCAAATTATAAACAAACACTTATTTGAATAATTCGAGATATTATTTTAAATATTTGAAATCAAATCTATGATCATAGGGTTATGCTAGTTGATAGTGTAAAAATTTAATGCGTATACAGATTAAATCACACTAATCTATATATATTAAAGTTAGGAATAGACAAGGTGATGTGGCACCTCTCTGTGGCCAAGAAAATATTTATCTTTTTTCTCCTCTTTTTAATTTTTTCTCACATTTTTTTTAGTTATTTTATTTTGCAAAATCATCTCCTTAACTCATACTCTTCAATTGCACAAAATCTACTCGTAATTAATATTAATAATATCCATAATCTTAAATTTTTCATAGTCATAGCCCCTAATTATTTAATATATAAGTTTATGATACTTTAAAATCACACTAGTAGATATTTATTTTGAGCTATATATGTTAATTATCTTCTTTTTATTTTTGGAGATGCTTAAGAAGTAAAATTTTTGTTGTATCATTTTATGAATGAAATTTTCTCTTTATTTCTTCATCTTTTACTTCTTTGGCTGGTCAATATTTTGACTTCTTTGATTTGATTTTGCAGATTACAAGAGAGATATCTATAATGAAAATTGTTAGATATCCTTGCATAGTTTGATTTTATGATGTAAAATGATTCGATGTGCTTAAAATGATTACAACTCTTTCTCTATTATGATCATACAATTAATATTATTTGTTTAGGTTCTCGATGATATATATATAAACCAAGAATTTCTTTCATTTTCTTTTTTTAAACTAAATGAATTAGGAATTCCTTAAAAAACCGATTTTAGTTTTTCTCTTTGATTTTTTTTTTATAGTTTTCAGAGAATTTGATTATGTGATGTTGATAATAGGGTACTTCTTTCCTTTTTAAATCATAATCATGCATTCTTTAAAGTTTTTATTTGGTTAATTAACTTCATTTTTTGATAAGGTTAACTATTGTATTTTCGAACTAGGATATTTTTAAAAATAGAAGAAGGAAAGGAGCCAACATATACGTGCATGCTACTCAAGGAAGTATATATATATATACTTCTATGGCCATGTGCATCAACTTTTAATAATTATAATAATAGAACATGAGAATATAAAGTTCATATGTAATTTTCAAAATATAGTTTATTTCATAGAAAAGTTGTTTGTTAATATGTAAAATGGTAATCTTCAAGTTTTTTGTTCTTTGTTATTGTCACAAGTTCTCAAGTTGTTTCAGATTTCATAGATCATTATTGTGGTCTGTTGGGTATGATATCTTTGAACTTACTACTTGAAAAATGCATAAATATTAGGTTTAAGGTTGTTTGTCTCTATAGATATTTTCTTTACCAAGAGAGAAATTATTATTGTTCTCTTTACCTTCATTCATCATTTACTTTCAAAGAATGAATCTTTAGTATTGGCATTGAATTTTTCTTTCTAGACCCAAATGGCCTTGATTGCCACCCACACCAACCCTCCGGTGGATGAACCAATGCTTCCCAACAACTACCCCATCAACAACCATTCAAGAAGAAGTAACATTTCTAATAAAATGAAATGAAATGTAACATCTGAAAATTTTTATAACCAACTAAACCAAAACAAACAAATCTTCCCAAGATCAGAAAGTCATTTCACTTCAACGTCTAGCTACAAGTCTAAGAATATATAACTAAAAAGAAATAGAAGCTACAATGTCTGGAGGAGAGACATATTTGAAAGAGGAGTGAGTCAGCCCATTCCGCGTCGCGCACCTTTCAGAGGAATCGTTGTTGTTTGTAGGTGGGGATGAGAGGAACTTTCTGGATCGTATTCTGTACTCGAAAAAGAAGTGTAGGAGTAGGCTTAGTACAAATATGGTATTGGTAGGCATCATCGACCGATCTTACATAATAACATATAATTAAGACAATAATAATATAAAACCAATCTCAAACATCAAATATAATTCCAATAACATTTCAAGTACACTAGCTCTGCACAGGTGACAACCGGCTTGCTCACTGGATTGGGTATTTTGCTGCAGCGGTCTCTTGACCACTACAACGGTCTCATTGAGGCGAAAGTAGTTTCGTTGTGTGGCACTGCTTGAGGTAGTAGCTCGACTTAGCTGCACCTTTCATCAATTCACCAATTTTCAACAATCCACACATTCTGATATTCAATCAGATGAAACACGAGCTTTTGACACCAATTTACATCTACTCATCATCACATGCGATTTAAGCATTTCATTACAAGGATGGCATCAACATCAATAATCGTTAATAAATTCACACTTAACCTTTTTCCACCATCCTCAATTCATGTTACAAGTATCGGATTCACAAACTCAATTCTACCATTTAACACATACTCATTCTGAATTGTTAATAATCTTCAAAAACATCATAAAATATAACAAAGGGTGACATGTTGGGCACACGCCTCCGCCATGTCCCCATAAACACTTCGTCATCAATATCAGTGTACACACATGCTAGAGGGTCTTTTTTCTGGCCTTTCAATCATGACCTGCAGGAGACTCTAAGAATCCATAGACTGTACAGCTGTGGTACCTGCTCCCACTCATATGCTCGTCCAGATGCTTCTTTCGTACATGAGCTACTCAACCAATACCGCTCTCCCGGATGCTCCTCTCGGGCACAAGCCTCTCTCATCTTAGGATATTATTACTATCCTTAACCATTCTCATTCAACTAAATATATGGGGTGAATTCTTTAAACAGACAGGAGTTTACAATCGACTACCTTGCTTGCATAAATACAAACCATCAGACATCTCAATAGTAATGCAAAGGAACTTGACTTAACAATTCAACGTAATTTCCTAACAGTTCACATACCACATCATATCTACATTACTTCTACAGCTCATTCAACAATAAAGTTTCACAATGATAATGTCTGCAGACCAATCACATATCATCATTCCAAAAAACATATATTCCATTAAATAGTGTCTATTTTCTTTAAACTACAGTCTGCCTCAGTTTTTGGTTATGAAAGTCAGCTACTTCGCAGGAGCCTTGCCTTTTCTCAACGCCTTGAAAAGTTCAAAATTTAGAACAACAATATGGAGTAATTTCATTATTTACTCTTCGAATAAGTGTCTTAGAAGTTCAACCTCTCCCTTCAGGGTACTTTCAAAAGCAAAACCCCAATTCCACCTAGCTCTAGGTCCCAATTCCCGCGTAACCCATGTTCTCAAGCAAGTAAACCTTGGGGAATGATCAATACTCCTCACACCTCTAATCAAACCACCCCATGATCCATCCCTAGTTTATCAAACTATAATTTTCTCAACTTAAAATATTTCACCATTAAAGTTTCTATATGAATTCTAGGGTCAACAATATCCATCATTAAAATAGGGGATCAAGAAACTACCTTGGGAGAGGAATTCACTATTCTGGGGGAGAAAATAGCCTTCAGACCTTTCTCTTCGCGTTTTTAGAAATAATGGGGTATATCCCCAGAAATCCCACTTAAACCTACTTTTTTATTCCTGTTGTCCGCTGCAGTGGAAACCGCTCCCCCAAAATGACTTTTGGGGGAGCTACTGGTTTCGGGGATTGCTACAGCAGTCAAGAAACTACTATGGCGGATCCGATAGTTAATTCCCTGATCCGTTATGGCGGAACTCCTACCGTCACCACGATCTCGCTGCAGCAGTCCCCCGAAACCAGTAGCTCCCCCAAAAGTCATCTTTTAACACTTAGCTATTTTCACCATCATTTTCTACATATTCTAACTTTTTGAGTGTTCTAAGTCCGTCCCTCTTCGTAACGACATGGGAGTCATTACATCAGATACCAATTAAAACATCGTTCATCCCCGAACAAATCTACAATAAAAGCAAGGAAGAGAACATACCAGATTCCACAAACAACTGAGTATATTTGATCCACATATTGTCCTCGATATCCCAAGTGGCTTCTTCTATTGGATTATTCTTCCACTAGACCTTCACCGTCGGAATCTCTTTTGACCTCAGCTTCTGTAACCTCTATATCTAAAATCTTCATCAGCTCCTCCTCATAGAAAAAATTCTCATGTAGCATCACGGAGTCCCATTTAATAATATACGATCCATCTGTATGGTACTTCTTCAACATGGAAACATGAAAGGTTGGATGTACACCAGACAACCCTAGAGGCAAAGACAACTTATAAGCTACTTCTCCCACACGTCGGAGTATTTCAAATGGTCCAATGTACCTTAGGTAAAGCTTGCCCCACTTACCAAAACTCATCACCCCCTTAATGGGAGATACTTTGAGCAGAACTTGTTCTCCATACATAAACTCCATATCCACACTTTCTTGTTCGCATACTGCTTTTGTCTACTCTGAGTAGCTACCATATGTTCTTGGATTGTCCAAACTTTCTCCAAGGATTCCTTCAGCAAATCAGTTCCCCAAGGTCGTACCTCAAACACATCAAACCAACTGATTGGAGACTTGCATTTCCTCCTATATAGATTTTCAAATGGCTCTATGCCAATGCTTGAGTGATAGCTGTTGTTATATGCGAACTCTGCCAAAGGTAGAAAATTTATCCTAATGGCCCCTAAAATCTATAACACAGGCACAGAGCATATCCTTCAATACTTAGATGGTCCTTTCTTACTGTCCGTCTATTTGAGGATGAAAGGCTATGCTCAAGTCCAACCTGGTACCCAACTCTTCTTGCAAGGTCCTTCAGAAACGAGAGGTGAATCGAGTACCTCTGTCAGATGCAATCAACATCGGTACCCCGTGCAATCGAATCACTTTCTTTATACACAACTTGGCCAACTTCTCGGCATTATAAGTCAATTGGACAGACAAGAAGTAAGTAGACTTGGTCAATTTATCCATAATTACCCAAATGGAGTCAAAATTCCCCAATGTCTTTGGAAGACCAACTACGAAGTCCATTGTTATTCTCTCCCATTCTCACTCGGGGTAGGCATCCTCTGAAGTACTCCCTCAGGCTTCTAGTGTTCATATTTCACCTGCTGAAAATTCAAACACTGGGCAACATACTCTACAATATCTTTCTTCATCATGCCCTACCAATAGTGATGCTTCAAGTCATGGTACATTTTGGTGGCTTTGGGGTGAATGGAGTACCTCGAGTTGTGAGCTTCTGCCAAAAGAGTCTTAATTAGTTCACCGACTCAGCGAACACACATGCGCCCCTTTATCCTCAGGACCCCTTCTCTATCTAGCACTGTTTCCTTCACTTCTCCCCGCAATACCTTCTCTCAGTTTTACCCAACTTCTCATCCTCAAACTTTCTTGTCTTTATTTCCTCCAACAGAGATGACTTAGCTTCTGTGCTAGCTAGTATCCCACTTGTTTCTATCAATGATAGCCTCACCAAACTATTTGACATAGTTTGAACTTCTTTAGCCATCAGTTTCCGAGTATATTCCAAGCAAGCTAGACTATCCATACACACTACTTTCTAACTCAACGCATCTACCACTATATTAGCCTTCCCTATGCAGTACAGAATGCTGACGTCATAGTACTTGAGCAGTTCCATCCACCTCCTCTGCCTCATGTTGAGATCCTTCTGGGAAAACAAATCTTATAGGCTACGATTATCTGTGAATACTCATAACGAGCTCCGTACAAGTAGTGCCTCTAGATTTTCAGAGCGAACACCACCGCTGCTAGCTCTAGGTCATGTGTGAGGTAATTATTTTCATGCACCTTCAACTGCCTTGAAGTATAATCAATGAACTATCCTTCCTGCATTAACACAAAACTCAACCTAGACAGTGAGGCATCACAATAATTGTAATGCCCCAGAAACTCAATGACTAGATTCGGGACATAGATTAGAAAATTTGGAAATCTGCAGAAATTGTCAAGAACGACTCACCTAACAGGTCGTTGAGAGACCTAATGACTTAGTTCAGTCATGAGAAGGAGGATTGAGATAGGATAAGGGAGAGGCAGTGTACCCAATGGAAGACCTCACGAGTCATGGTCAATCACCACGACCCGTTAGGTCATTCGTGAGTAGGCCAGTTCAGGAATTTACTACAGTTGGGCAGTGTACTTGACGGATGGTGACCACAAGTTGTGGTCACCAGTAACAACTCGTTAAATCCCCCATTACCATCCCTAGTTAATTTTTAGGCAGTGCACCTAACGAGTGTCACCACGAGTCGTGGTCACTGACCACGACCCGTTAGGGTCACCTGACAATTCTTCCATGCGACTTTCTAAAGGCTATTTAGTAACTTCCTATTCCCTTAAACTTCAAACTACGTCATTTTAGTCATAATTTAAGACCTATTAGTGTAGAAAATGGTTCATTCCTCATTCCCACTCTAAGTTTTCAAAAAAGTCATCATAAGCTCTCCTCTCAAGAACCCTTCAAGCAACCCTAGGGTTTTCCTCCATTGCAGCAGTCCAAGTTTTCTCCTTCAAGAAACTTCAACTCAGGTATGTGGAAATTCAACAAGGGAAATTGCTCTTCCCTTATGTCCCCCAAAACCCTCCTATAGTTTCTCTATTAGTTTTAGCCTTGATTTTTTGAATATAAAGAAATTATATCTTATTATTTGTTCATTTCACATAGAATGATATCCTTGCTTATTATTAATATGATCTCCATCAATTCTTACCTGAATTGTTGATGTTCTTGCCAAAGTGAACTTAAGCCCTAAATTTTCAAGTAAAGACTAATTGTGTATTAAATTCCGTCTAGTTTGTGAAGTGTGATTTGGGATGAATTTTCTAGTATTTCTTATTGTTTATATGTTGAGTAAATACTCCATTGATAAGAATTATTTTAGCCTTGTCAGATAATATATCTTTAATTCTTAAAAATTTTTCATTTTATGGAATTTCCGTGTTGTTGGAATGAGTTGGATTCTCTATTAGCTGCTTAGTAGTTCAGTTCAGTTAGAACGTAGAACCTCTTTAGAACTATTCATAACTCATCAACTGATCAGTTTGACTTTAGTATTTTCCTGAGGTGTCAGTAGTGCCTCCCAATTATCTTATTCAGATTCAGAATCCAGTTTATTGGTCCATTAGGCAATCATGACATCTTATATATATAGCTCTGACTAGCCTCAGGACCCCAGTTCAGATTATATTTTGTTCTTAGATGGTTACGACGCTTCTAGATAAGCAACTCTGACCAGTTAAGAACTCAGTTTCAGAATCTGGTCCGAAAAGACTCTTAGGATACTTTCATTTATATTTCCCTGACTAGTCTTGGACCCCAGTTTCGAGCTATCAGCCTAGTAGTTTAGTTTAGATTTTCCAGTGGGAGTAGGACTTAGCACCAAGTAGGCAGGGGTTCCAGTACACCCAGGTTCCCAGAACTACGTTGCCAGCGTAGGTTACAGTATAACTTGGCCTGATTGGCCCCAAACTTTTGTGATCACCCAATTCATGCCTTTATACCCTGGAAAGGTAAATTGGGTCCTACCGATGGGGTGTATACATCGAACTCCACGTCTAGCTCACGTGGTTATATGTCGGTTATAGACTCTCCCACTAGTCAATCTAGTCCAGTTTCAGAATAAGCAGCTCAGTTCAGTTCCAGTTCTATTAATTTAGCCCAGTTTAGTGTAGTATTTCAGACTTAGAACTTTCAAACTTAGGACATGTCTTTGACCATCAGACAGGGTCATCTTGACCATTTCAGTTACTTCAGTAGTTCATTTCAATTTACTTGTTGTTCATTGCATGTCATTTAAGTTCAAAATTTATATTCAGTTATGTTTTCTCCCACTTAGTATATTTAAAGTACTGACACATACTTTTATGTTGTATCCTTTAATGATACAGTTGCAGGGTTCTCAGACTCAGCACCGTTAGTCACTGCGGTTCAGATCCTCCTCTTCAACAGTTGAAGTGTGAGTCCTTATCATTCGAGGGCCTTATTTTATTTATTTCATTTAGTTCATTATTTTTAGCTAGACTTAGAGTTAGTTGGGGGCTTGTCCTAGTAACTCATCAGTTAGAGAGCTTTCAGACACAGAATTAACTCCAGACTTCAGATGTTCTTAAACTTTATATTTTCAGTTTTATTTTCATAAATGCTTTTATGCTATTATTTCAAAGCTTCCGTTATATTTGTTTTACTCAGAATACTAGTGTATGATAGACTAGGGGTTGAATTAAGGTCACTTGTGGGTTCAAGTACCGTGTCCCATCCAGGGTGTAGACTCGAGGCGTGATAATAAAAAATGAAATCTTTACCATCCACCGGTAATACTAGGATAGGTGTCGTGGTTAACAAATTCTTGATCTTCTGAAAACTTTCTTCACACTCCTCAGACCACTGGAAAGGTACATCCTTCTGGGTCAACTTTGTCAGCACCGAAGAAATGGATGCAAAACCCTTCATGAACTGACGGTAGTACTGGCCAATCCTATGAAACTTTGAATTTCAATCACAGTTATAGGCCTAGCCCAGTTCCTGAACACCTCTATCTTCTGTGGATCCACTTTGATTCCCTCCTTGGAGACCACATGCCCCAGAAAAGACATCGACTCTAACCAAAACTCACACTTATATAATTTGGCATACAACTGCTTCTCATTCAGTATCCCTAACACTATTCTCAGATGATTCTCTTGCTCCTTCTTGGTTTTAGAATATACCAAGATATCATCAATAAAAACAATCACAAAGGAGTCTAAGTAAGGTTTGAAAATACCATTCATCAGACACATGAACACAGCTAGGGCATTAGTGAGTTCGTATGACATGACTAGAAACTCGTAATGCCCATACCTGGTCTGGAAGGCTGTTTTGGGGATATCCTCAGCCCGAATTTTCAATTGTTGATAACCCGATCTCAAGTCAATCTTTTAAAACACAGCCGCTCCCTGTAACTGATCAAACAAATCATTTATTCGATGGAGAGGGCACTTGTTTGGAATAGTTACCTTGTTCAACTGAAGGTGATCAATGCACATCCGCTGCTACCATCCTTCTTTTTCACAAACAAGACCGGAGTGCCCCACGGAGAGACACTCGACCTAATAAACCCTTTGCTAAGAAACCTTTGCAACTATTTCTTAAGTTCTCTCAACTCAGCAGATGCCATTCGGTAAGGCAGAATGGAAATCGGTCGGTCCCTGGCTCTAAATCTATACAGAAATAAATATCACAGCCCGGTGGCATGCCGGACAGATCTGTAGGGAACACCTCTAAAAATTCACAAACTACTGGGACCAACTTTATGGAAGGATCCTTGGAACTAGTATCCCAAATATCCGCTAGATATGTTGAATAACCTCGCTCTATCAACTTATAGGTACAAATATAAGAGATGAGTTTCTTAACAGCAGGGCTACAATTCCCTTTCAACTCCAACCTGGATGACCCTGGGCCCGGTATAGTGACGGTCTTAGCATGGCAATATAGAATGACATGGTAAGGAATAACCATCTTATTCCCATAATCACATCAAAATTAATCTTGTCCAAGATTAGTAAGTGTACCAGAGTTTCAAACCTTATGAAATCAATAATACAATCATGAACAACCCTATCCACCGCCACAGAATCCCCAACAGGAGTATACACATGGATAGGAGTATCAAGAACATCATAAACAATATCCAAAAATAAGCAGACACATAGAAAAATGTAAAACCTGGATCAAACAATGCAATAGCCATTTTATCAGACTCGAAGATCGTACCTGTAATAGCAGCGTCAGAAGCCTCTACCTTGGGCCTACCAAGAAAAGCATAAAAGTTGGCCTGGTTAGCTATTTGCGAACCGCCCCGATTGGGCTGTGCCACCCCTCTACCTGACTGGGTGTCACCCCTACCCACCTGAGAATCTCCTCTATTCGGCTGAGCACTACCTCTAATGGTTGGCTAACTACCTCGACTAAGCTGTGGACGATCTCTGCTGAACGCACTACCTCCTCTTCCGTCAGGGGTCGAAGCTCGAGGAGCTGGGTACGAAATGATCTGTCCACTTGGACAAACCTGGAACACCATCTGTAAATATGGCCATACTCCCCACACTCGTGGCATACCTTCTCGATCACTGGCCTCTAAGCCGAAATAGCAAAACTAGGACATGCCCCCAAGTCTAAGTGAACAAGTTGAGTATCCCTGAATGCACCTACTGATCGGGGAGTGTTTTATGACAAATCTCCAACTGATACCTGCATAGTTGACTGAATAGGATTCCCAAAGAAATCCTATAGTACTGGAGTCCTAGTAATAGGGCCACTGTAGGAACCCACCCTCCGAGCCTTCTTCTCTACATTCTTTACATACCTCTCCTGTTTCACGCCCTATATATTCTTCACATATTCTACCATCTCCTGAAAAGTTTTACTTGAGAAGACCATCTGTAGAGCTGATAACTGGAGACCCACATTCAAGCCCTTAACAAACAACCTGATCCTCTCTTCCTCTATTGGGCAGTAGGGGTAAAGCATACCTAGATAGTGAATGGAATCACACCTTGTAGGCTACAACAAAAGAGCTTCCCTGCTTGATGGTGGTAAACTCATCTCATCTCCTATCTCTCAAGGTACGGGGTACATATTTCTCTAGGAATGTGGAGTAGAACTGGGTCCAAGTGAACAGTGGTGACCTTTGTAGTCTACAGTCCACGAAAGCCCTCCATTAGAGCTTTGCATCACCCATCAACTAGAAGGTGACGAACTCCACAGCATACTTCTCCACCGCCCCCATCTTATGGAGCCTCTCATGGTAGTATATAATAAACTCACATGCATCCTCCGCCTCAGTCCTATAAAAAGTAGGAGGCTTCACCTTGGTGAACCTCCAAAACAAATCATGCTCCTCCCTTGTCATCAGGCCCAACCACTAGCCTGGGGAACATGATTGCCTTAGATATGCCATCAACGCGAGAAGCCACCGTAGTCGTATGTTGTATCCCTGATTTCTTCCCCACAGGAGTTGCTGGTATTTCCCCATTAACCATGAGGCCACTCAGGAGGTTAAGTACCTAAGCCAGAACCTCGGAGGATGTTAGAGCAGCAGGAACCTCTCCCTACGCAAGTACGTCCACTTCTACTGCCGCCCTTTCTTGCACTGCGGGTGGTACCGGAGATGCTGACCTCTCTCTCTTACAGGAGCAAGAGCGCGAGCTCCTCCCCTAGTTGCAGCAGCCCTTCACCCGCATCCTCGGCCCCTTCCTTTATCGCGGACTATTGCTGTTGTTGCTAGTGTTGCGTCTCAGACTCCATTAGTGCATGTTCTCACCATCTATGTGAGAAAGAAATAAGAGTTGTTAGATACCAATTTGTATCATGGAATCAAGTAATCGCATGAATGGAAAGAATAAAGGAGTTTTCCTAAACTCCTGCAGCCTCTCGAAAATAAGTTAAAGACGTCTCCGCACAGATCCGCGAGACTCTACTAGACCTATCTTAACGCAATGAAATCGACGAACATGGCTCTGATACTAAATTTGTCACGATCCAAATGGTCGCGAGACACCCACAGCAACCTCCCGGTGGGCGAACCAACCTTCCCAACAACTACCCCATCAACAACCATCAAGAAGAAGTGACATTTGTAATAAAATGAAATGAAATGTAACATTCGAAAATTACTATAACCAACTAAACCAAAACAACCAAATCTTCCCAAGATTCGAAAGTCATTGTACTTCAACGTCTAACTACAAGTCTAAGAATATATAAACTAAAAAGAAAATAGGAGCTGCACTATCCGGAGGAGAGACATCTTTAAAGGAGGAATAAGTCAGTCAATTCCGTGTCGCTCACCTTTCAGAGGAATCGTTGTTGTTTATAGGTGGGGACCGTAGGAACTCAAAATTTTATGTTGACCAAATTACATCTCATAATGAGATATAAAGCGGTCGATGTCAAATATACAACCCAACCAGGGTTGAGGTCGATCCCACAGGGAATAGGGAAGGATATAGAAGAATGCTAGTATTTAAGCTTTTAAGTCGATTATCTCCTAAGAGGGGGAAATTTGTAAAACTAACAAGCAATATTGTTGAGTGAAAGTGAAGGTTAATTCCAAATTAATACAACTAACTAGGGTAAGTGTTCCCAAAGAATTTATAACCATAAGAAATTTTATACTAGTGATTTATTCCGATACTTAGCATGCAATATCGGTAAGTTAACTTCACCTAAATGGCTGGTCCCCTATTTAGATGATTATCACCACTCAACTTGGTCCTATGCGGATGTATACTTCATTGACCCTTACCCTTGATATCGGATTAGCTATTCCCAGACAAGGTCAAGCTATTAGATAAGGGTTGATAGCCTTAAATCTCCGTTGTTAATCCCTTTTCCCATTCATTACTCCCTTGATCCGGTGAGTAAGAATAAGGCAGATTTCAAAGTTTGCAATCGTTAAGAAACAATAAAAATAAAGGGAAAAACAATACATGCATAAACCCCTTCAAGATTCACTAAGTATTTTTACCTATGTGTGTTAATCCATCATGGTTCCCATAATCCTAGTTGTGGAAGTTTTAGTCTCTCATAATTATAAGTAAATTCATAGCATTCATAGACAAAAGCATAAATCAATACTTACAATGATGATAGAAAGAAACTGACTTGATTCTTGCAAAAACAAGGAAGAACATTTTGATAACAAGTATCTCAAAGCATTTTGTGAAAATAAGACCTTACAATCGTATTTCGCATACTAATAGACTTTTCTAAACTTCCTCTCTAAAACTTTTCTAAGTGTGTTAAGACTTCTCCCCTTTACAAAGAGATAAAGGGTATTTATATTAGATTTCTGCATTCTTTATACCTTTGCGGATTTGATTTGGGATTTGAAGCTCATTTTCCTAGTTGAAGTAGGATTTGACTGCTGGTTGTTTGAACAAGCTTGGCGTGCTGTCGGAATCGCACTGGATGAGTTGTGCCTCGCGCATGCCATCATGCTGATGTTGTGTCACGTCGCGCCTGCGGGTGCTGGAGTAGTGCCGTGTCGCTCCTCTGATAGTGCTGAAAGAAGGGCGCCTCAGAGGCTGAAAGAAGGGCGCCTCGCTCCTGCTGTAGCGCTGGAGTGCTGCGCCTTGCACCTCTGGTCACATGGCAGTGCTGGCGGTGCACTGTTTTGACTTTAATCCTATTTCGTTTACTCTATCTTCTTCACATGTATTCCAAAAGCCTTAAATACACCCAAATCTATCATTATTAGCCCTGAAAGCATCTAATCATGTGCGTTAGCTAATTTCACAAATATATAACATAAACACATGCCAACACACATAATTTGTCCTCAAAACATAGTAAAGTATGGGCAAAATTATGTCCAAGAAGTGCATAGGTACGTCCTTCATCAACACCCCACACTTAAACTATTGTTCGTCCTCGAATAATCTACTACTTCCCTTCTCTTATTTAGGTACAAAATTCATCCTACGAATAGGTCTACTTGCACTTAAGATCATGAGAAAAATCAATGAAGCTCAAACAATTCACTCACATGCATATAGGATCACCATTAAAATGTCAAAATTCGAAATCACTTAGCTTTTTGAAAACTAACTCATCAAGTCATATTTTGGTCCAACATGAATCATATATAATTTAGCAATCAAGATTTACCAAAGTCTTACCATTATGCCCCTCACAATTTAGAGAGATTCCTTTTCTCACACTAGATATAAAACAATATTAACTTGGGCAAAAATATCACACAATCCGCTCACTCTCCCAAAGAACTCAACATATATGCAAAAGACGACCCATAGGCTTGCCCTTAGAGTAGTACTCCCCTAATATAGAATTTTGAATCAAGGATCAATTAGGACTTAAATTTGGTTGTAATGTAAGCTAAGAGATGGGTAGGAACTATTTGGCCAAGATAGTGACTAATCTCACTAAGCACTTTAATACTTCACAACACTTTGATTTTTTAGCACTTTCTTTAATTTCTAATTTTTCTCCTTATACCTCCTTTTATTTTTCAGTTTTTTTCAACTTAGGTGATTAGTGGGGATTTTTTCTTATTATTGAGCTTAATTCACAACTTTTTTCATTACCATTTTTCAAAGCTCTCTCTTTTTTTTTTGTTTATCCACTAACATCACCCTCCTTGTTTAGCAATTTTCATCCTTTTATTTTCTTCTAATTTCCACATTTTTTAGCTTTTCCTTTCTTCCACTTATGCTCCTTTCATACAAGATTTTTCATTAAAGTGCTCTAGGAGTCATTTGGATCAAATACAAGTCTATAGAACAAAAAGGGATTAAGCTTGTAATATGGCTATCAAAAGAATAGGCTAAGGCTCAAACATAGCTAACTAGGATAATTACAACCAAGGTAGGTTAAATAGGATAAGAATAGGGCTACCAAAGAAATGCCTATATCACTTCCTAAATCCATCATTCTTATTTTGTTTTTCAAACACACCGGGCAAGTTCTAGACATCACTATGCAAGTATGGAGTATATCAAAAATTCCTCACGCATTGGCACAAAATGGTTTAACAATGGAAATCTAGATCACATAAACACATATATTCATATTGCATGCATAACATAATTAAGCCCTTTTTTTTCTTTTCAAGCACATGAGTCAAGTTCCAAAAAAGAAACTAAGTGTTTCTACCTTTTTCATGTATTTTTGAGTGAATTTAATAAAGTCTCAATGATACATAAAGTGAAGCACCTAGCATTCATAGGATTCAAGTTCTTGTTCTTCCTAATGACTAATTTACCCTTAAGACGGACATCCTCCATCCATCATCGGGCAAAATCATGACTCAATGACTAATAATTAAAAAAATTAAAAGATCTCGACTCTCAAATCGTTTCTAAGGGACTATCCACCGAAAAAGTACCGAAAACAAAAATCGGAGGAATCCAAAATAAAATAAAACTAGAAAAAAAAAACTACGAACCAATCAAGCATGCAAGATAAATCATAAATCCCAAAAAAACAAAACTAGGCCTACCATGTGTAAATTTAGCAATTAAGGCATGCATGGTAATATGAAGTTCACTTCTCCCATCCCACACTTAATTACTAACATTGTCTCTAGTGCTAAAATAATAAAGCATAAAGTAAAAGAGTGAAAGAAGAACTCCCTGGGCCTCTACACTTCGTCGTCTGTGGGGACAAGAACAGCTTCCCCCATCTCAGAATCCTCCTAATTATCATCACTAGACTCTAGGTCCGAGTCTACTGTCGCCATCTCGTCCTTCGTGGACACATCGTCATCAAGAGGCTCCTCGTATCTAGGCCCAACTTTGCAAAGGGCTCGGGAGTGCTTGCTCAGAGGGTAGTCTATGTTAAGCTTCTGTAGATACTCCTCAATCACACCATTCATCCTCAACTGGAGCATTTGCATACCGTACAAGTGGCTCAACATATTGTCAATCCGCGCATTGCGCTCATTGACAGAAAGTACTGGACCGTTTATACCCTCGGGTTCCTTTGTTTTAGTTACGTCGATCCCCCTAGGATCATAAGCAGGTCTATAGTCTACCTCCTCCTCCTCAATATCATGCCCATGTATAAATCGGGTCAAGAGACCCCCAAATCCGAAGTTTTGACCCTTTTTTACCCTTGCTCTTTTCAACACATTTTTAATGAGCACTCCCACATTAATTGGCATTCCAGTAATTAACGCATATACAAGACACACTCTTTCCCTGGTCACATGGGTTACATGCTTTCTGGTCACTAAACAAGCACATACTATTTTTAACCAAACTCGTGCCTCTCTACTTAAGTGAGCATATAGTAGCGAAACATGATACCCAAATTATTGGTGGCGAGTCCACCATGCAACAAGTTAGGGATACATAAAGTATGTCTAATATTCCTATACGGGGGTTTCTTCACCATGTCAACAAAGGGTTATGGGTAAACATGAGGTGTCACAAGTAATCTATTCAAAGCCATAGGTGCAAACTCAATAATTTGACCCCTAATTTTAACTTGGTTCGATCTCTCCTTTTGCATCTAATTTGCAAGGAATTCCCTCACCATATTCAAATTACAATCACCCGATGCATCAAACACAAAACCAAGACCAAGGGTGAGTATTCTATCTACCATGTGAGGGAAAACTAATGACAAGCAATTTCTATCAATAAACATATCATGCGAGTATTTAGATTCCTTATGTTCCTTGAACCATTTTTTACCTTCTTTCTCCGTGACCCAACGGAGATCATATCGCCTCAATGGTAGTGGTTCCATCCTCACATCTTCATTCTCCTCTTCACTAGGTATACTTGCTCTTTTTCACCCATGGCTTGAAGAAGTCACTCCTTTCCTTTTGTTTATTTTTGGTGCCATTAATGGAAGTATCTCAAGAAAAAGGTTAAACTTTGTGTTTTGGGTGAAAAATTTGGAAGACTTTGATGAAGAGAAGAAGTTTTGAGAGAGTTTGCTTGAGAAATTAGAGGGGTGCGGCGTGGTTCCCTTGAGTTTGAGAAGAATTTTTAGGTCTAGGCCTTTTAAAGTACTCCTTAAAGCTGGAAATTCCATTTCTTCCCTTAAATTTTTTCACTGAACCCCTGCTCTGCGTCGCGGCACTAAAAGCGCCAGAACTGTTGCGCATCACGGGCCTGAACGTGTCAACCTGTGTGCGCGTCGCGTCCTTCTGTGCGCTGTCCTACCTGTGCATCGCGTCAGGCTGTGCGACACTTACACCTGCGTCTCGCGCCAGGCCTTGTGCTGCTTGGCCTGAGCGATGCCCGATGCGCACGTTTAACTTTTTGCTCCCTGTTTTCAATATTTAAGCTCAATTTTTGTTGAAAATCATGACCTATCACCTACACACTTGAACGAACACATAAAAACAAAAAATTATCTTAGGTTGCCTCCCAAGAAGTGTCTGATTTAACGTCGCGGCACGAAACAGGTATCTTGATTACGCAGACTTCATCAAGATACTTGTTGAGACCATGGTCACATCTTGGCAGCTTGTTTCACCATGTTGCCCTATGACACGTCATAAAATAAAAGATAAACAAAAAAAGTTAAGAAATAAATACTAAAAGTTAAACACAAGAAATTAATCAAATCGTAAACCGTATTCCCCGGCAATGGCGCCAAAATTTTATGTCGCCCAAATTACACCTCGTAATGAGATACAAAGCGGTTGATGTCAAATATAGAAGCCAACTAGGGTTGGGGTCGATCCCACAGGGAATAGGGAAGCATATAGAAGAATGATAGTATTTAAGCTTTTAAGTCGATTATCTCCTAAGAGGGGGAAATTTGTAAAAGTAACAAGCAATATTCTTGAGAGAAAGTGAAGGTTAATTCCAAATTAATACAACTAACTAGGGTAAGTGTTCCCAAAGAATTTATAACCATAAGAAATTTTATACTAGTGATTTATTCCGATACTTAGCATGCAATATCGGTAAGTTAACTTCACCTAAATGGCTGGTCCCCTATTTAGATGATTATCACCACTCAACTTGGTCCTATGCGGATGTATACTTCATTGACCCTTACCCTTGATATCGGATTAGCTATTCCCAGACAAGGTCAAGCTATTAGATAAGGGTTGATAGCCTTAAATCTCCGTTGTTAATCCCTTTTCCCATTCATTACTCCCTTGATCCGGTGAGTAAGAATAAGGCAGATTTCAAAGTTTGCAATCGTTAAGAAACAATAAAAATAAAGGGAAAAACAATACATGCATAAACCCCTTCAAGATTCACTAAGTATTTTTACCTATGTGTGTTAATCCATCATGGTTCCCACAATCCTAGTTGTGGAAGTTTTAGTCTCTCATAATTATAAGTAAATTCATAGCATTCATAGACAAAAGCATAAATCAATACTTACAATGATGATAGAAAGAAACTGACTTGATTCTTGCAAAAACAAGGAAGAATGTCTACCGACTAATCATTTCATAACGGTTTACATACCACATCATATCTATATTACTTCTACAGTTCATTCAACAGTAAAGTTTCATAACGGTAATGTCTACCGACTAATCACATATCATCATTGCACTAAACATATATGTCATTAAATAGGGTCTATTTCCCTTAAAGCATAACCTACCTCAGTTTTTGGGAATGAAAGTCAGCTACTCCGCAGGAGCCTTGCTTTTTCTCAACGCCTCAGAAAGTTCAAAATCTACAACAATAATATGGAGTAATTTCATTATTTACACTTCGAACAAGGGTCTTAGAAGTTCAACCCCTTCCCTCCAGGGCACTTTCAAAAGAAAAACCCCAATTCCACCTAAATCTAGGTCCCAATTCCCACGTAACCAGCGTTCTCAAGAAAGTAAACTTTGGAGAATGATCAATACTCCTCAAAAAACTTTGGAGAATGATCAATACTCCTCAAACCTCTAATCAAATCACCCCATGATCCAGCCCTAGTCTATCAACCTAGGGTTTTCTCAACTTAAAAAGTTCTATTATTAAAGATTCTATATGTATTCTAAGATCAACAATATCCATCAATTGAAATAGGTATCAAAAAACTTACCTTGGGAGAGGAATTCACTATTCTGGGGGAGAAAATCACCTTCAGACCTTTCTCTTTCACGTTATTGGAAATAACGAGGTATAACCCCCATAAATTCCACTCAAATCTACTTTCTGATTCCCATCGTCCACTGCAGCGATCACATTTCCGCTGTAGCGGACCCGCTATAGCAGTCAGGAAACCACTACGGTGAATCCGGTAGTTAATTCTCTGATCCATTATGGAAAAACTCCGACCGTCACCATGGTCTCACTGCAGCGGTCCCCCGAAATCAGTAGCTCCCGAAAACGCCATCTTTTAACACGTAGCTGTTCTCACCATCATTTTCTACGGATTCTAGCTTTTCAAGTGTTCTAAGTCTGTCCCCTTCGCAACGACATGCGAGTCGTTACATTTTCTCTCTTGGTTAAATATGCAAGAAATATTAATATGATTTGAAAAAATGAAAATATAATAGTAGATATTAAAAAAATGAGCAATGTTAGGAGGAATTAGTCGAAATATAAATTAATTTTTAGGATATTTAAATGAATAGTAAGAGGTGAAGTAGATTTAATAGCTCAAGTAAGGATAATAATTTTTTAAGCTTATAAATATGAAAATAAATAAATATGTAAATGATTTATAACTTATGATTTATTTTGTTAAATATTTAAATATCTAAATTATATTTTAAAGAATAATTATGTAACCATAATTAAAGAGAATATATGGTTAAATCGTAAATCCTTTTAGAATAGAAAAAGTAAAATATTTGATTGAGAGCAATTAAATTTATAATTATATATAATTGGATAATTGGCGTTTTTTGAACTCTAAAAATATTTCACTATTACTTTTATTGGATGGACACGGAGGATGATGGAATTTAATATTATGCGCTCAAAATTTATACTATTATATATGTGTAATGTTTAAACATTAAATTTTACATATATATATATATATATATATATATATATATATATATATATATATATATATATATATATATATATATATATATATATATATATATATATATAAACATTAAAGTACATTTATTGTCACACTTTATCAATGAACTTTATATACTAAAAATATGGGATATAAAGAAAATAATCAATTATAAATAAATTTAGTTATGAAGTTATTTCTTGGTGTTTACTATAACAGGTAAATCATGAAACATATACGAAAAAGTTAAGGAAAAAAATTAAATTTTGAAATTTTTTGTAAAATTAGTAGAAGGAGATTGGAAACTAACTTGATTATTTTAAGAAAGGATAATGATAATTACTGATTTTTTGAAGGGATTGAATAAATAAAAGTAAGAAAATGAAAAAATGAGTAGGCTAAGGAAAGCCAAAAGATAGTGTTAGGATGAATATAAAGAAAGATAGGATTACATAAGAATTTATTATTAAAACATAGAGGAAAAAAAGAACAAAGAGATTGGATAATCAAGAAAATTAATTTTGAAAAAAAAAAGATTTCAAAAATGTCAAGAAGGTAATGAGAATACGATCAAATAAGAATTTTTTTGTTTGATTTACTTTTTCTTAATTAAAATTTCTAAAATTATGAAATAATTTTTTATTAGAAATTTTAAAAAAATATTAAGATGCGCAGATAAAATTTTTACGTATTTTCTACATCAGTGACATATGATTCTTCTGATATATGAGATGGGAGAGTCAGAGCTAAGAAGGTCATTTGTTTGGTATTGATTTTTTTAATTTGTTATCAACCATGAAAATATAATTAGAACAATAACATTGTTGCAATTGAAGAACAAAGAAAAAATAAATTAATCGATGAGTAAAAATTAATTTTTGTATTAAAATAATTAATAATTTTATTTTAATTTTATTTGCAAAGCGTGAACAAATTGACTAGACATAAAATAGGCCAAAAATAACTCAAATGGTACTAAGTACTTAGCAAAAACATCTATTCTTAAGTGTCAAAAAAGAATCTAAAAAAGTACTTCGTCACAGAACTGCCTGATGAGAATATATTATTTCATATTTATAATAAGCATAAGATATTACATGCCCTTAATAGATAAATAGAGGTAGAAGGTAATTATGTATTTTTTGGGTAAAAATCGGAGCAACACAATGCGGAATAATACAAGAATGGTTACAAACAAAATAAAAAGGGGACAAAAAATGAAAAGATAATGACACCAAGAATTTTTACGTGGAAACCCTTCTGAATAAGGGAAAAATCACGGGCCAACAGGAGAAAAATGATATCACTATAGTAAGGAATTTTACACCGTATGGTTCACGAGTACAACACTCAAAGTAACCACTACACACACTTCAAAAGAGATAAGCCTCTTTTTACTCACATCTCACTATAATATCACTCAAGAAAAAACCTCACTCTTCATATATTTTTTCTTTTCTTTTTGTTGGTGTATCTTTACAAATGAGCAAGGGGCTCCTTTTATAGAAAAAATTTGGACCAACATTCAAAGTTCACCAACCTTTGAATGCCCAACCTTTCAAAATTCACCAACCTTTGAATGCTCAACCTTTGAATATGTGCAGCAAAAGTTGAATTGGGGCTGGACCCCACAAATCTCCCCCTCCAGTCCCATGAATCTGAAGGAGGTATCTCCATTTTCTCAGAGAGAGCTCATCCCGACAAGTTCTCTACACAGATCAAACTTGTCTTTTGGTATCACCTTGGTCAGCTTATCTGCAGGATTTTCACTTGTGTGAATCTTTTTGAAATAAAACGATTCACTCTCTTCTTGTCCACAAATCCAATGGTATCTGACGTTGATGTATTTTGTCCTTGCATGGTACATGGAGTTCTTGATCAAGTCTATTGCACTCTGACTGTCGCAATAGACAACATACTCCATCTGCTGTAATCCAAGTTCTTGAAGGAACCGCTTGAGCCATATCATCTCCTTACCAGCTTCAGTAGCCGTAATATACTCTGCTTCAGTTGTAGACAATGCGACACATTTTGCAACTTTGATTGCCATGATATAGCTCCCCTTAAAATGTAAACAAATATCCAGTAGTGAATTTTCTGTTATCAAGGTCACCTGCCATATCAGCATCCGTATAACCCTTCAAGATTGGATCAGATCCTCCAAAACACAAGCAACTACTTGTAGTGCCTCTCAAGTATCTCAGGATCCATTTGACAGCTTTCCAATGTTCTTTTCCTGGATTTTCAAGAAATCTGCTAACCACACCAACTGCATGAGAAATATCGGGTCTTGTACAAACCATTGCATACATCAAACTTCCGACCACGGAGGAGTATGGAACCTTGGCCATGCTCTCTTTCTCCTCCCTTGTTGTAGGGCACATCTTCTTGCTTAACTTCATGTGACCAGCAAGAGGTGTGCTAACCGGCTTAGCGCTCTTCATATTGAAGCAGTCCAGTACCCATTCAAGGTACTTCTCTTGTGATAAATAAATCTTCCTTTTATTTCTGACTCAAGTGATTCACATACCCAAAATCTGCTTAGCATGACCCAAGTCTTTCATGACAAAAGACTTAAACAATTGTTTCTTTAACTCGTCAATCCTGAAAGCATTCTTACCCACAATCAACATATCGTCCACATAGCAAGAGGATGATAAAATCTTCGTCAGAAAATTTGTGTACAAATACACAGTGATCTGAAGAAGTCTTCTTGTAACCTTGCTCCCCCATAACAGATTCAAACTTCTTGTACCACTGTCTAGGAGCTTGTTTCAAGCCATAGAGACTCTTCTTAAGTTTGCACACAAAATTTTCTTTACCCTTCACTTTGAAGCCTTCAGGTTGTTTCATATAAATTTCCTCCTCTAGCTCACCGTGAAGAAAAGTCGTCTTCACATCCATATGCTCAATCTCTAAATCAAGACTAGCAGCCAAACCTAGAACTATATGAATGGAGGTCATTTTCACAACAGGTGAAAATATTTCTTCAAATTCAATACCCTTTCTTTGACTAAATCCCTTAACAACCAATCTAACTTTGTATCTGGGCTTCAAGTGTGTTCTTCAATTTTAACTTTGAACACCCACTTATTCTTCAGAGCTCTCATGCCCTTAGGCAACTTTACCAGCTCGTAAGTGTTATTTTCTTGCAAAGACTTCATCTCACATTGCATGGCTTCAATTCATTGGTCCTTATGCTCATCTTCCAAGGCCTCCTCATAACATTTAGGTTCTCCCCCATTAGTGAGTAACACATACTCATCAGGAGAATATCGAGAGAAAGGAATATGCTGTCCTGTAGACCTTCTAAGTGGAATATTTGATTCTTCCACAACTTCATTAGCTGGAGCACCATCAGTGACAGCATCGTCAGTGACAGCATCATCAACATGTTTATCCGGAGCACGATCCTGGGCATCACCTTTGTCATCAAGTCTACCAACATCAGGGACTTGATCAAGATTAACCACACCATCAGAGCTTGAAGATTCCAGCTTCTCTGCTTTGTCAATATCTTCAATGTTCTGATTCTCCATGAAGACAATATCGCAGCTTCTCACAAGCTTCTTTTCCACTGGATCATATAGCCTGTATCCAAAATCATCAAGGTCATAACCAATGAAGATGCACTGCCTCGTCTTTGCATCTAACTTTGACCTCTCATCTTTAGGCACATGTACAAAAGCTTTGCATCCACATACCCTCAAATTGTCATAGAAAATATCCTTCCTATACCAAACTTTATTTGGAACATCACTTTGCAAAGCAACAGCAAGGGAAAGGTTTATAACATGTGCAGCAGTCAATAAAGCCTCCCCCCAAAAGGAGTTCGGCAACTTTGCTTTTGAAAGCAAACATCTGATTCTTTCCATCAAGGTTCTGTTCATCCTCTCAGCCAAACCATTAAGCTGAGGAGTCTTAGGAGGAGTCTTCTGGTGTCTGATACCTTGAAGCTTGCAGTATTCGTCAAACGGTCCACAATATTCACCACTATTGTCAGTACGAATACACTTCAGCTTCTTTCCAGTTTCTCTCTCAATCGAAGCCTGAAACTGCTTAAAGACATCCAACACTTGGTCTTTAGTCTTCAATGCATAGACCCAGAGTTTTCTTGAACAGTCATCAATAAAGGTGACAAGTAAAGTGCACCTCCCAAAGTCCTTGTCTTCATAGGACCACATAAATTCGAATGCACCAATTCCAGCAATTCTGTCTTTCTTGAAGGAGGGTGGGACTTGAAAGAAACTCAATTTTATTTTTCCGCCAAGAAGTGCTCATAATTTTGTAATTTAGCAGTTTCGAAATCACCCAATAATTTCTTCTTGGCCAAAATATTAAGTCCTTTCTCACTAATGTGACTAAGCCTCTTTATGCCAAAGTGACGTTGAAGAGTTATTGTTCTTAACTGCATTCACCATGTTAGCACAAGTAGAAGTCGTAGTCCAGTATAAAGCACGACGCTTGTTACCACGATCCACAACCAAGGAACCCTTAATGAGTTTCCATTTTCCATCACCATTGGTACTCATATATCCTTCATCATCCAGAACACCAACAGAAATTATGTTAAAACGAACATCAGGTGCATATTTTACATTGTTCAAAACTAGTTTAGTTCCGATACTAGTTTCCAAACAAATTGTACCAACTCCAACCACCCTGAATACAGCCTCATTACCCATACTCAAAGTTCCAAAATCACCAGGAGTATAGGATGAGAACGAATCTTTCCTTGATATCACGTGAGATGCGGCACCACAGTCCATAACCCAACTTGACTCATCGCAAGTAATATTTATCAGATTCTCATCAAGGACAGTAACAAGATTTTCAGTGGTGACGGTGGCTATGTTATTTTCGTTGCCATATTCTTTCTTTTCCTCCTTGCCTTTTTCCTGCTTCCACTTTTGGCAAAACTTTTTTGTGTGCCCTTTCATCCCACAATGATAGCACTTTATATTTTTATGTTTGCCTCTGAATTTGCTTCTATAATGTTCTCTATCTTGAGAACCACGACTCTTGCTTCTCCCCCTGGAGCTAGATACCAGGACATCCGTTGATGGAGAACCCTAAGACTTTCGTCTCATCTCTTCATTCAAAATACTACTCTTGGCAAGATCCATAGAGACCACACCATCTGGAGCAGAGTTTGACCAGTGAAGTTTTAAATGTTTCCCAAGAGTCTGGTAGGGAACCAAGTAGAAGCAAATCTTGGATTTCTTCATCAAACTTGATTTCCATAGAAAATAACTGGTTCATAATCCCCTGAAAGTTATTCAGGTGATCTGTCATCAGAAAACCATCATTGTATTTCAAACATAACATTACTTTATCAAGAACATTTTGTTATTACCAGTCTTTCGAGCATACGAACTATCTAAATGCTCCCATACGGTTCGAGCATTTGTCTCTCCAGAAATATGGTTCAACACATTGTCATCAACCCACTGCCTAATAAATCCACAAACTTGTCTGTGCAACATATTCCACTCTTCATCTGTTTTATTATCAGGCTTTACAGTGGAAAAAACTGATTGATAAAAATTCTTGACATCAAGTAGATCTTCCATTTTTCCCTTCCAAATGGCATAGTTGGTGCCATTCAAAGTAACCATTCTACTTGTGTTAGCTTCCATTATTCACCCAAAAAATACGGATAACCAAAGAAATTCTTTTCTGATGTGGAAGATCAGACTGTGTTGCAACCATAGAGCATACTCAGACAGAACCTTGGCTTTGATACCAGATTATTGGGTAAAAATCGGAGCAACACAATGCGTAATAATACAAGAATGGTTACAAATAAAATAAAAAGGGGACAAAAAATGGAAAGACAATGACACCAAGAATTTTTACATGAAAACCCTTCTGAATAAGGGAAAAACCACGGGCCAAGAGGAGCAAAATGATATCACTATAGTAAGGAATTTTACACCGTATGGTTCACGAGTACAACACTCAAAGTAACCACTACACACACTTCAAAAGAGATAACCCTCTTTTTCCTCACACCTCACTATAATATCACTCAAGAAAAAACCTCACTCTTTATATAATTTTTTCTTTTCTCTTTGTTGGTGTATCTTTACAAATGAGCAAGGGGCTCCTTTTATAGGAAAAATTTGGACAACATTCAAAGTTCACCAACCTTTGAATGCCCAACCTTGAATCCCCAACCTTTGAATGCCCAACCTTTGAATGTGTGCAGCAAAAGTTGAATTGGGGCTGGACCCCACAGTATTGGGTAAAAATCAAACTTCATTTACTTGGCACCACAGTTAGATAATCTCCACCAAGTCGTCGCACCGATGTTTCTGCATTGTTGATTATGAAAAGAATCAGAAAAAAGATAAAGAGAAAGAGAAAGGAAGAGATTACCTGAGAAAATCGCCGACTAAGAGTGTGTGGATAGAAGAGGGAGGAGTTAAAACAAAAGGCTCTAATAAAATGAATACTGATATCTGAAATAAAAAAGAAAATATCTGACTATTGTAGTCGGAAATCAAATTAAAAAAATTATTTAATTTTTTGCTAACTACAACATACGGTATTATTAATGTTCATGTTCGGTGACTTTCACTGATATTTTTTATCAACCTCCTCAATCTGAATTTATCTTCTTATAGAGTTACTAAAAAACTATTTCTTTATCGTATATTTTGAGTGTATAATTGATTATTTTTAATAATAGTTTTAATAAATTATTTTTTCAATAATCCGACTACAATGTTAAAAAATCATAATATAATAAATTAATTTTTAAAAAATCTTCTGACTACAGTTGTTGGAATGTTTTGTCAAAATTAAGTTGACTATTTTCATATGATTTGTCCCACTGTAATAGTCGGAATATTCTAGTCCCATAACCTTTTGTCAAATTTTATGATTGCGGTTGTTGGAAGTGATTTCGGAGACATATTTAAGAAAAAAAATTATTCTTTCAACTACTATAGTCGAATTATTACGACTAATTTTTGTAGTTGGACTTGTGGGTGTTAAGGAGTCAGGTCGGACCAGTCCATTCAGGCAAAATTGAACTCGATCAGTCCAGGTTGGGGTTGATTACCAAGTTGGTGGGTTTCAGTTCCAATCAGGTTGGGCTTTTACCGATTAAAGTCAACCTGTGTGATTTCGGGCTCCATCAGACCTGGCCAATCCATTTTTTTATAAAAAAAAATATATTTTAATTAATTTTAAAAATTAAATATCTTTTATATATTTGACAAATTTCAACTTAAACAGCTACATAACATATTTTTTAGAATTTAATACTTAAAAAAAAACTTAAAATAATTTTTTTAAAAATATTAGCAAAAGAAAAGTCTTTTAGCAAATATATTTTATTAAATTGAATAAACTTTTAGCTAGCAAATAACAATTAAGTTTAAATTTGTAATTATTATGAACTAATCAAATACGAAGTTACGAACTATGAACTACGAAATAAGTGTAAGACAATTTATAATAAAATTCAAGGTTGTAGCCTTTAAGTCTATTTAATATTAATTTCATGGCAAATATAATAATAGAAATTACAAAGATAATAAGAATATCTAATCTACATAGCCACCTTCTAGAAAGGATTTTGTTTGATTAGACCTTTAAGGAGCTAATTTGCAATCTAAATTTGAATAGTTTACATAAAATAATATTCAGTATTTACACTCAATTTTTTATGAGTAAAACTAACGAATGTCCGCCAATTTTTAAAGTGTAAAATTATAGTGGAATAGCATAAATAAAAATAATAAAAGTATAAAAATTAGTGTTTTGTATTTAAATGGAACATAAAAAATAGAGTTGGAGGGTTAAAATGGAACAAGATTGAGTTGAGCCAAAATGAAAAATGGAGGCAAGTTTAAGAGTTGTGTATGTGCGTAGCCATATAATTATTGTAAATGTGTATTTAGGTAGACATACAAGTCATGACACAATAATTTTGAAATGGTCCAATTTACATATATGTGTACACACTTCTAACTAAATTTAGAGTCTCGTTTATCTTAGTGGAAGGATTTAGAACAACACCAATTAGATAAGTAGGGGGCATAAGGTAGAAATATGTTTTTAATTTTTTTTCTTATTTTTTCAACAGAATTTTTATATTTATCTTTCATCTTTAATTGATAGAGTAAATAAGAAATTCCAGCTATCTGAATTAAAACATTAGCAATAGTAGGGTAGTAAGATCCAGATTACGTAAAAATTGCACAACTTCATCAATGGTGTTTCAAATTTTAATAGTTAACAACGACTAGGATCAGGGCAATGACCATTACCAACTTCAGTTATCGACAATCTATATTTGTAACAACACTATAAGAATACTAAATAAGTATAGCCCGTGTATAACACCGGCCCAACACATGAAAAGTTTTAAAATCTAATTCTTAATCAAGTTTTTAGAATTCTTTGTAGAAAAAATGACAGTCATAAGTTTCTTATGCATCTTTTCAAATTAAATTCTAAAAAAGTATTAAATGATTTTCTGCACTCAAGTAAAGTTTAAATGATTTTCTTCTTGATAGAAAAATTTGTTCTTCTAATTTTTTTATCTCATTTTCACATTAATTAATTTACTTTTTATCTTAAATCGATGTAAATTTTAATTATTTTTTCATTCATATTTCAAATGTAATCTAAGCAAATTTATAATTGATTCATCATTTTGTATTCACAACTTTAGTAAAATCTTGATTATCATTTTTTTAATATGCTCTTATATAATAATAATAATAATAATAATAATCAATATCTTATAATAGAAAAATATATGTTAGAAAATTAAATCATATTATGTATATTATTGTTGAATAAATAATTAATTTTTATTATTACGAAAAAGTATGTGAGGCAATCATATAATATATCTCTTTTAAATAGAAGTAAAGGAGACTTTTTAAGTGTGGATGTTTAATTACTGAAATTCTATAATATATTATTTTAAAATAAATAAATATTGCTAAAAAAAAGTTAAGCTAATAAAAATGTCATTTCTCTTAAATAGAACTACTTATAGTGTTTAATACTTTAGATGCGTTTTTCTTACCAAAAAAAAAATAGACTAAAAAATTTGTATAAGTTATTTTCATTATAACTTTATCTATTTTTATCTATTTTATATCTTATTTTGACATATGAATAATATGTTTTGTTTATACCTATAGTATTATTATTAAACATTATTTTTAATTTATGATGTATTTTGTTAATTTTATATTCTTAATAAATATTTGAAAAATTATCTGACATATATCTAATATACATTTTATTAAAATATTATATGACCCTATATCATAGTGTTTATTAATATATATTATATTTATTTTTTATACTCGCAATTGTTAATCGGTCTCGATTGAAATTATTTGCATTCAATATTTACGTCAAACTAATGAATATGTAAAATCTATTTTTCATATATACTTTTATCATTAAATCACAGTTAATCAATGCACATTTTCTCATTAATATATGTTCTAACCATGATAAATTAATGTGATTTAGTTTAAATATATAGCATGATAAATTTTAACTCTAACCAACACTTCATAATAATAACATTTTGCCAATTTTATATCAGTAAAATAATTTTAAAAATTATTTATTTTTATTAAATATTTTACGCAAAATTCTATTTACATGAGAATTTTACTATCTTATATATATATATATATAGCTCCCGGAGTATACAAGACTTGGTTACAGGTAATGAGCGCAATCAAAGGTCATAAGACTCCTTTATACAAAGGATTTGATGATCTACAAGAAGCGCTAGACTTTGCAAGAGGACATTTGGGCAGGTATTAGCTAAATGTTCTATACTCCCGCATGTGAAACATTGTAACGTATTTTTGTAATTTCTGTCATTTATATATATATATATATATATATATATATATATATATATATATATATATATATATATATATAGTGACTGTGCGTGTGTGTAAATATTAATTTAAATATTATACTTATATTAATATTATTTTTATCAAGTAAAAATAGAAACCTTAATTTTAAAAAAGTGATATAACCACATAACAAAATAAGGCTGAAAAATAATTTTATTTACCCAAATATAATCGATAGATCAAATAAGAAAGACTCAAATACATGATGGACCTTCTAAAATTAGGTAAAAGAAACAGTGTTGAATTAAAGAGAAGATTCTGATTTTTATGTTATTTGGCTAAAATATTAAATTCTCATTTCAAAAGTGTATAGCATATGTTAGTATGATCTTAGTGAAATGACAAAACTACCCTTGATCATTCCCACTTTATCATTTTATATAATAGAAAAATAAATTTTAATAATTTCAAATGATAACATCATTTATAGGTAATATAATATTGTGAAATTTTGAAATATTCTTAAAATTTTAATTCAAGTGATTATTTCATACTAAAGATGAATTCATGGCGTATTATTTCTTTGCGTCAAATATTTTTTAGATAAATTAAACAAAATTACTCATTTTTATAAAATATATCGAGTGCTAATAGTTATTGTTTTTATTTTTAGAAAGATATATAATAATTGATCATAATTGAAAGTCATTTTCAACATTTAAAAATTACATGTAATGATCCAATTAAATTCTGGCCGTTGATTTATGATCATGAGTATTTATTTACATATGAAAAAGATGGAGGAGACATTATTTCTTAAACCTAAAAAGTTTTAGGGGATTAAGTGGGATATATTCTTTTTTTAATCTTTCCAAACAAACATTAATTATTAATGCAAAATTTTATTATGGGATTATTTCTCCTAATTTCAATCAATCAATTCCTTAATAATAATAATAATATTAAATAATTGTGCTTTGTAGTTGTGATTTTGTACTAATTTGCTTTTGAGTATTGGTCATTGAATTTTTTGACGTTTTTAAATGATTTGAATAAAATGATATTCATTCTATTCGATTTTGCTTATTCACTATACTAAAAATAGATGTTCATTTTTACTTGTCCAGTTTAGATAATCAAGAGATAAGTTATCACTTACTCTCTCCGTTTCATTTTAATTGTTAAGTATACTAAAAATAGTCATTTCAAAATACTTGCTAGTTTCAAAATTCAAGAGATAATTGACCATATTTTTTCAATTCTACCTTAGTACTTAAAGTCATTTTAAAATATGAATATAATTATTATTGTATGTTTTCAAAAAATTAATAGAGTTATATTAGTCAAATTATCATCTCTATTAATTTTTTCTTAATGGGTATGCAAATCTTATTCTAACAATTAAAATGAAATAGAGTGAATTATTCCTAATGTACCTTTATTATTAATTGTAGTCATTTCCCGATTCATTTCTCAAGACATTGAATTTATTACTCCCTTCGTCCTATATTATTTCTCTAAATTATTAAAAATACATATCCCAAATTAATTGATAATTTATAAAATCAAGATAGAAGTAATTATTATTTTTTATTTTACCTTTAAAATCAATTCTTCTGAAAGTATAAATATTATAAAGTTTCAAGAAAATTTCTCTATTGTTAATCTCGATACGGATAAATAAGTCATATAAATCAAATGTATTAAAAAGATTTAAAAGGTAAATTAGTAAAAATATCATTTTTATTTATAATTTTTCTTAAGGAATGTGTGAAAGAAAAAGCAAACAAGTAATTGTCACTCCACGAGACTGCATCTTGGATGTAACACGGTACTTGAAGTCACAAGTGACCCCAAGTCAACCTCTGGTCTATCATACACTGGTACTCTGAGTAAGACTCTCTCTCTCTCTCTCTCTCTCTCTCTCTCTCTCTATATATATATATATATATATATATATATATAGGAAGCTTTGAAATAACAACATAAAAACATTTAAGAAAATAAGCTAGAAGAAAATATTAAAATTTGAAAACATTTGAAGTCTGAAATTAACTTTGTGTCTGAAAGCCTTCTAACTGATGAGTTGTTGGGACAAACCCCCAGCTAACTCTAAATCTAACTAAAAATAATAATTCAACTGAAAGAGAGTAAAGCAAGGCCCTGGAATGATGAGGACTCACACTTCGGCTGCAGCAGAGGAGGAACTAAATTGCAATGGCTAACGATGTTGAATCTAGGAACCTGCAGCTGTATCATGAAATGATACAACATAAAAGTATGTGTCAGTACTTTGAAGGTACTGAGTAAGTGGGAGAAAACATAATTGAATATAAAGTTTGAACCGGAATGACACGCAATGACCAACAGGTAAGCTGAACTGAACTACTAATGTAAACTAAAATGGTCAAGATGACCCTGTCTGATGGTCAAAGACATGCCCTAAGTCTGAAATACTGAGTCTGAGAGACCACACTGAACTGATCTGAACTGAACTAAACTGACTAGTGGGAGAGTCTCTAACCGACATATAACCACGTGAGCTAGACGTGGAGTCCAATGTATACACTCCACCGATAGGACCCAATATATCTTTCCAGGGTATAAATGCATGAACTGGGTGATCACAAAAGTTTGGAGCCAATCAGGCCAAGTAATACTGTAACCTACGCTGGCAACGTAGTTCTGGGAATCTGAGTGCGCTGGAACCTTGGCCTACTCGGTGCTAAGTCCTACTCCCACTGAAAAACCTAAATTGAACTACTAGGCTGATAGCTTGAAACTGGGGTCCAAGACTTGTCAGGGGCATATAATTGAAAGTACCCTGAGAGCCTTATCGGAACAGATTCTAAAACTGAGTTCTAGACTGGTCAGAGCTGCTTATTTGGAAGCGTCGTAACCGTCAAAGAACAACTGTAAACTGAACTGAGGCCCTGGGGCTGGTTAGATATATATATATATATATATATATATATATATATATATATATATATATAGTCATAAGCTCCTAATGGACCAATAAACTAGATTCTGAGTCTGATTCTGATAACTAGGATGCACCACTGACACCTCGGGAAAAGACTAAAGTCAAACTTATCAGTTGACACTTTCTGAATAATGCTGAAGAGGTTCTACGTTCTAACTGAACTAAACTACTAAGCAGCTAATAGAGAACACAACTCATTCCGACAACACGAAAATTTCATAATATGACGAAATTTCAAGAATTTAAAGGGATCTCATCCAACAAGGGTAAAAATCATTCTCCTCACGGAATAATTTCTCACTCTCTCTCTCACACACATATATATGTAATAAAAATTTCTAAGATATTTAGCCCAAAATATATTTTGCAAAATAGACGGAATTTAATACGCAATAATCTTTATTAAAAAATTTAGGGCTGTAAATCATCTTGGCAAGAACAACAATAATTTACTTGTGAATTGATGAAGATCATATGAATAATAAGCATGGATAATAACCCAATTGAAATTAACGAAAATCAACATGAAAATCTCTTCATATTTGAAAATCTCTTCATATTGGGGGACACAAGGGAAGGACAATTCCCTTGTTGATTCCTACATACGTGGCTAAGAATTCCCTGAAGAAGAAGAACTGAACTACTGCGATGAAGGAAGAATCCTAAGCCTACTAGAGAGTTTCTTGAGAGAACTTTTGATAAATTTCTGAGAGTAAACATGAGAATGAGGGGATGAACTGTCCAACCCTCTAATAAGTCTGAATTTAGGTCCAAAACGATGTAGTTTAGATCTTAGGAGAATAGGAAATTACTAAATATCCCTTAGAAAATCGCTGGGAAAAACTGCTAGGTGACCCTAAGGGGTGACCTAACGGGTCGTGGTGGCTGACCATGACTCGTGGTCACTCCCATCAGGTACACTTCCCCGGTTCCTTAGTAGGTCACCACGAGGGACCTAACGAGTCGTGGTCACTAACCACGACTCGTGGTCACCAGTCGTGGACCACACTGCCTCACCGCTGAAGATTAAATGCTAAGTTGTTAATCTGTCACTTAACTAGTCGTTTTTGATTACCACGACTCGTTGCCCCCACCTGCCAAGTACACTGTTCCACTAATAAAATTCCCAACCCAAGCCTGACCACGAGTGACTCAACGCGTCATGGTCAGTGCCCACGACTCGTAAAGTCCCTCGTTGGGTACACTGTCTCCCTTCTTATAATTCTCAACCTCCTACTCGCCGCTCACCTAACGAGTCGTTAGGTCACTTAACGACCCGTTAGGTGAGTCGTCTGCAGCTTTTCTGCAGATTTTCTTATTTAATTCTCGAAATTATATTTTAAGTTTTTCGGGCATTACAATATATCCCCCTTGTAAACATTCATCCTCGAATGTTAGAAAACACATAGGAAAGCAGAGAATAACAATCAAAATTTTCAAATACTGCTTATTTAACCTCAAAACTGTCGGAATAACTACCTCTGTTTCAAAATATATAACTGAACTGAATTTACTTTTCATACACACATCCAAAGTCTCAAAAGAAACTTATACGCATGAATTGAATTCAACAACTAGATCAGGTCCTAAGGCAAAATTAACATTTCAAGCTACAACAGAGTCGGTAGAGAACAAATGCGGGGATTTGGCCATCATATCTACTTCGGCCTCCCACATAGCTCCCTCAACCTGCTGATTTCTCCATAGGACCTTGACTGAAGCTATTCCTTATTCCTCAACTTATGAACCTGACAGTCAAGGATTTAGACTGGTACCTCCTCATACGAGAGACTATCCTTTATTCCCACGCTGTCCAAAGGCATAACTGAGGTTGGATCTCTGATGCACTTCTTCAAACACATGGAAAACTGGGTGTACAGCTGCTAATTATGACGGTAATTCTAGCTCATAGGCTACATTGTCGGTACGCCTCAAAATTCTATAAGGTCCCACATATCTCAGACTGAGCTTTCCTTTCTTGCCAAACCTCATCACCCCCTTTCATGGGCGAAATTTTCAGGTATACCCAATCATTAACTGCAAAATCCAACTCTCTTCTCTGCACATCGGCATAAGATTTCTGACGGTTTTGAGCTGTTTTCAACCTTTCTCGGATGAGATGAACTTTTTGAATTTCCTCGTGAACTGAGTCTGGCCCTATCAAGGTAGCTTCACCAACTTCAAACCACCCTATAGGATACCTACACCTTCTACCATACATTGCTTCAAATGTGGCCATCTAGATTCTAGAATGGTAGTTGTTGTTGTATGCAAACTCGATAAGAGGCAAGTGGTCATCCCAATTACCCTTAAAATCGATCGCGCACGCTCTTAGCATATCTTCTAGAGTTTGAATGGTCCGCTCCGCTTGCCCATTGATCTGCGGGTGAAAAGCAGTACCGAGTTTGACCTGAATGTCTAGTCCCTTCTGAAAGGACTTTCAGAAGTGTGAGGTGAACTACGTTCCCCTGTCTAAAATGATAGCCAAGGGCACCCCTTGGAGTCTGACTAATTCTAGGATGTAAAGTTTAGCATAATCCTCCGCTGAGTGTGTGGTTATAACTGGGAGGAAGTGTGCTGACTTAGTCATCTGATCTACTACCACCCAGATTGAGTCATGCTATCGGCGAGTCCGAGGTAGACCCATAATGAAATCCATATTCACTTCTTCCAACTTTCACGTGGGTATACTAATATCTTTGGTCATGCCTCCTGGCCTTTGGTGCTCCACCTTGACTTGTTGGCTGTTCAGGGACTTGGCTACGAATTGAACAATGTCTCTTTTCATACCGTTCCACCAGTAAATATCCCGTGAATCGCGGTACATTTTGGTAGCACCGGGGTGAATTGAGTATCTCGAGCTGTGTGCCTCAGCCAGTATCTACTGTATCAACTCACCAACATCCGACACACACAATCTTCCCTGGTATCGGAGCACCCCATCTCCCCCTTTGGAGAAAGCCTCAACCTCCTTTCTAAGAGTTGCTTCTTTAAGTATAAGTAGGACTGGATCTTTATCTTGTCTAGACTTAACTTCAACTACTAAGGATGAATCCGACCCACTATGCACTACCAAACCGCCTTCAGCTGAATACACCAGTTGCACCCCTAACTGGGCTAGTCTGTGAACATCCCTTCCTAACTCCTTTTAGTCTTCCTCAATATGAATCACACTCCCCATAGACCATCTACTTAGGGCGTCAACCACCACATTGGCTTTGCTTGGGTGATGCAACACACTCATGTCATAGTCCTTTAGCAGCTCCAACCATCATTTCTGACGCAGGTTTAGGTCTTTCTGGATGAACACATACTGAAGGCTCTTGTGATCTGTGAGCACATCCACGTGAGCCCCATAAAGGTAATATCTCCATATTTTTAGCGCGAATACCACCACTGCCAACTCCAAGTCATGAGTTGGATAATTCTTCTCATGACATTTGAGCTTTCTGGAGGCATAGGCTATCACTTTGCCCCACTGCATCAGAAAGCAACCAAGTTCGACTCTAAAAGCGTCACAATAAACAACCAACCCATATTATCATTCCGACAAGGCTAAAACTGGAGAGGTAGTAAGTCGAGTCTTCAACTCCTGAAAACTCTTTTCACACTCATCTGACCACTGAAATTTCACTTTCTTCTGAGTTAGCTTAGCCATAGGAGATGCTATAGAGGAGAAACCTTCCACAAACTATCGGTAATATCCATCTAAGCCTAGGAAACTCCTGATTTCAGTAGGAGAGGTAGGTCTGGGCCAATCTTTTACTGTTATTATCTTGTGAGGATCTACTTGTATTCCCTCACCCGAGACCACACGACCCAATAAAGTCACAAACTTCAACCAGAATTCACACTTGCTGAACTTGGCGAATAACTGGCAATCTCTGAGGGTCTGTAATGCTAACCTTAGGTGATTGGCATGCTCTTCCTCATTTCTGGAGTACACCAGAATGTCGTCGATAAATACAATGATGAACATATCTAGGTACTGCTTGAAGACCCCATTCATCAAATCCATAAAAGTTGTTGGGGCGTTTGTTAACCCGAAGGACATCACCATAAACTTGTAGTGACCATACCTAGTTATGAATGTTATTTTTGGTATGTCACTCTCTCTAACCCTTAACTGATGGTACCTAACCTGAGATTGATTTTTGAGAAACAACTGGCTCCTTGAAGTTGGTCAAACAGGTTGTCAATTCTGGGTAGAGGATGCCTATTCTTGACTGTGAATTTGTTCAGTTGGCGGTAATCTATGCACATTCTGAGGGTACCGTCTTTCTTACGCATGAATAGTACTGGAGCACCCCAGGGAGAGATGTTGGGTCTGATAAATCCCTTGTCAAGAAGATCTTTCAGTTGCTCCTTCAACTCCTTAAGCTCAGCTGGAGCCATTTTGTACGGAGGGATGGAGATGGGCTGAGTATCTGGAAGGAGATCTATCTCGAAATCTATTTCCTGTTCAGGGGGAATTCCGGGAAGATCTTCAGGAAAAACATCTGGGAACTTGCTGACCATCGGAACTGACTGGATAGTCGGGGTCTCAAAGTTGGAATCCTTGATCTAAACTAGATGATAAATACATCCCTTAGATATGAGTTTCTGGGCCTCAAGGTAGGAAATAAACCTACCCTTGGGCGCTGTACTACTGCCCGTCCATTCTAACACTGCTTCATTTAGAAGCTGGAACTTGACAACTCTAGTTCTACAATCAACTGAGGCATAGCGGGAGTGTAACCAATCCATTCCAAGGATAAGGTCAAAATCAACTATGTCTAACTCTATGAGGTCAGCTGGGATGACTTTATTTAGGACTAAGACTGGGCAATTTCTATACACACGGCTGGCTCTAATTGACTCGCCAATTGGGCTGGAGACTGAGAATGGTTCTGAGAGGACCTCTAGACTGATATTAAACTAAACTACTATGTAAGGAGTCACGAATGAAAGAGTGGCTCCTGGATCTAGGATGGCATAAACATCTAGATGGAAGAGACATAACATACCCGCGACTACGTCGGTGAGCTCTCCTGATCCTGACGGGAAGACAGAGCATAGAAACGATTTTGGCACTGACCGCCATCTGTACCTGATGGAGTTGATGATGTGATAGATCATTCTCTCCCTCGCCCTGCTAAAGGGCACTCCCTAATCTAGTGTCCAAGCTATTCGCAACCAAAACAACCCTCTTGACCCTGAAGGCACTCTCCCAGGTGGTTCCTAGCACACTTGGGACAAGCTGGATACTTGTTCCCGATATTGTGGGCCTGAGACTGAGTGCCATATGACCCACCCCTCCGATCCTAGCGGGACCGAAAGGTTGGGGAGCTGGTTGAACTGGGTGCTGGGGCTCTCTGTTGCTGCTGCGGTGGGCGGATACTACCTTTAGACCTTTGTTGGCCAAAATATGACTGGCCAGTCCTTGCCCATTTGTTCTTTCACTCCATATCCTTTAGCTTTTCAGCCTCAATCTGCTGGGCATAGACAATCAAGACGGAGAGTGTCCATGTCTTTAGTCAACATCGTTGTCCTGCACTCCTTAAGGACTAGATATGACACCCCACTTCAACATGCGAGCCCTTGGCTTGGCTACCATCTCTGGAGCGTACTTAGACAGCCTAGTAAACTCTAGAGCATACTCTTCCACGGTCCTGTTGCCCTGTTGCAAATTCATAAACTCCGCCATCTTTGCCTCCCTCAGCTCCCGAGGGAAAAATTTGTCCAAGAAAGTTGTGTGGAATTCTTTCCACTCCACTATCTTGCTCTAGTTGGCCACCCCTCTTTCCACTGGTCATGCTAGACCTGAGCTATCCTTTTGAGCTGGTAGGCAGCCAGATCAGCACTTTCCGAGGAGCTGACACCAATAATGCGGGTAATCTTCCTGATCTCATCCACGAACTCCTAGGGATCCTCTCCTACCTTGGATCCTTGAAAAGATGGAGGGTTCATACGAGTGAAGTCCCGCACCCTCACAGCTACCACAAACCCATTGGTGTTCATCGGCACCACCTGCTAGTTCACCTGGTTGGTGACTGTTTCAGCCAGCAGTTGAATGGCCGCCCTAAATTTGGTGGTAGACACTGAATCATCTTGAGGAACTGTCGGGGCTGGTGGTGCAGGTCTATTGGTGTTACTGGCCCTTCTTCCGTTACCGCGTCTAGGAGGCCTGATTCATTGAAATATAGAGCACGAGTTAGAAGGGCGTTTCTAGAATTGAACTTTAACGCAAGATAAAGAGTATGAACAAAAGAGAGTTTTCCTAATAACATCTAGTAGCCTCCTCGTCATAAGTGTGGCGCGCTTCACACCTATGAAAAGGACTCTACTCAATGCGGCTTTCAGATCTTCCAAGTTTGTCACGCCCCGAGACTACACCCTGGATGTAACACGGTACTTGAAGTCACAAGTGACCCCAAGTCAACCCCTGGTCTATCATACACTGTATTTTGAGTAGAACAATATATATATAGTAGAAGCTTTGAAATAACATCATAAGAGCATTTAAGAAAATAAGCTAGATGAAAACATTAAAATTTTAAAACATTTGAAGTCTTAAATTAACTCTCTGTCTGAAAGCCTTCTAACTGATGAGTTGCTGGGACAAGCCCCCAGCTAACTTTAAGTCTAACTAAAAATAATAACTCAACTGAAAGAAAGTAAAGCAAGGCCCTCGAATGATGAGGACTCACACTTCTGCTGCAGCGGAGGAGGATCTAAATCGCAATGGCTAACAATGATGAGTCTGGGAACCTGCAGCTATATTATGAAATGATACGGCATAAAAGTATGCGTCAGTACTTTGAATGTACTGAGTAAGTGTGAGAAAACATAACTGAATATAAAGTCTGAACTGGAATGACATGCAATAACCATCAGGTAAGCTAAACTGAACTACTAATGTAAATTGAAATGGTCAAGATGACCCTGTCTGATGGTCAAAGACATGCCCTAAGTCTGAAATACTGAGTTTGAGAGACCACACTGAACTGATCTGAACTGAACTGAACTGTCAAAATTGAGACTGAACTGAACTGACTAGTGGGAGAGTCTCTAACCAACATATAATCACGTGAGCTATACGTGGAGTCCGATGCATACACTCCACCAATAGGACCCAATATACCTTGCCAGGGTACAAAGGCATGAACTTGGTGATCACAAAAATCTGGAGCCAATCAGGCCAAGTAATACTGTAACCTACACGGGCAATAGAGTTCTGGGAATCTGGGTGCGCTGGAACCCCAACCCGCTCGGTGCTAAGTCCTACTCCCACTGGAAAACCTAAGCTGAACTACTAGGCTGATAGCTTAAAACTAGGGTCCAATAGGCATATAACTGAAAGTACCCTGAGAGATTTATTAGACCAGATTCTGAAATTGAGTTCTAGACTGGTCAGAGCTGCTTATCTGGAAGCGTCGTAACCGTCTAAGAACGACTGTAAACTGAATTGGGGTCTTGGGGCTTGTCAGATCTATATATATATATATATCCAAAAGTCATAACCGCCTAATAGACCAATAAACTAGATTCTGAGTCTAATTCTGATAACTGGGAGGCACCACTGACACCTCGGGAAAAGACTGAAGTCAAACTGATCAGTTGACACTTTCTGAATAATGCTAAAGAGGTTCTACATTCTAACTGAACTAAACTACTAAGTAGCTAATAGAGAACACAACTCATTCCGACAACACGAGAATTTCATAATATGACGAAATTTCAAGAATTTAAAGGGATCTCACACAACAAGGGTAAAATCATTCTCCTCAATGGAATAATTGCTCATATATATATATATATATATATATATATATATATATATATATATATAATAATTTCTAGGATATTTATCCCAAAACATACTTTGCAAAATAGACAGAATTTAATACGCAATAATCTTTACTCGAAAATTTAGGGCTGTAAATCATCTTGGCAAGAAAAACAACAATACTTATGAAATGATGAAGATCATATGAATAACAAACGTGGATAATAACCCAATTGAAATTAACGAAAACCAACATGAAAATATCTTCATATTCGAAAATCTTAGGGCTAAACGGATAGGTAAAATATGGGAGGATATTGGGGGGCACAAGGGAAGGACAATTCCCTTGTTGAATTCCCACATACCTGGCTAAGAATACCCTGAAGGAGAAGAACTGAACTGCTGCAGTGAAGGTTGAACCCTAAGCCTGCTATAGAGTTTCTTGAGAGAATTTTAGATAAATTTCTGAGAGTAAACGTGAGAATGAGGGGAGGAACCGTCCAACCCTCTAATATGTCCTAATTTAGGTTCAAAATGACGTAGTCTAAAGCTTAGGATAATAGAAAATTATCAAATAACCCTTAAAAATCGCTGGAATAAACTGTCAAGTGACCCTAACTAGTGACCTAATGGATCGTGGTGACTAACCATGACTCGTGGTCACTCCCGTCAGGTACACTACCCCGTTTCCTTAGTAGGTCACCACGAGGGACCTAATGAGTCATGGTCACTAACCACGACTCATCGTCACCAGTCGTGGACCACACTGCCTCACTGCTGAAGATTAAATGCTAAGTTGGTAACGAGTCACTTAATGAGTCGTTACTGAAACCACGACTCGTTGCCCCCACCCGTCAAATACAATGTTCCACTAATAAAATTCTCAACCCAGTCTTGACCACGAATGACTCAACGGGTCGTGGTCAGTGACAACGACTCATGAAGTCCCTCGTTGTGTACACTGTCTCTCTTCTTATAATTCTCAAACTCCTCCTAACGGCTCACCTAACGAGTCGTTCGGTCACTTAATGACCCGTTAGGTGAGTCATCCTGTAGCTTTTCTGCAGCTTTTTTAGATTTTTTTATATAAGTCTCGAAATTAGATTTTGAGTTTTCGGGGCATTACAGTAATTTAGGATAGAGACAATATATTTTAAGGGTAATATGATAAAATTATTTTTTTTAAAAAAAAATATATCAAATCAATATTTTCATAATGGATGAAGGAAGTACTTTAGAAACATAAAATCTAACTGGACTGATTTTATTAAACTGAGTGGTCTTAAGAGTATAAGCGTTGAAATTAATTAGCGACCATTTTTTAAACCTAGTTATATACAAAATTATTCAAAATATGTGATTAGAAAAAAAAAAATAAATCAAGTCAACTTAGGATCCATATCAAAGAAAGATACATAGATTTATGATGGTATAAACAAAATAAGGATAGATAGGGAGTGAGACTCACCTATGGGGTTCATGTTTTGGGAGAACACAAATAGAGTGTTGTTGATTACATAAACATAGGGGTAAATATGTCAATACATCTAGAAGTTTCTTCTTGAGCTTTAGTGAAGCTTTTTTTCATCCAATACAACAAACTTGAGTTTGATTAAAATACCAATTATACCTTTGGTCATCCCAAATTTCACTCTTCTGTATAATAGAAATATATGTATAATTTTACCTAGTAACAACTTCTTTAGGCATGTATCTAGGTGCAAGGTCATATATAACACACTTAGTCTTAATTTGTTTTTTAATTTTTAGATACTCTATTATTTCCTTGAATAACAACAATAACTCTTCTAACCATATTAATCTCAGGTTTAAGCAATTCAAGGCCTCTTTTAATAATTAAAGTATAGACATGACATGCACACCTAACATAAAAGATGTCATCAAGTGATGGATGCAGATACAATTTTAATAGTGACACAACAATATTATTTAGAAGCATTATCAAAAGTCATACCCAACACTTCTTTTAAAAAATTATATTGTGCCACAACTTCAATAATTATAGTGCTTATAAATATAGTTGTATGACTTTGATCTTCAGCTCATCTAAAAGCAATAATACATTTATGCATTATATGGTTATCGTCTATCCAATGGCATGTAATTGTCAAATAATCATTTTCATTAACAGCATGACCAATATCAGAAGTAAGACTGACTCTACAAGAAAGGTTGTTGAACATATATTATAAAAATATATATTGTCTATGCAATATAAAGGTATCGGCTCTGCAAGTACTTCTAGGAACACCTTTAAATAAAATATTATGAACTCTTTGAATATTAGTTATAAAATATGACGAATATGCAAAAAAAAAAAATGATCTAAAGCAATCATTTTTGCTAACTCCTCACGATCCTTCATTTTATTATATGCATGGTATCTTTCATTTTCTGATTTTATGATTCTTTGAGCAGGGTTAGCAGCACCCCATTCTAAAGGGTGTTTATCCGTCACGTATCTTCTAAGTATGCATATCCCTCCACTACTACCTCCGGTGGCATGTTTAAAGGTAGAGTACAAAGGTTACATTTAACTTTATAGGTCCACTCAACATTAGTAAAAAACTTCCATACCCTACTTCTCCTTCTACAATTTATCGACTACGGTAAAGGTGACCTACTTCCCTTGCTGATACCCTCTTCCCGGTTAAATTTATCTGACTAACTCTACTAGTAAATGTAGGTGATGTATCATTATTACCTAATTCAATTTCAACATCATCATCATTATCCTCTAGGCCATAATCTTCTTGTATTTATACATAATTCATAATATTATTAGGCGCCATTTCAGAAACATGTGTAAAAAATTAATTTGCATTACTACTAGTATTAGAAGAAAAACCTCTTGAATTTCTACCTTCACCCCTATTAAAATCAATATTACTAGTACGACTACTATCGTAAATAAATTTGCCAACTTTTTAAATCAAATTCATTGTGCAAGTTTAAGATTAAAATAATAAAATTAAAAAAACTGAACTAAATATATGATAATAAAAAAACTTAACTAAATAAGATAAAGAAATGAAACGAGTGCACCAAATTTCCGCAATAAGTTGAATACTTGACTCGGACGGTAGCACAATTGCACTTGCTCTTTGTTACTTTTGAATTACCAAATAAATCAAAATAATAATAAACTAATAATTATGAGAATTAATAAATGTTGCTAACACTTTAAGAATTATGAGAGATATAAGAGAATTGAGAAATATTAGAGAGTAAGAGAGTTGTTTTGTGAAAAAATATAAAAAATAAAGGGATATTTATAGATTTTGAAGAAGGTTGAGTATTTGCGGAGGTGGAGGGGGGGGGGGGAGTTAGGTTTTAGAGAAAAACATTGACCAAAAACGGCCAAATTGAATATTTTTGACCATTTGTGCCCAACTAGCTATTGGCCCAACGGTCTTATTCTGCCAAATTTTTTATAAAAAATAAATTATCGTTGAACCGAGTCAGGATAGTCCGGTCCGATCTGATTAACCAATTTTCTTTGATGTGACTCTACCGGATAAATGGCATCGGTCTATTCGATTTTGATTAATCGGTAAACCAAATTGATCTGTGTGAGTTCTAATTAATGTGCACCAACCCAACCCTATCCCTTCAAATTGGCTGGATTGAAAAAAATTGGCCTAGTCTGATTCCGGGTCAAATCAGCCAACTTGACAAGTTTAGTCGAAAAAAATGAATTTCTGGTAGTGTAATAATTGCAAATCTTGAATGAAGATCAATGAGATATAAAAATATTATACTAAAATATGCATAATACTTTTAGATGGTATGATCAATTGACCTATATTAGATTAATATAATTATTGAGAGAATCTCCTCCCTGAACAAGACTCTTGAACCCTAAAGGAATACATTAATGCGAATGTTATTTTGCTCTTGTAGGGAGGAAGAATTTTCAATTTATAAAACTCTAAAGCCTTTTCCTCCAAAAGAAATATTTAAAGTAAAACAAAATTATGATAGAATTTAGATAAGGTACGAAATTCATGGCAAAACTTAACAACTTCAACTTAGAATTGTTTGGTTCAAAGACAAGTTATGCAAAAATTAGTTATGTAGAAATACGAAATGTAGAAATTAATTATATTATATTGTAAAATCAACCTTAAAGTGTTAGAATAATATATCATAAGATGAAAGTAAGAACAATAAAGAGAGACAAGAGAGACAAGAGATCAGATGATAACTTTTCTAATTTCTTTCAAGTGTATCCAATATTATCCTCAAAACCTCTAATATAAATTTTAATAGAGGCATACGAGAGATATTCATAAACATGATATTAAGAAAAAAAGATTATGGAGGAGGTGGGAGACATAACATTAAGGATTTGAAGTTACGAGGGAGGTGGAACTTAATGGTGAGAAGTAGTGGGAGATGAGAAGAAATACATAGTCTAAGTTGGTTCATATTTTTTAAAAATCAAATCAATAAAAGTCGGGTTTCTCAACCTCGGTCTTTTGGGGGGTTTTCAATTTTCTCGAATTTTTAGAGGTTTCTTAGGATAAAGTCTTCATACAAAATATATAATTTAAACTTGATATATTTTTTTAATCCTAGTAACATACAAATATCTAAGGTATTTCTTAATTAAGAAAATAACACAAAATATGAGACGAGTATTGATACTGTACTAAAATATTCAACAAAAAAAATCATGAAATTGCATAAAATAAATATTTCTAATTAATAATTCATAATGAAAATGATCATACTCTAAAAGTATAAGTCATGTCAAACTAAGTACGGCTAATAAGTATTGATTACATGACTAAACATTTTTAAAAAAAATAAGTAATGTGTTTTCATTGAGTAAATTAACCAATGAAAAATTAAAGAATAAATATTTAATATTGTCACTCCTAGTGTTGAAATCATTTCTTTTGTGAGCATTAATATTGATTTGATTTTGGTTTGAGATTTGTTTGAGTTGATAACATAGATCTATGAGCTATTAAACATATTGAATAATTCAAAATTCTTAGTCCATGTAATACCCAGAAATTCCTGAAACTAGCCTTGAGATTTAAAATTTGAATCTGTAGAAATCCGAAAAAATGATCACAGTACAAGTCACAATACGACTTGTATGTTGGAGGTACGACCCGTACCTGGAGGTACGACCCGTACCTGGAGATTGGAGAAGATTAGTTAAAGTGACTTGAAAAACCACAACTTTATGTTAAGACTCATACTACCCTGATACGGATCGTACAGACCAGTCGTGGGATAACTCAGAGTTGTGGCCAAGAAAATTTAGGCTAACCACGAGTCAGGGTATGACTTGTGGTATAGTGGCATAACCCATAGGATAGGTCGTGAGAGGGGTCAGAGGAATACTCAAGACTGAGATATGGATTATGATACGAGTCATAGGATGATGATACGAGTCATAGTAGGCATTCGTGGAAAACTTTAGAGAAATCGTTTGGAGATGGGTCCTAACCCCGACTGGTGGTACGGATCATTGTAGCCTGGTATGACTTGTGGGTTGAGTCGTACCACCTGACGGGTAGAATTTTTATTAAGTATTTAAGGGGCAATTTTGTAAAATCTTGTAGACTTAACTCCTAAACCACGTCGTATTAAGGATTATTCAGGAGGGATTTTAGAGAATAGTCAACCCTCTCCCTCATTCTTTCAAAAACTAGATAGCAGAAGTATGAAGAACTCAGACAGTTCTCTCAGAGCAAAAGTTGGGGCTTTCAGGTTTCCTTCTCAAATTCTCAAGGTTCTTTTAAGAATTTCTACTCCAGGGATGTGGAATTTTATCAATGGAATTGCTCTTCCCTTGTTCCCCCAAAACCTTCCTAAAACCTTTATTAGTTCTAGCCATTTTGTATCAATGCTAGGGTTGTCTTTCAGTTAGAATATGAACTTCCTTCTTGCTATAATTTTCATGATTCTTGATGATTGTTGTTATCTATACGGCATGTTGATATCTCTTTCCATGAAATATTTGTTTTAACCCTAGTTTTTAAAATGTGAACTTAAGAGTCTTGCATAATTATCCATATACGAATATTGCTTGATTCTGATAGTTCCCTTCTCATCATCATGAATGTATAGTTATGTGATTTGAAAGATGATCTATTGAGTATTTAGTATTAGTTAGTACTTAACCCTTTTCAATATCTTATAGAAATGTCAGCTGATCAGTTTGACTATATTTAGTCTCTTCAGGAGTTTAGAAAAACTCCGTAATCTTAGTTATCAGTTGTTAGGATGTTCTTTAGATGGATATGACCTTTTAGCTAAAGCATCTCTGGCCAGTCTTAGAACCCTTAGTTTCAGTATTCAGGTCCTTCAGACTCTCAGGTTACTTCCGAATAAGTATTCCTGACTTAAGTCTCAGGACATCAAGTTCGAGTTATCAGCCTAGTAGTCACAGTTAGAATTTTCAGTGGGAGTAGGACTTAGCACCGAGCGGGCTGGAGTTCAGCGCATCCAAGTTCCCAGAACTACATTTCCATTATAGGTTATTAGCCCAAATGGGCCTCAGACAGTGATGAAACTAGCCATGCTTTTTATACCCTGACAAGGTATATTGGGTCCTACCGATGTGGCGTATATATTGAACTGAACTCCACATTTAGTTCACGTGGTTACATATCAGTTATAGTCTCTCGCATAGTATAGTACAGTACCGCTCAGTCCAGAGTAGTCATAGTTTTCAGTTCAGCTCTATTATCTAGATTTCAGTGTGTAGTTATGATCCTCAGTCAGTACCTATGTTACAGTTATAGTCAGTGTTTATTAATTTAGTCGTGTATTTCTACTGTTCTTACTTACATCTTGCATACTCAGTACATTCAAAGTACTAATGCATATTTCCATGTTGTATTGTATTATGATACAGGTACAGGTTCTAAGTTGCAGCATCAACAATAGTTCCCTTCCGACAACTTCCGCAACAGTACATTTGGTAAATCCTTATCCTCCAAGGATGAGAGTATTTTTCAGTTCAGTTTTCTTTTGAGTTAGACTTTAGAATTAGCTGGGGGATTGTCCCAACAACTCATCATTTCTTAGAATGGCTTTTAGACATAGTTTTGTTCAGTATTTACCAGACATGTATTCTTTTATTTTGAGAAAGTTATTTAGTTATGTTTTCTCAGCTTACGATTCTATTCAAATTCAGTATACCAGTGTGATGTTAAGCTGTGGGTTAAATTGGGGTCACTTGTGGCATCAAGTACCATCTCACTCCAAGGTGTAGACTCATGTGGTGACAAACTTGGTATAAGAGCCCTAGGTTTAGAGTATCTTAGGATATCTGAAGACCGCATCGAATAGAGTCCTTTTCATGGGTGTGAAGCACGCCACACTTATGATGGGCAGGCTACAAGGCGTTCTTAGGAAATTTTCTTTTTGTTTATGATCTTTATCATGCATTGAGCTAATCTAAAAAATGTCCTCCTAATCTGTACTATACTCTTTTCAGATAATGATTCCTCCAAAACGAGGAAACAAAAGAAGGACCAGGAACACTAACCGACCAACCCCACTAGCTCCAGCAGCTCCTCGGGATGATCAGGTGTCCTCTGCTAAATTTAAGGCAGTGATTCAGATGCTGGCTCAGCCCGTGACCAACCAAGTGAATCAGAAGGTAGTTCTCATCAACACTAATAGGTCTGCAGCTGCGTCCAGAGTTCGGGATTTTACACGAATAAATCCCCCAGCATTTCATGGATTTAAGGTAGAGGAAGACCCCCAAGAGTTTGTGGATGAGATCTATAAAATCACCCAAATTATGGGTGTCACTACCACACAGAGTGCTGAATTGGCTGCAGACCAGTTGAAAAGGGTGGCTCAGATTTGGAACAAGCAGTGGAAGGAAGGGAGGCCGAATAGAGTAGGTCCAGTAGAGTGGGATGAGTTTGTTACGACATTCCTTTATAGATTCTTTCCTCGATAGCTGAGGTAAGCTAAGGCTGCCGAATTCATGAACTTGAGGCAGAACAATATGACGGTGGAAGAGTATGCACTGAAGTTTACTTAACTATTGAGATATGCTCCTGAAATAGTCGTTGAGCCGAGGGCTCGTATGTTCAAGTTCGTTAATGGAGTTTCGGATTTGGTGCTTAAGGAATGCAGAACTGTCCAGTTTCATCATTCACACCCAGCAGATAGAGGTAGAAAAATTGAAGGATATAGAGAGGAAAAACAAGCGGGCTAGAATAGGCCACTTTGTGTATGACCAACAGAGGTCAGGTGGGGATAGTCGGTCACAACAACAGCAGCAGCAGAAACCACCAGTACCCTCATCAGCTAGTGCCTCTTCTTTCCGATCCCATAATGATCTAAAGGGTGAAGCATCAGGATCCTAGTCCTAGAGTCACATCTCCAGTATCCGCACGTTTTCATCCGGCCCTAAATGTTATAAGAATCACCCTAGAGAGTGTTTTTTGGGTACGGAGGGTTGTTTTGGTTATGGCTAATTGGGTCAGAGATTGAGAGATTATCCACCAGCAGGACGGGGGAAGACCAAATCCACTACCTCAGCAGCCCCAATAGGTCATCCAGCCTAGTAGGGTACTACTTCAGGTACGGGTGGTAGCCAACACCAAAACCGTTTCTATGCTTTATCTTCTTGTCAGGATTAGGAGAACTCACCTGATGTGGTTACGGGTATGTTGCTCCTTTTACACATTGGTGTATATTCCTTATTAGATCTAGGAGCCACACTTTCCTTCGTGACACCATATATTTTCCGTTTAGTTTGATATTAGTCCAGAAGTCTTTTTAGAACCATTTTTAGTTTCTACTCCGATTTGTGAGTCAGTTAGAGCCAGTCGGGTATATAGAAGTTGCCCAGTCTCAGTGTTGGGTAAAGTTATCCCAATTGATCTAGTAGAGCTAGACATGGTCGACTATGACCTCATTGTTAGGATGAATTGGTTACATTTCTATTATGCCTCATTCGACTACAGAACTAGGGCTATCAGATTTCAATTTCCTAACGAGCCAGTCTTAAAATGGAGGGGTAGTGTTTTAGCGCCAATGGGTTGATTTATTTTCTACCTTAAGGCCCAAAAAATAATTTCAAAGAGTTGCATCTATCACTTGGTTGGTGTTGGGGATTCCAGTTCTGAGACCTCGACTATTCAGTCAGTTTTAGTTGTTAGCGAATTTCCTGATGTCTTTCCCAAAGCCACTCCTGAGCGGGAGATAGAATTTGGAATAGACCTTCTTCTAGAAACCCAGTCCATCTCTATTCCTCCTTATAGAATGGCTCTAGTTGATCTTAAAATGTTGAAGGAACAACTAAAAAACTTCTAGATAAGGGCTTTATCAGACCCAGCATCTCCCCATGGGGGTGCTCCAATCCTATTCGTGCGAAAGAAAGATGGTACACTCAGAGTGTGCATCGACTACCATCAGCTGAACAAAGTTATTGTTAATAATAGGTATCCTCTTCCTAGGATTGATGACTTATATGATTAGCTTCAAGGATCTAGTTGTTTCTCCAAGATAGACCTCAGATCGGGATACCACCTGTGCAGAGTCTCGGAATGTGACATTCCGAAAACAATTTTCAAAACTTAGTATGGTCACTACAAATTTGTGGTTATGCCTTTTGGACTAACTAATGCTTCTACAACATTTATGGATCTGGTGAATAGGGTATTCCAGCTGTACCTGGACATGTTCGTCATTATATTCACAGATGACATCTTGGTATACTCCAGAGATGAGAAGGATTATGCTAACCACCTGAGGATAGTGTTGCAGACTCTCAAAGATCATCAGTTGTTTGATAAATTTAATAAATGTGAATTCTGGTTGAATTCAGTGGCTTTCCTTGGTCATGTGGTCTCAAGTGAGGGTATTCAGGTAGACCTTCAAAAGATAGCAGTGATAAAATACTGGCCAAGACCCATTTCCCCATCAGATATCAGGAGTTTCTTGGGTTTAGCTGGTTATTACCGATGGTTTATAGAAGGATTTTCTTCCATTGCATCCCCTTTGACCAAACTAACTCAGAAAAAGGTGATGTTTTAGTGGTCAGACGCTTGTGAGAAGAGTTTCCAAGAGTTGAAGACCTGACTCAGTACAAATCCAGTTTTGACTGCCAGAAGGAACATATGGGTTCATAGTTTCTGAGTTGGCCTTGGTTACATCCTAATGCAGTGGGGTAAGGTAATAGCTTGCACCTCCAGACAACTCAAGGTTCATGAGAAGAACTATCTGACTCATGATCTTGAACTGGCGGCAGTGGTATTTTCTTTGAAGATATAGAGACATTACCTCTATGGAGTTCACGTAGATATTTCCACGGACCACAAGAGCCTTCAGTATGTGTTTAGTCAGAAGGACTTGAACCTTCGTTAGAGGATGTGGCTGGAATTATTGAAAGATTATGACATTATTGTGCTATACCACCCGGACAAGGCCAATGTGATGTATGATGCCTTAAGCAGGAAGTCTATGGGGAGCGTTGCTCATGTCGAAGAGGGCAGAAAACAACTGGAAAAAGATATCCATAGGTTAGCTCGATTGGGGGTGCAGTTAGTTGATTCAGATGAGGGCAGAGTTGTAATCTAGAGTGGGTCAGAATCCTCACTTGTGGAAAAAGTTAAGTCAAAACAGGATGAAGACCATATACTACTCAAGCTGAAAGAAGTAGTTTGAAGAAAAGAGGTGGAGGTTTTCTCTAAAGGGGAAGATGGTGTGCTTTGTTATTAGGGTAAATTATGTGTTCCAGATGTAGGTGACTTGAAACAACAAATATTAGTAGAAGCACATAGCTCTAGGTATTATTCATCCAGGTGCCTCTAAGATGTACCATGACCTACGGGAAATCTATTGGTGGAATGGCATGAAGAAGGACATTGCAGAATTTGTAGTTAAGTATCTGAACTACCAACAAGTTAAGGTTGAACATCAGAGACCTGGGGGTACGACTCAAGATATCAGTATTCCTTCGTGGAAGTGGGAAGAAGTGAATATGGACTTCATCACAGGTTTACCTCATACTCGTCGACAGCATGATTCAATATGGGTGGTTATAGATCAGATAACTAAGTCAGCATATTTTCTACCGGTGAAGACTACCTACTCAACTGAGGATTATGCTAGACTGTACATTTGGGAGTTATTCAGACTACAAAGAGTTCCCTTGTCCATCATTTTAGATAGAAGTACTCAATTCACCTTGCATTTCTGAAAACCATTTCAAAAAGGATTTTACCCACAGACGGATGAACAAGCTAAACGGACTATTCAGACTTTGGAAGATATGTTGAGGGCTTTTGTGATTGACTTTAAGGGAAGTTGGGATGATCACCTACCTCTCATTGAGTTTTCATATAACAAGAGCTACCACTCCAACATCCAAATGGCGCCGATTGAGGAATTGTATGGTAGGAGGTGCAGATCTCCTATAGGCTGGTTCGAAGTTGGTGAAGCTACCATAATATGACCAGACTCAGTTCATGAGGCTATGAAAAAGGTTCATCTTATCAGAGAAAGGTTAAAAACAACTCAGAGTCGATATAAATCATATGCAGGTGTGAGGAGAAGATAGCTAGAGTTCATTGTGGATGATTGGGTTTATCTGAAGATTTCACCTATGAAAGGGGTGATGAGGTTTGGGAAGAAAGGAAAAGCTCAGTCCGAGATATGTTGGACCTTACAGAATCTTGATACACATTGGTAAGGTGGCTTATGAGTTACAATTACCTAAAAAGTTGGCATCAGTGCACCCAATCTTTCATGTGTCATTGCTAAAGAAGTGCATTAGTGATCCGACCTCAATAGTGCCTCTAGAGAGTGTTGGTGTAAAGGACAGCCTCTCTTATGAAGAAGTTCTAGTTCAAATCCTAGACCATCAGGTTCATAAGCTGAGAAATAAGGAGATCGCTTCAATAAAGGTTCTTTGGAGGAACCATCTAGTTGAGGGAGCCACATGGGAAGCAGAAGCAAACATGATGGCTAAATTACCCTCATTTGTTCCCTTTCAGTTCAGCTTCAGCATCAGGTACTAAATTCCTCCTCAGTACTCTATTTAGTTCTTTACTCAACAACTCTATTCATGTTTTTAATATACACCCTATTTGCATTGAATCAGTTAGCATGTTTATGTCAGTTCGGGGTCAGTCACTCCTTGAAAAATTAGTTAATAGTTTTCAATTTGGGATTCCAGCTCATTTCCTAGTTTTTCAGTTTGTCTAGCCTACATTCGAGGACAAATTTTCCCAAGGAGGAGAATTTGTAACACCCCAGAACTTTCTAAGACTAGCCTGGAGATTTAAAATTTGATTCTACAGAAATCTGGGAAAATGTACGACCCGTACCAAGACGCGTAATAGGAGATTGGAGAAGATCAGTTAAAGTGACTTGAGAAACCATGACTTCATGTTAGGACTCATAGTACCCTGGTACCTATCGTACTGACCATTCATAGGACAACTCAGAATTGTGGCCAAGAAAATTCAGGCTAACCACAAGTTAGGGTACGGCTCATGGTACAATGGTACGACCCTTATGATAGGACGTGAGAGGGGTAAGAGGAATACTCAAGACTGAGATATGGATCATGATATGAGTTGTAGGATGATGGTACGAGTCATAGTAGGCGTCCGTGAAAAACTTCAAAGAAATAGTTTGGAGCAGGGTACCTAACCACGAGTGGTGGTATGGATCGTTGTAGCCTGGTACGACTCATGGGTTGAGTCATACCACCTGACGGGCAGAATTTTTATTAAGTATTTCAAGGGAAATTTAACAAAACCCTATTGAGTAAATCCTAAACTACGTCGTATTAGGATTATTCAGAAGGGATTTTAGAGGAACAGTCGACCCTTTCCCTCATTCTTTCCAAAAACCAGATAGCAGAAGTACGAAGAACTCAGATAGTTCTTTCAGACAAAAGCTAGGGCTTTCAGGTTTCCTTCTCAAATTCTCAAGGTTCTTCCAAGAATTTCTACTCCAGGAATGTGGGATTTCAGCAAGAGAATTGCTCTTCCCGTGTGCCCCTTAACCTTCCTAAAACCTTTATCAGTTCTAGCCCTTTTGTATCAATGCTAGGGTTGTCTTTCAGTTAGAATATGAACTTCCTTCTTGCTATAATTTTCATGATTCTTGAAGGTTGTTGTTAGCTATACGGCATGTTGATATCTATTTCCATGAAATGTGTGTGTTAGCCCTAGTTTTTAAAATGTGAATTTAAGAGTCTTGCATAATTGTCCAAATACGAATATTTCTTGATTCTGATAGTTCACTTCTGATCATCATGAATGTATTGTTATGTGATTTGAAAGATGATCTATTTAGTATCCAGTCTTAGTCAGTACTTAGCCCTTTTCAATATCTTACAGAAATGTCAGCTGATTAGTTTGAGTATATTCAGTCTCTTGAGGAGTTCAGAAAAACTCCGTACTCTCAGTTATCAGTTGTCAGGGTATTCTTTTGACAGTTACAACGCTTACAGCTAAAGCAGCTCTAGTCTGTATTAGAATCCTTAGTTTCAGTTATCAGGTCCTTCAAACTCTCAGGTTACTTCCAGATAAATATTCTTGACTAAATCTTGATACATCAGGTTCGAGTTATCAGCCTAGTAGTCACAGTTAGAATTTTCAGTAGGAGTAGGACTAAGCACCGAGCGGGATGGGGTTTAGCACACCTAGGTTTCCAGAACTACATTTCACCGTAGTTTATTAGCCTGAACAAGCCTCAGACATTGATGACACTAGCCAGGCCTTTATACCCTAGATATATTGGGTCCTATCGGTGAGGTGTATACATCAATCTCCACATTTATTTCACATTGTTACATGTCGGTTATAGTCTCTCTAAGAGTATAGTACAGTATCGATCAGTCCAGAATAGTCATAGTTTTCAGTTCAGCTTAGTTATCTAGATTTCAGTATGTTGTTATGATCCTCAGTCAGTACCTGTGTTACAGTTATAGTCGGTGTTTATCAATTCGATTGTGTATTTTTACTATTCATACTTTGGAACTTGGCCTATTTTAATCATCCGGGGAAGAATACCTCCGCGATGGCAGCGTGACACGGCTCCATCGCGGAGCCCCTTAATTTGCTACATTTCCTTGTCCTTTTCCACTGCTCGCTTCCGAGTCCATTCCTAATTTCTCGCAACATGCATCTTAGCTTCCTAAAATTTCATTTTTCCTGCAAAACAACACTAATCATGTTAGTTAGTATAAATTCACCTTTTAACTACAAATCACATGAAAATGTACAAATATCAATGGATAAACAAGACGAAATGAAATATTTGAGTATCACTTGGGCATATAATTCTGCCCAAGATCACAGCAGGGGCACGATGAGCCAATGCCTGTGCCAGAGCAGGCTACGCAATTTGGCGCCCAGCGTGTCAGCCTCCCGATCTCGGCCTCCCGTCTGTTTAACGATGCGATCGTGTGTTCACCCCCAAAGCCTTTTCTCGGGTGTACAGTATGCTATAATTCTCAATATGTTTACACACACAACGTTCGTACTATGAAGATTTATGGGGTGTAACATCATCCCCCCTTAGGAACATTCATCCTTGACTGTAGTCTTTAGGCTCCAAAGACTTAACCTTCTTAACTATTACAAGAGAAATTCGATAGAGTCTCCTCTGTAATATGGACTATTTGAAAGCCTGAAAAATGCAAAAAATTCCAATATAGGCATCTCACGGGACGCTATAACCAACTATCCCACAACATCAACATGAATAACTTAACAGTATTGTAATATAAGCAAGAAGATAATATCTGAACAACAATCTCACCTCAACCGTATATTCTGGATCAGGTCTGGAATAAGTGAGGATATCTAGCCTTCATGTCATCCTTATCTTCCCAGGTCATTTTCTCTACATTTATGTTCCTCCATAAAACTTTAACGGAGACTACATCTTTAGTCCTTAACCTATGAACCCGCCGATCTAGTATAGCAATTGAAACCTCTTCATAAGATAACTCCTCTGTAACTTGAACATCCTCAACTGGAACAACCGGAACAAGTCCCCTATGCATTTTTCGAGCATTGGCATGTAGAAGACTGGGTGAATAGATTCTAGCTCTAAAGGCAGTTCTAGATCATATGCCACTCGACCTATTATTCGGAGGATTTGATATGGGCTAATAAATCTAGGGCTAAGCTTGCCCTTCTTTCCAAACCTCATCATGCCTTTCATAGGCGAAACCTTGAGAAACACCCAATCATCTATATTAAATTCCAAGTCTCTCCATCGAACATCGAAATAGGACTTCTGATGACTATGGGCCGTTAGTAAGCATTCTCTAATAAGTTTCACTTTTTCTTCTGACTAATGGATCATATCAGGTCCGATCAACTCGGCCTCGCCTACTTCAAACCAGCCTATGGGGGACCTACATTTCCGGCTGTATAAAGCCTCATACGGCACCATCTAAATAGCAGAATGATAACTGTTATTGTATGAAAATTCAATAAGGTGTAAATGCTCATCCCAGCTCCCTCTAAAATCTAGCACGCACGCTTGTAACATATCCTCGAGCATTTTAATGGTGTGCTTTGCCTGGCCGTCTGTCTGAGGATGAAAAGTTGTACTCAAATTAACCTGTGTCCCCAAACCTTTCTGAAATAATTTCCAAAATCTATCTATAAATTGTGCCCCTCTGTCAGAAGCGATAGATGTTGGGATACTGTGCAGTCGGACTATCTCTTTAATATATAATTCGGCGTAATCTTTGACTGAAAATATAGTCCGTACTGGTAGGAAGTGAGCTAATTTCGCCAACCTATCGACAATAGCCCAAATAGAGTCAAATTTGCATCTGGTACAGGGTAACCCTATCACGAGGTCCATATTAACTGCCTCCCATTTCCACATAGGTACAACCATCTCCTGAGTTAGTCTACCAGGTTTTTGATGTTCAGCTTTTACCTGCTGACAATTAGGACGTTGTGCTACGAATTCAGCTACACTTTCTTCATTCCAGGCCACCAATATATCTCTTTTATATCATGGTACATCTTCGTCGAACCTGCATGAAGAGAGTAATGAGAGTGATGTACCTCTGCCATGATCTGCTGGTGGAGTCCTACTACATTTGGAACGTAGAGGTGACCCTGAATCTCAAGACTCCATCCTCTGTTAACTCGAAGGTTGTTAATTCCCCTTGCTGAACCTTATTTCTGAGTTGTACTAAATTAGAGTCCTTGTACTGCTGCTCTTTTACCACTACAACCAAGGATGATACGGTTGTATTCTAAATTATAGCCCCATTATCCTCTGAATCCACTACCCGAACTGTTAAGCTGGCTAGTTGGTGCAATTGTCAAGTCATTTCCCGTTGTTCTGGCCTTAGATGTGCTAAGTTGCCTATGGATATGCAGCTAAGGGCGTCATTACCATATTAGCCTTCCCTGGGTGATACAAGATGTTCACATCGCAGTCTTTCAACAAATTCTAGCCAACGGCGCTGTCGCAAAGTCAGCTCTTTCTGCATGAAAATGTACTGGAGGCTTTTATGATCGGTAAAAATATCCACGTGCACGCCATATAAATAATGACTCCATATTTTTAAGGCATGAATCACTATATCTAACTCCAAATCATGGGTGGGGTAATTCTTTTCATGCTTTCTTAGCTGCCTTGAAGCATAGGCAATTACATTGTTGTGCTGCATCAGAACACATCCTAACCCAAGCCCGAAGCGTCACAGTATACAACATAACCCTCTGAACCCTCTGTTAAGGCTAATACTGGTGCAGATGTCAATCTATTTTTCAACTCTTGGAAACTCTGCTCACAAGCCTCAATCAGGTGGAATTTGGCTGATTTCTGAGTCAACCTGGTCAACGGCGCTGATAGGGTAGAAAATCCTCCATGAATCTTCTATAGTACCCGGCTAACCCTAGAAAACTGCGAACTTCAGTTGAAGTTGTAGCTCTAGGACATGTCTTAACTGCCTCGATTTTTTGTGAGTCAACCTGAATACCCTCCTCTGACACAATATGGGCAAAAAAAGCTACGGAATTCAACCAAAACTCGCATTTAGAGAACTTTGCATATAATTGGCGGTCTCTGAGGATCTGGAATACTATTCACAAATGATCTCTGTGTTCCGCTTTTGAATGGGAGTACACCAAAACATTGTCAATGAACACTATCACAAATAGATCTAGGTATGGCCTGAAGATACTGTTCATTAGGTCCATGAACACGTTTGTGCATTTGTCAACCCGAAGGAAATAACTAGGAACTCGAAATGACCAAACCTGGTCCTGAAAACTGTCTTCGAGATATCTTTCTCCCAAACTTGAACCTGGTGGTACCTAGATCGCAAATTAATTTTGGAGAAATATTTGCCCCTTGCAGCTGGTCAAATAAATCATCTATCCTTGGAAGAGGGTATTTATTCTTAATGGTAAATTTATTCAACTGCCAATAATCTATACACATGTATAGGGAGCCATCTTTCTTCCTCACAAACAAAACTAGCGCACCCCACGGTGAAGTACTAAGCCTGATAAAACCCTTTACTAATAAGTCTTTCGACTATTCTTTCAACTCTTTCAACTCAAGGGGAGTCATGCTATACGGAGGGATGGATATAGGTTGAGTGTCTGGTAGCAAGTCGAAGGAGAAATCGATTTCATGTTTTGGGGGAATACCAGGAAACTCATCTGGAACACATCTGGAAATTCACTAACCACTGGGATGGATTGAAGAGTCAAGGATTCTGCTTGCATATCCCGAACTCTAACAATGTGGTAAATACAGCCTTTTTCTAACAATTTTCTTTCCCAAAGATAGGATATAAACCTACCTTTCGGTGTAGCTGCATTGTCTTTCCACTCTCACACTACCTCCCTTGGAAAGAAAAATCGGACAGTTCTGCTCCAACACTCTAAAGTGGCGTAACAGGGTGTCATCCAATCCATACCCATAATTACATCAAAATCAATCATTACCAGCTCCACTAAATCTTCTAAAGTCTAGAAACCAAACAATCTCTACTGTATAACCCTGGTAAATTCTTTTTGCAATAATAGAGTCACCGACGGGTGTAGACACTGAGGAAGGTCGCTGAAGTAACTCTGGTGCTATACTGAACTTCCGGGCCATTAGTGGAGTAACATAAGACAGAGTGGAACCTGGATCTATTAGAGCATGAACTAAGTGAGAACAAACATCCAGCATAACTGTCACAACATCGGGTGACGTCTCTGACTCCTATCGTCCAGGTAGTGTATATGTGTGATCCTGACCACTACCTGAACTAGACGCCCCTGGTCTACCTTGGCCTCCTGGCTGGAGCTAAGGGTCTGCGCCCTGCAGAAGGTGTTGGGGCATGTGAACCTGCTGAGGATCTATTCTGCTGGTCACCACCGTCCTGGTGTCTAGTCAGACAATCCCTCATTATATGTCCCTCCTATACACAGGAATAATAGGAGGTGGAACCATACCTACACCTCCCAGATGTGGCCTATGACAGGTACTGCAACATGGTACCACTTAGTCCCATCTGATCTATCCCCCTCTACTGCTGTGAGCCTGACACTTGTAACTTTCATCGGGACCTGACTGTTCATGATGATCTGATCTACTGCTCTGCTACTGCTAAAACGGGGGACTAGGTGGCCTACTTAATAAATAAGGCCTGGGCCTACCATGAAAGTATGCCTAAAAGTCTGGAGGTCTAGCCCTCCGACGCTGCTCCTGACCTGCTTTATCAACCGCGTATTGATGTTGCCTGATCTCCTCCATATTCTGAGCAAAGGCATGGATCCATGAGATATCCATATCCTCCCGCAACATGGCTGCGATACACGATTCCACATATTCTGGTGCAAGTCCCATAATAAACAGGTGTACCCTCGCTGGCATGGTATCAACAAATGTAGGCGCATATCTAGCCAAAGAACCAAATCTTAATGCATATTCTCTGACACTCATTCTGCCCTGTTCCAAATGTAAAAACTACTCTATTCTGGCCTGCCAGACCTCTCGGGGCAAGTAGTGGTCTATGAAAGCTTCAAAGAAGCCAGTCCATGTAGGTGGGGATGCATCTCTGCCTTGGGATCTTTCCCAACTCTCGTACCACAAAACTGCCACCTCTCGCAATCAAAACACTACTAACTCAATTGATTTTGTGTATGAGTCATGCATGACCCTGAATATCCGTTGTAGCTGGTCTATCAAGTTCTGGGAGTCCTCCCTTCAATCAGTTCCTATAAACTGCGGAGGACTCAAAGCAAGGAATTCGTGAACCCTCGAACTCCCGGGCCCTTCAGTGGGCTCGACAACGACTGGTATTACTGGTTGTGGCTGACACTTGGGGTCAAATAAAGACAAAAAAGGATATGTCAGTGACCTAGCACGACAAAGCACTCTCTGAGGGCATGGAATGTCTAATTTTTTGGTCAGAATATCCATAGTAATGTCTCTGTTAGATTCTCCAGTCGAAATAAGGAAAGGTCAATTCAATTCTCGATGGAAACGGAATTTTGCAAATTCTCCCCCGAACTGGAAGATCATTTCGAGATCTTCGAACATATTCGAGGGTTCAATAGGCAGCCATCATCTGAACTAACATATAAACTGCACTCCTAATCTCCTGATCTTATGGCACAGGAATGGATGGAGGTGGCACTGGAATATCTGCTGCTCTGGAGGGCTACTGATGGGGCGAAGAATGTTGGGGAGATCGAGGTGATGTCTCCCTATCGCCCTCAAATCGGGCCGACTCTGACTGGGGCTCTAGACTAGTGCCCTTTTCTGCTGCTGCATCTAGCTCCCGACCAGTCTTGGTCTGTCGTGTGCCATACATTTTTCTGTAAATAGAAAGAATAACGTAAGCTTAGGGAGTTACCCTATACAACACAACTCTATAGCACGACTAAAGGATAAAGGAGGGTAACCACACTATTATGCCTTGTAGCCTCCTTCCTATAGAATGTGGTGCACAACACAACCATATACAAGACTCTACTTGACACGGCTTGCAGACTCCTTGGGATACGACCTGATCTGATACCAAGTTTTGTCACGCCCCACCTTGGGAGGCATGACCTAGTGCCAACTTGGAATCTGGACTGACCTAGCTAGGCATAGGCACCTCTGGTGCTTGCCAGCAACTCAAAATCAAGAAAACAACGAGTTATATCTCGGTTGTAAACATAGCCCCAGGCCAACAAGGCCATACAACACCTGTAAAAGAAAACAGCTAATCCAACAACAAAATGACAAAAGGGATCCTATGCGGGCAAACAAGACAATCATGTTGTCTGGTTATAACTGAAGGAAAACAGGCAGCCACACAAGCTATAACTGACAATGCTGCCAATTAATAGCTAAACTAGGCCTCACACGGCCACCATGCAAAACATAATATACATAGGCCCCATACGGCCAACAACAACTGTAGCCTGCAAGCCTCTAAGAGTGGAATAATGATCGGGACAGGGCCCTAGCCTACCCAAAACTATACAAAAAAGAAAAAACCTTCTCTAACTATCAACTCCAGAGTAAAGTAGCTGACTGAATTGTGGCCTCTAACTGGCATCTAGGGAGGTCCTGGATCACGTCTAACAACACCTGCAGGAAAATAATGCAACTCCCCAAAGATGGGCGTCAGTACAATATGTATCGAATATGTAAGGCAGAAATGAAAGCTAAGTAAAGATAATACAAGGACTGAAAGTAATCAACAAGGAGAATAAGAATTTAACCTGAATAGCTTCACAATACGAAATATAACTAGCAGTATAAGCACAAACAAGAACCTAATCGGGCCCCATAAGCTCCGGCAAGTACAAATAATACAAACTCCTCAAATTTGGACTATTAAAGGTTCATAAGCATACTATAACTCGGGAGTACTCATTCTCTGAAACTGTATCCGAGCCTGATAGGCTCCCATTTCTGGGTTGAGCCATCTAGGCTCCTATAGCTTTGTCTTTATCTAAGCCATCTGGGCTCTTGTAACTGTATCTGAGCCGTCTGGGCTCCTTTAACTGTATTTGAGCCATCTAGGCTTCTGTAACCGGACCCCAAGCCTTCGCTCGTCTGAGGGTCGTGATGCCACTGTGTCATAGAGGAGTCTGGAGGTGACTAGACCTCAATACATCCCTCACGACCTTAATTTGGTCCCTTCGGACATCATATTGCTCCTGCGAGCAGATGGGTACCTCAATATGGCACTCACGGCCTCAGTCTGGTCCCTTTGCACACCATATTGCTCCTGTCAGCATAGCCCGATAGGAACAAAACATTCAACAACCCAAACATCATATGCAGAGACCAAGCTACTAGGGTTAATTCTGACGAGGATTACTATGTTATCGATGTCATCTCAATTCTATTTGTAGCAGCTGACCTCAATAGGGTTACTCTGAAGTACTATAGGTATACAGGTTGTATTCAATTTACGATTAATGTAACTTGCCGAAGGATAGCCTTAACATACCTTATTTGATGATTTCTAGGCGCTGCAAACTCCAACCCGAAGTTAGTAATTTCATCAATTTGCAGAGCTCACGCTGAGAAAACGAGACTATTTCAATATTAGTAATCAGAAAACAACAATATCTTCTGATAGATTTAACTATAACTTCAACTTCGATTAATTCAGCCGAAAACTCGCCAATTCTTGAGAATTTAGAAGGTAGAATTACTTACCTATCGCTTGTAGCCTCTTAAGACTCAATTTAAAGTAAATTCGACAAACTTTACTCAGCAGGATTCTGGCTCACCGAGCGAATTTTCACGAAATAACTCCACAACGATGCTTCTCGTAGGCCTAAAACTCGTTATTCTAAGTTAATTTGCGTTTGAATGGAGTTTGATAGAGTAATTTGAAGGAAATTGGATAAAAATGGCGTGGGTTCTCTGTTTTTGCCGAGGGAACTTTTATCTAATGACTTAATTTAATTAAGAGGGGTTTATATATAGTTGAGCGGTGGCCGGGGGGTGTGCGGCGCGCCCCCCATCGTGCTGTATTAGGGGCGCGATGTGCCACTGCCTATGCCAGGGCAGGCTGTGCGCCGACCTCCCGGTCTCGGCCTCCTGTCCGTTTAATGACGCGATCGTGTGTTCACCCCCCGGGCCTTCTCCCGGACATACGGTATGCTATAATTCTCAATATATTTACGCACATGATGGTCATACTACGAAGATTTATGGAGTGTAAAACTTTATATACTCTACTATATTAAACAAGTTTTATGCATAAATTAGCCCTCTTATATGACTAACTAAACGACCCCTTAGTTATTGAAAGAAAAAGTAGATATGGGTACACTATGCTATGCCGAAATTAAATAAAGGTTTTTGATTGTTTATTAACAATGCATTCTATTTCACTTTAATACAACTTTATTAGAGGCAATTTGTCAACGTGGGAGAATCAAGAAACACTCACAATTCAGCCCCTACATTTCTGGAGTCTCCCTTCTCCAACCCAAAGCTATCATTTATGGTAACTCCTCACAGTTCTTCATTTTATCATATGTATGATGTCTTTCATTTTCTGAATTTATGATTATTTGATTAAGGTTAGCAATACCCCATTTTAAAGGATATTTATCCATCAAGTGTCTTCTAAGTGTTCATATTTCTCTATTATTACCTTCCGCGGCATGTTTAAAAGTAAGAGTACAAAGATTACATTTAACCTTATATGTCCCTTCAACATTAGTAAAACTCTTCCATACTCTACTTCTCTTTCTACGACTTGTTGTCTCCGGTAATAGTGGCCTACCACCCCTGCTGCTACCCTCTTCCCGACTAGATTTAGTTTGACTAACTCCACTGATAGATGTAGGTGATGTATCATTACTACCTAATTTAATTTCAACATCATCATCATTATCCTCTATGCTATATTTTTTTGCATTTCTACATAATCCATAATATTATTAGGCGACGTTTTAGAAACATGAGTAAAAGATTAATTTGCATTACTACTAGTATTAGAAGAACCTTTTGAATTTCTACCTCTACCTTATTAAAATCAATATTACTAGTACTACTATTACCCTGAATAAATTTTCCATCTTTTTAAATCAAATTCATTACTCAAGTTAAAAATTAAAATAACAAAATTAAAAAAATAATATTAAATGTCTGATAATAAAAAGTTAACTGAATAAGATAAAGAAATGAAATAAGTGAACGAAAGTTTCACACTAAGTTGAATACTTGACTCAAATAGTAGCACAATTGCAACTACTCGCTGCTACTTCTGAATTATCAAATAAATCAAAATAATAATAAACTAATAATTGAGAGAATTAATAAATCTTGCTAGCACTTTAAGAATTATAAGAGATATAACAGAATTTTGAAAAATATTAGAAAGTAGGAGAGTAGTTTTGTGGAAAAATATTTAACAAATTGGGGCTATTTATAGATTTTAAAGAAGGTTAGGTATTTAGAGGAAGAGAGGGGATTAATTTTTAGAGGAAATTTAAAAAAAAAATGGCCAAAAACGGTCAAATTGAATTTTTTGACTGTTTGGACCCAACTAACTCTTGGCCCAACGGTCATATTCTGGTAAATTGTTTTCATAAATATCAAATCAAACCAATTGTATTAAAATTTTAAAATTTATGAACCAAATCAAATCAATATAAATCGAATTTTTCAACCTCGATTTCTTTTAATTTTTTTTTTACAATAAAGTCTTCATACAAAACATATAATTTATACTTGAAATATTTTTTAGTCCTAGTAACATACAACTATCTTGGGTGTTTCTTAATTAACAAAATAACATAAAATATGAGACGAGTGTTGACATTGTACTAAAATATTCAACAACAAAAAGATAATGAAATCACATAAAATAAATATTGCTAATTAATAAGTCCTAATGAAAATGATCATACTCTAAAAGTACTAAGTCATGTCAAACTAAGTACGACTAATAAATATTTATTACATAACTTATAAATATTTTTAAAAAATTAATTAAGTTATATGTTTTCATTATGTAAATTAATCAATGCAAAATAAAAGAATGAATATCTAATATTATTATCGCTCCTAGTGTTGAAAACATTTCTTTTGTTAGCATTATTGGTTTTGATTTGAGATTTGTTTGAGTTAATAATATACATCTATAAGCTATTAAACTTAATAACTTATAGAATCATTCAAAATTCTTAGTCCAAACTTAGCTTGTAATAATATATTAAAAGATCAAAATTATGAAAATATTCAAGAAGTATCTATAATCATAAAATATTTATAAAAATTATATACATTTAATATTGGGTTAGTTTGGTTCGGTTTGTTTTTTTAGTTAAAACTAAACGAAACTAGTTTTAATTAAATTTTTTTTTCAACACCATACTAAATTAAACAAAACCATTAATCAGATTTTTTTCTCGAATTAATTCGAATTATTGAATTTGATATGATTTATCTGTTTCTTTTTATACCTCTACTATATTAAACAAGTTTTATGCATAAATTAACCCTCTTAAATGACCAACCAAGCGGCCACTTAGTTATTGAAAGAAAAAGTAGATATGGGTACACTGGTATGCTAAAACTAAATAAAGGTCTTTGACGGCTTGATAACAATGCATTATATTTCACTTTAAGACAACTTTATTAGAGGCAACTTGTCAATGAGAGAGAATCTAAGAGAACCCTCACAATTCAGCCCCTACATTTCTCGAGTCTCCCTCCTCCAACCGAAAAAAGCACATTGATACACTTACTCATTAAAATGTTTCAATTTTTTAATCAATACGTTATTTCAAGCAATTAATAAGAATAATTATGTTTTTACAATTTTCAGAAATAGAATAAACGTAGGTGTGAGTAACGTTTTAGAAAATATTTTGTGAGTAACGGTAAAAGTTAAGTTGGATGAAGTAAACAAAACTATAAAAAGTAATTATGACTAGCATTTATAAGTATTTCATTAACAAGGGATCATTTGGTACGAAGGATGAGAAATAATAATCTCAGGATAAAACTGCAGGATTATTTTATCTAATGTTTGATTAGAAATATTAATTAGTCTTAAAATTATTTATTCCACCATTTATATCATAATAATATATATAATGAGATAACTAAATCCAATCTATCTGGGTCCATCCATGAGCAAGTTGGCTTCCATGACTGACATATATAGGTAGGTTGTATTGTATGTAGTAGACAAGTCTTTCAAATTGATACTAAGCTATTAGACTTTTGGCGTCCAAGCTAACTCAAATTTAGTGCTACAATATTAAGGTGAGTCGATCTCGAACATCGGAACTAAATCTAATTTGGCTTATTATACTACAGAGTCGATTTGAATATAAATCGAGTTTGAGTTAAGTCTACTTGAATTTTATTATAAAGTATCTAAATTTGAATTAAGCAGACTCGAAATGAGCAAACCCTTTAAAGTTTATTTTTTCTAGTGATGCTATGCCTTTTCAAAAAAAATAAATTAAATTCATAATAACATTATTAATTAAGAAAAAAGTACACTAATTAATATTTAATTGTAAATGACCGCAAATATATTTGAATTACTTAACTTATTAATTTATATTAGACTTGATTATTTGTTTGCATTTAATAGAGGTCTGAATCTGAATGGTTCAGAGTTTAGACCACTAAATGTATTTGTTTTCATTAAGATTTAAACACTTATTTGGTCTGAATAGGTCTTCTAAGAATTAGAACAAAGTCTTAATATCATTGGATAATTTTCACCATCATTATGTCCACAACCACCAGCCACCTTTATCATCACAGCCACCATCACTATTATCATTGCTAACCATCAACCACCACCATCATTAACCACCTCTGCCACCATTGTCAATTATGATTACTGTCGTCAACCACCCCTTACATCGCAACAACCACTGGCAATCATCATTACTGCCAATCACTATTTTCAGTCGTTACTATAGATACCACCTCCATCATTATAATTGTATGCATTGCCACCACCACTATCACCACCACCATCATCGTTGCTGTCGCCACCACCTCTACTGCCACTATTACTCACTACTACCATTGCGACCAATCTCTATTACCAACCATCTTCACCATCACAACTAGTACCACCACCAATTACTACAACACATCGTCAATCATCACACATTTTTCAGCTACCACTAACTACTAAGATTAACCGATTTCAGCATCACAAATATCATTACTAACTATCATCATCACTTCAATCACTATTAAAACTAACCACCCCATCATCATAATTATCACGACCAATTATTACCACCACTGTTACTAGCCACTAACACCAATCATTACAACTAATATCACTACAAATCATCTCCGCCATCACAACAAACATAAATAATTTATTTTTTATTAGATAATAAATTTATTTTATTACATTAATTTTTTTGACATTTAATTACTTTTTATTTGATTAGTATATCTAATATATTTATAAATTAATAAAGTATGCACATTCAGATATTTATAAACAAACAGTCTTAATTATCACTTAGTGTTCAGATCTAGAGACAATATCTTAATGGTTCAAATGTGTATTTAGATTCATACGTTTTAATCTTAATAAAAATAAATGAGGTCTTAACTTACAATGTAGTTGATAAAGTATAGTAGCAATAAACTCATAAAAAATATTGTATTAAATTGAATTTCATTATAACACACCCTAATTTAAGAGGAGATCGTGGCTGCCACTCGATGGCGTACGAAGCACATGACTACGTAAACGAAATACTACCAAATGCATGTACATATAATTGATTCATCATTCAAATGATCTCAAATATTTTGGAAAAATCTACTTTGTCGCATTCTATATTTCATCATAAATATAGGAAAATATATGTATTTCATTTCATACAAATAAATCATATTTAATATTGAAAAATATTGTAAATCACGAAAGTTTTCGTAGTTTGAAGCATGTTTATGACACTGTTTTTAAGAATATTTTATTCGATATTAAGTGTATCCCCCAAAATTTAACGAGCTCTTCTTGTATAAAACTAGGAGTCACAACCAAATAAAGATTTTAAATGGATAGAAAGCTAGTAACCCGGAAAGTAGGAAAAAGACTATTTCATTTTCTAGTCTCTCTCAAGCAAGAAGACTATCATATACAGGGAGAATAATCAAACTTTTTGGTCAACTAACATTAATGACAACTTAATTCTCATAGGTTATAAAGGTTAATGACTAATAAAGAAGATTGATAGTTATAAAGAGGGTATAAAGAATTAAAAGTTTCTCAAAATTAAAATGTAATAAAGAGGTCATTAAATTGTATTCATATAAGATTATTTTCTTTTTGAGATATTATATAATTTTTTCAACAATCTCCCACGTATCTGAAAAAGAATAATAAGGAATAAAATGAAATAAGAAGTTTTGTTGGATTTTTATATATGAGTATAATACATTAAATGTAGTGTCTTGTAGACTATGAACCACATCTAGACAAAGCATGATTAAACTCATAAAATAATTGGTGAAGTTTAGAACTTCTATGAACCAAGAATTCTTTTGTCAGCCTAGAATCTTATTTTATCACATTATACTCGCGCAATCTTTCTCGTTATCGTGATTTTGAGCTAGAAGACCATGCACGTGTCCTGGTATTCATGAGTGCTCTAGAAATCTGTCACAATTTCATTGAAGTTGCATCACTCCACACTTATATAGGTCCACTCACCAAGTATATTCTGCAGAGCAATACACCACCAATAAATAATATAGTAATGGATAATGAGTTTATAACTCAGCCTCACTTTCCTTGCAGATTTGCATGACACATACACCATAGAAGATCACAGATAGGATAAATTTTATAATGCGCAATATCAAACAATGACTTGTTATTACCCATATGAACCTAATTCAGTGAATCTCCAATCACATAGGTTGGGTTACCATCATGTTCTATATATTACTTGACAAAAGTTTCATTCCTATTGAAGCTTCATTTATAAAAAAAATTCCATAAGATTTAGTCAAAGGATTGACCAAATTCACTTCTGACCTTACATAATTTATGGATATAATTTCATCTTTTAACAGTTATTTTACTACATTATGTCTCAGACACATGTATTTTATTGCTATTAAAAAAATTTGTTTTTTCATTACAACTAATGCTACTTGGCAACCACAACATATAGGCACATTGGTTTTATTTAAAATTTAGAACTTTGCTAAGAATGTCTTAGCCCGAATACCAGCCGACTCCAAAGCCATAAACTCAGATTTCATAAATGATCGAATTATAGTCTATTTGACTAATTTCATGCTATTATATACCACCAGGAGTAAACACATAATCATAGATGAATTTTGAAATCCACTTAGCATCATTGTACCCTCTAGTACAACAAATATTAATTCACTATAGCACTTTATCATCAGTTGTACTTTTCAAAATTATGTACCAAGAGAAGAAATAACATCATAATATATTTAAATCACTATAAATAAGATAAATATAAAAATCTTCACCAAAATAATTTTCTATCCTTGTAACTTTTCTTCTCCTCGAACCGCATTTTTAAAATTATTTTGAACAACAAGGTGTCACGCCCCGCCTTGGGAGGCCTGACTGGTACCTGGTGCCCGACTAGGACCTGGACTGCTGGACTAGCTGAGCCTAAGCACTTCTGGTGCCAAGCTACCTCTAACTCTAGATTCAAGAAAACGACGGGCTGTATAACGGCTGTAAATACAGCCTCCGGCCGACTAGGCCTATAGCCACCTGTAAGAAAACAACAGCTACCCAGAACAACTGAATCAATAGGGAACTTATGCGGGCCGACAAGGCCACCATGCTATCTAGTTATTTCTGAATCAAGAAAACAAGTGCTAAACTACTAGATGACCAACAAGATCACCACTACCAACTGAATAAGGCCCCACAAGGCCATCATAAACAAACTAAAACATACACACGGCCTCATATGACCGGTACAACTAACCACAGGGAATATACAATCTGCAAGCCTCTAAGAATAACAAGATGGCCGGGACAGGGACCCGGCCTACCCATACTGTACAACAAAAGAAAAGGAATAAAACTCTAGCTGTCTAGCTCCGGATGACAGGAGCTGATGACTCTGTGTGCTGGCTGGAATTATGAGGGATCGGCTTCTCGTCTATGAGTACCTACAGGCAAGTAATATAGCGCCCCAGAACGGGCGTCAGTACTGCTGGTACTGAGTATGCAAAGCAAACAACTGAAAAATAACTGAAGACAGGCAACATAACTGATAGAACCAAAGTAGAAGGAAATAGACTGTAACTGACTGAAAGTATGAGTTTGAGACTGTCCCCAATTATGTTGAAAGGAGTAGGAGTCATACCTGGTAACGTGGCATTCTACTATCTATTTATTTATAACTAACATAACATGGCATAATATAGCATACCATAACATAACATAGCACGCATAAACCTTACCTGGCCCCCATAAGCCGGAATGTACAACCAACACGCAATCTATACCCCTACCCCGGTCATCCCATTTTCCATAGTAACTATAAGCATCCTACCGGTCCCCAGGGTATGCACTTGGGATCGCTGAGCCCCTGACTATAACTGTACCTGAGTTCGGAGGACACTGAATAAACACCCCAGGCGTACCCGCTCGACGGGGGTGTATAAAAGCTGACCAAGGCAAAATATGGGGAAACTGGCATCCCATATTCGTCCCTAGGGAGACGGCATGCCACTCCGTAGAGCGACGTATCCTTTCCCTCTGGCAGACGAGTCGATACAGCTATTAACCTGGGGCGGTCATGAGTGCTAGGTAATCCATCCCAAAACAATACAGTCAAGTCTCAACTAATAATACTAACTGCATACGATACATGCTGAAACTAATGATAGTAATGTGTATATATATAATACATGTTGAAACTGATAATGGTATATATATAATTTTTGTCATACGGTGCTGAATTTGATATTGAAACAAGATATAATATTTCTGCTGAGAATCATGTTGTATAACTAAGTCCCCTAGTAAACATGATTTACTATTCCTAACATGCTTTTTAAAATTCATATTAAGCTACTATTCTATTTCTGAAATACTTTACGGGAACTTATATTGCTTTACTAAGTTTCGGCTGAACACGATAATATCTTGACGTACTTTACTAAATTACATACTGGTCATGTTGTACTGTTTCTAAAACTTTCTACTAGAATTTATACTAGTTTGCTCTACTGGAATTACTAACTTGCCGAAAGAAACTAGCTTCACATACCTTGTCCGTTAACTTTCTGAGTATCTGGCATAACTTAGCTAATTTTCAGCTATTTCTTCCAACTACATTCATATTCATAGCAATTAGAATTAAATTCATCGATATTCTTGAAGAAAATACTACTTTGAGTGTATATATATATCCCAAACTTGACTTATTGAAAAACAGCAAAAAACTCGCTATTTCTCGGAAGTCCAGAAGGGAGAAATACTCACTTTAGGGCTAGGAGTATATTGACACTAATTTGGAGCAATTCCACTTACCTTAGCTCGGTACGGCGACGATTCGCCGGCTGACTTTCATGAAACTAACTCTGTAGGAATGCTCCCTGCAGCTTAATACTTCACTACCCAAGATTAATTGAAGTTTGGACCGTGTTTAATAGGGTAAACGGAAGGAATTTCATTAAAACCTCTTGTGCCCTCTGTTTTCTGGTTTGTTCTCTGGAAATTTGATAATTATCATTTAAAAGCCGAAGTGGGGGCTTTATATACTTGGGGCTGAACCTCACCTCCGTGGCACATTGGCCATTGTGGAGGTGAGCCCTCCGTGAGACGTTGGCCATCGCGGAGGGGGTCTGCCCAGCCTCCTCTTGAATGGTTCGATGTGGCGCTTGTCCGGTCTTTCCCCGGGCCTTTTTCTAGCATGTACGGCATTCTAAAACTCTTAGCCAACATGCAAATAGGCTATCTAGATGTCAAGAATTTACGGGGTGTAACATCCTCCCCCCCTTAAGAACATTCGTCCTCGAATGTAAACTTCTACTTGCAAGAATTTCAACTTACCTGACTTATTCTAGAAAAATTTTGGCAGAGTCTCCCCTGTAATATGAACTATCTCAAAAATCCTAATATGCAGAAAAGCCCAATACAGGTACTCCACACAATACTAGTATTCATCACGCGATAGACTAAAGCCAACTATTTCATTTATACACATAATATAAGGCAATTCATAGAACAACAATACTAACGTACCTCTGGCTGATTAAGTCTGAAACAGCTGAGGATATATGACTTTCACATCTTCCTCTGCTTCCCAAGTCATTTCCTCTCGGTTCATTTTACGCCATAACACCTTGACAGAAGCAACATCTTTAGTTCTTAATCTACGAATCTGCCGTTCTAGTATGGCTACTGGAACCTCTTCATAAGCCAGATCCTCCGTAACCTGGAAATCCTGAACTGGGAAAACTCTGGAGGGGTCTCCTATATACTTCCTCAGCATGGACACATGGAAAACTGGGTGAACAAACTCTAACTCTGTAGGTAAGTTCAACTCGCATGCCACTTGGCCTATCCTTCGGGGAATCTGATAAGGTCCAACAAATCTAGGGTTGAGCTTACCTTTCTTGCCGAATCTCATCACCCCTTTCAAAGGAGAAACTTTCAAAAACACCTAGTCATTCACATTAAATTCCAGGTTTCTGCGCCGCACATCAGCATACGATTTCTTGAGGCTATGAGCAGTCAGTAGGCATTCTCTGATAAGCTTTACCTTTTCCTCTGAATGATGAATAATATCCAGCCCAATCAACATTGACTCTCCTACTTCAAACCAGCCAACTGGCGATATGCACTTTCGCCCATACAATGCCTCATAAGGCGTCATCTGAATAGCTGAATGGTAACTGTTATTATAGGCAAACTCAATAAGTGGTAAGTGCTCATCCCAGCTACCTCCAAAGTCTAAAAAACACGCTCGCAGCATATCCTCGAGCGTTTGAATAGTGCATTCTGCCTGTCCATCTGTCTGAGGGTGAAAAGTTGTGCTCAGGTTAATCTGTGTCCCTAGGCCTCTCTGAAATGATTGCCAAAATTTAACTGTGAATTGCACCCCTCTGTCAGAGATAATGGACACTGGAACACCGTGCAGTCTGACTATTTCTCTGATATACAACTCAGCATAATCTTCGGCAGAGAAAGTAGCCCTTACTGGTAGAAAATGGGCTGATTTTGTCAGTCTGTCTACAATTACCCAAGTCGAGTCATTCCTATGTCTGGTACGGGCTAATCCTGCTACAAAATCCATATTTACTACTTCCCACTTACAAAGAGGCACATCTATGTCTTGAGTCAATCCGCTTGGTTTTTGGTGTTCCGCTTTTACTTGCTGGCAGTTAGGACACTGGGCTATGAATTCTGCTATTTCCCTCTTCATACCTGGCCACCAGTAGATTTCTCTAATATCGTGGTACATTTTCGTTGCGCTTGGGTGGAGCGAATATCGGGCGTAATATACCTCGCTCATAATCTGCTGGCGAAGCCCTGAAACATCTGGAACACAAAGGCGGCCTTTACATCGCAACACTTCATCCTCAATTGCCTGAAAATCCGACGCTTTTCCTTGTTGAACTCTATCTTTAAGCTGAACCAGGTCAGGATCTTCATATCGTCGTTCCTTTACCTCCACAACTAATGATGACATTGCGGTGTTCCAAATTACCTCTCTGTTGTCCTCTGGTTCTGCGACACGAACGGCTAAACTGGCTAATTGGTGTATTTCTTGGCCCTTTTCCCGCTGCTCGGGCTGTAAGTACGCTAACTCCCCATAGACTTACGGCTAAGGGCATCTGCTACTACGTTGGCTCTGCCTGGATGATACCGAATATTTACATCATAATCTTTCAATAATTCCAACCAGCGACGCTGCCATAAGTTCAACTCTCTCTGGGTGAAGATATATTGTAAGCTCTTATGATTAGTGAAAATATCCACATGATCGCCATACAAGTAATGTCTCCATATCTTTAGGGCGTGGATCACTGCGGCTAGTTCCAGGTCATGGGTGGGATAATTCTTTTCGTGTTTCTCAAATGTCTGGAAGCATAAGCAATTACTTTACCATGCTACATCAGCACACACCCTAACCCAATACTCAAAGCATCACAATAAACTACATAACCCTCTGTACCTTCTGGCAATGCTAACACTGGTGAGGAGGTCAACCTGTCTTTCAATTCCTGGAAACTCTGCTCACATGCCTCCGTCCATTGAAACTTTACTGATTTTTGCGTTAGCTTAGTCAAAGGTGCCACTATGGTGGAGAATCCCTAAAAAAATCTTCTGTAGTACCCTGCTAATCCCAGAAAACTGCGTACTTCGGTCGAAGTGGTAGGTCTGGGCCATATTTTTACTGCTTCTATTTTCTGCGGGTCTACCTGTATACCAGCATCCGACACGATATGCCCCAAGAAAGCTACTGAGTTCAACCAAAATTCACATTTAGAGAACTTGGCATACAACTGACGGTCCTTGAGGATCTGGAGCACTGGCCGCAAATGAGCCTGGTGGTCTGCCTCTGAGCGAGAATACATTAGAATATCGTCAATGAACACTATCACGAACAAGTCCAGGTATGGTCTGAAGATGTTGTTAATCAAGTCCATAAATACTGTTGGGGCATTCGTCAGCCCAAAGGACATGACTAGGAATTCAAAATGGTCGTATCTGGTCCTGAATGCAGTCTTCGAAATGTCCCTTTCACGAACTCGAACCTGATGATATTTGGAACATAAGTCAATCTTGGAGAAATATCTATCCCCTTGTAACTGATCAAACAAATCATCTATTCTGGGAAGCGGATACTTATTCTTGACTGTAACCTTGTTCAACTGCCCGTAGTCTATACACATGTGGAGGGAGTCATCCTTCTTTCTTACAAATAGAACTGGGGCACCCCATGGTGAAGTACTCGGCCTAATAAAGCCTTTATCTAACAGATCTTTCAGCTGCTCCTTTAATTCTCTAAGTTCAGAGGAGCCATACGATACGGAGGAATTGATATGGGTTGAGTTCCTGGTAGTAAATCAATTGCAAAATCTATTTCCCTTTTTGGGGGAATACCAAGTAGCTCGTATGGGAATATGTTGGGGAATTCATTAACCACTGGAAAACACTGAAGAGTCGGAGGCTCTACTCGAACATCCTGAACTCTAACAATGTGGTAAATGCACCCCTTAGCTATCAAATTTCTCGCCTGAAGATAGGAAATAAACCTACCTTTTGGCGTAATTGTACTGCCCTTCCACTCTCGTACTTCCTCCCCTGGAAGGTGGAATCAGACTGTCTTGGTCCAGCATTCTACATTTGCATAGCACGGAGCCAACCAATCCGTACCCATAATGGCGTCGAAATCAACCATCTCTAATTCTACCAGATCTACTGTGGTTTGACGATTAGCAACCTCTACCGTACACCCTCGATAGACCCTTCTGGCTATGATGGAGTCACCGACGGGTGTCGATACTGAAAAGGGTTGCTGAAGCAACTCTGGTGCAACACTAAACTTTTGAGCCATAAATGGGGTAATGTAGGACAAAGTAGATCCTAGATCAATCAATACATAAGCAGGGTATAAGTAGATAGTCATCATACCTGTCACAACATCAGGTGACGCTTCTGAATCCTGCCTCCCTAGTAAAGCATATGTGAGGCTTGGAAACGCACCTATTCTGGAGGCCCCTGATCTGCCCTGGCCTCTGCCTGCTGAAACTGAGGGCCTGCACCCTGCCGAGGATGGTGAAGCTCGTGACCCTGCGGATGCCCTGTCCTGTCTATCCTGGTCATCCTGAACTCTGGCTGGACAATCTCTCATCAGATGACGCTCTTGGCCACAAATATAACATCTGGTGGAGCCGTATCTGCATGCTCCAGAATGGCGTCGACTACATATACGGCAAAGTGGTAGGGTATACCTACTCTGCTCCGCCCTCCTCTTAATGGTAAATCTGCAGTCTGCGAGCCTCTGTCGGTCTCTGACTGCCCCCTGCGACTAAATCTTCCCCTTTGCGGCTGTGGTGGAGGCGGGGGTCTAGGCGGCCTATCTGACAATCGTGGCCTGGGTCCTCCCCAGACCTCCCTCTGTAACTCGACTGGCCTATCCCTGCGGCGCTATTCCTAACTGGTCCTCCTAATCTCCCGCTGTCACTGCCTAATGCCCTCAATATTCTAGGCGAATGCCTAAACTCGGGCAATATCCATGTCCTCTCGTAGTGTAGCCGTAATACAAGTCTTAACATACTCTGGATTCAACCCCATGATGAAGCGGTGTACTCTAGATGCCATGGTATCAACAAAGGCTGGTGCATACTGGGTCAAAGAATCAAACCTCAAGGAGTTTTATCAAACACTCATGGCCTCCTTCTCTAATTGTAAAAACTGATCCACCCGGGCCTGTCGAATCTCCCGTGGTAAATAGTGATCCAGAAAAGCTCCTGAGAAGCTGGACCAGGTCGGAGGGGAAACATATCTCCCTCGGGACCTTTCCCAGCGTTCATACCATAACACAGCGATGTCCCATAACTAGAATGCTGTCAATTCAACCGATTCTGTAGGCGTGGCATGCATGACCCTGAAAATTCTCTGCATCTGGTCTAGAAAATCCTGAGGGTCCTCTGTTCGGTCCATACCTGTAAACTGTGGGGGATTCATAGCCAAAAATTCCCGGACCCTCAAACTACCGGGCCCTCCTGACAACTCTGCAACTGTAGACGGCATCGGCTAACACTGAGAAGCCATCATTTATGCTAACATGACTACTACACTCCTGACCTCTTGGTCAGAAGTTATCGGTATAGGGACTGCTGGAGGTGGTGTCGCCCCAAGTGGCTCCTGATGTGGTGGAGACTACTAAGAAGGTTGGGACGATACCGCTGTATTGCCCTCTGATCAGGCTGATTCTAAACGAGGGTGAGGCATCCTATTGGTGCCTTCCCCTACTGCAGTGTCCAATCTTCGACCTGTGATAGGATGTCGCTGGTCTAACATTTTATCTGTAACTAAAGAAATAGTAAGCTCTAGGGACTCAACCCTATACTGTACCGCTCTACAACACGACTGATTAAGAATAAAAAGCAACCATCTTATCATGCCTTGTAGCCTCCTACCTATAGTATGTGGTGCACAACACATCCATAGGCAAGAATCTACTTAGCACGGCTTGCAGACTCCCTGGGATACGACCTACTCTGATACGAAGTTTGTCACGCCCCATCTTAGGAGTCATGACTGGCACTTAGTGCCTGACTAGGACCTGGACTGCTGGACCTGCTGAGCCTAAGCACTTCAGGTGCCAGGCTGGATCTAACTCTAGATTCAAGAAAACGACGGGCTATATAGCGGCTGTAAATACAGCCTCCAACTGACTAGGCCTATAGCCACCTGTAAGAAACCAACAGCTACACAGAACAACTGAATCAATACGGAACCTATGCGGGCTGACAAGGCCACCATGCTTTCTAGTTATTTCTGAATCAAGAAAACAAGTGCTAAACTGCTAAGTGACAAACAAGATCACCACTACCAACTGAATAAGGCCCCACACGACCATAATAAACAAACTAAAACATATACACAGCCTCACACGACCGGTACAACTAACAACAGGGAATATACAATCTGCAAGCCTATAAGAATAACAAGATGGTCGGGATAGGGCCCCGGCCTACCCATAATGTACAACAAAAGAAAAGGAATAAACCTCTAGCTGTCTAGCTCTGGATGACAAGAGCTGATGACTCTATGTGCTGGCTGGAATTACGAGGGATCAGCTCCTCGTCTATGAGTACCTTCAAGAAAGTAATACAATGCCCCAGAACGGGTGTTAGTACCACTGGTACTGAGTATGAAAAGCAACAGCTGGAAAATAACTGAAGACAAGCAATATAACTGACAGAATCGAAGTAAAAGGAAATAAACTGTAACTGACTGAAACTATGAGTTTGAGACTGTCCTCAACTATGCTGAAAGGAGTAGGAGTCATACCTGGTAACGTGACATTCTACTGTCTATTTATTTATAACTAACATAACATGGCATAATATAGCATAACATAACATAACATAGCACGCATAAACCTTACCTGGCCCCTATAAGCCGGAAGGTACAACCAACATGCAATCTATACCCCTACCCTGGTCATCCCATTTTCCATAGTAATTATAAGCATCCTGCCGGTCCCCTGGGTATGCACTTGGGCCCACTGAGCCCCTGACTATAACTGTACCTAAGTCCGGAGGACCCCTGAATCAACACCCCAGGCGTACCCGCTCGACGGGGGTGTATAAAAGCCGACCAAGGCAAAATATGGGGAAACTGGCATCCCATCTTCGTCCCTAGGGGGACGGCATGCCACTCCGTAGAGCAACGTATCCTCGCCCTCTGGCGGACGAGTCGATACAGCTATTAACCCTGGGGCGGTCATGAGTGCTAGGTAATCTAGCCCAAAATAATACAGTCAAGCCTCAACTAATAATACCAACTGCATATGATACATGCTGAAACTAATGATAGTAATGTGTATATATATAATACATGCTGAAATTGATAATAGTATATATATAATTTTTATCATACTGTGTTGAATCTGATACTGAAACAAGATATAATATTTCTGCTGAGAATCATGTTGTATAACTAAGTCCCCTGGTAAACATGACTTACTATTCCTAACATGCTTTTTAAAATTCATATTAAGTTACTATTTTATTTCTGAAATACTTTACGGGAACTTATATTGCTTTACTAAGTTTCGGCTGAACACAATAATATCCTAACGTACTTTACTAAATTACATACTGGGCATGTTGTACTGTTTCTGAAACTTTCTACTAGAATTTATACTAGTTTGCTCTACTGGAATTACTGACTTGCCGAAAGAAACTAGCTTCACATACCTTGTCCGTTAACTTTCTGAGTATCTAGCATAACTTGGCTAATTTTCATCTTCCATAGAGGTTGAATTTCAATGAACATTGCATTTTCATCAGGTAGTTCATCAGGCTGTTCATCAGTCAGCTTCCAATCATCGGGTATCGGGTGATCTGCTAGGAAGTCTGCTAACGCTTGTCCCTTTATAGCCTTTTGAGGGACGTACACAATCTCAAATTATTGAAACTAGAGGTATCACCTTGCCAATCGATCACATAGGACTAGTTTTGACATCACAAATTTGATGGGATTTGCTCTAGAAATGAGATAAACAATGTGAGCTTGGAAGTAGTGCTTCAATTTTTGGATCGAGAAGACCAACGCCAAACACAACATTTCAATTGGCGAATAATTCGACTCATTTGGTGTGATCATTCTGCTTAAGTAATAAAGGGAATTTTCCTTCCCTTCATCATTCTCTTGGGCTAGTAACACTCCAAGAGACCTTTGTTGTGCTTAAATGTATAATATTAGCGGCATTCCAGGTACAGGAACCGTTAAAACTGGAGGTTTCATTAAATATGATTTGATACTCTCAAAGGCGTTAGCACAAGCTTGATCCCACTTGAAAAGAGCACCCTTCTTCATGATATGGCTAAATGGTTGGCATCTCCCATCTAGGTTTGAGATGAACCTCCTAAGATACACTAGCTTTCCTTGAAGGCTTTTTAATTTATGAGTATTTTGAGGCTCAGGCATCTTTAAAATTTCTTCCACCTTGGCTTGATTGATTTTGATTCCCCTATGTCGCACAACGAAGCCCAGAAACCTTCCAGAACTAACCCCAAAGGCACATTTCAATGGGCTAAGTTGACATCTTCGAAGCAACTTGAACACCATTCTCAAGTCTTACAAGTGGTCGTTTCACTTTTTTGACTTCACCATCAAGTCATCAACATAACATTCAACATTTTTGTGGAGCAAGTCGTCAAAGATATTCTGCATAGACCTTTGATATGTGGCACCAACATTCTTCAAACCAAAAGGAATTACTTTGTAGTAATAAATGCCCTTGGATTTACGAAATGCAGTGAGTTCTTCATCCTTTGGCACCATGCAAATTTGGTGATAGCCTAATGAACCATCCATGAAAGACATCGCCTCATAACCAGTGGTAGCATCAATCATCCACTCTAGGATGGGGATCGGAAACTCATCCTTAGGGCATGTGTTATTAAGATCCCTAAAGTCAACGCAGACTCTAATTTGGCCATTCTTCTTTCTCAGGGGAACGATACTTGAAATCCATATGGGGTATTTAACTTCACAAAAGAATTCATCTTCAATGAGTTTTTTAACTTTATTTTCAATTGATGGAACGAAGTCTAGTTTGAAACATCTTAGAGCCTTCTTAACAGGACGAGCACCGTTCTTCACTCCAAGTTGATGGACCGATACTTTAGGATCCAGTCCAGGAATCTCCCTATAACTCCAAGAAAATACATCCTTATATTTTCTGAGTATATCCATGTAAGCGATTTCTTCATCAATTGTGAGGGAAATACTTAGATAGGTTGACTTTGGATCTTCATCGGTGCCAAGATCAACTTCCTTCAGAGAGTCTACTGTGACCTTCACTCCTTCTTCAAGTTTTGGAGGAGCATCCCTAGAATCTTCATCCTCCTGAGGATCGCTATTATTGACTGCTATATGATAACACCGGATGACATCCTCGAGCTTCTCGTTAACCTCTATTTGAGATAAGGTATCGTGCTCACTGTGTGTACATCAAGATCCTACACTTTCTTTATCTTTGTTGCGTTCCTTGGTATAAACCTCAGGGTTTTTCTTCTCCTTCAGCACCACCCCACATGAAACAACAATTTTTGTTTGTCACCTCATACTAGAAGGAATCAAACTTTGAAAATCTTTCTGGGTTTTGAACGAAGTGGACATTCTCATGATCTCATAATTTCTATGGAACTTGCTCTTCTTCTTCAATGGGCCTAACCATTCAAACACAGAAGATTTCATTATTGATTTCCCTAATCAGTTAAAGATAGAAGGTCTTTTGTTAGGTGCACCAGACTTATCTTCGATAGTGATGTGATTGGTAGTCGTTCTTCTTATGGAGATGCGAATTAGATGTGGTTTTTTATACCCCAAACCCTCACGTGATTGCCTGATGGAAGCTTCTGATGGGAGTTTCCCTAACTTTGATGGTTCGTTGGGGTTATACTCGGCCTTTGTAAATAACTTGTAGGCATTTGGATCAAAACCTTCATTTGTGCATTTTGTAGGGAATGCCACATTTTGTGGAGTATTTTGAACCACGATCTCTCCAAGTAGCATAGAGGATAAATTAATCGCGTCAATCTACCTAATAGGGAAAGTTATCCCCTTCGGTACACTTGTTTGGGTATCGGACGATTGATCTCCCTCTTTCTTCACCTTCGGTACATAGCGGAGAACATGTGTTATCTTCTTTTTCAAAGGCACAATGTTCCCTTTATTTGAAAGGGAGTGTAGCTCCTCATTTCCAAGTTTAACTTTTTCGGCAGTCTCATCAGCTCTTTTAGTTGTGACATTGTCCACTTTAACTTCTTTCATAATGTAGTTTTTTAAGTAGAACTTTGCATCAGTGAAGTGTGATTCAGCTTTTGCAAATGGCTTATCATCTGCAACTATCTTCTTCTCGACTCCACCTTCAAGATACTTCAAATATTGATAGTAGGAGGACGAAACTATTTTATTCTCGTGTATCCAAGGCCTTCCAAGCAACATATTTTATGAAGTATTTGCGTCGATTACATGCATCCATGCGCTCGATCGCAAATCTTCAATGTTGATATCTAGCTTGATAGCACCTATAGCCCTTTGCCCCCTTGATTGAATCCTTGAATCATCAAGCGACTCTCAGAAAGTTCCTCAAGTGAGATGCTAAGTTCCTTCATGGTACGAATAGGATGAATATTAACTCTATATCCATCATATATCAAGATTATATTTATCCTCTTCTCAAGCATGTGACCCACTATATATAAAGGACGATTGTGCAGTATTTCGCCAAGCAGGAGATCATCATCTGTAAATGTGATTTTTGTATCACATCTGTGAACTTCTTGAAGAGAGGATTCACAAAGCTTTTCCTGCGATGACGAAGACAATGCTGATAGACTTTTATCTTTACCTTTTGATCAATACGGAAGCATGATGCCTTAATGTTGTTTTGAGTAATCTTCATGTAGAACCCACTTGATAGGAATTCTTTCAAAGTCACAGGACGTCGTGGTTTCTGGTGGCACCACACCTCCACTCTTGGCTTCTTTGACTGCTCAACATGTTTTTGATTTCTTGGTCTTCTCACTATCTTCTTTCTTGTTGGTTGTTTAGCCGATTCCTTCTGTGGACGTGCTTTGGAGCATCTCCTTCTAGTCACCAGAATCCAACCCTCATCATCATCTTCATCAACTTTGGTTTTACCTTGCTTTAATGGTCCTTCTTCTTTACGCTCTTCATAGTTGCATATTTGGACGGATCAAGAGAGCCAAAGGTGATAGATATTTGATTAGAACTTGCCTTATCATCCTCAAGCACAATCTTTTTCTCATTATCTAGCTGCATAATTTTGTTCGTAAAAATAAAACACTTCTCAAGAGGGTGACCCACAAGCCGATGATACTTGAAATAATTTGGATCATTTGTTATTTCAGCTTCATTGGGTCGCTTTATCTCTAGCAATTCAATGAGTTTTAACTCAAGTAGTTTTAACTCAAGTAGTTCATCAAAAATTTTAGGGACATCAGAATCGGGGAAGGGGTATTCCCTTTCTTGCATTTCCTTCAAGGTTAATTTTTGATTTTGGTTACCTCGAGAAGAAGTTGTTTTCATACTCTGCTTCTTGCTTACCTTTGTAGTAAACTTCACAGGTGATACATTAGCATTCATGGATTCTTTGTTGTCACTCTTGGGTATAAACTTGCTCCACCTCTTGGGTTCTTGCTTGTCCTTCCATTTACGAGGGTCAAAAGCAAACATCACTCCATTTCCAACAGAAGGACATGATCAATTTCATGTCATGAGAACGAGTGTCTAACTCCTCAAAAGACCATGGTTTAATTCCCTACAAGATGTAGAGAAGTCCCCAGTGCATTCCTTGGATACACATCTCTATTGCAGAGGCTTCACTGAGTCTATCTTTGCAGTTTAGGCTTGTATTTCTCCAATGATTGATGAAATCAATGACCGGTTCATCTTTCCTTTGGTGAGTATTTGTGAGTTACACCATGCTCACAGTACGCCTTGTGCTGTAGAAGCGATTAAGGAACTCCTGCTCCAGTTGTCCCCAATTATCGATAGAATTAGGCTTAAGATTTGTGTACCAATCGAAAGCATTCCCTTTGAGGGAGCGGAAAAACTGCCTAACATATTAATCCTCATAGGTTCTCATATTGTTACATGTTTCGATAAAGTGTGCAATATGCTGCTTCGAGTTCCCTTTGCCTTCAAATTGCTGAAATTTGGGAGACTGATAACTGGCGGGCATCTTGAGGCTATCAATTTTGTGGTATACGATTTTGCATATATGAGAGAGGAATTGGAAGTAACTTCATACTTGTTCTTGATAGTCCCTTCAGTGAACTCCTTCAGTTGGTCCATTGGAATCATCCCTTCAGAAGAAACTGGAATTTCCTTAGTAGGTGATGCATGTTTTGCGGGAGCTTCAGTCTCTTGAACTTTTGGAGTCTTTCCACGTGCATGACTAGACTCTCCTTCCACTAGGCCATCTACTTTCTTCATCAACTTCTCAATTCGAGCATCTTGATTTTGTACATACTTGGTCAGGCCTTCAATTACCTTGGTCAAGTTTGCTAGTTGCACCTCCATAGATGAAGCTTCGGGTTACCATCACTTGCATGATTATTGGGGATGTTGGAGAATAGCATGGATTATCACATAAATTGGTCTTTGACAGACTCATCTTATGTGGTGTGAGTGGAGAAGACCCACCGCTCGAAGTATTATCATCTCTTTTCATAGCAGAGTTCTTGGATACAGAGAGGTCAAGTAGAGCCAGAGTTTTCTTAATTCTCTCATCAACATTGCCTTCTTCTTTTGATATGTTGGTAAAGGATCTTGCTCCTTTTGGGAATGAAGATCCAAAGACTAGGGTTGATGCAGATGGCACTTGGAGTGCTTGTTGTCCTAGCATGATTTCTTTTCTTCTCGTGATGGGTCCAAAACTTTCAAAAGTAACACCGAGGATGTTTTTCACCTCAGCAAAAAACTTGGAGTCAGCAATCTTAGGGAAAGTTGAATTGAAGTTGATCTTCTTGGAAGTCATTTCGATGTTTCAATATTTTTGATCTTTGAAGATTGAAAAGATGAGATGAGAGGTAGAAATTGTCCCATGGAGAGTCCTAATTTTGTAGACAATAAAATCTTGTGTCGAGAAAATAATAATTAAGGCGGAAAAATATCGCAACAATCATAGTATTTATTATGAATATGAGTGTTAAAATCTCTATTAATCCTCTGATTCTTTCTTTCAAATATAAATTCAAGGGCTTTTGAGCTAAATATTGAACTTGATGAATTTGATCTTGACTTATACTTGAATTCAAGGGCTTTTGAGCTTGATGTTGAATCTGGTGGTCTCGATCTTGATTCGTTTTTAAATTCAAGAGCTTGAAGCTTGTTCTTGAATCTTCATCTTGATCTCTGAAACTTGTAGAGAAAAACTGGAGTGCTTGAATGTTTGTAGCTTCTAGAGAATCTGCCAAACACTTTCTGGCTAGTTGTTAGAATTTCGGTCCCATTTCAGAATTATGAGACCCCTATTTATAGTTGTAGGATGGAAGAGTTGCGATAAGGACGAACTTCTTTCAACCAATCAGATTTAAGTTGACATGGCGATATTTGATTGGCCAGAACATGTCATTTATACGCGTGGCATATTTTCATTGGCCTTTGATTTGACTAGGCATGCTGTGTCATTTTTAACATGTGGCATGATCCCATTGTCTCTTTTATTTGACTTGGCGTGACACGCCATTTGACACGTGACACCAATTTGAGCCTCTAGGAATATGACATCTTGGGCTCCTTAAAATGGGCTTATCATTTGTAGCCCAATTTGATGGATTAATCCAATAAAATTGGACTATTAATTAAATCCATATTTATTGGACTCAAATGATTAATCCAATTATATTAATTCATAATATTTATTTGGATTAATATATTTTGAATTTATGATAATTCAAATTTCTTATGGATTTAAATTTGATAAAATTTAACCGCCTACAGTATTCTTGCGTTAAATGAAAGAGCCAAACCAACTAATAAGTTATTTTAAAAAATAACATTTATTTATTATTTAAAAGGTATATTAGTCTTTTAATATTTGAAGGGTATTTTCGTAATTCAAATTTTAACTTGGGGCCCACTTATATAATAATATGATATAATAATACTAAAAATTATTATTTTTAACTAATTAATTAATTATTATTATTATTTATTATTTATATTTATATTTATTTATTATCGTTTTAATTATTTATATTTATTTATTATTATTTTGTTTATTTTAACTTTTCACCTTTTGGCTTCCCACTTATATAGTAATAAATATATATATATATAATATTTAATTATGTATTAATTAAATTTTAATTTTATGAAGGGGCAAAATGGTAATCTAACTTTCAACTTAGGGGCTTCCCACTTATATAATAATATGATTCTTTCCTTTTCTTTTTGTTGTCTATTTTATTTTTAGTAGCAATTAATACATTCTCATATAGCAATTAATTCACATTGACAATACTATTTTGATTTCTTTTTTCCCAATAATTAATGCACTTGCAAAACTTTCTTTCCTTAAAGAATTATATAAATTAACAGATTTAACTAGCTATTTACAATAATTAGCAAACTTATTAAAAAATTACAAAAAATAAAAAAATAATTGTAGAAATAGCGAATTACCATTTTTTTTAAAACAATTACTATTGTATCAAATTTTCTATATTCTCTTTCCAACTAACTACGTGCTCTCTCTAATTTAATCTCTTGATTCTCTCATTGTAACTGCCCAAAAATTTCTCTCCCAAATCCCTCAAAATTTCATCCGATTTCTCTCTCATCACCCATTTTTCCCTCTTTCAAAATTTTCATTATTTTTGTCAATTCCCCCCCCCCCCCCCCAATCTCTCTCTCAGCCATGATGATCTGGATACAGAGAATTACAGATCTCTATAGAAAGCAAAAAAGGATTTGAAATTTTTAATGAAGAAGATGTAGAGTATTGTAGTTTCCTATTTGTCTACCAAATCTATTCTCTGATCTATACTGAGTCAATGGGTGGGTGCTTCTTATTTCTCCATTAACTACTCCGGAGATACCATTATCGGAGAAATCAAAACTTCAGATTTGATTAGCAATCTTTCTGATTGAGAAGCCTTTGCCTCACCAATATAGAAGAAATAAAAGCAGAAGAATTTATTATCAATTTATTATTGCCGGATTTCCCAAGCTTTTGTCTTTTTGTCTCAATGATAGATTAATAACTGCAATTTTTTTCAAGCTTTTGTCTTTGTACATCAATGCAGAATTGATACATGTATCAGTATCATATTTCTCATACTTTCAGAATTGTTATGTACCAATATATTGTTTCGTGTGTATCAATATATTGTACCATTTTGTTATTAGTATGTATTAATATTTTCAGTGATACATGAATATAAAATACCCATATTACTTTGTGTATCAATTTAGAAAATTTTTGCCAATTATTTGATTTATTACCCATGTATCAGTATTATCTTGAATAAATTATAAATTCAAAATTACTCATTCATGTTCATCAATGTATGACAACTATATCATTTTTTATAAAACATTTAATGTGATAGAATTCTGCAAATTATAGATTCTTTGATTGTGTATCTGTTTTTTTTTTTTAATTTTGACTATTGAAACTAATGATACTGTTTTTATGTATTATATTTGTATATGTATCAGATTTTTTTATGCTTATTAGTATGGTATCAATATTTCTAGTGAAATACATAACTTCCATTTAGATAGATGAGTTTTTGATACATATATCAGTATAAATTTAGAATTTTTTTTCAAATCTGCAATGATGATACACCCAAAGAAAAAGAAAATTTCTCCAAAATATGTTATTTCAGATTTACAAATTACATGGATGTGAAATTTTGGTTTAAAATTTTAGATATGGGAAAAAAATGTCCAAGATCATAAAAAGAGTGATGTACTCCCATTAATTGCGCAACTTCCCTTTAAAAAATAACAAAAACACTAATTAAGGAGGAATTACAGAGTTTGAACTTTAGATACAGTCATAATGTTTACAGTAAATTATATTACAAAATAGAAAAACATGCTATTTTATGTAATTTTAATAAATCACGCTATTTTATGTAATTATTGAAAATTATTTTATATTTTCTTCATTGATTTTTTTCCTTTCTCTTTGTTTTTTGTCTTTTCCCTCTTCTTTTATCTTTTTATTTTTCTTTTTGAAGATAAAAATATTAGCTAATTATTTTTAAACTAATAAAATATAGAAAGGAAAAAATAAGAAGTATTTTAAAAAATATTAAATTCGCTAGCTTATTCATTAAAAACTAAATTAAATAGAAAAGATATTCTTATAATTCTTTTCTTTTGCAAAAAAAAATTAGTATCTAAAATATGACTTTATTTTTTTTCACAAGTAAAATTTCCTAAAAAGGATAGAAAATGTTAAAATATAAAAATTAGGTTTAATCTCTTTTTTGTCTATATTTATTTTTATAATTCTTTTTCTTTTGAAGGAATGAACTTGTTCTTTATAATACTTTATCAGTATATAATATATATCATGTGAGAATCATAGAAGACAGATGGGTATTTTTATTGAAGAAATGAGTCAGTCCTCTATGATATCCTTTTAGTATATAATTTATGTCATGTGGACATCATAGAGGACTGAGTAGTGTTAAAATAAATTTGTCATCTATGATACTCTATCAACATATAATATATAATAGGTTGGCATCATAGTGGACTGAGTGTTTTATTGAAGGAATGAACTGTCAGTCCTCTATGATACCCTATTAGTATATATCATATATCATATGGGTATCATAGAGAAATGAGAAATATTTTTTATTTTTAAGGAATGAATCGATCTCTAGGATACCCTATCATTATAAAATATCATAGAGAAATGAGAAATAATTTTTTATTTTTAAGAAATGAATCGGTCTATAGGATATCCTATCAGTATAAAATATATACTGTGTGGGTATCATAGATAATTGAACTACATTTTGAAGGAGTAAATTAGTTATCTATGGTATATTACTAGTATATGATATATCATGCGGGCCAGTCCTCTATGATATTCAGTCAGTATATGATATATACTATGTCAGCATCATAGAGGATTGAATTATGTTTATTTTAAAGGAATGAATAAGTCCTCTATGATATCTTGCCAGTATATGATATATATCATATGGCTATCATAGAGGATTGAGTTGTATTTTTCTTGAAGGAATGAATCAATCCTATATGATACCCTATCAGTACATGATATATACCCTGTGGTTATCATAGAGGAGTAAGAGTGTTTTTCTTGAATAAATGAACCAGTCTTCTATGATATCATATCAATATGTGACATATACCACATCATAGAGGACTGAATAATGTTGGATATGAATATGTCATCTATGATACTCTGTTAGTAAATGATATATGATATATTGGTCTCACAGACGACTGTGTATTTTCTTCTTTTTTTTTTGAAGAAATGAACTACCAGTCCTCTAAATACCGTGTCAATATACGATATATCATATGGGTATCATAGAGGGCCTAATATTATTTTTTTAAAGGAATGAATCAATCTTTAATGATACTTGTCAATATATGATATATATCAATCTTTTATGATATCATGTCAGTATATGATATATATTATATGAACACTACTAAGAACTAGGTGGTGTTTCTATAAGGAATGAATTTGTCACATGTTATACCTTATCAGTATATGCTCTCTCTCTCTCTCTCTCTCTCGATCGATATATATATCAAGTTGGTACCATAGAAGACTGAGTATTTTCTTGAAGGAATGAATGGGTCAGTCCTCTATGATACCCTATCAGTATATGATATATACCATGTGGGCATCAGTGTACTGAGTAGTATTTTTGAAGGAATGTGGGTATCATAGAGAATTGTATTGTATTTTTCTTAAAAGAATGAATATAATCCTCTATGATTCCTTATCAGTATATGATATATACCATGTGGGTATCATAGAGGATTGATGCGAGTTTTCTTTTGAAGGAATGGACTAATTCTTGACAATACCAATATATGATATATATCACATGGACATTATAGAGAACTGAGTAGTAATTTTTTTAAAGAATTAATCTGTCGTTTACGATCGGTACTCTATAAGTATATGATATATATCTGTTTGGTATCATAGAGAATTGAATGTTTTCTCGAAGGAAGGAAGGGTAAGTCCTTTATGATACCTTATCAGTATAAGGTATATATTATGTAGGTATCATAGAGGATTGAGTAGTTTCTTTTGAAAGAATGAATCGGTTTATTATGTTACCCCTATTAGTATAGGATATAATACCATATGAGTATCATAGTATATTCTAACTACTATTAATTTTTTATATTATATATTAGAATAAGTTATTTTTTGATAATAGTTATAGAAAAATATAAAAATAAATAAAAATATGTACTATATTAGTTATATTTTTAATCGATATAGAAATATTTTTAAAAAAACAAAAGATGTATAGAATTAGATTATGAAAAAGTAGAGAAAAAAATTATCAAATGAATAAAATTAAAAAAAATAAAAATAAAAAAAGAAAATGAAAGGATAAAAGTAAAAACATGTATAATGCATAATTTATTTTGATAACTAATTTAGGGAAAAAATAATGATATTAAAAAAAAGTGAATGAATATTTATTACAGTAGTTATCTTTTCTTATTGTATAGGAAATTTTTTAAAAAATGAATGAAATTCGATTATGGAGAAAAAAGAATTAATTAAAATGAAAAAATGATTAAGAAATAAAGAAAATAATAATAAAAAAAAGCAAATAGCCAAAAAAAAAATCAAAATTGAATATTAAATCAGATTATGGTGAAAAAGACAAAATAAAAAAAATATAATTTAAAAATAAATAAATAAACGAAAAAAGGAGAGAAAATGAGGAAAAAGAAAAGGAAAAAAAAAGGTTGAGAAATTAAAAAGGGATGACGAAAAAAGAGATAATTAACTACAAAAGTTATATTGGGTAGAAAAGGTAATTAGTTTGATGAGCAGAAAAATAAATGGGTAGAATCATGTAATTACTTTTGACTTCAATGGATATTTGTGTTCTTTTTTCAAATATTTTTAAAAAGATAGTTTCTTAATTTTATAAATTTAATAAAAATTGGGGGTTGAGTTATGATGCACATTTTATTCTGTTTCAGTCCAAGTAATCTTTAAGCGGGTCAATAACTTGCACATTTATTAACATAAAAATATATAAATATACATCTGTAGAATAATAATACAAAATATATTAATACTTCAATGTTCTCAAATGTAGCAAAAAAATATTTACCTAAACTAGTATATTTGATAAAAAAAAATAAAAAGCACGATTAATTTATTGACCCCATAATTCACGCCATAACATCTAACTGCTGATATCCATTCCTTTATTTACGATTTTTTTGTTTGATAGTTAAATGTCTAATCTACATCATTATTGATTCCTAATCAAACTTGACAACCTTCTTTCTTCTAAAAAAAAAAAATTGAAACCATCTTTTTTACAGTGTCAGAGAGATGTTTTAATTTAGTTATGATTCAATACGGTGGTAGACAAGATGTAACGGATAAATCTTTTGATTTACCCCATTTACCCTTTTTTCTTTTTATAATGAAAATACGAATGGCTGGATATTCGCATACATTTTTTTTTTGAAATATTTGTATTTTAAGTTTTTTTTATTTAATAATATTTGTACAGCTTTTCCATTATAATACATGCTGTACAAATTGTGCATAACTATATATTTAATTCATTTTTTTAGAAGAAACATATGCAGAGTGGAAAAATCTGCGACACAATATTCTTTCTATTTTTTTGGTTTATAATTAGTATGTATTATGGTAATTTAAATGATATTTTAGTTGTAAATTTATTATGAAAAATTGGTCCTTTTTTATTTTTTTACATATTACATGAAGACACACGTGTTATCTCGTTAATCAGCTTATTTCATGATAATTATCAATTTATCTTTTTTAAAATTTATCTGATATCTGAAAATAGAATTTTTTTTAAAATTTTTATTTTTTTAATTATTGATTTAAATCATATAAATTATGATTTATAAATAATGGTATATATTATGGTGTAATAGCAATTTTATTACGATATTTTGTAATGATATTTCTTATAGAATAAATGTTTGTTAAATATATGTGTCCATTAAATTCGATTTATATTCAGGTTGACAGTCTGTAAGTGTTTTTTTTTTTTAATTTTTGTTTTTACTATTACTTTTTTATGTTTCTAAATTAGAGCAAGAAAATTTGTTGATAATATGATATACTTATATATGATTGTAATATTTAGCAATAATTATATATGTATACTCATATGTAGTACATGTGAGATAGTTGTATATACATGTTCTATGAATTTTGGATTAAATAGATTTGAATTATTAATTAAATTATCGGCTTTTTTTGGGTTGTCTCACCATTAAGTTTTATAGCTTGCAGGGAAGATATGTGCATTTTCAGATAGTGAAAATTTTGTATGACACACGTATCTGTTATAATAAATTAATTTCAGTGATTACTGAACAACTGCCTATAGAGACATCTAACAATGTATCGGAGATTAAATACATTTTTGATGATAGATTTTCATTAATGATAATATACAATGATATGGGTGTGCAAGTATATTTAGCTTTAAGAAATGTCAACAAAGTTTTTTTTTTGCAAATATCTTCTCTGTATAACATTGAAGGATAGAATTATGGACACAATTGAATAAAATATTAGTCAATTAGTTAAGTTTGATGTAATAAAGCAGATATCAATCTAATCAATCAAACAAATGTGCTTTGGGAATATGGTTTTGCTCCTTGAAGAGTGACACAACCCAAATGGGTGGATTATGTGGGCACCTACATCGGCCCCTATCTCGATAGGAGAACCCTTTTTTTGGACAACATAAAAAAAAAACATCAAATCTCTAAGTGGTTTACATAATTAAATCAAGGTATCAATTTACAATAAAAATTTCGCCAAACCATGAATCTCCCAAGATCTAGTCTAGACAGTTATAAGATCTCTATGTGGAATACTGACAAAGAAAATGTCATGACCCGAACATGGGCTCTTATCGAGACACCGAACAAAGAACCCCGAGAGACTCCAAGTCGACCCATGGCATGAACACAACTTATAACTAAATCAATAACGGAAGATCAACATAATAATCATAGTGGAAGTCTAAATATAACATAAAATCTGGACATACAACACGAGTCTGACGCTGAATACAATCTATGTTTGAAAAGCCTCTACGTCTGATGTGTTGATGGGACAAGATCCCAACTAACTCTCAAAGTCTGAAACTGAAATGTAAAGAAATAACTAATAAGGGAGGGTCCTCGGGAGATGAGGACTCACCAACCGAGACTGGATGCTAACTCCGGAAGCTGGCTAGTGACGGGGCTAAGTCTGAAGATTGGAGCCTGTATCATAAAATGATACAATATAGAGTATGCGGTCAGTACGTGGAATGTACCCAGTATGCAAGGTAAGTAAAATTGCTTAAGTAAGTAAAATCATTAAAACATGTATAATATAAAACATAATCAAGATAAGAATGTGAGAGTAGGGTTTGCATGCTATTTTCTGAAATCATGATCTGAACATAACTACATATAATAACTAAATCGAATGACTCAAAGCTGAAATTTGAGATCATAATTAAAACTGAACATTGGGTTAAATCATGAGGAACAATGGGAGACTCATCATATAACCGACATTACCAGGATACAGCTTACGACCCGACAATTACACTCAAGTGGGCAGAGCCGTCTAAAGCCTTGCCAGGACTAAAGATGCTACCATGATATCGATTCAAGATGAAGGCCCCTTGGGACAGGGGAAAACTCACAAAGGAGGTCCCAAATAATCTGATCATACCTACGTTGGCTCATAGTTCTGAGGCATAGGGTTGACTGATCCTTAGCCTACTCGGTGCTAGACACTACTCCAAAAAATATGCATGTGATCCCTATCGTTTTCCAATGAAGCTGATCATCGTCTAGTGACGAAGCTGAATAATCATATACATATAAAATCTAAAATCATATATGAGGAGCCTTGGCTCAAACCATACCACAAGCTGAACATAATTGGGAGTCTTGACTCGAAAATCATGTGATAAGCTAATTCGTGAAATCATAAATCATACTCAAACATATGGGCTTGCCCAATACTTAAACATGCTTGAAAATACTTGATTCACTTGAAAACATGATTATAGACATAGGTAACTTGAAAACATGCTTTTCTCATAAATATCTCAACATACTGAACATACATCATAGATCTCAACTTTCATGAACTTCTCATGGATGAGCATCATAATTTATAAAACTTGAAAACATGATTTATAATTGAAAACATCATAACACTTGCCTATGAATCATAATTCAATAATAGAAACATGCTTAGATCATACGCATGGTAGAAACTTAGAAATTTTTTGCATTGGGCTAAAATCCCATAGGATCAACATATAGATTTTCATAAATTAGAGAGGAATTGGGTATGGGTGTGAACAAATTCACCAATTCATAACCCTACATACCTAAGAGAATCTGATTGTACAACTTCTCTGACTACCCAAGAAAGAATTGAGAAGAACTTGGAGGAAATTAAGCTTGATCACCTCTCTAGACTTCTAAGCTTGCATGCATGAATAGGAATAGTTTAGAATGAACTTACCCTTCTTAAAACTCATTATTCATAGCTTAAAATGACGTAGTTTAGGCCTTAGGATCATAGAAATTATGGAAAATCCCTTACTAAACTCGCAGGAAAAAATAGACTGCCAGTCCCAACGAGGGACTGGACGAGTTGCTACCACTGGTCATGAGTCGTGGCCACAAGTCGTCAAGTATACTACCAAAACTTCAATTGGGGCTCACCATGGGAAACATGACGGGTCGTTACTGGTGACCATGACTCTTGGTCACCTCTTGTTGTCCTTACTGTCTAAAATTCTCTTTCTTTCCACCAACCTTGACCACGACTGACTCAACGAGTCGTGGTGCTGCCCTTGACTTGTGGTCATGTCTGTGGTGAAAAAAAAACCTGAATTCCAAATTAAGTCCAACTCCTCACCACGAGTCACTTAATGACTCGTGGTCATCCTGACGGGTCACAAGATGACTCGGCCTGTAGCCTGATGCAGAAAAATCTATTTTCTCCGTTTCAACTCTCTGATCTTAGGATCCTTCTTGGGAATATTCATCCTCGAATATTGAAAATCATACCGAAAAGCATAGAAACGCAATCATCATATTCAAATACTGATCATATAAGTTGAAAACTGGTGGAATGATTACCTCCGCACTGAACTGAATTCATGAATCATATGTACATTCTTTTACATGAAAGAAACTAAGGTACATGAGCTTAATATAAAACTAAATAGAGTTTTAGGGCAAAAACTGATACCTCAAGCTGAAATTGAGTCGGGAAGGAATAGATGTGGGTATCTAGTCATTATATCTGCTTTGGCTTCCCATGTAGCTCCCTCAACATGCTAATTCATAAAACCTTAATTGAAGCCACTTATTTGCTCCTTAGCTTGCAGACCTGTCGATCCAGTATCTCCACCAGAACCTCTTCATAACTAAGGCTGTCCTTTACACCTACACTCTCCACTGGAACAACCAGAGATGGATCACCCAAACACTTCTTTAAGAGTGATACATGAAAAACAGGATGAACAGAAGCTAATTCTGAGGGAAACTCCAATTCATATGCTACCTTGCCAACCACTTCACAATCTGGTACGAGCCAACATAACAGAGACTAAGTTTCCCCTTCTTTCTGAACCTCATCACTCCCTTCATAGGAGATACCTTTAGAAATACCCAATCATCAGCTTCAAACTCAAGTTCCCTCCTTTTCACATCCGCATAAGACTTTTGGCGACTCTGAGCTGTTTTCAATATATCCCTTATGAGTTGAACTTTCTCCATGGCCTCATGGACTGAATTCGGTCCTATCATTGTAGCTTCACCTACTCAAACCAACCAATAGGTGATCTACACCTCCGCTCGTAGAGAGTCTCAAATGGATCCATCTGAATACTGGAATGATAACTGTGGTTATACGCAAACTCAATGAGAGACAAATAATCATCCCAACTACCCTTGAAGTCAATCACACATGCTCGCAACATGTCCTCGAGAGTTTTAATAGTCTGCTCCGTCCGACCATCCGTTTGTGGATGAAATGTTGTATTGAGCTTGACCTGAGTACCAAATCCCTTTTGAAATGATCTCCAAAATTGGGAGGTAAACTGAGTACCTCTGCATGATATAATGGACAAGGACACTCCATGCAACCGAACTAGCTCTCAAATGTATAGTTTGGCATAATCCTCTATTGAATCAGTGGTTTTGACCGGCAAAAAATGAGCAGCTTTGATCAACCTATCCACAATCACCCAAATTGAGTCGTACTGTAGACGAGTGCGAGGCAACCCTGTGATGAAGTCCATATTAATCTCCTCCCACTTTCAAGTAGGGATACTGATGTCCTGAAGCACACCTCCCAGTCTCGGATGCTCAACCTTCACTTGCTGACAATTTGGACACTTAGCCACAAACTCTGCTATGCCCTTCTTCATGCTGTTCCACAAATAGACTTCCCGAGGTCACAGTACATCTTGGTGGCACCTGGATGTATGGAGTATCTGGAACCATAAGCCTCATGCAATATCCAATATCTCAAATCACCAACATCGGGAACACTCAAGCGACCATGATATCGAAGCACACCATCTCCCCCTTTGGAGAAGATGTCTACCTTCTGATTCTGAAAAGCTTCCTTTAACTTCACCAAAATAGAGTCCTCGTTTTATGCATCTTTTACATCAGTCACCAAGGATGATTCTGACCCATTCTGAACTATAATACCACCATCGGTTGAGTCAACCAAATGAACTCCCAACCGTGCAAGCCAATGCACATCCTTCACCAACTCCTTCCTCCCCTCATCTACATGCGACACACTCTCCATAGAGAGCCTATTAAGAGCGTTTGCTACTAAATTAGTCGTGCCCGGATGGTAAAGGACACTCATATCATAATCCTTAAGTGGCTCCAACCACCTTCTTTGCCGCAGATTTAGTTCCTTTTGGGTAAAAACATATTGTAGGCTCTTATGGTCCATAAACACATCTATATGAACCCTGTACAAATAATGTCTCCAAATATTCAAGGCAAACACTGCTGCCGCCAATTCAAGATCATGGGTCGGGTAATTTTTTTCATGAACCTTCAGCTGTCTAGAAGCGTATGCTATAACTTTGCTATGCTGTACACAACCAAGACCGATCCTAGAAGAATCGTGATACACCACAAACCCATCGGTACCTTCAGGTAGAGTTAACACCGGTGCTAAGGTGAGTCAAGTATTCAACTCCTGAAAGCTCCTCCCACAATCATCCAACCATTGAAATTTCACTTTCTTTTGGGTCAACTTGGTCAATGGCGCGGCAATAGATGAAAATATCTCAATAAATTTTCGATAATAATCAGCTAAGCCCAAGAAACTTGTGATATCTGAAGGGTTCACTGGTCTAGGACAATTCTTCACCGCTTCTATTTTCTGAGAGTCCAGCTTTACACCCTTACTCGACACCACATGGCCTAAAAATGTCGCTGAGTTCAACCAAAACTCGCACTTGCTGAATTTAGCATATAATTGGCGATCCTTGAGAGTCTGTAGCACCATCCCAAATGAGAGTCATGCTCCTCTTCGCCCCGAGAGTATATCAGGATGTCGTCGATGAACATGATCACGAACATATCCAAGTATGGCTTGAACGCCTAGTTCATCAAATCCATAAAAGCTAAAGGAGCATTCGTTAGTCCAAAAGACGTAACTACAAACTCGTAATGACCATAACGCATCCCAAAGGCTGTCTTCGAGATATCACTCTCTTGAACCTTGAGCTGATGGTATCTGGATCTGAAATCTATCTTCGAAAAACACTTAACACCTTGAAGTTGGTCAAACAAATTCTGGGGAATGGATACCTGTTCTTGATGGTGACCTTGTTCAATTGTCGATAATCAATACACATACGAAGAGAACCATCTTTGTTTCGGACAAAGAGAACTGGTGCACCCCATGGGGATTTGCTCAGTCTGATGAAACCCTTGTCAACAAGTCTTTCAACTGCTCCTTTAACTCCTTTAGCTCGGCTGGGGCCATTCTGTAAGGAGGAATAGATATAGGCTGCGTATCGGGAAGAAGGTCAATACCAAAATCAATCTCTCGCTTGAGAGGGATTCCCGATAAATCATCTGGGAAGACTTCTGGATACTCACATACTACTGGAATGGACTAGATAGTCAGGGTCTCGGACGTAGAATCCTTAGCCCTAACTAGATGGTACACGCATCCTTGGAGATCATCTTTCTGGACTTAAGGTAGGAAATGAAACGGCCTACAGGCACAACTGAACTACCCTACCATTCTAAGGCTAGCTCTCCTAGAAATCTAAAGTCAACTGCCCGGGTTCTACAATTAACTGATGCATAGCATGCAAACAACCAATCCATGTCGAGAATAACATCAAAGTTGGTCATGGCTAACACTACTAGATATGCTGAGGTGACTTTCTGAAGGACTGTGATCGGGCAATTTCTATACACCCGTCTAGCTACAACTGAATCACCCACTGGAGTAGAGATTGAGAAGGGTTCTCACAAGATTTTGTGATTGACTCCGAAACTACTAGCCATATAGGGCGTCAGAAAATACAAGGTAGCCCCTGGATCTAACAATGCATACACATCAAGGTGGAAAACTCGTAACATACCAGTGACTACATTTGGGGAGATCTCCTGCTCCTGGTGGCATGCTAGGGCATAAAATCTATCTTGGCGCTGTTCGCCACCTGTGCTAGTAGAAGCTCCATGCTGAGCGGAGCATGCTGGTGGAACTACTAAACTAGAAGCTGGGCCTTGGCCCTTATCATGGCCCTGTCTAGATACTGGGCAATCTCTGAGCATATGTCCGGGCTTCCCACACCCGAAACAAGCACCTGTACCCACCAAACACTGACCCATATGTCTCCAGCCACACCTTTCATGAACTGGGATACTGGAATCTGTGAGCCTGCTTCTTTGGCCTCTAGAGCCTGATGCTCGTCCTCTCTGGTCATGCCTAAATCTGGATGGCACACTCATAGCCGATAATGTCGAAGTTGGCGATCTCTGGTGGGACTGCTGTCAGTGTCCACAACATGGTCTCTGCTGAGAGAACCCATAACTATCTGTCCTGACCGTCTTGGCCTCTCTCTCTCTCTCTCACATGCACCGCCTCTATCTGCTGGGTGTACAAGACATCCTAGGAAAATTCATATCCTTATGAAGCATCACAGTCCGAAAATCCTTGTACAAATAATCCGCCACCCTATGAACAAACTTGCTCACTCGATCTCTGTGATCAACCATAAACTTTGGTGCGTACTTGGATAGATGAGTGAACTCCAAGGAATACTCATGGACCATCATCTTTCCCTGCTTTAGATTCATGAACTCGGTCGCCTTCAGCTCCGTAATCTCACGAGGGAAGAATCGATGTAGAAAAGCGGCATGAAACTCGTGCCAATTGATAGGTCCTGCTCCGATTGTCCTACTATCCTTCCATTGTTTGAGCCAAATGTACGCGACCCTTTTTAACTGATATGAGGCCAAATTGGTACACTCCTCCCCAGTCACCCCCATAACTTGGGTGATATTCAAAATCTCGTCGATAAACTCATGTGGATCCTCATCCACCTTAGACCCAAGAAACTCTGGAGGGTTCATCTTTAGGAAATCTCTGACTCGTGCTTCTGCCGCATTCCCGTTCGGAGGGACATGCACTACCTCCTGCTGATTGACCTGGGCAGTCAAGGCCTGTGCTAGCATCTGAATGGCTACCCTGAATTCAACGTGGGCAACTGGCTTCGGTGCATCGTGCTCATGGGCTAGTGGGGCCTGTTGGTGCCCATATCCATTGCCATCCTCATGGCCATTTCCATTTTTATTTCTTCTGTAGTTGACTCTGCGGGGAGTCATGATTCTGCAATCGCGAATAACACGAGTTAGAAGGATAGAGAGACACTTTACCGCACGACATAAATAATGAAAGAAGGGAACATTTCCTAAACATCTCGTAGCCTCTTCGTCATAAGTGTGACACGCTTCACACCCATGAAAAAGACTCTATTTAATGCATCTTTTAGACACCCTAGGACACTTCAAAGCCTATTGCTCTGATATCAAGTTTGTCACAACCTGAACATGAGCCCGGATCAAGACATAGGACAACAAACCCCGACTCTCCAAGTCGACCCATGACATGAACATAACTTCTAACTCAATCAATAAAAAAGAAAGATCAACATAATAATTATAGTGGAAGTCTAAACATAACATAAAATTTGAACATACAACATGAGTTTAAAGCTGAATACAATCTATGTCTGAAAAGACTCTATGTCTGATGAGTTGATGGGACAAGACCCCAACTAACTCTCTAAGTCTGAAATTGAAAATGTAAAGAAATAACTGATAAGGGAGGGTACTGTTGACGACTGCTCCCAAGCGCACACGCAAGTGTACGTGGTCTTACGAGTAATACAGTGGCCCTTTTTAAGAGTCGGATGTCGAACCCACAGGGACTGAACCAATTTAGCTAATTATAAAGTTTAAGTGTGATATTTGCTTTCTCAAGTGTTGATGTAGACTTTTTCGATGAAGTTTAATTAAGTCTAGGGGTGGTCATAGAAATACTCTGAAGTAATTCAAGGAGAAACTAGAGCTAAGGCCAGATAATCATGCGATACTACGCTTTGCAATGGGTTAAGTATGGAATTATCAATTATCATCTCACATAATTACAATTGCATGTTCATGGTCTTTCGAGCCTCTAAACACGACAAACTAGCCTCACAACTACATTGTTGAGCGGGCATGTGACATTCTAGTTCGTGGGCAATTCAATTACGTGGATGTGGTTTATGAGATTTATGCTCTTGATTAGGGACTTTCGTACCTCTAATCATTTAACTCAACTTAGCTTCACAACTACTTCTTCGAGTGGTGATGTAATGATTCTAAGTTGGTGTCTAACTCATCCCATTTTAGTAATCAAGCAAGGGAAATTAGGTATAATTTCTTATTCTAACCGCGAATTATATCGTAAGATACAAACTTGCTCACTACATTCTTTGTTCTTGCCTAGGTTTACTTTCTCAAGCTTTTACCTAGGTGTAACATGTGTGTTTTCATGGTGATCAATCATAAAAACAACCATAATTAAGAACGTAAAACAAAACAACAATTAATAACTTAAAACCAAAACAAAATTCACATAGTCACAATCATAACTTGTGGCTTCAACCCTAGAGGAAGGGTTCCAGCCACTCAAGTTCGTATAATTACAAGAAAACATAATTAAAGTAACATACTTGCAAGAATTGGTAGAATATAAGATGAAATTTAAGAACCCTAGGTGGAGTTCTCCCACTTCTCCCTTCACTCCTTGGTAGTTTTTCAGAAATATTACGTGACAAAATGTTTTTAGGAGCTAAGGGACCTATTTATAGTAAATGTGAGGTGTATAAAATTATTCCCGGCATGAAATAGCTCCGTGTCATGGAGGTTATCGTGCCAATTTTCCTCCATGACACGGAGGCATCGCGTAAGCACTCTGGAATTTGCAGAAAACACACTCCAGGCAACCCCTTGCCGTGATGGCAGTGTGGCACACTGCTTGTACAGCGCGTTAGGGGCCGTGACACACCACTGGTCGCACAGCGTACCTGCCGTGGCATGTTGCCAATGCGCAGGTGGGCTGTTTCGCGTGTCCCCTTTGCCGACGTTCGCGTTTTACTTCCGATTCCATGCCTCCACTTCACCAACTCATGGATTAGTTCCTCAAATTCATTTTAAACCTACAAAAACAAGAACTAATCATGTTGGTTAGTATATATCTTCACATTTACATAAAATTACATGAGAATGTATATAAATCAGTAGATAAACAAGATGAAAAGTATGTTATAAAGTATCACTTGGGCATGCCATTTTTCCCAAGATCACCTGCCCCACACTTAAAGCCTTGTTCGTCCTCGAACAACCCTTTTACATCTCATGTAAATGAAGACTCACACATAGTTAATTTAACAAGATAATTCAAGCTACATGTATAATTATTATTTAAGATAACAAGTTAAAAATAGAGCATGCGAGATTTAACCATTAAAATCAAATTTAACTATGTTAAGACTTCCTAACCTCAAGAATTGATTCTCAATCTTAGCAAACTCATGTAAATCAACCGATCAAGAAATTCGACATGAATTTTTATCTTTCATTAAACATGTGCCCTCACAACACAAGAGAGTTACCCATTTTCAATCACAAAGTTTGAAATTACACCATGTATGGGTATATAAATGGAAATTAAGCTCGCTCTCAGAAAGAATTCACATGCATCACGTAGTGACCCATAAGCTTGTCTTTAATGTATTACTCCACTAATTAAAGGATGTGTGAACGTAAGATCAAGTAGGACTTATTGGGTTGTAATATAAGCTAAGGGACGGGTAGGTACTATTATGGATAATAATAGTGGCTATGTTTCCCAAGCGCTTTTAATACATCACACCTTCATTATGGACATCTCTTCTCTTACTTCATCCTCCTACTTTTCACTCTTAAATTTCCTCTTCTTGTTCCCATTTCTTTAAGCACACTTAGCTTATTACTAAGGAGTACTTAACCAACTTTTTCATTCATTTATTTTCTTACTCCCTACCAATACTCAAGCATTTTCAAACAAGTGCACCTTTGACCTTTCTCAACTTCCACAACTATTATTTTTCCTTCTTTTACCAGATTCTCACTCTTTTACTCTTTCGGATTTTTCACTTAAGCGCTTAGGAGTTTAGGATCAAATTCAAGGATAATGAAAGAAAAATGACTAAGCTTAGGTTGTAGCTATCAAAGAATAGGCTTAAGGCTCAACGAGGCTAACACGAATTCAATATTAAAGGTATGTAAGGCAAGGGTTAGAAATTTGGCTCATTCAAAGAAATGCCTAAATCATCTCCTACACTCTATCTCCTTCATTTCGTTTTGTATACACACCAGACAAGTTCTAGACACTCCACAATAGCATGAAATATTCAAAAATCTTACACTCTCAGCATATGCTCAATTTAAGACACATTCAGCAGACTCTTAACTCAGCTAATCACATAAATTTAGAATTAAGCTTAGAATCACACCGAGTCACATTCACGAGCTTAGGTGTCTCAAACAAAGTTATACACTTCTTACATGCTTCAACACTAACCACACTTGCATCTTACAATCATGTATAGCACACAACAAGAACATCAAACAATCAATTATCTATGGGTTCAAAACCAAAACCTATTGACTAATTTTCCCTCAAGAAGGTCGTCATCCATCCATTGTCGGAAATAGTTTCTAAATATGACTAAAAACACTATATACAGGCAAAGAGAATTTTTATTCTTCAGTTCAAAGACCCCCGTTGGAAAAGAACCGAAAAGAAAAACCAACAGGTGGTGAAATCATGCTCAACTCAAAACGTTTTTCCTATATGTATCAGCACTACATTCACAAAAATCCTTAAGCACAAAATTTTTGAAATTCCCCTCACCCCACACTTGAATCATGCTATGTCCCCAAAGCATCTAATTAAAATTCAAAAGGGTGAGAAGTACTCCCTAAGGCCTCTAGGCCTAGCTAACAACATGTTTTTCTTCAAATTTGTACAAGTGGGTATTTGACCCCACACTTTCCCTCTTTCATGCTTCTTAGCTTCCTCCTCCAAGGGTACTCAGATTTCCCCTCCATCTGTGCTTAAATTTCCACCAAAAACACAAACACGATGAAAATAAACAAAATCAACACAAACAGCAATTACAAATTGTACCTGTGGTACCCTTGGGTTCCCTCCCAAGCAGCGCCTAATTTTACGTCGCGGCACGATGTGAACTATCCTTTTCAGGACATCCTCATACCTGGGTTCCCTTTCGAGAATCATCTTCTTCTCTTTTGATTTTTAGAGGGAACAACCTCCACTCTATCCCTCTCTTCCTTCAACTTCTTCTCACACTGAAGCCCTTTATCAGACTCGGGCTGAAAACTAATCAGTTCCTTTGACCGTGGACCTGTGGAATGTGCCACCCCACACTTATCCTCTGACAACACACTGACCTTACATAGGTTTCTGTAGTGTGTGGGTGGGTTAATCTCTTGGTAGACTCGGAAGAGTTCTTCTTCATCCTCGACCCTCATTTTCAGGGTCCCTGCTCTCATATTGATAATGGCTCCTCCAGTGACCAAGAATAGCCATCCTAAGATTAAGGGTACCTGATCATCAACATGAAAATCCAATACGATAAAATCAGTGTGTATAATGAACTTACCCACTTTGATGAGAAGTCCTCTATAATTCCATCCGGTGCCACTCGCAACTTATCTGCCAGCTGCAGCATCAATCTTGTTGGTCTCGGTTGACCCAACCCCAAGGTGTTAAATAAAGATAGGGGCATTATATTAACTGCTGCCCCTAGATCACACAAAGCTCTTATCACCTCAGCTTTACCAATTTGTATGGGGAGGGTAAAACTCCCTGGGTCTTTGAGATTTTTAGGTATCTTGCTCATCACCCTGTGACTGCACTCCTTAGTCAGTGCTACCATCTGGACATCCACCAATCTGACTTTGTTGGCCATCATATCTTTCAAGTATTTAGCATACTTGGGCATTCCCTAAAAAACATCAAGCAAAGGCAAATTTATGTGAAGTTCTTTAAAAATCTCAAAGAACTTTTTGAAGCATTCCTCCTCCTTGCTCTTCTTGAATCTCCGCAGGAATGGTGGTGGTGGTCTTTGTGCTGGTTGCAATGATGATTGTGCATTTTGTTGCGCATCACTTTGATTCTCTCCCTTGTCAGTGGATGGTCCTTTTCTAACCAACTCCAGCTGCACCTCATTTCTTTTCTCTTTTGGTGTCGCATCAACTAATTGCTTCCCACTCCTCAGACTGATGGCGTTGACCTGACGGGGGTTAGGATATGTGTCACTTGGTAGTCCTCCCTACGGTCTCATGTTTTGAGCAGCTGCTATCTGAACCATCTGCTTTTCTAGATTGTGGGTGGCCAATTGCTAATTCTTCAAGTCTGATGCCATCTTGGTCTGATTTTCTACTAATTGAGTCTAGGTCTCCATGATTTTCTGCAACGTCTCCTCAATGTTGCTTCTCAACCGGCCATCGTTCTGCCTATTTCACTGACACTGCTGCTGTTGAGGTTGCTGATAACTTTGCTTTTGATTTCCACCCCAAGAAAAATTTGGGTGGCTCTGCTAATTTTTGTTGTAGTTATTTCCAAAATTCTGAGTGTTCCTCTGCACATTCCCAACAAAATTGACTGATTCCGGATTGGATCCACAAGATTTTGTATTATGCCCATTATTCCCACAAATTTCACACCAACTTGGAGCTTGCTAAACTGCATTTACATGACCCTGCTGTTGGTTCATACTCAGTTTATTGAAATGAGTCATTATCTGATGCTGGAGTGACGCTAGCTGTGCCGCCAAGGAATTCATTCCATCTACCTCTATCAGCCCTGCTCTCTTTCCTGCCCCTCTTGATGCCTCACTGTGCCACTCTGGATTTTCCTGAGTAATTCTGTTCAACAGAGTGTACAGTTCATCACAAGTCTTCTCTAAGGCTTGCCCACCCGGTGCAGAGTCTAGTAAAATTTTTGTGTGTGGGTCTAGACTTTCTACAAAGGTGTGTGCTAGCACTTCATTGGACTGCTGGTAATGGGGACAGTCTCTCAGTAACAACTTGAATCTCTCCCAAGACAAATACAAGTTCTCATCCGGCCTTTGCTTGAAACTCAATATCTCACTTCTAAGTTTGGCAGTCTTGCCTGAAGGAAAGAATCTAATCAAAAACTTCTTCGCCGAATCATCCCAAGAAGTTATGGAGTTCGGTGGCTCAGAATTCAACCACCTTTTTACCTCTCCCAACAATGAAAATGGGAAGAGGGTAAGTCGGACATAGTCTGTGGACACTCCGGTGGGGGCGAAATTGTCACTAATCTCAAAAAGTTCTATAAGTGCTGCTGCGGGTCCTCTTGTGCCATCCCAGTGAATTGACCACTAGAATGTAACAGCTGCACCATGTTCTGTTTCAATTCAAAGTTCCCTCCAGGTTTCTATTTACGGGTACTAGAGTTCACATTAGTCGTTTGTGGGATTGCCACTTCGCGAACTGGTCTGGCTGCCATTGCTTTCGGTGACACTTGTGCTTGTCTTGCGGGTGGTTGTTGTTGTACATTTTCTTGAAGTCTTTTAAGCTTTTTCTCAAGAGCTACTCTCATTCGCAAATGAATTTGACATTCTGGTTCAAGCAACGGTTCCACAAGCTCTCTATTCCTAGCCAGCTCGGCAAGACAACCTGTCACCTGCAATAAGTCAGACTAAGACAAAGTTTCTCAACACTTAAGGAAATTAAAAATCACACAAAAACAGAAAAATTTACTAAACTTTGCTAAGTCCCCGACAACAATGCCAAAAACTTATTGACGACTGCACCCAAGCACACACGCAAATGTACGTGGTCTTACAAGTAATACAGTGGCCCTTTTTAAGAGCCGGGTGTCGAACCCACAGGGACTGGACCAATTTAGCTAATATAAAGTTCAAGTGTGATATTTACTTTCGCAAGTGTTGGTATAGACTTTTTTGATGAAGTTTAATTAAGTCTAAGGGTGGTCAAAGAAATACTCTCAAGTAATTCAAGGAGCAACTAGAGCTAAGGCCAGATAATCATGCGATACTACGCTTTGCAATGGGTTAAGTATGGAATTATCAATTATCATCTCACATAATTACAATTGCATGTTCATGGTCTTTCGAGCCTCTAAACATGACAAACTAGCCTCACAACTACATCGTTGAGCGGGGATGTGACATTCTAGTTCATGGGCAATTCAATTACGTGGATGTGGTTTGTGGGGTTTATGCTCTTGATTAGGGACTTTCGTACCTCTAATCATTTAACTCAACTTAGCTTCACAACTACTTCTTCGAGTGGTGATGTAATAATTCTAAGTTGGTGTCTAACTCATCCCGTTTTAGTAGCCAAGCAAGGCAAATTAGGTATAATTTCTTATTCTAACCACGAATTATATCGTAAGATACAAACTTGCTCACTACATTCTTTGTTCTTGCCTAGGTTTACTTTCTCAAGCTTTTACCTAGGTGTAACATGTGTGTTTTCATGGTGATCAATCATAAAAACAACCATAATTAAGAACGTAAGACAAAACAATAATTAATAACTTAAAACCAAAACAAAATTCACATAGTAACAATCATACCTTGTGGCTTCAACCCTAGAGGAAGGGTTCTAGCCACTCAAGTTCGTATAATTACAAGAAACATAATTAAAGTAACATACTTACAAGAATTGGTAGAAGAGAAGATGAAATTTAAGAACCCTAGGTGAGTTCTCCCACTTCTCCCTTCACTCCTTGGTAGTTTTTCAGAAATATTACGTGACAAAATGTTTTTAGGAGCTAAGGGACCTATTTATAGTAAATGTGAGGTGTATAAAATTATTCCCGGCATGAAATAGCACCGTGTCACGGAGGTTATCATGCCAATTTGCCTCCGTGACACAGAGGCATCGCGTAGACACTCTGGAATTTGCATAAAATACATGCCAGGCAGCCCCTTGCCGCGATGGAAGCATGGCACGCTGTTTGTGCAGCCCGTTAGGGGCCGTGACACGCCACTGGTCGTGCAGCCTGCCTGCCGTGGAGCATTGCCAATGCGCAGGTGGGCTATTTCGCGTGTCCCCCTTGCCGACTTTCGCGTTTTACTTTCGATTCTAGGCCTCCACTTCACCAACTCATGGATTAGTTCCTCAAATTCATTTTAAACCTACAAAAACAAGAACTAATCATGTTGGTTAGTATATATCTTCACATTTACATAAAATTACATGAGAATGTATATAAATAAGTAGATAAACAAGATAAAAACTAAGTTATAAAGTATCACTTGGGCATGCCATTTTGCCCAAGATCAGGTACTCAGGAGATGAGGGCTCACCAATTAAGACTAGATGCTAACTCCGGAAGTTGGCTAGAAATGAGGATGAGTCTAAAAATTGGAGCCTGTATCATAAAATGATACACATAGAGTATGCGGTCAGCACGTGGAATGTACCGAGTATGCAAGACAAGTAAAACCTCTTAAGTAAGTAAAATCATTAAAACATGCATAATACAAAACATAATCAAGATAAGAATCTAAAAGTAGGGCTTGCATGCTATTTTCTAAAATCATGATCTGAACATAACTGAATATCATAACTGAATCGAATGAACCAAAGCTGAACTTTGATGATCATAAGTAAAACTGAACATTGGGTCAAACCTACTTAAAACATATATATATATATATATATATATATATATATATATATATATATATATATATATATGATAAACATGCATAATTGAAATCATGAAGAACAATAGGAGACTCGTCATATAACCGACATTACTTCGATAGAGCTTACGTGGTCCCAACTATCACACTCAAGTGGGCAGAGCCGTCTAAAGCCTTGTCAGGGCTAAAGACGCTACCATGATATCGTATGAAGCTGAAGGCCCCTTGGGGAAGGGGAAAGCTCACAAAGGAGGTCTCAAATAATCTGATCATATCTACGCTGGCTCGTAGTTCTGAGGCATAGGGTTGTCTGGCCCTTAGCCTTCTCGGTGCTATACACTACGCCCAAAATCATGCATATGCTCTCCATCATTTTTCAATGAAGCAGACCATCGTCTAGTGACGAAGTTGAATAATCATATACATATAAAATCTGAAATCGTACATGAGCATCCTTGACTCAAACCATACCACAAGCTGAACATAATTAGGAGTCTTGACTCCAAAATCATGTGGTAAGCTAATTCGTGAAATCATAAATCATACTTGAACATATGGGCTTGCCCAATACTTAAACATGCTTGAAAATACTTGATTCACTTGAAAACGTGATTATAGACATGGGTAACTTGAAAACATGATTTTCTCATAAATATCTCAACATACTTGATCATACATCATAGATCTCAACTTTCATGAACTTCTCATGGATGGACATCATAATTTATAAAACTTGAAAACATGATTATAATTAAAAACATCATAAAACTTTCCCATGAATCATAATTGAATAATAGAAACATGCTTAGATCATACCCATAGTAGAAACTTAGGAAATTCAAGCATTGGACTAAAACCCCATAGGATCAACATATAGATTTTCATGAATTAGAGAGGGATTGGGTATGGGTGTGAACAAATTAACCCTTTCATAACCCTACATACCTTAGAGAATCTAATTCTACAACTCCTCTAATTGCCCAAGGAAGAATTGAGAAGAACTTGGAGGAAATTACTCTTGATCACCTCTCTAGACTTCTAAGCTTGAAAGCATGAATATGAATGGCTTATAATGAACTTACCTTTCTTAAAACTCATTATTCATAGCTTAAAAATACATAGTTTATTCCTTAGGATCATAGGAATTACGAAAAAGCCCTTACTAAACTCGCAAGGAAAAACAGACTGCCAGTCCTAACGAGGGACTAGACGAATCATTACCACTGGTCACTAGTCGTGGCCACAAGTCATCTAGTACACTGCCAAACATCAATTGGGGCTCACCACAGGGAATATAACGGGTCGTTACTGGTGACCACGACTCTTGGTCACCTCTCGTTGCCCTTTCTGCCAAAAATTCTCTTTCCTTCCACCAACCTTGACCATGATTGACCCAACGAGTCGTGGTGCTGACCATGACTCGTGTTCATGTATGTGGTGACCCAAAAACTGAATTCCAACTTAAGTCCAACTCCTCACCACGAGTCACTTAACGGCTCATGGTCATCCTGATGGGTCACAAGATGACTCATTCTGTGGCCTAGTGTAGAAAAACCTACTTTCTCCATTTCAACTCCCGAGCCTGATCTTAGGGATTTTGGGGTATAACATAAAATGACACAGTTTCACTTATGGAGGAAATGCGGAAGTTGATGTTGAATATTGCTTCGCCAATCATACGACTGCAATTCACCTGCCATAAACTACACTCAGAAAAGGTGCAACATGTAGTATCAGTACACCACTTGTACTGGTAGGAATCATCGGCCGACAAGGATTAGTTCATGAAACAGTATATAATTAAAATGAAATTGACTAAACTTTAAGTATCCACAACAAGATAAACTATACACTTTTTTTTCCATAAATTCATTCGATAATTACACAATCGTACCTCTATACGTATAAGCATATACCATGAATTCAATAATTACCCACCAACTTCCAAACTCTACTGGTTGTAAGAAGTTTTAGAAAGCTAAGGATGAAGAAGTGTATCCTACGACTCTCAGTACGAGTCATACAATGCTAGTATGAGCTATAGTGAAGAAGTCGTGAGAAGATTCAGAAGATTTACTCAAGAGGCTCACTCCTGCTACAAATAGACAGTACGAGTCATACCAAAGCACTCATGATGAACTTCAGAAAAATTTCAAAGTTTCAGAGTCAAGCTACGAAAGCTCAGTACGACTCATAGAAAGCATGTACGAGTCATACCAAGGTCCAACACTTGGCCATATTTCAGCCAGTCAATGACCTACAGGAAGCAGGTACGACCTATACATACCTGCTACGGGTCGTAGGACAAGTCGTGATGCAGGCGACTTCAGTTATGGAAGTATACCCTGTTAGCCTAGGAAAAGGATTTTTATGTTTGTATAAATATGTTTTATGTTTTACTTTCATCAGAGAGGTGATTAGGAGAGATTAGAATTGATTAACAGCGAAGTTAGGGAGACTTAGACGTGAGAATTGAGTTGTTCAACTTGTGATCAACCTTTTCTTGGTTTTCTTTTGATCTTCATATTGTTCTTGAGGATTTTGCTGATTAATACAAAGAAGTTTTTCTCTCATCTATAATTGTAAGTTTTGATTTATGTATTTAAATATGAATGCAAATCACAATCTTGCAACTATGAGAGGCTAAAACCTCCATAGCTAGGGTTGTGGGAACCATGGTGGATTAACAAGCTAGGGTTACGTAAAAGTGATTCAAAACCAATGCAAAACACTTGTATTGTATTCTCTTCATGCTTAAATGTTTCTTAACGATGTATAACGTTAGGACATGCCTGGATTCTTTACTTGCTTGAGCCTAGAGAAGTAGAGATTAGGAAAAGAGAACTAAAACAAAGCCTTGATCTTGATAATCATTGTATTAACTTGAGTTGCAGGACAGTTAAATTTGGGACATATTTATAATGTTTAATTTGCAATTTCTCATGAGACCTGACCCAGTGATTGAGTATAGTCATTCAATAGGGATGAGCCAGTCATTTGAATGAACCTAAGTTATCAGTTCTAAAAGTAAGCATTGGTGATGATCACGTATGCATACCCGAAGCAGTTATGAACCCATGGGGAACACAAAACCATAGTTATCTTTCATTCTTTATTCAAATAAAGCTTTAACTGTGCTTTTAATTATTGTTTTCTTTAGAAACCCCCTATTTTGAGTAACTACCTAACAAGTTTACTTGCCGGCTTTAGTCTAGCTCTTCCATATTCCCTGTAGGATCAACCCCAACCTCTAGTTGGGTTGTTTATTGACAATGTTCGCTTCATACTTATGTAGAAGGTATGGCTTGAGCGTTATCAAAAAGTGGCACCATTACTTGAGAATACAGTTAAGACTAGATTATTTGCTTCTATTTGACTTTTTGGTAGTTACTTCCTTAGTTACGTTTTCTTTTTGTTGTTGATCCCCACAGGCTATTATATGGTGAATGCCAAGCACTCAGAGTAGTGGAGATCCCCTGATTCTATTGAACCCAAAAATTGAACGAACACTGCACATGATGTAAAACCAGGACAAAGAGATGCCCGCATAGCTGAAGAAGCTAGGCAAGAAAAGCTAGCTTGGCAAGATATAAAGATAGGAGTCGCGGTCGTGAGCGCGATGGAGTATGGAGAAGAAACGATGGCTACTGCAATGACCAAGCAGGAGTTTATGTGCCTCCCAATGCACGGCAAGGGGAGGCTGGGCAATCAAAGTTGGAGAGCATGATGGATGAGATGCTGAAGAAGGTGAGGTCTACTGATGAGTAATTAAAGGAGATCCATGGTGATATATCAAGTATGGGTCAGAGAGTGGAATCTCATGCAACCGCCATCAAGCAAATTGAGCAGCAACTTGGGAAACTATCATCATCACCGAACCCTAGACAAAAGGGTACACTGCCTAGCAAAACTATCCAAAATCCAAAGAATGATGGACACTGCATGGCGGTGATAACTAGGAATGGTAAGACCACAGTTGACCCCCATTTTCCGATTGTAGTTGAACGGAAGAAAGAGAGCATTATTGAGGAAAGTGATAAGGGTGATGAGATGAAGAGTGTTGAGTTACTAGAGGCCCTGATAGAAGAGAAAGAACCTGACGTTGATCAAGGAGAAACTCAAGTGCACAGAGCTATCCCGTGACCACTGCCGCCATTCCCTCAAAAAGTGAAGAAAAAGGCAGAAAATGGTAATTTCCAGAAATTCCTTTCGATTCTTAAACAACTATCTGTGAACATACAATTAGTAGAGGCATTGAAACAAATAACAGGATGTGCTAAGTTTATGAAGAACTTGGTGACAAAGAAGAGGTCTGTAAGCTATGAGCCGGTAGACAATGTACATCACTGTAGTGCCATAACCATATGGGTCCTAGCTCAAAATAAGGAAGACCCAGGTGCTTTCACTAAACCATGCACCATTGGCAATGTAGAGTTCGCAAAGGCACTCTGTGATCTAGGAATAAGCACTAATCTGATGCCCTTGGTGGTCTTCAAGAGATTGGACTTATGAGCCCCCACACCGACCACTATGCGGCTACTGATGGCCGACAGAACAGTGAAGAAACCATTGAGGATCCTGTTCGATGTACTGGTCAAGGTGGACAAATTCATATTCCCAGCTGACTTCATGATTTTGGATTGTGAGGTTGATTATGAGGTCCCCTATCTTTTTGGGGCAACCATTCCTTGCGATCGGGAGGGCCTTAATAGATTGGAGGCTATCCAGTTGAAGTTCAGACTAAACAAAGAAGAGGTCACTTTCAACATCTACCTGAAAATTCAACAACCCAAGGAATACAGTGTAATCTCAGCACTGGAGGATGAGTATGAGTCACTTGACGAATTTTGAGTAGTCAAGAGACTTGCATCGCACCGCGACGTTAAATTAGGCACTTCTTGGGAGGAAACCAAGTGGTGGCTTGGTGAAGTCTGAGTAATCGGGTCACCTGCGTTGTGCCGTGACGTTAAATCAAGCGCTTCTTGGTAGGCAACCAAATTATTGAACTAATATGTGCTTAGTGTGCAGAGAAAACAAAAAACAGCAGGCAAAAAAACAGCTGAAAAAGCAGTTGCTACAACTCTCAGTACGACTCGTGACAGCATCCTATGAGCTGTAGCAGGAGGCGCGGTGAGGTTCAGATATGTAATTCAAAGCAACGACCTACGAGTCATCATAGAGCCGTACCCACCTTGTACGAGTAGTAGGATGTACTTGTAGGTCCCCAAGTAAGTTTTTAAAACTCTGACTCGTGGGTCCAAGGGATGAGTCGTACATCGTTCATACGACTCGTGGTACGAGTCATGACGGGTCAAAATTTTAAAAATCACCCGACTTGGACTAGGTTTTCATATTTTCCCTTTTCCTATGTTAAATCAAACACCTCACATGACCCTTCTTCCCACGAAAAAAAAACAAAATTACGAATCCTACCCACGAATCCATCACACTTGTAACTCAAAAGCTAGGAGTCATCGAGCAATTTCGTGCCCTCAAATTAAGCATGACTCTACTCACATTTGTGATTACTAGTCGAAGAAAGAAGCAACAAGTAATTAATGTATTGAATATCAAACATCTTGACTTGTTTGAAGCTATCACTATCAAAACCCCTATAAGTATTGGCTTTGCTCGAAGAATTTCAAAAATACAATGATCAGGGATGTTATCAAACCATGAACGACTGGGAAAACAATATATTTTTGTTAGTTAAACTTGTGAATTGAAGTTTTCAAAGTTTGAGTTACGGGGACTAATTAAAAAGGGGAGGGATGAGTAGTGTTTAATTGATTGAATGATATGCTTAGACCTGGGAAAATCTAAGTGCCCAAATTGTGAAAAAGAACCCCTGCAAAATAAACAAAATTGAATAAGTCAAAAAAGTGGTATGAAACATAGTATTGGTCGTAGTTTGTCACTACGAGTCGTACTGAGCATTCGTACCAAAAAACTGAATAGGGCTAACAAGAAGAGTCCTTCCTATGACTCGTGGAATCAACCTATGGTTCATACCACGAGTTATGGGAAAATACAGAGGAAATGCTATTATTCGGGCTTCATCAGACATCTCAAGTTATGGGTTGTACCTTCGTGGTACGAGTTGTACCTATGAGTCCTAAACTGCATACAGAGTTTCTGGGCCTTCATACGAGTCGTACCTTCAGGGTACTACCCGTGTTAAGAATCTGAAATTATTCTCTTCTTGTTCTTTTTTCTCAAATATGGAATTCTAACTTTCTTCTCTATAGGAACAATGACAATGAACAAAAAGGCATCCAAAGCAACAACCGGGAGAGCAATAATTGATGAAACATCCGAGTCCGAGGCTGGGCAAGCAGGAAACTCCCCTAGTGGTTCGGTTGAGGATTACCAGGTAGATAGTTCAGAAACTGATGGAACCAGAACCACTAGGGCAAAAGCAACATCACAAGTCAAAGCAGCCACTGCCACATCTGCCCAAGCTCCCCAGTCTGAGGAGGGAGCTAGAGGAGATAATCAGGAGTCGGGAAATGACTCAAATGCAGAAGAAGGGTTTGAGGAAACCCAATCAGGTGAGGCAAGTGGCAGTAATGAATCAGAGAAGGAGGCTCCAAATGCTTTACAAGTATAGACCCCATCCAGAGAGAATCGCACAGTCTGGTGGAGAGTGGCAGGAGCTAGAGAAATCTATGAGCAAGGCATTTCTCTCACCACCAAGAACAAGCCAAGGTGAAGCATCTAGGAAGAACCGCGGATCCTCACAAACTCATTAAATGAAGTTGAGGAGATAAAGAGGATATTCAAATTCTATGGTTTTGAGTGGATGGCCAAGACTCCAGCTCAGTATACAGCAAAATTGGTCTGGGAGTTCTATGCCAACTATTTGGCCACCATGGAGCAAAAGGTAAAGAAGGGGTAGAAATAAAAGACCAGCCCCAACTGGAGAGTGTGATGGTCCGAGGCAAGAGGTAGACATATCAGAGCATACCATCTTTCGGGTTCTCTATGGACCATATTTCATGCCTACATGGATGATGCCTGAGTATGACTACAGGGTGGAGGCACTGAAGAAGATCAGGAATATGGGCTTGCAGGAAAGGCAGAGGCAGCTGCAATGGTTGGCAGGTGTGATTGTTGAAAATAAGGACAAAGATGAATGGGTTACTGGTGGAAAGCAAGTGACAAATAACTCGCTCAACTTCATAGCAAAAGCCTGCTGGACACTAGTGTGCCACCGGTTAGCACCCACGGTCAATGACAATGCATTGAGTACTGACAGAGCAACTTTGGTGGCATGCCTCATGTCCTGTTATCCCATTAACATCCTGAGGATCATCGCCATAGGAGATACAATATCGGGCGATGGGAGTGAGCAATACCATCCCATTCCCGAGTCTTGTATTTAGGCTATGCACAGGGGCAGGGGTGCCAATAGGACGGGGTGAGGAATGACTAATCGGAGGCCAGAGAATTGTAAACATCGGCCTTATCCGGGATGAGATGAACCCAGTAAGCCAAGCCAGAATACCCACCGCAATTCCATCAGTCAAACAAGTAGGGGATGCACAGGTGAATGTCCCCACAGTAGAGGAGCATAGCGAGACACCGACTACATATGTCGGTTATTTAGAGTTAGCTCCTAGCACTTCAGCTGCACCACAAGCTAGCCTTCAGACTCAGACTCCAGCAGGGCATATTTTGGTGCCTCATGACTTCCTCCAAAAACTAGCTAAATGGTTGACCATGGCCTAATGAAAAATTCAAGCTATGATGGGAAACATAAAGCCATGGGTCAAAGCAGAGATAAATACAACTACTCAGGCTCTACATGCTTGCTTGGATGGATTTGAGAGCTGATTCAATGTGCGGATGGCGGAGCAGATTGCCACCAACAGTCTTAGTAAGTAGTTGGGGGCTCTTCGGAGCTGAGTAGCTGAGTTGTCATCAAGACAACCAGCAGTCATAGAAGCCCCCACTCTTCTAGGCCTAGATGCAGAGCTTGATGAGGAGATTAAATTGGCAGCTTATTGGGAGCCGGCAATAGCTGCTAGAGATAAAGGAAAGTAAAGAGCTTCTGAGGAGGTTGGAAAGAAGAGTTTGAGAAAGAAGAGGAAGAAGGAAAGGAAAGAACGCAAGTGGACCAGAGCAGAGAGCCTGAAGAATCATGACACACATCTGTCAGAGCTGCAGGAGCAAGCTATAGGAGCAGACAGCTCCAGCATGACTCAGCCCGATCTTGTCGGTGGCCATGACCCTTCTAGTGAGCCACATTCAGCCTAGATTGAAACCGAGGCCATAGAATTTGCATAAACTACTGAGGAGTTAACCACTCTGTAATACCCTAGGAACCCAAGGATCAGACCCGAGAGTCAAAATTGAAAAAAACTAAAAATTTGCACCAGGTCACAGAACAAATCGTGAGGAGGTTCGTGAGGAGTGACCACGAGTCATGAAGTGACCCGTGGTCCAACAAGGTTGTCATGGTGTGTTGACAAGACCACGGGCATGACCATGAGTCATGGTCAAGCCTCACGACTAGTGAGGTCTCCGGGGACTAGGTTGGTTGTTTGAAAAGGAGGCATTGGGCAGTAGAAGCCACAGATGGTGACCACGAGTCATGGTTACCCACCATGAGTCGTGGTGTCTACCGTGAGGTCCCCTAGTTGTTTTTGGGAAGTGAACCAGACAACTCATGTCCACGAGTCGTGGACTATGAGCACAAGTCATCCAGTCCCTCGTGGGGACTGGCAGTCAGCCAAATTTTGCAATTTTAGCAAGGACTTTTCCGTAATTCCTAAGTCCTAGGGGCCTAGACTACGTCATTTAAGGTTCGTAGTGGTTTTTAAGAAGGTAAAACCTATTCTAAGTTATTCCTACCGTGCATGCAAGCTTGAGAGGTTGAAGAGGTGATTCAAAGCTAGTATTTAAGGTTTCCATCCGATTTCCTCTTGGATAAACAAAGATTTGGTGGAATCAATCCCTTCCAGGTATGTAGGGATTATGAGTGAGTGTTTCCTTCCATACCCATGCCCAATATCTATCTAAGTATGAGAAATTCCTATGATCAAGTTATGGGGTTTTCACCCAATTGAATAATTCTTCAATTTCTATACCTGGGTATGATTAGATTATGTTTGTATTGAAGAATTGTGAAGCTTGGGAAGATTTAAAATTGTTTTCAATCAAAATTATGTTTTCTAGTTTTATGAAATTAAAGGCCCATGGATGAGAAGTTCATGAAAGAAGAGAATGATGACGAATGTATGATGATGACGGGATTTGATGTTAAAAATCATGTTTCTAAAGCTACCCATGATTAAGATATTATTTTCAAAATGAATTGAGTAGATCCAAGCATGATAAAGTTTTGGACAAAGCCCTTATAGCGAGTATGATGTTTTAGTATCTCTAAAGTAAGTTTACCACATGGTTTTTGAGCAAAAAGGCTCCCACTTATCTTTGAGCTTGTGGTATGTTTCAAGATAAAACTTCTCATATGCATGAATTCACAATTGAGAGTATATTACTATTGAGCTTCTTTTTCATTCGATGTTGAGTTTATGCATGATTCATTGTTGAGCTTTGTCAATAGACGATGTTGAGTTTTGTTATATATGATGTAGAGCATTGCATGTTTTGGGAGAAGAGTCTAGCACCAAGCGGGCTAAGGGTCGATCACCCTATGCCCCAGAACTACGCGCCAATATAGGTTGACACTATTATATTATTGGGACCTCCCTTGTGAGCTATCCTCGACCCTAATGGCCCATGAGCTTGATATCGATATCATGGTAGCGTCCTTAGCCCTGGTAAGGTTTCGGATGGCTCTGCCCACTTGAGTGTGATAGTCGGGACCATGTAAGCTCTATCATGGTATGACGGTTAAGTGACGAGTCTCCCATTGTCTATATGATTCATATTTGCATATTCATTACTCATGGTTATCATTTTATACATGCATGTTCTGAAAGCAAGGTTTGACTCAATGTCAGCTTTTCTATAAATGTCATATTTCGGCTTCGAGTCATTTGAGTCAGTTTGATGTTATAAAGCTATGTATTGTATGTTATGAAAAGATCATGATTTCATAAATAATGCATAAAAGCCTACTTTCAGTTAAAGATGTTTATGTTTTAACTAGCGCATTGTGTTTAAAAGATTTTACTTACTTTAGCGGTTTTACTTACCTTACATACTCGGTACATTCCACGTACTGACCGCATACTTTCTATGTTGTATTGTTTCATGATACATGACCCAGCTCTCAGGTTCAGCCCCGCTTTTGAAAGTTCATCGGAGTTAGCATCTGTCTATTGGTGACTCCTCATCTTTCGAGGACCAGCCTATCTATCTTTCTTTATGTATTTCAGTTTTCAGCTTGTGGAGTCAGTTGGGGTCTTGTCCCATCAACTCGTCTAGATTAGAGGCTTTTTAGACTTATGCATGGATTCAGCTTCAGATGTTTATTCTGATGTTATGTTGAGTTATACTTCCACTGAGTTTATATTGTTGATTCTTCAGTTTATTGATTGAGTTAGATGTATGCTTATGCCATGGGTCGACTTGGGGTCTCTTAGGGTCACTTGTCTCGTGTCCACAATTCGGACCTCCGTTCAGGTCGTGACAAACTTAATATCAGAGCAATAGGTTTGAAGTGTCCTAGGGTGTCTAAAAGCCGCATTAAGCAGAATCTTCTTCATGGGTGTGAAGCGTGCCACACTTATGACGAAGAGGCTATGAGACATTTAGGAAACGTTCCCTTCTTTCATGATCTATGTCATGCGATGAAAATACATTCTATCCTTCTCTTGTGCAATTCGCGATTGTAGAATCATGGCACCTAAAAGAATGAAAGGAATGAGGATCGGAGGTGTGAAGGCCACGAGGATGGCAATGGTTATAAGCATTAGCCATCCCTACCAGTTTAGGAGCCTCAGGCACCGGAGCTAGCCGCTCATGCTGAGTTCCGGGATGCTATTTAGATGATTGCGCATGCATTGACTGCTCAGGTCAATCAGCAGGCCGTTACGCATGTTTCACAAATTGGCAATGCGGCGGTGGCTCGAGTTAGAGACCTCTTAAGGATGAACCCGCCGGGTTCTTAGGGTCCAAGGTAGATGAAGACCCGCATGATGTCATTGATGAGATTGTCAAGATCACCCAAGTTATGGGGGTGAGTAGTGTTGAGTGCACAGAGTTGGCCTCCTACAAGTTGAAAGGGGTTGCACATATCTGGGTTCACCAATGGAAGGATAGTAGGGTTGCAGGAGTAGGTATGGTCACTTGGGAAGAGTTTCAGGTTGCATTTCTGGACCGGTTCTTTCCGCGAGAGATGAGGGGATTGAAAGTAGCTGAGTTCGTGAATTTGAAGCAAGGGATAATGACTGTTCAAGTGTATGCCCTTGAGTTCACTCGTCTATCGAAATATGCCCCAGAGTTGGTAGCCGATCAGAGGATGCGATTGAGTAGATTCGTCTATGGGATAGCAGGTTATTTGGACAAAGATTGCAGGACTGCCATGCTCCACCAGGATATGGACTTCCCTTGTATAGTGTTGTACACCCAACAGATGGAGGCGGCACATTCGAGAGAAAGAGAGGCCAAGAGGGCCAGGAAAGAGGAGCATAGATTCTCTTAGCAGAGGTCTAGTGGTGGGCACTGACAGCAGACTCACCAAAGATCATCAGCCCCGACATCTTTGGCATCGATTGTTCCATCCAGGCCTAGACATGATCAGAGAGAGTGAGCATCAAGATCGAGGGGTCAGAGCAGCGAACCCTCAAATTCTAGCATCCCAACTTGTCGTAGATGTGGTCGGGGGCACACAGGCTAGTGCTTGGTAGGTTCAATGGCTTTTTTCGGGTATGGGGAGCCTGGACACATGTTTCGAGACTGTCCAGCTGCGAGACAGGATAGGGTTGGGGGACGAGTCCCAGCTTCTAGTTCAGTAGCCCTTCCCGCACGCTCAATACATTAGGGGGCATCTACTATCACAGCCGATAGTCAGTGCCAGAATAGATTCTATGCTTTAGCATCCCGTTAGGAGCAGGAGGTCTCCCCGGATGTGGTCACTGGTATGTTGCGAGTTTTCCATATTGATGTATATGGTTTGCTAGATCTGGGGACTACCTTGTCTTTTGTGACACCATATGTGGCCAGTAGCTCCGGAGTTAGTCCCAATGTCTTCTTAGAACCCTTCTCAGTTTCCACTCTTGTAGGTGACCCAGTTATAGCTAGACGAGTGTATAGTGGTTATCCAGTCTCAGTCCTTCATAAGGTGACCTCAGCAGATTTGATAGAGTTATACATGACCGATTTCGATGTTATTCTCATCATAGATTGGCTATTTTCATACTATGCTTCAGTTAATTATAGGACCCGAGCAGTAGAGTTCAAATTTCTGGGTGAGCTAGTCTTAGAATGGAAGGGTAGTTTAGCTGTGCCTGTAGGTCGATTCATTTTCTACCTTAAGGCAAGGAAGATGATTTCTAAGGGTTTCATATACCATATAGTTAGGGTTAAGGATGTCGAGTCCGAAACCTCGACTATCCAGTCAGTTCTAGTAAATTTGAGTATCCAAAGGTCTTTCTTGATGATTTGCAAGGTGTCCCTCCCCAGTGGGAGATTGATTTCGGTATAGATCTTCTTCCTGACACCCAACCTATATCTATTCCTCCCTATAGGATGGCTCCAGTCGAGCTAAAAGAATTGAAGGATCACTTGAAGGACCTGTTAGATAAGGGATTTATTAGGCTGAGTAAGTCTCCATGGGGTGCACCACTGTTATTTGTCCGGAAGAAGGATAGTTCGCTTTGAATGTGCATTGTCTATCGGCAGTTAAACAAGGTCATGTTAATAATAGGTATCCATTACACAGGATCGATGATTTGTTTGACCTACTTCAGGGTGCCAAGTGCTTCTCCACGATTGATCTCCAGTCCGGTTATCATCAAGTCAGAGTTCGGGAAAGTGATATCCCAAAAACCGCTTCAAGGACTCGATATGGTCAGTATGAATTTTTTGTTATGTCTTTTGGACTAACCAATGCCCCTGCAGCTTTTATGGATCTAATGAACAGGGTGTTCAAGGCATATTTGGACATGTTTGTGATTGTGTTCATTGATGACATCCTTATATACTCTCGGAGCGAAGAGAAACATGTCGCTCATATAAGAGTAGTGCTTCAGACCCTCAAGGATCGCCAGTTGTATACAAAGTTTAGCAAGTGTGAGTTTTTATTGGACTCCGTGGCATTTTTGGGCCATATGGTATCAGGTAAGGGCATAAAGGTAGATTCTCATAAAATTGAGAAGGTGAAAAATTGGCCTAGACCGGTGAATCCTTCGAATATTCAGAGTTTCTTGGGTTTAGCTGGCTACTATCGGAGGTTTGTTGAGGGTTTCTCCTCCATCGCAGCACCTTTGACCAAGTTGACTCAGAAGAAGGTAAAGTTCCAATGGTTGGAGGCTTGTGAGAAAAGCTTCCAAGAGTTGAAGACTCGACTCACTTCAGCACCAGTGCTGACCCTACCTGAGGGTACTGATGGTTTTGTGGTGTATTGTGATGCTTCGAGAATCATACTTGGGTTTGTGTTGATGCAGCATGGGAAAGTGATAGCATATGCCTCAAGACAATTGAAAGTCCATGAGAAGAATTACCCAACCCATGACCTTGAGTTGGCCGCAGTGGTATTCGCATTGAAGATATGGTGACATTACTTGTATGCGGTCCACGTGGATGTATTCACGGACCACAAGAGTTTACAATATGTATTCATGCAGAAAGATCTCAATCTTCGGCAAAGCAGGTGGTTGGAGCTACTAAAGGACTACGACATGAGTGTCCTTTACCACTCGGGTAAGACTAATATGGTAGCAAACACACCTAGTAGGCTCTCTATGGAGAGTGTGTCCCACGTGGATAAGGGAAAGAAGGAGTTGGTGAAAGATGTCCATCGACTTGCAAGGTTGGGAGTTAGATTGGTTGATTCAACCGATGGTAGTGTTGTTGTGCAGAATGGATCACAATTTTCCTTGGTGACTAATGTGAAATCTAGACAAGATAAGGATCTGATTTTGGTAAAGCTGAAAGAAGTCGTTCAGCGTCAAAAGGTGGAGGTCTTCTCCCAAGGGTGAGATGGTGTGTTGCGGTACCAGAGTCGTCTATGTGTTCTAGATGTTGATAATTTTAGAGGCCGAATATTGCATGAGGCACATGGATCTAGGTATTCTATCCATCCAGGTGCCACCAATATGTATCATGATTTGCGCGAAATATATTGGTGGAACGGCATGAAAAAGGATATTGTGGAATTAGTTGCCAGTGCCCAAACCGTGCAAGTAAAAATCGAGCATCAAAGGTCGGGAGGTGTACTTCAGGATATTAGCATTCCCACTTAAATGTGGGAAGATATTAATATGGATTTCATTACAGGCCTACCTCATACTCGCCGACACTACGATTCTATTTGGGTGGTGGTAGACAAGTTGAACAAGGCTGCACACTTTCTATCAGTCAAAACCACAGATTCAACAGATGATTATGCTAGAATGTATATCAGGGAGTTTGTGCAATTACATGGAGTGCCCTTGTCTATTAGCTCAAACCGAGGTACTCAGTTTACCTCTCAGTTTTGGCTGTCTTTTCAAAAAGGGCTTGGGACTCAAGTTAAACTCAGCACAACATTTCATCCGCAAATGGATGGTCAGGCGGAGTGGACAATTCAAACTCTGAAGGACATGTTGAGAGCATGTGTAATGGACTTCAAAGTTAGTTAGGATGATCACTTGCCCCTGATCGAGTTTGCCTATAATAACAACTATCACTCCAGTATTTAAATGGCACCGTTCGAAGCTCTCTATTGGTGGAGATATAGATCACCCATCGGATGGTTTAAGGTTGGTGAGGTAACTATGATAGGGCCAAATTTGGTTCATGAGGCTATGGTGAAGGTTCAGTTGATAAGGGATAGGCTGAAAATCGCTCAGAGTTATCAAAAGTCATATGCTAATGTGAGAAGGAGAGAGTTGGAGTTCGAGGTGGACGATTGGGTATTTCTTAAGGTATCTCCCATAAAGGGAGTCATGCGGTTTGTGAAAAAAGGAAAACTCAGTCCTCGCTATGTTGGTCCCTACCGAATTATGAGGAGAGTTGGTAAGGTAGTGTATGAGTTGGATTTGCCCTCAGAGTTATCTTTCATGCATCCTGTGTTTCATGTATCGCTTTTGAAGAAATGTTTGGTTGATCCAACTTTAGTAGTTTTGGTGGAAACATTGGTGTAAAGGATAACCTTAGCTATGAGTAGGTTCTTGTGGAAATACTAGATTGACAGGTTCGAAGGTAACGAAACAAAGAAGTAGCTTTAGTAAAGGTGTTATGGAGAAATCAGCATGTTGAGGGAGCTATGTGGGAAGCCGAAGCGGATATGATGGCTAAATACCCTCACCTATTCCCTACCAGCTCAGTTTCAGTTTGAGGTATCCATTTTTGCCCTAATTTTCTAATCATTTTCCATCTTCAGTTCATGTGCACAAGTTTGTATTATGTTATGATAGATGTATGCGATGTCTAAATTCGGAGGTAGTCATTCCGTCAGTTTTTGATTTAAATGATCTGTATTTGCATATGATAATTGCATGTTCTGTGTTTTCTATGTGTTTCTGACATTTGAGGACAAATTTTCCCAGGGGGGAGATATTATAATACCCCGGGAACCCAAGGATCAGACCTGGTAGTCAAAACGGAGAAAAACTAAAAATTCACACCAGGTCACAGAACGAATCGTGAGGAGGCTCGTGAGGAGTGACCACAAGTTGTGAAGTGACTCGTGGTCCAGCAAGGTTGGCATGTTGTGTTGAGAAGACCACAGGTATGACCACAAGTTGTGGTCAGGCCTCACGACTCGTGAGGTCTCCTGTGGCCTAGGCTGGTTGTTTGACAAGGAGGCATTAGGCAATAAAAGCCACAGATGGTGACCACGAGTCGTGGTGTCTACCGTGAGGTCCCCTAGTTGTTTTTAGGAAGTGAACCAGATGACTCATGTCCACGAGTCGTGGCCTGTGAGCACGAGTCGTCCAGTCCCTTGTGGGGACTAGCATTCAGCCATATTCTGCGATTTTAGCAAGGACTTTTCCATAATTCGTAAGTCCTAGGGGCTTAGACTACGTCGTTAAGGCTCGTTTTAGTGGGTTTTAATAGGGGAAAATCTATTCTAAGTTATTCCTACCATGCATGTGATGAAGGGCGTACTTACACACTTCATAGACATATTTTGCCTCTACTTTACTATGTTTTGAGAATAAATTTATGTGTGTTTGCATGTATTTATGTTATATATTGGTTAAAAGAGATAACATAAGTGATTAGATGCTTTCAGGGCTAAAAATGATGGATTTGAATGTATTTGAGGCTTATGGAATGAAGATGAGGAAGTTGGAATGAATAATGCAAAGAGCAACACATATCGCACTACACAGCATTTCTGCGCGACCAGATGCGCGAGGCACTAGCCTTGCTGCATGACCAGATGCACGAGGAACTGGCCTTGCTGTGCTACTAGATGAGCAACACAACCCTTTTGTTGCGCGAGGCGCCAGTCTCCCTGCGCAACAGTGTGCACGACGCGACGCAAAAGTTGCACGAGGTGCAACCTTTCCAGCGCTACAGCAGGCGCGAGGCGCCCTTCCACCTACGCGATGCAGTCCGCGACGTGACAAGAGGTCCAAACGGCCAACAATAAGCAAATCCCATCAACTATGAAAAGGAGCTTCCAATCCCAAATCAAACCCGCAAAGGAACAAGAAAAGCATAAATCTACTACTATAAATACCCTTTTATTTTTATGTAATAGCTAAGTTTTAGAGAAGTTGGAAGAGGTCTTGAGTCTTAATTCTTAACACGTTTTGAAGACATATGTTTAGAGATATGATTGTAAGGTTTTGTTTCATATTTTGAGATAATTGTTGAATTGTTCTTCCTTATTTTTGCATTATTCAAGTGAAGTTTCTTTCGATCATTGTTGTAAGTATTAATTTGTGTTTTTGTCTATGAATGCTATTAATTTACTTATGACCACGATAGGCTAAAACTTTCACAACTAGGGTTGTGGGAACCATGACAAATTAACACACATAGGTAAAATACTTAGTGATTACGGAGTTTATGCATGTATTGTTTTTCCCTTCGTTTTAATTATTTCTTAATGGTTGCAAACGTTGGAACTTGCCTTATTCTTACTTACCGGATCAAGGGGTAGTGAATGGGAAAAGGGATTAACAACGGAGATTTGAGGCTATCAACCCTCATCTAATAGCTTGAACTTGTCAGGAAATAGCTAATCCGATATCAAGGGTAAGTGTTAGTCAAGTATACACCCATAGACCAATCAAGTTGCGTGGTGATAATCATCTAAATAGGGAACCAACCATTTAGGTGAAGTTAACTTACCGATATTGCATGCTAAGCACCGGAATAGATCACTAGTATAAAACACGTTGTGGTTATGAAGTCATGGGGAACACTTACGCTGTTAGTTGCATTAATTTGTAATCAACCTTTACTTTCTCTCAACGATACTGTTTGTTACTTCTATCAATTTCCCCCCTCTTAGGAGATAATCGACTTAAAAAGCTTAAATACTAGCATTCTTCTATATCCTTTCATATTCCCTGTGGGATTGACTCCAACCTTTGTTGGGTTCTATATTTGACATCAACCGCATTATATCTCATTACGAGGTGTGATTTGAGCGACATCAAACTTTAGCGTCGTTGCTGGGGAATACAGTTTAGGATTAGATTAATTGCTTGTATTTAACTTTTAGTCTTTATTTCCTATTTTTCGTTTTTCTTTTATTTTCTGACATATCACAGGGTAGTGTGGTGAAACAAGTCGCCAAGATGTGACCACGGTCTCAACAAGTATCTTGATGAAGTCTGAGTAATCAAGATACCTATGTCGTGCCGCGACGTTAAATCAGGCGCTACTCGGGAGGCAACCCAAGACGATTTCTTTGTTTTGTTTTTATGTGTTTGTTCAAGTGTGTAGGTGTTAACATAATTTACAAAGAATTTGGAGCATGAAATGCATAGATGGGAGAAGCTGCTCTTGCCCCCATAGACGATGAGGATTAAGTCCCAAGGAGTTCTTCTTCACTCTTTTACTTTATGCTTGATTGTTTTAGCATTGGGGACAATGTGATTAATTAAGTGTGGGGTGGGAGAAGTGAACTTCATATTACCATGCATGTCTTAATTACTAAATTTGCACATGGTAGGCTTGGTTTTTTTGGGATTTATGATTTATCATGCATGCTTGTTGGTTTGTAGTATTTTCTTTTAGTTTTATTTTATTTTGGGTTCCTCCAGTTTTTGTTATCGGTACTTTTTCGGTGGATAGTCTCTTAGAACCGACTAGAGAGTCTAGATTTTTATTTTTATTTATTTTTTGTCATTGAGTCATGACTTTTCCCCCTGATGGATGGATGATGACCGTCTTAAGGGTAAATTAGTCATTATGAAGAACAAGAACTTGGATCCTATGAATGTTAGGTGCTTCATTTTAGGTATCATTGAGACTTTATTAAAATTCACTCAAAAATGCATGAAAAAGCTAAGTTATTTCGAACTTTTACATTTCAATGTTGATCCTATATGCATGCGAGTGAATTGGTTGATCTTCATTGATTTGTCTCATGATCCTAAGTGTAAGTAGACCTATTCGTAGGATGAATATTGTGCTTAAATGAGAGAAGGGAAGTAGTAGATTGTTTGAGGACAAATAATAGTTTAAGTGTGGGGTGTGATGTCGCTCAAATTACACCTTGTAATGAGATATAACGCGGTCGATGTCAAATATAGAATCCAACAAAAGTGGGCATCGATCCCACAGGGAATATGGAAGGATATAGAAGAACACCAGTATTTAAGATTTTAAGTCGATTATCTCCTAAGAGGGGGAAATTTATAAAAGTAACAAACAATATCATTGAGAGAAAGTGAAGGTTGATTCCAAATTACCGCAACTAATTAGGGTAAGTGTTCCCCATGACTTCATAACCACAACGCATTTTATACTAGTGATCTATTCTGGTGCTTAGCATGCAATATCGGTAAGTTAACTTCACCTAAATGGTTGGTCCTCTATTTAGATGATTGTCATCATGCAACTTGGTCCGTCTACGGGTGTATACTTGACTAACCCTTACCCTTGATATCAGATTAGCTATTCCCAGACAAGTTCAAACTATTAGATGAGGGTTGATAGCTTCAAATCTCCGCTGTTAATCCCTTTTCCCATTCACTACCCCCTTGATCCGATAAGTAAGAATAAGGCAAGTTTCAATGTTTCCAACTATTAAAAAATAATTAAAACGAAGGGAAAAACAATACATGCATAAACTCTGTTCAAGAATCACTAGGTATTTTCATTGACTATTGCATTATGTTTAAAAGATTTTACTTACTTTAGTGGTTTTACTTACCTTGCATACTCAGTACATTCCACGTATTGACCGCATACTTTCTGTGTTGTATCGTTTCATGATACAGGACCCGGCTTAATTACTTCACAATGGGGGAATTCTAATAAAAAGCAATAATAAAAATAAACAACAGTCAAGATTATATTTGTGAATCAATAATTAAAGGATAACTAGGGTTTGTGTTCCCCATGGATTCATAACAGCTTTGGGTACACTCGTGGTCTTTGCCAATACTTACATACAGAACTGATAATTTAGATTCATTCAAACAATGATCCATACACTCTCCAAATTCTCATTTTGGAGTTGTGGTAACTTGAGTCGTCTGATGAATTCTCATTTTGCACAAATTCTGTTTTTCACAACTCGTGGTATGACCCGTAGGTCGATTCCACGAGTCGTAGGGTGGGCTTCCCAAATCGATTTTTCAAGATAAGTGGTACGAGCACTCAGTATGATTTGTAGTGTCAACCTATGACCCATACTATTCTACATACCCTTTTTTAGCCCAGTTTTACGACTCTCTTGATCAGTGTGTAGGCGTTTTTTTGCACATTTTTGGGTACTTAGATTTCCCCCAGGTCTAGCATTAGGTACCCTACCTTTTTACACCCCTTAATCCTCCCTTACCCGTAACTCCCTTAGGTGTTCTAGGGCCTAAATTCAATTAATTTCAAGTGGGTTTTCGATCGAATCGGAGTTGTTCGCTCATACCTACTGATTTTCAAGCATATCCACTGATTCTTATGGGTTTTAGATTCCCTCAAGTTCACTTTCACGAATTAATAACTTAGAATGTAAATCACTTACTTGATTCGCGATTCATAGACTACAAATTAAATGCAAGGGCTTTGCACACTCAGCTGAAGCAAGAATTTCTAGCTTAATTTCTTGATGTTGGGAAGCTACGAGTGTTGGGAAGAAAGTTCTCAAGTCGTGGGTTTTGGGGTTTTGATGTGTTAGTGTGGGAAGATGGTTGATTTTGAAGTTTAAGTAAGTGAGGATCAATCTAAAAATCTGGGCCGAATCGGGTCAATTTGACTCGTCACGACTCATACTATGAGTCGTAGAAGCAACCTACGACACGTTAATGGCCCATAATGACTTTAGTTAAAGAGAACTTACTTGGTGACCTACGAGAGCATCCTACGACTCGTACCATGGAGGTACGAATTATAGGATGAGTCGTAGGTCAGACTTTGCTTAGAATTTTCTCTATTTTTCACCACCAATGCTACCACGACTCATAGGACCTCACCACGAGTCGTACTGAGATCCTGTAGCAGCAGATTTTTCAGCCACCTATTTTTGTTTCTCTACACATTGAGCACACATTAGACCAATAACTTGGGTTGCCTCCCAAGAAGCGCTTGATTTAACGTCGCGGCACGACCCAGGTAGTCTAGTTACTCAGATTTCACCAAACCACCACTTGGGTTGCCTCCAAAGAAGCGCCTAATTTAGTGTCGCGACACGACCCAAGTCTCTTGACTACTCAAAATTCGTCAAGTGACTCATACTTATCCTCAACTGCTGAGATCACACTAAATTCCTTTGGTTGCTTCATAGTCCGACAAATGTTGAAAGTGACTTCTTTTTTGTTTATCCTGAATTTTAACAGGCCAGCTTCCACATCCACTAGAGCTATCCCAGTAGCGAGGAATGGTCTCCCCAGAATGATGGGGACCTCATAATTGACCTTGCATTCCAAGATCACGAAGTCCACTGGGAATATAAACTTATCAACCTTGACGAGAACATCAACTAGGATGCCCACTGGCCTTTTTACTGTTCTGTCGGCCATCAGTAGCCGCATGTCGGTTGGTGTGGGGGCTCCCAATCCTCGCTTCTTGAAGACCACCAAGGGCATTAGATTTATGCTAGCTCCTAGATCACAGAGTGCCCTTGCGAACTCGACATTACCAATGGTGCAAGGTATCGTGAAGGCACCAGAATTCTCCCTTTTTCTGAGCTAAGACCCTTGTTTCTATGGCACTGCAATGATGGACACTGTGAATTGGCTCATAGATTAGATCTTTTCTTCATCAGCAGGTCCTTCATGAATTTTGCATATCTCGGCATCTGCTCTAGTGCTTCGACCAATGGTATATTCACAAAAAGTTGTTTAAGCATTGAAAGAAATTTTTGGAACTTATCGTTATCCGCCTTTTTCTTCATCCTTTACAGGAATGGTGGAGGTGGTCTCTGGATAGCCTTTTGCACTAGAGTTTCCCCTTGATCCATGTCGCATTCCTTCTCACTCCTAGAGGCCTTTTGCAACCCATCATGTTGTGTCTCATCAGCAATCTCTTCTTCCTCCATCACGCTCTCTTTCCTCCTTTCAACTTCAACAGGGAACGGGGGTCAACTGTGGTTTTACCACTCCTAGTCATTAATGCCATGCCATGAGCATCATTCTTTGGATTCTGGACAGTGTTGCTAGGAAGTGTACCCTTCTATCTAGGGTTCATTGATGCCGACAGTTGCCCAAGTTGGTGTTCTATCTTCTTGATGGCAGTGGCATGAGATTCCACATTCTGACCCATGGTAGATAAGTCACTTTGAATTTCTTTTAACTGATCATCCGTGGAGCTCACCTTTTTCAGCATTTTGGCCATCATACTCTCCAATTTTGATTGTCCGGACTCCCCTTCTCATGCGTTAGGAGGCACATAGACCCCAGCACGGTCATTGCGATATCCATCATTCCTTCTCCATTCTCCCTCTTGCTCACAACCACGATTCCTATCCCTGAATCTATTCCTGTTGTAGTTGTCTCTGTATTGGTTCCGACCTTGATTTCCACAACGTTGGCGCCAATTTTCTTGTCCAGACGCTTGAGCCTTGGCTCGAAACCCGCCACTTGGCTATCTAAGAAGTTCGCCTCCTCCTCAAAATCAGAGTGATCTGCTCCTTACTCCCTTCCTTGTGTTCCCACTGCATTCACCTTTTTGGCTCCTGCTCCTATGATATGCTTTGTCAGCAAATCCAATGATGTGCACATGAGAGCCAACTCCTGATCACGTTCTTCCTCTTTCCTTCATTAGTCTGCAGTCAAACCAATATCATATGAACCTACCACTGCATCAGCCTCCTTCGTATGCCAGTCCCTATTTGTCTTTGTCACCCTATCAAGGATAGTGGATGCTTCCTCCTAGGTGTCACCCATTAGTACTCCACCCGCCACCATGTCAGCTACAACTTTAGTGCTATTATTAAGAGACCTATAAAAGATTTCCAACAAACTATCATCATGAATTTTATGGTTCGGGCACTTAGTCAACTTCTTTATGAACCTCAACCAGGTTTCATGAAGTGCCTCCGTCTTATTTTGCCGAAAGTTATAATCTCATCTTTTAACTGTAACATCCTTGATGGGGGGAAAGGATCTCTCCAAGAAGGCTTTTTTAAGCTCCCTCCAATTGGTTATGGAGTCATTGGGAAACTCTGATAACCACAAAGTAGCTTCCCCTGATAGAGAGAAAGGGAAGAGTCATAGTCTTATCGCATCCTGACTTACTCCAGGAAACTTGTACGCCTTACATATTCCTACAAAATTCATTAAGTGCAGGTTGGCTTCATCCGTTGCATGGCCACTAATCACCCCCTTCATGTTTAGCAGTTGAATCACGGTGCTCGTAATGTAAAATTTGGCCCCAGCAGGTAGTGGTGGTGGCACAATTGCTCCAGTTGACCCAACCTCATCAATGTTTGGCTCATTATCATCGAAGAATTGAGGGGAAAATCTCTGACCTTGGTTTCCCCTCCCATGTCGACCAGTGTTTACCACCTCATCTCTATAATCACCATCTTGATGAAGTGCAACTAACCGAGCTAGCTCGACTTGTCTAGCTTCTTCAGCTAAGCAGGCTTCTCTCTACTCAGGGTTTTCCATCCTATGCAGTGCTCGTTCGATTTCTGGATTTAGTGGAACAAGGGGTCTCCTCTACTCCGAGTGCTTGGCATTCACTGGAGGAAAGCCTGTGGGTAACAAAGAAAAACATAAAAATAAACATAATTAAGGAAATAATTACCTAAAAGTCAAATACAAGCAAATAACCTAGTCTTAGCCATATTCCCCGGTAACGATGCCACTTTTCGATAACGCTCAAACCACACTTCCAACTGAATTATGAAGCGGACGTTGTCAATAAAGAACCCAACTTAGAGGTTGGGGTCGATCCCATGGGGAATATGGAAGATCTAGATTACAGTCGGTAGATAAACTTGTATGGTAATTACTTCACAATAGGGGAATTGTAATAAAAAGCAATAACAAAAATAAATAACAGTCAAGATTATATTTGTGAATCAATAATTAAAGGATAACTAGGCTTTGTGTTCCCCATGGATTCATAACATTTGGGTATACACTCGTGATCTTTATCAATACTTACTTATAGAATTGATAACTTAGATTCATTCAAACGATCGACCAATCCCCATTGAATGACTATCCTCAATTATTCGACCAAGTCTCATGAGTTTTGCAAACTAACCGTTATCACTAAGTTCCAGATATAACTATCCTGTGACCACAACTCAAGTTAATACAATGATCATCAAGATCAAGGCTCCGTTGTAATTCTCTTTTCCTTATCTCTATCTCTTCGACCAAAGCAAGTAAAGAATTCAAGTACTTCCTAACGTTGTACACCATTAAGAATCGTTAAAAATGAAGAGAATACAGTATAAGTATTTAGTATTGATTTTAGACTCGTTTTGTGCAACCCTAACTAGTTAATCCACCATGGTTCCCACAACCCTAGCTATGGAGGTTTTAGCGTCTCATAGTTGCAAGGTTGTGATTTGCGTTATTGATTGAAAACTTAAAACAATACTTACAAAGATGATTGAGAAAAACAATCCCTTCAATTAAACCATGAAATCTTGAATAACAAGTAGCAAGAACAAGATAAATTCAAGAAAAGGTTGATCATAAGGTTAAACAACTCAATTCTCTCTTCTAACGATGTAAAATTTCTTACTACAATGTTTTCCTACTAGAGTTAAGTCTATTCATCGTCCTCCATTAAAAATAAAACATAAAAAAGTATTTATAGAGACACAAGAATCCCTTTCCTAAACTAATAGGACTTCTTTCCATATCTATAGCCGACCTCATCATGGGACCACCTACGACTTGTAGGGGCTTCTCACGGATCGTGACATCCACTCGTGGCTTGGAGTGTTGGCTGAATTTTGCTAAACGTTGGGCCAAGGTACGATTCGTACCAACATGCTACAACTCATACATTGACACCCATGGCTTGATCCTGATCTTTTGAACTTTTTCTGAACTTCACCATGACCGGTATGATACGACTCGTACCTTCATCTCACGGGTCGTAAGGTGCTCTCATACTGAGAATCAGCCTTCTGTGCAATTCTTTTGGATTTCATCATGACAGTCTTACCACGACTCGTACCACCATGTTACGATCTGTGACAAGTCTCATAAGTTCAGTCTTCCAAGTTAAACTTTCAGCTTATGATCAAAGCCCTCAGTACGACTCGTAGGTCCATCCTACGGATCGTACTGTGGTCTGCACTTTTTGCCCTTTTTTGCATAGTTTTAGCTTCCTTTTGCAATTTATTGTTGCAACACTCATTTATCCTGAAATCAAAGGAAAAGTGCCTCATATCCACATAAATACACCTATGTCGATGCTATTATCATAGTTTTGAGCGTTAATAGTGCTGTAAATTCACAGCACATCAAGTATCAGTACACCACACGTACTGGTAGGCATCATCGACTGACTATAATTAGTTCATGCAACAACATATAATTAACATGAAATTGACTAAACTTTAACTATCCACAAGAAGATAAACTACAATCTTTTTTCGTAAATTCATCCGATAATTATACAATCTTGCCTCTATATGTATAAGCATATACCATGACTTCAACAATTACCTACCAACTCCTAAGCTCACTACACTGGTTCAATCATTTCGCTATAGCAGTGACCCGTCTGCTTCCGCAATTTCATAGTAGCGGAAATTCATCCACTGCAACGCAACCTATTTAAGCAGTAGCTCATCATCAGAGACACTTTTTCATTTTCAGCATCCATTATACGACTAAAATCCCCTTACCCATTACCTATTCTAATTTACATTAGCTAAGACCATTTTGAGTTACCCTCAATTCATTCAATTATCCTATAATATTATACTGATGTCATTTATCCTTTATCTAGCCATTGTTAATCCTCAAGGACCATATTATCTTCTACCCCTCCTTGCTGTATACCTATTAATAGAACCAGCCCCACGGTTAGGACAATTCCAATAGGAAATGTTATCGACATGAATACCTATCACGGGGCTAATAACAAAATTAACTCAATCAAATTAGCAATCAACTATGGAATATGTAACCACATCAATATACATTTATCAATAATCATCCAGAAATATAATTAAGTCATTAACTATAGAATAATCAATCATAGAAATGGATCCATGTCCTCACAGGAATACGAATACAAGCATATACATGCATCTCCTTGATCTAATTCTGTATATCTCTACACCATATTCATATCATCCAGTAGCATACCTATACCATATTATTATATTATCTCATTTTTGTATCTCTCACATCATGTTCGAATTATTTTGATATATCATGTAACACATCTATATATCTATACATCTGTCACACATCTGTATACCAATACACATATGTCAGATAGTCTTATTTCTGCCCCTTCAGTCATGACCTGTAGGGGGCTCTAGAAATTCATGTACTGTACCTGCATGGTACTCATTTCCACTCATCTGCTTGTCTGGATGCTTACCTTGGACATGATGTCACGCCTCGAGTCTACACCCTAGGCGAAACACGGTAGTTAGAGTTACAAGTAACCCCAAGTCAACCTCTGGTCTTTCATACATTGCATTCTGAATAAACATATAAATATAGCGGAAGCTTTTAAGTAAAATATAAAACATTTATGAGAATGAAGTTGATTCATAATGTTTGAAAACATCTAAACAAAACTACATGTCTGAATAATCAAGTCTGAGTCTGAAAGCCAATACAACTAATGAGTTGCTGGGAAAAGCCCCCAGCTAACTCCAAGTATAAAGAGAAGAAAATTGAACTAAAATAAATGATCTTCATCCTAAAAAGATGAGGACTCACCAATAGTACAGCTGGAGTGTTCTGAGAGTGATCAACTAGCGAGGTTGAGACTGAGATCCTGCAGCTGTATCATAAAATGATACAGGATAAAATATATGCGTTAGTACTTTGAATGTACTGAGTAAGTGAGAGAAACCATATGCAAGAAATGAAATAACTGAACTGAAAAGATATGTAATGACCAACTGAACCGTTGAAACTGAATAACTGTAATAATATGAGATTGTCTAAGAGACCCTGTCTAATGGTCAAGGACATGTCCTAAATCTGAGATACTAAACTAACTAATCTGAGACTAAATAGAGCTGACTAATGGGAGAGTCTATAAATGACATATAACCACATGAGCTAGATGTGGAGTCCAATATTTACCTCATCAGTAGGACTCAATATGCCTTTCTAGGGTATAAAGGCATGAATTGGTTGATCACAAGTCTAGGGCCATGAGGCCAATAAATTGTAACCTATGGAGGCAATGTAGTTCTGGAAACCTGGGTGAGCAGGAACTCCGGTCCGCTCGGTGTGTAATGCCCCAGAAGCTCAAAATTAATATCTAGGACTTCAATTAGAAAATTTGGAAAACTGCAGAAATGTTGCAGAACGACCAACCTAACGGGTCATTATGGGACCCAATGACTCATCAGGTTAATCGTGAGAAGGATGCCAAGATGACAAGTTAGTGTTTCCCAATGGACGACCCCACGAGTCGTTATCAGGCCACACGACTCGTTAAGTCGCCCGTTGCCAAGCCGAAGTTTTAGAATTTGAGAAGTAGACAGTGTACTTTATGGAAGATCACCACGAGTCATCATCAGCAGTAACAACTCGTCAAATCCTTCATTTCCAGTCCTTCTTAGCCTTCTTACCAGTGTACCTGACGGATGACACGACTGATTCATTCCCAGTCATGACGACTTGTCATGTTCCCGTCAGTAGTCAATATAGATTTTCAGGTGAACTTGACGAGAGGATCCAATGGCTCATTGGACTTGGTAACGAGTAGTTCGGTCACCCGTTAGGGACACCTAACATTTTTTCCCAGTGAATTTCTAAGGGCTATTTAGTAATTTCTCATTCTCTCAAGCATTAAACCACGTCGTATTGACATTGGTTCCAGACATTTTAGTGGGGGTAATGGGTCCTTTTCCTCATTCCCCACTCAAGTACTCAGAAAATAGACCATAAGTTATCTCAGGAATTCTCAGAGAAAGAACTACGGTAGCCTTCTTCTCCTCAATTCCTCAAGATTTTTCATTAGTTCTTCTTTAGGTATGTTGGGTTTTAGCAAGTGGATTTTCCTTTCCTTGCATCCCCAAAGTTCTCTTCAAATTCTTCTATCAGTTTTAAGCCCTAAGCGTTCGAGTATGAGAAGCATTCACGTTTATTTTCGTTGATTTTCCTTAGAACGATGTTTATACATACTGTTAAGATAATCTCCATCAGTTCCTTATCAATTTTCAATTGTATTACAAAGGTGAATTTAAGCCCTAACCTTCGGGTAATGATTTTACTTGTTCAGTTCTCTCTAGTGAATGACGGATGATTTGGGTTGAAACTTCCTAGAATTTCCTATATATATATATATATAGCAAATATTCCACTAACTAGAATGACTTTCGCTCTGCAGAATGAAATTCCCATAATTCTTGACATTTGCCTTATATTATGTAATTGTCCATGTTGTTGCCATTAATGAGATCTCTATTAGCTGCTTACTAATTTAGTCAGTTAGAACTCAAAACTCTATCAGTCTAGGCTCATTCAGAATCAAATCAATCTAGCTTCAGTCAGATTTTTAGAAACCACAGTGTTGTCAAAATAAAATGTTAACTGATTAGTTTGACTCTAGTTTATTTTTGAGGTGTCAGTGGTGCCTCCATGTTTTAAAACTCAAATTTAGATTTCAGTAATTTGGTCCATTAAGCGGTCTTGACATTCAGTTATAGCTCTGACCAGCCCCATGACCCCATTTCAATTATTAGTTGTTCTGTAGACGGTTACGACGCTTCTAGATAAGCAACTCTAACCATCTTAGAAGCCAATTTTAGAATCTGGTTTGATAAGGCTCTCAGGGTACGTGCAGTTATTCGTCCCAGACTAGTCTTGGGCCCTAGTTTCGAGCTATCGCTTAGTAATTAGGGGTGGGCAAAAAAACCGAAAACCGAAAAACCGAACCGAACCGAATTAATTCAGTTTTTCGGTTTCGGTTTTTTCAGTTTTTCGGTTCGATTTCGGTTTTTTTTTAAAATTATGGTTTTTCGGTTCGGTTTCGGTTTTCATATTTCGGTTTTTCGGTTTAACCGAAATTTTACTTTTTTTTTTTTTTAATTATAACTTAATTTCAAAAAAATAAAAATATGACACCCAACCCCAATCTCAAAGAACATTTACATTTAGAGAATTATTTATATAATTGATACAATTGCTTAAGTTTTTTTTACAAATAACAAGTTTTATAATAGTTTTAGCATGTTAAGAAAATTCTTACTATTATTAATATGCTTTGAAAGAAAAATGAAATATATAATATTTATTTAACAAGAAATTAGGGACCATAGATTATTAAAATCCTAAAAGACCCTTAACTTTTTATTGGTTTTGTTATAAGGATATTAAGCATATGAGAAAATTTATTATCAAAAAGTCAAATGTTATGTATGTACTACTAAATGTAAATCAATTGATCCCACTATTTTCTTTATTTAAAAAGTTAAAATTAAGCTTAGTTGAATTAAACTTTAGAATTCAAACTTAAAATAATTTATTTTGAATTTAAAAAGACAAAACAACTAATTTTTAATTTAAAAAGTAGCTCATTTTGTAAGTTAAAAAATAGCCCATTAATTAGGCCCATAACCGAAAAAACCGAATTAGAAAAACCGAAAAAACCGAACCGAATTTGAAAAAAACCGAACCGAACCGAATTAGTTTGGTTCGGTGTTCGGTGCACTATATGAAAAACCGAAAACCGAAAAAACCGAACCGAAAAACCGAATGCCCACCCCTATTAGTAATTCAGTTTAGGTTTTTCAGTGGGAGTAGAACTTAGCACCGAGCGAGCCGGGGTTCCAGTACACCCATGTTCCCATAACTACATTGCCAGCGTAGTTTACAGTGTTACTTGGCCTGATTGGCCCCAGATATTTTTGTGATCACTGAGTTCATGCCTTTATACCTTGGCAAGGTATATTAGGTTCCACCCGCTGTGGGGTGTATACATCAGACTCCACATCTAGCTCACATGTTATATGTCGGTTATAGACTCTCCCACTAGTCAGTCCTATTTAGTATCAGAATGAGAAGCTCAGTTTAGTACATTATCTCAGATTTAGTGTTTCAAACTTAGGGAATGACCTTGACCTTCAGACAGGGTCATCTTGACTATTTCAGATTATATCAGTAGTTCAATTCAATTTACCTATTGCTCACGGCGTTTCATTTCAGTTCAGACTTTATATTCAGTATGTTCCTCCGCTTACTCAGTACATTCAAAGTATTGATGCATGCTTTTCATGCTATATCATTTCATGATACAGCTACAGGTTCTCAGGTTCAACACAGATAGTTCCTTCAGTTCCAGAGCATTCTATTTAAGAAGATCAAGTGTGAGTCCTCATCATCCGAGGGCCTTATTTAATTACTTCAGTCGGATATGGTTTTGTATAAGCTTAGAGTAAGCTGGGGGCCTATCCCAGCAACTCCTCAGTAGTTGGCTTTCAGACCAGACTTGTCTTTCAGAATTGTAATTCAGATATATTATTTCTTTCTCTACTTTCAGTCTTTACTTTTCTCTTAAATTGATAAACCTGTTATTTAAAAGTTATGTTGTGCATGTTTACAAAGAATGCTAGTATATGATAGACCAGGGGTTGACTTGGGGTCACTTGTGGCTTCAAGTACCATGTTACATCCAGGGTGTAGGCTCAGGGTGTGACAAACTTGGTATCAGAGCACTAGGTTTAGAGTATCCTCATAAAGTCTGAAAGCCGCATCGAGTAGAGTCCTTTTCATAGGTGTGAAGCACGCCATACTTATGACAAGGAGGCTACGAGATGTTATTAGGAAAATTCCCCTTTTGATCATGCTCTTTATCGTGCGTTAAAGTCCAATTCCAAAGATGCCTTTATAAATCGTGTCCTTTTCCTTTTAGTGAACAATGCCTCCTCGACGTGGAAATGGACGAAGAGCCAGAAATGCCAATAGACCCGCTCCACCGACTCCGACAGTTCCTCAGGACGACTCTGTGGCTACCGTCGAATTTAGGGTGGCCATTCCGTTGCTTGCTCAGACCTTCACCAATCAAGTGAACCAATAAATGGTTCTAGTAGCCACCAATGGGTCTGCATCTATTGCTAGGGTGTGGGATTTCACCTGGATGAACCCTTCAGACTTTCACGGAACAAAGGTGGGAGAGGACCCACAAGGCTTTATAGATGAGGTCAGAAAGATCACCCGAATCATGGGTATCAGCTCCTCAGATTGTGCTGACATGGCTACCTACCAGCTAAAAGGGGTAGCCTAGGTTTGGTATGAGCAGTGGAAGGAGGGGCGGTCAGTAGAAGTGGGACTGGTTGAGTGGGAGGAGTTTCATACAGTTTTTCTGGATAGGTTCTTTCCCTGGGAGCTAAAGGAGGTTAAGATGGCAGAGTTTATGAACCTATGGCAGGGCAACCAGACAGTGGAGGAGTATTGCTTTGGAGTTTACTAGACTATCAAAGTATGGTACAGAGATGGTGGCCGAGCCAAGGGCTCGCATGCTGAAATTCATAAATGGAGTGTCTAATCTGGTCCTCAAAGAGTGCAGCACGGCAATGCTAATCAAGGACATGTACCTTTATAGCTTAATTATGTATGCCCAACAGATTGAGGCAAAGAAGCTAAAAGATATGGAACGTAAGAACAAGCGAGCAAGAATTGGTCATACAGATTTTGGCCACCAAAGATCTAGCGGTGGTAGCCGCCCACAGCAGCAACAACAGAGGGCCCCAACACCTAGCTCAGCTAGCGCACCAACCTTTCGGCCCCGCTAGGATCAGAGGGGTAGGTTTTCTGGTACTCAGTCTCGGCCCACAGTACAGGAAACAAGTATCCAGCTTGTCCCAAGTGTGGTAGGAATCACCCAGGAGAATGACTTCAGAGATGAAAGGGCTGCTTTGGGTGTGGATAGCTTGGACACAGGCTTAAGGAGTGCCCATCAGTAGGGCGAGGAAGATCACAATCCACTACCTCATCAGCTCCAGCAGGCCGACCAGCTTAGCAGGCCAACCCATTAGGTACAGATGGCGGTCAATGCTAGAATCATTTTTTTGCTCTCTCTTCTTGTCAGGATTAGAAAAGCTCACCCGATGTAGTTACTGGTATGTTGCGTCTCTTCCACCTAGACGTGTATGCCCTCTTAGCTCTAGGAGATACTCTTTCATTTGTAACTCCATATGTAGCAGTCCAGTTCAGCATCCGACCAGAGGTTCTATCAGAACCCTTTTCAGTCTCCACCCCAGTTGACGAGTCAGTTAGAGCCAGCCGAGTGTATAGAAACTGTCGAGTCTCGGTCTTGAATAAAATCATTCCAGCTGATCTTGTAGAGCTAGACATGGTCGACTTCGACCTTATTTTAGGCATGGATTGGTTACATTCCTGTTATGCCTCAGTTGACTGCAAGACTAGGGCTGTCAAGTTTTAGTTTCCATATGAGTTCGTGTTAGAATGGTCGGGCAACAGTTCAACGCCTAAAGGTAGGTTTATTTCCTTCCTTAAGGCTCAGAAACTCATTTCCAAAGGATGCTTATACCATTTGGTTCGGGTCAAAGATTTCAACTCTAAGACCCCGACCATTCAGTCAGTTCTAGTTTTCAGCAAATTTCTAGATGTCTTTCCTGAAGATCATCCCAGAGTTCCCCCTGAACGAGAAATAGAATTCGGAATAGATCTCCATCCAGACACTCAATCCTTCTCCATTCCTCCTTACAGAATGGAACCAGTTGAGCTTAAGAAGCTGAAGGAGATATTAAAGGACCTTGTTGATAAGGGTTTCATCATACCTAGTGATCTCTCCCTGGGGTGCTCTAGTGCTATTCATGCATAAAAAGGACGGTACCCTCAGAATATGCATAGATTACCGTCAGCTGAATAAGGTCACAGTTAAGAGCAGGTACCCTTTGACCAGAATTGAAGATCTATTCGACCAACTTCAGGGAGCCAGTTGTTTTTCCAAGATCGACCTCAGGTCGGGGTACCATCAGTTAACGGTTAGAGAGAGTGACATATTGAAAACAATATTCAGAACTCGGTATGGTCACTATGAGTTTGTGGTGATGTCCTTTGGGTTAACAAACACCCCAACAACCTTTATGCATTTGATCAATAGGGTCTTCAAGCAATACCTGGATATGTTCGTCATTGTATTTATCGATGAGATTCTGGTGTACTCCAGGAATGAGGAAGAGCATGCCAATCACATAAGGTTAGCATTACAGACCCTTAGAGATTGCCAAATTCAGTGAGTGTGAATTCTGGTTGATGTCTGTGGCATTCTTGGGTCACGTGGTATCAGGTGAGGGAATACGAGCAGATCCTCACAAAATTTCAGTAGTGAAAGATTGGCCCAGAACTACCTCTCCTACCGAGATAAGGAGTTTCTTGGGTTTAGCGGGCTATTATCGAAGGTTTGTGGAAGGTTTCTCCTCCATAGCATCCCCTCTGACCAAGTTAACTCAGAAGAAGGAAATATTTCAGTGGTCGAATGAGTGTGAGAAGATTTTTCAAGAGTTGATGACTCGACTCACTACCGCTCCAGTTTTGACCCTATCAGAAGGAACAGACAGGTTTGTTGTATATTGTGATGACTCTAGAGTTGGACTTGGATGCGTTCTGATGCAGCAGGGTAAAGTGATATCTTATGCCTCTAGGAAGCTCAATGTTCATTAGAAGAATTATCCAACTCATGACTTAGAGTTGGCAGCAGTGGTATTCGCATTAAAAAAATGGAGACACTACTTGTACGGAGCTCACGTAGATGTATTTACAGATCACAAGAGTCTTCAGTACGTGTTCAGCCAGAAGGACCTAGACCTCCGACAGAGAAGGTGGTTAGAGCTCCTGAAAGATTATGACATGAGTGTGCTGTATCACGCAAGCAAGGCCAATGTGGTGGGTGACACCCTAAGAAGGTGATCTATGGGAAGTGTATCTCACTTTGAGGGAGGAAAAAGAGAGTTAGCAAAGGATGTTCACAAACTAGCCCGGTTAGGGGTGCAGCTGGTAGACTCAGTCGAAGGTGAAGTAGTACTACAAAGCGGATCAAATTCATCTTTGGTAATTGAAGTTAAGTCCAGACAAAATGAAGATCCAATTTTACTTAAACTCAAGGAAGCGGTTCTAAGAAAGGAGATTGAGGCTTTCTTCCAAGGGGGAGATGGAGTGCTTCGTTACCAGGGCAGATTGTGCGTGCCAGATGTTGGTGAGTTAAGATAGCAAATTTTGGCTGAGGCATACAACTCAAGGTATTCCATTCACCCTGGTGCTACTAAAATGTACCGTGACTTGAGGGACATTTATTGGTGGAAATGCATGAAAAGAGATATTGCCAAATTTGTAGCTAAGTGCCCGAACTGCCAACAAGTCAAGGTGGAGCATCAAAGGCCGGGGGGCATGACTCAAGATATCAGTATACCTACGTGGAACTGGGAAGAGGTAAATATGGACTTTATTATGGGTCTACCTCAGACTCATCGACATCATGACTCAATCTGGGTAATATTAGACCGAATAACTAAGTCCGCACATTTTCTCCCAGTCAAAACCATAGATTCAACTGAGGATTATGCTAAACTTTATAAACGAAAGTTGGTTATACTTCATGGGGTGCCATTGGCTATTATTTCAAACAGGGGTACCCAGTTCACCTTCCATTTCTGGAAGTCTTTTCATAAGGCACTTGGCACACAGGTCAAGCTTAGTACAACTTTTCACCCGTAGATAGATGGGCAAGCTGAACGCACTATTTAGAATCTAGAGGATATGATAAGAGCGTGCGCGATCGATTTTAAGGGTAGTTGCGATAACCATCTGCCTCTTATCGAATTTGCCGTACAACAACAGCTACCTCCAGCATTCAAATGGCCCCGTTTGAAGCATTGTATGGTAGAAGGTGTAGATCTCCTATAGGTTGGTTTGAAGTCGGTGAAGCTACTTTGATAGGGCCAAAGTCAGTTCATGAGGCAATGCAGAAAGTTCATCTCATCCAAGAAAGGTTAAAAATAGCTCAGAGCCGCCAAAAATCTTATGCCGATGTGCGGAGAAGAGAGTTGGAGTTCGCAGTTGAAGATTGGGTGTACCTAAAAATTTCACCCATGAAAGGGGTAACGAGGTTTGGAAAGAAGGGGAAGCTCAGTCTAAGGTATGTGGGACCTTATAGAATTCTGAGGCGTATCGGCAATGTAGCCTATGAGCTGGAGTTACCTTCAGACCTAGCAGTTGTACATCCAGTTTTCCATGTATCACTTTTGAAAAAGTGTATCGGAGTTCCAACCTCTGTGGTGCCATTGGATAATATGGCAGTCAAGGATAGCCTCACCTATGAGGAGGTACCAGTCCAAATCCTAGACCGACAGGTTCATAGATTGAGGAATAAGGAAATAACTTCAGTCAAGGTTTTGTGGAGGAATCAGCAAGTTGAAGGAGCTACATGGGAGGCCGATGCATATATGAGGGCCAAATACCCACACTTGTTCTCTACTAACTCTGTTGCAGTTTGATATGTGAATTTTGTTTGAGGTCCTGAACTAGTAGTTGAATTTAGTTCATGTAACTAAATTTTCTTTTTGACTTTGGATGTGTTTATGAAAAGCAAAATTCATTTTAGTTATATTCTCTAAAATGGAGGTAGTCACTTCGGTTGTTTTGAAGTTGAATGAGCAGTATTTGAATGCTTGATTTGTTATTTTTGTGGTTGCTATGAGTTTTCTAACATTTAAGGATGAATGTTTTCAAGGGGGAGATATTGTAATGCCCCAGAAGCTCAAAATCAATATCCGAGACTTAAATTAGAAATTCTGGAAAACTGTAGAAAAGTTGCAAAACGACCAACCTGATGGGTCGTTATGGGACCCAATGACTCGTCAGGTCAACCTTGAGAAGGATGCCAAGAAGATGAGTTAGTGTTTCCCAACGGATGACCCCATAAGTCTTTATAAGGCCGCACAACTCGTTAAGTCTCCCGTTGCCAAGCCGGAGTTTTAGAATTTGAGAAGTAGACAGTGTACTTGATGGAAGGTCACCACGAGTCGTCATCAGCAGTAACGACTCGTCAGGTCCTTCGTTTCCAGTCCTTCCTAGCCTTCTTACCAGTGTACTTGACGGACAACACGATGAGTCATTCCCAGTCATGACGACTCGTCATGTGCCCGTCAGGAGTCAGTAGAGATTTTTAGTGAACTTGACGAGAGGATCCAATGGCTCGTTGAACCTGGTAACGAGTTGTTCGGTCACCCGTTAGGGACCCCTGACAGTTTTTCCTAGCGAATTTCTAAGGGCTATTTAGTAATTTTTCATTCTCCCAAGAATTAAACCACGTCGTATTGACTTCGGTTCCAGAAGTTTTAGTGGGGGTAAAGGGTCCTTTTCCTCATTCCCCACTCAAGCACTAAGAAAATAGACCCTAAGTTCTCTCAAGAATTCTCAGAGCAAGAACTAGGGCAGCCTTCTTCTCCTCAATTCCTCAAGATTTTTTGTGGGTTCTTCATCAGGTATATGTGTTTTTAGCAAGGGGATTGTCCTTCCCTTGCGTTCCCAAAGTTCTCTTCAAATTCTTCTATCAGTTTTAAGCCCTGATCTTTCGAGTATGAGAAGCATTCAAGTTTGTTTTCATTGATATCCCTTGGAATGATGTTTATACTTATTGTTAATATAATCTCCATCAGTTCCTTATCAATTGTCAGTTTCATTACAAAGGAGAATTTAAGCCCTAACCTTTGGGTAATGATTTACTTGTTCAGTTCTATCTAGTGAATGACGGATGATTTGGGCTGAATTTTTCTTGAATTTCCTGTATATATATATATATATGTTGAGAAAATATTCCACTAACAAGAATGACTTTTTCTCTGTAGAATGAAATTCCCCTAATTCTTGACATTTGCCTTATATTATGTAATTGTCCATGTTGTTGGCATTAATGAGATCTCTATTAGCTACTTAGTTATTTATTCAGTTAGAACTCAGAACTCTATCAGTCTAGTCTCAGTCAGAATCATATTAATCTAGCTTCAATCAGATTTTTAGCAACCTCAGTGTTGTTAAAAAAATGTCAACTAATCAGTTTGACTCTAGTTTATTTTCGAGGTGTCAGTGGTGCCTCCCAGTTTTCAGACTCAGATTCAAATTTCAGTTATTTGGTCCATTAGGCGGTCATGACATTCAATGATAGCTCTGACCAGCCCTAGGACCCCAGTTCAGTTATTAGTTGTTCTATAGATGGTTAGACGTTTCTAGATAAGCAGCTCTGACCAGTCTTAGAATCCAGTTTCAAAATCTGGTCAAATAAGGCTCTCAGGGTACATGCAGTTGTTCGTCCCTGACTAGTCTTGGGCCCCAATTTCGAGCTATCATCTTAGTAGTTCAGTTTAGGTTTTCTAACGGGAGTAGAACTTAGCATCAAGCGGGCCGGGGTTCCAGCGCCCCTAGGTTTCCAGAACTACGTTGCCAGTGTAGGTTACAGTGTTACTTGGCCTGATTGGCCCTAGAAATTTTTGTGATCTCCCAGTTCATGCCTTTATACCCTGGCAAGGTATATTGGTCCTACCGGTGGGGTGTATATATCAGACTCCACGTCTAGCTCACGTGGTTATATGTTGGTTATAGACTCTCCCACTAGTCAGTCTAGTTTAGTATCAGAATAAGCAACTCAGATCAGTACAGTATCTCAGATTCAGTGTTTCATACTTAGGGCATGGTCTTGACCTTCAGACAGGGTCGTCTTGAGCATTTCAGATTATATCAGTAGTTCAGTTCAGTTTACCTATTGGTCATGGCGTGTCATTTCAGTTCAGACTTTATATTCAATATGTTCCTCCCACTTACTTAGTACATTAAAAGTACTGACGCATTCTTTTCATGTTGTATCATTTCATGATACACCATCAGGTTCTCAAGTTCAGAACAGATAGTTCCTTTAGTTCCATAGCATTCCATTTCAGCAAATCAGAGTGTGAGTCCTCATCATCCAAGGGCCTTATTTAATTACTTCAGTTGGATATGGTTTTGTATAGACTTAGATTCAGCTGGGGGCCTGTCCCAGCAACTCTTCGGTAGTTGGATTTCAGACCAAACTTGTCTTTCAGAATTGTAATTCAGCTATATTATTTCTTTCTCTACTTTCAGTCATTACTTTTTTCTTAAATTGATAAACCTATTATTTAAAAGTTCCAATGTGCATTTTTGCTCAAAATGCTAGTGTATGATAGAACAAGGGTTGACTTGGGGTCACTTGTGGCTTCAAGTACCATGTTACGTCCAGGGTGTAGGCTCGGGGCGTGACACGGTGCTAAGTCCTACTCCACTGGATAGTCCTAGACTAAATACCAAGCTGATAGCTCAAAACTAGGGCCCAAGACTAAGTCAGGAATACTTATCTGGAAGCACCCTGAGAGTATTATTGGACCGGATTCTGTAACTGGGATTTTAAGACTGGTCAGAGCTGCTTATCTGGAAGCGTCGTAACTTCCTAAAGAAAAAACTGTAGTCTGAAGTTGGGGTCCTAAGGTTGGTCAGAGATTCTTATCTGAAAGTGTCATGACCGCCTAAAGAACCACCAAAACTAATACTAAGACTATTTCTAATAACTGGGAGGCACTACTGATATCTCGGGAATTTATGTAGTCAAACGGATCAACTGACATTTCTGGCCAACACTAGATATTCTAATGTTTTGACTGAAACTAAACTAATAATAGTCTGACTGATTTTCAATACATTTAACAACATGGGAGTCCCCAACACTAATAGAATCAAGAAAATTTTTGATATGTAAATACTATTGCAAGATTCCAATTTTTTTCTGTATTTAAGACTAGGGCTAGATTTCACATTACAAGAACAAGCAACAACATAGTCAAAAACTGGTGGATAAACATCAACATTCAACATAAATGATATTCCACATGATTTAAACGAGGTTTGATAGATAATTTCATTACATTTGAAAGTCTCAGGGCTGGAACCGATAGAGAAAAATAAAGAAGGATTTTGGGGACACAAGGGAAGAACTATTCCTTTGTTGAATTCCAACATACCTGGCTAAGAAATTCTGGAGAAAATCCCTGAGAAAATTCTGAGAAGACAATGTCTACTCTAGCTTCCGCTCTGAACTTCCTGACTGTTCTATGCTTAGACTTTGAGGGAAAAAGTGAAATGCAGGGGAAAAGGTCATTCTACCCCTTTAACTCCCTCCTAAACGAGCCCAAAATGACGAGGTTTAAACAATAAAAAGGTGGGCAATCACCAACATAACCCTGAAAGAAAGAATTGAAAACTGGCCGACACGAACCAACGGGCCTCAGAACGGGTCGTTAGTCGGACCCAAGGCCTGTTGCAACCTACCATTGCTTCTGGGTCCAGAAATCATGCCCACTGGAAATGAACCATGGGAGGGTACCATGACTCGTTGATAGGACCAACAGGTCGTTGAATCGACTCGTGGTCCATACTGCTAGGGCGTGGGACTAGGCGACAGGTGGTAGCAACGGCTCGTTGGTAGGAACCACGAGCTGTTGGTTCCTCTTGTTGCCTCAGGGAAGGGCCCGCTAGTATTTTGAACTTGGGATCCAATAGGCGACAGGACGGCTCGTTGATACAACCAATGAGTCTTCCTATGCCTCATTGTTTCCCCCGAAGGAAAATTGCTATGCTAACAATGACTCAAACAACGACCTGTTGGAGCTTCCCACGGCCCGTTGTCTGGTCATTCTGCCGTAAAATTTTTGGTTTTTCTTCTGACTTTCTTAAAATTCCTGAGTCTGGTCTAGGAAAGTTTTGGAGTGTTACAATATCTCCCCCTTGAGATCATTCTTCCTCGAATGAAGACTAAAACTGCAGTAAAACTAGGAAAAGAGTTGAGATTTCTAGACTGAGGCTATGAGCTGATTTCTGAAGGAGTAACTGACTCCGAACTGACATAATTGTACTAATAGAGCTGATGCAACTAGAATGCACATAGAAAGTCTAAATAAAGCTGATGAGTACGAAACTGAATAGAGTATTGGGAAGGAATTTAGTACATGATACCGAAACTGAACTGGAAAGGAACGAGTTATGGGTATTTAGCCATCATATCTGCTTCGGCTTCCCACGTAGTTTCTTCTACAAGCTGATTTCTCCACCAAACTTTGACCAAAGCTGCTTCTTTGTTCCTCAGCTTACGAACCTAACTGTCAGGGATTTGAGCTGGGACCTCTTCATAAGAGAGACTATCTTTCACCCCCACATCGTCCAATGGCACCACTGAAGTTGGATCATTGATGCACTTCTTTAATAGTGACACATGGAATACTAGGTGCACAGATGCCAATTCTGAAGATAATTCTAGCTCATAGGCTACCTTGCCAATTTGCTTCAGAATTCTGTAAAGTCCCACATACCTAGGACTGAGTTTTCCTCTCTTCCCAAATCTCATCACCTCTTTCATGGGTGAAATTTTCAGATAAACCCAGTCATTCACTGCAAACTCTAATTCTCTTCTCCTCATATCAGCATAAGATTTCTGATGGCTCTGAGCTGTTTTCAATCTTTGTACAATGAGTTGTACTTTCTGAATAGTTAATGAATTGAGTCTGGCCCGATTAAAGTAGCTTCACCAACCTCAAACCACCCGATAGGAGATCTGCACCTCCTACCATACAATGCCTCAAATGGGGCTATCTGGATACTGGAGTGATAGCTATTGTTATATGCAAACTCGATGAGAGGCAAGTGGTCATCCCAATTGCTCTTGAAATCAATCACACACGCTCTCAACGTATCCTCAAGGGTATGAATAGTTCTCTTAGCTTGTCCATCTATTTGCGGGTGAAAAGCTGTGTTGACTTGGGTACCGAGTCCCTTCTGAAAGGACTTCCAGAAGTGAGAGGAGAACTTGGTACCTCTGTCTGAGATAATGGATAAGGGCATCCCATGAAGTCTGACCAACTCCCAAATATAAAGCCTAGCATAGTCCTCAGCTGAATTTATAGTTTTAACTAGGAGGAAGTGTGTTGACTTAGTCATCCGGTCTACTATCACCAAGATTGAATCATGCTACCTATGAGTCCGAGGTAGACCGGTAATAAAGTCTATATTTACTTCTTCCCACTTCCACATGGGTATGCTGATATCCTGGGTAATACCTCCCGGTCTCTGGTTTTGTACTTTGACCTATTAGCAGTTTGGGCATTTAGCTACAAATTCTGCGATGTCTCTTTTCATGTTGTTCCACCAGTAGATATCCCGTAAATCATGGTGCATCTTAGTAGCACCAGAGTGGATGGAATATCTGGAGTTGTGTGCTTCGGCCAGTATTTGCTATCTCAAAATCACCCACATTTGGTACGCACAATCTACCCTAGTAGCGGAGTACACCATCTCCCCCTTGGGAGAAAGCATCCACTTTCCTTCTAAGAACCGCCTCTTTCAATTTAAGCAGTATTGGATCTTCATCCTGCCTTGACTTAACTTCAACTACTAGTGAGGAACCTGATCCACTCGGCACAACTACTCCATCCTCAGCTGTATCAACCAATTGTAATCCCAATCAAGCTAATTTGTGCATATCCTTTCCAGCTCCCTTTTGCCCTCCTCGACATGAGCCGCACTCCTCATAAATACTCTGCTCAAGGCATCAACCACCACATTGACTTTGTTCGGGTGATACAGTACACTAATTTCATAGTCCTTCAGTAGCTCTAACCACCTTCTCTGATGAAGATTTAGATCCTTCTAAATGAACACATACTGAAGGCTCTTGTGAACGGTGAAAACATCCACATGAGCCCCATACAAGTAGTGTCTCCATATTTTCAATGAAAACACCACCGCTGGCAACTCCAAGTCATGAGTTGGATAATTTTTTTATGAACCTTTCCCCCCTGCATCAGAACGCAACCGAGTCCAATTCTGGAAGCGTCGCAATACACTACAAACCCATATGATCCTTCCGTAGGGTCAATACTGGAGCGGTAGTGAGTCGAGTTTTTAACTCTTAGAAACTCTTCTCACACGCATATGACTACTGGAATTTCACCTTCTTCTGAGTCATCCTAGTCAGAGGAGATGCTTTAGAAGAAAACCCTTCCACAAAGTGTCGGTAATAACAGGCTAGACCCAAGAAACTTCTTATTTCCGTTCAGGAGGTAGGTCTGTGCCAGTTTTTCACAGTTTCTATCTTCTGAGGATCAACCTGAATACCCTCACCAAAGACCACATGTCCCAGGAAAGTCACAGACTTCAACCAGAATTCACATTTGCTAAACTTGACAAACAACTGGCAATGTTTGAGTGTCTGAAGCACTATCCTTACGTGATTAGCATGCTCTTCCTTATTTCTTGTGTATACCAGAATGTCATCAATAAATACAATGACGAACATATCCGATACTGTTTGAAGACTCTATTTATCAGGTCCATAAAGGCTGCAGGAGCATTTGTGAGTCCAAAGGACATAACCACGAACTCATAGTGACCATACCGAGTCTTGAAAGTTATTTTCTGTATGTCACACTATCTGACCCTTAACTGATGATACCCCAACCTGAGATCTATTTTGGAGAAATAGTTGGCTCCCTTAAGTTGGTCGAACAAGTCGTCAATTCTGGGTAGGGGATACCTGTTCTTGACTGTGACCTTGTTCAACTGATGGTAATCGATGCACATTCTGAGGGTACCGTATTTCTTTCGCATGAATAGTATTGGAGCACTAGGGAGATATGCTAGTTTTGGTAAAACCATAATCAAGAAGGTCCTTTAACTGCTCCTTCAACTCCTTAAGCTCTGCTAGAGCCATTCTGTAAGGAGGGATGGAGATGGGCTGAGTATCTGGGAGAAGCTCTATACCAAAGTCTATTTTTCACTCAGGAGGGACTCCGGTAAGATCTTCGGGAAACACATCAAGAAACTAGCTGACAACTGGGACTGACTGGATAGTTGGGGTCTTAGATCTGGAATCTTTAACCTGAACTAAATGATAAATGCATCCTTTGGAAATAAGCTTTATGGCCTTAAGGTAGGAAATAAACCTACCCTTAGGCGCTGAACTACTCTCCGTCCACTCTAAAGCTGGTTCATTAGGGAACTGAAACTTGAAGACCCTAGTTCTGTAGTCGACTGAGGCATAACCGGAGTGTAACCAATCCATGCCAAGAATGAGGTCAAAGTCAACTATGTCTAACTCTAGCAGATCAACTAGAATTACTTTATTCATGATTGAGACTAGAAAGTTTCTATACACCCAGCTGGCTCTAACAAACTCGCCAATTGGGGTGGAGACTGAGAATGGTTCTGAGAGGACCTATGGACTCATATTGAACTGGACTGCTACATAAGTCACAAATAAAAGTGTAGCTCCTGGATCTAGTAGGGCATACACATCTATATGAAAAAGGCGTAACATACCTGTGACCACGTCAGGTGAGCTCTCCTAATCCTAATGAGAAGACAATGCATAAAAATGATTTTGGCACTGACCTCCATCCGTACCTGAATTTTTGGCCTGCTAAGCTGGTCGGCCTGCTGGAGCTGCTGAAGTAGTGGATAGTGACCTTCCCCGTCCTACTGATGGGCATTCCTTAAGTCAATGACCAAGATGTCCACAACAAAAATAGCCTTCTCGACCCTAAAAACACTCTCCTGGGTGGTTCTTTCCACACTCAGGGCAAGCTAGATAGCGATTGCTGGCACTGAAGCTCTGGGATTGAGAGCCAGATGCTCCACCTCTCCGATCCTTGGGAGACTGAAAAGTAGGGAAATTGGCTAAATTAGGTGCTGGAGCCCTCTACTGCTACTGTTGTGGGCCGCTACTACCTCTAGATCTTTGATGGTCATATTCTTACTGGCCGGTTCTCGCACATTTTTTCTCTCGCTCCAAATCCTTCAATCTTTCTACCTCAATTAACTGGGCATGACCTATAAGACTGGAGAGATCGATGTCCTTGATAAGAATTGTTGTCCTGCACTCCTAAAGGACCAAATTGAAAACTCCATGCACAAACTTCAGCATGCGATCCTTAGCTCGGCTACCATTTCTGGAGCATACTTGACAACCTGGTGAACTCCAGAGCATATTCTTCTACTGTTCTATTTCCCTTCTTCAGGTTCATGAATTTCGCCACCTCGGCCCTCCCTGAGCTCCCGAGGGAAGAATCTTTCCAGGAAGGTTGTAGTGAAATCCTCTCATTCCACCAGTCCTGCTCCCACTGGCCTCCCCTCCTTCAATTGCTTGTACCAGATCTAGGCTACCCCTTTTAGCTGGTAGGCAGCCAAGTTGGCACTCTCTGAGGAGCTGACACCCATAATTCGGGTGATCCTTTTAATCTCGTCCAGAAACTCCTATGGGTCCCCTCCCACCTTAGATCCGTGAAAATCTGGAGGGTTCATCCAAGTGAAATCCCGCACTCGGGCAGCTGCTGCAGACCCATTACTGTTGATCGGAACCACCTGTTGGTTCACCTGGTTGGTAACTGTCGGAGCGAGCAGTTGAATAGCTGCCCTGAACTCTGTGGTGGACACTGAGTCTTCCTGAGGGGCTTCTAGAGCTGGTGGGGCAGGTTGGTGTGCGTTACTGGCCCTTTTTCCATTACCACATTGCATAGGCATAATTCGCTAAAATGAAATAGAGCATGAGTTAAGAGAACGATTCTGGAATCGAATTTCAACACACAATAAAAAGTATGAATAAAATGGAATTTTCCTAATAACATCTCATGGCCTTCCTGTCATAAATGTGGTGCGCTTCACACCTATAAAAGGGACTCTACTCGATGCGGCTTTCAGACATCCGAGGATACTCTAAACATAGGGATCTGATACCAAGTTTGTCATGCCCTGAGTTACATCCTGAGCGGAACACGGTACTTGGAGTTACAAGTAACCCTAAGTCAACCCCTAGTCTGTCATACACTGGCATTTTGAGTAAACATATAAATATAGCGAAAGCTTTTAAGTAAAATATAAAACATTCATGAGAATGAAGCTGATTCATAATGTTTGAAAACATCTTAACAAAACTACAAGTCTGAATAATCAAGTCTTAGTTTGAAAGACAATACAACTGATGAGTTGTTAGGACAAGCCCCCAGTGAACTCCAAGTCTAAACAGAAGAAAATAGAACTGAAATAAATGATCTTTGTCCTCGAAAGATGAGGACTCACCAATAGTGCAGCTGGAGTCTTCTGAGAGTGATCAGCTAGCGAGGTTGAGACTGACATCTTGCAGCTGTATCATCAAATGATACAGCATAAAATGTATGTGTCAGCACTTTGTATGTACTGAGTAAGTGAGAGAAACCATACGCAAGAAATGAAATAACTAAACTGAAAATACATGTAATGACCAACTGAACTGCTGAAACTAAATAACTGTAATAAGGTGAGATGGTCTAAAAGACCCTGTCTAATGGTCAAGGACATGCCCTAAATCTGAGATAATGAACTGACTAATCTGAGACTAAACTAAGCTGACTAGTGGGAGAGTCAGTAACTGACATGTAACCACGTGAGCTAGACGTGGAGTCCGATGTATACACCTCATCGGAAGGACCCAATATACCTTGCCAGAGTATAAAGGAATGAACTGGGTGATCACAAGTCTGGGGTCATGAGGCCAATAAACTGTAACCTACGGTAGCAACATAGTTCTAGGAATCTAGGTGCACAGGAACCCCAGTCTGCTCGGTGCTAAGTCCTTTTCCCACTAGATAGTCCTAGACTAAATACCAAGTTGATAGCTCGAAATTGAGGCCCAAAACTAAGTCAGGAATACTAATCTGGAAGCACCCTAAGAGTCTTCTCAAACCGAATTTTGTAACTGGGTTCTAAGATTGGTCAGAGCTGCTTATCTGGAAGCATCGTAACTACCTAAAGAACAAACTATAATCTGAAGCTGGGGTCCCAAGGCTGGTCAGAGCTTCTTATTTGAAAGTGTCATTACCTATTAAAGAACCACCAAAATTGATACTGAGACTATTTCTGATAACTAGGACGCACTACTGACACCTCGGGAATTTCTATAGTCAAACTAATAAAGCTAACATTTCTGTCTAACATTGGATATTCTAACGTTTTGACTGAAACTGAACTTACAATAGTCTGACTAATTTTCAATAAAATTAACAATATGGGAGTCCCCAACACTGATAGAATCAAGCAAAATTTCGATATGTAAACACTACTGCAAGATTCTCATTTTTTTTCTATATTCAAGACTAGGGCTAGATTTCATGTTACAAGAACAAGCAACAACATAGTCACAAATTGGTGGATAGAAATCAATATTTAACATAAATTCCACATGATTTAAATGAGGTTTGACAGATAATTTCATCACATTTGAAAGTCTCAGGGCTGGAATTGATAGAGAAAAATAAAGAAGGATTTTGGGGACAAAAGGAAAGAACTATTCCCTTATTGGATTCCCACATACCTTGCTAAGAATTTTTGGAGAAAATCCCTGAGAAAATTTTGAGAAGACAACATCTGCCCTAGCTTCTACTCTGAACTTCCTGACTGTTCTACGCTTAGACTTTGAGGGAAAAAGTGAAATGAAGGGGAAAAGGTCATTCTACCCCTTTAACTCCCTCCTAAACGAGCCCAAAACGATGGGGTTTAAGCACTAAAAAGGTGAGAAATTACCAACATAACCTGGAATAAACAACTAAAAATTGACCGACACAGACTAACGAGCCTCATAACCGGTCGTTAGTTAGACCTAAGACCCGTGGAACCCACCGTTGGTTCTGGGTCCAGTAACGATGCCCACTGGAAATGAACCATGGAAGGGTACCATGACTTGTTGGTAGGACCAACCGGACATTGCATCGACTCATGGTCCACACTGCTAAGGCGTGGGTCTGGGCGACGAGTGGTAGCAACGGCTCGTTGGTAGGAACCACGAGCCATTGGTTTCTCTCGTTGCCTCAGGGAAGGGCCTTCTAGGATTTTGAACTTGGGATCCAAGGGATGATAGGATGGATCGTTGGTTCAACCAACGAGTCGTCTTATGCCTTATTGTTTCCCCCAAAGGAAAACTGCTACGTTGACAATGACTCATTGGAGCTTCCCACGGCCCGTTGTCTAGGTTGTTCTGCAATAAAATTTTTGTTTTTTCTTCTAGAATTTCTTGAAATGCCTGAGTCTGGTCTAGAAAAGTTTTGTGGTGTTATACATGAGCCACTCATATCACACTGCTCGCCCGGATGCTCACCTAGGGCATGAGCCACTCATATATAAGTAATTATACACATACCACTCTCAATCACTCATCTGAATGCTCACCTTCGACATGAGCCTCTCGTCTTAGGGTAAGTATGTATAACCCCCCCGGTCCTCATCACATTTCATCATGCTCTCAAACATTTGTCACAGATTCCATTCGCATTCTAGGAATAATGTTTTACAGTTTAATCCATTACAAATCCATTCAACAACAAAAATTAATCACTATAATTTCTAACACAATCATTGTCTGAAGAACGTTCAATTATATTAATCAAATCATGGATACTAAAGACACTAGTCATAATTCCGTCCTTTAACATTTTTGAGTTACCGTTAGTAACAGTACATAAACTTTTATACCTCGATAGACACACACGATTATTAAAACATGTGCTCTAATATTTTAGGGACCCTATATCATATTCTGCTTTCCGTTATCTATTGGTTTATCCTCACGAACCCTCACTACTCCAGGACAATAATTATTATGAAAATCTCATCTCATCAAGTCACCTCTGTTTCCAACTATAAATTTTTACGGTAATTCTCTATTTCTATCGTGATTATTAACCCGACAATTTACTGCCAAAAATTCCGAATTAATATCCCTTCTTTCTTCTATCTCAATTAATTATGTATATACTTACATATATATCAATAGTTATAACTACATAGTCAAGGATATGCCGCATAAACAACCATCTAGGACACGCTACCTAGAACGTGAAATCACTACTCTAGCATCAAAATTTTATTCATACTTCCATAATCATGACATGATATATATTCCCACTTTCCTTCCTTGTTAATCAGGCTATTTCTCTCACCTTTCATAATTATTCTCTATGGTCTATATTGGTTGTTCTTAGCATTATAACCTTTACTTTTACCTATCAATAACATATTAATCATACACACATATACGAGTTGCTAATCAAAATATAATATATAGGTAAACCACAATCTTCCTGGACTCTAAGCTAACATCAAGAGAGTGGTAGGATTATGTTTATAGCTTCGACTCTGACGCTTCTTGAAGAATGCTACTAGGGAGGATGGTGAATTCTTTCCTCCCCTATCATCTCTCTCCTTTTCTTTCATAAAAATAACTAGGATAGTGTTTCTGGGCATTTTTAATGATAAAACCTTGTTGCATTAGGATTTGGGTCTTAAAAGTTAAAAAACATAGAGTTTTGGTCCGCATCTCCCGCTGCAGCGATGCTTACTCCACTACAGCAACCCCACTACGACGAGAAGCGTCCGGTGTAGCGGTTCTATTGTTGGGCCCATGAAAATTTTAATTCCGCTTCTTTTGAGTTTCTATGCAATAATTATTTTTATTCTTACCAAAACTACTTCTAGCCCTACATAAATTTTAAATTCTCATGTCATATTGTCAGGGTGCTATAACGACCGGACGGGTTGTTACACAGAGATATTAAAAAATTTTATAGCGAAGGGACTAATATAATTAACGATCCACGTAATATATTTGTTGTCTTAAATCAGGTATATAAGGATAAGAAAACGCTTTCACATGTTATGAAGCATTACACATTCATGAAACACTTCAATTTGCTGTCAAACGATCTGTGCTAGAAGGTAACATTTTTCTTATTTACCATTATTTAGTTCTATATATTTGATTGTATTATATGTTCTAAATTTTTGTTATTAATTATCTGTCGTTACCACCAAATGTCTTGCGAATAATTGTACTTGATTTTTAAATGCTTCTAGTTTGAATACTTCTCAGTTCTTTTAAGTTAGAAAATTTTTTTAACAAGCAGACTAGCAATTTTAGAAACATGGTTTACTTAAAGCGTCAAGCAACAAGTGAGGTAGTTGGTGCAGTGATAATGGATAAGTATATTAATGCAAAAAGGATATATACCACAAGGAAATATTAGTAGACATTAAGAAAATACATGATATTTTCTTAACGTACATGCAGGCGAGAGCAAAGGAACGGATAAAAAAGTTACTTCATGGTGATTTGCCTGAGTCCTATGCTAATATACTAAAGTATTTATACATATTACAGAATACATATCACGAGTTTGTCATTATATTGGAGAAGATGAAGGAAGACCATTTTTTGTATGTATTTGTTGCACTCAACGCCTGTATTAGAGGATGGGAGTATTGCCGGCCTATAGTTGTGATTGACGAAACACATTTAAAATTAACCTACAAGGGCACTATACTAATTGCTAGAACATTGTATCCTGGAGGTATGTATCATGACAATTTCAATTTATTATCATATAGTAATATTTGGAGATATTCAATATAATTGATGGTTATTTGTAGGAAGTATGTTACCACTTGCACGCTATAGTAGACTCAGAGAATAATACTTCATGAAATTAATTTTTTTGAGTGTCTTAGGAGGCTTTTGGTGAAAGGGAGAATATGTGTTTTGTTTCATATAGAAACACAAGTATATGAAATGCTACTGCCTTGGTTTATTCGGAATTTCGACATTATACTTGTATTTGTCATATGTGAAATAATTCGGTTAAAAAGACACATAAAAGTCAAGAGGAGGTAAGAAAGTTATTATTTGTTATGGCTAAAGCTTATACAATACAAGAATTTGAAGAATTAATAGGAAAGTTGGATCGAATAAATGACAAATTGAGAAGTTATTTGTTCGGTGTTGGATATGATAGATGGTCTAGAGTATATTCAATTGTTAAAGGACAATGACTTCCAACATAGCTGAACCTACAAATAATAAAATATGAGATACCAATTATCGGTTATGTCATTGATGGATTACATGCGAGAAATAATCCAAATATGAAATGCAAAACGCAATGAAAAATAAAAGAATACATTAACAGTTCTTACTGAAAAGTATAATCAAATATTGAATGATTATAAAGTATTGTCTCATCAAATGACAGTACGTTAGAAAATAATTTTTTTAATTTTAATATATCATTTTGTATGGAATGTGTATATATATTGATAGTTATTATGATAACAAAAATAAATTATTTTGCTAGGAGAATTTTAAGAAGTCTGAAGTGACCTGCTGCATGTGTGCGAAAAAAGAACACAACAAGAAGACTTGTAGCAAAGTTCCTCCAAGACAATAGTATTAGTATCATGTCATTATGTTTTAACCTTTGTATATACCTACATATTTTAGTCATATTGAATTGAGTTTTTAGTTAGTTATGATTATGAATTGTTCTTAAATATCATAATAATTCTTAATTTTTTTGAATTGATTTTATTACTATAGTATACAGTATGAATGTATAAAGCGATTCTTCAAATTGATGTAACTTGTTATGTGTTCTACATAGATATATTATTTGAAGTATATAAGGTAATATGTTATCTTTATGAAAAATGATTCTTGTATAATTTGTATAATTTGTGGTGTTGTAAAAATATTTGAATTTTGTGAAATTAGATTTTTGCACGGTATAAAATGTGTATGATGTGTGATGTAATGATTGTTAATAAACTATAAATTATTTGATATAATATATAGATATAGTAAAATGTGAATGAAAAATGGTTCCAATTCAAGACAAATAATATGTGGTGTTCTATTAAAAATTTAAATTCCATAAAATCATTTATCTAAAATATATAATATGTATGGCAATTCATTTTTCTTCCGTATATAAATCAGATTAGTATTTTATAATATTTGAATTTATTATTGTTTAGATATTTGATTTATTATTGAACAAATATTATTGATGAGTGAAAAAACTTTGTGTATAAAATATGGTGTTGATATACGTGCAATATATTATATCATTCCATAACATATGTTGTTCAATTAGCTATAAAAAATAATACGTAAATATAATGTATATATTTTATATGTCAATACATAAAATTAATAAGCAATTTAATATCAAATAAAATTAACTGACAATTTGATATCTACAAGAAATATACATACACATACATGTATGTATGTATGTATGTATGTATCATAATGGTTGAATTTCATTTGTCAAAATAATTTTTTGATAGCAAAAAAGTAACATGAACTGTGAGATTTGTTTACAACGTTAAGCCAACCATGATAAAAACTAATATGAAGACCAATATAAACCTAACATCTGCAAAACTATTTTTTGGGGGGAGTTGGTAAATTGTCTCTTGCAGGCACTGATTATTTTTACAATCTGTGGACAACCATATTTGCTTGTGACGTTGCTCATCGCCTCGATCTCACTTATTGAACCAGACTCTTGATTCTTCCTTGCAAATTTAAAAGTAATGTGTCATACCTCCTTTTAAATAAATTGGGGTTAAGCCTCACATTTTTAGATCTAATATTTCTTGACTGATATATTCGGTGAATGCAAGTGAAAGGCCACAATCACTGCGTAAAAAATATAAATTATGAATGAACTATTTTTTATATGACAGAAATAATTTTTAAATTCAGAAAAGTATAATACATACTTGAAATCTGAAACTTGTTGTTGTATCTCATCTTGCAACAAATATGTCAGGATCTGCAGCAACTGCCCTATGTATGCTGGGCTTTTTCTGAGTCACTATCATTTCTTTTTTAACAGTATTCGTTACTTATGAAAAATAGATGGATGATTGTTGATATAACCTATATAATGTTCAACTTTGAGTTCGTGGATAGATCCTCTGCTAAGAGAGTTGTGTACATAAAGACACCTACTCTTTATGGAGAATATTGCTAGAATTCAGTGAAAAGTATCGTTGACGTTGACTAGTCCTAATGTTGCGCACTGTTAAGAAACGTTTAAAGATGAAGATAATATAATACAAGCGTTTAGCATTGGTTTCGGGTCACTTTGTAACCCTAGTTCGTTAATCCATCATGGTTCTCACAATCCTAGTTGTGGAGGTTTTAGCCTCTTATGATTGTAAGATTGTGATTAGTATTGTTACACCCCATAAATTCTTGACACTTAGTTGTCCTATTCGCATGTTGGTTAAGAGTTTTAGAATGTCATACTTGCGAGAAAAGGGCCCGGGGAGAGACCGGAAAAGCGCCAAGTCGGAGCGTCGCAAGGCAAATGCGACTTATAAATCGCATTCGACAAATGCGACTTAAAGGCCCCAAGTATATATGGCTCCCACTTCGTTTTAAATCATTTTCCCTTCATACAATTTCCAGTAAACAAACAGAAACAGAGGGGAATGAAGGGTTTGATTAAATTTCCTTCCGTTTACGCCGTCAAACGCAATCCAAACTCAAATTAACTTCGGGTAGCGAAGTATAAAGCTACAGAGAGCATTCTTGCGGAGTTAGTTTCGCGAATTTTGGCCGGCGAATCGTCATCACACCAGCCAAGGTAAGTGGAATTGCTCCAAACTAGTGTTAATATACTCCCAACATTAAAGTGAGTATTTCTCCCTTCTAGACTTCCGAGAAATAGCGAGTTTTCGATCGTTATTCAATAAGTCGAAGAATAGGCAGTAGGTATATCCATAAGTATGGTTTCTGTCACACCCCGCCTTGGGGTGTATGACTGGCACCTGGTGCCCTACTAGGACCCAACCTGCTGGACTGTTAAGCCTGGGCACATCTGGTGCCTGGCTAGCTCTGACTCACATTTCTGGGAACAAAGGGCTATATAACGGCTGTAAATACAGCCCCCGGCCCATCGGCCTATAGCCTCCTGTACCTGCACTAGCAGCTGACCAGAAACATAGTAATTCAGGGGAACCTATGCGGGCCGACAAGGCCACCATGCTGTCTAGTTATCTGCAACTCAATCATAAAGCACAAAAAGAACTACGTGACCGGCAAGGTCACCACTACTGGCAACTATGGCCCCACACGACCATCATAATAGAAAGGAAGAATACTAACAGCTATACAACAGCACGGCCTCACACGACCGGCTCATCTGACCACAGGGAATATATACCGACTGCAAGCCTCTAGGAAGAATAATAGAAATGATCGGGACAGGTGCCCCGACCTACCCGTACTGTAAAACAAAAGGAACTGGACTACACCTCTAGAAATTCAGTCTCCGGATGACAGGAGCTGAATACTCAACCGCTGACGGGGATCACGTGGTATCGCCTGCTCGTCTATGGGTACCTGCAGGCAAGTAATGCAGCGCCCCACTGGGCGTCATTACCGCTGGTACTGAGTATGTAAAGCAATAACTGAAAGAGATATCTGAAATCAATAACATAACTGACAAACCTGGAACAAGAAGAACTAGATTAACTATCTGATGGTGTAGATCGTACCTGTTCTTAATCATACTGAATGGAGTAGGAATCATACCTGGAGACGTATCATTCTACTACTAATCTACTCGTATCTACTGTAATATAGCATAACATACATAACATAACATGGCATACACAACCTTACCCGGCCCCCATAAGCCGGGAGGTACAATCAACACAGAATCTATACCCCTACCCCGGTCATCCCATCTCCTATACTGGCTGTAAGCATCCTGTCGGTCCCCTGGGTATGCACTTGGGCTCGCTGAGCCCCTGACTATAACTGCATCTGAGTTCGGAGGACTCCTGAATCTGCACCCAGGCGTATCCGCTCGACTGGGGTGTGTAAGGGCCGATTAAGGCACAAATATGGGGAAAAACTGGCATCCCATCTTCGTCCCCTGGCGGGACGGCATGCCACTCCGTAGAGTGACGTATCCTCGTCCTCTGGCGGACGAGTCAATACAGCTATTAACCCTGGGCGGTCGTGGATGCTAGGTAATCCAACCCCAAACAATACAATAGTCTCAACTGGTAATACTGTCTGTGTATCTCACATGCTAAGGCTAATAAGGGTAAAGTACCGTATATATTACATGCTGAGCTAATGATAGTAATCTGTATGTATTTAATACGTGCTGAGGCAGGTAAAGATGTACAAATATGAATATAGTCTCCTACCGGGCTGTACTGGGTAAATGCTATATAAGATAATGTTTCTGCTGAAAACTCTGTTGTTTGCTAAGTTTCTGTATACACTATATGCTGGACTAGTGATAAAAATATGTACATACTTAATACATGCTGAAGCTGGAAATACTATATATGTATGTACGAATATAGTCTTTCTGCTGAACTGTGCTGTATACTGATTTTTCTTATCGTAACATGATTTACTATTTCTGACATGCTTTCTAAACTTCATTTTAGCCTGCTATTCTATTTCTGAAATGCTTTACAGATACTGTACTACTTCGCGGGGTTTCAGCTGAACACAACAATATCTTAACAAGGCATATTACATCACATACTGAATATACTGGGCAATCTTAATCACTTACGCCCGAATATATATCATACTGATAAGTCTCGTACACGTTACAACCCAAAGCTTCTTACATTGTACCAATATTCATAATAATGCAATACTCAACTTTTGAACATTATACTGGTCTATAAAATGCTATACTGTCTCAATATTACTTAACTTGCCGAGGAAACTAACTTTACATACCTTATCTTTGAACTATTCGTCCGTCGGACGAGGCTCGACCGGTACTTCAACTATTTTCTCCCAACTGCATTCATAAATACGTCAATTAATACTAAATACAGCTTTATTGTAAAGAACGACGTTACTTTCGATATAGTTTATAGCCTAAACTTAGGCTTATCGAAAGACAGTCGAAAACTCGCTATTTTTCAGCGGCCCAGAAGGGAGAAGTATTCACTTCTCAGCTAGGAACACATAGACATTAATTTAGAGCAATTCTACTTACCTTAGTTCGGTGGCTCGCCGATTCGTCGGCCGTATTTCACGAAACTAAATCCGTAGAAATGCTCTCTGCTGCTAAATACCTTGGTATCTAGGATTAATTTGAGTTTGGGCAGCGTTTGGCAGCGTAATCGGAGGAAAATATTTAATTTTCCTTCGTCTTCCTCAGCTCACTGCGTTTTTCTGGAAATTTTCAAGTGTAAAATGATTTTAAACCGAAGTGGGGGCTTTATATACTTGGGCCTGAACCTGGGCAACGTGTCACGGAGCCATCGCGGAGGCCTCACCTCCGTGACACGCTGCCATCGCGGAGGGGCTCTGCCTCGGCTCCTCCCGCGATGGTCCGACGGGTTTCTCATCCAATCTTTTTCTCGGCCTTTCTCTAGCACGTATGACCTTCTAATATGCTTAACAAACGTGCGAATAGGTCGTCTAGGTGCCGGGAATTCTATGGGGTATAACATTCTCCCCCCCTTAAGAACATTCGTCCTCGAATGTACACTGTTATCTAGAGGACTGCTTACTTTACTTTCTAGAAAAATTTCAGCAGAGTTTCCCCTGTAATATGGACTATCGCAAAAACCTGAAATGCAGAAAAGTCCAACACTGGCACTGCACACAATGTTCTAAGATTCACTGGACAACTAAATATCACTTCTTCTTTATCATTTACAAACATACAATCATAAGGTACTGTATAAGTAATGATATGGACATACCTGTCGTCTCACTAGGCCTGAAATAGGTGAGGGTATCTGATTTTCATATATTCTTCAACCTCCCACGTCATTTCCCCCCGATTTCTGTTACGCCACAATACTTTGACAGATGCAACATGTTTAGTTCTCAGCCTGCGAATCTGTCTGTCTAAGATAGCTACGGGAACCTCTTCATAGGCTAACTTCTCTGTGACCTGAACATCCTGAACTGGAACTACTGTAGAAGGGTTCCCTACGAACTTCCTTAACATAGAAACATGGAATACTGGGTGAACCGATGCTAATTCTGGAGGCAAGTTCAACTCGTATGCCACACGGCCTATTCTCCGCCGAATCTGATATGGCCCAATGAATCTTGGGCTAAGCTTGCTTTTCTTGCCAAACCTCATTACCCCTTTCATCGGGGACACTTTTAGATATACCCAGTCGTTTACCGAAAATTCTAGATTTCTGCGCCGCCTATCTGCGTATGACTTCTGGCGGTTCTGAGCGGTCAGTAAACATTCTCGGATAAGCTTTATCTTTTCCTCGGACTGCCGAACAATGTCTGGGCCACTAATGCTGATTCTCCTATTTCAAACCAGCCCACCGGCGATCTACATTTTCGCCCGTACAATGCCTCGAAAGGCGCCATCTGAATAGCTGAATCGTAGCTGTTATTATAAGCAAATTCGATTAACGAGAGATGTTCATCCCAGCTACCCCAAAAATCTAACACACACGCTCGTAGCATATCTTCGAGCGTCTGAATTGTACGTTCAGCCTGCCCATCTGTCTGAGGATGGAATGCTGTGCTCAAATTAATCTGCATCCCCAAACCTTTCTGAAACGACTGCCAGAATCTAGTTGTAAACTGTGCTCCCCTATCTGAAATAATAGATACCGACACTCCATGCAATCTAACTATTTCTCTGATATATAACTCGGCATAATCCTCAGCTGAGAAGGTAGCCCTCACTGGTAGGAAATGAGTTGATTTTGTCAGCCTATCAACTATTACCCAAATGGAATCATTTCTGCGTCTAGTACGGGGTAATCCTATTACATAATCCATGTTTATTACTTCCCATTTCCACATAGGTATCATTATCTCTTGAGTCAAACCACCCAGTTTCTGGTGCTCTGCTTTCACCTGCTGACAATTAGCACATCTAGATACAAATTCAGCTATCTCAGTTTTCATACCTGGCCACCAGTAGATGTCTCTGATGTCGTGGTACATTTTCGTCACCCCTGGGTGAAGGGAATAGCGAGCGTAGTGTACCTCATGCATGATCTGCCCACGAAGTCCTGAGGCATTTGGGACACAGAGGCGGCCCTTACAACGTAGCACATCATTCTCGGTTATCTGAAAATCTGGCTCCTTACCTTTCTGAACTCTATCTCTGAGCTGGACTAAATCGGGATCCTCGTACTGCCGTTCTTTTACCTCTGTAACAAACGATGACACCGCAGAATTCTAAATTACTGCTCCATTATTTCTTGTTTCCATTATTCGAACGGCTAGCCCAGCTAACTGATGAATTTCTTTAGCTAATTTCTATTTCTTAGGTCGCAAATATGCTAAACTCCCCATTGACTTACGGCTCAGGGCATCTGCTACAACATTAGCTTTTCCGGGGTGGTATAGAATATTCACATCATAATCTTTTAACAGCTCCAACCAGCGGCGTTGCTGTAGATTCAACTCCCTCTGAGTGAAAATGTACTGTAAGCTCTTATGATCTGTGTAAATATCAACATGGATGCCGTACAGGTAATGCCTCCACATCTTCAAGGCATGAATTACTGCGGCCAATTCTAGGTCATGGGTGGGGTAATTCTTTTCGTGCTTCTTCAGCTGTCTGGAAGCATATGCAATTACTCTACCATGCTGCATCAACACACAACCCAATCCGACACCTGACGCGTTGCAATAGACTGAATAACCCTCTGTGCCTTCCGGCAATGCTAATACTGGGGCAGAGGTTAATCTGTCTTTCAGTTCCTGGAAACTCTGCTCGCATGCCTCAGTCCACTGAAACTTTGCTGCTTTCTGTGTCAATTTAGTTAAAGGTGTTGCAATGGTTGAGAATCCCTCAACGAATCTCCGATAATATCCTGCCAACCCCAGAAAGCTACGAACTTCAGTCGGGGTGGTAGGTCTAGGCCATGACTTAACTGCTTCTATCTTCTGCTTATCTACCTGTATACCAGTGTCTGAGACAATATTCCCTAAAAAGGCCACTGAGTTAAGCCAGAACTCACACTTCGAAAATTTAGCATACAACTGGCGGTCCCTGAGAATATGGAGCACTGTCCGCAAATGAGTCCGGTGATCTGCCTCAGAGCGAGAATACACCAGAATATCATCAATAAATACTATCACGAACAAGTCCAGGAAAGGTCTGAAAATACTATTCATCAGGTCCATAAAGACTGCTGGGGCATTCGTTAGTCCGAAGGACATCACCAGAAATTCAAAATGCCCATATCGGGTCCTGAATGCTATCTTAGGAATATCCCTCTCATGTACTCGGACCTGGTGATATCCGGACCGCAAGTCAATCTTAGAAAAGTATTTGGCTCCCTGTAGCTAATCAAATAAGTCATCAATTCTGGGAAGCGGATACTTGTTCTTTACTGTAACTTTGTTTAGCTGCCGATAATCTATACACATTCGGAGCGAGCCATCTTTCTTCCTCACAAACAGGACTGGCGCACCCCACGGGGAAGTACTCGGTCGGATAAAACCTTTATCTAATATGTCTTTCAACTTCTCCTTTAATTCTCTGAGTTCTGCAGGAGCCATACGATAAGGAGGTATTGATATTGGCTGAGTGCCTGGTAACAAGTCGATAGCAAAGTCTATTTCCCTTTCTGGGGGAATACCAGGTAACTCATCAGGAAATACATCTGGGAATTCATTTACCACTGAGACAGACTGGAGTGTCGGAGATTCTGCTTGGACATCCTGAACTCTGACAAGATGGTAAATACACCCCTTAGATATCAACTTTCTCGCCTGAAGGTAGGAAATAAACCTACCTTTTGGCGTCGCGGTGCTGCCCTTCCACTCCCGTACTGCCTCCCCCGGGAAGTGGAATCAGACCGTCTTGGTCCAACATTCAACGTTGGCAAAGCATGGTACCAACCAGTCCATACCCATTATGGCATCGAAGTCTATCATTTCTAACTCGACCAGATCTACTGTGGTCTGATGGTCAACAATCTCTACTGTACACCCGCGGTAAATTCGGCTAGCTGTGATAGAGTCACCAACGGGCGTAGATACTAAGAAGGGCTGCTGTAATGATTCTGGTACAATACCAAAATTTCGTGCCACAAATGGAGTAATATAGGACAAAGTAGACCCTGGATCAATTAGCACATAAGCAGGGTGTGAGCAGATAGTTAGCATACCTGTCACAACATCAGGCGATGCTTCTGAATCTTGCCTCCCTGGTAAGGCATATGTGCGGCTTGGACCCGCACTTGTACTGGAGGCCCCTGATCTGCCCCGACCCTGCCTGCTGAAACTGAGGGCATGCGCCCAGTCGAGGATGCTGTGGCTCGTGACCCTGCTGATGTCCTATCCTGTCTATCGCGTTCCTCTCGACCTCTGGCTGGGCAATCTTTCATCAAATGGCCTTCTTGGCCACAAATATAACATGCGGTGGAGCCATATCTGCATGCTCAAGGATGGCATCGATTGCATATAGGGCAAAGTGGTAGGGTATACCTACTCTGCTCCGCCCTCCTCTATGATGGTGAATCTGCCATCTGTGAGCCTCTACCAACCCCTGACTGCCCCCTCTGGATGAATCTACCCCCCTGTGACTGTGGCGGAGGTGGGGGCCTGGGCGGCCTGTCTGACAATTGGGGCCTGGGTCCTCCCCGGGCCTCTCCTGTAACTCAACTGGCCTGTCCCGGTGACGCTGTTCCTGATTAACCCTTCTGACCTCTCGTTGCCGCTGTCTGATGCCCTCAATATTCTGGGCAAATGCCTGAATGCGAGCAATATCCATGTCCTCTCGCAGTGTGGCTGTAGTTCAAATCTCAACATATTCTGGATTCAATCCCGTAATGAAGCGATGCACTCTAGATGCCATGGTATCAACGAAGGCCGGTGCATATCGGGCTAAGGAATCAAACTGCAAGGAATATTCCTGAACACTAATCGCCCCCTGTTCTAGATGTAGGAACTGGTCTACCCGGGCCTGTCGAATCTCCCGCGGCAAATAATGATCCAGGAAGGCTCCTGAAAAGCTGGACCAGGTGGGAGGGGAAACATCTCTCCCTCGGGACCTCTCCCACCTTTCGTACCATAACACCGCAATATCCCGTAACCGAAATGCAGCCAACTCAACTGACTCGGTAGACATGGCATGCATAACCCTGAAGATTCTCTGCATCTCATCCAGAAAATCCTGGGGGTCCTCTGTTCGGTCCGTGCCTGTGAACTGTGGGGGATTCAGGGCTAAGAACTCTCGGACCCTCGAACTACCGGTCCCTCCTGATGATTCTGCAACTGTAGATGGCATTGGCTGACGCTGAGCAGCCATCATCTGTGCTAACATAACTACAGCACTCCTAACCTCCTGGTTAGAAGGAGTCAATATAGGGGCTGCTGAAGGTAATGTCGCCCCAAGTGGCTCATGACGTGGTGGAGACTGCTGAGGAGGCTGGGATGATGCCTCTGTAGTGCCCTCTGGTCGGGTTGTCTCCAAATGAGGGGGAGGCATCCTACTGGTGCCTTCTCCTGCTGCAATGTCTAAGTTCCGACCCGTGACCGGATGGCGCTGGTCTGACATTATTTGTAACCAAAGAATATGGTAAGATTTTTTTGGGATTCAACCCAAACTGTACCGCTCTACAGCACGACTGAATAAGAATAAAAGACAACCATACTATCATGCCTTGCAGCCACCTATCCATAGTATGTGGTGCACAACACATCCATGGATAGGACTCTACTTAGCACGGCTTGCAGACTCCCTGGGATACGACCTGCTCTGATACCAAGTTTGTCACACCCCGCCTTGGGGGGTATGACTGGCACCTGGTGCCCTACTAGGACCCAACCTGCTGGACTGTTAAACCTGGGCACATCTGGAGCCTGGCTGGCTCTGACTCACATTTCTGGGAACAAAGGGCTATATAACGGCTGTAAATACAGCCCCCGGCCCATTGGCCTATAGCCTCCTGTACCTGCACTAGCAGCTGACCAGAAACATAGTAATTTAGGGGAACCTATGCGGGCCGACAAGGCCACCATGCTGTCTAGTTATCTGCAACTCAATCATAAAGCACAAAAAGAACTACGTGACCGGCAAGGTCACCACTACTGGCAACTATTGCCCCACACGACCATCATAATAGAAAGGAAGAATACTAACAGCTATACAACTGCACGGCCTCACACGACCGGCTCATCTGACCACAGGGAATATATACCGACTGCAAGCCTCGAGGAAGAACAATAGAAATGATCGGGACAGGGCCCCGACCTACCCGTACTGTACAACAAAAGGAACTGGACTACACCTCTAGAAATTCAGTCTCCGGATGACAGGAGCTGAATACTCAACCGCTGATGGGGATCACGTGGTATCGCCTGCTCGTCTATGAGTACCTGCAGGCAAGTAATGCAGCGCCCCACTGGGCGTCAGTACCACTGGTACTGAGTATGTAAAGCAATAACTGAAAGAGATATTTGAAATGAATAACATAATTGACGAAACTGGAACAAGAAGAACTAGATTAACTATCTGATGGTTTAGATCGTACCTGTTCTTAATCATACTGAAGGGAGTAGGAATCATACCTGGAGACGTATCATTCAACTACTAATCTGCTCGTATCTACTGTAATATAGCATAACATACATAACATAACATGGCATACACAACCTTACCCGACCCCCATAAGCCGGGAGGTACAATCAACACAGAATCTATACCCTTACCCCGGTCATCCCATCTCCTATACTGGCTGTAAGCATCCCGCCGGTCCCCTGGGTATGCACTTGGGCTCGCTGAGCCCCTGACTATAACTGCATCTGAGTCGGGAGGACTCCTGAATCTGCACTCGGGCGTATCCGCTCGACTGGGGTGTGTAAGGGCCAATCAAGGCACAAATATGGGGAAAAACTGGCATCCCATCTTTGTCCCCTGGCGGGATGGCATGCCACTCCGTAGAGTGACGTATCCTCGTCCTCTGGCGGACGAGTCGATACAGCTATTAACCCTGGGCGGTCGTGGATGCTAGGTAATCCAACCCCAAAAAATACAATGGTCTCAACTGGTAATACTGTCTATGTATCTCACATGCTAAGGCTAATAAGGGTAAAGTACCGTATATATTACATGCTGAGCTAATGATAGTAATCTGTACGTATTTAATACGTGCTGAGGCAGGTAAAGATGTACAAATATGAATATAGTCTCCTGCCGGGCTGTACTGGGCAAATGCTATATAAGATAATGTTTCTGCTGAAAACTCTGTTGTTTGCTAAGTTTCTGTATACACTATATGCTGGACTAGTGATAAAAATATGTACAAACTTAATACATTCTGAAGCTGGAAATACTATATATGTATATACGAATATAGCCTTTCTGCTGAACTGTGTTGTATATTGATTTTTCTTATCGTAACATGATTTACTATTCCTGACATGCTTTCTAAACTTCATTTTAGCCTGCTATTCTATTTCTGAAATGCTTTACAGATACTGTACTAATTCGCGGGGTTTCAGCTGAACACAACAATATCTTAACATGGCATATTACATCACATACTGAATATACTGGGCAATCTTAATCACTTACGCCCGAATCTATATCATACTGATAAGTCTCGTACATGTTACAACCCAAAGCTTCTTACATTGTACCAATATTCATAATAATGCAATACTCAACTTTTGAACATTATACTGGTCTATAAAATGCTATACTGTCTCAATATTACTTAACTTGCCGAGGAAACTAACTTTACATACCTTATCTTTGAACTATTCGTCCGTCGGACGAGGCTCGACCGGTACTTCAACTATTTTCTCCCAACTGCATTCATAAATACGTCAATTAATACTAAATACAGCTTTATTGTAAAGAACGACGTTACTTTCGATATAGTTTATAGCCTAAACTTAGGCTTATCGAAAGACAGTCGAAAACTCGCTATTTTTCAGCGGCCCAGAAGGGAGAAGTATTCACTTCTCAGCTAGGAACACATAGACATTAATTTAGAGCAATTCTACTTACCTTAGTTCGGTGGCTCGCCGATTCGTCGGCCGTATTTCACGAAACTAAATCCGTAGAAATGCTCTCTGCTGCTAAATACCTTGGTATCTAGGATTAATTTGAGTTTGGGCAGCGTTTGGCAGCGTAATCGGACGAAAATATTTAATTTTCCTTCGTCTTCCTCAGCTCACTGCGTTTTTCTGGAAATTTTCAAGTGTAAAATGATTTTAAACCGAAGTGGGGGCTTTATATACTTGGGCCTGAACCTGGGCAACGTGTCACGGAGCGATCGCAGAGGCCTCACCTCCGTGACACGCTGCCATCGCGGAGGGGCTCTGCCTCGGCTCCTCCCGCGATGGTCCGACGGGTTTCTCGTCCAATCTTTTTCTCGGCCTTTCTCTAGCACGTATGGCCTTATAATATGCTGAACTAACGTGCGAATAGGTCATCTAGGTGCCGGGAATTCTATGGGGTATAACAGTTTCTTTCCAAAATAATAGTAGAATTAATTCTATTCTTTCGTGAATATGAATACAGTTGGGAGAAATAGCTGAATACTAGCCGAGCTACGCTAGTTAATTAGAAAGTCAGCAGTTGAGGTATGTAAAGCTAGTTTTTTCGGCAAGCTAGTAGTTCTAGTATAGCAAAATAGTACGAATTTCAGTAGAGTGTTTCAGAACTCGTATATTATGTTCAGTATGAAATTTAGTAAACATGTTAGAAATATAATACAGTGTTCAACATAAAATTAAGTAAAACAGTATAAGTCCCAGCAGAATATTCCAGAAATATTATTACATATTCAGTATATTTCAGTATCAGATTTAGTACATTTCAATATGAGATTCAGAACAGAATACTAGAACATAAATATTATTATCAGATCCAGTATATATATTACATGTGCCTATTGCTTTCTGTGGAGACATGATTGTTCTATGTTGGGCACCCTTAGAGCTTCCTTGACCGCCCCAAGTTTAATAGCTGTGTCGACATGCCCACCAGAGGGTGAGGATACGTCGCTCTATGGAGTGGCATGCCGTCCGCAAGCGGACGAAGATGGGATGCAGATTACCCATAGCAGGCCGATCAGCACTATACCACACCCCCTGTCGAGCGCTTGCGCCCGGGGTGCAGATTTCAATTGCAGATTACAAATTTCAGATTTCAGGAGTCCTCCAAACTTAGATACATCTATAGTCAGGGGCCCAGCGAGCCCAAGTTGCATACCTACGGGGGCGGCAGGATGCTCATAGTTACTAGGTGGATGGTATAACCTGGGTAGGGGTATATAGATTGTGTGCTTGTTGGTACCTTACGGCTTATGGGGGCTGGTAAGGTACTTGTATGCTATGTTGTGTTAGTTATTAATAGATAGAAAGTAGACCGCCATGTTATCAAGTATGACTCTTACTCTCTTCAGTAAAGTTACGCTCTTTTCAGTTAGTCTCAGCCCGTCTCCTATTATTTCAGTATTTATTAGTATTATTGTTTGCTTTCAGTTATTTTCAGTTATTACTTTGCATACTCAGTACCAGTGGTACCCGTTTTGGGGCGCTGCATTACTTGCCTGTAGGTACTCATAGACGAGGAACAGATCCCTCATAGTTCCAGCCAGCGTACAGAGTCTTCAGCTCCTATCATCCGGAGCTTGACAGCTAAAGGTTTACTTCCCTTTTTGTTTGTATAGTATGGGTAGGCCGGGGCCTTGTCCCGACCATCTTATTATTCTTAGAGGCTTGCGGATTGCATATTCCCTGTGGTTAGTTGTACCGGTCGTATGGGGTCATATGTATATTTCAGTTTTCATTTGATGGCCGTGTGGGGCCTTGTTCAGTTTTCAGTTGGTGACCTTGTCGATCACAGATCAGTTCAGCACTTGATTATACTTTTCAGTGATAACTAGTCAGCATGGTGGCCTTGTCGACCTGCATAGGTTCCCTTATGCTCAGTTGTTCCGGTTAGCTGTTATATTCCTACAGGTGGTTATAGGACTAGTCGGTCAAAGGCTGTATTTACAGCCGTTATATAGCCTGTTGTTTTCATAAATCCAGAATTAGAGCCAGCCTGGCACCAGAAGTGCTTAGGCTCATAGTCCAACAGTCCAGGTCCTAGTAGGGCACTAGGTGCCAGTCATGCCTTCCAAGGCGGGGTGTGACAAACTTGGTATCAGAGCAGTTCATATCCCAAGGAGTCTGCAAGCCGTGCTAAGTAGAGTCTTGTCTATGGATGTGCTGTGTACCACATACCATAGGAAGGAGGCTGCAAGGCATGATAGGGTGGTTACTCTTTCTTCATGTTCAGTCATGCCATAGAGTAGTACAGTATAGGGTTGAGTCCCTAAAGCTTATTATACTCTTTGTTTACAGATAAAATGTTAGGTCAACGACATCTTATCGCAGGCAGAAGATTGGACGTAGCAACGGGAGAGGGCACTAGCAGGATGCCTCAGCCTCATTTAGAATCGGCCCAATCTGAGGGCGATATAGAGGTATCGTCCCGACCTTCTCAGCAGTGTCCACCTCATCAGGAGAAACTCGAGACGATACCACCTCGGAAAGTTCCTATAGCTATACCATCTAACCAGGAGGTCAGGAGTGCAATAGTTATGTTAGAGCAAATGAAGGCTACTCAGCGCCAGTCAATGCCACCTACAGCGGCAGAATGATCAGGTGGGTCTGGTAGTTCAAGGGTCCGAGAATTCCTGGCACTAGGTCCCCCACAATTTACTGGGACAGATTGAACAAAGGACCCCCAAGACTTCCCAGATCAGATGCAGAGGATTTTTCGGGTAATGCATGTTACATCGACAGAGACGGTCGAAATGGCAGTATTCCGACTGCGGGATATTGTTGTGTTGTGGTATTAGAGTTGGGAAAGGTCTCGAGGGAGAGATGTTGCCCCTCCAACCGGGTCCAGCTTTTCAGAGGCCTTCCTGGACCGTTATCTACCACGAGAGATCTGACAGGTCCAGATGGACCAGTTTTTATACCTGGAGCAGGGGCGATGAGTGTTCGAGAATACGCCCTGCAGTTCAATCTTTGGCCCGATATTCTCCAGCCTTTGTAGACACCATGCCATCTAGAGTCCACCGGTTTATTATGGGGATGAACCCAGAGTATATTGAGGCCTGTATGACAGCTACTTTGTGGGAAGATATGGATATTGCTCGAGTACAGACTTTTGCTCAGACTATTGAGGGCCTCAGACAGCGGCAATAGGATAGCAGACGAACAAGTCAGGAACAGCGCCGCAGGGACAGGTCAAATGAGTTACAGGGGGAGATTCGGAGAGGGCCTAGGCCAAGGTTGTCAGATAGGCCACCTAGACCCCCGCCTCCATCGCAGTAGCAGAGGGGTAGATTCAGTCGCCGAGGACAGTCAGAGTCCGATGGAAGTTCTCGAATAGTAGATTCACCCCATTAGAGAAGGTCGGAATAGAGCAGGTATACACTACCACTTTGCCCTATTTGCAGCCGACGCCGCTCTAGAGCTTGCAGATATGGCTCCACACGGTGTTATACATGTGGACAAAAGGGTCATGTGATGAGAGATTGTCCATCCAGGGGCTAGGGTGACCTGGATAGACAAGAAAGGGAATCAGCAGGGTCGCGAGCTCCAGCAGCCCCGACAGGGCGCAAGCCCTCAGTTTCAGCAGGCAGAGGCCGAGGCAGATCAGGGGCCTCTAGTTTAGGTGCGGGCCCAAGCCATACCTATGCATTACCAGGGAGACAGGATTCAGAGGCGTCTCCAGATGTTGTGACAAGTATTATGACTATTTGCTCTCACCCTGCTTATGTATTAATCGATCCAGGATCTACCTTGTCCTTTGTTACCCCATTAGTGGCTCGAAAGTTCAGTATTGTACCAGAATTTCTTTGGCAACCCTTTTCAGTATCTACACCCGTCGGTGACTCTATTATAGCCAGAAGGGTTTATCAAGGGTGTACAGTAGAGGTTGCTAACCGTCAGACAACAACAGATTTGGTAGAGTTAGTAATGGTTGATTTTGACGCCCTTAGCCGTAAGTCTATGGGGTGTTTGGCATACTTACAGCCTGTGCAACGGGAATTAGCCTGGGTATTGCATCAGTTACCTAGTTTACCCATTCGTGTAGCAGAAACAGAGGACGGCGGAGCGGTAATCCAGAACACCGCAGTATTGTCTTTAGTCGTGGAAGTAAAGGAACGGTAGTGTGAAGATCCTATCTTAGTTTAGCTTAGAAACAGAGTTCAGCAAGGAAAGGTGATAGATTTTCAGATAACCGAGGATGGGATATTATGATATAAAGATTTCCTTTGTATTCCAGACGTTGCAGGGCTTTGCCAGCAGATTATGGGCGAGGTACATTATGCCTGTTAGCCTCTCCACCCAAGTTCGACGAAAATGTACCACGATATAAAAGAAATCTATTGGTGGCCAGGAATGAAGAAGGGGATAGCAGAATTCGTAGCTCAGTGTCCCAACTGTCAATAGGTAAAAGCTGAACATCAGAAACCAGGTGACTGACTCAGGATATAGCTATGCCTCTATGGAAATGGGAAATAGTAAATATGGATTTTGTAGCAGGATTACCCCGCACCAGGCGTAGATATGATTCGATTTGGGAGATTGTTAACAGACTGACAAAATTAGCTCATTTTCTGCCAATAAGGGCTACCTTTTCCGCCAAGGATTATGCTGAGTTGTATATTAGAGAAATAGTCAGGTTGCATGGTGTTCCAATGTCCATTATCTCCGACAGAGGGGCGCAGTTTACAGCTAAATTCTGGAAATCATTTCAGAGAGGCTTGGTGACGCAGGTTAACCTGAGCATAGCTTTTCATCCTCAGACAGATGGGCAGGCAGAACGCACCATTCAAACGCTCGAGGATATATTGCAAGCATGTGTGTTAGATTTCGGAGGTAACTGGGATGAATATTTACCACTTATTGATTTCTCCTATAATAACAGTTACCATTCAGCTATTCCGATGGCGCCTTATGAGGCATTATATGGGCGAAAGTGCAGATCTCCAATTGGTTGGTTTGAGGTAGGAGAATCAGCATTGATTGGGCCAGATATCATTCATCAGTCAGAGGAAAAAGTAAAGCTTATCAGAGAATGTTTACTGACTGCTCAGAGCCGCCAGAAATCGTATGCTGACGTGCGGCACAGAAACTTGGAATTTTATATGGGTGATTGGGTGTTTCTGAAAGTTTCACTGATGAAGGGTGTAATGAGATTTGGCAAGAAAGGCAAGCTCAGCCCGAGGTTTGTTGGGCCTTATCAGATTCGCTGAAAAATAGGCCAAGTGGCATATGAGTTAGACTTACCTCCAGAGTTAGAATCTGTCCACCCAGTTTTCCATGTATCAATGCGGAGAAAGTGCATAGGAGATCCCTCCAGAATTGTCCTAGTCCAAGACGTTCAGGTTACAGAGGAGTTAGCCTATGAAGAAATTCCAGTAGCCATACTAGACCGGCAGATCTGCAGATTAAGAACTAAAGATGTTTCTTCTGTCAAAGTACTATGGCGTAACAGGAACCGGGAGGAAATGACTTGGGAAGCAGAAGAAGATATGAAAGCCAGATACCCTCAGTTATTTCAGACTTAGTTAGTCAAAGGTATGTTGATATTGTTGTTTTATGAGTTTCTTTATATTCATGTGTATGAGTTAGATGTTGACTTCAGTTTATTATGTAATGGATGCTATAGTATTATATGGAGTACCCGTATTGGAATTTTCTGCGTTTCAGGATTTTTGAGGTAGTCCATATTACAGGGGAAACTCTACCAAAATTTCTCCAAAAACGGTAGAGCAAGTTAAAATTTCTATAAACGGAAGTTAACATTTGAGGACGAATGTTCTTACCCCGTAAGTTTTTGACACTTAGTTGGCCTATTCACATATTGGTTAAGAGTTTTATTATGCCATACGTGCGAGAAAAGGGCCCGGGGAGAGACCGGACAAGCACCAAGTCGAAGCATCGCAAGGCAAATGTGACTTATAAATCGCATTCGACAAATGCAACTTATAAATCGCATTCGACAAATGCGACTTAAAGGCCCCAAGTATATATGGCTCCCACTTCGTTTTAAATCATTTTCCCTTCATATAATTTCTAGTAAACAAATAGAAACTGAGGGGAACGAAGGGTTTGATTAAATTTCCTTCCGTTTACGTCGTTAAACGCAGTCCAAACACAAATTAACTTCTGGTAGTGAAGTATAAAGCTGCAGGGAGCATTCCTGCAGAGTTAGTTTCGCAAAATTCGGCCGACGAATCTTCGTCACGCCAGCCAAGGTAAGTGGAATTGCTCCAAACTAGTGTTGATATACTCCCAGCATTACAGTGGGTACTTCTCCCTTCTAGACTTCAGAGAAATAGCAAGTTTTCGGCCGTTCTTCAATAAGTCGAAGAACAGGTAGTAGGTATATCCATAAGTATGGTTTCTTTCCAAAATAATAATAGAATTAATTCTATTCTTCCGTGAATATGAATACAGTTGGGAGAAACAGCTGAATACTAGTCGAGCTACGCTAGTTAATCAAAAAGTCGGCAGTTGAGGTATATAAAGCCAGTTTCTTTCGGCAAGCTAGTAGTTCTAGTATAGCAAAATAGTACGAATTTTAGTAGAGTGTTTTAGAAGTCGTATATTATGTTCAGTATGAAACTTAGTAAGCATGTTAGAAATATAATACAGTGTTCAACATGAAATTCAGTAAAACAGTATATAAGTCCCAACAGAATATTCCATAAATATTATTACAGATTCAGTATATTTCAGTATCATATCCAATACATTTCAATATGAGATTCAGAACAAAATACTAGAACATAAATATTATTATTAGATCAAGTATATATATTACATGTGCCTATTGCTATCAGTGGAGACATGATTGTTCTGTGTTGGGCACCCTTAGAGCTTCCTTGACCGCCCCAGGGTTAATAGCTGTGTCGACTCACCCGCCAGAGGGTGAGGATACGTCGCTCTATGGAGTGGCATGTCATCCGCCAGTGGACGAAAATGGGATGCAGATTCCCCATAGTAGGCTGATCAGCACTATACCACACCCCCTATCGAGCGCTTGCGCCCGGGGTGCAGATTTCAGATTTCAGATTACAGATTTTAGATTTCAGATTTCAGGAGTCCTCCGGACTCTGATATAGCTATAGTCAGGGGCCCAGCAAGCCCAAGTTGCATAACCAGGGGGCCGGCAGGATGCTCATAGTTACTAGGTGGATGGTATGACCTGGGTGGGGGTATATAGATTGTGTGTTGGTTGGTACCCTATGGCTTCTGGGGGCTGGTAAGGTTCTTGTATGCTATTTTGTGTTAGTTATTAATAGATAGAAAGTAGACCTCCATGTTATCAGGTATGACTCTTACTCTCTTCAGTAAAGTTACGCTCTTTTCAATCAGTCTCAACCCGTCTCCTATTACTTCAGTATCTATCAGTATTATTGTTTGCTTTAAGTTATTTTCAGTTATTGCTTTGCATACTCAGTACTAGTGGTACTGACGCCCGTTTTGGGGCGCTAAATTACTTGTCTACAGGTACTCATAGACGAAGATCAAATCCCTCGTAGTTCCAGCTAGCGTACAGAGTCTTCAGCTCCTGTCATCCGGAGCTTGACAACTAAAGGTTTACTTCCCTTTTTGTTTGTACAGTATGGGTAGGTCGGGGCCCTGTCCCCACCATCTTATTATTCTTAGAGGCTTGCGGATTGTATATTCCCTGTGGTTAGTTGTTCCGATCGTGTGGGGCCATATGTATGTTTCATTTTGCATGTGATGGCCGTGTGGGGCCTTGTTCACTGTCAGTTGGTGACCTTGTCGGTCACAGATCAGTTCAGCACTTGATTATACTTTCTAGTGATAACTAGTCAGCATGGTGGCCTTGTCGGCCCGTATAGGTTCCCTTATGCTCAGTTCTTCTGGTTAGCTGTTATATTCCTACAGGTGGCTATAGGCCTAGTCGGCTGGAAGCTGTATTTATAATCGTTATATAGCCCGTTGTTTTCATAAATCCAGAATTAAAGTCAACCTGGCACCAGAAGTGCTTAGGCTTAGTAGTCCAGCAGTCCAGGTCCTAGTAGGGCACCAAGTGCAAGTCATGCCTCCCAAGGCGGGGTGTGACAAGTATTCATAGACAAACACATAATTGAGTACTTACAACAATAATTGGAAGAAAACTTGCTTTGAATATTGATGAACAAAATCAAGAACAATTGAGAAAATCAAGTTTTGATCTCAAGAATTGTTCTCTAATATTATTTACAAACTTGATAATAATTCACAAACAATTAACTATTAACCTTCTTCCAATGTATTCTGATGTTCTCCTTCTAAATGAAACATAAAAGGTATTTATACATACAATAAAAGTCTTTTCCTAAGACAACATGAAAATTTCCATATCTAGCGCCGACTCATCCTATGACTAGTCATACGACCCCGAAGAGGATTTTATGGGTCATACCTTGCTCTCGTACATTACTTAACTGCTGCAGAATTGGCTAAGTGTTGTCATCTCGGTATGACTCGTACCATGATCCTACGAGTCATTTGATCCCTCTATGGCCTTTCTTTGAGAACTCTAACATCTTCAGAAATTTTCTACGAGTTTTGTGGTATGCCTTGTACCTTGCTCCTATGACTCGTAACTACTTGTTGCATCTTGAGTTCTTCCAAGTCTTTAAGAATTACTAAAGCTTCCCACGACTTCGGGTATGGGTCATAGGTTGATGCTACGATCAGTAGGTGCTACCCATACCAGAAGACTTCAATTGTGCAAATTTTCCCTGAAGTTTTTCATGACCCCAGTTATGGCTCATACTGAAAGTCCTACTTTGTCTTTCTAGTTTTTCAGCCTTCTGAGCTTTTCCACTAGTCTCAGTATAGCTCGTACAATCCAGGTATGGCTCGTACTAAGATCAGTACTTGATTAATTTTTTGCATGTTTTGCACATTTTTGCTCCAACACCTATTTTTATTGAAAACAAAGTAAAAACACCTCATATCCGTATAAATATACCTAACTCCATGTTATTTTCTCAGTTTTAAGTATCGAAAGTGCTATAAACTCACAGTAAATCAGTGGTTTCATGGTGTTTTGACCTAACTTATGAAATTCTATATGTTTCAATCATGGGTCAATCCTCTTCATGTTTTTAATGATGTTTTAAGAGTCATGGAGATGTTTTATAATTATTTTGATTATAATTTATGATTTCAAAGTTATAAAAATATGACACGTAATTATGCAAGTTTCATGAAAAGTTGATATTATGATCTATGTTTTCAACCATGAAGAGATGTCTAGGATGAAACTATGATTATGATTTACCCATGCATGTATCTATGATTTTGGTTATCAAGTCTATTTCAAACATGTTTAAGTTTGGGCAAGCCCACATGATCTAAGTATGTTTCATGAATTAGCTCTATTTTATAATATTATCTTACCACATGGTTTTGGAGTCTAGACTCCCACTTTTCAGCTTGTGGTATATTTTGAGCCTTCTTATATTCAGATTTCAGAATATGTATGTAATTTCATGATTATCTTCGTCGAAAGATGATGATTTAGCTTCGTTGAAAAATGATGGAGAGCATATGCATATTTTTGGGAGTAGTATCTAGCACCGAGTAGTCTAGGAGTTTAGGTAAACTCCGGGCCTCAAAACTACGTGCCAATGTAGGTTTATTCAGATTCATTGGGACCACACTTGTGAGCTTTCCCCGCCCTCGAGGGGCCTTCAGCTTGATATCGATATCGTAGTAGTGCCATTAGCCCTGCCAAGGCTTTGAATGGCTCTGCCCACTTGAGTGTAATAGTTAAGATCACATAAGCTCTATCATGATTATGTCATTACATGAAGAGTCTTCCATTGTTCCACATGATTTCAGTTATGTATGTTTATCAGTTATGATATGATGTTTTCAATAGGTTTGAACCATTGTTCAGTTTATCAGTTTACTTATGATTATCAGTTTCAACTTTAGGTCGACTCAATTATGAAGTTCATCTTATATTTAATCATGTGTTTCAAAATATCAACATGCAAGCCTTACTCTTAGAATCTTATGATGAAATGGTTTAAGATATGCATGATTTAAGTTTTACTTACTTAGCCTATTTTACTTACCTTGCATACTCGGTACATTCTAAGTACTGACCACATACTCTATGTTGTATCATTTCATGATACTGGCTCAGACGTTCAGACTCAATCCTGCAGCTAGCTAGTCTCCCGAGCTTGTCTAATGCTTCAGTTGGTGAGTCCTCATCCTTTGAGTGCCTTCTATTAGCTTTGTTATTATCATCTTTCAGTTTCAGATTTGTAATAAGCTAGTTGGGTTGTTTTCCTATCAACTCATTAGTATTTTAGAGGCTTTCTAGACATTTTGTTGTATTCAGCTTCGGATATGGTGTTTTGACATTTTGTTGTTCAGATGCTTTAATGTGTAGACTTCCGCTATTTCAAAACTCAGTTATCCTCTTTATTTATGATGAGCCTTAGTTATCATGTTCATGCCAAAAGTTGACTTGGAGCCATTTATGGTTCTAGGTTTCGTGTCTCGATCCGTGGGCCTGTGTTCGGGTTGTGACAAACTAGGTATCAGAGCAAAGGTTCAGAGTGTCCTAGGGTGTTTGAAAGTTGTATTTAGTAGATTCTTTTTCATGGGTGTGAAACGCGTCACACTTATGATGAAGAGGCTATGAAGCATTTTAGGAAATTTTCCTTTTTCATGATCTATTCTTGTGATGAAATGTCTCTTTATCCTTCTAACTCGTATTATATGCGATTGTAGAATCATGCCTCCTCTCCGAGTTAACAGAAGATGGAACGACAATGGAAATGGGAATGGCCATAAGAATGGCAATGGAGATGGGTACCATCAAGCCCCACCAGCCCCAAACGATCATATGTCTGAGCAGGTTGCCCGTGCTGAGTTTAGGGCAGCCATCCGGATGTTGGCACAGGCATTGACCAGTCAGGTCAACCAGCAAGCGGTGGCTCATGTTCCCCAAAATGGGAATGCAGCGATGGACAGATTCATGGATTTCCTCAGGTTGAATCCCCCTAGGTTTCTTAGGTCAAGAGTGGACGAGGACCCACATGAGTTTATTAAGGAGATTAAGAAGATCACTCAGGTTATGGGAGGGGGAGGAGTGTGCATACCTAGCCTCTAATTAGTTGAAAGGAGTTGCTTATTTTTGGTACAAATAGTATAAGGATGGCCGGGGAGTCGGAGCGGGTCTCATTGGTTGGGATGAGTTTCTTACAAAGTTCTTGGATCGATTTTTTCCCCAAGAGATGAGGGAAATCAAGGTAGCATAGTTTTTGAATCTGATGTAGAACAACATGACAATCCGAGAGTATGCTTTGGAGTTCACCCGGTTGTCCAAATATGTGCCGGCGATGGTGGCTGATCAGAGGACTTGGGTGAGCAGGTATGTGAATGAGGTAGTGCACTACTTGGTCAATCATTGTAGGACCGCTATGCTTCATCAGGATATTGACTTCTCCCGATTAGTCTTGTACGCCTAGTAGGTAAAGGCGATGCAGATGAGGGAGAGGGAGAGAGAGGCTAAGTGGGCCAGGACAATTAGTTTCAGGTTCTCCCGACAGAGGTCTGGTGGTGGACATCGTCAGCAGTCCCACCAAAGATCATCAGCCCCAGTGCCGTCAGCAACAAGTGTGTCATCCAAATCTAGGTGAGATCAGAGGGGATGGGCATCAGGCTCTCAAGGTTAGGGGAATAGGCCCATAGATCCCAGCATTCCAAGTTGTGATGGGTGTGGTAGGAGGCACACTGGTCAGTTCGTAGAAGGTACAGGTGCATGTTTCGGGTTTGGAAAGTTTGGTCATATGCTCATAGATTGTCCAACGGCTAGATAGGGCCATGGTAGAGATTGAGACCTAATCACCAATTCAGCAGCTCCACCAACATGCTCAGCTCAGCAGGGTGAATCCACTAGTGCAGGTGGTGGTCAACGTCAGAACAACCTTTATGCCCTCTCGTCTCTTCAGAAGAAGGAGGTCTCCCCAAACGTGGTCATTGGTATGTTATGAGTATTTCATCTTGATGTATATGCATTGTTAGATCTAGGGGTTACTTTATCTTTTGTGATGCTCTATGTTGTCTATAATTTCAGAGTCAGTCTTGAAATCCTATCAGAACCCTTCTCAGTCTCTACTTCAGTCGGTGACTCAGTTATAGCTCGACGAGCATACAAAAATTGCCCTGTCACAGTCCTTCAGAAAGTCACTCCAGTAAATTTAGTAGAGCTAGCCATGACAAACTTTGATGCTATCTTTGGCATGGATTGGCTTCATGCATGTTATGCCTCAGTGAATTGTAGAACCCGTGTGTTACAGTTCTGGTTTTCAGGTGAGCCAATCCTAGAGTGGAAGGGTAGTTCAGTTGTGCCTATAGATTGCTTTATTTCCTACCTTAAGGCCAGAAAGATGATTTCTAAAGGGTGTGTATACCATCTAGTTCAGGTTAAGGATGCTACATCTGAGATGCCAACTCTCCAGTCAGTTCCTATCGTGTGTGAGTATCCAGAAGTGTTCCCAGATGATTTACCTGGAGGCCCTCCTGAGCGGGAGATCGACTTTGGTATTGACCTTCTTCCCGATATGCAACCTATATCTATTTCTCCTTACAAAATAGCTCCAGCTGAGCTAAAAGAGTTGAAAGAGCAGCTAAAGGATCTTCTTGACAAGGGTTTCATCAGACCTAGCAAATTCCCATGGGGTGCACCAGTTCTTTTTTTTCGAGAGAATGATGGTTCTCTTTGTATGTGCACCAACAATCGACAGTTGAACAAGGTTACCATCAAGAACAAGTATCCTCTTCCTAGAATTGATGATTTTTTAACCAATTCAAAGGTGCTAAGTGCTTCTCAAATATAGATCTCAAGTCTAGTTATCACCAGCTCAGGATTAGACAGAGTGACATCCCGAAGATAGCCTTCAGGACTCGGTATGGTCACTATGAGTTTGTAATTATGTCTTTTGGACTAATGAATGCTCCTACATCTTTTATATATTTTATGAATAGGGTGTTGATAATACTCAAACTCACACTTCCTCACAAGGTATGAAGCGAACGTTATCAATAAAGAACCCAACAAAGAGGTTGGGGTCGCACGACAGGGAATAAGGTAAGAACTAGACTAATGCCGATACTTAAACCTGTTGGTGAGTTATCTCCAAATTGGGGGGTTTATAGAACTCAATAGTAAAACAAAACTGTAATTACGGTTATGATCAAGATTTGCAAATAACTAGGGTAAGTTTTTCCTGTGGATTCATAACTACTTTGGGTTTACACGCGTGATCAATCCCAATGCTTATGTGTAGAACAGACAACTACGGTTCATCAAAACGATTGGATTGTCCCTATTGGATGACTATACTCAATCACCGGGCCAGGTCTCATAAGCGATTCTAAACTAACCGTTATCGATATGTTCCAAATTAACTTTCCTGTGACTGCAGCTCAAGTCATAAAATGATCATAAAAATCAAGGCTTTGTTGTAGTGCTCTTTTCCTAATCTCCACTTCTCTAGGTTCAAGCAAGCAAAAAATTTAGGCAAGTCCTAACATTGTGCACCGTTAAGAAATTTTTAAAGATGAAGATAATACAATACAAGCATTTAGCATTGGTTTCGAATCACTTTGTATAACCTTTGTTCGTTAATCCACCATAGTTCCCAGAACCCTAGTTGTGGAGGTTTTAGCCTCTCATGATTGTAATAATGTGATTAGTATTCATAGACAAACACATAATTGAATACTTACAACAATAATTGGAAGAAAACCTTCTTTGAATATTGATGAACAAAATCAAGAAAAATTGAGTAAACCAAGTTTCTTATCTCAAGAATTGCTCTCCAATATTGCTTACAAACTTGATAATAATTCACAAACAATTAATTATGAACCATCTCTCAATGTATTCTGATGTTCTCCTACTAAAAGAAATAGAAAAGGTATTTTTACAAACAATAGAAATCTTTTCCTAAGGTAACAGGGAAATATCCAAATCTGGTGCCAACACGTCCTACAACTCATCATACGACCCGAATTGTACGAGTCATGATTTGCTCCCGTACATTCCTTGGCTGCTGCGGAATTGGCTAACTGTTGGCAGCTGGTACGACTCGTACCATGATCTTACGAGTCGTACAATCCATCCATGGCTTTGCTCTAAGAACTTTGACATCTTCTGAAGTTTTCGACGAGCGTTGTGGTAGGCCTCATACCTTGCTCCTATGACTCATAACTGCTTGTTGCATCTTGAGTTCTGCCAAGTCCTTTAGAATCATTGAAGCACCCCATGACTCCTAGTATGGGTCGTAGGTAGATGGTGAGATCCATAGGTGCTACCCGTACTAGGAGCCTTCTTATGCAAATTTTCTCTAAAGTACTCCACTTACAGCTCATACCATTTTGGTATGGCTGGTACTGAGAATCGTACTTTGGCTTTGCATTGTTTCAACCTTCTAAGCCTTTCCACGATTCTTAGTATGGCTCGTACAATCTAGGTACAGCTCGTATTGAGATCAGTACTTGGCTGATTTTTTGCACTTTTTTCATCTTTCGCACATTTTTGTTCCAACACCTATTTTCTCTGAAAATAAAGAAAAAACACCTCATATCCGTATAAATATATGTAAGTCCATGCTATTTTCTCAGTTTTAAGCATCAAAAGTTTTATGAACTCACAGCACATCAACACCCTCAACTTAATGTTACACCTCGTAAGTTTTTAATGTTTAATTGGCCTATTTGTATATTGGTTAAGTATTTTAAGAGTGCCATACGTACGAGGAAAGGGCCGGGGGAAAGGCCGAACGAGTGCAAATTCGGGATTTCACGGGAGGAGGCCGAACCAAGCTGCCCAGGGGGGCAAAGTGGCAGGAGCTGCTCCTCCGCGTTAGCCAACGTGGCACGGAGTAGAATCAGCACGTTGGGCAGCGTGCCACGTTGCCTTGTCTGCTGCCTCAAGTATATAAGGGTCTCACACATAGAAATGAGATCATAATTCATATAATCACAACCAGCAGAGGTGAGAACAAAGGGAAACATTTAATTTTCATCCACTAAAAGTCATACAAATCCAAATTAACTTCGGGTATCGAAGTATAAGGCTACAGGGAGCATTTATACGTAGTTAGTTTCATGAAATTCACCCAGCGAATCATTGTCCCGCCAAGACAAATTTGTTGGAATTGCTCCAAACTAGTGTCAACACGATCTCAGGCTTAAAGTAAGCATTTCTCCCTTCTAGACTTTTGAGAAATAACGAGGTTTCGACCGTGTTCTGTTAAGTTGGAATATAGTTAATATTTATATATAAATTTTTCCTTTTTGTCGAATTTAGTGTTAAAACTAGTCCTATCTTTCTAGTAACAAGATTTCAGTTGGGAAGAGCTATTGAATACTAATTGGAACTCGCCAGTTAATCAGTAAACAACGAACGAGGTATGTTAAGGCATTTTCTTTCGGCAAGATCCCAATAAAGCATGTTAGGAATACGTTATCATGTCTAGTTGTTGTTGTTAGTTAAGGCCCGTAATTTGTATTGTTTTGGGATGGATTATACTTGTATATATTCCGCGACCACCCCAGAGTTAATAGCTTTTTCGCCGCCTGCCAGGGGCGAGGATACGTCGCTCTACGGAGCGGCATGCCATCCGCAAGGGACGAAGATGGGGATCCAGATCCTCATATCCCGTGGTTGGCCTTATACACACCTCCACCGAGCGTTTACGCCCGGTGTGTAGATATCAGGAGTCCTCTGGACTCAGACACAACTACAGTCAGGGGTTGAGCGATCCCAGTTGAAGACCCAGGGGATCGATAGGATGCTTATAGCGGTAGTAGACTCAGTATGACCTGGATAGGGGTATATAGATTGACGTGTACTCACTAGGGCTAATGGGGGCCCAGGTGGGTTATTCTGTGTTGATTGTACCTTCCGGCTTATGGGGGCCAGGTAAGGTTTATGTTTGTTTTAGCTACTGATAGTCAGATAGTAAGACGCCTCATTTACCAGTTATGAACCCTACCTTCCTTATTACAGTTATGCTTAGTCCTGATTTCATTACCGCAATCAGCTTCAGTCTGTTTTCTTTACTTTAGTTATTGTCAGTTCTATTTCTTACTTTCAGTCATTTAAAGTTATTTCTTTACATACTCAGTACCTGTGGTACTGACGCCCTCTTCTAGGGCACTGCATTACTTGCCTGCAGGTACACATAGACGAGGAACAGGTCCCTTGTAGTTCCAGTCAACCGTACAACACCGTCAGCTCCCTTCTTCTGGAGCTTGAGTGGTAGAGGTTTATTTCTTTTGTTTGTACAGTATGGGTAGGTCGGGGCCCTGTCCCAACCATCTTATTACTCCTAGAGGCTTGCAGATTGCATTACTTCCCTGTGGTTAGATGATATAGGCAGTGTGGGGTCTATATGTGTTTTAGACTACGTGTGTTGGCCGTGTGGGGCCCTGTTTAGCTGTTTATTGGTGTCCTTGTCGGTCATAGCTCAGTTTATATCTGATTTCGCTTTTCAGTTATAACTAAATATCATGGTTGCCTTGTCGACCCGCATAGGACTCCCTATGTTTGTTTGTCTCTGGTTAGCTGTTTATTTTCACATGTAGCTATAATCCTTGTCGATCGGGGGTTGTATTTATAGCCGCTATATAGCCCATTGTTTTCTTGATTCCAGAGTTAGAGTCAGCCCTGCACCAGAGGTGCTTAGGCTCAATCAGCTCAGTAGTTCAGGTCCTAGATGGGTGCCAGGTGTCAGGCATGCCTTGGGGCGTGAAACTTAAGGCTTTTGCATGTCCTCAGACAAAGAAAACAAAAATTATAAATGACGCTTAGCTATAAAATAAACCTAGGATACTATAGCCAACACCAATCAAAATTTTGCACTATAAACTCAAACAACTTTTGACCTTTTTTTCCCAGTAAACCAAATCAGCATATGCACATCAAGTAACCATAAACCATGATAAACAGGGATCCAAATATGTCATATATTTATTAGCAGAGAATCAAGTCATTACCAATATTTTTCTCACAGACAGCTGGCAGAATAAAACACAACCATGTACCCTCACAGCAAATGAACTCCCAACTTACAAATATATGAAAATATGAAACATGGGACTAACAAGTAAGACTCTCACTCTCATAAGGAAGTTCCAAATACTGCACATCGGATACCATAGGCTTGCCCTTATTTTCTCTACTTCGGCTCTTCGGACAGTCAGACTAGGATCACTATAGGACTTTATTTGGCTTGTAATATAGGCTTTCAGGATAGATATGGTAATATGAACTTTTTAATGACTAAACCCTCCTTGGTACTACATACGCATGGCTCCACTTTTCACTTATTTCACCCTTTTCACTTTTTCAGCTTTTTCCTACCTTTTCTCCATTTTTATGCAATTGTATGAATGTGGTGTGTTTTCAACTTTTCATTCATTTTTATCTTTTGTATTTTCTTTTCAATTTTTTCTTTTTTAGCTCTTTTTTCTTCTTTTGTCACACCATACTCATTTTTAATCTTTTTTTCCTTTTTTTTCCTTTTTCAACTCCCTAAGATCTATGCACCCCTACTCTAGCCACCCTCAACTTAAGCATTTTTCCTAGGTTGAGGTTCACAATGTCCAAGGAGTGACCAGGGCCAAAATAGGTTCATTATAAAAAAACGGGTAAGGTTAATCGATTAAACAAAGAAAAATGATTTATTTAAGGCTCAAAATCATGATCAAGGAAATCATATTATTCTGGTAGGGTAATTTAAGATAAAATGGGATTTAAAAAAATAGCCTATGATCCTTTCCAAACCAACCATCCTAAAATCTATGTAAAGACCAAACAGGCAAGTTCTAGATCCTCTACGCAGTATTGGACTAGGTATAGACCTCACTCACTCATGGTACATGTTTTGCATTCATTCTACCTATCTGATTCATCCATGGCTAACTAAAAATTCTTATGCTAATACAACAGATGACACAAAAATATCCACATAAATCATGTTTTGTAATCAACAAAGTACACAGCTAAAAAAATATTTAAATAGGGTCAAATTCTCAAAACTAGTGCATTTTATTGGCTGAGTAATCCTAAGCTACTTTCTAATTAAACAAACATCCTAAACATGTCAGTGCTACTAGATAGCATGTCTGAGGGAAAACAAACACGACAAGAAAAACCATCAGACGAATCCAAAAATCCCAAAAGTTGCAAGTGCACCCCCTCTCGTTTTGAAAAGCATGCTTCGTCCCCAAAGCATAGAATATAAAATAGAAGGAAGAGAACATACCTATGGCTACTCAAAATTCACAAGAAACTTAGACTCATCCTCGATTGCTGAGACCACTCTAAACTCATTTGGTTGCTTCATTGACCGTCAGATATTGAAGGTGACTTCCTTATTTATTTAGTTTGAATTTCAATTGGCCAGCCTCCACATCTACTAAAGCCTTACTAGTGGAATGGAATGGTAGCCCCAAAATGATGGGACCTCAAAGTCAACCTCGCAATCAAGGATCACGAAGTCCGTTGGAAATATGAATTTGTCCACCTTAACAAGCACATCAAATAGGATCCCCACAAGCTCTTTCACAGTTTGGTCGGACATTAGTAGCTGCATATTAGTTGGTGTGAGGGCTCCCAAGCAGAGCTACTTAAACACAGCTAATGGCATCAGATTGATGCTTGCTCCCAACTAGTAGAGTGCCTTCGCAAACTCAACATTACCAATAGTACATGGAATGGTGAAGGCACCTGAATCCTCCTTTTACTGCCCAAGGACTCATGAGGCTATAGCGCTACAAAGATGCACGTTACCCACGGGCTCATATTCATAGACCTTTTCTTGGTAACAAGGTCCTTCATAAATTTGGTGTATCCCAGCATCTTCTCTAATGCCTCGACAAATGGTATTTTTATAGATAATTGTCTGAGCATTGACATCAATTTCTAAAACTTACCATTTTCCGCCTTTTTCTTCATTCTTTGAGGGAACAGTGGCGATGGTCATGGGATAGCCTTATAAATCTGTGTGGCCCCTTGTTCTCTCCTTGTTCAGCTTCAAACTCCTTCTCAATAACTAGAGCCTCAGTCAACTTAGCATCTTACTCATGCTCATGACCAGCAACCTCTTCATCATTGTCAATTATTCTCTCTTTCTTCCTTTGAAGGTCAACTACAACCAACAGAGGGGGATCAACCGTGGTCTTTCCATTCCTAGTCATCTCGGCAATGCAATGACCATCATTCTTCGAATTTTGGACTGTGTTGCTAGATAGTGTACCTTTTTACCTAAGGTTCATGGATGCTAACAGTTGACCCAGCTACTGTTCAATCTGCTTGATGGACATGGCATGTGACTCAACTCTCTAAACCATGCTAGATATATCTCCACGAATGTCTTTCAGCTGCTCATATGTGGATCTCACCTTATTGAGCATCTTAGTTATCATGCTCTCCAACTTTGACTGTCCAACCTCCCCTTGATGTGTATTGAGGGGCACATATAATCCTACTCGGTCATTGCGATAATCGTCATTCCTTCTCCATTCTCTCTCTCACTCACGACCTCAGCTTCTATCTTTGTAGCTATTTCGGTTGTAGTTGTCTCGGTATTGGTTCCGACCTTGGTTTCTAGAACCTTGGTGCCAAGTGTCTTGTCAGACCCTTGGGTGTTGGCTCGAAAACCCGTCACCTGGTTGTCCAAGAAGTTTGCCTCCTCCTCAGAATCTGAATGCTCTGCCTCTGGTTCTTGTCCCTGTGTCCCTATTGCATTAACTTTTTTGGCTCCAACGCATATGATATGCTTCGTGAGCAGGTCCAATGATGTGCTCTATGGGCCAATTCCTAGTCATGTTTCTCATCCTTCCTTCATTGGCCTGCAGTCAAACCAACAACATATGTACCAGTAATGGCTTTCACTTCCCAAGTATGCCTTGCCCTGTTCATTTTTGTCACTCTATCTAGAATAGTGGAAGCTTGCTCCTAGGTGTGACTCATCAGTGCTCCTCCCTCAACTGTGTCTGCTACATCTTAAGTACTATAGTTCATTGACCTGTAGAAAATCTCCAACAAACTATCATCAGGAATTTTGTGGTTTGGGCACTTTGTCAACTTCTTCTTCAATCTCAATCAGTTTTCATGAAGTGCCTTTGTCTTCAGTTGTCAGAAATTATATATTTCATCCTTAAGCTGCAGCATCCTGGAGGGTGGAAAGAATCTCTATATAAAAGCTTGTTTGAGATCCCTCCAATTGGTAATGTAGTCATTGGGCAACTCCAATAACCATAAAGTGGCTTCCCCAGATAGAGAGAATGGGAAGAGTCTCACCTTATTGCGTCCTGGCTGACTCCGGGAAACCTGTACGTCTTGCATATTCCAACAAAGTTCATTAAGTACAGGTTGGCATCATCAGCTGCGTGACCACTAAACACCCCCTTCATGTTCAATAGTTGAATCATGGTGCTAGTGATGTCAAATTTTACCCCAGCAGGCAAAGGTTGTGGTACTGTCATGGCCTGAACATAGGCCCAGATTGAGACACGGGACAAAGAACCCTGAGAGGCTCTAAGTCGATCCATGGCATGAACATGATATCTAAAATAAACATAATTAGGAGGACGTCTACCATATATAATAAAGTAGAAGTTTGAGAATATCATAAACTCTAAATACATAACATAAGGCTGAAACTGAATACATACTATGTCTGAAAAGCCTCTACTACTAACGATTTGATGGAACAAGACCCCTAACTAAATCACTATAGTCTGAAACTGAAAATACTCAATACAACTGACAAAGGACCCTCGAAGGATGAGGACTCACCAACTAAGACTGGAAAGTGCTAGTACTGAGTGTCTGACTACTAGTGGGACTGAGCCTCAATATTTGAACCTGTATCATGAAATGATACAGTATAGAGTATATGGTCAGTATGTGGAATGTACCGAGTATATAATATAAGTAAAACCACTAAGTAAGTAAAATCATAAATCATGCATATCATAAAACATAATCAAGATAAGATTTTGATAGTAAGGCTTGCATGTTATTTTCTGAAATCATGATCTAAACATAACTGAATATCATAACTTAATCAAATGACCCAAAGCTGAAAACTAATAATCATAAGTAAAACTACATATTTGGCCAAACCTGCTGAAAACATAATATCATGACTGATGAACATGCATAACTAAAATCATGAGGAACAATGGGAAACTCGTTATATAACCGACATTACCACAATAGAGCTTACATGGTCCTGACTATCACACTTAAGTGGCCAGAGTCATCCAAATCCTTGTCAGGACTAAGGACACTACCATGATATCGATATCAAACTGAAGGCCCCTTGGAGGTAGGGGAAGCTCACAAGAAAGGTCCCAAATAATCTGAACATACCTACGTTGGCACGTAGTTCTGAGGCATAGGGTTGACTGGACCTTAGCCTACCCAGTGTTAGTCACTACTCCTAAAAACATGCATATGATCTTCATTGTTTTTCAATGAAGCTGAACCATCATCTAGTGATGAAGCTGACTCATAACAAACATGCATAAATCTAAAATCATAACATGAGGAGCCTTGGCTCAAACCATACAACAAGCTGAAATAGTGGGAGTCTAGACTCCAAAATCCATGTGGTAAGCTAATACATGAAGGTTAGATAAATCATGAAACATACTTGATCACATGGGCTTGCCCAATACTTAAACATGCTTGACATAGGCTTAACTGATTCGAAAATATTGATATAGACATGGGTACTTTGAAATCATACTTTCTTCATATACATCTCATCATTCCTGAATACACACATCATAATCTCATCTATTCATGAACTTTCATGGTTGGGCATCATAATTAGTAAAACTTGAAAACTTAATTTGTAATTGAAAATATTGTAAAATATGCCCATTAATCCTAATTCAACATTAGAAACATGCTTAGATCATATCCATGATTTATACTTAGAGAATTCACATGTTGGGTTAAAACCCCATAGAGTCATCAACTAGAATTTCATGAATTAAAGAGGGATCGGGTATGGGTGTGGATGGATATACCCATTCATAGCCTTATATACCTATAGAAATCTGATTTCATAACTCTCTTGAATTCCCAATGGAAATTTGGGGAAGAACTTAATAAATCTAGGCTTGATCACCCTTAGGAGCTTCAAATCTATGTTGCGGGATTGTCCTCATCATCACCAATCCAATGAAGTGTTGGTGCATACTTTCATAGAGGGTTTGGAACCCCACACAAAAATCTTGCTAGACTCAGCAGCCGGGGGGCAAGCATTGGAGAAAACCTATGAGGAGTTGTATACCTTGTTGAATCGTATTTCGCAGGGAAATCCGGAGTGGAATGCGGACTCGTCAAGAGGAGGAACGAGGAAAGCAGCGGGAGTGTTAGAAGTGGATGGTTTCAAAGCTATTGCTGCACAGATAGCTGCTTTACAGAATCAACTCAACACCCACTTCAGTAATATGAGCATAAACCAATCTCAAGCCCCAGTGAATGTAGTGCAGTAGATTTGGTGTGAAGTGTGCGGGAGTAGTGAGCACTCAGTTGAGTGTTGTGGAGCAAATCCTGATTCGGTGAACTTTGTGGGAAATGTACAGAGGAACAACCACCTACAGTATGGCAACAGCTACAATTCCAACTGGAGGAAGCACCCGAATTTCTCTTGGGGTAGCAATAACCATCAAGGGAAAAGTTCGAGTCAGGGGGCGCAGAGGAATCAAGGAGGACAGCAGAACTATCAGGCACAATATAGAAGCAACAATGCACCTCCTCCACCACCATCACCCAGCATTGAGGAGATGTTCAAGACAATTTGGGCAATTTGCTGGAGCCCAAAACACCAGGCCTAGAGGAGGACTCCCAAGCGACACGGATCCCAACCCCAAGCAGGTGAATGCAGTGCCCACAAGGAGTGGCTTGCAGCTTAAAGAGGTGGAACTAGAAAGACCACCTCAACAATCGGGAGCAGCATAAGTTGAGAGGGAGCAAAGTGATGAGAGGGGGAAGAAAAAGGAGGCTGAACCAGAAAGACTACCACCCCTGTTCCCTCAAAGATTAAAGAAACACAAGGAGGAGACGTGTTTCAAGAAATTCATGGAGGTGCTGAAACAGGTACATATTAACTTACCTCTTGTTGATGTTTTGTAGGGAGTGCCGAAGTACGCAAAGTATATTAAGGACATCGTGGCGAACAAAAGTCAGTTGACTGAGTATGCCACGGTGGCTCTTACGGAGGAATGCACTTCCCGGATACAAAATAGGTTGCCCACAAAGCTCAACGACCCTGGGAGCTTTACAATACAAATTACAATTGGGCAGAGTATCCGAGCTCGCGGATTATGTGATTTGGGAGCGAGCATTAACTTGATGCCGACATCGGTATTCAAGAAGTTGGGTCTAGGGAGTCCTAGACCAACAACAGTAATATTGCAACTAGCGGATCGTTCCTTATCCAGACCAGATGGCATTGTGGAGGACGTGCTGGTGCAAGTGGGCTCCCTTATCTTCCCGGTAGATTTCTTCGTGCTAGATTTTGAGCCAGACGCGCAAGTCCCATTTATTTTGGGACATCCTTTCTTGGCAACTGGGAAAGCGCTGATTGATGTAGCTGCAGGGCTGCTAACTATGCGAGCACACGACAAGGTGGAGGTGTTTGATGTATACAAGGCCACCCAGCTCCCGGCTGTGTACAAGGAACTCTCGGTGATCAACGTGATTGATCGAGCTGATGTTGCCCAGATAGTTGAGTCACGAGAGTTATTGGGAAAACCACCGGAGCGATATAAGCATTACTGGGGTGAGGACGGTGGACGAGAGAAAATGTCTGTCACCCTAGAAGATGACTGAGCTGAAGGACGTCGAGCCGCGACGTTAAATCAGGCGCTGCACGAGAGGCAACCTATGAAATGTTTTTTGTAAAATGTGAATAGATTTCGTAGAAAAAGAAAAAAATGAAAAATGAGAAAAAGAAGAAAAAAAAGAGAAAAATAATTAAAAACAAAATTTTATTTTTCTATATTTATATTATTTTTAGTGAAACCTATAATTCTAACCAATTTCTTGTTGTGAGATGAATTTCAGGTTGAACGGAAGATAAATACGCAAAGGATCGCAAAGAAAAAATCGAGGTATGAAAAATAATAAAAAGTGGCAAAACAGTGAGCCCACGCGATGGCTCCGTGTCACGGAGGAGGGCCTCCGCGTTACCCTCCGTGACACATTGAAGGTGATTCTACAATTTTTTCAAATTCCAGAACACCTATGCGATGGCTCCGTGTCACGGAGGGCATGCTCCGCGTTACCCTCCGTGACACATTGAGGTGTATATCGCGATGGGTCACACCGGGTCACCGGGTGACCCGCGCGAAATCTCCACTTTTTAACCCCAATTTCCCCTCATTTTTCCTCATTTTTCATTCCCTCCGCGATAAACCTCCCAAAAACCCTTCTCCCTCAACGTGACACGGACCTAGGCACACATTTTCATCAAGTTTTCTTCATTTCATCGAATTCAAGGTATGTTCTTCAACTCTATCTCAATTCTTGTCGAATTTTTCGATGTTGAATATGTGATATGAGTAAAACTTGCCCTAAGTAGAAATTGAGCTTAAATTCAATTGAGTTATTGTTGATTGATATTCGTAGAATTATTGTGATTGCATGAACTCGATAATTACATAGATTAATAGAATTTTTGATAAAATCATAGCTAGGGCTTGAATTTGAGTTTGAAAAGGAAACTTTTAGTTGAACTTTTGAATTCGTGCTGGGTTGTTTATGTTGGGTGAGATGAGTCGGTTGTGCTAACCGTTAATATGCTAAAAGACCGACGGATTTTCGGGTTAAGGAAATTGTGGAAATTGCAAGAAATGGGTGAATTATATGGCTTCATGTAGATAACATTTCTTTGTTTCTCCTTGCTAAGTGTTATGGGATGAAAAGTGATCGATGGTAATGTTGTGGTTAGCTGTACGAAGTCTGAGTAGTACAAAAGAATTTATACTGTCGAATTCTCTGAATGCACTAAGCATACTTGTTATGTTTTGTTGTTTGTTTTTGGAAATGAGTATGATCTTGCCGAAAAGTAATGATTGGGGCTAAAGACTAAGTGTGGGGTAGCCTAGCTTAACCCAACCTTAGTCGAAGCTAATTTTAATTGGAATAACATTGGGACTGTCTTTTGGGTTTGACAGGAACAATGGCAAGCAGGCAAGACAAGGGAAAGGGCGCATCAACATCAGGCGTCGGAAGGAAAAGAATCAGACTGGAACAGCAGTCCCAGCAGCACCAGCGGTTCCACGCGACCAACGCCGTCAATATGGAACTAGATGGGTGACAGAGGAGGAGAAGAAATGGTACGCAAAGCACAAGGAAAGCAAGTACTTCCCCGAAGAACACATTGCTAGGAAACCGTTGGCACAGGAGTTCCCCAGGATTGTCCACAGAATTGAGGCAGTCGGGCTGAACTTCATCTTTGAAGAGCCCAAGGAGTGCAACCTGCACCTGATTCGGGAATTCTATGCCAACTGGAACCCGACTCTCAGAAGTCACATCATCAAGATACGGGGGAAAATAGTAACTTTTGAGCCCCATCACCTTAATGCTATCTTAGGTGCGCCGGACACATACGCCCATATGCTTCGACAGCTGAATATCACTCCACCATACACGGATATCTGACGCACTTTGTGTGGAACTTGGTCTACAGCACGTTGGAGCAGGCATAAGGAGAGGGGCTACCATCAGACCTTGCCCTACTCACAGATGAACAAGGAAGCCAGGATATGGCTTAAGATTGTATGTTCCTGCCTGATCCAGGGGGTGCATATGACAGATGTCACCCAGGATCGTGTATGCTTGGTATACGCCCTGATGAAAGGGCTGGAGATCAACGTGGGGGCGGTGATTATCTCCGCCATGAAGAGAGCCCATTTGCATCAGGGGCATAGGTACGGGTTTGGTGGATTACTGACCACGTTCCTGAGGGGCCGATATCGAGGAGGAGGCCCTTGACTACATCCCGCAGATGGAGCAGCGGGCCTTATATGTCACCAAAACTAAGGCACCCAACACCACTCATGGGCCAGTTCTTACACTAACCGAGCGACATGCTCGGGATGATCAGTACATGGCTCACATGTTTGGGATGCAGATGCTCCAGCTGCGCATAGGTGGGAGGCCGGCAACAAAAGAGGAGCTGTGGCAGCTCGAGCTAGACTACCCTTTTTGGCGAAAATGCCAGGGCTCTATGCCGAGTGGCGCCAGCTTTTATGGAGCCCACCGATGATGATGTCCCCATAGATAGGGAGACACATCATGATGACTCCGATATGGAGTCAGATAATGACGATGGGGGCGATTCAGACATGGAAGACGAGGCAGCAGCACCTGACGAAGAAGTGGAATATTTTGATTGATCAGGGAGTTTCACCACCCATTTTTGTGCTATGCTGAATTTTATGAACACTGGGGACAGTGTTCGATTTAAGTGTGGGGTGGGAGTAGTTAGGTGTTGGTTGCTGTTGTTTTTAATGTATGTTTCTGTTCTGTTGTTGTGCCTGTGGAAAATTGTGACCCTGTGATTGTGATGTTTATGTTTTGTATTGTAATTAATGTGAAGCTGTTGTGTGCTATTGAATGTTGTTAGTTGGCTTTGTACATATTTTTGTTTTATCGAAATGATCGATTTTTTTTTAAATTTTTTTTATGAATTTTTTAATTTTTGGGTTTCTCGGCATTTGTTTTCGGTTCTTTTACCGAGAATAGTCCCATTGAACTGAAGTCTTAGTTAGTGATCGTTCCCTATGATGGATGGATGACGACCATCTAAAGGAAAATGTAGTCGTTAGGAGTAGATTTTTTTCATTTATTTTTCAGTTTTTTTCTTTTGGCATCTCAAAACCTGTAGTTACTTTATGGTTGCGGAATTCTGGTTGCGTGTTGTACATGATGTTTGAAATGCAAAGGTGATTCGTATGAAAGCATGCAACTTTGTAGATATGTTGAGATACCTAGGCCATAGAGTTCGACTCAGTGTGATTGAGGCTTAATGATGGAATTCTTGTAATTAGTTGATTGAAGAGTCTGTGAATATGTCTTGAGTTGAGCATGTGCAATAAGTGTATGGTGTGGTTTTGTTTATTTCATGCTATTGTGAAATGTCTAGAACTTGCCTGGTGTGTGTACAAACCGAAATGAAGGATGTGTATTGTAGGAAACGATGTAGGCATTTCTTTGCTTTAACCGAATTTTTTTCTTTCATTATCATACCCACCTTGAATGTACACCCTAGTCAGCCCATTGAGCTTTTAGCCTATTATTTTTCTTTTATCAAAAAGGTGTAAACCAAGCTTAACCCTTTCTTTTCATTATCCGTGAATTTGATCCAAAACTCTTAAGCGCTTAAGAAAAGAAAATAATTTTCCCACAGTGTCAAAGAGTGAGAATGGTGAATAGAAAAGAAAAGCAGAGTGATGAAAGGAAAGAAAAGGTCGAAGGTGCACTCGTTATAAATTAAATATAATGAAGATGTATAAATAATCTTTGTTATTGAGTCAAGTGTGCTTAAAGATATGGGCAAAATAAAGACAGACTTCAAGAATGGGAGGATGAAGGAAGAAACAATGCCCATGAGGTTGATGGGATGTATTGAAAAAGCGCTTAAGGGTGCTAGTGGCTATGATTGGTCAGCCCAATATTTACTAGTTCCATAGCTTACATTACAACCCGTTAAGTCCTACGTGATCCTACATCACATTTCCTTATATTAGTGGAGTAATAAACTAAAGGCAAGCCTATGGTTCATGACATGATGCGTGTGAATTCTTTTGGGAGAGAGAGCGAAATTGTGTTTATATGCCCCTGCATGTAATCTTGTGAGTTCATATGATTAAAAAGGGGAAAATTCTCTTGTGTTGTGAGGGCACATGCTTGACGAGAGATTAAATTTCATGTCGGATATCTTGATCAGCTGATTTGCATGAGTTTGCCAATATCGAGAGTCAATTCTTGAGTCTAAGAGGTTTTAATGTGTTGAAGATCATTGTATTGATAAGACCATGCATGTTTTCTTGATGATTTGTTGTATTAAATAATCGGTATAATCGTAGCTTGAATTGTCGAACCAAAGTAGCCAGGTTGGGGTGTCAATTGCATGAGGTGTAAGATTATTGTTCGGGGACGAACAAGGATTTAAGTGTGGGGTAAGTGATCTTGGGCAAATTCATATGCCCAAGTGATACTCAAATGTGTCATTTTTGCCTTGTTTATCTATCGATGTTTATACATTCTCATGTGATTTGTAATAAAATGTGAATTTATACTAACCAACATGATTAGTGTTGTTTTGCAGAAAAAATATAAAGTTATGGAGATAAGATGCATGTTGGGAGAGATCGGGATTGGACTTGGATGCTAGCAAGGGAAAAAGCACTTGAAGGCAAGAATTAAAGGGGCTCCGCGATGGATCCGTGTCACGCTGCCATTGCGGATACCTTCTGCCTGGATATGGAATTTTTGCCAAATTCCAGTGAAGGTACGCGTTGGGGCCGTGGCACGTTGGCCTAGCTCCGCGTTGCACGCTGTGCCACGTTGGGCCTTAATACCTAGACGACCAATTTCCAGTAAGGGTCCGCGTCAGTGGCGTGTCATGGAGGCAGTGCTCCGCGATGCACTCCGTGACACGTTGCTTGTTATTCTGGAAAAAATTCCCACTAGTATAAATAGAACACTAGGGTTCATTTTTAATAATTCTGACTTGGTGGAGCAAGAACGTGGGTTACAGGAAGTTGAGAGGACGAAAATCTCAGGGTTTTCCTCTATCTCCTTCTTTATTTCAATTGCTAGTATGATTTACACTCATTTAACGATGTTTAATCCACAAATGAGTGGCTAAATCCTCTTCTTGCTGAGGTTAAGAACAATTGTAGTGAAATGTTATTATTGATCAATTGGTTTTTTTTCATCTTTTCTTTCATGGTTGTTCTATTGATTCTTGTTCTTACTGCATTAAATTGTGGCCAACGTTAATGTATATCTAAAAAGTTCAATTTCACTCGAGAGAGCAAGAAATTGGAAAGTTGTGAATTGATAGGATATGATCTTTTCTTAGTTTGGGAAAATTGAGAATTGATTTACTTTCAGGATAGAAATATACCTAAAAGTCGTATTAGTCAATTAAGGAATCGATTTTGTATGGCTAGAACATGAATTTTATTTTATCACAGAAATGTAGGTGGAAGGTTCATGATTCTTAAGTTGGGTTAAATACGAGAGTTTTAATCCATAGGCAATAATTTTTGACTAGCAACCGGAAAAAAGATTAACCAAATTGTATCGATAATTTATTTCTCTACATGTTCGTTTAACCTCAGCATGCTCATACTTATAGTTCAGACTCCAATTTGTATATTCGTTTTATAATTAGTATAAAATTAGAAACCAAAATATCAAACTTTTCTTAACACTGTTGTCTGCATTTTTAGAGTTAAGGTTTATTGACACTTGAGTAGATTGTTACCCTAGCCCAGTCCCTGTGGGATCGATACTTGGCCTACTTGAGCCACTTTATTACTTGTTCGACCACGTGCACCTGCGTATTGTTGTTGCAAACAGCCGAACAGTTATATGCAAACTCAATGAGAGGCAAATGATCATCCCAACTACCATTGAAATAAATTCACACATGCTCTCAACATATCCTCCAGAGTCTAAATGGCCCGCTCTGCCTGACCATCTGTTTGCGGGTGAAATACTGTGCTAAGCTTGACCTGAGTACCAAGTGCCTTCTTAAATGATCTCCAAAACTAGGAGGTAAACTGAGTACCACTATCTGATATGATGGACAAGGGAACTCCATGCAACCAAACTAACTCCTAAATGTACAACTTAGCATAATCCTCCACTGAATCGGTAAAATGAGCTGCCTTATGCAACTTGTCTACAACCACCCAAATAGAGTCATACTGTCAACGAGTGCGAGGCAACCCTATAATGAAGTCCATATTGATCTCCTCCCACTTTCAAGTAGGGATACTAATGTCTTGGAGAACACCTCCAAGTCTTTGATGTTCCACTTTCACCTGTTGACAATTCAAACACTTAGCCACAAATTCTTCTATGTCCTTCTTCATGCCACTCCACCATAGACTTCTCGTAGGTCACGGTACATCTTGGAGGCACCTGGATGTATAGAGTATCTGGAACCATGGGCCTCGTGCAACATCCGATCTCCCAAGTCATCAACATCCGATACACACAAGAAACCCTGATATCAAAGCACACCATCTCCCCCTTGGGAGAAGGCTTTTAAGAAGCTCCAACCACCTTCTCTGATGTAGATTTACATCCTTCTGGGTGAACATGTACTGTAGGCTTTTATGGTCCATAAACATATCCACATGGACCTCGTACTGATAGTATCTCCAAATCTTCAAGGCAAATACTACCACCGCCAACTTGAGGTCGTGAGTCCGGTAATTCTTTTCATGGACCATCAGCTGCCTGGAAGCATAGGCTATAACCTTACCATGCTACATTAGCACACAACCAAGGCTAATCCTCGAGGCGTCACAATATACCACAAATCCATCGGTACCCTCAGGTAGGGTCAACACTGGTGCTGAGGTGAGTCGAGTCTTCAACTCTTGGAAGCTCTTCCCACAGGCCTCTAACCATTGAAACTTCACTTTCTTTTGGGTCAATGTAGTCAACGGTGCTGCAATTGATGAAAACCCTTCAACAAAGTTTCGATAATAACCAGCTAAACCCAAGAAACTCCTGATATCTAAAGGATTCACTGGTCTAGCCTAATTCTTCACCATTTCTATCTTTTGAGAGTCCACCTGTACACCCTCACTTGACACCACATGGCCCAAAAATTCTACTGAGTTCAACCAAAACTCGCATTTACTAAATTTAGCATACAACTGGAAATCCTCAAGAGTCTATAGCACCACCCTCAAATGAGCGGCATGCTCCTCCTTGCTCCAAGAGTATATGAGAATATCATCTATGAACACAATCACGAATATATCCAAATACGGCTTGAATACCCTATTCATCACATCCATAAAAGTTGTAGGAGCATTCGTTAGTCTAAAAGACATAACCACAAACTCATAATGACCATACGGAGTCCTGAAGTCTGTCTTCGGAATATCACTCTCTCTAACTCTAAGCTGATGATACCCGGATCTGAGGTCTATCTTTGAAAAGCACTTAGCACCCTGAAGCTGGTCAAACAAATCATCAATCCTAGGGAGAGGATACCGGTTCTTGATGGTAATTTATTCAATTATCGATAATCAATGCACATACGAAGAGAACTATCCTTCTTACGGACAAACAGAACTGGTGCACCCCATGGGGATTTGCTAGGTCTGATGAATCCCTTGTCTAAGAGATCTTTCAACTGCTCCTTCAACTCCTTTAGCTCAGCTAGAGCCATTTTGTAAGGAGGAATAGATATAGGCTACGTATCGGAAAGGAGGTCAATACCAAAATCGATCTCCCCCTCAGGAGGGATTTTCGGTAAATCATCTGGAAACACCTCTGGATATTCACACTATAGGAACTGACTGGATAGTCTAGGTTTCGGGCATAGCATCTATAATCCTAACTAGATGATACACGCAACCTTATAGAAATCATCTTTCTAGCCTTAAGGTAGGATATAAAGCGACCTACAGACACAGCTGAACTACCCTTCCACTCCAGGACTGGCTCACCCAGAAATCTGAACTCTACTGCACGGGTTCTACAATTGACTGAGGCATAACATTCATGTAGCCAATACATGCTGAAGATGAAATCAAAATAGTTCATCGCTAGCTCTACTAAATCTGCTGAGGTGACTTTCTGAAGAACTGTGACAGGGCAATTTCCATATACCCGTCGAGCTATAACTGAATCACCAACTAAGTAGATACTAAGAGAGGTTCTGATGAGATTTCGGTACTGACTCCGAAACTACTAGAAACATAGGACATCACAAAAGACAAAGTAACCCCTGGATCTATGAATATACATCAAGGTGGAATACTCATAACGTACCACTGACTATATCTGGGGAAAGCTCCTGCTCCTTACGAGATGCTAGTGCATAGAATCTATTTTTGTGCTGACCACCACCCGCACTAGTAGATGCTCCCTACTAAGTTGGGCATGCTGGTGGAGCTACTAAATTGGAGGCTGGGCCTCAGCCCCTATCATGGCCCTGTCTGGCTGTTGGGCAATCCCTAAGCATATGTATAGGCTTCTCACACCCGAAACAAGCACCTAAACCTGCCAAACACTGACCCGTGTGTCTCCGACCACACCTGCCACAATCTGGAATGTTGGACTCCGCGATTTTGCTACCCTGACCTCTAGATCCTAATGCCCATCCCCTTTGGTCGTGCCTGGATTTGGATGGCACGCTCATAGCTGACGGTGCTGGGGCTGAAGATCTTTGGTGGGACTGCTGGCGGTGTCCACTAGGTCTCTACTGGGAGAATCCGAAGTTATCAGTCCTGGCCCTCTTGGCCTCTCTTGTCCTGCTCACTCACCTGTACTACGTCCATTTGCTGGGCGTACAGAACTATTCGGGGAAAGTCAATGTCCTGATACAGCATTACGGTTCGGCAATCTTTGACCAAATGGTCTACTATCGTATGCATGAACCGATTCACTCAGACTCTCTGATCTGTCACTATCTCAGGTGCATACTTAGACAGGCGAGTGAACTCCAAGGCATAATCCTGAACTATTATCTTTCCTTGCTTCAGGTTTACAAACTTAACTTCTTTAATCTCCCTCATCTCACGAGGGAGGAACCGATCCAGAAATGCAGCATGAAACTCATCCCAACCAATAGGGCATGCTCTAACTGCCCTACTATCCTTCCATTGCTTGAACCAAATGTGTGTAACCCCTTTCAACTGATACGAGGCTAGATCGGCGCACTCCTCTCCTGTCACCCCCATGATGTGGGTAATCTTTAGAACCTCATAAATAAACTCATGTGGATCCTCATCCACCTTTGACCCAAGAAACGTCGGAGGGTTCATCCTTAGAAAATCTCTGAATCTTGTCATTGTCATGTTCCCGTTCTGAGGGACATGAGCTATCACCTGTTGATTGACCTGGCGGTCAAGGCCTAAGCTAGCATCTGTATGGATACCCTGAACTTTGCATGGGCAACCTGCTCGGGTAGATGCTCCTCGTAGGTTGGTGGGGCCTACTGGTGCCCATCCCTATTGTCATTCTCATGGACATTTACATTTTCATTTCTTCTTCCGTTGACTCGGTGAGGAGGCATGATTCTGCAAATGCGTATAGAATGAGTTAGAAGGATAGAGAGACATTTCATCGCACGACATAGATCATGAAAGAATAAAACATTTCCTAAGTGTCTCAAAGCCTCTTCGTCATAAGTGTGGTGTGCTTCACACCCATGAAAAAGACTCTAATTAACATGGCTTTGAGACACCCAAGGACACTTCAAAACCTAATGCTCTTATACTAAGTTTGTCATGGCCCGAACATAGGCCCGGATAGAGACACAGGACAAAGAACTTCGAGAGGCTCCAAGTCGACCCATGGCATGAACATGATATCCAAAATAAATATAATCAGGCAGAAGTCTATCATATATAGTAAAGCGGAAGTTTGAGAATATCATAAACTCTAAATACATAATACAAGGCTGAAACTAAATACATACTATGTCTGAAAAGCCTCCACTACTAACGAGTTGATGGGAAAAGACCCCCAACTAACTCACTATAGTTTGAAACTAAAAATTCTTAATACAACTGACAAAGGGCCCTCGAAGGATTAGGACTCACCAACTAAGATTGGAAAGTGCTAGTACTGAGAGTGTGACTACTAGCGAGACTGAGCCTGAATATCTGAACCTGTATCATGAAATGCGAAAGCATAGAGTATGTAATCAGTACATGGAATATATCGAGTATGTAAGGTAAGTAAAACCGCTAAGTAAGTAAGATCATAAATCATGCATATCATAAAACATAATCAAGATAAGATTCTCAGACTAAGGCTTTCATGCTAGTTTCTGAAATCATGATCTGAACATAAATGAATATCATAATTGAATCAAATGACCTAAAGCTGAAAAGTGATAATCATAAGTAAAACTGAACATTGGGTCAAACCTGCTGAAAATATAATATCATGACTGATGAACATACATAACTGAAATTATGAGGAACAATAGGAGACTTGTCATATAACCGACATTACCACAATAGATATTACATAGTTTTGACTATCATACTCAAGTGGGCAAAGTCGTCAAAAGCCTTGCCAGGGCTAAGGATGCTACCATGATGTCGATATCAAGTTGAAGCCCCTTGGGGGCAGGGGAAGCTCACAAGGGAGGTCCCAAATAACTTGAACATACCTACATTGGCACGTAATTATAAGGCATAGGGTTGACTGACCCTTAGCCTACCTAGTGTTAGTCACTACTCCTAAAAACATGCATATGATCTTCATCGTATTTCAAAGAAGTTGAACCATAGTCTATTGACGAAGCTGACTCATAACAAACATGCATAAATCTAAAATCATAACATGAGGAGCCTTGGGCTCAAACAATACAACAAGTTGAAATAGTGGGATTCTAGACTCCAAAATCCATGTGGTAAGCTAATATATGAAGTTTAGATAAATCATGAAACATACTTGATCACATGGGCTTGCCCAATACTTAAACATGCTTAACATAGGCTTAACTCATTCAAAATATAGATATAGACAAGGGTACTTTGAAATCATACTTTCTTCATATACATCTCATCATGCCTGAACACATACATCATAATCTCATATATTCATGAACTTTCATGGTTGGGCATCATAATTAGTAAAACTTGATAACTTAATTTGTAATTGAAAATATTGTAAAATATGCCCATTAATCATAATTCAACATTAGAAACATGCTTATATCATACCCATGATTGATACTTAGAGAATTCACATGTTGGGTTAAAACCCCATAGAGTCATCAACTAGAATTTCATGAATTAAAGAGGGATCGGGTATGGGTGTGGATGGATATACCCATTCATAGCCTTATATACCTGTAGAAATCTGATTTCATAACTCTCTTGAATGCCCAATGGAAATTTGGGGAAGAACTTAATGAATCTAGGCTTGATCACCCTTAGGAGCTTCTAGACTTGCATGCATGAAAGAGAATAGGCTTAGAATGAATTTACCCCTCTTAAAACACATTATTCTGAGCTTAAAACAACGTACTTTATGCCTTAGAAAATTATAAATTACGAAAAACCCTTAATAAATTAGCAGGAAAATACTCACTGTCAGTCCCAATGAAGGACTGGATGACTTGTGCCCATCACCGCGACTCGTGGTCTGCGTCTCGTTGTCTGCATTGAAAACCTGCTTTCTGAGGGTCACCACAAGGAATACCATGACTCGTGGTGTACCCAACGAATCTTGGTGACCAAGTCGTCATCAATACTTCCCAAACTCCTTCCACCTTTAATCACTCTTGACCACGTCGCACACAACGAATCGTGGTTCTAACCATGACTCGTGTTCACACCCATGGTCACCTCAAAACTCAAAATTTCAACACAGTCCAAACTCCTCCCCACGAGTCACTCAACGACTCATGGTGCACCCCATGGGTCACTGGACAACTCTTCATGTGACCTAGTGCAGAAAACTATGTTTTCGCCATTTCAACTCTCGAGTCTGATCTTAGGGTTTTTGGGGTATTACAAGTACAATAGCTCCAGTTGACTCGACTTTATCAATGCCTGGATCATCCTCATCAAAGAATTGAGCGGCATATCTCTGGCCTCTGTTGCCCCTTTCATGGCGACCAGCGTTGACAACCTCATCTCAAGCATCATCGGCTTCCTGAAGTCCAGCTTACTGAGCTAGCTCAGCTTTCCTAGCTTATTCAGCAAGACGGGCATCTCTCTCCTCTTGGTTCTCCATCCATCGTAGTGTTCTTTCAATTTCAAGATCCAAAGGAATCAGGGGGATTCCACTTAGCTGAGTACTTGGCATTCACCAAGTAACAACCCGTGGGTGTCCAAAAACAAAAAAAAAATAATAAAGGAAATAAAAACCAAAAGTTAAATACAAACAGTTAATCTAGTCTTGGTCGTATTCCTCGGCAATGGTACCACTTGTTGATAATGCTCAAACTCATACTTCCTGCAAAGTATGGGAGGGACGTTGTCAATAAAGAATCCAATATAAAGGTTGGGGTTGAACCCGCAGGGCATAAGGTAAGGACTAGACTAATGCCAATACATAAACTTATTGGTGAGTTATCTCCAAATTGGGGGGTTTGTAGAAATCAATAGTAAAACAAAATTGCAATGGTGGTTGTTATCAAGATTTGCAAATAACTAGGGTAAGTATAACCCATGGGGTCATAACTACTTCAGGCTTACACACATGATCAATCCCAATGCTTACTTGTAGAACTGATAACTAAAGTCCATCCAAATGATTGGTTTGTCCCTATTGGATGACTATACTCAATCATCAGGCCAGGTCTCATGAACGATTCCAAATTAACTGTTATCAATATGCTCCAAATTAACTTTCATGTATCACAGCTTAAGTCATACAATGATCATAAAAATCAAGGCTTTATTGTAATTCTCTTTTCTTAATCTCTACTTCTCTAGGTTCAAGCAAGTAAAGAATTCAGGCAAGCCCCTAACATTGTGCACCGCTAAGAAACATTTAAAGATGAAGAGAATACAATACAAGCGTTTCGCATTGGTTTCGAATCACTTTGTGTAACCATAATTCGTTAATCCACCATAGTTCATACAACCCTAGTTGTGGAGGTTTTAGCCTCTCATGATTGTAAGATTGTGATTAGTATTCATATACAAACACATAATTGAATACTTACAATAATAATTGAAAGAAAACCTTCTTTGAATATTGATGAACAAAATCAAGAACAGTTGAGAAAATAAAGTTTTTATCTCAAGAATTTCTCTCCAATATTATTTACAAACTTGATAATAATTCACAAACAATTAATTATGAACCTTATCTTGATGTATTCTGACGTTCTCCTACTAAAATAAACATAAACGATTTTTATACAGACAATAGAAATCTTTTCATAAGGTAACAGGGAAATATCCAAATGTGGTGCCGACACATCCTACGACTCATCATACGACCCGTAACAGGATTGTATGGGTCGTGATTTTCTCTAGTACATTCCTTGCCTGCTGTAGAATTGGCTAAGTGTTGGCAGTTGGTACAACTCGTACCATGATCTTAAGAGTCGTACAATCCATCCGCAGCTTGGCTCTGATAACTTTGACATATGCTAAAGTTTTCTACAAACGTTGTGGTACTTCTCGTACCTTGCTCCTATGACTTGTAACTTCTTCTTGCATCTTGAGTTTCGCAAAGTCCTTTAGAATCACTAAAGCTACCCACGGCTCCTGGTACGGGTCATAGGTAGATGCTACGATCCATAAGTGCTACCCGTACCAGGAGACTTCTTGTGCAAATTTTCTCTAAAGTATTCCACAACTCTATTTATGGCTCTTACCATCTTGGTACGGCTCGTACTAAAAATCGTACTTTGCCTTTGCATTGTTTCAGCCTTTTGAGCTTTTTCACGAGTCTCAGTACTGCTCATCCAAACTAGGTATGGCTTGTACTAAGATTAGTACTTGGCTGATTTTCTGCACTTTTTCTTCATCTTTTGCACATTTTTGCTCCAACATCTATTTTCCTTGAAAACAAAGTAAAAACACCTCATATCCGTATAAACATACCTAAGTCTATGATATTTTCCCAGTTTTTAGCATCGAAAGTGATGAAAACTCACAGCACATCAGGTATTCAAGCCATATTTGGACATGTTCATGATTGTGTTCATAGATGATATCCTCATATACTCTAGGAGCAAGGAGGAGCATGCCGCTCATTTGTGGATTGTGCTACTGACTCTCAAGGATCTCCAGTTGTTTGCTAAATTTAGCAAGTGTAAGTTTTGGTTGGACTCAGTAGCATTTTTGTATTATATGGTGTCAAGTAAGGGTGTACAAGTGGACTCTCAAAAGATAGAACTGGTGAAGAATTGGCCCAGACCAGTTAGCCCTTCAAATATCAGGAGTTTCTTGGGGTTCGCTGGTCACTACAGAAGGTTTGTTGAGGGATTTTCATCCAACACAGCACCTTGACTAAGTTGACCCAGAAGAAATTCAAATTTCAGTGGTTGGATGCATGCGAGAAGAGTTTTCAATAATTAAGACTCGACTCACTTAAGCCCCAGTATTGACATTACCCGAGGGTACAGATGAGTTTGTGGTGTATTTTGATGCCTCGAGGGTTGGACTTGATTTTGTGTTGATGCATCATAGCAAAGTCATTGTGTATGCCTCTAGACAGCTCAAGACTCACGAGAAGAATTATCCAACACATGACCTAGAATTGGCAGCAGTGGTGTTCGCGTTGAAGATTTGGAGACACTACTTATATGGGGTGCATGTAGATGTGTTCACAGACCATAAGAGTCTTCAGTATGTGCTTATCCAGAAGGATGTGAACTTGTGACAAGGGAGGTGATTAGAGCTTCTAAAGGACTATGACATGAGTGTCCTTTATTATCTGGGCAAGGCCAACATAGTGGTAGATGCTCTTAGCAGGCTATCCATGGAGAGTGTTTCTCATGTGGAAGATGGAGAGTTGGTGAAGGATGTCCATAGGTTTTCTCGTTTAGGTGTTCGCCTTGTTTACTCGACTGGTAGTGGTGTGATTATTCAAAATAGGTCAGAATCTTCATTGGTGACTGAGGTGAATTCTAGAAAATATGAGGATCCGATCTTGGTTAAGCTGAAGGAAGCGGTCCAAAATCAGAAGGTAGAGGTCTTCTCCCAAGGGGGAGATGGTGTGATTTGATATCAGGGTCGTTTATATGTTCTAGATGTTGATGATTTGATAAATCAGATATTGCATGAGGCTCGTGGTTCCCGATGTTCCAAACATCCAGGTGCCACCAAGATATATCGTGACCCACAGGAAGTCTATTGGTGGAATAGCATGAAGAAGGACATCGTGGAGTTTGTGGCTAACTTTCTGAATTGTAAGCAAGTGAAAGTCGAGCATCAAAGACTTGGAGGTACTCCAAGACATTTGTATCCCTATCTGAAAGTGGGAGAAAATCAATATGGACTTCATTACAGGGTTGTCTCATACTCATTGATAGTATGACTCTATTTGGGTGATTGTAGACAGGTTGACTAAAGCAGTTCATCTTCTAGCGGTCAAAACTACTGATTCAACAGAGGATTATGCCAAATTCTACATTTGGAAATTGGTTCTATTGGATGGTGTACCTTTGTCCATCATATTAAATAGAGGAACTCAGTTTATCTCGCAATTTTGAAAGTCTTTTCAGAAGGGACTTGGTATTCAGGTCAAGCTTAGCATAGCCTTTCACTCGCAGACTAATGATCAGGCTGCGGACCATTCAGGCTCTCGAGGATATGTTGAGAGAATGTGTGATTGATTTCAAAGTTAGTTAGGATGACCATTTACCTCTTATCGAGTTTGCTTACAACAACAGTTACTACTCCAACATCTAGATAGCTCTGTTTGAGGCTCTTTATGGGCGAGATGTAGACCGCCTATTAGTTGGTTTGAAGTAGGTGAAGCTACGTTGATAGAGCCATGTTCAGTTAATAATGCTATGGAGAAGTTTCATCTTATAAGGGAAAGGCTGAAAATAGCTTTGAGTTGTTGAAATTCCTATACGGATGTGAGGAGAAGAGAACTTCAATTTGAAGCTGATATTGGGTGTTTCTAAAGGTGTCCCCCATAAATGGAGTAATGAGGTTTGAAAAGAAAGGGAAGCTTCAACCCCGATATGTTGGCCCATACAAGATTCTGAGACGTGTTGGCAAGGTAGCCTATGAGTTGGAGTTGTCCTCGGAGTTGGCTTCAGTACATTCAGTTTTTCATGTTTCTCTCTTGAAGAAATGCATTGGTGACCCGACTTTGGTTGTTTCAGTAGAAAGCGTAGGTGTGAAGGATAGCCTTAGCTATGACGAGGTACCATTTGAGATCCTTGATCGTTAGGTTCGGAAGTTGAGGAACAAAGAGGTAGCTTCTATAAAGGTTTTGCGGAGGAATTATCATGTTAAAGGAGCTACGTGGGAAGAAGAAGCAGATATGATGGCTAAATACCCGCATCTTTTCCCTCCCAGCTCAGTCCCAACTTGAGGTATCAGTTTCCTCCTCAGTACTCTATTTAGTTTCATGTCCGTTGTATGTATTCCAGTTTCCTTTATGTCAATGCATGTATGTTTGAATCATAAATACAATGCAGCCATGTATTTCAGTTTGGAGTCAGTCACTCCGTTAGTTTTCAGCTTCAGATGTTTAGTATTTGGGATGACAGTTCCATTCCCTATCTTTTCAATATGTTTATCCACATTCGAGGATGAATGTTCCCAAGGGGGATATAATGTAATACCTCAAAAGTTCCTAAGATCATACCCGAGGGTTCAAGTAGAGAAAACATGAAATATTGCCCAGGTCACAGGACGAGTCGTCCAGTAACCCGTGAAGAGACTTCACGAGTCGTGAAGTGACTAATGAAGTGGAGGTTGATTGGTGGGAACTCGTGGCCAAGGGGTGACCACGAGTGGCAGTCACGAATCATGGAACACCTAACAACTCGTGAAGTTGGCTGTGATCAGCAGTTATGTGTTGAAGTGGAATTATAGTAGAAGACTTAACGGATTGAGTCCACGAGTTGTCCAGTACCTCACGAATCGTGAGGTCACTTGTGAGGACTGGCAATGTCCAAATTTCCTACACTTTAGTAAGGGAGTTTTCGTAATTTCTAAGCTCCTAGGTCCTAAATTATGTCATATTAAGCTTTGTTATGAGGGTTTTAAGAGTGATTAACATATCCTAAGCCATTCTGTTACATGCATGCAAGATTAGAGTGCTCATTGGAGATCAAGCTTGAAAATTCCCTTAGCTCCTCCCAAATCTCTTGGGCATTCAAAGAAGCATGTGAAATCAGATTTACCCAGGTATGTAGGGTTATGAATGGGAGTTTCTCTTCACTCTCATGCCCAAATCCCTTCTCAATTTATAAATTCAAAGTGTCTGGTTCCATGGGGTTTTAACCCAACTTATGAAATTCTCTATATTTGAATCATGGGTCAATTCTATTCATGTTTTTAATGATGTTTTAAGATTCATGGGCATGTTTTATAATTATTTTGATTACAATTGTCACGCCCCACCTAGGGAGGCATGATTGGCACTGTTATACCCCGTAAGATTTCTGGCACCTAGATGGCCTATTCGTGCGTTGGTTAAGCATATTTGAAGGCCATACATGCTAAAGAAAGGCCCGGGAAAAAGATCGGACGAGAAACCTATCGAACCATCGCGGAAGGAGCCAAGGCAGAGCCCCTCCGCGATGGCAACTTGTCACGGAGGTGGAGCCTCCGCGTTGGCTCCGTGGCACGTTGGCCTTGTCCAGGCCCAAGTATATAAAGCCCCACTTCGGTTTTAATCCATTAAAACTTATAAAAATTTCCAGAAAACGTAGGAAAAAAGAGAGGGACGAAGGAGGTTAACATATAATCGTTCGATTACGCTACCAAACATTGTTCAAACTCAAATTAACCTCAGATACCGAGGTATTTAGCAGGAGAGAGCATTCCTACGGATTTAGTTTCGCGAAATACGGCCGACGAATCGTCGAGCTACCGGACTAAGGTAAGTGGAATTGCTCCAAACCAGTGTCTATGTGTTTCTAGCTGTGAAGTGAGTATTTCTCCCTTCTGGACTTCTGAAAAATGACGAGTTTTTGACCGTCTTCCGATAAGCCTAAGTTTAGGCTATAATTATATCGAAAGTGATGTTGTCCTTCAGAATAAAGTTGTATTTAGTACTGATTGATATATATATATATGAATGCAGTTGGGAGGAATAGCTGAAATACTGACCAAGCTACGCCAGTTAGTCAGAAAATCATAAGCGAAGGTATGTAAAGCTAGTTTCCTCGGCAAGTAGTGATCTTGGTATAGTAAAGTAGTTCAAAGGCCAGTAGAATGTTCAGAAGTCATGTGTTATGTTTATTACGAATGTTGGTACGATATTAGAAGCATCATGTTATGTATAGAGTGAAACTTGCTAGCACGATATAAATTTTGATACAAGTGTTAGAAACGGTACAGCATGTCCAGCATGTGATTTAGCAAAGAATGTTGGGTTACTATCGTATTCAGTCGAAACCTAGTAAGGCAATGTAAATACCTGTAAGGTATCTCAGAAGTAGAATGATAGGTTAAAATGAAGTTTAGAAAGCATGTTAGAAATAGTAAATCATGTTACTATAGAAACTAAGTTATACAGCATGATTTCCAGCAGAAGAACTATATCTTGTTCTACACTAGACTCAGTACAGTATGGCAGAAGATTATATTTATGTATATATATACTATTATCAGTCCCAACACGTATTAAATGCGTACAGATCACTATCACTAGTTCAGCATATAGTATGTTCAAATACTTCATTATCATTAGCTTCAGTATGTGGGATATGCAGATAGTATTACTAGTTGAGACCACTGTATTGTCTTGGGGTTGGATTACCTATCATTCCTGACCACCCCAGGGTTAATAGCTATATCGACTCGTCCGCCAGAGGACGAGGATACGTCGCTCTACGGAGTGGCATGCCGTCCCACAGGGGACGAAGATGGGATGCCAGTTTTCCCCATATTGTGCCTTGGTCGGCCCTTATACACCCCAGTCGAGCGGATACGCCCGGGTGTTGATTCAGGAGTCCTTCGGACTCAGGTACAGTTATAGTCAGGGGCTCAGCGAGCCCAAGTGCATACCCAGGGGATCGGCAGGATGCTTATAGTTATTATAGGAGATGGAACGACCAGGGTAGGGGTATAGATTGCGTGTTGTTTGTACCTCCCGGCTTATGGGGGCCGGGTAAGGTTTGTGTGTGCTATGTTATGTTATGTTATGTTATGCCATGTTGCACTAGATACGAGTAGATCGACAGTAGAACGATACATCTCCAGGTACGACTCCTACTCCCTCCAATACAGTTAAGAGTAGGCATAGTTTTACATTTCCAGTCAGTTAGTTTATTCCTTCCTATTTCAGTTCCATCAATTACGTTGTTGCTTTCAGATATTTCTTTCAGTTATTGCTTTACATACTCAGTACCAGTGGTACTGACGCCTGTTTGGGGCGCTGCATTACTTGCCTGCAGGTACTCATAGACGAGGAGCCGATACCTCGTGATTCCAGCCAGCTCACAAGGTCATCAGCTCCAGTCATCCGGAGCTAGGTAGCTAGAGGTCTATCCCTTTTCTTTTGTTGTACAGCATGGGTAGGCCGGGGCCCTGTCCCGACCATCTTATCAGTATTCTGAGAGGATTGCAGTCTGTATATATTTTTTCTGTGGTCAGATGAGCCGGTCGTGTGAGGTCGTGCAGTTGTATAGCTGTTAGTACTTATGTTTCTTTTATGTTGGCCGTGTGGAGCCATAGCTTGACAGTAGTGGTGACCTTGCCGGTCACGTAGCTTTCCAATATCTCATTGCTGAGTTACAGATAACTAGACAGCATGGTGGCCTTGTCGGCCAGCATAGGTTCCCTTATATTGATATATTTCTGGTTAGCTGCTAGTACAGGTATAGGTGGCTATAGGCCTAGTCGGCCGGAGGCTGTATTTACAGCCGTTATATAGCCTGTTGTTTCCCTGAATCTGAGTTAGAGCCAGCCAGGCACCAGATGTGCTCAGGCTCGATAGTCTAGCAGTTCAGGTCCTTGTAGGGCACCAGGTGCCAGTCATACCCCCCAAGGCGGGGTGTGACAGGCACCTAGTGCCATATTGGGATCTGGACTAACCTGACTGGCCTGGTGCACTACTGGTGCACGTCTGTAACTTCATTCAAGAAAACGACGAGCTATATCTCACCTGTAAGAACAGCCTCTGGCCGATAAGGCCACCTGTAAAAGAAGATAGCTAACCATCAACAACACAATAACAGGGATCCTATGCGTGCCGACAAGACCACCATGTTGTCTAGTTATAAATGAAGTGAAATCAAGACTAAATTATGCTATAGCCGACAAGGCTGCTAACTAACAGTTAAACAAGGCCCCACACAGCCATTATGCAAAATAAACGTATACAGGGCCCCACACATCCAGCAACAAAAGCTAACTACTAGAAATCTATAGTCTGCAAGCCTCTAAGAGTGGAATAATGGTCTAGACAGGGCCCCGACCTACCCATAAATGGTACAAAAAAAAGAACAAACCTTTTCTAACTATTAACTCCATAGGAAGGGAGCTGAATAAACTACTAACTCCAGCTGATGACTAAGAGGGTCTTGAACCGCATATATACGCACCTGCAGGCAAGTAATGTCGCGCCCCAAGGATGGGCGTTAGTACAACATGTACCGAATATGTAAGGCAGTAGGATAATAACTAATTGAAAGCTGGTAAAAACTGAAGTAATCAATAAAGAGGGTAAGAATTTAACTTGAGTAACTTTATCATCTGAAGTATCTATCTAATAGGTTTATATGTATACAAACAAGAACCTAACCAGGCCCCCATAAGCCTGGAAGGTACAAACCGCACAAAATAACCTACTTGGGCCCCCATACGCCTTGGCAAGTACAAACAATGTCCACTTATTCTACTTGAATACTAATAACTGTAAGCATACTGTACTTAAGATGGCCCTCATGGCCTCAAGTTGATAGAACTTACTATAGCCCTTAAGGCCTCAATCTGATGAAACCCAATATGGCCCTCGTGGCCTCAGCTTGATAAAACGCAATATGGACCTCGTGGCCTCAGTCTAATAGAACTCAATATGGCCCTCTCGGCCTTAGTCTAATAGAACTCAATGTAGAACAACATCTAACAACCCGACATCGAAATCAAAACCAATCTAGCTAGGGTTAACTCTGATGAGGGTTACTATTTTATCACTATCGTCTCAATTCCATTCATAACAACTGATTATAATAGGTTCACTCTGAAGTGTTATAGATACATAAGATGTACTAACTTTACGACGAATGTAACTTACCGAAAGGATAGCCTTACATACCTCGAGTGCCGACTTTCGACTCAACTAGCGAGGTGTAGTTCGCAAACGGCAATTCTTTCCAACTATAACCTTTATGCTGAGAGAATAGAACTAATTTCAATACTGAATTTGATAAATAACAATAGCTTTAGTTAACAATAACAACTGTAATTCAACTTCACGTAACTCGGCCAGAAACCCATAATTCTCTGAGAGTTTAGAAGGGAGAAGTGCTTACCTAATGCCTGGGGTTGTTTAGGAATCAATTTGGAGTAATTCTGACGACTTTTACTAGGCGGAGTTTTGGTTTTCCGGGCAAATTTTTGAGAAATAAATCCGTAGTAATGCTTCCCATGGGCCTAGAACTCGTTACCCAATGTTAATTTACGTTTGAACGGTGTTTGGTAGCGTAATCGGATGAAAACTAATTAAAAGTTGCGTACTTTGTCTTACCTAGTCGTGGCTTCACTTAATAAATGAATTGGAAATAATAAGGAATGTATATATAGGGCATGAACGGTGGCACAGGGGCGCCTTGCGCCGGCCATCACGCTAATGCCCCTGCCATGCCACGCCTCTTAAGGCGCCAGCAAGCCTGGTGCCGCACTGGCCAGTGCACTACTGGCTGGCTCTTTCGTGTTGTCCTTGTGCGCACTGGTCCCATCTGACCGCGCTTTTAAGACTTTTCCTACACGTGTCAATCTCTCTTTATTCATCACAAATCCACACGTACACCTACTAACCAATATCATTTTACGAGGTGTAACAACAATTTATGATTTCAAAGTTTTGAAAATATGACACCCAATTATGCAAGTTCCATGAAAAGTTGAGATTATGATCTATGTTTTCAAGCATGAAGAGATGTCTAGTATGAAAGTATGATTATGATTTACCCATGCATGTATTCATGATGTTAACTATCAAGTCTATTTCAAGTATGTTTAAGTTTGGGCAAGCCCACTTGATCTAAGTATGTTTCATGAATTAGCTCTATCTTACGATATTAGCTTACCACAAGATTTTGGATTCTAGACTCCCACTTTTTAGCCTGTGGTATGTTTTGATCCAAGGCTCCTTATATTCAGATTTCAGACTATGTATGTAATTTTATGATCATCTTCGTCAAAAGACGATGGTTCAGCTGCATTGAGAAATGATAGAGAGCATATGCATGTTTTTGGGAGTATTGTCTAGCACCGAGTAGGCTAGGGGTTCAGGTAAACCCTAGGCCTCTGAACTATGTGCCAACATAGGTTTATTCAGATTCATTGGGACCTCCCTTGTGAGTTTTCCCCACCCCTGAGGGGCCTTCAACTTGATCGATATCATGGTAGCGCCCTTGGCTCTGGCAAGGCTTTGGACGGCTCTGCCCACTTGAATGTAATAGTTGGGATCATGTAACCTCTATCGAAATTATGTCAGTTACATGACGAGTCTCTTATTAATCCTCATGATTTCAGTTATGCATGTTTATTAGTTATGCTATGATGTTTTCAACAGGTTTGACCCACTGATCAGTTTTTCAGTTTTACTTATGATTATCAATTTCAGCTTTGGGTCATTTGATTCAGTTATGAAGTTTAGCTTATGTTTAATCATGTGTTTTAAAATATCAGCATGGAAGCCTTACTTTCAAAATCTTATGATGAAATGGTTTAATATATGCATGATTTCAGTTTACTTACTTACTCGGTATATTCTAAATACTGACCGCATACTCTATGTTGTATAGTTTCATGATACAGGCTCAGATATTCAGACTTAGTCTCGCCGCTAGCTAGTCTCCCGGGCTTGTCCAGTGCTCCAGTTGGTGAGTCCTCATCCTTCGAGGACCCTCACTTATCTTTTTTATTATCATCCTACAATTTTAGACTTGTAGTAAGCTAGTTTGGGTGTTGTCTCATTTGCTCATCAGTATGTTAGAGGCTTTCTGGACATTGTGTTGTATTCAGCTTCGGATTTGGTGTTTTGACATTCCGTTGATCAGATGCTTTAATGTGTAGACTTCCACTATTTCACAACTCAATTATCCACTTTATTTATGATGAGCCTTAATTATCATGTTCATGCCATCTGTCAACTTGGAGCCTTTTATGGTTATAGGTTCGGTGTCTCGATCCGAACCTATATTCGGGTTGTAATATATATATTACGCCACATAATGATCCGTAGTTATCAATCTGTTGTCACGACTATTATTCTTTTATAGTTCGTGAATTTGTTGAACCCACATAATGAAAACACAGTCGATCTTTCTGTATCTAATTTCATTATTTGACCTATATTTTGCCTTTTCTGCAAGTAGTACATTATAACATCAACTTGTTGGAACAATAATAAATAAGTAGAAGTTATATAAATGATACAAATTTGTTAAAATAATTAAATAGATAACTGTTGATCCCACAAACAAACAAGCACACTTTATAAAAAGATTTAATTTATGGAGCCTCATATCTATATTATATGGTCGTAATAAACAATAAAACAAAACATTTGAATATCAAAAGAATTATCATGGATAAGTAAATAGATAACACAATCAATTGCTTTAAATTCATTTATTATAAAAAGTGTAAACGTACCGAGTCTCCCTAAGGTTCCCGTTCATGAACCAAAGTATAAAACTAGTCCATTTTATTTATCTTGTCAACTCCAAAAACAAAGGGTGAATCAATCATGTTTTTTCCTCGGCTAAGCTAATTTCATGTAAAATATATAATTTTAGTGAATTTTCAATCTTCTTAAAATGCATTCAAAATTATTATAACATTTTAGGAATAAACACCTGCAGCGCCTATTTGACACATTAGCGTAGACCCAATCTATAAACTCATTCAACAAATAGACGATAACATCAAATCCTTCACAATAGATAAATGGGTGTTTTATTTCAAAAAATATCGGTGACTTTTCTGGTATACTTTCAGATTCACTTAGACCAATTTATGGAGATTAAGCATATTTATCAGGGTTCTTTATTCTTGCTTGATGAATGGGTGTCACTGTTTCATTATATTATTTTCAATAGTACAATCTGAGTGTTATTAAAAGAAGGCAACTCAAAATCATCAAGTGTTGAAATCTTAGATGAAAAAGCTCCTTTTTCTTTAGACTTACCTAATCCATACACTTATATAAGTAAGAAAGTTAATACTACTGAAACACATGTCCTACGAATTTTACGTAGAAACATAACTGAACTTGGTTCAAACTTTAAAAACTTGCCAATAGAATACATACCAACTTATAAACATATTTTCAATCAATAAGAATCAGCTTGAAGTATTCTAATTAGCACATGTACCAACTTATAAACATATTTCCAACCAATAAAAATCAGTTTGGAATATTCTAAAGAAGCATCTAAGTATATTTTAGATAGAATACATACCAACTTATAAATATATTTCCAACTAATAAGTATTGGTTTAGGATATTCTAAAGAAGCTTCTAAACATATATCAGATAGAATTCATACTAACTTATAAACATATTTCTAACCCATAAAAATCAGTTTGAATATATTCTATAGCAATATATAAACATGTATTATATATAATGCGTAAATATATATCTATATAATACCTATAATTCAAATATATATTATATAAAAATAAATTATATTTAGAAAGACATACGAACTTATAATCATGAATCATACAATATGTAAAAAAAAAAATTAAAAAGTAACAATATGTAAATAATGATTTATAGCAGAAAATATAGCAGTCAAATCACATATCAATCTGAAATCACAAAATAGAGGCAACTCAAAATCATCCAACGTAGGAATCTTGGTTGATGAAGGGCCCTTTTCACCAAACTTATCTAAGCAACCTAATATATCAAACAGTACCTAAATAAAATTAATAAGATAATTAACAAAATAATTTTTTTTTCAAATCATTAACACCACATTTAATATTTTTTATTCGAAAAAGACGAGAATGACAACCTATATTTGTATTAACACCGGAAGAAATGCTCGAGTTTTTTGGGGTAGTACATTCTTGAGTATATTTGGTAGTGACTTCATGTTCGGAAGCTTTGTTAGATGTATTACCAACATCAGCACCACATTCAATGTCTTGTTGGACATTGGATGTTGTTGGTTTTCCAGCAAAAATCTTTGTGCTTTCTGAAAACTACAAAATAAATCAGTGTATCATTTAGTTATTGGTTGTACTATAAAAGAATTTATAAAATAGTCCGAGAGAAAAATAAATAATCAATTTATGTGAACACAATTATTTAATCAAATGATACGAAATGAACATAATTTTCATCATCATTCAGGTGAGCTGGGCTTCTTTCTTGAGGACTTGATTTCATTCAAAATCAACTTGAACAATTTATCCATGTAAGTCTTTATATCATTATGTTGATTGTCCACGTAATAATATGTAATGTGTTAAAATAATTAAATTGATTAATATGATTAAAGTATTAACTAAATCTTTTGTAACTTTAAATAAATGTAAAGTTGGTACCTTCTTCTACAAGACTTTCAGATTATTCTAGACCTATAAAATAACTATATGATAATAAATCAAATTAATTTTAATTGCTATTAATATATTAAATATAGTGAAAAAAATTAAATTCTTCATACTCACTTCGGCAAGTTCAAACTTTAAATCATCATACAACTTCTTGTCAACTACATCTCTTTGTTCACTTGATTCTGACAAATCAATTTGTGGGAGATTTTTCAAGTTAATATCCTTCAACTCTTCATCTGTCGGACAATATCAATATATTTAATCTAGCATGAAATTTAGTTCAATTGATTAATGTTAATTTCAATAAAAAAAATTATTTGATAATACCACAATAAATATATAAATTTATGCACAATGATTAAATATGACATAATACCTAGTTTTCATATTTTCTAAACATACCCCTCCTAAGAAAGTCATCGTAGACTAAATCGGAATATATTCAACAATTGAATAATCGTGGTCTATTATTGTCAATTCGACTTGCAACAGAACGATTAAGTCTTATGCAACATTCATAGAACCACACCTGTAAAACCAAAGAAAACTCACCAAAAGTGAAATAAATTGTATTATCTTCCAACAAGTGACTGACCAATTCAAGCAGTTGGCGGAAATAATAATCTCCCCAAGGGTAGTGTATCCGCTCACCATCTCGACCAAATTAAAATGTAATTTTGGAATCACAATTGTATTTGGTGCAGTTAATAGCTAAAAGGTGTTGATGAAGTACAAGATTGATATCTTAAACACATTTTCAACATTTGTAATTTTAACATCCTCAGAAATGGTAATCAACTGGGATTTTGGTTTTTTTTTTTTTCGAAAAGTACATGTCGATTAGCCTATTGGAGGATTTAGAATCAGACACAAAATCACTAGGTGGTCAACATTTCAAACCAGTTACTATTGCAAATTCTCTAATGCCAAAATGTAATTCTGTGCTATTTATCTTAACAATGAACATGTCATCTCTATCATTGTCTGTCTCCGCATATAATAAATTACGGAGAAGGTGTGGCTGCACCTTCATTGCGGGTAGAAAATGCCCAAGGAGATTCTTTAAATTGCTGAATCTGATCTGTTTTAAATATTTGACTTAGTTGATAAAAAATCTTGACAGTTGTGTAACAATATCAATGGGTCTGTTTCTTGGCAAGCTGAACAAAAATTATAAAAAAAATTAATCACATAAACACGATGTTCACACACCTAGAATAAATTCAACGATTATATGAACATATATACTGTATAACTCAAATAAATGAAATTTACCACTATATTACTATGTATATATAATAAATAACATTTTGATACCACTTTCTAAGCATTTATTATAAACAAAAATATAAAATTCAATCAACTACACATGTCTTAAGCCACATTACATAAATCTTATATAGATTATTGGGTAAAGGCAATATTTTAATACTCAATTGCATCTAGAAAAATAAATCTTTCAGTACATACAAATCTATAAGATACAGAGTATACTAACAAGTGAAAAAAATAAAAAAAATTATTTGCATTAATATAAAAACCACTTAACTTAACGATCGAAAACACAATGCAGTTTTAAAATATTATTATATACATCAATTTATAACCATTTTGCAAAAATATGAACCACTTAACTTGATAAGTGAAATCACAATGCAGTTGCAAAAAACAAAAATAAAACAAAATAAATATAAAAAAAACATATACAAATTTCTAAATATTTTACAAATCAAAAAATCTATATGTTTATTGTGCAACTTTGAGGTCTACTTATCTGGATAAATAAAATCACACTGTACTTATAAACTACAATTATTATCTTATATGAAAATTTGGTAATGTCAATTTTTAAAATTTTTATTATACCATTTTTTAAGAAATTATTAGACTGTTCAATTTATTAAATTATATAAAATTCAAAAAATAAACCACATATCAACATAAAAAAATGGTAAAACCATTTATAAAAAAATTTATTATCAATTTCTTAACATTTACAAATCTCAGCTCTAATCCATTAATACATGTGACAATAACCATCTCGCATAACAAATTTAACCTATCAACTATATCAATATCTAATAATTTATCAACTAATAAATCAACTAAAAGAAATATGAATTCATATATACAACATAAAAAAAAATTAAAATTCTTGAAAAAAAACTTAAAAATTTTTACCTTTGTCTGGATCTTTTTTTTTTTTTGGAACTTGAAGTTTGCCCGTTCTCAATCTTTGCTCTTTTTTTTCGTTGAATGGTCGATTTCATCATCAAAATCATAATTTTGAAATATTTTTATTGACTTGCTGCTCGATGTGTCTTTACCTTTTCTTTTTAAATCCTTGCTTTTACCTTTTCTGGGACTATCAAAAATAATAGGTTTCTTCCCCATACTTTCACTTTTTTGAGGGCTATCAAAAATAATGAGTTTCTTCCTCTTACTTTCAGCTTTTTTGAGGCTATTGGAAACAATGAATTTTTTGTCCTTCCCAAAAAAATTTTATTGAAGTTTGAGTAAATGCATTTAACTCAAATTCGATTGTGATAATGACTCATTGAGGCTATTTCTTGTGCTTAATCAATATGTCTTATGAATACAAATTTTTATTTTAGATTTGAATTTCATTGTAGATGAAGTTTTTGAGAAAACTGTTCCTTTCTTGTAAGAAAGATTACTTTCTGATAAGGAAGAAGAGTTATGGTATAAGAGTGAGTTGAGTATTATCAAAGGAAACAAAAGTTTAAGAAAGAGAAAAAATAATCAACCCAATCTTTTGATTTATGTGCAACAATAAATCAATATTTTTCATAGATATTTGTGCTACAAATAAGAGATAATTACTTTCCAACTAGATTTCATGCACAAGTAAGTTAATTACCATATTGTATATATTAGTGTTTTTGTAAATTAATTATTTTAGTAAATAGAAAAAAATATTGGTACAACATGTATTAAAAGTCTGTAATTAATATTTTATGTAATTTTTACTTTATTAACTCAACATATTTTGACCTTCAAAATCAAATCCAACCTACCCATTTGACACCTCTAATATAAATGACCAATCCCAGTATCAATAATCTCCCTAAAATATTTTTGTACTATAATTCAAATACAGTCCATTTGATATAAAATATAATACTTGTACTGAATGCCTCTCCTTAGTCTCATATTACAGGTGGCAAATGTGTGAGTTGAAAATAAGTCAATATAAATGGGTAATAATTTGATCCAGCCATATTTCATATTAAAAAATGGGTTAGGTGACAAATTGGGTAAAAGACTATTTGACCCATATTGGTACTCAACTTTAGGATTTAATATCTAGGTAAAACTCCAGTATTCTGACAATAGATTTGCGAGAAATATTTCTCATTACTTTTTATTTTCATTATATTCAAAGTTAAAATATAATTCACCAAGACCTATTTTAACCCTAACCAAGAAACCAAACCCGACCCTAGGAACCGACCTCAGGATCTGGAGTAGGGTCCTAGATTGAGATCTTGTGTCGGAATTGTAATTCCCCAAAAGTTTCTAAAACTAGATTCAGGATTTGAAGTAGTTTTAGCAGAAAATCTAAATGTTTTCTCTCAGTATGACTCATCGTACGAATCGTAAGAAGGTTGTACGAATCGTAGGATGACTCATGGGGGAGAGCCAGAAGCTCATCCTCCCAAACACGAGCCCCCACCACAAGTCAGGGTGTGTGGGTATGACTCTTGGTCAGGAGTTGTAGCAGGTCATTGAATTTTTTCGGTGCTGGTTGTACAAGAGGTTGTACGAGGGGTTGTACGACTCGTAGTAAGGAGTTACGAGTTGTGATTAGAGTCATAGAAATAATCAGAGAGTTAGAGAAAATTAGAGTGGCTAGCCATGGGAGGAACCCACGAGTCATATGTTGATTGTATAACTCGTGATATGAGTGATATGACTGGTAGTGATCATTTTTCTTGCGAAATTATTAAGGGTATTTTCATAAATACTAAGCTCCTAAGTCCTAAACTACATCATTTTAAGCCCTGAAAGGAATTTTTTAAGAGGGTTTAGCCTATGTCAAGTCATTAGGCTTTTTCACGCATGCAAAGCTTTGAATTCCCTTGGAATATCAATCTAGAAATTATATCAATTTTTTCTAATTCTCTTGGGCTTCCAAAGAAAAGTTGAGAATCAATTTATCCAGGTATATAGGGCTATGAATGAGGGTTTCTTTCCACTCTCATGCCCAAATTTCTCCTCAAGTTCATGAATTCAAGTTCTAATTTAAGTTTATGATCTTATAGGGTTTTTACCCAATTTTATGAAATTCTCTATGATATATCTATGGGTCAATTCCCCTCATGTTTCAAAGCATGTTTTAAGATTTATGACCACATTTTATACACAAATTGATTATAAAATTATGATTTCAAGTTTTAAAAAATTATGCAAATTATGCTCTATTATGCAAGTTTTATGAAAAGTCGAGTGTATGATTCATGATTTCAAGTATGATGAGATATCTAGCGTGAACGAATGTTTATAAATTACCCATATATGAATACATAATTTTGACTTATGAAGTCTATTTCAAGTATGCATGATTTTAAGATTTGGGCAAGCCCACACAAGTGAAGTATGTTTTTATGATTTAGCAAAGGCTAATAAGATCATCTTATCATATGTTTTGGAGTCAAGACTAACACTATAGCTTATAATAAGTTTTGGGTTAAGACTCCCTATGTTCAAATATCAGACTATGTACTGATAAATGATGGGAGCACTATGTATGTTTTTGGAGTAGTGTCTAGCACCGAGTATCCTTGGGCTTCCAAGGTTCCCTAGTCTCAGAATTACACGTCAATGTAGGTGTGTGTGTGTGTGTGTGTGTATATATATATATATATATATATATATATATTGGGATCTCCCTTGAGAGTTTTCTCTACCATCAAGGGCCTTCAGCTTGATATCAATATCATGATAGCGTCCTTAGCCCTGACAAGATTTTGGATGGCTCTGCCCAATTGAGTGTGATAGTTGGGACATCATGTAAGCTCTGTGATGGTGTTAGTTACAATGAATCTCCCATTGTTCCTCATGATTTAAGTTATTCATGTTCATGACTTATGATATTCTGTTTTACAGTAGGTTTGACCCAATGTTCAATTTATAAGTTATTACTTATGATTTCAGCTGTGAAAATTCATATGATTATATTTTTAGCTTTGGGTCATTCTATTAGATATGAAACTCAGTTTATGACTATATATATATTTTAGATTCAAATTTCAGCATGCAGTCCTTACTCTCATGATCTTATGATTTATGTTTATATGCATGATTTCAGTTAACATTTACTCAGTATGTTTTATCTATCTTGCATACTCAGTACATTTCAAGTACTAATCGCATACTCTATACTGTGTCATTTCATGATACAAGTCCAGACGATCGGACTTATTTCCGCTGTTAGTCCAGCTGCCCGCGGTTTAGCTTAGTTCCCCTCGTTGATGAGTCCTCATCATCCGAGGACATTCAGTTTAGTGTTGGATTATGCTATTTCTATTTCATACTTTAGCAAGTTAGTTGGGGATGTTGTCTCATCAGCTCATCAGACAATTACGTAGATTTTCAGTTTTATCGGGTATTGACTTTGTTTATGATTGTTATGTTATTCAGACTTCCACTTATTCATGTTTTTGTTATTAGATTCTGTGTTAATATATGTTCTTTATTAGTTGATATATTCATGTCATGGGTCGACTTGGAGCAATCGTAGTTCTAGGTCCCGTGTCTCGGTCTAGGGTTCCAGCTCGGATCGTGACAGGAATAAGATTTTGGGTCTGATCTAGATTGTGAGTCTCAGGATAAATAATGGGGTCTAGATTCAGTTCTCGAGTCAATATTAGTTCTCATGTCGGGTCCTAGGTTAGTACCTATGATTGGGACCTTGAGGTCGGGTCTCGGGTCTGATCTCGAACTAGTGTCAAGTCTCGAGTTAAGTCCCAAACTGAGATTGAGGTCAGAGTCCCAAGTTTGGACCCCGAGTTGGGATCGAGAGTCAGGTTCAAGAGCTGGGTCTCGGGTCGGGTTCTAGATTAGGTCTCAAGTTGAAATCAGGAGTTGGATCTCAAACTAGAGTCAGGTTAGAGAGTAGGTTCCCGAAACGGGGTTAGGTTTCTTGTCGGGACCCCAAGTTGGATTCAAGAGTTAGGTCCCAAGTCTTGGTCAGGGTCGGGATTTGGTCCTAAATTAGGGGCTCAGGTTAGGGTTGGGAGTCAAGTTTCTTGTCGGGTACCAGACCAAGTCCTAAGTCAGGATCAGGGTCAGGGGTCTGGGTTTTTGGTCCTGAGTTGGGAGTCGAGCCCAGGTCAGGTCTTGGGTCGGGTTGGGAGTCTGAATTAGAACCGAGATTAGGGTCGAGATTCAGATCTTGGGTCGATGCTAGAATCGAGATAGCAAGTCGGGTCTCGGATCGATTTTCGAGTTATGTCTTGAGTCAAAGTCAGGGTCAAATTTGGAGTCGAGTTCTCGATCTGGGTCAAGGTAGGGAGTCGGATCTTGGATCTAGGTAAGGTCATAATTTTGAATTGGTGTCAAAAGTAGGTTCCTTGATGGGGTCGTGTTGAGATCCAGAAAATATTTTTCTTACTTTACATAGAAAAATCGTTATTCCTAAATTGGAGAAAAAGAAGTCGATTTGAAAAATATTTAAGTCAACCAATTAAGAGAAAATTGAAAAATATCTTTATACTAAACACATCCTATATGTTTTCTCAATTTTCATATTTTATTCTTATTTACTTATATTTTTGTGGGTCAACTATGAATTAAAGCTTAAAGTTTATCCATTTAAAAAATTAATTCCCAATCTGTTAAATATGAACAGGTTGAACAAATTGATAAAATGTAAACTCATTTTGAAAGCACTAATAATTGAAAATAAATGCTATATACAAATATGCTAATTAGAAAGTGATGGTAATTGAAGTTTACAATTATATGCTCTTGCTAACAAAAGATTCACACTACCTTTGAATGAGTAACATTTTGTCTTAGTTTTTCAAAAATGAAGGTAAGGAGTAAATTTCATCGGTGATTATTTATTTTTGTGTTTATTATATAAAAGTTATTTTTTCATTTGTTGTTATATAAAAGTGATTTAACTTTAAAATTTATTACATAAAAAGTAATTTTTTTATTTTATATCACATAAATGTCATTCAACATTAAAATTTATCACACAAAATTATATTTTCTATTTTTTTTATATAAAGTCATTTAATTTTGCTCAAATTAACTAAAAAAAAATTTACTTATAATTTAGTATTTCGTACTAGAAATATGATATGACACTCCAAAATATGTAGTTAATTTAATAAAATATATTAAGTGTAATGAACTAATTTCAGAGACCTTTCCTAAAGGACTTATGGAATTATGTTTACCTCCTTATTTTGATTTCTTTCTAAAAATTTGAAGTCATTGACCTCGTAAATTTTATTTTTCTCATTGAATTATTTGATTCTCTAAAAATAAATCTTTTACTAATTAAAAAAAGGGTGTTTATGAAATTCATTAAACAAACGAGTATATTAGTAAGAGCAAAGTAATTAAATATCATTTATATTAATGATAAAAAATTAAAATTATTAAAAAAAGATTAAAATAAACACAATAAACGTAATATCATAAACTATAATAAAAGTTAATATTATGAAACGAAACATTGAAAAAGGTTTATAAAATTATCCTAAATATAATTTGAAGTGCCAAAATTATATTTTTGATACAAAATATAAAGATTTAACTGAAATTTACTTAGTCAAGATGGAATTCCACGTTATTAGATTTTAAAACTCCGAAGTTAAATTTTACTTTTGACTAACATTCAAAATGGAAGACTTTTTTATGCCATTAAGTTGCTAGTCTTTGGAAAAATAGAGTACTAATTAATGTCAATTTTCAACAAGCAATGGCCCATCTAAAACAAGTCTTCTCTATTGTTTTAGAAGAACATTCTTGTAGAGAAATTAATTGGTCTATGTTCAAGAACTTTTCAGTAGGATTCTAACTGAATTAAGCTTAGACCTTGCAGAATAATCAAAGATATGGAGTATAAAAAACTTTAGTTCTGCTCATGTCGCAATAAATATATGTCCCAAAGGCATAACACAATTATACTAGATTCATGTGGAACTTGCACATTTCTAGTAATCGTGAAATTGTGGAACTTGTGGGCATTTTCAGTACTTACTTATAGTGTTTGTTTCCTCTTTCACTTCTCAAAAACTAAAAAATAGCTAAGATGACTCAAAGTAGAAGAATTTTCAGTGTACTTACATATTTACTTCTCATCAGTTTCTTACTTGTTGGATAAACCGCAGGAGATGAAACTGTAAGGTGTCGGGAGATGGAGAAGCAAGCTCTTCTCAAGTTCAAGCAAGACCTTGTTGATGATCATGACATTCTGTCTTCTTGGGGAGCTGAAAATGACAAGAATGGATGTTGCAATTGGTGGGGTGTCAGCTATAACAACTACACCGGCCATGTAATCGCTCTTGATCTTAGACCAATACAAGAGGATCTGTGATAAACTCAGATCAAATATGGAAGAACTCCATTAAAGAATATCAAGAGAGAAGAAGAATGTGAAATGCAGAGAAAGAAAGTTAGTTACAGAGAGAAAAAGTCTTCTGTACAAAAAGTATGAAGTCTTAGTTCTAATTAATGAACTATAATGCCTATTTATAGATAGTTGATTAACTAACTAATTATATTTAAGTCTAATAACTAAACTATGTTAGACTATTCATTCCAACACTCCCCCCCAAGCTAGGTACCATAAAAAATGTTGAGTACACGTAGCATGGACATCAGATGTTGATGATGAACACTGCTTAAGCCTTTTGTAAACACATCAGCTGGTTGATCTTGAGTATGTATATATTCTGTTCTGATCAAACCATACTGGATCTTTTCTCTTATAAAATGGCAATCAATCTCAATGTGTTTTGTTCTTTCATGAAATACTGGATTGGCTGCTATTTGAATGGCTGCTTTGCTATCACTGTGAATACATACTGGTAGCTGAATCTACACTCCCAAATCTCTTATTAATCCTGTTAGCCAAGTGAGTTCTGATACAGTTGCTGCAAGACTTCGATATTCAACCTCTATAGAACTTCTTGACGTTGTGACCTGTTTCTTCGATTTCCATGAAATAGGTGAATCGCTTAGTTTAATTAAGTAGCCTTTTACTGACCTCCTGGTAAATGGACATGTTGCCCAATCAGCATCACAAAAGGCAGTAATTATATCCATTCTGTTACTAGATAATAGGATGCCTTGTCCAGGTTGCTGCTTGATGTATCTGACTATTCTTAAGGAAGCTTCCATATGAGATTGTTTTGGTTGTTGTAAAAATTGGATTAAAGTTTGTATACTATAAGCTATATCAGGCCTAGTGACTGTCAAGTATAGAAGTTTACCAATGAGTCTCTGATAGCTTCCTTGATCAGCCAACTTTCGTCATGATTCTCCTTAATATGTTGATCATACTCCCTGGCAGTGAGCTTGACATTAGGATCTAATGGTGTGTTGATAGGCTTAGCTGCACTTAAGCCGGTTTCTGATATAATCTCTAATGCATACTTTCTTTGATGCATCATAATACCTTTTTTTTTTATCTTGCAACTTCAATGCCCAGAAAGTATCTAAGCTCTCCCAGATCCTTCATTTTAAAGGTATCCTGCAAGTCCTTTTTTGTGTCATTGATTAGTTCTAAGCTATCTCCAGTGATGAGTATGTCATCAATATACACCAAAAGTATCACAGATCCTTTGATAGTTCTTTTTATATATAAAGAATGATCATACTGACTTTGACAAAAATTAAACTTCAGTAGAGCCTCAACCAACTTAGCATCCCATTGTCTTGGTGCTTGTTTAAGACCATACAAGGATTTCTTGAGTCTACACACTTGTTTAACCTCCCCCTGACTCTGAAATTCTTGTGGAATATCCATATGTATTTGTTCGGTGGTTTGCTATATGGCTTAAAAACCGACACGCAAGTGCACGTGGTCAAACAAGTAATAAAGTGGCTAAGTAAGCCAAGTATCGAACCAAGGAGACTCTGGATAAGTAAAATTGCTCAAGTATACTATATTCTATCTTACTTCTATATATGCTGACAACAACGTAACCAAAAAGTTAAATAATTTTTGTTTATAAATTATATACTAAAACTATTAACAAATATCTACTTTGAATTTAAACTATAGATATGAGCATGCCAAGGTTAAGAACAAGTAATGAACTTGATTATAATCATAATTCGGTTATTCTTCTCTTCTAGTTGCTAGCCAAGAACATTAGCCAAGATATTAAAACTCTCGTATTTAATCTCACTTAAGAATCATAAACCATCCGTCTACATTTCTGTGATCAAATGCAATTTATGACCTCGCAATACAATTCTGGTTCCTAAATTGACTAATACGGCTTTCAAGTATATTTCTATCAGAAAAGCACATCAAAACCCAATTTTCCCAAATCAAGTTAAGAACAATACCCTATTAATTCACAACTTTCCAATTTCGTGCTCTCTTGAGTGAAATCGGACTTTTTAGATGTACATTAATGTCGGCCACACACTAATGCAGTAGAAACAAAAATTAATAGAACAACATAGAAGAAGAAGATGAAAAACCATACAATTCAATAATAAAAATTCATCACCATTGTTCATAACCTCAGCAAGGAAGAGAATTAGCCACTCATTTGTGGATTAATCATCCTAAAACAAGTGTTAATCATACAAACAATTGATTGAAAGAAGAAAGAAAGAGAGAAAAATCCTTAGCTTTTTCGTCCCTCAACTGCCTGTAACCCACGTCCTTGCTCCACCAAGTCTGAATTAATTAAAAATAAGCCTAAGTGTTCTATTTATACTATTGGGAATTTTTCTCGGAATAACAAGCAACGTGTCACGGAGGCCAACGCGGAGCACTACCTCCGTGACACGGCGTGGACGCGGACCCTCACTGGAAATCTGGGGTCCGGGAATAAAGCCTCAACGTGGCACGGCAAGCAACGCGGAGGCTTGCCTCCGTGCCACGGAGCTGTTGCGAGGCTCCACTGGAAATTGACAATTAAATCACCCTCCAGGCAGTGTACCTCCGCGATGGTAGCGTGGCACGGCTCCATCACGGAGCCCCTTTGCATTGTGCAGTCCAATGTCTTTTTCGTGCTCGCATCCAAGTCTAACTCCGATATTGTTCCAACATGCATTTTAGCTCCTCAAAATCATGTTTTACCTACAAAATAATGCTAATCATGTTGGTTAGTATAAATTCACATTTGATTACCAATTACATGAAAATGTATACACATTGCACAATAAACAAGACGAAAATGATAAGTTTGAGTATCACTTGGGCATATAAATCTGCCCAAGATCACTTACCCCACACTTAAATCCTTGTTCGTCCTCGAACAACACATACACAACTCATTCATGCAATCGACAAGTTCACAATCAAATTCGAATCATTCATGCAATCGACAAGTTCAAACACGTATTTCAACATTCCGAACATTTATCAATCAAAGAATAACTCAATTTCATGCTAAATTTTGACTTAGGGTAATATATCTCACCTCCCATGCTCAAATTCGATTAAAATCGACAAAAACTTGAGAGAGACGAGGAAAACATACCTTTAAGTTGAATAATCGAAGAAACTCGACAACTTGGTTGCTTAATACCGTGGCACGTTGGTTGGGGTGGGAAATTTGGGTGTTTGGTCGCGGAGAAGAGAGAAAATGTTGAAAGAAGGGCCTAAAATCGGGGTTTAAAATGAAGAAAAATACGCGGGTCACCCGGCAACCCAGTGTGACCCGTCACAAAATATAGGGCAACGTGTCACGGAGGGTAACGTGGAGCCCCTCCTCCGTGACACGGAGCTATCGCGATGGAATACTTCCAGATTAACCTTCAACGTGTCACGGAGGGTAACGCGGAGCCCCTCCTTCGTGACACGGAGCCATCGCCCCAGCTCACTGTCTCTTCATTTTATTCATTTTTTCATACCTTGCCTTTTCCTTCATGATTCCACGCATATTTTTCTCCGTTTGACCTGAAAATCACCTCACTAAACAAAATTGGTTAGATTAATAGATTTCCCTAATTAAAATTAAAAAAAATACTAACTAAAACGAAAAATTTGTACTTAATCAAGAAAAAGAAAAGCAAAATAAAATCTATTTACACTTTACAAAACAAAAGAAAAAAATATTTTTCACGGGTTGCCTCCCGTGCAGCGCCTGGTTTACCGTCGCGGCTCGACGTCCTTTATGCTCACTTATCCACTAGGGTGATGGACGATTTTTCACGATCGTTGTCCTCCCCCCAGTAGTGCTCACCCTTATCTGGTGGTCTTCCCATCAACTCTCGGGAATCATTCATTTGTTTAGCATTCCCATGATCAATTACATTGATCATCGAGAGTTCTTCATTTACCATCGGGAGCTTGGGTGCTTTGTACACATCGAACACTTCTACCTTGTCATGTGCTCGCATTGTAAGTTGACCTGCAGCCACGTCGATTAATGCATTCCCGGTTGCCAAGAAGGGTCGTCCCAAAATAAATGGGACTTCAGCGTCTGGTTCAAAATCCAGAATAATAAAATCAACCGGAAAAATGAGGGATCCCACTTGCACAAGCACATCCTCAACAATGCCATCCGGCCTAGCTAAGGATCTGTCTGTTAGCTATAAGATTACGGTTGTAGGTCTAGGACTCCCTAGACCCAACTTTCTGAATACCGAAGATGGCATCAGGTTTATGCTCGCCCCCAAGTCACACAATCCACGAGCTCGGATACTCTGCCCAATAGTAAGCTGGATAGTAAAACTTCCAGGGTCTTTTAACTTCGTAGGCAGTCTATTTTGGATCCGGGAAGTGCATTCCTCCGTCAAAGCTACCGTGGCATATTCAGTCAGACGACTTTTGTTGGCCACGATGTCTTTAATATATTTGGCATATTTTGGCACTCCCTGCAAGACATCAACATAAGGTAAATTAACATGTACCTGTTTAAGCACCTCCATAAATTTCTTGAAACACGCCTCCTCCTTGTGTTTCTTGAGTCGTTGAGGGAACGGGGGTGGAGGCCTTTCTGATTCTGCTTCTTTGGTCTTCCCCCTATCCGAACTTTGTTCTTCCTCAACATCTGTTGCTCCTGACTTTTGAGGTGGTCTTTTCGGTTCCACCTCCTTCAGCTGCAAACCACTCCTTGTGGTCACTGCATTTACCTGCTTCGGATTAGGATCCGTGTCGCTAGGCAGTCCTCCTCTGGGCCTTGTGTTTTGGGCACTAGCAAATTGCCCAAATTGATACTCAAGAGCCTTGGTCGCTAATTGATTGTTCTTCACTTCGGCTGCCAATTTAATATAATCAGCCTGCAATTGCGCCTGATTAGCGATCATGGTCTTGAACATTTCCTCAATGGTAGGTGATGGTGGTGGAGGAGGGGCATTGTGATTTCTGAATTGAGATTGGTAGTTTTGTTGCCCTCCTTGATTCCTGTGCATACCCTGACCCAAACTTTGGCCTTGTTGGTTGTTGCTACCCCACGAAAAATTTGGATGGTTCCTCCAATTTGAGTTGTAGCTGCTACCAAACTGCTGCTGATTTCTCTGTGCATTGCCCACAAAGTTAACCGAATCTGGGTTTGCTCCACAGCACTCAGCTGAGTGCTCACTGCTGCCACACACTTCACACCACATTTGCTGGACCGCATTGACTGAAGCTGAAGGCTGGTTCAAGTTCATGTTGCTGAAGTGGTTGTTCAGCTGATTCTGCAAGGTAGCTATCTGTGCAGCGATAGCTGTAAATCCATACACTTCAAGCACTCCTGCTGCTTTCCTTACTCCACCTCGAGATGAGTCAGCATTCCATTCTGGATTGCCCTGTGAAATCCGGTTGAGCAAAGTGTACAGCTCCTCATAAGTCTTTTCCAGCGCTTGCCCTCTAGCTGCTGAGTCTAACAAAATTTTAGTATGGGGTTCCAAACCCTCAATAAATGTGTGTACCAACACCTCATTGGACTGATGAGGAGGAGGACAGTCCTGCAACATGGATTTAAATCTTTCCCAGGCTTGATATAAATTTTCTCCCTCCCTCTGTTTGAAACTTAGAATTTGACTTCTAAGTCTGGCTGTTTTACCAGAGGGAAAAAATCTTATCAAGAACTTTCGTGCTAGATCATCCCACGTTGATATAGAATTTGGTGGTTCAGCTTTTAACCACCTCTTGGCTTCACCAAGTAAGGAAAACAGAAATAGTGTGAGCCGAACATAATCAGGTGACACTCCAGCGGGTATATAAGTGTCACTTATCTCCAAAAAGTTTTGGAGATGTTGTTGTGGGTCTTCATGAGGGAGACCGGTAAATTGTCCGCTTGTGTGCAATAGTTGCACCATGTTCTGTTTTAGTTCAAATCTCCCTCCAGGCTCTGGTTTGCAGATACTTGAATGTACATTGTTGGCATGTGAGATTGCCACCTCGCGAACCGGCCTTGCTGCTGCTTCGTCGGGCGCTAACACTGCCCTCACAACCTGTGGATTTTGTTGCTCCATTATAGACTGTCTGAGCAACTGCAGCTTCTTTTGTAGAGCTTCTCTGCGTTTACTATGAAATTCACGTTCAGGCTCTATATAAGATTCCACCAGCTCCTTGTCCTTTGCCAGTGTTCACAGAAATCAAGTCTGTAAAATACAGGCTAAGACCAAGTTGTCAACACTTAAGAAAATAAAACAAAAATACAGTAAATTTACACTTAACACAATTTCACCAATTGCCTAGTCTCCCCGGCCACGACGCCAAAAAACTTGTTCGGTGGTTTGCTATATGGGTTAAAAACCGACACGCAAGTGCACGTGGTCAAACAAGTAATAAAGTGGCTAAGTAAGCCAAGTATCGAACCAAGGAGACTCTGGATAAGTAAAATTTCTCAAGTATACTATATTCTATCTTACTTCTATATATGCTGACAACAACGTAACCAAAAAGTTAAATAATTTTTGTTTATAAATTATATACTAAAACTATTAACAAATATCTACTTTGAATTTAAATTATGGATATGAGCATGCCAAGGTTAAGAACAAGTAATGAACTTGATTATAATCATAATTCGGTTATTCTTCTATTCTAGTTGCTAGCCAAGAACATTAGCCAAGAGATTAAAACTCTCGTATTTAATCTCACTTAAGAATCATAAACCATCCGTCTACATTTCTGTGATTAAATACAATTTATGACCTCGCAATACAATTCCGGTTCCTAAATTGACTAATATGGCTTTCAAGTATATTTCTATCAGGAAAGCACATCAAAACCCAATTTTCCCAAATCAAGTTAAGAACAATACCCTATTAATTCACAACTTTCCAATTTCGTGCTCTCTTGAGTGAAATCGGACTTTTTAGATGTACATTAATGTCGGCCACACACTAATGCAGTAGAAACAAAAATTAATAGAACAACATAGAAGAAGAAGATGAAAAACCATACAATTCAATAATAAAAATTCATCACCATTGTTCATAACCTCAGCAAGGAAGAGAATTAGCCACTCATTTGTGGATTAATCATCCTAAAACAAGTGTTAATCATACAAACAATTGATTGAAAGAAGAAAGAAAGAGAGAAAAATCCTTAGCTTTTTCGTCCCTCAACTGCTTGTAACCCACGTCCTTGCTCCACCAAGTCTGAATTAATTAAAAATAAGCCTAAGTGTTCTATTTATACTATTGGGAATTTTTCTCGGAATAACAAGCAACGTGTCACGGAGGCCAACGCGGAGCACTGCCTCCGTGACACGGCGTGGATGCGGACCCTCACTGGAAATCTGGGGTCCGGGATTAAAGCCTCAACGTGGCATGGCAAGCAACGCGGAGGCTTGCCTCCGTTCCATGGAGTTGTTGCGAGGCTCCACTGGAAATTGACAATTAAATCACCCTCCAGGCAGTGTGCCTCCGTGATGGTAGCGTGGCACGGCTCCATCGCGGAGCCCCTTTGCATTGTGCAGTCCAATGTCTTTTTCGTGCTCGCATCCAAGTCCAACTCCGATATTGTTCCAACATGCATTTTAGCTCCTCAAAATCATGTTTTACCTACAAAACAATGCTAATCATGTTGGTTAGTATAAATTCACATTTTATTTCCAATTACATGAAAATATATACACATTGCATAATAAACAAGACGAAAATGATAAGTTTGAGTATCACTTGGGCATATAAATCTGCCCAAGATCAGTATTTCATCATGAAGATCCCCTTAAAGGAAGGCATTATAGACATCCATTTGATGAATATGCCAATGCCTAGCTGCAGCAACTGCTAGCATTGTTCTTACAGTTATCATTTTAACCACAGGACTAAATGTTTCATGATAGTCTATGCCTTCTTGCTGGCTATATCCTCTAGCCACTAACCTGGCTTTAAATCTTTCAACTTCTCCATTGACATTTTATTTTACTTTGTAAATCTATCTACATCCAATAGGGATTTTTCCATCTGGTAGATTCACAATGTCCCATGTGTTGTTTTGTTCAAGTGCAGTAACTTTTGCTTGCATAGCTTCTATCCATTTTTCATCCTTTACTACCTCTGTGTAAGATGTAGGTTTAGTGATAGTAGACATTGTTGCAACAAAAGCTTTGTAAGAAGCAGATATATTATCATAAGATATATACTTGGATAAGGGAAAAGGAATATTATGACTTGAGTTTAGAGATACAAACTCTTTCATCCAATATGGTGGATGAGTTCCTCTCCCAGATCTTCTGAGTGTAATTGGCTGTTTTTCAGGAACTATTGATGCTTGTTGCAGTTCAGATATTACCTCCTGATCACCTGTACCTCTTTGTGACATTTCAGATAATGCTTGACTTTCTACATGTACATTTTCATTATTGTTTACTTCTACTGCTGAGTTTTCTGTTCTCTGTTGAGAACTACTTATTGTCCCATAGTTGTCAATTTCTATAGGATTAGGTATAGAAATAGGAAACAATGTTGTGTATTCTGGTTTATCAGTAGAAAAGGGTAAAATATCTTCCTTAAAACTTACATCTCTACTTATAATTTTTTTTTACTATCTGTGTCATATAATATGTAGCCTTTTAGTATCTCAAAGTACCCCATATGACTAGTTGTTCTAGTTATAGACTGTACTTTATCAGTTTCTTGTACCTTTTTAGCAAAACATAGACAACCTAACACTCTAAGATGTATTAAGGAAGGCTTCCTATTATTTAATCTCTCATATGGAGACAATCCTTCAATAACTTTTGAAGGCAATCTGTTTATAATATATGATGCAACAAGTACACAATGACCCCAGTACTTAATAGGAATGGATGCCTGAAATCTCATGGCCCTAGTTAATTCTAAAATATGTTTGTGTTTTCTTTCTACCACTCCATTCTGTTGTGGAGTGTAAGGTCATGATGTTTGATGAATAATTCCTATCTTGGCAAACAGATCAGTGCACATAGAATTTACAAATTCTGTGCCATTATCTGTTCTTATTTTCTTAATAGCCAAGCCATATTGAGTATGTATAAGTGCAAAGAAATTTTTAATATGCAAGAACACATAAGATTTCATTCTTAACAAAATAACGCAAGTAAATCTAGAAAAATCATCTACAATTGTTAAAAATGACTTATATCCATCAAAGGTAGCAGTCTTATAGGGCCCCCAAACATCCATATGTACAAGCTCAAAAGGATTAGTGCTAATAGTAGTAGTAGATGGAAAAGGCAATCTACTTTGTTTTGCAAAAGGGCATACAGTGCAGTTATTTAACACAAAAAAATTCCTAGAATTATTTGTAGGAAACAGATGTTGTAAAGTACTAGTAGAAACATGTCCCATTCTCTTATGCCACAAACTAATATCATCTTCTTTAATCACCAAACTTGCAAAAGGCAATCCACATTTAGCTGCTTGAGCTGAAGTGGTGCTAAGTCCTACAAGATAGTATAGACCATCCCATTCCTTACCAATCTCCTTCACCTTGCCAGTGAAGAGATCCTGGAAAGCACAAAAATCGGGATAAAATTTGACTAAGCAATTTAGTTGTCTAGTTATCTGTGACACTGAGAGAAGATTGAATTTAAAATCAGGCATAAAACACATCCTTAATAGTATTTCTAGTAGATATTTTTCTTGAACCAATATGAGAAACATGTGTAACCTCTCCATTAAGAAGAACTACCTGTTTTACCTTTTTATCTTTCAACAAGGATATTTTATCCAAGGCTGTTAAGATTTCATATGATTGGTAGCTCCTGAGTCTACAATCCAACTTACTGGATTTTTTGAAACTAACAGTGCTTTATCAATACCTATCATGTTTCCAGAATGATATGCAACAATATTTGTATTTGTTGCTTCTAGCATTTGACATATGTCAGCATACTGAGTACTGGTCATTGTTGGTTCTGCTTCCTGAGAATATATATGATCTTGTTGATATCCTCCTTGAGTGCTTGATGGTTGTCCTAATGCAAACTGCATTGATTTTGCTCCTTGAGTATTCTGAGTATAATTCCAATTCTCAACCATAGCACCATGAGCATTATAAATGCCTACACCACCTTCCCTTCTTTGTCTAAACCTGTTATCTGATGTACCATACCTACCTTCATTCGAATTAGACTTTGGATGATCTGGAGGATAGCCAACCAACTTATAACAATATGCCTTGTAATTCCATTTAAATTTACAATGATCACAAAAGGCATTTGGATTATAATATGAGTTGAACCTTTTCTTGAATCTCTGATTTCCAGTGTTCTGATAACCTGTACTTCTAGTATATAATGTTATCTCTCTTGTACTACTTCCTGCTTGAACTCTTCTAGACACAGCTCCCAGTAGACCAGTTGCACTAGTTATATTCCTTTGATTTTCATCACTCATTATCATAGAATATTCTTTACTAATGTTAGGAATAGGAGTCATTAACACAATCTGACCCCTAGCTTGACTGTAGGACTCATTCAACCCCATCAGAAATTGATAAAATTTTTGTCTTTGTAAGTATTGCACAAACTCGTGAGACTTTTCACAATTGCAAGTAGGTGCAAGAACTATAGCCTCAGATTCATCCCATAAATCTTTCAATTTTGTAAAATACATAGACACAGATTGAGTACCTTGAGTACAAGTAGCTATTTCTTGATGAAGATTAAATGATCTTGCACCATCAACCTTTCCAAACCTTTCTCTCAAATCCTCCCACACAGCTTGAGCATTAGCAACATATACTACTCCACCAATCAAATTACTATCCACAAAATTCATAAGCCATGACAACACTATAACATTCACACGTTCCCATTGAAACCACAATTTTTTAGAGAATGAATCTTTCTTCCAAGACCCATAAACAAATCCTAATTTATTTCTTTCTAACAAGGCAATTCACATTGATCTATTCTAGACAACATAATTTTCACTTCCTTTTAATTGGAAAGAAATGATAGCAGTTCCACTTACATCAGTAGATTGAAGAAATAAAGGATGATTATAATCCACAATCTGAGACTGAACATTTGTCATTCCAGCTACATTACTTGAATTAACTGGAACTGCATTTGTGGCTCCATGATCTGCCATTATAGATCGATATCACTATCAACTTGAATGTTTTGATGTATGCACTTCTTAGATCTGTAATTTGTGATCCCACTTAATCGACTTCACAAATCTGATGATTTCGATCTCTTGCTCTGCATGCACCTGAAATCACAACTTGAATTAGCTAATACCTCTTTATCTAGAATTAGTTCACCTTCAATTCTTCTTGAATTTTTCTTTGAATCTCATTCAATTTTGTGATTACAGACGCATCGATACTGATCAATTTCAGTCGTAATTCTTCATAGTTTTTCGAAATTAATCCTTCCTGAGCAGTGTGATTTTAATCTGCTATGATACCATGTGATAAACTCATATCAAATATGGAAGAACTCCATTAAAGGATATCAAGAGAGAAGAAGAATGTGATTTGCAAAGAAAGAATGTTAGTTATAGAGAGAGAAAGTTTTCTATACAAAAAGTATTAAGTCTTAGTTATAATTAATGAACAACAATGCCTATTTATAGATAGTTAGTTGATTAACTAACTAATTATACTTAAGTCTAATAACTAAGCTAAGTTATACTATTTGTTCCAACAGGATCGATCTGAGACAAAATTATTGAGAGGTACTATTAACTCTGCTTTAGTTGAATTGCAACATCTATCTCATTTGGATCTCAGCAACAATGATTTCCGACTTAAAAAAATACCAAAATTCATTGGTTCTCTTCGGGGATTACAAATCTTGAATCTCTGGAATGCTAATTTTTCTGGTATAATTCCTTACTAGCTTGGCAACCTTACCAACTTGAAAATTCTTGTTAGCCTCAACTTCCACCTAAGAGTCAAAAATCTTGAGTGGATTTCTCATCTTTCTTCACTAACACACCTTGAGCTTAGTGATATTAACCTTCGTGGAATCAATTGGTTGCAAAATATTGCTAAACTCCCTGTTCTCAAACAACTGGCCTTGGTTAATTGTGGCCTCAATCACACCATTCCTTATTCAGCTAACTTTTCTTCAACATCCCTTTCTATCCTTGATCTATCTTTCAATTTTCTAACTTCTCTTTCAGAGTGCAACTGGTTGTTCAAATTGAGCATGTGCCTTACCAATTTAGACCTTTCTTCCAATGAATTAGTTGGTCCTGTTCCTGTGGAGTTTGGAGGTATGACATCTCTCGAGTATCTTGATCTTTCCGAAAACCAATTCAAAGGTGGTATTCCTAGTCCTTTTGGAAACTTAAGTCGCCTTCGCTGGCTTAACATGGGAAGTAATCATCTAGATGAACCACTTTATGAGTTACTTTGAAAGTTATCTGCTGGTGCAGACAAGTCTTTGAATAACTTAATACTATCTACCAACGGGCTTTGGGGTCCAATACCTGATATTTCTAGCTTTTCATAATTGGTGGAGTTAGATGTGAGTGACAATCGATTGAGTGGGTCATTAAGCAAAAATTTTTGGGAACTTTTGAATCTTGGGTACTAAGAACTGTCTAGCGACAAACTCACAGGCTCATTGCCGGAGACTAAAACATTTGGACAACAGTTTAATGTCATAGGACTATATTTAGACAACAATCAATTTACAGGTGTGCTATCGTATTTGACTCCATTTGCATAACTAGTAGAACTTGATCTTAGTAACAATCAGTTTCATGGGGAGTTGCCTGAAACACTTGGGCAACTATCTGAGCTAGAGATACTCTTTTCCTCATCAAACTCATTTGAAGACACAATTACTGAATCCCACCTCCTCAATCTTTCCAGAAAAAAATCATTAGACTTGTCCAACAACTTACTCTCTTTGAACTTGAGCTCTAAATGGATTCCTCCTTTTCAGATGGACATTATACATCTTTCAAATTGCAAAATGGGTCCTCAATATCCTCCATGGCTTCAAAAGCAAAATAGCTTCTCTGAGCTAGATATCTCCTTCACTGACATCTCAGACACACTATCTAAATGGTTTTGGGATGTCTCTTCTAAACTGGAGTATCTTAATATGTCCTACAACCGTATAAAAGAAAGATTGCCCAATCAATCATCCAAGTTTGTTAATCATCCTAGGATAGACGTTATCTCTAATAACTTCACAGGCCTCATACCTTTGCTCCCCCTAAAATTCTCATCATTACACCTCGCCGAGAATAAGTTTTTTGGATCAATTTCTACAGTATGTAGAACTTTTCTTGATGCCATTCATTCCATTGACCTTTCAAATAACCAACTTACTGGTGAGATTCCTGACTGTTGATGAATCAAGGAAACATAATCATCTTCAATCTTGCAAATAACAAATTCAAAGGCCATATTCCATCTTCATTGGGCTATTTGTATCGGCTTGAGTCCCTCCACTTACGAGATAACAATTTTATTGGGAATCTACCTCCATCTTTAAAGAATTGCATAAAGCTAAAAGCCATGGATTTTGAAGGAAATGAGTTGACAGGAGAAATTCCATCTTGGATAGGGAGACACCTAATGAGTTTGATTATCCTAAGCCTCCGGCAGAATAAGTTCTATGGAAACATACCTGAAAATCTGTTTCATCTCAACAACATTCATATCCTGGACTTGTCAGGAAACAGAATAACTGGAAAAATTCCAAATGGCTTCAGAAACTTCATATCTTTGGTTAAAATGAAGAGTTCAACTGTAAAAATTGTTATAAGATTTCCAAGTTCAGTTGAAAATGATTTTAGAGATGGGGATGACTACATAGATAACACCGTTGTCCAGTGAAAACACCAAGAATTTGAATACAAAAATGAATTAGGACTTCTGACAAGCATTGATCTTTCTAGCAACCAATTGACTGGACACATTCCAGATGAGATTGCTTCTTTAAGAGGATTGATTTCCTTGAACTTGTCAAGAAATCATTTGAGTGGGAGTACTTTTGAGAAGATGGATTATATGGAAAAGTTAGAGGTTCTCGATGTGTCACACAATCAACTCTCCGGTGAAATTCCCAGAGGCCTGGCTAGGTTAACCTTTCTTGATGTCCTGGACTTGTCAAACAACAATTTGTTTGGAAAAGATTCCAACCAGTACTCAGTTGCAAAGTTTCAATGCGTCCTGCTATTATGGGAACAACAAATTGTGTGGACCTCCACTTCCAAACTGCCCTAAAGATGCGTCAAGTCTTTTCACCAGTGACAACAATGTAAACCAAGATGTTCAAGTGAAGATAAGATTGTCACTCTAGAGCTCTACTTGTGCATTGGCACCGGTTTCTTCTTTAGTTTATGGGGTTTTGTGGGCACATTATTCATCAAAAGCCTCATGGAGACATGCCTACTTAAATTTCTTAAATTATCTGATAGATTCAGTTTATGTGTTAACAACACTTGCTAGAGTAAGATTGTTGAGGAGGTTCAGGATCTACTCCTTGGAGATTGCATAACTAGATTTCAAAATATGTTCCTTGCAATGCAGGTTACATTTCAATGTCAAAACTAATCATTTACTTAATGACCCCTTACTTGTCCAATAAGCTTTCTTGTTTTTTTCCCCTCTCTTTTCTTGCTTTTTGCATCTATAGGGCTGGTTTTCACCTTCTTGAGTCGTAAACTTATCCAACAATAAAGGGCAGCCATTTTGCTTAAAATCTTTTATGAACTTGTTAATAGATAACAAAATTCATTATTCTGGTCATCTGTTGTTTAGTCTACCAATCCTAGATATGTTCAAATCTATTCAATATCTACAAGTTTTTGAATCTTAATCTTTTGTTTGCTTCACATAATAATGAAAATGAGTACATGATTTTTATCTCTTTTTAATTCTATAGATAATGGTGCAAGAAAGAATTACATCTGGTGACAAACTTGATTCATCAAAGAAAAAATAGAATAATTGGTTCATGTCTTGTAACTGTTTTCTGCAAAACCTTTCAAGTGAATCTGTGAAACTATTCTCACAAAACCTTGCTGGAACATTACAGTGTTTAGATAGATAATTTTTTCAATGTATATATAAATTCTCTTGAATTCCTTTCGTTAGTTAAAATTTTAATTCCCCCACTTAAAATATCGGGACTTACGCCCGTGGTACTTGCACCGTGAAATCCTATTCTAGGCAATTTTAGCCTGCCTGTTGTGCCTCAGGTTACACCCAGATTAGTGTTCATCCACACAACTACTGAAGAAATTAAAAGAGATTCACAGAATTTTTCTAGTGTATTATCAAGCATGTACATCATCTAGAGGTCCTTAAATATTTTCCTTAAAAACTATTCTATAATAAATAAAATTGTCATTTAACTATATTTTTAAAAATATTTAAGATGTCTCACGTTATTTAATACAAAGGAAAACAAAAGGTTAAATGGTATAAAATCACATTAAAGAGAAATATATGCATCCGACAGTGTCAATGGGTGGAACCTGTATTCTCGTGACCTCTAACCAAGTTAATACTATGATATTATTGTCATTAATATAATATTTCGAAATTTGAAAACAACTAAAGTTTTGTTTATTTCTTATTTTGAACTATGTAGGAAAATTTAATAGTAAGGACTTTAAATTCAATGAGAATTTTACCTTTAATAAATTATTTTCTTATATATCATATTATATTATAAGTAGGAAGCCCCCAAGTTAAAAGTTAGATTACAAAAATATCCCTCTATTAAAAAAATGAGATTTTTTAGTTAAATAAGTAATTTTGGTATAAAATTAAATGCATGATAAAGAGTTGTAACATCTTTTAATACTTATTAAGTTTTAATTATTTATACATATAAAAATAATCAAAATAGGAAAAAAGAGAAATTTTATATTAAAAGTGGGAAGCTCCTAACTTCAAAGTTGGATTACCATTTTACCCTTCCACTAAATAAAATAAATATTATATTATAATAAAATTAGGAAGCTCCTACTTCAAAATTGGAGTACCATTTTGTCTCTCTACTAAACAAAATAAATAAGTAATAAAAATATTATAATATGATATATTTTTTGTTAACTTCCAGAGAAATATTATTCCTATATAATACTTGTGCACAAAAATATAAAGTTATATTATATTAGATAAATAAAAAAATAAAGATATTTATAGTAAATAGTAACCGTTAATCATTATCATCATCGTGTTTGAGTCTCTTCAATATTTTTTTATTTTGGTGCTCTTTTACCATTTGATCAAGAAATTGAGAAACGCTACAACTATATTTATTATCTAATTAAATTATAAATAAATGCATATTTAGTATACATTTTTTTCATCTTACATGCTAATGCAATACTTCTAGTCTTCCTAAATTCTTTATAATGAGACGTTTCAACAATATTAAAAATAATATGAACAATTAAAGATACAATAAATGATATATCTAAATTTTTTATCTTTTGTCCATTTTTCATGCCTTACAGAAATAATATAAACACACCTAACCATAGAAAGACTTATTTGAGCAGGAAATTAGATATATGAGAATTTTGGCCAAAGCTTCAACAGAGTCTTCTATGCTTTTTCTAATATATGAAGTTTATTTCATTTTTATCTGTTTCACTTTGTATAATGATGGGTTTATGAAATTTGCTTTAAATTACTGTAAATCACGATTTTTTTTTAAAATCTTTTTCATGTTTTGAATTAATGGGTTTAAGTGATTTGCTTGAAATTTACTTGAATGTAGAGCTTTTTTTTTCTTCTAATATAGTTTTCTTGACTGTTGCATTTGATATTTGTATATTGATGTGATCAGGAATATACAGACCCATTATAATCTTATGAGGGATTTTAGTAATTTAGTTTTATTTATACGAGTGTTTATCTTATTGTTGAGAGTTTGATTTCTCACGTTGTAATTTCTTTCCTTTCTCCCAATTTTTTTAAAAAAAATAAAACTTACTAGTTTGACAGAAACCACCAGTTTTCTCCCAAATCATGTGTTTGTACTAAAAAATTACTTAACATATGTAAAATAATTTATTTAAAATCAGTAATCTGAAGGAAAATGAAGATAATTTATTAACAAGAATGTTAGATCATAAAAGAAATTGTCTTTTTTATAATTCAGAGCTCATAAACTCCAAATTTTAGCCTTTAAAAAAGTTTGTACGAGTAATTTCAATGAACCTATTCAGGTGGTCATATCTAATATCTTCACATTTTTTTTAAAAAAATAACTTTTAAAATTTCAATACATATAATGTAACCGTCAGAATTAGGATCACCTCTCATCACTTTAAGTTTGTATTTTTTCTTCTTTTATTTAATTTATACCTCATGAGCATATTTTATTGATATTTTTTATAAGTGAAAAATATTATACCAATTAACATGGGATACACGTGCAACACACGTGATAAAAAACTAGTACATAATAATAAACATTTCATATTATTTTTCTAACAAAACTATATGAAGAAAAGAATTGTATAAAAGCGTTCCAAATTGAATGTACAATATGTGCGAAAAATTATGAGGACAAAATATATTTTCTAACTCAAATTCATATTTATTCATAGGGCACCAATCTAAAATAGTACAGAAAAATATATTAAATAAATAAAACATAGTTGTCATAAATGTCTAAAATTGCACTTTTACACATTTTAATATTCATATTTATTTTACTTAAATTAATTCACTTATAATATATATTATGTAAATTTCATATACAACTGCCCCAATTATTTTGATGTCAATTGTTACTTTTCAATAAAATTTTTTGTATATGTTAAATTTAATATGTTGACGCGAGACACACGTATATTAAATTATACTATATTAGAAATGAAAACTCCAAAATATAGAAAGTTGATATACTCAAATATCCTTTTAAAATTAAAAGATGTTATTACCTTTTTATTGAACACTATTATTATAATATTTAAGGAGTAAAACATAAATACACATTATAATAAATACTATTATATATAACTTTTATCAAAACAAATATTAAATATATATTTTTATTTTACCAATTATAATCATATTATATTAAAAGTAAAAACACCGAAATATGAAAAGTTGAAATATGAAGATGCGCTTTTAAAGTTTATCGGCACCACTGTCTTTTTATTAAACACTATTGTTATAATATTTATGCATTTATAATAAATACTAATAGATATAAATTTTATCAAAAAAATATTAGATATGTATATATATTCCCTTCACCAATAATTAAAAAAAAAAGAAATTGAAAAGCCTTTTATAAATTTGGTACATTTTCTTCAAATCTCTGCAAACTATTAATAGTCTAAATTACCTCCTTAAAACTTAGTTCTTTGATAGTATTTAACCTCTTGCACCATCTCATTCTAAGAGATTGGGATACACTTTTCTGTCATGTAAATATTTTATCCGCGTATCATTTTTAAAAATATATATTTTCATAATTTTAATTTTTAAAATTTATTACTTTTTAGATTTATTTTTTGGCAAAGAGATGGAGCCCAGGGCCTCTATATTAATAAAATGGCCTAGAAGGGCATAACCAATCTGGTCCAAAAGGTCCAATCCAATAAGAGTGAAAAGAAAACAAAAAACATAAGCAACTAAATTATAATAAAACAAATATGTGGACTAATGTCGCCAAGCTCACAAGCAAGCATATGTGGTTGTCAAGTAATATAGGATGGTAAAGTCCCGATTCGTACCCACAGAGACTTGTCGGATTAATTGTTTAGGTTGAATTTTTATTTCACTATTCAAGAAAATAAACTTTTGAAAGAGTTTTGAGATTACTTGTCACACCCCACCTTGGCAGGCATGACTGGCACCTAGTGCCACACTGGGATCTGATTGATCTGGCTGAGCTCATGCATGTTTGGTGCATGCCTGCAACTTATTTTAAGAAAACAACGAGCTATATCTCGGCTGTAAATACAGCCTCCAGCCAACAAGGCCATATAGCCACTGGTAAAAGAAAACAGCTAACAAACAATAAGCAATAAAAGGAAATCCTATGCGGGCCGACAAGACCACCATGTTGTCTAGTTTTAGCAAAAGGAGAATCAGGCAACTACAACTGTACTATAGCCAACAAGGCCCTAACTAACAGCTAAACAATGCCTCACACGGTCATCACATGAAATAAAACATATATAGGCCCCACACGGCCAATGATAAAACGAACAACTGAAAATTTGTAGCCTACAAGCCTCTAGGAGTGGAACAATGATCAAGACAGGGTCCTAATCTACCCATAAACTATACAATTAAAAAGAGAAGACCTTTTGACTATTAGCTCCGGAAGAAGGGAGCTGACTGTACTGCTGACTCTGGTTGAAAGCTAAGAAGGTCCTGATCCGCGTCTATCCGCACCCGCAGGCAAGTAATGCAGCGCCTAAGGATGGACTTCAGTACAATATGTACCAAATATATAAGACAACAAAAGAAAATGACTGAATAATACTGATAATGAAACTAAACAATTTAATAGGAGGAATAGAGAGTTAACATGATATAACCTTATAACCTGCTGTACAAATATTAATAAATAGTACAAACAAGAACCTTACCTGGCCTCCACAAGTCCGGAAGGTACATCCAACACAGAATAACTCGCTCGGGCCCCCCATAAGCCCTGGTGATTTCACTTCAATCTATATACCCCTAATCAGGTCAAAATGAGTCAACAGGTAACTATAGCAGTCCTACCGGTCCCCTGGGTCTGCAACTGAGCCCGCTCGGCTCCTGATCTGTAGCTGCATCTGAGTCCGGTGGACTCCTGATAACTGCACCCTGAGCATCAGGCTCGACGAGGGTGTGATGTAGATACGACATAAAAATAATAGTCCATCCATGAAATAGACTATAATATGGCCCTTGGGCCTCTGCATTGTCCCTTGGGACGGCATATCGCTCCTTGGAGCAACGTCATATAGCCCCTAGCAGGCGACGACACAGCTAGTAACCTTGGGGTTGGTCACGGAAGGCTATACAGGGCAGGTTCAATCTCAAACTAAACATAAAGTACTGGTCTCAACTAACAATAGAAGCTAACCACAATAAACATACTTCTGACTTTCTTACGAGGGCTCAAGCTGTATTACAATACTATTGGAAGTAACTTACCAAAGAAATTTGCCTTAACATACCTCGATTGCTGATTGCCGATTAATTGGGGAGTTTCAACGTGTAATCCATGGCTCTTTTCAACTAAAACCTTTATACTGAAGGAATGAGACTAATTTTAACACTAAGTTTGACAAAAATGAAAACTTTTGATACTAGAGTTGCCATCAATATTCCACCATTTTTTTATGGTCAGCTTCAAGTTTAATATTGGGCCTATAATACCAGCTGCCCTAGCATAGTGCATCCAAACTCTTGATGCTACTTCTCATCTTAAAAATAAATGCTCAATGGTCTCGACTTCAGGATTAGGGCAACATTTGCAGAATTGAGAAACATTAGGATTCCAAGAATGCATTATGTTAGCTACAGGGACTTTACCTTGCCAAATTCTCCAAGCTAAAAAAGAGAACTTTAAAGGTAATCTCTTCATCTATTACAGTTTCATATCCTCTTTAATGTCATATTTTTTATCTTAATAGCTCCCACACAGTCTTCACACTAAATTTTCCTGTATTAGTTTTGTCCATAATGGTTTATCTCCTTGATTCACTTATAGCACATAATACATAATTTGTTTGATATGTTCCACAACATACTTAGGCACGACATCTGAGCTTCAAAATCGCAACCCTCCTCTGTTTTCAACTCCCTTACATCTCTCATAGGGTAAAAAGTAAGAGTATCAATCTGATGCATATGTAAAGGGCTAAGATTGGTCCAATTATCATACCAAATAGTTGATGTGCCTACCCCTAGGCTCCCACCACAAGTGTTTTTCAATGTTGTCCTTGTTCTCTAACATGTATCTCCACACTTAAGAGCCGCCTTTTCATAATACAAGTGTGGGGATCTGTTTCTTATAATATTTCTTCCATAAGAAGCTGGCCCGCAGATTATTTTGTGTCTTGAACCTCCACCATAATTTAGCATATAATGCCTGTGAGATATCGAACAAATATCTAAACTCAAGCCTCCTTCTTTCTTTGGGAGACAGACCTTTATCCACTTTGACTAGTGCTCAATCCTGCTTGATTTCTTATTGCTCCAAACGAACTTTGCAAATATTCTATGCAGTTCCTTAATGACACACTTAAGGGGTAATAACAGATAACACATAGATAAGGCTGCTTTGTAGAACACTATTTAGAAGAACTTATTTACCCTCATATGAAAGCATATTTCCTTTCCGTACTTGCAACTTGCTTTTTGACCCTTTCAATCAATTCTACATAGTCTATTTTTCTTTTTCTAGCATGATGTGACACCTTAAGTACTTTATTGGAAAGAAGCCTCCAATCATCCCTATGCACTGTTCCATCTGCATCCCTGTAGCTATATTTTGATGTAGTAATAGAAATTTTTCTCTTTTTTCACCTTCTGGCTTGATTGCTTCTTATATTCATATATAACCGCCCTGATCATCTTTAAAGAGTATTCATTGCTTGAGGAAAAGATAATGGTATCGTCTGCATGTGCTAAGTGGTTAATATTAGCGCTCCACTTAGGCATCCCTTATCCAACATATTGAGGATCTTAAACAAATAGTTAAGTGTTCTAGACAGTACCTTTGCTGATAGAATGAATAGAGATGGAGAAAGAGAATCTCCTGTTTTACACCTCTAGTAGAGTGAAAGAAGCCATATAATTTCCCATTGAGTATCCTGAATAGTAATTATTAGTAATAAACCTCAATACCATGTCTACAAATATTGAAACAAAACTCATCTTCCTTAATATCTTCATCAGGAAAATCTATGATACTCTGTCATATGTTTTTGTCATGTCCAACTTTATGACTACATTAGCGGGTTTCCCTCTTTTAGATATATCTATCACTAATTCTTAAGCATGGAGGACATTCTCAATAATACTTCTTTTAATAAATCTAGACTGGTTAGCGGAGATCAACTTCAACAATACTTCTTCCAGCCTATCATGAATGATTCTGGATAATGTCTTGTTAACAAAATTGTTCAAACTAATAGGTTTCATATTAGAGAAAGTTTGAATTTTCTCCTTCTTTGGTATGAGCACCAGATTAATGTGAGTTATGAATTTTGCGAGAGTGTTCCTTGTAAAGGAATCTTGCACTATTCTGATAATATCCAATTCCACTATATCCCAATATTCTTGGAGAAACCTTTGAGATAATCCACCAAGACCACTAGTACTATCCTGGTTAAACCTGAAGACTATATTCTTAACCTCTTCGTTGCCTGGACTGATCACTAAAGATGAGTTTTCCTCTTTTTAATGGGATTCCGTAAATGTGAGATAGAAGAGAAAAATTAGTAGCATCTATTTCTTTCTAAAACTACTTCTAGAAATATTCTACTGGTTCATTTGCAAGTGCTCTTCATCTTTTATCTACTTGAGAGTTTTTAATCCTGTTCACCTTCATCTTTTTTTTCTTCCCCTTCACCAAACTATGAAAAAAATCTGATATTTCTGTCCCCAAAACCACTCATAGCTAGCTTTTTGTTGCAAAAATACTTCTTCAAAATGGATACTCTGTCTTGGCTATTTGCATAATACATCTATTCTCACTTGAAGGACAATTTTCAAATAGCTTCTCCTTGATTTTAGCTATCTCCTCCCTGATGATAAGTTGCTGGAAAATATTCCCAAAAGTCTCTCTAAGGATTATCCGATATAGAGTTATTCCAATTTAGTCCTGACCTCCTTAAAGCTCTCGTGTTCTGTCCAGAGTGCACATACGATATGAATATCCATCCTTTCAAGTAATATGGAAAGTTTCCTTTGACACTAGGTTAATAAAGTTTTCCTGCAGGAATAGCCGTATAAGAATGTGCTTACTACGAAGCAACCCTATCTTGCATCCTTCTTTGATTTCGTATTGCTGGGGAAAAGTTTTCTTCACTCATCTCAATACGACCAATCAAATGTGAATTTTCCTATAACCGTGAATTAGAGGTTCTTACATCTATGGTGGCTGACCGCTGTCTGATCTACTCATCGCTAGGGTGATTTTTTTCTCTCCTCTCTCCTTAACAATAGTCAAAATTATGTTTGAGATGTTTAAGTATTTTTTAGATTTTAACTTTTTAAGCAATAAATATATATATATATATATATATATATATATATATATATATATATATATATATATATATATATATATATATAGATATAGATATAGATATAGATATAGATATAGATATAGATATAGATATAGATATATTGCTAAAAATAATAAAATTTTAATCATTTCTTTTTCAAGTTTTACCTGAAAAGAAAAAATTTCACTATTGAAACAGATAGTCATTATATCTAAGTAAAATATAATAAAAATTATGCAGTTGAAACTTTATTATTCTACTAAAATATTTTATTTTACTAAAAATAAAAAAGCCAAACTGAGTTTTTTTCTTCTTCTAGATTTGGCCCCAAAAAAATAACAGTTATTATATCTAAATAAGAAATAAAAAATTACACAACTATAATTTTATTATTTGAATTAAATTATTTTTTATGTGAATAAAAATGATAAAACTCTAAAAAAAAAATTAATTAATTTAAGCCTAAAAAGAGAATTTCTTCCTATGATCTTTGGTCAAGTACTCCTCAAGTAATTGGCACATGACTTGTGTTAAAGTACAACTATTATTTTTTTTTCTTTCAAAAAGGTAATGCTTTGTTATTTTTCATTTAAAAAATGGTATTAACCAGCATATAGTAGACTTTTTATTTATTAGTTAATTTTAAAATTCATATTTACTTTATTTCTTGTTGATGACTTTTTTTGGCCTTTTTTTCTTTAAATATTTTACACTAATATTTTAATTTTTTTACTCTCGATAAAAGCTGAGTTACTTCAAAATAAATGTTCTATTGACTATTATATTATTTTATTTAACATATTGTTAGTTTATTTTTTAATAATGCTTTAATTTATTTTTATGAATCCGTTCGTTGATTTTTTTTTAACTGTTCACTTTTTATGTTAAATCCCCTTGCTAAAATTTTTTGATAAAATCATAGCACATAACTATACAAATTCATTAATAACGATTCAATTTAATCCATGAATATAAATCTCATAATTTTAGAATGTGTTATACCCCGTAAGTTTCTAGCATTTAGTCGACCTATTCGCATGTTAGTTGAGAGTTTTAGAATGTCATACGTACGAGAAAAGGGCCCGGGGAAAGGCCGAACGAGTGCCAAGTTGGAATTTCGCAAGAGGAGGCCAAACCGCGCTACCCAAAGGGGCAAAGTGGCACGGAGCTGGGACCTTCGCGTTAGCCAACGTGGCATGGAGCCAAAACGGCGCGTTGGCCAGCGTGCTACATTGCCATGTATTTTGCTGCAAGTATATATAGGCCTCACCCTTTAACTTTATATCATTTTCCATTATACACATGACCAGAAACGGAGAGAGGACGAAGAGAATATATAATTTTCTTCTGCTTACACCGCCAAACGTCGTCCAAACTCAAATTTTGGGTACCGAAATATAAAGCTGCAGAGAGCATTTCTACGGATTTAGTTTCGCGAAAATCGCCTGGCGAAGCGTCGACCCGCCGAGTCAAAGTGATTGGAATTGCTCCAAACTAGTGTTAATACACTCCCAGCATTAAAGTGAGTATTTCCCTCTTCTAGACTTCCGAGCAATTTCGAGTTTTCGGTCGTTCTTCGATAAGTCGAAGAATAGCCAGTAGACATATACAGAGTATTGTTTTCTTACAAAAATAATGATGAAATTAGTAATATTCTGCTGTGAAAATGATTACAGTTGGGGAAATAGCTGAGTATTAGCCGAGCTACGCCAATTAATCAGAAAGCCGGCAGTCGAGGTATGTAAAACCAGTCTCTTTCGGCAAGTTAGTTTCTCTAGTATAGTAAAACAGTATGAATCCCAGTAAGATATTTCAGAAATAGTATATCATGCTCAGTAGGAAATTTAGTAAAGCACGTCAGAAGTATTATATCATGTTCAGTATGAGACTCAGTACAACGTGTTAGAGATTATATTATTATCATATTCAGTGTGTATTATATGTAGTTGATGCTATTAGTTGAGACTTGATTGTATTGTTTTGGGTTGGATTACCCGTATAGCTTCCGTGACCGCCCCATGGTTAATGGCTGTATCGACTCGTCCGCCAGAGGGCGAGGATACGTCGCTCTACGGAGTGGCATGCCATTCGCTAGGGACGAAGATGGGATGCCAGTTCCCCATATTTTGTCGTGGTTGACCTTTATACACCCCCGTCGAGCGCTTGCGCTCGGGGTGTTGATTTCAGGAGTCCTCCGGACTCAGGTACAACTATAGTTAGGGGCCCAACGGGCCCAAGTTGCATACCCAGGGGATCGGCAGGTTTCTTATAGTTACTAGGTGATGTGGTATGACCCGGGTAGGGGTAAATAGATTGTGATGATTGTACCTTCCGACTTATGGAGGCCAGGTAAAGTTTATGTTGTGTTAAGTTATGTCATGTTATTTTAATTATGGTTAGATAGACAGTGGGACGCCACGTTACTAGGTACGACTCCTACTCTTTTCAGGATAGTTAAGGTTAGTCTTGAACCCACTATTCCAGTCAGTTTGAGTCTGTCTTTCTTATTGCTCCAGTTACTATCAGTTATTTTCAGTTATTGCTTTGCATACTCAGTACCAGTGGTATTGATGCCCGTTTTGGGGTGCTGCATTACTTGCCTGCAGGTGTACATAGACGAGGAGCTGATCCCTCGTAGTTTCAGTCAGCGATACAGAGCCTTCAACTCCTTTCATCTGGAGCTTGGAAGATAGAGGTTTACTTTCTTCTTGTTTGTACAGTATGGGTAGGCCGGGGCCCTATCCCGACCATCTTATTATTCTTAGAGGCTTGCAGATTGTATCATATTCCCTGTGGTTAGATTGTATGAGATGGCCGTGTGGGGCCTTGTTCAGTTGTTAGTTGGTGAGCTTGTCGGTCACAGATCAGTTTAGCGCCTGATTTCGGTTTCTTCAGCTATAACTAGATATCATGGTGGCCTTGTCGGCCCGCATAGGACTCCTTATATTTAGTTGTTTCTGGGTAGCTGTTTGCTTTTAACAGGTGGCTATAGGCCTTGTCGACCGGGGGCTGTATTTACAGCCGCTATATAGCCCGTCATTTTCTTGAATCCAGAATTAGAGTCAGCCTTGCACCAGAGGTTCTTAGGCCCAGTTAGTTCAATAGTCCAGATCCTAGTAGGGCACCAGGTACCAGTCATGCCTCCCAAGGTGGGGCGTGACAGAATGCCTCATGGTTTAAGTTAATTTTTGATCAGTTCAAACCGATCGTCGAGTTAACAATTGAAAATCCAAAATTAGTTACATGGATGTAATACCCATTAGCTATGAAATTCAATAAAGTAATCAAAATATAATTTTGATAATAGTTACTAGTCATTATTTTATACTCTTATATTTCTCAAATTTGTTCTAAAAAACAGGTTTCTTGAGCTAATAGTCTATCAACAATAACCTATCAACTCCAAGAGTAAGGTCCTTGTACACCGCACCCTTCTAGGCCCTACTTGTGAAATCACACAAAATATATTGTTGTTATTGTTGAATACAATTACTAAGTTAAATGAAGTTACCAATTCTAGGTTTATGTCTAAAATCCTCAAATTTAGCCTCCTAAATGATCATTGCAACAATTTTAATAATCTAGTACTTTGCGAATTTAGCCTATATATATAAAGCTGTTATAGAATTAATTAATATGAATATCCACTATTCTAAAAAATAAATCCCACTATTTTCTCCTTTCATCTTCAATATGTAGAATAACTCTCCCACCTTCGTAGGCGAATTCGGAATTTGAAGGTGAGGGATGCACTACTATCTTGAATATAGTCTTTTAAAACTTAAAAATTGCAATAAGTTATGAATAAAGTATAAACTTCAAAATGATCAAATGTCATTAATTTCGTACTAATATAAAAAGTAGATCAATCATTCATACTTGACATCGACGCGCTTTCATATTAAGAAAATGGTCAATGATGGCATTATTGCTTATATTTATAAATATGTCCGTCTCGATGTAATAAAATAAACAATCATTTAAAAATTCTTCACCAATACTACTACGCTACTCATTCTTAATATGCTTCATGGATGAAAATACTCTCTTTATAGTTGCAGTAGCGACAGGTAAAATTAACATCAACTTCACAAGTACACAAGAGAATAAGTCTCCACAAGATTTGCATTAACCAACACTTCTGCCAAATCACCAATTTTTTTTCAAATCAGAGAATGTAGGATCACCACGTTGCATGTGACATCACGCAATATGAAATTACACTCTAAAATAGAAGAAACACTTATCAATTTGCGAGCAAAAAGATAACCTTGAAATAAAAAGTTGTTTAGCTTAATAAAATTGAAAATATTATGATCTTTCCTTGTAAATAAGAAAATCGTGCAAATTTATTTTAAAAATGAAAGAAAAACAAGAAGCTAAAACTATGTTCGTCATTCATAACAGTTGAGATCCTCAATAATAACTACTAAACTTTAGTTCTTGAACAAATATCAATACTCAATAGTATTACTTTGTTGATCCCTGTTGTTCATTAAAATAATTATAATAAAGTTATGTACTTCTTCAATCCTCAATTTCTCATTTGTTTAATATCAATAAATATACATTGTAACTCAATATTGAAAATTGAGATACACACTTTATATTCTATATAATAGGTTATAGGTAAAGCAAGTAAGCAACAAATATAGATGGAATAGAAATCATGAAATACAAAAATAAAAAACTTTAATAAGAAAAGTATTAGAGGTGAGAATTGAGTCTGACTATGTCACGACCACAATAGGTGGATCGTGCAGGAACCTACATTGACTCAACTCGATAGGAAAACCCTTGCGGAAGGTTACATAAAATACCTAAGTTTCTCCTTAATTTACACAATTCAACAGTAATTCAAAATAATAATACAAGCTTTTTAAAAATCAAGACTCTCCCAAGATCTAGTCTAGATAGGTACAAGAGCTCTAATAGAATATGTGACAAGATAAAATGACACAGATTCATCTGAGAGAAAGAACACAGAAGCTGATGCTAAGTACTCCACGTCAATCAAGGGACTACAAACCTGCCACAACCTACACCAAAAAGGTGCAACAAAGTAGTATCAGTATAACACACATACTGGTAGGCATCATCGGCCAACTAAGGTTAGTTAACATAACAACATAATAATCAACATACAAATGACATTAATAAATTCAACGACTACCACGCTCATGCAACATCCAACTACTTTATTCTCTATATTATTGTCTCTTAAGCCTCGTCAAGTCTCATGAAATTACTCTACCATTCTAGCCTTCAATTTATCTCCAATCTACCTCTTTACTATTTTGCTGCAACGAGTACTCAGACCGCCACAACGGTCTCGCTACCGCAGCTATTTGTCCGCTGCAGCAACATACCCAATTGTTAGTAACCGACTTTTTTTTGATTCAGTTCTGTTTTATTTCGCTATATAACTCTGTAGCAAGACTATCTCTCTTACCATTTCACGATGATTGACCACATCTATTTCTATCATTTATTAACCTATTTAATCATCTACAGGATTTTCTGACTTTTCTTAGTTAGGTACATTAAATAATAAAGTCTATTCGTTGTCTCACGATAATTCACTACCTCTTGTTAAACCTGTCATGATACCTTCCGTAGCCAACAAAACCAATTAAAACAAGCATTTAATCGCAATACAGATTAACCAATTCAAGTACACACAAGATGTCATCAACATATATCGAGGTAGTTAATTTTTCCCAAATATTAAAGTACATGCACACACCTATCTCCATACCATGAAGATGCCAAAAAATATCATACCTAAATCATATAGTCATGCACGGTATTCCTAACATGATTCTCATCTCACACCCGAATCATATCAGTATATCCTGTATCACACTTGTATACCCATACCTTTCTATCTTAGCATCCGTATGTATATTAAACCATACCTACACTATCTCTATATGACAATCATACCATCAGTGATATGTCAGGCACACGCCTCTATCACATCACTGTACACACATGCCAAAGGGTCTTATGTTTGCCATTCCAGTCATTACTTGCAGGGGACTCTAGAAATTCGCGTGTTGTACACTTAGTCGTATGAAAACTTCATCATACCTATCTATGTACTCGTATTCGTACACCCAGCCTCATGGTCTTTAATCCAGACCTGTATATGTGCTCGCTGATACCGCTTGCCCGGATGCTCATCCCGGACACGAGCCATGCATGTCTCTAACCCTCATTCAGAGTCTGATCGTACCAGCCTGCTAATCCAAATTCTCTCCATTCGGCCCCAGGCCTCTCATTCACCATCACATCAATGATTTATTTTTCCATCTCATATAGTATTCCATGCATACATTCGATCCATACCGACTTTCCCCTCAATCTCGGGACACACACATCATAGCACAACAAATAATAAATCACACATGAAAAGAGTTATATATATGTCAACGATTATAAATCATATGCATAGTTCCGAACCTAATTTCATACCCACTTATTTATAACATCAATTATATTCGTACATCACAAGGTAATGAAACCTAGCCCACTTGTGAGATCGGGCTCCGCTACAACAACATTATTGCCACCACAACGGTCTCCCTGCGGCGGTACTGTTCGACAGTACTTAGACCAGTTTTATTCCCAGTTTCTCCCATAAATTATTTCTTCCCAATCTCGTATCTCATCTCTGTTGCGCCCATCACAGTAGAGGCAGCATCATATTAAGCTTATTTCAATAATTAATTTTTAACAAGAAAATCATCAACACGAACAATATCCATTGACCCAAACAATACATTATCATCCCCAGAACATACAAGTCATTATGTAAAGTCTAACTCTTCTAAATTTATTGGTTTTAACTCGCATTCTACAATAATCATAGTCTATTAATCGATCAATTACCGCATCTTATAAACATGATTATATATCTATCTGTTCAAGATACAATTTGAAAAGAATGACTCTATAATTCTATATACATGTAAATATATTTGACAACAACGCTAAAAATCATTCTACATACAACCAATCCAATCCCACATACACCCTCACGCATAGCCTAATTTTATCACAATATCTCCCTAAGAATTTAAACATTAGGGAGATATCTCCACCCCTTTTCCAATTGGTTTTTAACATTTGATAACAATTCATTCATGTTTCAATCCTATCCATCAAAAGCATATCAATTATATACACGTATATATTTAGCTAATCAAATTCTAACACAAAAGTGAGTAAATCATAGCCTACTAGGGAACCAAGCTACGTTGAGATATTTTCAATTGCATACTTGCACCGATTCTTGAGTTTTTATGGAAAATCCACGCTATGAAAGAAGAATCTTTATCTCCTAGCTCCTCTTCTTATTCCAAAAGTATATTTTCTATTTTTGGGCATTTTTATTAAGCCCCTTTTTAGATAGTAGATTTTAAAAATTCAAATGGAATAGGATTATGGAATTCTGGTCCGCATCACCCGCTGCAATAGGACCCTTTTACCGCTGTAGCGGTTTCGCTATGGCGAAGAGAAGCCCGCCTCGGTAGACTAGCACCTAGATCCACCGATTGTGACTTAGCCCATTCGAACTTGTTCGTCTTACACCATTTGTCAGGAATTTCATTCCAATTTACAAAAAATTTAGATTCGCTCGCTCTTAGGTGGTCGGGGTGTTATAACAGTCGAACGGGTCATTACATCAGATACCAATTAAAAATCTTTTCATCCTCGAATGGCCCTATGATACAGAGGCGGGTGTATTTAGGCACCCCATATGGATTTCAACATCGGTCATAGTTTCTCTCACTTCTAGCCGGCATCAGACCTTATCGATTTTTGTGACTTGGTTTCCGGACTGATCATTGCAAGACCTCTTCATTAAACCTTACACTTACATCTCTCAAACATGATCCTAACAATTTCTCACAGAATTATAGATTTCTACTTGGGGATGGTCAAACGAGCTTTAAATCACGTATTTACCCCTCCTTCGGGTTTCACGTTTACTTATTCTTGGCTCAGGTGTCCTAGGTATTCCTGATTTTGTCAGACTTCTCGGAGGGGGTGTTTTGAAATGGTGTGGGCCTGTGGTGAAATTCAAACCGTCAATGTTTTAACCGTCCATTGCAGCGAATGTATTTCCTGCTACAGCAGTTCCGTCGCTGCAGAAAAATGATCCGCTGCAGCAGACCACGGGATCACTTAAAGGGGCAGAATGGACGGTTTTGAGTTCATTTTAAACTTTTCACTTCACTTTTATGCAAATTCTCTCAATTCACCAGGTGATTTCCCTCGATTTCTTAGGTAATCCTTATTCTCGTGGCTTCCTTACATTTATTTACTAGCAAATACTTGCGATATACTGCCTATTTTTTTTCATTTTTGGGTAGTTATAGGGGCGATATGGGTAGGTTCCTTTTTCGAATTCATATGCTAGATTTTCGTAGTATGCTTCTTGTATTTACATTCTCAAGTGATCTCTACTATTCTCTGCATGTTTCTGGTCAATTCATGTGGTTGTGGGGTCGAAAATGAGGGGGTTTAGGTAAGGTGGTGCTTTGACTTCCTCAAAACTTTTGAGCTCGAATCTGCACACTATTGGGGTGGGTAATGGTTATCAGGGCTTGGGCAAGTTCTCCCCTTGCCTGATCTATAGTTTGTTTGAAGGAATCGGTGATTGAAACTTCAACCTCCATTAATGGGGTTCGGAGATCTGGGAAAGACGATATCTGCTATAGAAGAACGATGATCGCTGCAACGGTACCATTACAACGGACCTACTTCTGCTATGGCGAACTAACTGCACTGAACATCCATCTGTTGCAGCGGTCCGCCTGGCAGTGGATGCCCCTTGAATCCCAATTTTCTTTTTGCTCATTCTTCTAGTCATTCGGTCCCTCTTCTAATGATTCTTATTAATGCAGATTTATTAATATGGCTTCCTTTAGCAGCAATATCTGCATTGAGGACTACATTCTCTTTGTAAATGACCAGTGTCAATTCCGACACAATGAACAGGTCACAAAGGACTTGCTGCATAAAAGGGGGTTTGTCATGCAAGATGTAGAAGAGAAGGTGCCGGAGCTTTATGCCCTCCTCTAGGAGATCGACTGGGTATGTTGGTGGAGGACCTGTATAAGGCTAGCAACAGTTGGGTGAGGGAGTTTTACCCCAACCTCCCCACAGTGGCTTGGAGCTGGAATGAGCCGATGGCTTATGTCAGGGGTATGCAGATCACCTTGACCCTTGCTACCATCAATGAAGCTTTGGGTCTGCCGAACCCTCTAGAGGACGAGTTGAAGGCCTGGGATATGAACGAGAATGGGTAATGACTGGTGGATAGCTTGGTGGTGGAGGAGCAAAGGGACTCAACTAACTGGGGCATCACTAGGACGGGTATCTAGAGTTCTCATTTCTCTGTGGAGGATAGGAGGGGGCTAAACCTTGTGTCTCGGAGGATCTGCTCGTCCTCCAATGTCACAGATATGACCTATCCCCGTGCCCTAGTGGTATCCTGCGTTTTGAGTGAGGTGAGGGTAAATGTGAGGGCTCAGATTATAGAGGAGTGGAGGTATTTCTTTGCAAAGCCCATCACTAGGCTGTTATTTCCTTCTCTAATCACTAGGCTCTACAAGCGGGACGACGTATATCAAGAGTCCGGGGATTTCATAATGGACTGTGATAGGCCCTTCGATCCCTTGAGGGTGAAGAAGGCCCCAGGGGAGATCGAAATAAGAGAAACACTACACCGACTTAGGGAGATGGCGGGGCCAACACCTCTAGACCCGTTCATTCGAGCAAATTGAGGCCAAGATGGTTGCCATGCAGGAGTTACTTGGAGGGTTTCCTAGACCTCCTTCTGGCGGTCGACCCTCTAGAGTAGCAGCTGCCAACACCAGGGAGGTGTAGGGGCAATTGCTGCCTTATCTCATGCCCATATGGAGCGAGACAGGAAGAGACGACAATCTCGGGACAAGCTGTTTGTCAGGATATGGGAGGGGATTAAAAAGATCCTAGAGACCCTCTCTTTCGGTTCCAGGACACCTCAGGCGACCAGGCAGGACCGCCCTGAGTTCTCCTTTCTCAGCAGGTTCGAAGAGGGAGCGGACGAGGATGCAGGCAGCGACAATGATGAGGCTTCCAACTAGATGGGTCGCAGTATCCCTCTCCCCCCTGTTATTGGCTTTTATATCTGGTTTTTGGGTAGCCCCCATTTGGGGCTTGTAAGATAATATTATTTTCCTCCTTTTCCGGTTTGAATGTTGATATTTGTCCAGTTATGGTGTACGGATGCCTGTTTGGTATCTTCAGACTTCGGCCGTGATTTTGGCCCGCGTTATGATATCGTATTTGCTTTCCCTTATTCGCATTGTTTGAATGATTTTATTGCTTGATTCTTGTAGTTGCTATTCAAAATAGGGGAACTTGGAATTTCTGGAACCTGGCATTCTGTTTGGCCATGTCCATTGCAGCGGTCGTTCTACCGCAATAGTGGACCCGTTACGGCGGTATATTTCTTACTGCAGCAAAATTCACTAAGTTGAATATCTGCAGGGTTCTTGCCCCTCCGATCAACTTAAATCAATCCCGCCCTCCAGTTTATCTCATGTCCTCTGTAACCTCACAAATTCGGATACCAGGTGTACCTGTCGAGATACCAATTAGAATCCTCTAGATACCAATTGTACACAATCCAAGCGATCGACATACTCGGATTGCACGATGGGGAAGAAATAAAGAGAAACTTCCTAGATTCCTTATAACTTCCTGAAGATTAGATGTGGACATCTACACACCAATCTGCAGGAGTCTACTCGATATTGCTCTTGTACTTGTGAGATCGGTAACCTAGATGCTCTGATACCAACTTGTCATGACCTCAATAGGCGGATTGTGTGGGAACCTACATTCACTCTACTCGATAGAAAAATCCTTGTGGAATATTACATAAAATACGCAAGTTTCACATTAATTTACACAATTCAACAGTAATTTGAAATAATAATATAAGATTCCCAAAAACCATGACTCTCCAAAGATCTATTCTAGACAAGTACAAGAGCTCTAATAGAATACATGACAATACAAAAAGACACAACTTCGTCTGAGAAAAAGAACACGGAAGTTGATGCTGGGTACTCCAAGTCAATCAAGGGACTGCAAACTTACCACAACCTACACCAAAAAGGTGCAGCAAGATAGTACCAGTACACCACACATACGGGTAGGCATCACTGGCCGAGTAAGGTTAGTTAACATAACAGCATAATAATCAACATACAAATGATGTTAATAAATTCAACCACTACCGCACTCATGCAACATCCTACTACTTGATTCTCTACATTATCGTCTCTTAAGCCTCGTCAAGTCTCATGAAATTACACTACCATTCTAGCATTCAATTTTTCTTCAATATGCCTCCTTACTATTACGTTGCAGCGAGTACTCAGACCACCACAACGGTCCTACTACCGCGGCTATTTATCCGCTGCAGCAACATACCCAGCAGTTAGTAACCGATTTTCCCTAATCCAGTTCTGTATTATTCCGGTATATAACTTCATAGCATGACTATCTGTCTTACCATTTTACTATGACTGACCAAGTCCATTTCTACCATTTATTACCGTGTTTAATCATCTGTAGGATTTTTTGACCTTTCTTAGTAAAGTACATAAAATAATAAAGTCTACGTGCTGTCTCATGGTAATTTTCTACCTTTTGTTAAACCCGTCATGCTACCTTCCATAACCTACAAAACCAATTAAAAAAAACATTCAATCACAATTATAGATTAACTAATTCAAGTACACACAAGAAGTCATCAACACATATCGAGGGAGTTAATTTTTCCCAAATACTAAAGTATATACACATACTTGTCTCCATACCGCAAAGATTCCATAAGATATCATACTTGAACTATATAGTCATATACGATATTTCCAACATGTTTCTCATCTCAAACTCGAATTCTGTCAGTATATCCTATATCATACTTGTATACCTGTACCTTTCTGTCTCTGCAGTGGTATGTACATTAAACCATACCCGCACCATCTCTGTCTCACAATTATACCATCATTGATATGTTTGGCACACACCCCCATCACATTACTGTACACACATGCTAGAGGGTCTTATGCTTGCCCTTCCAGTCATGACCTATAGGGGACTCTAGAAATCCATGTACTCTATACCTAGCCATATGAAACCTTCATCATACCTATCTATGTACTTATATTCATAAACCCAACCACATGGTCTTTTAGTCTTACCTGTCTATGTACTCCCTCATACCGTTCGCCTGGATGCTCATCTCGGGCACGAGCCACTCATATCTCCAACCGTCATTTAGAGTTTGATCATACTAGCCTGCTAATTCATATTCTCTCCCTTCAACCCCAGGCCTCTCATCACCATTACATCAATGATTTATATTTCCATCTCATATAGTATTCCATGCACACATTTGATCCATACCGACATGCCTCACAATCTTGGGACACACACATCATAGCACAACAAATAATAAATCAAACACAACAAGAGTTATATATATATATTTCAATGCTTATAAATCAAATTCTTAGTTCTGAACCTGATTTCATACTCACTTATTTATAACATCAATTATATCCATACATCACGAGGTAATACAACTTGGCACGCTCACGAGATCGGGCTCTGCTGCAGTGGCTGTTGACACCCAATTTTGACCTACCTACGCCTTAATATGCTGCTTATATATTTATTTATTTATTTATTTATTTATTTATTTATTTTTATGCAAATATTCGACTTACTTTTATATTTATAAAATAATTTATTATCATAATATTGTGAAAATTATTTCAAGTTACATATATATGACTCATATTAATTTTAATTTTTGATATTAAATAATTATGTTGTATGTAATATATTTCGTATTAATATGCGCCCTTATCTTAAAATATATTCTTCACTTAATAAACTATTTACCTAATTTTATTAAATTTTATAAATTTATTTGAATAATATTATTAATCGAATTTATAAATTATTTATGTTAATAATATTATTTTTATAATATTTGATAACTTAATTTTATTTTCTAGTCATTAAATTATTTATAAATATAATTAATTTAGTGATATTTACATAAGTATACTTAAATTTAGGATTTATTTATATTAATAATAATGTTTATGCGATAATTTATATTACTTTATTATCTATTTATTAAATTATTTAAAAGTGTAGTATATTTATTAATTTTATAGCAGCCAAATTTAATTTCATTCAATTTATTTAAATTATAACTATTTTCTATTCAATTTCATTCAATTTATTTCAAATTTGGCCACTTACAGTTCTATCATGTCAATTTTAACCATTTTAGTCAATTTTGGTCTACAAACTTAACTCAATTCAATTTTAATTTAATTAAACCATTTGTTTAATTTGGGTGACCCACTTAAATCCGGAACCCAGCCCAAACTTTCATTTAATCTCATCCGTTCATCACTTTGATCCTACGGTCAAGATTAATTTCTACTCTATTTCTATATTTAATTACTGACCCCCCCAAAACCCTACTGATTTTCCTCATTCCCTCTCTCTCACCTACCCTAGCAGCCTCCTTCCCCTCTTTCTCACCTACCACGCCGCCTCCCTCTCTTTTCTCTCCACTGCCGGCGACGGCAGTAGCAGCCCGCGCCACTGCCCACCGAAGCAGCCGCCCCATCCCCTCTATTCTTCTCCTCCCACCTCCGGCTATGCCGGAAAAAACGACCCGGCCGTACCTCCGTTTCCCTCTCCCCTCTCTTCTTCTCCCTCACCAACTCCAAGCCGCCAGCCTCCATTAATGCCAAACCGGTGCACCCTCCTCTCACTTCGGCGAAAAACAACCAGCCGCCACACCCTCTTCGTCCTCTCTTTTCTTCTCTGGCCGAACAACACCACTACTAACAGCCGCATCACCTCCTTTCTCCCTCTCCATATTCTCTCCTTCACAAACCCGTCCGAATGCACTGCCGCTCCCTCTCCATTTTTTCTCCAAACCCCACCAACAACCGCCGACCAGATCTCTGGAAAAACCACGACACTACACTGCCTCCCTACATTTCTTTCCCTTCTCTGACAAATTATTAGTGAGATTGGGTCAATATAGTACTCCGTCTTCTTGACTTGTTTCCAATTTAATATGCTCAAAATATTCCTTTCGCTGACGGACTTGTCTAAATTACATATGATGATTGTTATGTGTTGCTAATGATGGATTAATTGTGTGTATCTTGATTTAAGAAGTTTTTGACAATTTTATTATGTTTATCTTACCTGCTATGATATTCACTAATAGCTTGTTTTTATCATTTCGTCGAAGTTAAATGCACAAGCACCTCAGTTGAACCATAATTTATTTCCTGTAGGTGAAAATGTCAACAGTACATACTGATAAGTGCTTACATAGTGTAGTTAATTTTATGAAAGTTTGTATTACTATTTGGATACTTAATTGTTTTGGTAAATATAGTAATGTAAAATCATTCCTCTATGGAAATGGCTTGATGAATATAGGCAGTTTCGTATTTGATGTGTTTAGCTCTAATCCGTTCACACTGCTAATTAGTTCTCTCTATCTTGTTTTCCTTAAATTACTATGACCTCCCTTTTTGTATGAATAATTATAGACTAATTCTTAATAAATCATAGTACTTGTCTATCTATAGTAATACTTACTATACTTAACTTGTTTATTCTCCTTAATTGATTCAGTTTGTTTATGGTAAGCTGTGATTGGTTTGACTTAATTAATTTCATATCTGCAAGTAAAGGAAAGATTATCCTTGGTTGATCTTCCAAATATTTCCCCAATTCTTTTCTTTTTTTCTTTTAATTGAACAAAGCTAGTATATGTTTGGATAATTTTGAATTCGGCTATACTAATTAAGGAATATCGTTCCTTGATTGATCCTTTGGCATATTTCTCTCCCTTTAGTCCTCTTTTGGTGATATTTTTTGGGATATATAAATAGGACTAATTCTCTAGGAAAAGGACGGTAACTTATTTTCTAAGAAATACAACTCTTTTTTCTTTTGGACATGGTCTTATTCTTTATCATGATATTAAGACATTTATCATTTTTTTTTTCATTCTAACATTGCTATTCTTTGAACAACCTAAGGGTTTGAAAGTACTTTGTTTCTAAATATACCTCTGCTCTCTTCTTTCCTTGATAATTCTATATTTCTTCTAACCCACCTCAACACAAGCATTGCTCGGAATCCATGAGATTCTTGTGATCTTGATGTGTTGAGGTTCGGGTGACGCTATTGCCTCATTGTTTTCCTATTAATTGATGAGCTTCTCAATTGGTTAGTCACTTTAACTATGCAAATTTGTTTATCCTTTGAACTATTCATAAACTATGTTTAAACATGTAGTTTGGTTTGGTTTATCATCTATTAGATGTTAGGGAAATATCAATCTTCGAATTTATTCATGTTGCAACACCGCTGTTTATTTGCACACTACTCTTTTGTATCCCTACATACATATAGTCTATTTTAGTCTTTAAACAGGTATCATTTTATTCTGAGATCCATCGAAGAGTCATGGGGGATAAAGAGAAGACTATAAATTAGTTTAATATTGTTTTCCTTTTGCATGTTGTATTTATTTATTTACTTATTTTTATCAGCTTGTAATAATTGTAATCAAACTCTCATAATAGTGGAAAGGGACCTATGGGGGGTGAGGGTGTTATATTTATTTATTGCTTTCTTAACCGTCAATTGCATTATAGAAAGCATGCCTATAGGATTAACAAACACATAGAAATCATGCCTATAGGTCTTAAATAATTCAATTTAAAGTGTGTAACCTTGCCCTCAAGAACAATATAAGTTGTTTATTTTATTAGAATTCATGTCTATAAGATTGACGCGGACGTAGATATTTCTATAGGAATCATGTCCACAGGTTTTAACTCAATAATATAATTATTTTGATACAGATCATGTGTATAAGAATTTGATCGATTCAAACATACGGTAACCTTAAAATGTGCCCATATGAATAATATATATATTAGAAATCATGTTTATCGGAACTTAGGCATTTTTTAACTTGTAATGTATTGGGTTTAAATCTTAGAAGCCTTGCTCATAGGAATTACAAAGTCAATTATTTGATAGAATCATACCTATAGAAATTTATTTCATGCGAATATATGGTGACATTTAGACAACATGCCTAAATTATTTTACAACATTAACATGCCTAAATTATTTTACAACGTTAAATTACTTGGATCATATTTGATAGTTTGCCTGTTGGAATTATTTTAATGAGTAGATTTACATGCATTAGACATCATGGCTTTAGGATAATTTTAATATGATTACGTTAAATAGAAATCACGACCATAGGGTTTAATTCAGAAGCATATTTATTTACTTATTTACTTTAATGAAGGCTTATGTGAAACCCTTTTGTGTTAATTTTACTATTTGCTAATTGTTTAACTATTAATCACCTTTGATAGTTTTATGATTTTTTAGAACCCAAACTCCAAAAAATAGTAGTCCAATTGCCTCTTGGATTGGGAAGGGTAGACATATATTAAGGCGTTAGTTTTTTCCACTTAGATCGCTTAGGCTTAACAACAACTAAATTAATTAGGCGGGTAGTGGGAGATGATAGTCTGTGCCCGCTGAATAATACGAGCAATCTAAACAGATTGCGAAATATTATTTAAGTCGCACGGGGTGATTCCGTTAGGTTAAAACTCTCGGTAGAACTACGTTTGGCCTGGTTCCCTTAAGGGATACGTAGACGCCTCTTTGAGGTTCGGCCCCATAATTAATTTTTTTTTATTTGGTTATAATTTTATTTTTAGATTTTATTTTTGTCTAAATTTCTTTCTTCTCGGTTGTCATTAGTCATTTACTTTAATTATTATAATATAAGTTAAAATCAATTTTATTTGATCACTTAGATAAATCCCCACTTTGATGAATTCGGCTGGGAACCACATTTGTGGACCTCAAAAGGTGTCCAACACCTTCCTTTCGATTTAATTTAAGCCCTTGCCCGACTCTGGTGACTTAGGTAATTAATTTAGGTTAGAACGGTGCCCTAATACACCTTAATTCGTTAGGTGGCGACTTTCCAAACAAAATAAATCCTTAAGAGACGTCACATGTTGTATCCCTCTTTTCCGCGAGGGAAAAATGGGGCGCGACAATGGCATTACTGTCGCTGCAATGGTTTCACTACAACAATACCATACCCACTGCAGCGGTACTATTCGACATTACTTAGACCAGTTTTATTCCCAGTTTCTCCCACATATTGTTTCTTTCCAATCTTGTATCTCATCTCTGTTGTGCCCACCACAATGGAAGAAACATCATATCAAGCTTATTTTAACAATTAATGTTTAACATGACAATCATCATGTCACGACCCAATTTAGAACCACGACCGACGCTAAGGGATAGAATCTAAAAGAAAGCCTGAACGAAATTCTACAGAAAATAGGGCATAGTTTCCCCTGTTTTTGGGCCTATCCAAAAATTTACCTGTCTGAGAAATCACTAACACAATAACCCAAATCACCAAACAAGACATACTATTCATCAATAGTCTAATCAAAATGCAATAAATACTAAATTCATCTCCAAATACAGAAATAAGTCTAATACTAGTCTCGAGTTTATAATAATGAAAGAGTACTCATGACTCTAATTAAATGAATATGGAGAGACTCTAAGAGTTTAAAAGGAGATAGACCATAACAAATGAGTAAATTTCTTGCCCACGCGAAGCAATGCAGGGCTCACCAGAAACTGTCAACTCGTATGCTCTAGTTAATAAAATCCTCACCAACGTCACCTGCAGTCTCTGAAAAAAATAGCGGGGAGTGAGTCACTAGCTCAGTGAGTAATAACATTTAACTACAACCATTTTTATTGGGGACAAGTAAAAAAGCATGATACTAAGATAATAAGAAAATATCATGAAATAAATGTCCTTTGTGAAAGGATAACAACAATTGTTCTTATTTGTTTCATGTTAGAATAAATCAATTAACCATTTGATAATAAAATCCGTATATACTATTATATTAAATTTGATGTGTTGGGAGGTTTCCAAGGATGAATCATGTAATCGGTGTGGCTCCCTACTTGAGAGATAGCCAATAACTATATGCTAGTTCTACCTTCCCACTAGCGAGTAGCGAGGGCAGTAACTGTAATATATAAATACAAGGTGCACCAGGTCTAACGAACCCTCCGTTAGCTATAGGATCCATCAAAGTCTACTCCCATATATACTTTTCTTTGTAAAAGAAAATACTCATATAAAATATTTTCAGCATAGTATAGGGCATTTAAATTCTCATCAAATCATATGCTTTTTGTTACACCCCGTGAGATGTAGCGGTTAGTGTGCATGCGCGTGGGCTTGTGACGAGTATGAGAGCTTGACACGTGCAGGAAGAGCCTCGAAAGTAGGATGAGCAAGGATGTCATCGAGGGAATTAGTAGGGTCGGGCGAGGCCAGGCTGCGAGGGTCTGCATGACGGGCAGCATGGTTCACCAGCCTGCCTGCGCGATGGCTAGCTCGGGCACCGACATCTTAGCGCGAAGGACAGCGCGTGACACTAGACTTTTGGTGCATTGGCCAGCGGGGCACCACTCATACCACCGCCCTATACCTGTATATTAGTTTCCTTGTTAAATTTAAATCATTTTCCAAGTATTCCTTCAGAATAGAGAGGAACCGTGGGTTTCGATATATTATTGTCAAATTACGCTATCAAATGTCATCCAAATGCAAATTAACTCCAGAAAACAAGTTCATGGTCTATGGGAAGCATCTCTGCGGAGTTATTTCTTGAAAACTCGCTCGATATACTAAAATCAGGTCGAGTAAAGATTGTCAAAATTACTCTAAATTGAGTTCTAAATGACCACAGACATTAGGTAAGCATTTGTCCCTTCTAAACTCTCGAGAAATTATGAGTTTTCAACCAAGTTATATAGAATTGAATTATAGTTAATGTTATTATCGAAAGATATCATTATTTGCTAAATTTAGTAGAAATTAGCCCTATTCTCTTAGTATAAGAACTGTAGTTGAGGGGAACTATTGGTTGCAGGTTGAAACTAATTAGTTAAACGAGAATCGGCATCTGAGGTATGTTAAGGCTAATTCCTTCGGCAAGTTATTCCTGTCACACAGTAGCATGACTTATATCATTGTAAGAAGTCCAGTGTTACGTATATCCTAATTACTGCTGCCGTTATTTTGAGATTAGGATTTATTGTTTGATTGAGACTGACCTTACCTTATATAGCCTTCCGTTGACCAACCTCAGGGTTACTAGATGTGTCATCACCTACGGAGCTATATGGATCACTCCAAGGAGCTATATGTTGTCCCAAGGGACTATATTAAGTCCCAAGGGCCATATTATACTCCATCCATGGATGGACTTTTATTTTTATGCCGTATCGGTATCACTGAGCCTCTGTTGAGCCTTGTGTGCCCAGGGTGCAGTTACAGGAGCCCACGGTCTTAGACACGGCTATAGGAGCTCGACGGGCTTAGTTGCAGACGTAGAGGTCCGGTAGGTTGGCTATAGCTACCTGTTGACTCATATTGACCAGGTTAGGGGTATATAGATTAGAGTGTGCTTTCCAGGCTTATGGGGGCCCCGGGCAGGTTATTCTGTGCTAGTTGTACCTTCCAAGTTTATGGGGGCCAAGTAAGGTTCTTATTGTTAGTTAAACAGTAGGTTGTGAGGATATTTAGGTTGTATCTCTTATCCTTCCTACTAGATCATTTTCAGTTTTATTATCAATATTTTTCAGTCATTTTCATTACTTCTTTACATATTCGGTACATATTGTACCGACGCCCATCTTTGAGGCACTGCATTACTTGCCTGCAGGTGCGGATAGATGTGGTTCAGGACCTCCATATTCATCAGCAAGAGTTAGTAGTCCAGTCATCTCCTTTTCTTCGGAGTTGATAGTTAGAAGGTTTATTCTTTTGTTATACAGTTTATCGATAAGTCGGGGCCCTATCCCAACAATTATTCCACTTCTAGAGGCTTGCAAGCTATAAACTCTCAATTGTTGGGTTTTGTTGTTGGCCGTGTGGGGCCTATGTATTTTTCCTTTAGTGTGCTGGTCGTGTGGGGTCTAGTTTAATTTTTAGTTAGCAGCCTTGTCGGCTATAGCATAGTTATGGTTGCCTATTTCACATTCAGTTATAACTAGACAACATGGTGGTCTTCTCGGCCCGCATAGGATCCCCTTGATTGTGTGTTATTGATTAGCTGTTTTCTTTTTACAGGTGGATATGTGGCCTTATCAGTCAAGGCTGTATTTACAGCCGAGATATAGCTCGTCATTTTCTTGGATTGAGTTGCAGGCATGCACCAGAGGTTCATAAGCCCAGTTAGCTCAGTTCAGATCCCAGTGTGGCGTTAGGTGCCAATCATGCCTCCCAAGGTGGGGCATGACACTTTCGTTTTTGTAATGGAAATCATATCTTAAATAACAATAAAACACATCTAGTAATAGTGAGAACTTCTAAAGTATCGAAAAATATCTCCAATATATATATATTTCAATATCATATCAAGTAAAAGACTTGTCCCATATGCAATTTTAAAGAATTCTGTAACCCAATTTACTTTCAAATCATATATAAATCACGCAAGTTATGAAAACACAATTTGCAGTAAGGTTACTACTGACCTCTCTATGCCGACTAATCAAAGCTCGACTCTCTATCGATCCAAACTGCTCAATTCGTTCATGAATCTATAAGTCAAACGTAAGTTTCTTCATTACCATCCACTAACTCCGTAATCCACTAAATTCAAATGATAAACGATCACAATTCTATTTGTCGTATCTCTGTTTTGCTTAAAGTATCAATATATATTAAAGCTACCAGTTTATCTATTAAAATAATTCTCCATAACTCTTTTTGTTCCTAATATCATAAGTTAACTCTAATTTATTAACATCATGTGAAATAACCTACTAGTTTAATTTAAAAGATAATACAATTGTAGTGCTACATGTCTCTTGCAAAACTTATTGCCTATAATATTCTCAATTAAATTATTTAGATATCTAATTTCTTGTACCCAATGTAATTCCAATGAAACATGGAGAGGAGACAAAATCCTACCAGAAAACTTAAGCTTGGATACGAACAATAGTTGAAATACTCCGCAAGTATTTAAACATACCTCAATTCTTTTGTTAGAATAAGTTTCAAAGCTTTCAGGAATATTTTTTCCCCTCTTTGTTCTTCTGTTGTGCCTACTTTTTCCTTTTTCACTCTGTTTCTTTTCTTTTATTTTCAGCCAAAGAATTGAAATGGGCTTTAGCCCATTTAATCTTTTTTATTTTTTTAACTAAATAGTTTTTTATAAACGAGTATTATATTCTCCCCACCTTATGAAATTCGGTCCCCGAATTTAACACAAGTACATACCTGTAGCCTGAAACAAGTGAGGGTACTTGACTCGCATATCATTTTCTGACTCCCAAGTAGCTTCTTCAACTGTATGGTTTCTCCATAAGACTTTCACAGATACATTTTCTTTTGACCGCAACTTCCTTACTTGTCTGTCAATAATAGTTACTGGCTCCTCCTCATATGTCAAGTTCTTATCAAGCTGTATAATTTGTGCCTCAAGCATACATGAGGAGTTTGATACGCATTTTCTTAGCATGGAGACATGAAACACTAGATGGATGAAAGACATCTCACAAGGAAGTGTCAAACGATATTCTACTTCTCCTACCCGGTCAAGTATGTCATATGGTTCTATAAACCTTGGACTCAATTTACCTTTTCTACCAAACCGCATCACACCTTTCATAGGGGAGACTTGTAGGAAAACTTTATCCCCAACTGAGAATGTTAAATCTCTCCTTCTATTATCCGTATAAGACTTATACTTTGAGCTATGAGCAACCTCTGTCTAATTAACTGGACCTTGTCAATAGGTTCTTTCACCAAGTCTGGTACCAACACATTTGCCTCTTCAACTTTAAACCATCCGATTGGAGAACGACATCGTCTAACGTACAAAGCTTCATATGGGGCCATCTGAATGCTTGACTGAAAGTTATTGTTGTAGGCAAGCCCAGCTAAAGGTAGATAAGAATCCCAACTACCACCAAAATCAAGAACACAAGCTCTCAACATATCCTCCAAGATTTGTATAGTATGTTCACACTGCCTGTCTGTTTGTGGATGAAAGCGGTACTAAGATCTACTCGTGCACCCAATGCTTATTTGAAGGATTTTCAAAAACATGAAGTGAATTGTGATCCTCTATCATATATGATGCATACCGGAACTCCGTGGAGTCGAACAATTTTATTCATAAATATTTGTGCATATCTCACTACCCCATATGTAGTCTTTACTGGGAGGAAGTGTGCTGATTTTGTTAGTCGGTCTACAATTACCCATATAGAGTCATAACCTCTAAGGGTTCGTGGTAGCCTAATCACAAAACCCATAGTAACTGTTTCCCATTTCAACTATGAAATTTTGATCTGTTGTAGTAGTCTTGCAGGTCGCTAATTCTTGGCTTTAACCTGTTGACAAGTCAAACAACTATAAACAAAGTTAGCAACATCTTTCTTCATACCTTCCCACCAGTAAAATTGCTTTAGGTCACAATACAGTTTAGTGGAACCAGGGTGTATGGTGTATTCGGAGTTGTGAGCTTCCTCAAGGATAACTCGTCTCAACCCATCTACATCTAGTACATATAACCAATTACCTAGTCGCAGAATATCATCACACTCAATAGTCATCTTTTTATTTTTAACAGTTAGGACCTCATCTCTGTATTTGCACAGTTTCCCATCCTCATATTGAGTGGCATTTATGCGTTCTACTAATGGAGATTTTTCTTGCACACAAGACAACAATGTATCTGAATTTTTCACCCGAAATCTGACACCTGCACCTTTGAGTTTATGCATCTCCTTCGCTAACAATCTCTTTTCAGGAGCTATGTGTGACAAACTGCCCATAGGTTTTCTACTCAATGCATCCGCCACAACATTAGCTTTTCCAAGATGATACAAAATAACAAAATCATAATCCTTGAGCACTTCCATCCACCGTGCTGCCGAAGATTTAGATCTCTCTGCTGGAAAATATACTTCAAACTCTTATGATCAATACAAATCTCACAAGTTATGCCATATAAGTAATGCTCCAAATCTTAAGAGCAAATACTAGTACGGTCATCTCTAAATCATATGTGAGATAGTTTTGCTCGTGCTTCTTCAACTGTCTCGAAGAATAGGCTATAACACGACCACCTTGCATTAGAACACATCCTAATCCCACTCGCGAAGTATCACAAAAAATCGTGAATCCTTCAGAACCTGATGGTAAGGCTAATACTGGTGCAGTGGTCAAACATGTTGAGTTTCTGAAAACTCTGCTCACTTTCCCCTTTCCACTGAAATTTCATGTTTTTCTACGTTAACTTGGTCAATTGGGTTGCTATTCAAATCCTGCACAAAGCGCCTGTAGTAACTTGCCAAGCCTAAAAAGCTGCGAATATCTGTAGGTGAAGTAGGTCTAGGCGATTTTTGTATAGATTCTGTCTTTTTAGGATCCACCATAATTCCATCCTTGGATACAACATACCCAAGAAATGCTACTGAGTCTAGCTAAAATTCGCACTTTGAGAATTTAGCATAAAGTTTATGTTCTCGTAATGTCTGCAACACAGTCCTCAAATGGTTCTCATGCTCTTCCTGACTACGAGAATATATGAGGATGACACCAATAAACACTATCACAAACTTGTAGGAACGACTTGGACACCTTATTCATCAAGTCCATGAATGCAGCCAGAGCATTTGTCAATTCGAAAGGCATCACAAGAATCTTGTAGTGCTCGTACCTAGTTCTGAATGTTGTGTTGGAAATATCTTTTTCCCTTATCCTAAGTCGATAACCAGACCGAAAATCAATCTTAGAAAAGTGAATAGCTTCCTGCAACTGATCAAACAGGTCATCTATACGAGTAAAGGATACTTCTTATGTATTGTTACCTTGTTTAGTTGTCCGTAGTCAATGCACATTCTTAGAGACCCGTCTTTCTTCATTATGAATAGTACTGGTGCACCCCATGGTGATACACGCAATCTAATAAAATTCTTATCTAGAAAGTCCTACAACTATTGTTTTAGTTCCCCCAGCTCTGCCGGTGCCATACGATATGGAGGTATAGATATTGGTAGTGTCTCAGGTGTTAAATCAATACCAAAATCTATCTCTCGTGCTGGAGGTAACCTTGGCAAATCCTCAGGAAATACATCTAAAAATTCTTTCACCACTGGTACCTTCTCCATGCTAAGTGTTTCCTCTCTAATGTCCCTTACCATAGCTAAGAGACCCATGCAACCTTTCTTTAGTAATCGTTGGGCCTTCATAAGAGATATAACCTTACCAACCTCTGGGGCTTCACCGCCTTTTAATACAAAAGTAGGCTCATTGGGTATCTCAAACTTGACTATTTTTGCATGGCAGCAAACTTTATCATAGCAAGGAGATAACCAATCCATGCCCATCAACACATCAAAGTCAAGCATATCAAGTACCATCAAGTTAGCCAAAGTATTTCTACCCTCTATTCGAATCTGACATTCTCGATACATATATTTTAACTAATAGAGAATCTCCCACAGGAGTAGCAACAAGAAAAGGGTAATTTAAGATCTATGGTTGTATATCAAACCTTAAGGAAAAGTACGAGGACACATAGGAGTGCGTAGTTCCTGGATCAATCAAAGTAAGTGCGTCAAATGAACAAACTAAAAGAATACCTATTACCACTGCATTTGCGGCCTGAACATCTTGTCTAGTAAGTGCAAAAACTCTCGCTTGGCTTCTACCAGCATTCCCCTGTCCTTGATTTCCAGTAGCATGATCTCCAATACCTCAACCTCTATTTCCTGTACCTGAAGTATTACGTGTAGCTTGAGTAGGTGCAGTTAACTGGATAGAAGCCTGGTTGGAATTCTTCGGAGGTTGGGGGCATTCCCTCAGGTGATGTCCCAAATGGACACAACAAAAACACCCTCCGGTCAACACACGACACTGGCCCAAATATGCTCTGCCGCATGTCTGGCAGGCTGGAGTAGTGGCATATATCTGTCCAAAACTACAATGTTTAGATGATAATGATGATCCCTTATTACCCTGTCTATGGTGTGATCTATTTGTGGACTGCGATGCTAAATCTCTCCCTGACTGTGTACCCTGTTGTTGTTGTCCCTGATCTCCTGCTTTGCAATTTGCACTAAAACTGCCACTGAAAGATCCCCCTGTCTTGGTCTTTTTACGTACATCATTGGCTGCACGTTCCTCACGTCCTTTATTTTCTATCTTTATAGCAAAGTCAACTGCATCTGAGTAGGTCAAAGTCTTCATTTGTGGAGATACTGCATTGTATAGATGACCAACCAACCCATTAACAAAACCTCTGAACCCGAGCTTCTTTATTAGCCACTAAGCAAGGAGCATATCAATCCAACTTACATAATTTGGTATTATATGTTGACATATTCATATCTGGAGTCTGGACTAATCTCTTGAACTCCTTGGCATATTTTTGCCTCATACTGTCAGGAAGAAAGCGATCCGTGAACAAGTTGGTGAATTCATCCCATGTCAATGGTGCTGCTCCTGCATGCCTTCCTAGTAATATGGTTTCATACCATGTATTAGCCATGTCCTCTAGTTTGTACCTGCAAGTTCCACGACTCTCTCTCTGGAACACCCTAGTGCTCGTAATGCCTTGAGTGTCCCATCCAAGAAACTTTGAGGATCAGCTAAACTATCAGAACCTGTAAATCATAATGACTTCAACTTCAGGAATTCTTGCAAAGATACCTCTTTATTCACAAAAGTATAAGTCTGTGGGATTGCCTGAGATGGTGCCTGTGTCTGAGCTAGTGTAGTGTTTTTTTGTCTAATCCTCTCCTGCCTATTCATCTTGTCAACCAATCTCTCTATGGCTCTCTGCATGGAGATAAGTGCCTCAGCAGTAACACCCTCATGTGATGGTGGAGGTGGACTAGCACTCCTTTCAGGAGTAGGCTCTCTTGTAACTCTCGTAGTGGTACTACGACCCCTTGTGGTGGTACTATGGCCCCTATCTCACCCTTTTCTATGAGCTCCACCTCTTCCCCTAGCGAAGGAGGTCGGCTGCCTACCCGAGGTGGAATTAGGTGTCGGTAGTGAAGTTGTTATAGCTCTGCCAATAGATAATTGAGTTTGAGTCATCTGGTTAACAAAATAAATACTGTTAGATTCATTTAATTGATTCTAAACGTTGCACACATAAGGAGGAATAAGAAAGAAAAACAAGACATGTCCTATCATGCCCTCGTAGTATGACGATTATAGAAATGGCTGGCTACATAACTATAATTGAGATTCTACTACTGACATGTGCTCCATTAGTCACAGGAATAACCTAACCTAAGATTTTGATACCAACTTTATCATGACCCAATTTAGGACTGTGACCGACGCTAAGGGATAGAAGCCAAAAACAAGCCTTACTGGAATTCTACAGAAAATCGGGCAAAGTTATCCATATTTTGGGGCCTATCCAAAAATTTACCTGTCTCAGAAATCACTAACACAACAACCCAAATTTCCAAACAGGCCATACTATTTATCAACAGTCTAATCAAAATGCAATAAATACTAAATTCATCTCCAAATACAGAAATAAGTCTAATACTAGTCTCGAGTTTATAATAACAAAAAAATACTCATGACTCTAATGAAATGACTATGGAGCGACTCTAAGAGTTTAAAAGGAGAGAGACCACAACAGATAAGTAAACTTCTTGCCCATGCGAAGCAATGCAGGGCTCACCAGAAACTGTCAACTCGTATGCTTTAGTTAATAAAATCCTCACCAACGTCATCTGCAGTCTCTGAAAAAAATAGCAGAAAGTGAGTCGCTAGCTCAGTGAGTAATAACAACGCTTAACTATAACCATTTTTATTGGGGACAAGTAAAAAAACATGACAGTAAGATAATAAAAAAATATCATGAAATAAAATGTCCTTTGAGAAACGGTAACAACAATCGCTCTTATCTGTTTCATGTAAGCGTAAATCAATTAACCATTTGATAATAAAATTCATATATATGTGTAAATATAACAACACCGAAGATCATTCTACATATAACCAATTCGATTCCACATACACCCTCACACATAGTCTAATTTTATCGCAATATCTCCCTAAGAGTTTTCACATTAGGGGGATATCTCTACTCCTTTTTCAATTCGTTCATCTTCAAAATCTTACTGATTTTGAATATTCGATTACAATTTGTTTATGTTTTGATTCTACCCATAAAAAGCATATCAACTATACACACATATATGTTTAGCTAATCAAATTCTAACACAAAAGTGAGTAAACCATAGCCTACCTGGATGCTAAGCTACCGTCGATACATTCTCAATTGCATGGTTGCACCGATTCTTGAGTTCCTGCGTAATATCCTAGCTATGGAGGATGAATATTTACCTCCTAGCTCCTCTTCTTGTTCCAACAGTCTATTTTCTAGTTTTGGGCATTTTTATTAAGCCCCTTTTTAGGTAGTAGGTTTTTAAAATCCTAACCGGTATAGAATTGCGAAATTCTAATCTGCGTCACCCCTTGTGGCATGACCCTTTACCGCTGCAGTGGTTCTGCTATGGCGGAGAGAAGCCTGCTACAGCGGACTCGTGTCTGGGCCCACTGATTATGACTTATCCCATTCGAACTTGTTCATCTTACGCCATTTGTTTATTGGGAATTTCATTTCAATTTTAAAAGAATTTAGATTCGCCCGCTCTTAGGTGGTCGGAGTGCTATAACGGTCAGGAAGGTCGTTACAAATTACTGTGAAAAAAATATGGAAATTTTGAACTAAACTTTGAAATATTGGGGTAAAAAATTTGTTGTTCTGGGTTGTACAGTTATAGCGTGAAATGGTTGAATGGAATATTTTAAAGATTTCAATTTTTATTTTAATGTTTGGTTTCTAATTAAATGAAAAGAGGGTAGAGCCAAACGAGGTAGCCAAAATTTAATTTAAGTGTAAAAAGAAAAAAATTGACACAGCTGCAGCTACACAGATTCAACCCCGCGACTTACATCCAAATATGAGACAAAGTAGCACATTCAACCAGTGCACTCGTATGTGTTTTGTGTTTTATAGTGTATAATAAAATATATATCCATTCTCAAGGTATATTATGTATATATATATAAAAATAATTCTAAAGTTAACGGGTGCACGTGTACGCAGCTGCTCCATGTGGGTTTGCCTTTGCCCACATCATCCATTATTTCAAATGGGTTCATTGTCATGCTCATGGCAACACTTGGTAACCCTCAAGGGCCGTTTGGTTACAATTTAGAGTTATGCAGGTATTAAGTAATACATGAATTAGTTATGAGGGAATCTATGTATTATTTTATGCAGGAATTAGTTGTGCAGGTTTTAGTGATTCATGTATTAGTTATGTATGTATTAGTTATGCAGGTATTAGTTATGTAGGGTTTAGTTATGTAGGATTTAGTTATGTAGAAATTATAATACATTAATTATTGATTATTAAATATTTAATTTGTTACAAATTAAAATATATTTTGTAGAGATAAATAAGTAAACAAATAGTATAAAATTTTATTGTATAATTGAATATATATTTTTAAAAATGGGCTATATTGTGTTTCGTGGGTTGAAAACTACACAAGCTGATTTCTCAGTTACCAACGTGAAATTGTGCGCATTTCTTTCAAGGTTGCCCAGGTGACAACTACATGCAACAAAACCAGGAAGCTTCAATGTGGAAAGCTTACAAAAATGAAGAAGACAAAGAGCAAAAAGGTAGAGAAATAGTGACAACTTTCTGGAATGACAAAGTAATATAAAATAGTTTTACTTTCTTAGGTGCTTTTATTATTTCTTTTAATTTCTTTGAATACGCTTTTACTTATAAAAATTAACCCACTACGCTTGCTTAGTGGCAGTAGTTTTTTTTTATAAAAAAAATTCAATTCAACAGAAACCGTATAACCTTATGTATATAATTGTAAGGGGTAAATGTGTAACTTTATTATTTTAATTCATATATAATTAATATCCACATAACTTATTCCACCTTCTACTCCGCATAAAATTATACATAGATTTCCTCATATGTTATATGTATACTAATTATGTAGAATTACTAAAACACAACCAAACACCGTATAAAATTAATACATGAACAATTTTTATACAATATTTGGGACCTACCAACCAAACGTGGTATAAAATTAATACATGAATAACTTTATCATATTTGAAAACCAAATAATGTATAAAATTAATACATGAATACAAGTTATTCATGTATTATTTTTAGCCTTGTCCAGAACCAAACAATCCCTTAATATACTCATATAAATAGTGACATTGGCTATTTCAATGTAGACACTTGAACACTTAGATAAGTGGAAGAAAAATAAGAAAACTCTCATCATCTCTTGATTTTTTATATTTCTTTGTCTATTTTCTTGAGTAATATTATTACTCTTTTAACTTAATTTTACAAACACATTATCAAGATGAAACTTGTTACCGAAGATATGATCTACAATTTTATTCTAGGCATCAGTACATAGTACTAGATCATAGAGGTACTGTGAGTACTAAAATAATCGTGTATTATTATTGAAGGTTTATTATGATTTTTTTTGCTTATGTTATTTTAAAATTGTGAGTATATCTTAATCATGTTCAAGATATAAATTTCAAAAGTGAGATTTGAAGTTTCATATGAACTTTATTTTTGTCAATTTAATTAAACAAAGAAGATAATATTTTGCAGTAATCTGATTGATTAAAAATAGTATGTTCATTTTTATTTTCCTTTCAAATTTGACATACAAATAAGTATTTATTTGTATATCTGCAACTACCGCATCTTTTAATAACCAATTAGTATATCATTATTTAAAAAATTATGCTGGAAGATTGACTTTAAGTTATTGCTGGCAATATGATAACTGATAACATAGTTCAATATATTTGAGAAGAATAAATACTTTGACAAGCCACGTGAGGTAGAGTGCAAGGATTTTACCTTCATCTAGTGAATAGACGAGGCTTCACGTTTTATATTTTCACATAAATTTTATTTATATATTTGGAAGAATGTATATATATAAAGCAGTAATTTATTTGTTCTTATAATCACAAAGCGGTAATAATTTTTTCAAGATTCGAGGGTAACTTTTATTGTATTTTGACTTACTGTGTCATGATTACTTGAGGGTAAGACGATAAATTTAAATCTTATCGCACCGAGAGGGTGAGATATTCTTTTTCTTTCCGGTACATCATGATGATATGATGTATGGTTCGAGTCTCATCGAATTATAGCCTAACACGTCTTTATATAAGTAAGACGTTGGGTTCAAGTTCCAACACACACTATGATGATGATATAAAGATGACTAAGCAAAATAATATGCTTTTGATGAAAAATTATGAAATTCCTCTTGTCGGATTTGCTCCATCTTGTGATGTGAATGTCATAGCAATGCATAATAAGTTTGAAAAAAGACATGTGGTTGAATGTATAAAATGTGGACATAGAGTGAAAAAAATTATAATAGTCATCATTGTGGTAATTTACAAAAGAAAGAATAGTATGAGTACTCAAATGGTCTTTCAAAAGGTGAAAGTAAATTTTTGTCATCAATGTGGTATGAAATGTCATCGGACACATGGTTTTCGTGCAATCTGATTTGATAAATTTTATAAATCCTCCATTAAAAGAAAGAAATACAAAGCGGTAGCGCTTGACCTTTGAAACTGATGTTGAGGTGGATCATATAAATATGCTAATTGTTAAGGCATGACAATGAGCTTATAATAAAATTTATAAATCACTTACATATTATTATAGTTCATTCCTTGAAGTGAATGTGACTTGTGATAATTATCGTAAATTCTCAGCTATTCTTGAAAATGAACGTGTTCGGGTGTGATAAAAATTATGGATAATGATGTACTCGTGTACGGTTGAGTAAATACCACAGTTCACCTGTATGAGGGGTTTGAGAAAAAAAAAGTATTTTGATATTAACGATTATTGATCAAATACTTTTGTACATCACAAATATTGTGGTATATCTTATCAAGGATTACCAAAGGGTAAACGTAAGAAAAAAGTCTTGTCTATAATATTTTCTTATCATTACCGTGATTATATAATTTTGTATTTGAAGGAGATGTCACCATACGTATGGAATTATCAAATATATAGTAGTACAAAAAATTAATTAAAATTTTCGAAAGAGATAATGTCTAACTATCCTAGGAATGAAATAGATCATAATATTGGTGTCATAGTATGTCTCAAGAGAAACTTATTAAGGTTCAGAGTTATTGGTAAAAAATAAATTATAGTGAGACTATAAATTTTGAAAAGATTCAATATCTTCATACTACTACAATTGAAACGGGTTATAAATTTTACTTAAAAGGTTACCTGCCTTTTTCTCCTGTTTGCAATACACAAATATGAGTATGATGATGGAATCACATACTAAAGTAAATTAAAAGTTCACTGAAAATAAATATCAGTTGACATGACTGGTTGGTCATCCTGGTCCAAATATGATGTGAAAATAATTGAATATTGACATGGTTATATACTGAAGAATTAGTAAATTCTTTAAAGAATTCTCTTAAGAGCTTGTTCTCATGACAAATTAAATATTGTATCAACTAAAGTGAGATTATATCCCTTGAATTTTTAGAACATATAAAAGGGTGAATATGAGCCCGTTCACCTGTGTAATACCCCGTAAGTTCCTAAGACTAGACTCGGAATTTGAAATGAAAAGTAGCAGAAATCTGAGACTTCTTCTTAGAATGAGTCGTTGTACGGGTCATTAGTGCGACTAACGACCCGTGGGTTATGCCCGTGGTAAGAAGCTACAGAATTAGACTTGGGAGTAACGGGTCTAGAAACGACCCATCGTTTGGTGTAACGAGTTGTTGTGAGTTGGTCATTGTGAGGGTGGTCTTGGGCAAAGAAAGCTGGCATGAGTCATGGGACGACTCGTTATTGGGAACAACGAGTCGTTGTAAGTGTTCGTTGGGAGGAATCCCAGGATAGGAGCAGTGGTGACGACGGATGGCAAAGACGAGTCGTTGGAGCTTGTAATGAATTGTCCAAAACTATCGAGGTAGAAGACCTGATACAGGAAACAGGGATCAGATAACAAGATAGGCAATGACTCATGGGAGCTGGTAACGACTCGTTGGTTCAGTCGTGATCACTAGTAGTGCAGATTTTCCAAGTTTTTCATTATGGATATTTTCATCATTTATAAGACTTAAGGTCCTAAATTACATCATTTTAAACTCAGTTAGCAGGGTTTTAAGAGGGGTAAACCTATTATAAAAATCCCCACTCCGTTTATGCAACCTAGAGCCTTCCTTGAAGATCAGGTTTGAGGAATTTCATCAAATTATCTTCAATTCCCCTTTGGACTTTCAAGTGGGAGTGTTTTACCCAGGTATGTGAGACTATGAATGAGAGTTCCTCTCATGCTCTAAATTTTTCTCTATTCTATGGATTTCAACTCTAGATTCAAGATTCATGATCTTATGGGGTTTATTTCAATTCTTGTGAAATTCTCTATGATCTATCTATGAGTCAATTTCCTTCATGTAAAATCTTGTTTTATGATATATGGACAGATTTTATAACTATTTTGATTAATAATTTGTGATTTTAAATTTTAAATTAAATTATGTCCAATTATGTATGTTCATGAAAAGCCAAGTTATGATTTCATTATGATCTTGATCTTCTTAAACACTAAATTATGATTTATGATTTATGACTTATGACATGATTTATCTCAAATACTCATCATGAATTTATGAATATCAAGTATATACATGTTTTTGAAGTATGCATGAATTTTCATGATTTATGGATCTATGATTCTTGGCCAATTCACGGGCCCTTATTTATGGCTAATCATGTATTTCAAGTGGGATCCATCATGTTATTATTTATTTGTCCATGAATTTCATGAATGATTTTACAATTACGATATGAGCTCTCATGTGCATATTTTTGGGTGTAGTGTCTAGCATCGAGTAGATCTGGTGTTCAAAGAAAAATTCAGTGATCTCAGAACTAACTGCCACCGTAGGTATATATATATATATATATATATATATATATATATATATATATATATTAATATTATTGGATCCCTGTGATATCACCAGGCATGCACATCCCCCTGTTTGGCAAGCCGGGGACAGTCCTAACCACTTAGGCAAAATAGTGGGACATCATGTAAGGCTCTATTATGATGGTGTCGATTAGGACGAGTCCTCCCATTATTCCTCATGATTTATGCATGGTTATGTTTATGTTACTTTGGCTCAAGTCATATTTAATGAAGTTTTCCTCCTATGATTATGATTATGACTGATTAATGAATGTTTTGAAAAGTTTGAGCCTTTATCTTTACATTATGATATCTACGTTATGATCATGTTGTCCTACTCTTATGAACTCTTATGTATTTTAACTGTCCATTTATACTTACATTGTATACTCAGTATATTCCAAGTACTGACCGCATACTCTATGCTGTATCGTTTCATAATATAGGTCCGAGGGATCAATCTCAGCCGCATCATTAGGACCTGCTTCCTTCTCAGACCTATCCAGTCGGTGTTGGTGATTCCTCATCCTTCGAGGATGTTTAGTTATCTATAGTTTGTGATGTTATTTTAGTTTCAGACTTTGTCGAGCTAGTGGGGGGTGCTGTCTCATTACTTCATCAGTTATGTTAGAGTCTTTTCAGACATTATGTAGAAATCAACTGGTTGTTGTGGATTCAGTTTTAGTTTTATGTATATATGTATGCAGACATCCGCATTATTATGTTGAGTTTAGACGTTATGTTCATGCCTTGAGTCGAATTGGAGCCTCTCGAGGTTTCTTGTCTCGTGTCTCAATTCGGGTCTACGATTGAGTCATGACAAGCTTGCTATCAGAGCTTAGGTTTTAAAGTGTCCTAGGGTGTCTGAAAGACTTGTTAAATAGAGTCTTTTTTATGGGTGTGACGCGCGCCACACTTATGACGAAGAGGCTACAAGATGTTTAGAAAATGTTTCCTTCTTTATGATTTATGTCGTGCGATGAAATGTCTCTCTATCCTTCTAACTCGTTCTATACACATTTGCAGAATCATGCCTCCTCACCGAGTTGACGGAAGAAGAAATAGGAACGGAAATGGCCACGAGAATGGCAATGGGGATGGGCACTAACAGGCCCCACCATCCCATGAGGAGCATGTACCCGAGAAAATTTCCCACACCGAGTTCAGGGTAGCCATAAAGATGCTAGCTCAGGCCTTGACCACCCAGGTCAATCAACAGGTGGTAGCGCATTTCCCTCAGAACGGGAACGCGACGACGGCAAGAGTAAGAGATTTTCTAAGGATGAACTCTCTGGAGTTTCTTGGGTCAAAGGTGGACGAGGATCCATACAAGTTCATTGATGAGGTTGTAAAGATCACCCAGATCATGGGGGTGACTATTGAGGAGTGCGCCGATCTAGCCTCTATTAGTTGAAAGGGGTTGTGCACATCTGGTTCAAGCAATGGAAGAATAGTAGGGTAGTTGAAGCAGGCCCTATTGGTTGGGAGGAGTTTCATGTCGTATTTCTGGATGGTTCTTCCCTCATGAGATGAGGGAGATTAAAATAGCAGAGTTTGTAAACCTGAAGCAGGGTAACATGACAGTCCAGGAGTATGCTTTGGAGTTCACTCATTTTTCCAAGTATGCACCAGAGCTAGTGGCTGATCAGAGAGCTCGGGTGAGAAGGTTTATACAGGGAGTGGCGGACTACCGGGAAAAAGATTGTAGGATGGCCATGCTTCATCAGGATATTGGTTTTCCCCAAATGGTTTTGTACGCCCAATAGATGGAGGCAATGCATCTGAGAGAGAGAGAGAGAGAGAGAGAGAGACAAAGAGGGCTAGGTTACACACCATAAATGTTAACAATTAATAAGCGTACGCATGGAATGGAAACAAATAAAGAGAGTGTGGTGCATGTATAAAAGCCTAGGAAGTAGGGTCGGGCGAGGCGAGGCAGCGAAGGGCCATACCAAAGCGCCAGCCGGCAGGGCACCGACCAGCGCGACGCACTAGGCCCACTGGCGTGATGGGAGGCATGATGCAGGGGGTCCTTTGGCGCTATGGCCGGCGCGGGGTGCCCCCTGCCACCGACCTCACTCATATATAAAGCCCTCCTTTCAATTGTAAATCATTTTCTAACACTTATCCTCGGCCAGAGAGAGTTTAAAATGAAGGTTTCAATTATTTCTCTTGCGATTACGCTGCAAAACGCCGTCCAAATTAAAATTAACTTTGGGTAACGAGTTTTAGACCTTTGGGGAGCGTTATTATGGAGTTATTTTCTCAAAATGCTCCTGGAAATTCGGAACCCCGCCAAGCAAAAGTTGTCAGGCTTTAGGTAAGCATTTCTCCCTTCTGAACTCTCGGGAAATTATAGGTTTTCGTCGTATTTTACATAGTTGAATTGTAGTTGCTATTAGTATTAAAAGTTATCATTCTAAATCGAATTTGGTATTAAACTTAGTGTCTTTCTCCCAGTATTATAGTTATATTTGGAAAGAGCTGTTGAATACAAATTCAAACTCGTCAGATAATCGGGAATCAACAGCTAAGGTATGTTAAGGAGAATTCCTTCGGCAAGTTAGTTTCTATAGCATTGTAATAGAGTTTGAGTCCTAGTAAAGGAGCTAGAAGTATTATTATTGTGATTAGCTATTGCTGTTAGCTGAGACCAGTACTCTATGTTTAGTTTGGGATTGAATTTGCCCTGTATAGCCTTCCATGACCAACCCCAGGGTTACTAGCTGTGTTGTTGCCCACCAGGGGCTATATGACATAGCTCCAAGGAGAGATATGTCATTCCGAGGGATGATGATGAGGCCCAAGGGCCTCATACAGTCCATTCTATGGCTGGACTACCAGTTTTATGCTGTATCGACATCACACCCTCGTCGAGCCTGTGCCTGGGGTGCAGTTATTAGGAGTCCACTGGACTCAGACACAACTACAGTTTAGGGGCCGAGCGGGCTCAATTGTAGACCCAGGGGACTGGTAGGTTTGCTATAGTTATTAGTTGACTCGTTTTTACCTTGTTAGGGGTATAATGAAGTGTACTCGCCAGAGTTTATGGGAGCCCTGGGTGGGTTATTCTGTGCTGGTTGTACCTTTCAGCTTATGGGGGCCAGGTAAGGTTCTTGTTTGCACTATTTACTGATAGATTAGACAGCAGGAAGTTAAGTTAATCAGGTTATATCTCTATCCCTTCCACTCAGTTACTTTTAATTTCATCTTAAATTTTATTCAGTTATTTTCAATATTACCGTACATATTCGGTACATGTTGTACTGATGCCCATCCTTGGGGTGCTACATTACTTTCCTGCAGGTGCGGATAGACGCGGATCAGGAACTTCTTAGATTTTAGCCAGAGTCAGAAGTACAGTTAGCTCCCCTCCTCCGGAGCTGATTAGTTAGAAGGTTTACTCTTTTGATTGTACAGTATGGGTAGGTCGGGGCCCTGTCTCGACCATTATTCCACTCCTAGAGGCTTGCAGATTTACAGATTCCCTGTGGTTAGTTTGTTGTTGGCCATGTGGGGCCTATATATGTTTTATTTCATGTGATGGCCATGTGGGGCATTGTTTAGCTGTTAAACAGTGGCCTTGTCGTCTATAGTATAGTTAAAATTACCTAGTTTTCATTTCAGTTATAACTAGATAGCATGGTGGTCTTGTCGACCTGCATAGGATTCCCTTTTATTGCTTGTTGTTGGTTAGTTGTTTACATTTATAGGTGGCTATATGACCTTGTTTCCGGAGGCTATATTTACAGTCGAGATATAGCTCATTATTTTCTTGAATTGAGTTGCAGGCATGCACCAGATGTGCATAAGCCTAGCTAGGTCAGTCATATTCCAGTGTGGCACTAGGTGCCAGTCGTGCCTCCCAAGGTGGGGCATGACAGGCTAGGACAAACAGTTATGGGTTCTCTCAGCAGATATCGGAAGGCGGACATCGCCAATAGTCTCATCATAGGTTATTAGCTCCAGAGCCATCATCGTCCAGTGTACCGTCCAGAACGCAAGGTGTCTAGAGGAGCAGAGCCTTAGGTTCGAGGGGCTAGAGTAGCATGCAAGAAGAGCGTACTTTCCCGGCCTGCGAGAAGTGTGGCAAGAATCATATAAGGGAGTTCTTGATTGGGTCGGATATTTGTTTTGGGTGTGGTAGACCTGGGCACAGGCATTAGGAGTGTCCGTTGGCTAGACAAGTTGATGGTAGAGGTCATACTTAGTTACCAGCTCAGCAGCAGCACCAGCACACCCATCTCAGTAGGATGCGCCCACCAGTGCAGGAGGTGGCCAGTGTCAGAACAGGTTTTATGCCCTTGCATCTCGACAGGAGCAGGAGACTTCCCCAAATATGGTTACAGGTATGTTACTAGTATTCCACCTTTATGTATATGTATTATTATATCCAGGGGCTACTTTATCTTTTTTGACGCCCTATGTTGCTAGTAGTTTCGGAGTTAGTCCCAAAATCTTATCAGAACCTTTCTCAATCTCTACTCCAGTCGGTGATTTGGTTATAGCTTGATAGGTGTATAGAAATTTCCCTATCACAGTCCTTCAGAAAATCACCTCAGTAGATTTAGTAGAGCTAGCCATGACTGATCTTTATGTCATCTTCAGGATAGATTGGCTACATGCATGTTATGCCTTAGTTAATTGTAGAACCCGTGCAATAGAGTTCAGATTTCCCTGTGAGCTAGTCCTAGAGTGGAAGGGTAGTTCAGCTATGCCTGTAAGTCATTTCAGTGTTACCTTAAGGCCAGAAAGATGATTTCTAAAGGTTGCATGTACAATCTAGTTAGGGTTAAGGATGTTACATCGGAAACCCTAACTATCCAATCAGTTCCTATTGTGTGTGAGTACTCAGAAGTGTTTCCAGATGATTTACCGAGAATCCCTCCTGAGCGGGAGATCAATTTTGGTATTGACCTACTTCCCAATATTCAGTCCATATCTATTCCTCCTTACAGAATGGCTCCAGTTGAGCTAAGGAATTGAAGGAACAGTTGAAGGACCTCTTAGACAAGGGTTTCATCAGACCGAGAAAATCCACATAGGGTGTACCAGTTCTCTTCGTCTGCAAGAAGGATGGTTCCTTTCAGATGTGCATTGATAACCGACAATTGAATTAAGTTACCATCAAGATCCGGTATCCCCTCCCTAGGATTGATGACTCTTTTGATCAACTTTAGGGTGCTAAGTGCTTTTCAAAGATAGACCTCATATTAGGATATCATCAGCTCAGGGTTCGGGAGAGTGATATTCCGATGATAGCCTTTAGGACTTGATATGGTCACTATGAGTTTGTAGTTATGTCTTTTGGACTAACGAATACTCCTGCAGCTTTTATGGATTTGATAAAAGGTGTTCAAGCCATATTTGGATATGTTCATGATTGTGTTCATAGATGATATTCTTATATACTTTCGGAGCAAGGAGGAGTATGCCGCTCATTTGAGGGTGGTGTTACAGACCTTGAAGTATCGTCAGTTATATTTTAAGTTCAGCAAGTGAGAGATTTGGCTAGACTCAGTGGCATTCTTGGGACATGTGGTATCAAGTGAGGTGTACAAGTGAACTCTCAAAAGATAGAAGTGGTGAAGAATTGGCCTGGAACGGTGAATCCTTCGGATATCAGGATCTTCTTGGGTTTAGCTGGTTACTATTGGAGGTTTTTTGAGGGGTTTTCATCCATTACAACATCATTGACTAAATTTACCAAGAAGAAAGTGAAGTTTCAATGGTTGGAGGCTTGTGAGAAGAGCTTCCAAGAGTTAAAGACTCGACTCACCTCGGCACCAATGTTGACCCTACTTGAGGGCACTGATGGGTTTGTGGTATATTATGACGCCTTGAGGATTAGCCTTGGTTGTGTACTCATGCAGCAAGTACTCGAAATTTGTTGTGTACTCATGCAGTAGGTAAGGTCATAGACTATGCTTCCAGGTAGCTGAAGGTCTATGAAAAGAACTACCAGACTCATGATCTCGAATTGGTGGCGGTAGTATTTTCCTTGAAGATTTGGAGACACTATCTATATGGGGTCCATGTGGATGTGTTTATAGACCACAAAATCCTACAATACGTGTTTACCCAGAAGGATTTGAATCTGCGCCAGATGAGGTGGTTGGAGCTGTTGAAGGATTATGATATGAGTGTCCTCTATCATCTAGGCAAGGCTAATGTGGTGGCAGATTCTCTTCACAAACTTTATATGGAGAGTGTGTCCCATGTAGATGAGGAGAGGAAGGAGTTAGTAAAGGATGTGCACCAACTTGCACAATTAGGAGTTCGTCTAGTTGACTCGATGATGGTGGTGTCACTGTTCAGAATGGATCAGAATCATCTTTGGCGACCGATGTTAAGGCTAGGAAGGATGAGGATTCTGTTTTGGTGAAGTTGAAGGAAGCAGTCCATAATCAGAAGGTCGAGGTCTTCTCCCAAGGGGAAAATGGTGTGCTTCGATATCAAGGTTGTTTGTATGTACCGGATGCTAGTGACTTGAGGGAGCAGATGTTGCATGAATATCATGGTTTCAGATACTCTATACATCCAGGTTCCACCAAGATCTACCGTGACCTACAAGAAGTCTATTGGTGGAATGGCATGAAGAGAGACACAGTAGAGTTTGCGGTTAAGTGTCTGAACTGTCAACAGGTGAAGGTTAAGCATCATAAACCAGGAGGTGTGCTTTAGGACATTGGTATCCGTACTTGGAAGTGGGAGGAAATCAATATGGACTTTATTTCAGGTTTGCCTCATGCACACCGACAGCATGACTCTATTTGGGTGGTTGTGGACAGGCTGACTAAAGCAGCTCATTTACTGGTCAAAACTACTGATTCGACGGAGGATTATGCTAAGTTATACATTCGGGAGATAGTTCGGTTTCATGGAGTTCCCTTGTCTATCATATCAGATAGAGGTATTCAATTTACCTCTCAGTTTTGGAGATCGTTTCAAAAGGGACTCAGTACTCAGGTTAAGCTTAGCACAATATTTCACCGGCAAATAGATGGTCAGGTGGAGCAGACTATACAGACCCTCGAGGATATGTTGAGAGCGTGTGTGATAGATTTCAAGGGTAGTTGGGATTACCATTTTCCTCTCATTGAGTTTGCATATAATAACAACTACCATTCCAGCATTCAGATGGCTCCGTTTGAGGCTCTCGATGGGTGGAGATGTAGATTTACTATTGGTTGGTTTGAAGTCGGTGAAGCTACAACAATAGGACCGGATTCAGTCCATGGGCTATGGAGAAAGTTCAGCTTATAAGGGTTAGGTTGAAAACGGCTTAGTGTTACCAAAAGTCCTATGCGGATGTGAGGAGGAGAGAACTTGAGTTTGAAGTCGATGATTGGGTGTTTCTAAAGGTGTCCCCCATGAAGGGAGTGATGAAGTTCAGAAAGAAAGGGAAACTCAGTCCCCATTATTTTTGTCCATATCAAATTGTGAAATGGGTTGGACAGGTAGCATATGAGTTAGAGTTGCCCTCAGAATTAGCTTCAGTTCATCCAGTTTTTCATGTATTGCTCTTAAAAAAGTGTTTGGGTGATCCAGCCCTGGTTGTTTTGGTGGATAGTATCGATGTGAAATATAGCCTTAGTTATGAGGAAGTTCCGGTAGGAATACTTGATCGTCAGGTTTGTAAGCTAAGAAAAAAGAAGTAGCCTCAGTCAAGGTTTTGTGGAGGAATCAGCATGTTGAGGGAGCTACGCGGGAAGCAGAAGCAGATGTGATGGCTAAATACCTACATCTATTCCCTTCAGACTTAGGATTAGCTTGAGGTATCAGTTTGCTCCTTAGTACCCTATTCAGTTTCATGTTCAGCTCATGTTCCCCAGTTTCTTTTATGTCAATGAATGTATATATATGTGATTTATGAATTTAGTTTAGTCATGTATACTAGTTTGAAGTTAGTTATTCCATCAATTTTCAGCTCAAATGTTTAGTATTTGGCATGGTAGTTGCATTTTCCTAGCTTTTCAGTATGTTTACACACATTCGAGGACGAATATTTCCAAGGGGGAGATATTGTAATACCCTGGAAGTTCCTAAGACTAGACTCAGGATTTGAAATGAAAAGTAGTAGAAATCTGAGATTTCTTCTCAGAACGAGTAGTTGTATGGGTCATTGGTGGGACTAATGACCAGTTGGTTGTGCCTGTGGTAAGAAGCTATAGAATTGGACTTGGGAATAACGGGTCTAGGAATGACCCATCGATTGGTGTATTGAGTCATTGTGAGTGGGTCGTTGTGAGGGTGATCTTGGGCAAAGAAGGCTGGCACGAGTCATGGAACGACTTGCTGTTGGGAACAATGAGTCGTTGTAAGTTTCCGTTGGGAGGAATCCCTAGATAGGAGCAGTGGTGATGACAAATGGCAACGACGAGTCATTGGATCTTGTAATGGCTCGTCCAATACTGTCATGGTAGAAGACCTGAGATAGGAAACAGGGATGAGACAACGCAAGAGGCAACAACGTGGGAGCTGGTAACGACCCGTTGGATCAATCATGGTCACTGGCAGTACAGATTTTTCATTAAGGGTATTTTCATCATTCTTAAGCCTTAAGGTCCTAAACTACATCGTTTTAAGCTCAATTAGCAGGATTTTAAGAGGGATAAACCTAATCTAAGAATTCTCACTCCATGCATGCAACCTAGAGCCCTCCTTGAAGATCAAGTTTGAGGAATTTCATCAAATTCTCTTCAATTTCCTTTGGGCTTCAAGTGAGAGTGTGAATTCGATTTACCCAGGTATGTGAGGCTATAAATGAGAGTTCATTTCACTCTCATGCTCTAAATTCTTCTCAATTCTATGGATTTTAATTCTAGATTCAAGTTTCATGATCTTATGGGGTTTATTTCAATTCTTGTGCTATTCTCTATGATCTATCTATGGGTCAATTCCCTTTATCTATCAAATCATGTTTTATGATCTATGGGAATATTTTATAACTATTTTGATTATTAATTTATGGTTTTAAATTTTAAATTAAATTATGCCCAATTATGTATGTTCATGAAAAGTCAAGTTATGATTCCATTATGATCTTGATCTTCTTAAACCCTAAATTATGATTTATGAATTACGGCATGATTCTTCTCAAGTACTCATCATGAATTTATGAATATCAAATATATACATGTTTTACAAGTATGCATGAATGTTCAAGATTTATGGATCTATGACTTTTAGCCAATTCTCAAGCCCTTATTCATGGCTAATCATGTGTTTCAAGTGTGATCCATAATTTTATTATTTATTTGTCCATGAATTTCATGAATGATTTTACGATTTCGATATGAGCCCTCATGTGCATATTTTTGGGAGTAGTATCTAGCACCGAGTAGATCCGACATTCAAAGAAAAACCCCGTGGTCTCAAAACTATTGGATCCCTATGATATCACCACACATGCACGTCCCCCTGCCTGGAAAGCCGGGGACGGTCCTAACCACGTGGGCGAAATAGTGGGACATCATGTAAGGCTCTATGATGATGGTGTTGGTTAAGACGAGTGCTCTCATTGTTCCTCATGATTTATGCATAGTTATGTTTATGTTACTTTGGCTCACGTCATGTCTAATGAAGCTTTCCTCCTATGATTATGATTATGACTGATTAATGAATGTTTTGAAAACCTTGAGCCCTTATGTTTACATTATGATATTTATGTTGTGATCATGTTGTCCTATTCTTATGAACTCATATGTATTTTAACTATCCATTTTTACTTACCTTGCATACTTAATACATTCCAACTACTGACTGCATGCTCCATGTTGTATCGTTTCATGATACAGGTCCGAGGGATCAGTCTCAGCTGCATCATTAGCCCCTGCTTCCCTCTCAGACCTGTCCAGCTGGTGTTGGTGAATCCTCATCCTTCGAGGACGTTTAGTTATCTATAGTTTATTATGTTATTTCAGTTTCAGACTTCATCGAGCTAGTTGGGGGTGCTGTCCCATTAGCTCATCAGTTATGTTAGAGGTTTTCCAAACATTATATAGAAATTAGCTGGTCATTGTGGATTCAGTTTTAGCTAATGTATATATGAATGCAGACTTCTGCATTATTATGTTGAGTTTAGACGTTATGTTTGTTCCATGGGTCAACTTGGAGCCTCTCGGGGTTTCTTGTCCCTTGTCTCGATCCGAGTCTATGATCGGATCGTGAAAACCTGCCATGTAGACCTTTTAATATTATATGATTTAATATATACATCTATAGTATGGTCATATCTATGTTTGATATCAACTTGCAATTTATTTTTTTCAAGGTTATTAGCTCAAATTATTAAATTAAGAGTACATTTTCAACTATAAGGTTATGTTGATAATGCTAGTTTTTATCCAAGTTGATTTACACAGAAATTGTATGCCTTCAATTATAGGTAAATCATTGGTTATGACAACAAAACTCTCAAATAAAAATTTAGTATGAGATGTGTTATTTAACATGTTGTAGAATTTGTATGCATCAAGCCAACAAGATTCTCCTATAAGGTTGGTTTATGGTCAAGAACCAAATAATTTCTATCTAAAAATTTGAATGTGTGGTATATGATGCAATTTCTCCACCCCAACGGACAAAGATGGGTCTCCAATAAGATTGGAGGAAATGTTAGATTTTCTAACTTTAGGTGAGAGATAATTAGCAACTAAAAAATTATGCGTGGAATAAATTATCAAGATCCTCATAAAAGAAGGTGAACATGATATTTAAGAGATAATCATTTACAAAATATTAGAAATCAATTGCTAGAAGTATTTCTGATCCTATATTATAATTCACTTGCAAATTCTCCAGCTTAAAGTCCTTAAAGGACAAAGTTTATGGCACGCTTGAAGCATGATACACCAATCGGTTTTAAAAGTAAAATTCCTTGAAGAAGGAGTGAAGCAAGTGATCAAGATGGTCATAATAATGAGGCAAGTGCTTTAAGAAAGCACCACAATATGTGAAAATGAGAAAAAAATGAAGAGATCTCAATAAGTCATGTCACATTAAAACCGATATCAAAATGACAGTTGACGGAATATTTTCTATAATGTATCACTCAATGTTATAAATAATGATGAGGATCTTGAATTCAAATTTGTAAAAACGTGTGGGCAAATAAATAATTATCCAAATAAGAATACGTAATTCATGTAAATTTTATTTTATTAAGAAGCCCTAGTCTTGCTTGGAGGGTTCTTGAGAGGAGAACGTTCGATCTTTTCTGAGAACTGAGAGTGGGGAATGAGGAATGAACCGCTTTTCCCCTCTAAAACGTCTAAAATTAATACAAAAATGACACAATTTAAAGCTTGAGAGAGTAGAAAATTACTAAATAGCCCTTAGAACTTCGGTGGAAAAAACTGTCAGGTGCCCCTAACGGGTGACCTAATGAGTCGTGGTGACTGGCCACTACTCGTGGTCACTCCCGTCAGGTACACTTCCTGGGATCCTCAGTAGGTCACCATGAGGGACCTAATTAGTCGTTGGCACAGATGACGACTCGTTGCACCCACTCATCAAGTACACTGGTCAATTAAATATATTCCCAACTCAGGCCTGACCACGAGTGACTTAACGGATCGTGGTCAGTGACCACGACTCGTGAAGTCCCTCATTGGGTACACTGCCTCCCCTCTATCAATTATCAATCCTCCTTCTCATGGCTCACCTAACGAGTCGTGGGGTCACTTAACGACTTATTAGGTGGGTTGTCCTGAAGCTTTTCTGCAACTTTTCCAGATTTCCTAATTTAAGACCCGAAATTGGATTTTGAGTTTTCATGGCATTACATACAAGAATACTATAGTTGAAGAGAATTATACTTGCAAAAAGTGAATAATAGTATTATGAAGCCTAAGGCCAGTTATACATTTGATTTGGAGGACAAACAAAAAATTTGTGACTGGGTTAAGAATTTGAGAATGCCCGATGGATATGCCTCAAACTTATCCATGTGCGTTGACATGAAAGAAGGAATCTTAAAGTATATGAAAATCCATGATTGTCACATTTTTTTAGAATCAATACTACCTATTGCACTTAATACCTTGCTGGAACATCTTCTGATTCATCTTGCACAAGAGGCATGACTTGGAGGACCGGTTCAATATAGATGGATGTATCCCTTTGAAAGGTAATACCCATTAATCATTTTCCTATTATATTCTTTGAGTAAACTTTTTTTCAAATTGAAAATTGTGTTATGCAGGACTATTGGCAAATGTAAGCAAACCATGAAACAAAGGGCCAAGATTAAGGGATCTATCATCGAAGCATATCTAGTTAAAGAAACTTCTTACTTTTGTTCATATTATTTTAAGCATCATGTTCCATGTTTTAAGAAATGGACCCAATCGGCATGATGATGGAGGTAATAACGAGCCTTTGACACCAGCAATATCCATATTCAATCAGCCAGGTAGAGGTCAAAAAATCATCAAAAGAGAAACTTGACTGGGGTGGAGAAATAATCGGCTACAACACATGTATTATTGAATTGTCCGAAAGTTCAACAATTTTACAAGTAGGTTTCAAATTATATTGTTGATCGACTTTCATGATCCATCCCTCCTTAACTTATCCAATAAACTTTGTGTCAATAGTTACTTTGTGGACCAGTTTGGCCATGTTGATGTTTATTCAAGGTTTTCAGAGTGGTTTGAAGATTATGTGAGTATTAATTAATATGTGAAATTTTACAAGTATATATTTTCTAACTTCTAAATTTTATTAAACTCTATATACGTACATAATTAAAATAATGGTATGATTGATCCATTTTTACATGAGATAGCTTGGGGACCTATACATCAAGTCAAAACTATGTCTAAGTACTTTGTCAATGGATACAAGTTTCATGCTGAAGAATGGTCTAAGAATAAGAAAGCCATTAATAGCGGGGTATGGGTCAAAAGTGGTGATGGAGATCAAAATGAGGAAATTGATTATTATGGTGTGCTCCAAGAGATTTTACAACTAGAGTTTGTTGGTTGGCTGTAGAAAAGGTTGGTGCTTTTCAATGCAAGTGATTTGATCCAACACCAAATAGAGGTACACAGGTATACCGACATTACAAAATCGTTGAAGTTAACCACACGAGGAAGTATGGAAGCTATGATTCATTTATCATTGCACAAGATGTGAAGCAAGTGTATTATGCTTCTTATCCATCTTGTAAAAATAATAAGAAGACCGATTGGTGAGTAGTATTAAAAACGAAGCCGGTTGGTAGAGTGGAAGTTGAGGATGCACTAGATGCAACATATCAGAATGATATATCAAGTGTTCAACAAATTGTGGATAATGAATTAGCAGATGAATTTCATAGTGAAGGCATATATGAAGAAGTTGATCCACCAGCCTTTACTAGTAAATTAGTTCAACATGATTATGGAGTTGGAACATCTGTGACCAATGAGGAGGAAGATTCGGCTAATGAAAATGAAACAATTGAGGAGGAAGAATTTGTTGATGAAAATGAAACAAGTGAAGAGTATGAAGTTTTTGATGAGAATGAAGCAAGCGATGAAGAGGATTGACATGTTTTTTTTCACTACCATTAATTCGTAAGGTTGCACATAATTTTAGTTATTGTATTTTATCCATGTTGATCAATATCTTTCACTGTTTAGGTAGTTTTTTTTAAAATTCTGAATTTCTATTTGACCGTTACATTTCCTTCTCTAAAAGTGAGTTATTTTTTGACTGTGCAGAATTACTCGCGTTGCGTCTGTGTCATGACCCGAATGAAGGCTCAGATCGCAACACGGGACAAGGAGCCCCGAGAGACTCCAACCAACCCATGGCATGAACATACATCTAACTAAATCGATAAAACTGAATAATTCAACAAGATAATCATAGCAGAAGTCTAGATTTAACTTAACATCAGAATATACAATCTGAAGTTGAATACGTTCATATGTATGAAAAGCCTCTAAACACGACGAGTTGATGGGACAAGACCCCAACTAATTCAACCAAACTGAAAATAAAAATACATAGAAAAAATCTGAATAAGTCTAGTCCTCGGGGATGAGGACTCACCAATAACGTACGATACTACCTCGGAAGGCTGACTATGAATAGGGCTGAACCTGAGAGCCAAGTCCTGTATCATGAAACGATACAACATAGAGTATGCGGTCAGTACGTGGAATGTACTGAGTATGCAAGGTAAGTAAAACCGTTTAATAAGTAACTCATTTAAAATCATTCATACTATAAAACATATACAATAAGAATCTGAGAGTATGGAATGCATGTATTCCTTTTGAAATCGTGATCTCATCGTAACATAACATATCACCATAACTGAATCGATTGACTCAAAGCCGAAATCTGATAGTCATGAGTAAAATTAAACATTTAGTCAAAATTTCTTTAGAACATATATATATATATATATATATATATATATATATATATATATATATATATATATATATATATATATATATATATATAACATAAATGATGAATATGCATAACTGAAATCATGAGGAACAATGGAAAACTCATCTTTTAACCGACATACCATGATAGAGCTTACGTGGTCCAACTATCAGACTCAAGTGGGTAGAGCTGCTCAAAGCCTTGTCAGGGCTAAGGATGGTACCATGATGTCGATATCAAGCTCTTGACCCAATCGGGCAGGGAACAATTCACAAGAGAGGTCCCAAAATAACATATAAGAATAAACCTATGTTGGCGCGTAGTTTTGAGGCATTGGGTGATCGACCCTTAGCCTTACTCGGTGCTAGACATTACATCCAAAAACATGCATATGCTCTCCATCATTTTTCAACGAAGCTCAATAATTAGATACATCTCAAATATGAAACCATGCATATGAGAAGCTTTAATTCAAACCATTCCACAAGCTGAAGTATAATGGGAGTCTTCGCTCCAAAACCATATGGTAAGCCTAATTTGAGAAATCATAAATTATACTTAAACATGTGGGCATTGCCCAAAGCTTTATCATGCTTGAAAATTCTCAAAATTCATATCAAAAACATGATTATGAACATGGGTAGCTTGGAAAACATGTTTTTCATCATAATATCTTATCATCATCATACATTCATCACAAATCTCATCTTTCGTGAACTTTTCATCAATGGACTTTTTAATTCATAAAACTAGAAGCATGGTTTTTAATTGAAAACATTATAAAACTTGCCCATGCTTCATAATTCAATGGTAGAAACATATCTAAATCATACTCATGTAAAGAATTAGGAATTTCATGCATCAGGTTAAAACCCCATAGATTAGACATAGAACATTCATGATTTAGAGAGGGATTGGGAATGGGGATAAAAAAATTACCCATTCATAATCCTACATACCTGATGATAGTTGATTCTTACACTTCTTTGATAGCCCAAGAAGAAATTGAAAAGGAATTGAAGAACATTAAGCTTGATAACCCTCTCTCACCTTCTACCTTGCATGCATAAATTTAAATGGCCTAAAATGAACTTAACCCCTTTAAAAGTCATCATTCATAACTCAAAACGACGTAATTTAGGCCTTAGGAACTTAGGAATTATGGAAAAGCCCTTACTAAATTCGCAGAAAATAACTGTCAGATGGTCCTAACGAGGAACCCAATGACTTGTCCTCTATGGCCACGACTCTGGCACGATCCGTGAAGTACACTACTTCTCTACTCTTCTGGGCTCGTAACGGAAGACTTAATGACTCGTTACCTGTTGACCATGACTCATGGTCACCATCCGTGCTGTGCACTGCCTCTGATTCTCACCTTGCTTCATCCTGCTGCTCACGACCCTCCCCATAAATCATGGTGACAGACCACAACTCGTTGTCATGTCTGTGAGATCCCATTTTCTCAAATTTTCAAACTAATCACCTGGGCCTCCCCACGAGTCACCTCACGACTCGTGGGTTGCACCAACGGGTCACCCCACAACCCGTTCTGTGACCTGATGCCAAAGTTTTAGTTTATCTCTATTTCAACTCTTGGGTATGATCTTTGGGCTCTCGGGGTATAACAATATCTCCCCATTGGAAACATTCATCCTCGAATGTTGGGAAAACATACAGAAAAATAGAGAACGCAATCATCACATTCAAATACTGATCATTTAAGTCGAAAACTAACGGAATGACTATCTCTGATTCAACTACATAGCTGAACTAATTTCACGAATCACACATACATCCACTTATATAAAAGAAACTTGGACACATGAACTGAACATGAAAACTAAATAGGATTTGAGAATAAAACTGATACCTCAATCTGGAACTGAGCCGGTAGAGAATAAATATGGGTATCTAGCCATCATATCCGCTTCGGCTTCCCATGTAGCTCCCTCAACATGTTGATTCCTCCATAACACTTTAACTGAAGCTACTTCTTTGTTCCTTAGCCTTCGAACCTGACGATCCAGCATTTCTATCGAAACCTCCTCATAACTGAGGTCGTCTTTCACACCAACACTATCCACCGGGACAACTAGAGCTGGATCACCGAAATACTTCTTTAAAAGAAATACATGTAATACGGGATTCCTAGAAGCTAATTCTGAGGGCAACTCCAATTCATAAGCTACCTTGCCAACGCGTCTCACAATCTGGTACAGGTTGACATAGCGGGGACTAAGTTTCTCCTTCTTTTCAAACCTCATTACTCCCTTCATGGGAGACACCTTTAGAAATACCTAATCATTAACTTCAGATTCTAATTCCCTCCTTCTCACATCGGCATAAGACTTTTGGCGACTCTAAGAAGTTTTCAGCCTATCCCTTATCAACTGAACCTTCTCCATCGTCTCATGAACCGAATCTGGTCCTATCATAGCCGCCTCACCAACCTCAAACCAACCAATGGGTGATCTCCATCTCCACCCATAAAGAGCCTCGAACAGTGCCATCTAAATACTAGAATGATAACTATTATTGTATCCAAACTCGATAAGAGGCAAATGTTTCTCCCAACTACTTTTGAAGTCAATCGCGCATGCCCTCAACATGTCCTCAAGAGTCTGAATTGTCTGCTCTGCTTGACCATCCATTTGTGGGTGAAATACTGTGTTGAGCTTAACCTGAGTACCAAATCCTTTTTGAAACGACTTCCAAAACTGAGAGGTAAATTAGGTACCCCTGTCTGAATGATGGATAAAGGCACTCCATGCAATCGAACTAGCTCCCGGATATATAGTTTGGTATAGTCTTCCACTGAATCTGTGGTTTTGACTGGTAGAAAATGAGCAGCCTTGGTCAACCTATCCACCATAACCAAAATGGAGTCATATTGTCGACGAGTGCAAGGTAGACCTGTGATGAGTCCATATTATTTTTTTTCTACTCCCAAGTAGGAATGTTGATATCCTAAAGCACACCTTTCGATCTTTGATGCTCGACCTTTACTTGCTGACAGGTTGGGCACTTCGCTATGAATTCTGCGATATCCTTCTTCATGTCATTCCACCAATAGATTTCCCGTAAGTGACGGTACATCTTGGTAGCACCTGGAGGGATAGAATACCTGGATCCATAAGCCTCATGCAACATTTAGCTCCTCAAATCGTCAACATCTAGAACACATAGGTGACCTTGGTACCGAAGCACATCATCTACCCCTTTGGAGAAGACCTCTACCTTCTGATTCTGAATGGCTTCCTTTAACCTTACCAAAATCGGGTCCTCATCTTGTCTAGATTTCACATCAGTCACCAAGGATGATTCTGATCCATTCTGAACAACCACACCACCATCGATCGAGTCAACCAACCTAACTTCCAACCTTGCAAGTCGATGCACATCCTTCACCAACTCCTTCTTTCCCTTATCCATATGAGATACACTCTCCATAGAGAGTCTACTAAGTGCATCCGCCACTATATTAGCCTTGCTCAGATAGTAAATCACACTCATATCATAGTCCTTAAGTAGCTCCAACCACCTCCTTTGCCGAAGATTGAGGTCCTTCTGTGTAAACTCATACTGTGAACTCTTACTATTCGTAAACACGTCCACATGGACCCCATAAAAATAATGTCGCCATATCTTCAATGCGAATACCACTGCGGCCAATTCAAGATAATGGGTCGGGTAATTCTTCTCATGTACCTTTAGCTGTCTAGAGGCATATGCTATGATGTTACGCCCCGAGCCTACACCTTGGGCGTAACACGATACTTGAAGCCACAAGTGACACCAAGTCAACCCCTGGTCTATCAATTACTAGCATTCTAAGTAAACATGCATAGCGGAACTTTGAAATAATATCATAAAATATTCATGAGAGGCAGGTCTAAAAACATAAAATTCAAATAATAGAATAATACTGATAAAATTGAAAATCATGTCTGTCTAAAAGCCATCTAATGGAGGAATTGCTAGGACAAACCCCCAGCTAACTCTAAGTCTAACTCAAACTAATACATGATTGAAAGAGGAAAATAGTGCCCTCGGATGATGAGGACTGACACTTCAACTGCTGCAACGGAGAATCTAAAATGCGGCAACTAACGGTGCTGGGTCCGAGAACCTGCAACTGTATCATGAAACGATACAGCATAAAAATATGCGTCAGTACTTTGAATGTACTGAGTAAGTGGCAGAAACATAACTGAAAATAAAGTCTGAGCTGAAATGACACGCAATAACCAATAGGTAAGCTGAACTAAACTACTGATATAATCTGAAATAGTCAAGATGACCCTGTCTAATGGCCAAGGACATGCCCTAAGTCTGAAACACTAAATCTGAGATACTGTACTAACTTGAGTTAAACTGAGGACTGGAATAGAACTGAGCTACTTATTTTGAAACTGGATTGGACTGACTAGTGGGAGAGTCTATAACCGATATATAACTACGTGAGCTAGACGTGGAGTCCGATGTATACACCCCATCAATAGGACCCAATATACCTTACTAGGGTATAAAGGCATGAACTGAGTGATCACAAAAGTATGGGGCCAAACAGGCCAAGTAATACTGTAACCTACGCTGGCGACGTAGTTCTGGGAACCTGGGTGCGCTGGAACCCTGGCCCGCTCGGTGCTAAGTTCTAATCCCACTGAAAAACCTAAACTGAACTACTAAGATGTTAGCTCGAAACTGGGGTCCAATACTAGTCAGGGACGTATAACTGCATGTACCCTAAGAGTCTTATCGGACCAAATTCTGAAACTGGGTTCTAGACTGGTCAGAGCTGCTTATCTAGAAGCGTCGTGACCTTCTAAGAACAAGTTGTAACTGAAATGGGATCCTGGGGCTGGTCAGTGCTGTATACTAGAATGTCATGACTACCTAGTGGACCAAAAACTATAAATCTGATTCTGATTCTAATAATTGAGAGGCACCTCTGACACCACAAAATAAGACCGAAGTCAAACTGATCAGTAGACAATGTTCTAAATATTACTGAGGATTCTAGCATTCTGACTGAGGCTATACTGATATGATTCTGGAGAGATTCTAGTCCTAACTGGCCTGAACTATTAGCAGCTAATCGAGAATTCAACTTATTCTAACAGCATGGGAGTTTCATAATAAAGAGAAATTTCAAAAATTATAGGAATTTCATTCAACGAACTAAAGTCATTCTAATTCACGGGATATTTACCCAACATATACGTATAGCAAGAAATTCTAAGAAATCATCCCAAAGCATTCTTCATTCACTAGAGGGAATTTAACAAGAAAAAACATTACTCAAAAAATTAGGGCTTACTCTTACTTTTTATGTGAACACTGACAGTTTGATAAGGAATTTATGGGGATCATATCAAAAATATACATGAACATCGTTTAATGTGAAATCAATGAAAATAAACATGAATACTCATCATATTCAAAAGCTCAGGGCTTAAAAACTGATAAAAGCAATTGAGGAGGATTTTGGGGACACAAGGCAAGAACAATCCCCTTGCTTAAACCCCACAAACCTGGTGAAGAAACCTGGAGAATTTGCTTGAGAATCGAAGAGAAAAGTTTAGCCCTAGCCCTTGCTCTGAAATACTCTGAGAGAGAATTCTACGATGTTGCTCTGAGGGTTAACGTGAGAATGAGGGGAGGAACCGTCCAAACCCTCTAATAAGTATGAAATTAGATCCAAAATGACGTAGTTTAAAGCTTAGGTGAATAGGAAATTACTAAATAGTCCTTAGAAGTTCGCTGGGAAAAACTGTCTGGTGCCCCTAACGAGTCGTGGTGACTGACAATTACTCGTGGTCACTCCCGTCAGGTACACTGCCTGGGATCCTTAGTAGAAAACCACGAGGGACCCAACGAGTTGTTATCTATGACAACCACTCGTAGTCACCAGTCGTGGACCACACTATCTCATTCTGGAGATTTTATGCTAAGTCCCATAATGAGTCACTTAATAAGTCGTTGCCACAGGTGACGACTCATTTCACCCACTCGTCGAGTACACTGGTCAACTAAAACATTCCTAACTCAGGCTTGACCACGAGTGACTTAATGGGTCGTGGTCAGTGATCACGACTCGTGACGTCCCTCGCTAGGTACACTGCCTCCCTCCTTTTCATTTACCATCCCTCTCCTCACGACTCACCTAACGAGTCGTGAGGTTACTTGACGACTTGTTAGGTGGGCCATCCTGCAACATTTCTGCAGTTTTCCAGATTTCCTAATTTATGCTTCGGAATTGGATTTTGAGTTTCCGAGGTGTTACATATAACCTTTCTGTGCTGCATCAATACACATCCAAGTCCGATCCTTGAGGCATCACAACATACCACAAACCCATTAGAACCCTTCGATAGAGTCAATACCAGTACTGAAGTAAGTCGAGTCTTCAACTCTTGGAAACTCTTCTCACAAGCCTCAGACCATTTGAATTTCACCTTCTTTTGAGTCGATTTGGTCAAAGGTGCTGCAATTGATGAGAAACCTTCAACAAATCTGTGATAATAGACAGCTAACCCAAGAAGCTCCGAATATCCGAAGGATTCACCGGTCTAGGTCAATTCTACACCGCTTCTATTTTCTGAGAGTCCACCGTTATGCCTTCGCTTGATACTATATGGCCCAAAAATGCTATAAAATTCAACCAAAACTTGCACTTGTTGAATTTGGCATATAATTGGCGATCCTTGAGAATCTGAAGCACTATTCTCAAATGAGTGGCATGTTCCTCCTTGCTCTGAGAGTATATGAGGATATCATCAATAAACACAACCATGAACATATCCAAGTATGGATTAAACACCCTATTCATCAAGTCCATAAAATCTGCAGGAGAATTTGTTAGTCCAAAAGACATAACTACAAACTCATAATGACCATACCGCGTCCTGAAGGTTGTCTTTGGGATGTCACTTTACCGAACTCTGAGCTGATGATACCCGAATTTGAGATCTATCTTTGAGAAACACTTGGCATCCTCAAGTTGGTCGAATAAATCATCAATCCTGGGTAGAGGATACATGTTCTTGATGGCGACTTTGCTCAATTTCCTATAATCAATACGCATTCGAAGACAACCATCTTTCTTCTAGACAAAGAGAACTGGTGCACCTCATGGGGACTTGCTTGGTCTAATGAAACCCTTATCTAACAGGTCCTTCAACTGCTCTTTCAACTCCTTTAGATCAACTGGAGCCATTCTGTAGGGAGGAATAGATATAGGCTGCATGTCGGGAAGAAGGTAAATACCAAAATCAATCTCCTCCTCGGGAGGGATTCCCGGTAAATCATCTAAAAAGACCTCAGGATACTCACATACTACTGGGATAGATTGGATAGTCGAGGTCTCGAACATAGCATTCTTAACCCTAACTAGATGGTGCACACAACCTTTGGAAATCATCTTTCTTGCCTTAAGGTAGGAAATGAAAAGACCTACAGGCATAACTGAACTACCCTTCCGTTCTAAGACTGGTTCACTTGTAAATATGAACTCTACTGCCAGGGTTTTACAATTAACTGAGGCATAACATTCAAATATCCAATCCATGCCGAGGATAACATCAAAATCAATCATGGCTAACTCTATTAGATCTGCTGAGGTGACTTTCTGAAGGACTGAGACCGGGCAACCTCTATATACCCATCTAGCTATAACTAAATCACCTATTGGAGTAGAGACTGAGAAGGGTTCTGAGAAGACTTCAGGACTAACTTTGAAGCTACTAACCACATAAGGTGTCACAAAAGATAAGGTAGCCCCCGGATCTAAAAAAGCATAAACATCTAGATGGAAAACTCGTAACATACCAGTAACCACATCAGGGGAAGTCTCCTGCTCCTGACAGGACACGTGGGCATAGAATCTGTTTTGGTGCTGACTGCCAGCTGAACTAGTCGGAGCACCTTGCTGTGTAGGACGTGCTGCTGGAGTTGCTGAACTAGAAGCTAGGCCTCGACCCCCATCATGACCCTGTCTCGCTACTGGGCAATCCCTGAGCAAGTGTCTGGGCTTCCCACACTCGAAACAAGCACCCGAACCTACTAAGCACTGGTCTGTGTGTCCCCGACCACACCTGTTGCAAACTGGGATGCTAGAATCTGTGGGTCTACTGTTCTAACCCCTAAAGCCTGATGCTCGCCCCCTCTGATCGTGCCTCGATCTGGATGGAACACTCAATGCTGAAGATGTTGGGGCTGACGACCTCTGGTGAGTCTGTTGTCGGTGCCCACCTCCTGATCTCGGTTGTGAGAATTTGTGACTATCGGTCCTGGACATCTTGGCCTCCCTCCCACTCATATGTGCCTCCTCCATCTACTGGGCGTAACAAACTATTCGAGGGAATTCCATATCCTAATGGAGCATAGCAGTCCTACAATCCTTGTCCAAATAGCCCACTACTCCATGAATGAACCTGCTCACCCGCGCAATCTGATCGACTACCAACTCTGGGGTGTACTTTGATAGGCGAGTGAACTCAAGGGCATACTCTTGCACCGTCATTCTCCTTGCTTCATATTTACAAACTTAGCTCCCTCATCTCACGAGGGAAAACTCAATCTAGGAATGCAACATGGAACTCTTCCCACGTGACAGGACCTGCTCCGACGGCTCTACTATCCTTCCATTGGCGAAACCAGATATGCGCGACCCCTTTCAACTGGTACGAGGCCAACTCCACGCACTCCACTCCATTCACCCCATGATTTGGGTGATCTTCACAATCTCATCTAGGAACTCATGCGGATCCTTATCCACTTTTGACCCGAGGAACTCTGGCGGGTTCATTCTCAAGAAGTCTCGGACTCGAGCCGCCGCTGCATTGCCATTTTGCAGAACATGCGCAACTACCTGCTGATTGACCTAAGCGGTTAAATCTTGTTCAAGCATTTGAATAGCGTCTCGAAACGCAACATGGGCAGTTGGCTCCGATACCTGGTGCTCCTGAACTGGCGGGGCTTGTTGGTGCCTGTTTTTGTTGCCATCCTTATGGCCGTCTCCATTTCCATGCCTCCTACCATTTACTCTTGAGGGAGCCATGATTCTACAATCGAGAATAGCACGAATTAGAAGGATAGGAAGATATTTCATCGCACGACATAGATCATGAAAGAAGCAAACATTTCCTAAAACGTCTCATAGCCTCTTCGTCATAAGTGTGGCGCGCTTCACACCCATGAAAAATACTCTCCTTAACGCGGCTGTTAGAAACCTTAGGACACTCCAAACCTGGCTCTGATACCAAGTTTGTCACTACCCGAACGAAGGCCCGGATCGCAACATGGGATAAGGAGCCCCAAGAAACTCTAAGTCGACCCACGGCATGAACATACATCTAACTCAATTGATAAAACTAAATAATTCAACAAGATAATCATATTAGAAGTCTAGATTTAATTTAACATCAGAATACACAATCTGAAGTTGAATACATCATATGTCTAAAAAGCCTCTAAACATGACGAGTTGATGGGACAAGACCCTAACTAACTCAACCAAACTGAAACTGAAAATACATAGAAGAAGTCTGAATAAGTCTAGTCCTTGAAGGATGAGGACTCACCAAGAACGTATGATGCTTCCTCAGAAGGCTGACTATGAACGAGGCTGAACCTGAGAGCTGAGTCCTATATCATAAAACAATACAACATAGAGTATGCAGTCAGTATGTGGAATGTACTGAGTATGCAAGGCAAGTGAAAAACCACTTAAATAATAAACTCATTTAAAATCATGGATAATGTAAAACATAAACAATAAGAATATGAGAATAGGGCTTGCATGTATTCCTTCTGAAATCATGATCTCATCATAACATAATATATCACCATAACTGAATCTATTGATTCAAAGATAAAATCTGATAGTCATGAGTAAAACTGAACATTTAGTCAAACCTTCTTTAGAACATATATATATCACAAATGATAAATATGCATAACTGAAATCATGAGGAACAATGGGAGACTTATCTTTTAACCAACATACCACGATAGAGCTTACGTGGTCCCAACTATAACACTCAAGTGGGTAGAGCTATCCAAAGCCTTGTCAGGATAAAGGACGGTACCATAATATCAATATCAAGCTCGTGGCCCAATCGAGTTAAGGGACAACTCACAAAGGAGGCCCCAAAATAACATATAAGAATAAACCTACATTGGCGCGTAGTTCTGAGGCATAGGGTGATCGACCCTTAGCCTACTTAGTGCTAGACACTACTTTCAAAAATATACATATGCTCTCCATCGTTTTTCAACGAAGCTCAACATCGTCTATTGAAGAAGCTCAATAATTAGGTACATCTCAAATATGAAATCATGCATATGAGAAGATTTAATTCAAGCCATACCACAAGATGAAGGATAATTGAGAGTCTTCACTCCAAAACCATGTGGTAAGACTAATTCGAGAAATCATAAATCATACTTAAACATGTGGGCATTGCCCAAAGCTTTATCATGCTTGAAAATTCTCAATTCACATCGAAAACATGATTATAAATATGGGTAGCTTGGAAAACATGTTTTTCATCATAATATCTCATCATCATCATACATTCATCACAAATCTCATCTTCCATGAACTTCTCATCAATGGGCTTTTCAATTCATAAAGCTAAAAACATGATTTTTAATTGAAAATATTATAAAATTTGCCCATGCTTCATAATTCAATGGTAGAAACATATTTAAATCATATCCATGTAAAGAATTAGGAACTTCATGCATCGGGTTAAAACCCCATAGATTAGACATAGAACATTCATGATTTAGAGAGGGATTGGGAATGGGTGTGAAAGAATTCACCCATATATCCCTACATACCTGATGGTAGCTAATTCTTACATTTCTTTGATAGCCCAAGAAGAAATTGAAGAGGAATTGAACAACACTAAGCTTCATCACCCTCTCTCACCTTCTACCTTGCATGCATGAATATAAATGGCTTAAAATGAACCTAACCCCTTTAAAAGTATTCATAACTCAAACGACGTAGTTTAGGCCTTAGGAACTTAGGCATTACGGAAAATCCCCTACTAAATTCGCAGAAAATAACTGCCAGATGGTCCTAACGAGGAACCTAATGACTCATCCTCTATGGCCACGACTCATGGCATGATCTATGAAATACACTGCTTCTCAACTCTGTTGGGCTCGTAACGGATGACTTAACGACTCGTTACCTGGTGACCACAACTCATGGTCACCATCCGTGATGTGCACTACCTATGATTCTTACCTTTCTTTATCCTGCTGCTCACGACCCTCCCCATGAATCGTGGTGACAGACCACGACCCGTGGTCATGTCCGTTAGATCTCATTTTCTCAAATTTTCAAAATCATCACCTGGGCCTCCCCACGAGTCACGTCACGACTCGTGGGTTGTACCAATGGCTCACCCCATGACCCATTTTTTGACCTGATGCCAAATTTTTAGTTTTTCTCCATTTGAACTCCCTGGTCTAATCTTTGGGCTCTTGGGGTATAACAGTCTGCTACTGTCTACTGTTGCTTTTCCTTATGTCAGGTAAGTGTCTTTTCTAAAAAAATTGTTGTGTTCAAAGTGACTCACCGTCAAGTATTGTTTCTTATGGTCATGAAATTGGTTGAGAGAGCAGCTGCATTTTATCATGTTGCTTATGTTGTAGCTACAACTATGGCTTGCGCTTTTTTTTTTCTCCCTCTTTGGTTTCGTTAGAGAAAAGTTAGGTGTCTTCTTTAGGTTCAAGGAGTTCTTTAGTTTTGATTTCTTTTTAGACAGGGTTGTAGGAAAATCTTAAATTCATCATATTAGGGCAGATTTTTTACTTGTGGCTACAAATATGGAAGGAAACTTTTTCCCAAACAAGAGTTGTCTTGAATTTGTTTGGTTTTATCCTTTAGAACCAAAGACATAAAGTCTGTATTCCTTATTGTGTCAACCTCTTAATCTGGAAGTTTCAATGAATAGTTGTTTTATGTTTTTGTCTCTTAGAATTTGAAAATTTTTTCCTTTAGGTTTGTCTCTTAGAATTTGAAAATATTGTGTTTTTGTCTCTTAGAATAGCACACATATGAACACCCCAAAAAAAAGGGGAAATGGCATAAGAGATATTTAAGAGATGAGATGAACAGTAGCATTATAAGTAAAATCCAACCAAAATTAAATGATGTTCTATGCAAATTGTGACAAACAGAAGCTAGCAGGATACAGGGACAGGGTATCTTTTACATGATATAGCAGTTCTGCTGGCCCTCTGATGTGCCGTAATTTTACGGCACTTTCAATGCTTAAAATCAAGAAATTATGCACATTCCAGGTATGTTTATATGGGTATGATGTGTTTTTGTGCTTAATGTACGGGAAAACAGGTTTGAAAGTGAATTTGGTCAAACTAATGCTAAAAATAACTGAAAGGTGACTGTCAGGCACTTACGAGTTGTTGGCAGGAGGCACGACCCGTTGCTTAAGCTGTGGACAAAAGATGGAGTTTGGAAGATACAAAACAGTGCACTTGACGAGTTGGAGGAACGACTCGTTACAGCTGGTAATGAGTCGTGAGGTCAATCATTGGGAATCGAAGAGAAAACTTCAACAAAGTGGCCCGTAAAGTTGACGACAGACATAACGAGTCATCATGAGATGACATGACTCATTGGCAGGCCATTGGAAACATCCGTGAAGTATACTGGAGTTTTGAAGGAGTCAGTCCACGAGGGACTTAACGACTCGTGTTCAGGCACGACAAGTCGTTAGGTGACCCGTTGCCACAACTGGGTGCGATGCTAAGGAAGACTAATATAAGAAAGGAACAACTCGTCAGAAGGCCAAAAGACCTGTCACCTAGCCCGTTACCACTGCCGACCTGGTTTCCAGTTTTATTTAGGAAAAGGATTTCTTAGAATTATAACTAACCAATTTAGGTTTATTTTTAGTAGACGATTCTGGAAGGATTTTTAGGCGATTTTTTAGACGAATTTCTTGACAATTAGAGAACGATTTTTGAGAGAATTTTCATACAATTTTTCTTGATTCAAGAAACGAAAGCAACATTGGAGTTTTATTCAATCTATGTGGTTTTTATTCTATGATAATTTGTAAGTTGCAATTATGATTTCTTCAATATTTTGTGATGGTGATAATACAAGTATGAGTAGCTAAATCCATAAACTAGGTTTGCGGGAACCAAGATGAATTAATGCGCATAGGTAAAAACACTTAGTGATTCTTGAACGGGGTTTTCTGCATGTATTGTTTTTCTCTTCGTTTTGATTAATTCTTGACGGTTTCAAACATTAGAACTTGCCTTATTCTTACTTACCGGACCAAGAAGGTAAAGAATGGGAAAAGGGATTAACAATGGAGATTTGAGGCATCAACCCTCATCTAATAGCATGAACTTGTCTAGGGATAACTAATCTGATATTGAGGGTAAGGGTCAACTAAAGTACTCCCGTATACGGACCAAGTCGCATGGTGAAAATCATCTTGATTAGGGACCAACCATTTAGTTGAACCTAACTTACCAATATTGCGTGTTGAACACCAAAATAGATCACTAGTGTATAAGCCTTGTGGTTATGATATCTTGGGAAACACAATCCTAGTCATCGTTAATTGAATACAAACCAAATTTGATTTCAACATTCAGTAATTTTACTTTGTTTATTATTCTATATTTTTCCCCCTTTGGAAATAACTAAATCAATAGTAATAATTATCGCATTAACTTAAGTTCTTACAATATTCCCTGTGGGATCGGCCTCAACCTTTGTTGGTTCTATATTTGAAAATCGACCGCTTATATCTCAATTGCGAGGTGTAATTTGGGCGACATCAAATTTTGGCGCCGTTGCTTGGGAATACGGCTAAGGCTTTTGTTAATTGTGTTAACTTTGATATTGGTTCTTATTTCTTTTTTTTTATTTTTTCTTTTTTTTTGGTTTCTTAACAGGTCTTAGGTTTGTGCATGCCCGATACTAGATGCCAAGGAAATCCCCTGGTTCCAATTGATCATGAACTTCAGCTAACGTTAAGAAACCTGAGAAGAATGGCCAACATACAAGATCAAGAAACTGTTGACCAGGCCACAACAAGAATGTTGGCTGAGGAGCAAGCTCGGGCTAGAGATCATGAGTTAGCCAGAGTTGATGAAGAGTAGTGTCTAGCTGTAGAAGCTGAACGAGCTAGACGACCCAGAGGTCTAGAACACCAGCGACACCGATATTTTGATGAGGAAGATGATGCGGATATAGACGAAGCCACTGGAGCTATAGTCCCACTACCTTTGCCTGCTGGGGCGAAGTTTGACATTACCAATGCGATGATCCAACTGCTTAATTTGAAGGGAATATTTGCGGGTCACGCATCTGATGATGCCTATGCTCATCTGACAAATTTTGTGGGAATATGTAAGGCATACAAGCAATCGGGGGTGAGCCAGGACGCTATTAGACTGAGTTATCTCCATTCTCTCTAGGTAGTGAGGCAACGATGTGGCTGGTTGAGTTGCCGAATGACTCCGTCACTACTTGGGGAGAGCTTGAGAGCTTTTCTTGAAAGGTTCTTCCCTCCATCCAAAGCATTGCAGTTGAAGGATGAGATTTGTAACTTCAGACAGCTAAATTCTGAGGCACTCCACGAAACCTGGCTGCATTTCAACAAAAAGCTCAAAAAGGCGCCAAATCACAGAATTCCGGATGATACATTATTGGAGATATTTGATAGGTCTCTGAATGCCAACACTAAGGCAGTGGATGATACCATCTCCGGAGGAACTTTTACGAGTCACACCTATGCAGAGGCTGCGGAGCTGCTAGACAGGATCACCAAAACCAACCGAGCTTGGCATACTAGAGAGTCGGAGGTTCCGGCTGGTTCTTATGCAGTTGGTATGTTTGTTGAACAAAGGAGAAGAGATGAAGAGCATGATTAGGACACAGTAGAGGTAAAGACTACCATGGGGTTTCTTGCCAAACACCTGATGGGATTCAGAGCAGAAAAGGTGAATGTTGTAGGTTCTCAAGGCAAGGCCTTGAGAAATGATGGTTGCGTGTCTGAGTCTGAAGAAGAGGTCAACTATTTGAATGATCAGAGGACGGGTTTCCAGACCAACACCCAAGGGTCTAACCAAGACTCTTGGCATCAAGGTCAAGGGAACCAAGAGTGGAACTTCTACAAAGATAATAATTACAACTAGGGCCAATACCGAGACAATGGGGACTGGAAGAAGCGCGAAGAGTTCAAAAATGGCAGAGGCGGTCTGTATGTTACACCAAGAAACCGTGAGCCAGAGTCCAGTGGTTCAAGGGTTGAAGATATGTTATCCAAAGTGCTCAAGCAGATGGAGACAACAGACAGCCACTTTAAGGAGCTCCAAGCTAATAATTCCGGTTTAAATCAAAAAGTGGAGTCTCATGTCGTGGAAATCAGGCAGATTGAGCAGTAGATGAGTCAGATGTCTGTTGAAATGAATCAGAGGCAAAAAGGCATACTTCCCAGCAATATTGTGCGAAATCCAAAAAATGACAGTCACTGCATGGCAGTCACTACTAGGAGCAGGAAGGCCATAGTTGATTCCCCGAGGCCAGTTGTAGTTAAGGAGTCAGACAAACCCATGTTGATAAATGATGATGGTGTAGTGGACTTTGGAAACCCAGCTTTCGTCGGGGACTCAAATTTGCAAACTGCTCCGAGTAGTGCAAAGGAGTAAGGAGATGCCCATGGGAAGGAGAAGGAGGCACAGCAAAAACTCACAACAATCCCTAGACCTCCTCCTCCTTATCCCCAATGCTTGAAGAAGAAAGTTGAAGATGGGAAATATCAAAAGTTTATCTCTACGCTCAAGCAGCTGTCGGTGAACATCCCATTGGTTGAGGCACTTGATCAAATTCCCGGATATGCCAAATTCATGAAGGACCTCATCACAAGAAAAAGGACGGTAAGTTTTAAACCTACCGATAATTTGCACCACTGTGGTGCCATCACTACAGGGGTCCTAGCATAGAAAAAGGAAGACCCAGGTGCATTTACTATACCTTGCACCATCGGGGAGGTTGATTTTGCAAGGGAACTTTGTGACTTGGGAGCTAGCATAAATCTGATGCCGCTAGAAGTGTTTAAAAAGTTAGGCATGGGAACCCCCACACCGACTTCGATGTGGCTACTGATGGCTGATAGAACAGCTAAAAATCTAGTGGATATTTGTTCGATGTACTTGTCAAGGTGGACAAATTTATATTCCCAGTAGATTTCGTGATTTTGGACTACGAAGTCGATGTTGAGGTCCCCATCATTTTGGGGCGACCATTCCTTGCAACAGGTAGGGCCCTAGTAGATGTGGAGGCAGGCTAGTTGAAATTCAGGTTGAACAAGGAATAGGACACCTTCAACATTAGCCGAACCATGAAACAGCCTAAGGAATTCAGCATAATTTCAGCATTGGAGGACGGAGAAGAGTCACTTGACGAATTCTGAGTAGTCAAGAGACTTACATAGTTGCGCGACGCTAAATCAGGTGCTACATGGGAGGCAAATCATAGAGGTGTTTTGGTGAATTCTGAGTAGCCAAAACACCAACGTTGTGCCGCGACGTTAAATCAAGCGCTTCTTGGGAGGCAACCCAAGTTGTAAATGTAAGAAGAAGTTAGTGTTAACGTTTGTTGATGGGTGCAGGTGAATAAGATGGAAAATCTAAAGTTGGAACCAAAAACTGGAACTTCAGTTCTGGTGTAGAAAAATCACAGAATGAGTCGTTGTCTGACTTGATGACTCGTCCAGTCAAGTCGTGAAGAGAACAACAGAAAATAGGCGAGCAATGGGTGACTTCACGAGTCATTTCCCCAAGGAACGAATTGTTGGGTCCCCCGTCAGGTACACTGGATCTAAAACTGAATTAAAGAATAAAGGTGATAACAGCTCACTCAACAAAGGGTTGGGAGACCAAATGAGTCGTTAAGTGACCCGATGGGAAGGTACATAAGTCCAAGGACCATGACTCAGGCAATGACTCATTGGGTGACAACACGAGTCGTTACTTAACTCATTAAGTCTCAAGTAAGTAACCTAACCCGACTCACAACTGAAATTGGGAAAATTTTAAATTAAAATTAACAGCACCCATTTCCATTTACATACTCCTCAGAAAGAAAACTTCAAATTTCCCTCTTCTATACTTTTTCTTCTTCACTCCAAACTCATCAACAAGTTTTTTACCATTGCACGCCCAGTCACTCAAGCACCCAACTGATTGCACACTCCATCTCTAATCAAGAATATTGTGAGTACTCTTTCCCCACTTAAATCCGGAATATCACTGCAACTAATCAATTAATTTCAAAGACCCATGTGTGAATGAGCTTGAATTTAGTTCAATTAATATGGTGCTTATATGTGCCTCAAGATGTAAATAAACCCTAGGAAGAGTTAAACAATGATTTTCGATCGTATATTCACTTGGGTTGATTTTTGATTGAGTTTTATGTTTGTGGGATTGAAACTAGAAAGAGGAGGAAGATGAATAGGAACTCTTGAGCGCGAGCCACATCACGAGTCGTTGGATCACCAAACGACTCGTTATGTAGCTCGTCCTGAGTGGGAAAATTAAACTAATGAGGCAGTGTACCTAACGAATGACCTAATGACTCGTTGCCTTCGGTAACGACTCGTTGGGACCAGTGGTTAAGTTGTTATACATCGGGAATTCAAGAATCGGACCTGAAAGTGAATCAGGAGAAAAACTGAAAAATGTTGCAGCAGTTGCAGGATGGGTCACTTAATGACTCGTGAGGAGGCCTAACGAGTCGTCAGGTGGCTCATGGGGAAGGCCTGGGATAATGGAGGACTCATGGGCGATGTAACGACTCGTGGTCAGACACCACAGTCATCAGATCAGTCGTGGGGTGTTCCTAGAAAAGGATAGTGAAGCTTATCCAGTGTACTTAACGGATGGCACCCAACGACTCATCGTCAGTCCTCATGACCCTTTAGGTGGGCCGTTACCAAGCTAGTGGAGTTTTCATGAATGATGAGGCAGTACACTTGATGGGTGAACCAACGGATCGTGAGCCCTAGTAACAAGTCATAAGTTCGTCCGTTAGGACCCCCTGACAGTTATTTTCGGCGTTTTCAGTAAGGGATTTTCCGTAATTCCTAATTTCTAAGGGCCTATACTACATCGTTTTAAGATCGTAATAATTTTAAGCTGAGAAAGACCCATCTAGGCCATTTTCTTCATGCATGCAAGAGTGAGAGCTTGAAGGGAAGAAAGTGAGGAGAAATTCAAGGTTTTCAAGGGAAATCTCAACTAGCTAATTAGGAAGAGTTAGGATTCTTCATTCCCAGGTATGTAAGGCTATGAGTGGGTGCTTTCTTCCACACCCATGCCTATTCCCTATCGATTTGTGATTTATTTGAGATGATCAAGTGTATATTTTCATTCAATTGCAAGATTCTTATATTTGTACTCATGGGTATGATTAATTGAGTTGATATTGATGATTTATCGAGCTTGGGCGGATTCTAACTTAATTTCTTTTACAAAATTATTTTCTAAAAGTTGAATCTCAAACGCCCATGTGTGGGGAGTTCCTAATAGAATGTGATGATGATGGAATAGATGATGAAAAGAATGTTTCCAAACTTACCCATGATTTTGATAATGTTTTCAAAGAAGGTTGAATTGACCCGAGTATAATGAAGCTTTGGGTAGTGCCCAAAATGTTGAGTATGGATGATGATTTCTCTTAAATTGATTTTATTACTTGTTTTGGAGTGAAATCTCTCAAATTATAATGTTTTCAAATGAATTGAATGGGTCCAAGCATGAAAAGGTTTTGTGCAAGGTCCCTATGTTGATGATAATGAAGTGATATTTCTAAAGTAGCTTTACCATATGATTTCGGAGAAAAGTTTCCCACTAGTCTTGAGCTTGTGGTATATGTCATAGTAGAGCTTCTCATATGCATGAATTCATAATTGAGATGTATGTCGCCATTAAGTTTCATTTCACATGATGTTGAGTTTAAGCATGATTCTATTCTAAGCTTTGTCGAGATGACATTGTTGAGCTTAATATTTATATGATGTCTGATGCATGCATGATTTCATAATTAGCTTTGTCAATAGACAATGTTGACATTCATTTCATACAATGTTGAGTTTATGCATGACTTCATGTTGAGCTTCGTCATTAGACGATGTAGAGCTTCGTAATTATATGATGTAGATCATTGCATGTTTTGGGAGAAGAGTCTAGCACCTAGCGGATTAAGGGTCGACTACCCTATGCCCCAGAACTACACGCCAATGTAGGTTGATTCCATCATATTATTGGGACCTCCCTTGTGAGCTATCCCCGGCCCGATTGGCCTTTTGAGCTTGATATCGATATCATGGTATCATCCATCGCCCTGGCAAGGTTATGAATGGATCTACCCACTTGAGTGTGATAGTTGGGACCACGTAAGCTTTATCGTGGTATGTCGGTTAAGTGACGAGTCTCCCACTGTCTATATCATTTGAATTTGCATATCCATTACTCATGATGATTATCTTATGCATGCATGTTTGGAAAGCAAGGTTTGACTCATTGTTCAGCTTTTGATATAAATGTTATGATTTAGCCTTGAGTCATTCGATTTAGTCATGACGTTCTAAAACCATGCATGACCATGTATTAAATAAGAATGATTTCATAATGAATGCTTGTGATATTTTCTTACCCTTAAAGGCTATAATATATGTATGACTTGTTTTGAAAGACTATTATTGCTCTAGCGGTTTTACTTACTTTGCATACTCGGTACATTCCACGTACTGACCGCATACTTTCTATGTTGTATAATTTCATGATGCAGGACCAGGTTCTCAGGTTCAGCCCCGTTCGTAGCTGCCTATCAGAGTTAGAATTTGCTTGCTTGGTGAGTCCTCATCCTCCAAGGACTAGACTTTCAGTTATTTTGAGCATAGTTTCAGTTTTAGTATTTTTGAGCTAGTTGGGGGTGTTGTCCTACCAGCTCGTCCAGATTAGAGGCTTATCAGAAAGATATGTATTCAGCTTCAGATGTTCATTCTGTTGTTATGTTAAGTTAGACTTCCGCTGAGTTTACATTTATGTTTCATTCATGTTTGTTGAATGAGTTATTGAATGTTTATGCCATGGGTCGACTTGGGGTCTTTCGGGGTCCCTTGTCCCGTGTCCACGATCAGGGTCCCCTCTCGAGTCGTGACAAACTTGATATCAGAGAAATAGGTTTGAAGTGTCCTAGGGAGTCTGAAAGTCGCGGCTCGAGTCAGGGACTTCTTGAGGATGAACCCGCCGAAGTACTTAGGGTCCAATGTAGGTGAGGACCCACATGACTTTATTGATGAGATCGTCAAGATCACCCAAGTTATGGGGGTGAGCAGTGTTGAGTGCGTAGAGTTGGCCTCCTACCGATTGAAGGGGTTTGCGCATATCTGGTTCCGTCAATGGAAGGACAGCGGAGTTGCTGGAGCAGGTCCGATCGCTTAGGAAGAGTTCCATGTTGCATTCCTTGATCGGTTCTTTCCTCGAGAGCTGAGGGAGCTAAAGGCAGCCGAGTTTGTAAATCTAAAGCAAGGGAGGATGATGGTACTAGAGTATTCAATTGAGTTCACTCGCCAATCGAAGTATGCTCCTGAGTTAGTGGCTGACCAGAGGGGGCGAGTGAGCAGGTTTGTGCATGGGATAGAAGGTTACTTGGATAAGGAATGTCAGATTTCTATGCTCCATTAGGATATGGACTTCCCTTGGATGGTGTTTTACGTCCAGCAGATGGAGGCAGCATATTCGAGAGAGAGAGAGGCCAAGAGGGCCAGGACTGAGGACCACAGATTTTTCCAGTAGAGATCCGGTGGTGGGCACCACCAGCAGACTCACCAGATATTATCCGCCCTATCTTCATAGCCTTGAGTGTACCATCTCAGCCTAAGCATGATCAGAGAGGGCGAGCATCAGGCTCGAGGGGTCAGAGCAGTAGGCCCGCAGTTCAGGTGTTCCATCTTGTCGCAGGTGTGGATGAGGGCATACAGGCCAGTGCTTGGTAGGTTCGAATGCGTGTTTCGGGTGCGGGCAACCCAGATACATACTTAGAGATTGTCCAGCAGTGAGACAGGATCAGGTTGGGGATCGTGTCCCAGTTTCTAGTTCAGCAGCCCCACACCCTCGCTCAACACATCAGGGGGCATCTACCAGTGCAGCTGGCGGTCAGCGCTAGAACAGATTCTATTCCCTAGCATCCCATCAGGCACAGGAGGTCTCCCCAAATGTGGTTACTGGTATGTTACGAGTCTTCCATGTTGATGTTTATGCATTATTAGATCTAGGGGCCACCTTGTCCTTTGTGACACCTTATATAGCCAATAGCTTTGGAGTCAGTCCCGATGTCTTGTCAGAAATCTTCTCAGTTTCTACTCTAGTAGGTGACTCAATTATAGCTATACGGGTGTATAGAGATTGCCTGTTCTTGGTTCTCCATAAGGTCACCTCAACAGATCTAATAGATTTAGCCATGACCAATTTCGATGTTATTCTCAGCATGGATTGGTTGTATGCTTGTTATGCTTCCATTAATTGCAGGACCCTATCAGTAGAGTTCAGATTCCCAGGTGAGCCAGTCTTAGAAGGGAAGGGTAGTTCAGTTATGTCTGTAGGTCGCTTCGTTTCCTACCTCAACGCCAGGAAGATGATTTCTAAGGGTTGCATGTATAACCTAGTTAGGGTTAAGAACGTGGAGTCTGAAACCCCGACTATCCAGTCAGTTCCAGTAGTACATGAGTATCCATAGGTCTTTCCTGATGATTTTCCAGGTATCCCTCCCCAACGGGAGATTGATTTCGGTATTGACCTCCTTCCCGATACACAGCCTATATCTATTCCACCCTATAGGATGGCTCCAGCCGAGCTAAAAGAGTTGAAGGATCAGTTAAAGGATTTGCTAGATAAGGGTTTCATTAGATCGAGCTAGTCCCCATGGGGTGCACCAGTACTATTTGTTCGGAAGAAAGATGGTTCCCTTCGTATGTGCATTGATTATCGACAGTTGAACAAAGTCACTATCAAGAATAGATATCCCTTACCTAGGATCGATGATCTTCTCGATCAGCTTCAGGGTGCTAGGTGTTTCTCGAAGATAGATCTCAGATCTGGGTATTATCAGGTCAGAGATTGGGAGAGTGATATCCCGAAGACTACATTCAGAACACGATATGGTCATTATGAGTTTGTAGTTATGTCTTTTCGTTTAGCGAATGCTCCTGCAACTTTTATGGACCTGATGAATTTCAATCCATATTTGGATATGTTTGTGATCGTGTTCATTGATGAAATTTTGGTATACTCTCGGATCGAGGAGGAACATGCGGCTCACTTAAGAGTAGTGCTCCAGACCCTAAAGGACCGCCAATTGTATGCAATGTTTAGCAAATGCGAGTTTTGGTTGGATTCCATGGCATTCTTGGGTCATGTGGTGCTAGCGAAGCCATAAAAGTAGACTCGCAGAAAATCGAGGAGCTGAAGAATTGGATCAAACTGGTGAATCCTTCAGATACTCGGAGTTTCTTAGGCTTAGCTGGCTACTACGGAGGTTTGTGGAGGGTTTCTCAACCATTGCAATGCCTTTGACTAAGTTGACTCAGAAGAAGGTGAAGTTTCAGTGGTCGGAGGCTTGTGAGAAAAGCTTCAAAGAGTTGAAGGCTCGACTTACCTCAGCACCAGTATTGACCCTACCCGAGGGTAATGATGGCTTCATGGTGTATTGTGATGCTTCCCGAGTTGGACTTGGGTGTGTGTTAATGCAGCGTGGGAGGGTGATAGCTTATGACTCTTGACAGCTGAAAGTGCATGAAAAGAATTATCCGACCCACGATCTTGAATTGGCCGTGGTGGTGTTCGCATTGAAGATATGGCGGCATTACTTGTATGGGGTCCATGTGGATGTATTTACGGACCACAAGAGTTTGCAATATGTGTTCACATAGAAAGATCTAAATCTTCGGTAAAGGAGGAGGTTGGAGTTACTTAAGCATTATCACATGAGTGTCCTTTACCACCCGGGAAAAGCTAATGTGGTTGCGGATGCGCTTAGTAGACTCTCATTGGAGAGTGTGTCCCATGTGGATGGGGGGAAGAAGGAATTGGTGAAAGATGTTCACCAGCTTACGAGGCTGGGAGTTAGATTGCTCTATTCGATCGATGGCGGTGTTGTTGTGCATAACGGGTCAGAATCGTCCTTGGTAGTTGATGTTAAATCCGGGCAAGATGAGGATCCAATATTGAGGAAGCAGAATGAGGCGGTGCGGAAAAAGAAAGTAGAGGTTTTCTCCCTAGGGGGAGATGGTGTGCTGCGATACCAGGGCCGACTATGTGTTCCAAATATTGACAATTTGAGAGTTTAGATATTGCATGAGGCACATGGTACCAGATATTCTATTCATCCAGGATCCACGAAAATGTATCGGGATTTGTGAGAAATCTATTAGTGGGATGGTATGAAAAGGGATATTGTGGAGTTTGTAGCAAAATGTCCAAATTGTCAGCAAGTAAATGCCGAGCATCAAAGACCTGGAGGTGTACTTCAGGATATTTCCATCCCAACTTGGAAGTGGGAACAAATCAATATGGACTTCATTACAGGTCTACCTCGTATTCGCCGGCAATATAACTCCATTTGGGTTGTGGTGGACAGGTTGACCAAGGCTATATACTTCCTATCGGTCAAGACCACGAATTCAGCAGATGATTTTGCTAAGTTGTATATTAGGGAGTTGGTTCGGCTTCATGGAGTGCCCTTGTCTATTATTTTGGACCGAGGTACTCAATTTACTTCTCAATTCTGACGTTTATTTCAAAAAGGGCTCGGGACTCAGGTTAAGCTAAGCACAGCTTTTCACCTTCAGATGGACGGTCAGGCGGAATAAACCATTCAAACTCTTGAGGATATGTTGAGGTCATGTGTTATGGATTTCAAAGGTAGTTGGGATGATCATTTTCCATTGATCGAGATTGCCTATAATAACAGTTACCACTCTCGTATCTAGATGGCACCGTTCAAGGCTCTCTACGGGTGAAGGTGCAGTTCTCCCATCGTATGGTTCGAGGTTGGTGAGGCAGCTGTGGTAGGACTAGATTCGGTTCATGAGGCGATGGTGAAGGTTCAGTTGATAAGGGACCGGTTGAAAACCACTCAAAGTCATTAGAAATCGTATGCTGATGTGAGAAAAAGAGAATTGGAGTTTGATATTGACAACTAGGTATTTCTAAAGGTATCTCCCACGAAGGGAGTCATGCGGTTCGGAAAGAAAGGTAAACTCAGTCCCTGCTATGTTGGTCTATACCGGGTTGTGAGAAGAGTTGTACGGTGGCGTATGAGTTGGACTTGCCTTTAGAATTGGCTCCAGTTCATCCCGTGTTTCATGTATCGCTGTTGAAAAAGTGTTTGGGTGATCCAGCTTTGGTTGTTCCGATAGACAACATTGGTGTGAAAGACAGCCTCAGTTATGAAGAAATTCCGGTTGAAATCTTGGATCGACAAGTTCGAAGGCTGAGGAACAAGAAAGTAGCCTCAATAAAGGTGTTATGGATGAATCAGCATGTCGAGGGAGCCACGTGGGAGGCTGAAGCGGATATGATGGCTAAATACCCCCCATTTGTTCCCTACCGGCGCAGCTTCAGTTTGAGGTATCAAATTTTTTCCCTAAACCTCTACTCAGTTTTTCATGTTTTGTTCATGCGAATAAGTTTGTTTTATGATATGATATGTGTATGTGATGTCTAAACTCAGACCAGTTATGTGGTTCTCTTCGGGGGTAGTCATTCTGTCAGTTTTCTACTTGAAATCAATGATTAGCATCTCTCTCTCTATATATATATATATAGTGATTGTTGTTTCTGGGTTTTCTTCTTGTTTATAACATTCGAGGACGAATGTTCCCAAGGGGGAGATATTGTTATACCTCGGGAACTCAAGAATCGGACCCGGAAGTGAATCAGGAGAAAAACTGGAAAATATTGCAGTAGTTGCAAAATGGGTCATTTAACGACTCGTCAGGAGGCCTAACGAGTCGTCAGCTGGCTCGTGGGGAAGGCTTGGGATAATGGAGAACTCGAGGTCCTCAGGGGTGATGTAATGACTCGTGGTCAGACACCATGAGTCGCCAGGTCAATCGTGGGGTGTTCCTAGAAAAGGACAGTGAAGCTTATCTAGTGTACTTGACGGATGACACCCAACGACTCGTCGTCAGTCCTAACGACTCATTAGGTAGGCCGTTACCAAGACAGTGGAGTTTTCATGAATGATGAGGCAGTGCACTTGACGGGTGAACCAACGGATCGTGAGCCCTAGTAACTAGTCATAAGTTCGTCCGTTAGGACCCCCTAACAGTTATTTTCAGCGTTTTTAGTAAGGGCTTTCCCGTAATTCCTAAGTTCTAAGGGCCTATACTACGTCATTTTAAGCTCGTAAAAGAGGGTTTTAAGCTGAGAAAGACCCATCTAGGCCATTTTCTTCATGCATGCAAGGGTGAGAGCTTGAAGGGAAGAAAATGAGGAGAAATTCAAGGTTTTCAAGGGAAATCTCAGCTGGGCAATTAGGAAGAGTTAGGATTCTTCATTCCCAGGTATGTAAGGCTATGAGTGGGTGCTTCATTCCACACCCACGCCCATTCTCTATCAATTTGTGATTTATTTGAGATGATCAAGTATGGATTTTCATTCAATTGAATGATTCTTACATTTCTACCCATCGGTATGATTAATTGAGTTGATATTGATGATTTATCTAGCTTGGGCAGATTCTAACTTAATTTCTTTTACAAAATTATTTTATAAAAATTGAATCTAAAACGCCCATGTGTGGGGAGTTTCTAATAGAATGTGATGATGATGGAATAGATGATGAAAAGCATGTTTCCAAACATACCCATGATTTTGATAATGTTTTCAATGAAGCTTTGGGTAGTGCCCAAATGTTAAGTGTGGATGATGATTTCTCTTGAATTGATTTTATCACTTGTTTTGGAGTGAAATCTCCCAAATTATAATATTTTCAAATAAATTGAATAGGTCCAAGCATGATAAGGTTTTGGGAAAGGTCCCTATGTTGATGATAATGAAGTGATATTTCTAAAGTAGTCTTACCACATGATTTCGGAGAAAAGTCTCCCACTATTCTTGAGCTTGTGGTATGTGTCATAGTAGAGCTTCTCATATGCATGAATTCATAATTGAGACGTATGTCGCCATTAAGTTTCATTTCACATGATGTTGAGTTTAAGCATGATTCTATTCTACGCTTTGTCGAGATGACATTGTTGAGCTTCATATTCATATGATGTCTAATGCATGCATGATTTCATAATGAGCTTTGTCAATAGACAAAGTTGAGCTTCGTTTCATACGATGTTGTGTTTATGTATCACTTCATGTTGAGCTTCATCACTAGACGATGTAGAGCTTCGTATTTATACGATGTAGAGCATTGCATGTTTTGGGAGAAGAGTCTAGCACCCAGCAGATTAAGAGTCGACTACCTTATGCCCCAGAACTACGCGCCAATGTAGGTTGATTCCATCATATTATTGGTACCTCCCTTGTGAGCTATCCCCGGCCCGATTGGCCCTTTGAGCTTGATATCGATATCATGGTATCGTCCATCGCCCTGGCAAGGTTATGGAAGGCTCTACCCACTTGAGTGTGATAGTTGGGACCGCATAAGTTTTATCGTGGTATGTCGGTTAAGTGACGAGTCTCCCACTGTCTATATCATTTGATTTGCATATCCATTACTCATGATGATTATCTTATGCATGCATGTTTGAAAAGCAAGGTTTGACTCATTCTTCAGCTTTTGATATAAATGTTATGATTTAGCCTTGAGTCATTCGATTTAGCCATGACATTCTAAAGACATGCATGACTATGTATTAAATAAGAATGATTTCATAATGAATGCTTGTGATCTTTTCTTACCCTTAAAGGCTATCATATATGTATGACTTGTTTTGAAAGACTATTATTGCTCTAGAGATTTTACTTACCTTGCATACTCTGTATATTCTACGTACTGACCGTGTACTTTCTATGTTGCATCATTTCATGATGCAGGATCGGGTTATCAGGTTCAGCCCCGTTCGTAGCTGCCTATCAGAGTTAGCATTTGCTTGCTTGGTGACTCCTCATCCTCTAAGGACTAGACTTTCAATTATTTTGAGCATATTTTCAGTTTCAGTATTTTCGAGCTAGTTGGGGGTGTTGTCCCATCAGCTCGTATAGATTAGAGGCTTATCAGACTTAGATGTGTATTCAGCTTCAGATGTTCATTCTATTGTTATGTTAAGTTTGACTTCCGTTGAGTTTACATTTATGTTTCCTTCATGTTTATTGAACGAGTTAGTGAATGCTTATGCCATGGGTCGACTTGGGGTCTCTCTGGGTCCTCTGAAGAGTCGAGTGGCTCTGAGGAGGAATATGAAGTAGCGGAGGAGTAGCTAATGAGGAGATCTACCAGGGCAAGGGCTCAACAAAGTTCAAATTTGACAGCACAAGTTGATACTCCCACTCCACTTGCAAGAGATCCACCCAGCCGCATTGATGAGAGTGTTAGGGCTGCTACTGCACTTGTTCTTGAGGCTCCCACAGCTGGGCAAAACACTGAAAGAGTTGATTAATCGCATGCCCGTCATGGGGATTCTGATAATGAGCTGACGGAGACCTCAGACACATCAAATGAGCAACCAAGAAATGTACGGAGATGGTGTGTCCATGGCATGCGGGCTATATACAATCGAGACATTTCTCCCAATGAAAAAGGCAATCAAAAAAGGAGCATATATGAGGATCCAAGGCAAGTAACCACAGGGCTTAAAGATTTGCCAGAGCTATAGGCAGTGTTTGATAAATACAAGTTCGGGTGGTTGACCGAGCCTTTAGGCAGCTACAACCCATGTTTGGTTCGAGAGTTATATGCAGCCACCTTGCAGCGGTTGGCATTAGAGGGTCGGGAATGGAAAAAGAGGCCTGCATTGACTCAGGTGATAGTGAGAGAGGCCCCAGTTGACATTTCTGAGCGGACGATCTCCAGAATGTTGTACGGGTCGGATTATCAAGCTCCGTTGAACACAACAGAATTTGATCACAGGCTATCTGAGCTGAAGAAGGTTAAAACAAAGAATTTGAATATCCAGGAGCGCATTTAGCAGTACACTTGGTTGTCCATGATTATTTCTACGCGAGGTCCACTGGTAGAATGGCTGCATGGTACAAAGTCGCAGATAAAGAAGGCCACATTGAATTTTCAGGAAAGGTTTTGGTGGTCACTGGTGCGGCACAGGCTGGTACCAACCAGCGATGACAATATACTTTCACCTAATAGAGCAGCTTTGGTAGCTAGTATAATGGAGGGGTGTGCCATCAACTTCCCGCGATATATTGCAGAGGAGATTCGAGAGCGGGAAATTAATAACGGCACTACCATTCCATTTCCATGTTTGATTAATAGACTCTGTCAGGAGTCAAAGGTAGCGGTATTACCATTAGTGGACCAGAGAGTGGTGGTCTAGAAGATTACAGATATTGGGATGATTCGAGATGATACAAACCCAGTATCGAGGGCGAGGACTCAAGTAGCTACATCCGCAGGAGAAACAATATTAGCAGAGGCATTTGGTAGTGAGATACAGACTGATGCAGCACAGTTCGTTGAGTTGGAAACTAAGCCTATGGAGGGCAGAGAGACAGGTAACCAGGCTGAGGCTACAGATGCAGCGGATACCTCAACACCTTCCGACGTTCCTGAGTCTTGATCTACTGCAGCAGCCCCGAGACCACCGGTTGCACCTCCATGAGCCACCACAGCCGGCCTAGTTATGGTCTCACAGGAACTTTTGGTTGATATGGCTAGGCAGCTAGCTAAGGCCGAGAAGCAGCAGGCAGACACGACTCTACAGGTCAAATTCTTGATGGAGTAGGTTAATTCGTGGGTGTCAAAGGAGTTAGAGACACTATCCAATTCAGTGCATGGGAGACTGGATGCTTTTGAGAGGAGGATGGATGAGAGCCTTGCACAGTTACAGATGCCAGATTTATCCCGATGGTACTCAGAGCTTGGAGCGCTACGATCCGAGGTGTGGGACTTGGTCGTATGATAGGTAGCCGCAGTACCTCCACCGGTACTCCCCGTGATAGATGATGAGTTTGAAGAGGAATTGCCACCTATTTTTAATTTCATCACGTAGGAGCTGGTAGCACATGACAAAGGGAAGAGGCCTCGTGAGGAGGCAAGCGTTGATGATGATGTTTCTCTACTTCATCAACAAAAATGGGAGCGGAGTGAGATGGAGAGAGCACTGCACGAATCAAGATAGGAGGCTCGACAGAGAGCTGAGACTGAGACAGCGAGAGTTCGTGGAGAAGGCACGAGCTCTGTAGGATCTGAGAATGCGCCGGTTCAAGCCGGTAAATTTGGATATGACATTGGAAGCATATCTACACCCTCCACTGACCAGGTAGCTGACACCTAGGTCACACAGGTATGTTCCCTATTTCCTTAGTTTTTGTTTAGTATATATATGCGTCGAGGACAACATATGCTTTCTTGATGGGGGTGGGGAGGGATACCTATGCATTTTGTTTTGCTGAACATAACCCGAGGGTTTTTCTTACCGGATATCTTTTCCCTTGGGTATTCCATATTTAGTAGAATCGACATGTTTAAGATTTTATTTTTTTGTTTCTTGTGTCAGTTGGAAGAAAGTAGGAAAACTGAAAGCAGTCAAGAGCTGAAATTGTTGAAAATAACTGTTGTTGATAATTTGATACCCCTCCGAAAATTTTATATATGTGTATGTGAAAGTTGACAGGTATGACCTTTGTGAATCTTTGCATGGCATTGAAATTGTGAACTTGTTTATCATTGTATAGATGTACCTAAACTAGTGATTGGTAGAAGCGATCATGTTGACCTGTGCTATGTGTGAAGTGAGGTTTAATAGTTGAATTTGGTTGTGTGTGTCAATCTAGAACATTCCTGGTCAGTCGTACCGAGATAGAGGATAGAAAACTAGGAAAGGATCATAGGTCGTTTTTTATATAAGTCCACTTTAGCCTAAAAGACCTACCAAAAGTGAATAAAAATCCCTTAATCCAAATGTTTTAGCTTAAATTGACCTTTCTTTTTGTTTACACCAATTCACCTGCCTGATTTTATTATGAATGAACCTGTTTTGGTCCTGGTCCCTCCTTGGATATTATGAAACTCAACTCAGAAAAATCGCCTAAGTTGAGGGTGGCTATTATAGGGGTGATTAAGAAGAGTCGAGTGGAAAGAAAGTTGGGTAATGAAAAAGGAAAAGAGCGGGTGCGGTATGCATGATGAAAAGAAAAATAAAAAAAATTATTGTCGAAAAGAAAGAAAAGAAAAGAAAAATAATGTGTGACATCAATGAGTGTTGAATGAAAAGAAACCGCATCCGTAGTTGCTAAAGCAAAGAAAAGAAAAAGCAGAAAAAGGGAAAAAGGGAAAAAATAGGAAAAAAGTGAAAACTGGAGTCAAGAGGTGTAGTGCCAAGACGGTTGACCTACCAATTCCATAGGTACCATGCCCAAGGCCGAGCCTACGTTACAAGCTTAGAAAGTCCTATAGTGATCCTAGCTACTTGTCCAAAAATTAAGGTATTGAAAGTAAAGGCAAGCCTATAGTATTGTATGCACGCAGTTCAAATTTTTTTGTGAGAGTGAGTGAATCTTACCTAGTCCCAAGATTATTCACATAATGATATACATATGTGTGAGTATGGGACTTCTTAAGGTGAGAGCATTTGGTCAACAAAATCGTCTGCAAATTATCTGGGGCAGTGTTATAGATTTATGTACGTGGTTGCAGGTGACAGTATTTTGCCATGTTTTGATTCCTCTGTGTTATGGTTGGAAATTTTGCATACGCATAGTGTTTTGAGTTGATACGATGAGGGAGGGGTTAGAAAATTTGATTTTGATATGAAATTGTGACTACTGTAAGTTTCCTAGAGTTCTTCCGATTTAAGCGTTGAAGTAGTTTAGTTTGTTTTGTTTTATTTCTTTTTTTGCCTGAGGACATGCAAAAGTTTTAAGTTGAGGGTGTTGATGTTCCTTGATTTTACGGCACTTTCGACGCTTAAAACCATGAAATTATGCACATTCCAGGTATGTTTATACAGGTATGATGTGTTTTCTGCTTAATGTGCAGAAAAACAGGCTTGAAAGTGAATTTAGCCAAATTAATGCTAAAAATAACTGAAAGGTGACTGCCAGGAACTTAACGAGTCGTTGGCAGGATGCACGACCCGTTGCTTAAGGCGTGGGCAAAAGATGGAGTTTGAAAGATACAAAACAGTGTACTTGACGAGTTGGAGGAATGACTTATTACAGCTGGTAATGAGTCGTGAGGTCAATCGTTAGGAATCGAAGAGAAAATTTCAACAAAGTGGCAGTAAAGTTGACGACAGACATAACGATTCGTCATAAGATGAAATGACTTATTGGCAGGCCACTGGAAACATCCGTGAAGTACATTGGAGTTTTGAAGGAGTCGGTCCACGAGGGACCTAACAACTCGTGTTCAGGCACGACGAGTCGTTAGGTGACCCGTTGCCACAACTGGGTGCGATGCTAAGGAAGACTAATGTAAGCAAGGAACGACTCGTCAAAAGGCCAAAAGACCCGTCACCTAGCCCGTTGTCACTGCCGACCTGGTTTCCAGTTTTATTTAGGAAAAGGATTTCTTAGAATTATAAATACCCAATTTAGGTTTTTTTTAGTAGACGATTCTGGAAGGATTTTTAAGAGATTTTTTAGATGAATTTCTTGAAAATTAGAGAACGATTTTTGAGAGAATTTTCATACAATTTTTCTTGATTCAAGAAACGAAAACAACATTGGAGTTTTATTCAATCTACGTGGTTTTTATTCTATGATAATTTGTAAGTTGCAATTATGATTTATTCAATAGTTTGTGATTGCAATAATACAAGTATGAGTAGCTAAACCCATAAACTAGGTTTGTGGGAACCAAGATGAATTAACGCACATAGGTAAAAAACACTTAGTTATTCTTGAACGTAATTTTATGCATGTATTGTTTTTTCCTTCGTTTTGATTGATTCTTGATGGTTTCAAACGTTAGGACTTGCCTTATTCTTACTTACAGGACCAAGGAGGTAAAGAATGGGAAAAGGGATTAACAACGGAGATTTGAACCCTCATCTAATAGCTTGAACTTGTCTGGGAATAGCTAATCTGATATTAAGGGTAAGGGTCAACTAAATTACACCTGTATATGGACCAAGTTGTGTGGTGAAAATCATCTAGATTGGGGACCAACCATTTAGGTGAACCTAACTTACCAATATTGCATGTTGAACACCGGAATAGATTACTAGTGTATAATCCTTTTGGTTATGAAATCTTGGGAAACACAATCCTAGTCAAATAGTTAATTGAATACAAACCAAATTTGATTTCAACATTCAGTAATTTTACTTTGTTTATTATTTTATATTTTTCCCCTTCCGTAAATAAGTAAATCAATAGTAATAGTTATTCGCATTAACTTAAGTTCTTACTATATTCCTTGTGGATCGACCTCAACCTTTGTTGGGTTCTATATTTGACAATCGACCGTTTATATCTCAATTGCGAGGTGTAATTTGCGCGACATCACCCTCCAATATCTTTGGAGATCTACAAAACCTGAGGAAAAAATAGCTTAATCTCCAAAAAAAATTCAAGGTAACATGGTTGTCTGCAGCTTTGGTAATATGTTATCAGAAGATGCTATAATATTATAACTATATACTTGTGATTTGATACTAAAGATGCTATATTTTCTTATTCTTATGTTTTTAGATGGCTCCCGGAGGTAATGGTCATTCACCACCAGGTACTGCATCGGGAAGAGGTAAATCACAAAAGAAAAAAGAAGTTTCACATAACTTTGGTCTCCCTACCGCTCCACCACTTGAACCGTTTGTTCGGCATGTGCCGCCACCTACATTCGTGTCATTATTTCCACCTCTCTTGTACTCTATGCCTCACCTTGGGTATTGCACCCCCTCTTCTGCACCTTACTATAATCCTACATCTTACCAGGACATGCATGCCACAATTCAATCTAGGCTTGTTTACCCTTTTATGTCTAAACCTAGACCCTGTGTGCAATTATCATCTTCCCAAGTCATTTCTGCATCATCTTCATATGGTATTCAATCATCATCTTCTCCAGTCATTTGCCCATCTTCTAGTCAGCCAGCTAGGCACTCTTCCATGCCTTCGTCCGCATCCATTCCATCCTCATCTGCCAACATTTCTAAGTAGCAAAATGGAGGTAATAGCACTGATAATGATAGTGATATAGCTACGCAGCCTCCTAAAGAAGCTTATGCACAAAGGCAGGATTCTCCAAATGTTGGAAAGTTAGATGATCTAGGGAGGTTGATTATTATTCCCGATGGAGGAGGGTAAGTATTTATGTAATTTTATTATAGTTCTCTTAACAAGTTGCACAGTGGCAGTTTACATCTTGCAGTAGGTTTTGTGTCATCATAATTTTATATGTAATGCAGGTTTTATCCTTCTACTCAATCTACGAAGGCTATGGTTTAATCAATGTGTTCATTTTATCACGGACCATGGAGATACCGGACAGATGTTCCATGGAATATTAGAGAGAGAATGTATAATGAATTTAAGGTAAAAATAAAAAATCTGATGACACCTAATTATTCTACCTTTATTTTAGAGAGAAAAGTTCTATTCAACATGCTCTACTATTTGTTAAATGGTGTTCCAAGGAGGTAGTGCTTTCTCTAGCAGTTTTTGGTTTGAGTCTGAGGAGGAAATAAGTCCATCTTGAAATCACATGATTGAAAATCTGTATCTTTTTTAACATTTATTTAATTTAACAAATTAATTATATGCAGATGAAGTATGCATGGTCAGCCGAGCATATGGCAAAGGTATGAGAACATTTTTCAGAAAATGTGCTGAAAGGTTAACCGATTTTCTTCGGACTGCTCGAGAACATGGAGAGAGACCATCTTGGATTACTGAGGATATATGGCCTAAACTAAACAAGTATTGGGACTCTTCGAAATTTCATAAAAAGTGCACATTAGCAAAGGCGGCCCGAGCATCCGATAAGGGTGGCTCTGTACACATGGGGGGTTCAATCAGTATGGGAACTCATCGGAGAAGATTGGTAATGTATCTAGTATTTTTTTATTGTTAAAATTCACACCAAAAATCATACCAAATATCTGTTGTAAAGTTAATTTAATGGTGAAAAAAATAAAAAGAAAAATGAAAAAGAACACATAACTCAATGAATATTTGTTGTTGTTATTTTTGGAGGTTATACAAACACTCCTAGTGCTGAATATTTTCAATGAACTGCTAGCTTACAATTGCTAGATTCTTGATTAGCTAAGGAATCATGGTTCCAATCTAATAGAGGGAATATTATTTAATTTGCAGGAAAGGACGAGTTTCTCAAGATGAGGTATTCGAGGAACCCCACATGAAGAAGTTGAAGGATGATACAAAGACTAGGATTGAGCCGCGGGCTGAGAGAATCTATGTAAGATTTAAAGTTAGCTTATTTATTCTATTTAATAATGATTGTTTATATAATGATTATAACATTCTTTCAGAATAATTATCAACAATACTTTGAGGAGTTCATTCAAAGTCAGTTGATTAACGATCAAGGTAGGCCAATCCAACCATCTCAACAGGAGAGCATAGACATGTGGCTTAAGGAAGCTAGTGTGTGCATAAGGGGAGAGTCTATGGCCTTGAATCACAGTGTAGTTTCGGTCATCGAACTTCTGGATT